>JARFIX010000008.1:5116428-6415357 GCA_036346125.1 Lycocerus yunnanus
CCTCAATCAGAGGAAGTGCCACTTCTAACGTTTCACCAGCTACCACAACTCTGTGAAAGCGAGTATTGTTCTTCTGATACTGATGAAGGTTACAATGATTCTTGTGAGGGATGTCATCAATTCCAAAACGTTTCAAGTAGACCAAGTTAAATGATCTCACTAGAGATTTCAACCTGTCAAAAGAAGCTTCTGAATTACTTGCTTCCAAATTAAACGAGAAAAATTTACTGGAACAAGGAACCAAAATTACCTTTACTGCTCAAAGGAAAAGGATTTGCTACCTTTCTTTTCTCAAAAGACAGTCTTGTATATTGTCACGATATTAAAGAACTCCTGGAAAAATTGGGTCTTCCGGAATATTTTTCAGATGATTGGCGTCTATTTATTGACAGCTTAAAGCGAAGTTTGAAATG
Organism: Lycocerus yunnanus; assembly: GCA_036346125.1. Taxonomy (NCBI): domain Eukaryota; kingdom Metazoa; phylum Arthropoda; class Insecta; order Coleoptera; family Cantharidae; genus Lycocerus; species Lycocerus yunnanus. The sequence goes on from JARFIX010000008.1 coordinate 5,116,842, forward strand.
TGTCCCTCTACACAATGGAAACAAATATGGTTCAATACCAATTGCTCACTCAACATAAATGAAAGAAGAATATAACAATATAGCTTTAGTCTTGGAGAAGATAAAGTATCATGAACATAAATATGTGATTTGTGTGGACTTTGAAATGGTAAACTTTCTCCTTAGACAGCAAAGTGGATACATCAAATATCCTTGCTTTTATGCCTCTGGGATAGCAGAGACAAAACACAACAATGGGTTAGAAAAGAGTGGCTCAACAGAGAAAGCATAGACGTTGGGGAAAAGAATGTCGTTAACCACCCTTAGTTGAACGAGAGAAAATCATCTTTCCTTTACTGCATATCAAACTAGGTCTTATGGAACAGTTCGTAAAGGCTCTTGATAAGAGTGGTTCATGCTTTGCATATATAAGGGCGAAAATTCCTAAATTGAGTGCTGAAAAATTAAAGCAGGAATATTTGACGGCTCAAAAATAAGACAATTTAGTAAGGATTCTGCCTTTGTAAATTCAATGAATAAAACTGAGCAAAAAGCTTGGACTTGATTTGTTGAAGTTGTCAGAAAATTTCTGGGTAAACACAAATCTCCAAACTATGTTCAACTGGTAAACGAGATGCTTAACAGTTTCAAATCCTTGGGTGTAACATGAGTATTAAGGTGCACTATTTACACAGCCACTTAAACCGTTTTCCTGAAAATTTAGGAAACATAAGTGAAGAACAAGGTGAAAGATTTCACCAGGATATTAAAACTATGGAGGACCGCTACCAAGGAAGATGGGATAAGCACATGTTGGCAGATTACTGCTGGAGTTTAAAAGGAGTGTTTAAAGATACATTCAGAATGTCACGGAAAAGAACCTTCCGAAATGTTCAGTAATATTTGATAATAATAATTAATATAATAATAAAAATTGCTAGTTTTTAGTTGTTCAGTTTTTTTATTTTATCCATGGATTTTACTTAAAATAGTGTAATTTTATGTCATTAAAGTGTTATATCTCAAAAATTTGACCTGATAAGCAAAAACTAAAGCCATATTTGAATTCAGGGCATCAAATCCATACGGAATTAGCTTTAAATACCCATTCACCAAAATGGCTGTTGGCCTGCGTAATGGTTAAAACTCTGACAGAAAAAAATTGCCGAAAATGAGTCTGAACCCTATATTAGGTGTTCAAATTTAAGTTTCAGTGAGTGGCAAATACTTACTTATTTGCTAACGCATTGTTTAAAAATAATTTATATGCAATCTAAATTTATAAAAACGCCACTCGTTTTTAATGCCTAAAAAGGAGGTTATTATTTTAAAATTAAGTGATTATATACTTGTTCAAGCAAATTTTTAAAGCATTTGCTGTAAAAACAGCAAACTTTGTAATTAATCAATGAGAATTAACTTTTTAATTAATTTACAAGACACTTTTAGCGACCATAAATTTATAACGTAAAATCTAGTGCAATAAATTATTTTTAATTTTTGCTGCAATCGCAGCCGTAATTAAGTATTGTGATGACGTGAAATTTATTGTTAACATTTCGAAAATATAAGCTAAAACGTTAACCACATGGCTCGAGTAGGTATGTATAACAAAAAAATTTTTTACCAAGTAACGACTATAATTACTTATTTATTTGTTAATTACGAATTTTTAACAGCTATGGTCATAATGTTTGCCCAATAGACGGATACGGAATTCAAACCCACTACTACCTACTCGTAATCGTTTGTGTTTCCCATTATATCGAACTGTACATAATAATAATTATTATATACTACACTCAGTCACATTTCAAGTCGTTTATCGTAATATTTTTTAATAAATTTAAACTCAAATCAAAAAAATTGTTGCAGAATTATTTGTAATATAATAATAAATTACCATCACAAATTCAAAAGTCATACTTAATAATTAAGTCATACTTAATACGTAATAATTATTATTATTATGTATTATGCATTTTAATAAAATCACGTAAATCATACAAAAATTTGGTATATAATTTTGGTGTAAGTTTTAGAATTACCTGAAACACTAATAAAAATTTAAGAACTTGGAAAATCTTCGTACATTTGTAAAAGTAATATTAATTTCTAATAATTATGAACTTTTATCAAGTTTCTATCCCGCAAACTCTTCTATCATGTTTCTGATTGATCGGTTTACGTGATACCATGTTTAGTAAAAACATTTATTTTAAATCGCTAGATTTATTTTTCGATCAGCAAAGTCTTTTGAGTCTGTTTGAAGGTTTCTTCCAAGTCAAAATAGAGTTTATATAAACACCGTCGAACATCAAATTTCATTATCTTCCTTTTGACAGCCAACCCTTTGTTCTAAGAACTGCTACTGTTGAAGATATCAGTAGAATTTTTATTACCTAAGCTAAATATTAATTTGAAATTGAAAAGATTACTTTATCTTTTGTTCAGGTTTATTGCTGTATTAAAAATTAAAGTTATCTTAAGTTCTTTGAGGATTTTCAATGGTTAGAAATTTTTGCATCTAAAAATTATTCAACTTGTTGTTTTTAGTATTCAGCAAAGCTACACTACCGATGTTTAATAAAATACATTCAAAAATAAACAAAACATGAAAATAATTTCATGTAATAGTGGATAAGTTTAAATTCAACTCAAAAAGCGTGGAGATTAAAATCAATGTAAACTTTCTAAAAAGCTTAAACAATAATTCGGCTTTATTTAGTTTTTTTGGAGTTTATCAGTAAGCATAGTCAATAAATACAGGACGATTAAAATTAAGACAAATTTTGAAAAATAACAATTAATAATTTAATAAAATTAACAGAAAAAATTTTAAAATATTATAAAATAACGGAAAATTAAAATCTAAGTAATGTTAAGTGACTCATTGTTAAGAAATTCACTTTTATTATTAATAATTTAGTTAGTTTGTTAATAATTTTGGTATTGACAAATAAAATTGTTGTTATTGTTTTTATTCATAATCAAAAATTAATTACACTTTTTTTGTTTTACATTTAAATTATTCCCGTTGCAATATTTTAAGTTTTATTTTAAAATTTTATTTATTTATTTATAACCTAGTACCGAGTTGAAAATTTCATTTTCAACATAACAAGTTGTTGACAAATTTTTACATTACCACAAAATGCATTGGTAATAAGGTTAGTGCTAACAAATTTAATAGTATGATGGTACATTATGTATGTAATAAGTATAATATTGTACATATACATAACATATATCTAATAAATCACATTTATGTATTTTGTAGAAATGTAGCAATGCAAAGAGTTTTTATTTTAAATTAAAATTGAATCTTTTTCAAACATACTTTTTGACCATTTCCACCTTTTCTTGTCTTCTGTATTCATTTTTTTTTAGAAAATTTACATAATTTTCGATACCAAATTCAAGTAGTTGTGACATAGGTCTCCATTTTTAGATTTCCAGTTCAAACAAAACACTTTCTTTACAAAGCAAATCCTTTTATATAAAACAAAATTGAATAAATTTTCGATAAGATAAATTTTTATTAAAACTAATAAAACTTTATTTATTAATGTTTTAATTTTAACTTTTTCTAAAAGCTTCAAAACTTCAATACTGTTCTGCTATAGTTTCGAAAACTTATAGCTCTTTTCGAAACGACCAATTTAACATTTGTTATTGAAGCTATAATTTTAGTAGTAAGTAAAATTTTAGTAGTTTTGCATTATTGTTAAGTTAACTAATAAGAAAAACCTTATCAGGTTAAAATATTCTCAAAAAATAAGTAAAAAAGAAAAACAAAATTATTCAAATAGGAGATGAAAACTGAATCGACTTGCTTTTTACAAATAACGCAAAATATGAATCAAATATCACACAATAATTGTTTAGATTAAAATTAAGTTAGATAAAGTTATTTATAATTTGAGTTTAAAAAAATTTTTATTCATTAAAAATTTAGTTATGATTTTCCTAAATTATAATATATGCAGAAAATTTCATATAAAAATCATACAAATTTCAATTGTAAAATACTTGCAAAAGTTAATATTGATGTTTAAATATTAGAGAAGAGGATATTCTCAGATCCCGGAGTAAAATACAAAATTTTATTAAACTTTTAAACAGCTACAATTTCATTCGGAAACATCCTATATCGTTTTTTTTTATAAGAAAAAACAAAATTGACGCTAGTTTTGCTAGTTTAATAAATTTAATAAATAAATTTTTGTTATTTTAAAAATACTTCTAATCTCCATATCTGATAATTTTGAAAACTTGCAGAAATTTTTCTATCCAAAAAATTAATTTTAAATGTGTGTATCTTAAAGAACCTAAACAATCTAATATAAAATCATTTGTGATTATATTATTATAGCTATGATAATCCACTTTCAGCAAACATATTAAATTTTTTGTAGATAAATTTAAATAATTATTTTGTGTTCAAGATTTGGTTTTTTAACCCTACATCGGGCACAATCGTAAACCTTACAATATCTGGTGCAAAGAAGTATGAAAATATTGATTATTTTATTTAATTTATCACACATGGCTATATGGACGTATTACCCTATACGAAATCTAATTTTTGCATTAATTATACAAAAAAATGAAAAGGGTAAATATAATTAAAACTACATGAAAATTTAATTTTAGTTTTAATTTAAATTTAAGAAAATAACTATAATAGTACATACCTACGAAAAGCATGCAGCACAAAATTAACTATAGCAATGGTCCTGTTATTGATGCTTGAAAAACTTTTAATTTTTTAAGAATTTATTATCCCATATAAAAAGAGAAAACAAAAAAATTATAATAATACAATCTTGAAGTTTATTTTAGTTTTTATTAAGAAAATTTGTCACAAATGACTTGGTTCTTAAAATTGAAATTGTCTAATAATAAACATAATAAGTAGTGGTAGATATAAAACTAATTAGCTTTGCTTTAATATGTCAGCTTACGCCGCAGTATTTTTTTAAGATGTTCTTTTATGATCAGTAAACTTTTGGTTACAAGGAAGAAGTCGTTGTTGCAATCTTATTGAACACTCCCCTTTCTAGGTGGTCTACGTTAATGTTTATTTTATGACAACGATTTTCACCGTAGGATTTTATTTTCTCAATTCCATAGTAAAATCTCCCCACGTTCATTTACATATCTTAAACAAAACTACTCACATTATTTCTCAGTTGTGATTTTTGTAAATTTTGCAGTTAAATGTAACCGGCTATTAGTAAAGAAGTGATGATGGTAACTTACCCATTATAACTTAATAATTCAAAATTTATTTCTATTAGGTGCTTCATCCGAAAAGTGCTGTTAAAACGGTTTCTCTTTCTAAACTAAATTTATGTATTATAAATGAAGCAGAAATAATAATACCTCTGCAAACAGAGTATTTCTGTAAAGTAAAGCTAGCTTTGGCCAAATATAATTAAATTTGCGAGTAGGTTAAACGCTGTGCTGAGACAGCAACTTGGTGTTAGGGTTGTACTAGGTTATCTTTTGCGTACAATTTCACAAAATTTACAGTTATAACTCTAGTCTTAATTAAGTAGTAAGAAATAATGTTGAACCAGTTATTGCTTTCGTTTATATTCTCCTTTGAAATCTCCACAAATCAATATCAGTTCAAAGTAAAATTAATTATAATTTTACAATTTCGCCCATTTAGATTTAAGTTGGTTTAACATTATAAATTTCGCCATTAATATATTTCAAAATTATTTGAATATTGACGAAATTTGCCATTATAAGGTATTTTTTAAATATAAAACCACTTTGAAAGTCGAGAAATCAAAGTTGGAATAAATTGCTCTACGTGATCCTACCACTAATCTAAAAATTTGATAGCGCTCTTTTAATCTTTTGGCAGTATAGTGATATAAATTGCTTGTTTTATTAAAGAATCTACTCTTATTTTCGTTTAGTTCCCATTCCTATCTAAAATTATTTTTAAAAAATTTTACTTATGTTTTCTATCACGTACCTACCCAACTCAAAAGTATCTTAACTTTCAACCTATTAGGTATTATTTAAAAATTTCAGACTTTCAAAAGTATTGCACGAAAGTATTAAAAAATATTATCAACTCAGAAAAGTAATAAAACTTGTTGCTCGCTTCTTTCTTTTAATCTCTTTTTTGCATATAAACTTATAATAATTATTATGATATCTATGTTATTTTTATAGAAAATTGAATTTAAAAAAAATTATTTAGCACAACAAATTTATGTTGACTATTGCGTACTGGTTCTACTGAAAACTGATTCCAAATTCCTGAATTTAGAATACATCCAAACATAAAATTTAAAATCAAATCCTTTTATCAGGAGCAGTCTGATCAATACTGTTAAGTACTGCTTTCAATTTTTTAAATTGCTATTACCTGTATAATATACTACCACATTGGAAAATAAGAGATTTGGTCAAATTTCTACTCGTATACGAAATAACCGTAATAGTTCGTATTAAGCTGCTCCTTATTATTGCCATATTATTTTTACTGAATAATTTTGTCGAATAACTTGTTTTAATAATATTTAATAAATGATTTTTTCTGGTTCATTGACATCAAAAGTCTTTGCCAGGTTAGAGCTAGAAATGCGATATTTAGAATATACTAAGATCTTAAAATGAATACGTAACATTTGATATTTTAAAATGAAAATAAATCCATAGCAAACATTAGCATTTCTTGAACTCGAACACTCTTTATGTGACTTTGATATAAAGTTCTCTATTCAAATATATATAATTACTAGCTGGATACCCGGCTTCACCTGGGTCTCCTAAAATTAAAATACTTTGCCTTTGTGTGAAGTATTTTTATTTTCCGAGTATCCTGCTTTGCCTGAGGTTTTCTTTTGACGGAAAATCTTGCTTTCCGTTCCTAGAGCGTTTCAGAATGATTTTTAGTTTTACTTCCCATTAGTCAAACAATTCTTTCCCCGCTCTCACATTTTAATGATATTATAGCACAGAAACCTTCCCAAAGTTCTACTGACTTGTTGGAGTACTTGTTGATTAAAATCGATCAAAAGTCTAGGGTTATTAAGAGACAAACAAACAAACATTCATTTTTATTTTTATATTATAATAGATTTATAAATGAAACTGTTTTACCAACATAATAGGAATCTCGTTAATCCATTCATGCGCGTCACCGAATTTCCCTAATTATGTGAAATCTTTTCTTCTTCTCACATTTTTACAGATATTTTGCACAGAAACCTATTTCGAGTCCTAATAAGATATTGTACAAAATTTGGTTGAAATCGGTCAAATGGTTCAGGAGAAAATGGAGGACAAACAAACAAACAGACATTGATTTTTATATATATAGAAGATAGAAGATAGATGTATCATTGGTTGACAAATAGCGCCATCTGTTGACAAATTAATTGGGGAAGGGGGGATTTTAGGTCGAAATAATTGTTTGTGCATCATTTGTGCATGATAGTGTATATTTTATTCTCGATTGTATGTCCTCTGTTTGTGAATTATTTTGAAAATTAGTTGTAGGGTGCTCAAATCCCTTACGGTACAATGGATCCAATGTACACGCAGCCTTAATCTGTCAACAGCAGCTAAAGGATTTAAGCCCCCATAACTAATTTTCAAAATAATTCACAAACAGAAGAGGTGCAAACGAAAATAAAGCATGCAAAATTATACACAAACGAAGCACTCTGTAGATAGTTTATATAGTGATTTGAAGTAGGTTATTTAACCAACCTAAAAAATGTCACTAATCTGTAGATTATCAGATTAAATCTGTAGATAATCTGTTTAGACGTGTGTGTACAAAAAATGTAATTACTTCATTGTTTATTAACTTACAAACGCGGAATTAGGCTTTAAACCTGCTCCAAGATGTACTCTATCATTTAAAAAAAACGGCAAGTCGATCGATTCAGTAGTTTCGGAGATCATGCGTGACAAAGAAATACCATTTCACATTTATATATATAGAAGATTAAATTTTAACTAAATTTATGTAATAAAACTAGTTTTACGCACAATAAAAAGCTTTCCGTAAATTCTTGCGTTATTAATTTTCCTTAACAATGAGTATTATTTGTAATTCCACTACCTTACATCACGGTCTTTAGGTATAATTTGTGATGAACAACACATAAAATGTTTATTGCCATGAAGCACGAAAAATTAAACTAAAAAGTAAGATAGAAAATATGGTGTATTATTGCAAAATGCTTCCAGAGATCTCTGCTTAGATTTGTATTATCCAATAAATCAATAAATTATATAGTTGGAAATTGGATTAGCAGACCATGATCAAAATATCCAAAAATTTCTAACATAACCTCAATTATTCGTGGCGATAATTGAAGAAATTCTGTAAATTCCAAACGTTAATCTGTGCATACAGACCTGAAAATTTTAAATTTTAAAATATTTTCAAAAAGGTATATAGTATTATAATATCTCAAAGATGTTGCTAGCACCTTATGAGAAAACTAGCGGCTTTACAGCCTTCCGAAGCATGGAGACGGCCGTACAAAGTGAGTTCTACCCGGATTCGAACCGGGCGCTTTATGTTAGCAGTTAATCGCGCTAACAAGCAGGCCAGTGACCTTCTCAGTTATTAAAAGGCCAAAAACGTAGAAAATATTGAGAGTGGGGAAATCTTGGCAGCTTTTTTAAACGGACGTCAAAGCTACCAGACATATTATTTGAATACTATCTTCGTTATTATATTTTAGTGATCTTGTGTAGTAGCCATTTAATTAAAGGAAAAATCTTATGCATATTATGCGTTCTTATGCAATCTGTTATATGCTAAAATTTGCCAAGTAGAGTCAATTATTTTATTTATGTAATATTATCATGATAATGATTAGTTTGAAATGAAAACTGTATACTTCAATGTAAGGTATTTTTTATAATTAGGGTTTACCTATATACCTCTAATATACCTCTAATCCAAACCCTTATTATAATGATTAGTATCTACCATATCGACAACAATAAAATTACCTTACAAATTTTATAATCTACAAACCTTAAAATATTTGAATACTACTAACTTACTAACGCACTTGTATACAAATACAAATATTGAATATTGATTTATATTTACAAATCACCAATCTAAATTACTATGTATGTTCAATGCCAAGTATTATAACGCAATTTTTAAATTGTATGAATAATGTGTAAACCTAATAGCTTTTATATTGTATGTAAAATTTACATCTGCTTTCACTGAATTGGAAAATGCGGCTGTTTTATGGTCAATGGTAGCAAGGAATACCGACGACTAAATTAGTTTTACAATGAAATCGTGCATCTCAGACACTAAAGTACGGAATTCTGTTATATTTTGCTATCCTAACCACCGTATCCTCTGCAATTCTTCTTTTTGCTGGTTCTACTTTCTCTTCTTGCCAACTATTTATTCATTCATGTTCTCAATGTTGCTTGATTGTTTCAGGAATTGTCTTCGTTCTTTATCCCAAATATTGGTTTTTTCGCCAACAATCTTGTGAATAGTTTTTATTTTCGATGTTCCTAGGATACGTTCGTTTTGACTGTTTCGGGTCTTATTTTCGCTACTTAAGTCATTAATAGTCTTACTGTTGCCATATACTATATTCTAGCCTTTGCTTGCTTTGCAAGTACTTATTCACTGTGTATTCACTTTGTAGACTTGCAGTCTAACTTTCATGCTTCCGTATCTCCATAGCTGTACACCAGTATACCCAGATATCTACTAAATGTTATTACTTGTTGGACTAAAATTTTAGTTTACTTCTAATTGATCCTGTAGATACTAACATACATACATACATTTGGCTTTTTAGTTGAAATTGTTGTGTCGGCTGTTTTGGATAGTTAATTATCGCAATGTAAAATGTTTGTATTGAATCTATACTTTATTGATGTTAAAATATAAAACGATACAATAGTGAAACGATGGAAAGTTGTCCCACTTCATCAACGTGACGTCTATCTATAGAGGTCACTGACGGTTAATGAAGTCATTTTACACGTATATACAGATAATCCATATACATATTATGTATAACAGAAATTGTCATCTTAACTATTTTGACTGTTAGGTTGAATATGTCTAATAATCTCTTCTTTGCTCTCTGCCACAGGTACGACATCTTTTATAGATAATTGTATGTAGGTGCCATAATTCTAAAAAATGAATTTTGGGAAATTATATGTGGAATTTAAACGGAAATGGTAATGAAAAATTGGAAGTACGGGAGCGAAAAGTCCTAAGAATGAGATGTGAGTAGAACACAGTAAAGGAAGAGTGGAACAATAGAACAATTCCAGAAATTTGCAACACACTAATTACTTTTTAGATTTGACGAAATACTTGTAACGGATGTCCCCTGATCGCAACAAATAGAATGGTTAGAATACTACGTAGACTGCAAGAGAGCACAATGTTATGAAGTAAATCAATGGAAGGAGATTTTGAAGACATGGAAGGGCTGAATCTTGTAGAAGCTAACCTAAAGCTATTAGGTACTAAAAAATTAAAAGAGGTGGAGAAGATAATAATTAGAATGAAATGAAGAAAACTTATTGATTAATTAATAAATTTATTTGATAAAAGAAATTTACATTTATTCCATTGATAGTAAATTATTTTACCTTATTATTTTAATGTTTTAATTATTTATGTAAAATTAAATATCTCTTAGCTATATTTTTAAATAATTTTGGAATTAAAATTGAAAATGTAAAAATAAAAAACCATTTGTCAAACAATTTTACCTGTGATTTAACAAAAGATTTTCATTGATTTAAATATTTACAGCGATTATATTTTTAACTTTGAAGTTGAATAATTTTGATAAAATTGGTTTTAACAAAATTTTAATTTCCATAAAGGACGTAATCGATGGTTTAAATATAAAATATTTATATTATAAAGTAATTTACATAATGCTCGTTACACAATTTTTATAACAAATTAGTTATTTTAATTCTGTAGTACCATTCAAGTACAAAGTACTTTTCCTTACATAACGAAGGTTTTGTCTAAATATAATTACGGTAGTTGTAAGTATTTATTTTGGTTTCTAATATAGTAAGTTTACTAAAGAAGAACTATAACTAGGTACTCTTGGACTAACGGGTAAACAATAATAGGTATTTGTACGATCTATTGATGGTATACGCATGAAAATTGCTATTACTTTGTTATACTTTTATTATATAAAAAGTTTAAGTTTTAGTTACAGATTACGCAAACTTTTTTTAAGTGTTTTGCAACTTGCTTAGAATCTAGCCCTCTAGTTCTGGTTGCTATCTAATGCACCTAATAAAAATTTAAATTTTATGTTGATATTTATGTAGAACAGTGTCAGACCTTTATGTGCAAACTTTACTAAGAGTATTTGTGATAATGAAAATGTCTGAGTAAAATTTGCGGTACACCAAGGTATAAAACATGACAAGAAAGGATGGGTTTTCATATTATAAATTTAAAGAAACCGTTAACATTACATTATTAAACGTTGTTTCTTGTTAAATTAAGTGATTGTTAAAAATCCAAGAGTTCATTATAATAATATGTAATTTGTATTAGCATTATTGTTGATGAGGTTGCCATTATATTTTTTCCAACTAATCGCCATAAACTACTAAGTAGTAGAAATTATGAATTAGAAATAAATTATTAAAACATATTTTGTGCAAATACTTACATTAAATACAAGAAAGTTTAGATTTTTTAAGAACCAGAATAAATTTTTTTAGAATTTATGAAAATTTATCATATGTTGTCAGTACTGGGTGAACATAATTAATTTAGGATATTGTGGACATAAAAAAAGATCTTAATTAATTAATATTTTGATTATTTAACCTGCACAATCTCCGTGAACGAAATGATTATTAAAAATCTGATTGCTGTTACCACTGGATGAGCAGAGAGCGGAAATTGTATTATCGAATATCGGACTTCGTCGAGTTTCTTATAAGAGTTCCCAACCCTTCGGCAAACAGGAGCAAGTTGAAGTTATAATAATTAGCATAATATATTACACATGCATATTTGTATATTTCCATTTTAATGGTGGTTTATATAAACTCTAAATCTTTCAAATCAAAAGAAATTATATGGATATTATAGAATTATTAAAACTTTTTCTATACAATTACAATATTATGTAATTAAATTTAAGAAAGTTGATACTTAAAAAGTTAATATTTAAAATTTTAAATTTAATTTTGATGCTTTAAATTCTTATAGAATTGGTATTGGTTTGATATTGTTTTTTTAATAAATACTTTTTCTGTTTTCTACGAAAGCTCATGTTTAGTAAAATTAAATATTTGTTCAGTATGCACATGATAATAAGTAATTAATCTTTATTATTACATAATCTCTGCGACTCTGCGGTCTCCATTGGTTCTGCTTTATCTTGGCAATCACTACCAAATTCGTGTGTTGTGAAGTGTAAAGACCATGATATAGTTTATTGTCTATTCGCAATTCTTGTGGCCATATAACAAAATACGAGAAACCTAATTGACTAAATCGGTATATCTGACCTAAAAATATTAGTATCATTCCTTTACACTTTATTTTTCTAATAATATCAAAGCATTCGGTATTATTTTTTAACATTATTATTAAAAACCATTATAGTATGGCCTACTCAAATACAATAATATCAAATTATACAGTATTTACAGTATTGTTTAACATTACTAAAAGCAATTACATTACAGTCTATTTGAATATAATTTTAAATGTCGAATGTTTCAATAATAATAATTATTATTATTAACAACATTAGCATAATTTATGAAAAAGCATAAAGCCAAATTAGGTAATTTAGTTTTATATCTACTACTAAAGTTTCATGCTTTTTGAAAGTTAAGGTACCCATAGGTACTATAATGTCACCTACTTAAGTGCAGGCTTTTCTCTTCACATACATAAGTTACGTTAGGATAAAGTGAAAGGCACTGTAAATATTTCTCTAATAAAAAACTAACAATTTGTGTCGCTTAGGTTTTCTCTACGTCTTCTATTAATTTCCCTTCAAGTGTACCGAACATTATAGCTACATAATTTCAAATTTGTATTTAATTATTTTATAGATTTACATTTCGCACTCGGTATACATTCATTGCCGACTCTAATATTTAAACAATTCTGAAATGTTATTAAATTATTAATAAGCTGCAGTTGTATGTTAATTTAAAATTTAAAATACAATTACTGCGGACTGCTAACTAAAGAGTTAATTTTGTCGTGAACCGTCAAGAATTTATCTCTGAAAGATTTTACTAAATTTTGCGTTGAATTTATTATTTGAAAAGCAATAATTAACTTAAAATAAATTAAGCCTTCAAAAAATGTATATTAATGACTTTATTTCAATCTATCCTATAGAAAATCTGTTTCGTAAACCATTTTAAGTTAAAAATTGAATAATTTACAATTTAATAGATAGGAACCTAATTACGGCTTTAACGTTTTAAAAGTAATTATTTCACTAACCCGATACGTAGTTAGTTGCAGTAATTATAAGCACGTTTTCATTTTACTTGCTTTAGATAGTAATGCTTTTCTGTAGGTAAGATTGTATACGTGAGCCGCCTAAAAATGATCAAATTTTCTTACTTAAACCAGTAAGGCTCTCGGAGCATCTTATTATTGCTTTACATCAGGTGGCGAGGTGCTAACTTGATCATCCGATTGTTACCCTTACGTCTAAATTAGAAGAGTTGCTACTCGACAGAACTATAATCTATTTAGACAGTCGTACAAATTTACAAAATACCACTATTAACTATTATAAAATGATTTAAAGGGTATCCCTGTGTACACAGATCTTTCATTTAACTTCATCGAACGGGGGTTCAGCTGAACTAGAGTTTAATAAATTTTTAAACAGTTAATAACAAATTACATGAATTGGTATTAAATGTGTTTTAGATGTCTCATGATATACACACCTCATTCGTAATTTCAGCCTTTAAAATTTATATTGAAAATTCGTTGAGGTTCGGTTCAACCAAACCCTAGTTGAACTTAGTTGGTACAACCTGCCTTAAGTGGTTTAGATATAAGAGATAGTTGTTTCCACACTATTTAAATATACAGGGTGGCTCTCTGTAACTGAACAAGAGTATTTTTGGTATTCAATTTTTTTCGAAAATAACTATTACTTTATTTAGAAATTTTCTAATAACTTGAATATAAAATACATTTCATATAATAATCTGCAGTTGAGTTGCGTACAATTTACTATTATCTTGACTCAGCATGAATAAATCCAACTTTGATTATTCTGGTCTTGGTGCGAACCATTCAATAACAGGTGTTCTTCCGATCCATCGCTTTGTATCCTTTGATTAAAATGCTGTCGGACATATAAATTTAAGACGAGACTTATTATCAATGAATCTTGAGCAGAATTTTGAGTATTGTGCTTAAAATCTGACGATGGTTATATCAATGTTAAATATTTGTGTACTCGAAAACGATTGGATTTCAAAACTTGAAACACTATTGTTAAGCGAAAATTTATCGAACTAAGGCGAAGAAGCTATAATACAGATGTCTCTTCCAAATAAGACTTGTTATCCAAAGTTACACACAAATAAGGTTACCTGCTAAAAAAATTCCTCAATGACGCTCTAGAAGTACTGTTATTACGTAATGATATTATTATTAATAAACACACTTTAGAAGCATTAGGTACACATAATCAATTAATTTGATTAATTAAACATATTACAACCAATATTTTCAACTAGAGCTTTTGAAAATATTTAATTGGTGATATACATTTATGAAAACTATAGATGAGTTATTAGTATTGAAATAATTATTATTGCCATGCTGTTATTACTACGGTAAACAGTAAATATAGCTACTTGAACAACTGAAATAACAGTGAATAATTTACGAATACGCAATGTTAACTGAAAAATAACTCTTTTTTTATTATAACTCTTAATTTACATAACACTGAATGAATATTCCACGCGTGCCACATATTTGCAAACATGACATATCCGACAGAAATTCAAAGGATTCAGATTTGACGTTTTCGGGATTTAATGCTTTAATACTGTTGAAATTGCAAACCCCTCTCATAATAACAAATTATATTTCCCCATAGTCTTTTCAATCCCGGACTTTTGGAATTGTTCATTACACCGATCGGACCATACAATAATACGTATGCAAAAGAGCAAAATCAGTACCAGTATGGATTAAATATTAATGTAAAGTACAAGGATACAAAATCGTGTTATTACAAACATAATCCTTTATGAAATTAACTTTGGGATAATTTTATTATGTAAAACATGTAAATGCGATAATTTTTTAGATTAACTGTAAATGTTAATGTAATGAGGTTGGTTCTTTTAAGCAAATATTTAATTTTTCAGGTTAATCAACAGCGACATTTCAAAAGTAAATAAAAATATGCTCACTGTTACTGATAGTTAATTTTTCTTTCTTTTTGTTTGCTCAAACTTAAGAAAAGAATATTTCAGATTTACAATTAAAAAACTAATTCAATAATGAATATATTCTTTTATTGTCTCGAAAAAATAGCAAAAAACAAAACTTAATATTGCTCTATGGTAAAAAAAATTGCAATCACTAACAATGTCAAGAAATCTAAAGGGCTTATTACATTTTGAAACACGTGAGTACAGTTCGCATTCCATAATCGTGTCACATCTCTTTACTGAAATTTCATGCGCGTTAATGTCTTTCAACCTAACGGCTTCTCCACTAATCCCTATAGGGACATCTTACAGAAAAACCTTTTTCATATCAAATACATAGTGCCAATAAAGTAAACTCCTCGTTGATTAAATTGATGCTACTACATTTGAAAGGCTTATTTATAGGGTAACCAATTTCATTACTTTAAGTTTTTCAACAAATTAGTTTTAAACTATTTAAGCTTTTTAATACCGAGTATTCCAAAAGCAATCGGCGTTATACTACATATATAGCCTGGGATCTGATTGTATAGGTGAAAAATTATAAACACAATATTCATAAGTTTTTCTTAACAGTTTGAAGCTAATGTCTTCATACTTTTGCTATTATCTTTATATTCTAAAAATTAATTTAATTACATTAAGGTGGCAAATACCAATGTTATTTGGCCATAAGAACAAACCACAATTAAAAACCGAGTATATATAACGTACCGTGCTCAAATTTGCAACATGATATATTTGAACATTTGTCGATAATATATTATAATTACAAGTAAAAACATTTATAGTTAATGAATAAATAAATAAACAAAACATGCCTGCGGAACGGTTCAGTTCTTTTATTTATTGTAGTGAAAATAGTAAAGTAATCATGCTGTATTTACAGTATGTTATTACAAATTATCTATTTGAGAGTTTGCAGTTTAAAAATCTGTTATTAACCTCATTAGTAACGAAATTAATTGTGGTTCTTCTAATCCCTATCCTGCTTATGCTATTTGCAGTTTGGAAAATGTTCCATAGATGGCACGCGCATAGTACAGTATATTATCTTATTTTATGTCGAAAAGATTTACAATTTAAGTTGTCAATGTAAGCATTTTTTGTGCTTAAAACTATTTTCTGAATAGGTAAGCGGAAAAAAAGTACAAACTAATACAGGCGTCGATAAATTTTGCTGCTCGCATTATCTAGTGATCAATCGATATCAGAGTCATCTACCAGTAGTGTTTAAAAATAATTGATACTATTTGCCACCTTAAGTTGATTTTAAATAAATTGAGAAATTCTTTTTCACGTAAATTTCTTGTTAAACACGGATCTGAACTGACTGAACTTTATCCAATTCAATCTGGAGTGCCGCAAGGAAGCATCCTGGGTCCTATCCTATACTTACTATACACGCTTGATCTCCCAACAACAGACTTTACTACAGTAGCCACATATGCAGATGACACGGCAATACTAGCATCCCATGAAGATCCGGTAACAGCATCTAAAACCTGCAAACAAACCTAAACATGATCCAGAACTGGCTTGAAAAGTGGCGCATCAAAGCTAACGAATCTAAATCGATACAAGTAACTTTCACCATGAGGAGAGATACATGTCCCCCCGTTGAATTGAACAACTGCAAATTACCACAGGCGACGGATGCTAAGTACCTCGGTATCCACCTCGATAGAAAACTCAACTGGCGTAAGCATATATTTAGTAAACGAAAACAGCTTGGAATAAAATTCAGCCAAATGTATTGGATCATGGGCCGTGGGTCACAACTCTCCTTGAGAATAAACTGTTGCTTTACAAGGCAATAATCAAGCCGATATGGACCTACGGCATCCAACTATGGGGCTCAGCAGCTGAATCTAATCTGGAAATTCTCCAACGATTCCAAAACAAAGTGATACGGACGATCGCAGACGCACCGTGGTACGTACCTAACAAAGTCCTACAGCGTGATATACCTGTTGCTTCGGTTAGAGAGGAAGTCGGCAGGATTAGCGGGAATTATCGTGAGAGACTTACAGTGCACCCGAATGTTCTTGCCAACGAGTTAATAGTTATCAGTGATGAGGTGCGCAGACTAAAAAGGTTTATACCTAGTGATCTCGTAAACAGATTCTGATTTTGGTTTAATCGAAGGAAACTTAAATGTCCACTGTTCGCGACTCGTATGTATCATACAAGAGAGTTAATTTGTTATATGCGGTGCTCACTGGAACACCACATGCATGTCTAATTTTGTTTGTTTATTCACCTATTTATTTAAAAGAAGCTTATTATCATTTGATAGATTGCTGTATTCTAGGAGTTAATAAAAAAAAACGTAAATTTCTTCAAGATTCTCAATTATTATCGATATAATTTAACTGTGAAATAGAAGTAAATTGTTGCTAAAAGACTAATAATAACAATAATAAATTAAATAGTAGTTCACGTGTTAAATTAATGTATCGAATTTAGAATGCAATTGTATATTGATTAACTTGGGCTATAAACTCATTGCCACATGATTTGCTATAGAACTTTTGTTTTACGTGGCAAACACCTGGTTGTACATGTAAACTTTTTCACTACAAGAATGAAATAGTGACTAAACCTAATCCACAACATGCAAACTATGTTGTTGTACTTTCTAATTATTTATCTATATTTCAGTTAGATCCTAAAAGTAATATAACAGCGCTAATAGTTTCCAGACTAAATTTTAAAGTATATTAAGAACTGAAACTTAGAAAAACTAATTTTTTACATCATTAAAATAAACATGAATTTTATAGTTTTTCAAATTATTGTAACAGTGATTACAGTGGTAAACTCAATATTTTAAAGATGAGATATAATAAAATAAGGTTTACATTAAAATTGTTTCGGGTTATATTGAATTAGAACTAAATCAGTATTTTGTCAACTTTTAAAACTTGTCAGCAAATGCCATACATCAGCTTTATTTAATTCAAATACATTGTAACGCATTTGTTCGCCCATGAAAAACACTTTTCTAACTGCTTTCAGTTACTTAATTCAGAGGAATTCGGTTCAGAAAAGATGTTATTGTTTACGGTCTAGCATATTATTACAATGTTTAAAATTTTAAAATAAAGTTTTTAAGGAAATATATTTTTATTATTGCAGTAAAAAAATTCTACCAATGGATCAAGTTCTTTTGTTATTTTAATTAAGTATATCAAAAACTTTGACGTATTCAGTCTTTCTTGTTTATCAATTTTCTTGTTTCTTACTTAATTATATAGCACATAGGAAGTAGTAATAACATCTTGTCAGAAGCGCACATAATTAAGGAATTGTAAACATTGAATAAACATTTTGTCACATTATTTAACTAATGACCAATTTCTTCATTCATAGTTATCTTCAAGTTAGCGAACTTCAGGTTAAATTGAGAAAATAACCAATCAAGTAATTGATTTATTTGCTTAGTTGTCCTCTAATTGGCTATTTCGTTAATTTAACCTTAAGTTTACTAACTTCAAAATAACTATGAGTGAAAAAATCGGACATAAGGAAATTTTTAGAATTTATATTACTATAATATAAGTGGCGATCATACAATTGGCCGTTTGGCAACTCGAGGTAGAGCGCAGCCCGACCTACCGTTACAAAATAAAAAATACGTAGTAGTTCTCTTGCATATTTTATTTTTATTTAGATTTTTTTCTACACTCATATAGTCCTGGACGTTTCCAAAATATCTGTGGTATATTATCTACAGGAGTATCTCTCAAAATAAATTGTACATTTTAGTTAGACTTGTTTGCGTTTGTAAATTAATTTCAAGAACCTAACTATCAAGGACAAAGATATGTAATAAATTTAATAAGTGAATTGTGCAATCACAGTGATGCTTTGAAGGTACAGTGAATTTGCAAAACATGGACTTCTAGTAAGATGTAGGAGGTAAATTTGGTTCAAATGTTACTATATAATAGCTATATTATTTAAAATATTTAATCTTGAAATTGGTGCAAATTTAATATTCTCTGAAATTAACAAATTTCTATATTCATTAAAAAATACCTTTTACATTATTTTATTTAAACTTTTACCCGCTTATAATATATTATATAATAATTCATATATTACATTTATACTGAAGAAGCTATTGTTGGATTTTTAGCAATGCCATCTAATATAAAAATGTTTAAGAACAATGTACATGGTATATTGATAATTTTACAAAATTTCAATCTGTAAAATAGCAGAAAGTCGAATAAGCAGCTTGAAAACTATTTCATGTAGTACACCATAAATACAAAGTTAAAGAAGATTTAGCATACCATTAGTACTATTATACAACAACGCAAATAGAAAAGTACCTATATAATCTACTATAAATGCAGATTAAACCTCGTACGAAAGGCTTAAACGAATAAACTAAATTTTATTATAATATCTACGTTTTAGAAGTGGTTTTAAATTTATTTTAATCTAATATGGATATTCAGTAGGCACAGAAAAAAATGCGACGGCGAAATGGTAAATTTTTAACACTATTAATATAGAACTACATATTTTAAACAATATTTTATCAAGCAATTAAGCATGAAACAAAATTCAAAAATTTAATTTTATTGCAATTTATACTTATTTAAATTGTAAAATTAATTGACTAGCTTTTACCGTAATGCTTTCTATTCTAATGTCACGAATTTTTTTGTACTCTGTTACTAGTAGATCATTTTCATTTTGAAAATAATATAATTTCTTTGTAAAAAAATTAATTTAAGTGCAAAGGCGTGAAAAATTGAATTATGTATAGTATCGAACTATCATATTACACTACATATTTATGTATACTATTGTAAAGTGCCTCCAATCAGCATTTTGCGTTTAGTTTATTGTATAAGCATAACTCATACAAAAGTTAGTCAATTAAATTTATATTTTAAATACATATAAATTGCTACTACACAATTCTACTATGTAATTCTACACAATATAAGAATAATGTTGCAAAATTTACTCCTTCCCATTTTCTTCTATTGCTATTGAACACTCCATCAGACACCTCTTTATAGAAATATATTATTCAAAGATGATTTTATTAATAACTTTCTCATGTCAATAATTTAAAATAACCAAATTTTTTGCTAATATCGTGTGAAAAGATTTTATTGTAGTATCAAAATTTATACTTTATAACACGAACTTTTTCCTATTTGTAAACCAATTGTTGAGTATCTTAATGAAAATTTTCTTTAAGATACGATTGCAACTTGGTGCACTACATGGTATACTACAAACCTTTGCAAGCTTGTTACGAAAATTAAATGTTCAAAATTATTTAAAAATCTAATCTAAATTTTAAATGTTCAATATAATATTTTAGAACGTTATAATTTCTCAGCTTAGCTAAAAATAAGTAATAATTACAACATTTTCAAAAATACGTAGGTCGTATACCATTAAAATTAAAAACAAGAAATTTTTAAAATAAGGTTTCGCGCGAACTACCAAAGTGGTACACCTACTCTGCATTTAAATCTGTTTTCCAATTTTGTTGTCACGCAAAAATCTATTGCATCTCATAAAAATCCAGTAAAAACATACAAAATATATTTCATAAATAAAAGAATACCTACAAAAATTTCAGAGTAGATATATTTTGTAAAAATATAATAATACTGTGAACATTTATATCGTCAGGTTTTTGATATATTGCAGGATATGCTAGGATAGTTGCAAGCTAAATTTTCAATTTACGCTTAATTTTAGTCATACATTACCATAATAAATTGAAATAATATATGTAATAAATTTCGAGCACATATACTTAGTGTTCTCATCAAAACTAAGTAATAACTCAACATTGCTTTAAATGCAAATGTTATTTCCTATTCAAGACATTGATTAATTTCTTCACTATTTTACCCTATGTAATATACGAAAAAGTAAATTATGCACAATAAAATATAAATGTACATCTTATTATTTATGAAACCTTGAAACCTTAATAATTTGTTATAAATTTTCAAGTTATTTGCTCAAATTTTATATAAAACAATTTGTCTTAGACAAATAAAACGATTAGTATAGCAGCTTTGATACAAATTACTATAGAAAAAATAAATAAATGGTTTTATCTTAGTTTAGATTAGTTGATTAATAGTGTTTTTTAGGCACTTGTTTTATTTCCCAGGACGATTTTCCATAAATCTTGAATTGTTGAAGGAATTTCTTAACTGCTACTCCATTTTTAACTCGTGCTGTTTGATGGTATTACAAATCAAAGCTGTGACGTACTTAATAAATAATAATCACAATATTATCATCTACCACTTTATTATATTGTACCTACCTTCCATTATACTTTATTGGTGTGCACGTCCTAATTTTTATTGTTTATTTTCTATTCATTATACTAAAGTGACATGACAAACAAAATTTTATTTTTTAAATAATAATTTCAGTTTCTAACAATTTATTCACGATATCCTAATAAGAAAATTTTACGCAAGAGAATATTTCTCAACATATTTAACGATATGGTTTTGATCACACCATTTATTCAACGCTCTGTTACGATTGGTGTGACATCTGGGATAATCGTAAATTTCCCAAAACGTTTCGATCTTACGCTTAATCTCTGTTGCATGATTTGAATAATACCTATATCACCATCTATATTTTTAAAATAACTGTACCGCACATAATCCACTTTGGTATAAACTTGGGGCTAAAGTTTTCTTTTATATCCGTAGTAGGTATATAAATATAATCCCGAATAACGGAGGTAATGAATTAAAAAGTATCTTAGATTATCTACGATTATTTATTGCATACAGCTTAATTTAACTTTTCCAAAACACAATGGAATCAGCTGGATAATATAAGTAGGTAGGTAAATTGCAGAACCAAAATTGGTATTAGTCGTCTAATTATAAAGGTAGCTTTCGCGTACTAAATTTTATGAAAATGGGGAGAATAACAAAAGCATAACAAGTAGCACAAGCGATAGAAATATTATCTCAAGAGCGATCTTCCAATTTTCTTTAAGATAACGTAATTCCTTGACGATATTATAAACTTGTAGATACTTTTACAAATTTTAATATATTTCACAACCGATGTTAATACAATCTCAGTAAATCAATGAATTCAACTATTTGTCATTTTTATTTTTACTATTTTATTCCAACTACAAATTTTTAATTTTGATTAATTTAATATTATATAACATATTTTAAATTGCAAATACATAGTAATTATTTTATTATTGTTGTTTTAAAATATTTAGACATAGAAAAAGAGATAAAATATTAATGCAAAATTTGTAAGTATTGATAAATCTATGTTTTAATTAGATGCTTAATTAGAGAAATGAAACTACAAATAAAATACATATTTTAAAATCTCTGTTTTTAAATAAGAGTATAAAAAGTATATTAAATAAATGGTAATAAATTAAAAACTAAAATGCATATAATAAAGGAATTCAAACCAAAAACAGAAATTTGAATGTATGCAATGTGGCTAGTTGCGCCGTTTCGTATAAGTAATAGTATTGTAATTTAGCATCAATGACTGTTTCAGAGCTCAGAATACCAAAACTACAATTGTGGAACTGCTAGTATGTGTTAGTGCTACGTTCAACAGCATCATAGTGCAAAGATGTCTCATGGCACGTATCTTACATGAAATGTCTACAACAAACATCAGCATACTGTGCTCGTTTTTGTTCGCAATAATGTTTTGAACCAAACTTAGTGGTATGTTTAAGATCATGCATCAGCTGCTTATCGTACAAAAAGTTCAAAAATAAACTGCACTGTTATATAAGTTATATTTGCAATTTTAATAATTTTTTGAAATATTGAATAGTTTAAAAGTTGAAATTTTTTTAACATATTATTATTACTTGCAATAATTATTTTTGATTTTTAAATTATATTGCTGATTCTACTTCAATTTATATTCAATATATTAAACATTTTTTGAAAATTATTTCTCGAATTTAGAAATGAGAAATTTTAGTTCAAACAATACTACAATTATTATGTGCACATCATAATATATTATTAATTATATCATTGAAAACAAGAAAATACAATATTTATGTAAATAAATTACAGTGAATTGTGAAGTTTTATTTTTTAAATCAATACGATATAATATAACTGTAAAATTAAGAAAACATTTTAAATTTGTCTGAGCTATTTCAGTCTTCAAGAAAGTGTCACTGGAATAAGTAAATAGCTTTCACACACAACCGAGATATCGCCATGTGTCGTAAAATTGAAAAATTGAACTTTAGATTATAACTCTAAAACAAAAGACGATACTAATTTTGATTTTTATTATTGAGTTTCTCTCAAGAAAAGACAATACCCTGAAGGGATTCGAGGCTTAACACCCTTAAGAGTATTCAGTACGTGTTCAGTAGGATAGAAAAACATGTGATGCGATATGATAAATTTCTATAACAATGTTGATATAGAATTACTTAGGTATTTATTCTAAATAATATTTCATAATATGTGTGCTCTAATAGAAAAGAAATTCTGCATTAGAAACATTAATTTGTTTAGTATTTCGAAACTATGTAATATTAATAAATGAAACTTTACTTTGTATGTAAAGTACTGTATGACTTCACGTATTGAAGTACTGTACGACATTACACTTACGAAAAAGCAGCAAATTAAATTGTAATATATTTATTTCAGTAATTTAATTTTGCTTAATATAAGTTAATTAATACCTGTCGTTACCAAAACCTTGTTCATGTTTAATTTTGTTTGTGTCTGTTTAAAGTAAAATGACGTTTACATTATCAAAGGAAGTAGGTACCAAAGATTTAAAAATCAACAAATGTTGCTGCTTATGATTTTAAAAGTCAAAGGACTTACAAAATATTTCTCATTTTCCTACACTTAAAATAATTTCTTAATTAGTTTTACGGTTTAAAATTGGCCTACTATGTTACTTGCACAAAAATATATTTACCATTTTTGCTTTGTCGCCTAAGGTTTCTTTCAGAGAGACAAGGGGACTATTTCACCAACTACTTTTCACATATCATTTTTCAACTCCATTTTTAAATTTTTTGTTTTAATTTAAATTCTCGCAAATGTTGTATTATATTATAGTATGATCGTAAAAAAATTTATAGGAAATATCGAGAATTATAGTATTTTGTTATTTTCAGAGAAAATAACAAATTGGAAATAATTTTCCAACTTGCACGTGCTTTATTGTACTATACTGACTTAAACTTAGAAAGAACTAGGTAGAAAACGAATTCTGCTACAAATACATTTTTATAAAATTATAACCAAATAGTTTGTGAACCATTCGGTGCGAATTATTGACGCAAACCTAAAGTCACACAATACATCATATATGCTTAATTTAAACTTGGTTTTAAAAGTAAAACTTTATATTTTAAGATTTGATACTATTCCATACACCTAGGTTGTGAAACCCAGGTTATATGTTATAAACCTAGAGCTAAAATTTAAGGCGTGGGGATTATAACACGCTTTCTAACTGTAGTTTATATATTATTTTTTCTACTATTAGGCTTATTAACTCTTATAGAAGTAATTAATAAATAAAACGTTTTAATTAATTATTTATTTTGAATTATAACACAAATGACAGTCTTCTATTGTAATGTTACTAGCTTAAAAATTTTTAATTAAAAGTTAATTAAATAAAAGTTACAACATATTTTTTGAGCACTTGTAAGTTTTTGTGACAGTTTTTAAAAATTACTAATAAAAGTTTCACTTGTACACCATTTCAAATGCGCAAAATTGCAGAATAAGTAACAGATAAACTACTGCCTGAAAAATTAAAACATATTTATATGAATACATAAGTAACATTTAAAAAATTGTTGCAGTGCTTGAAGTGTAATTGTAAATTGTGAAAATGTACTTCTGGCACATATTCAAGATTATGCAAATGATAAAAAAATCTCCTTATGGCTACTTATTCTATGTTAAAATCAACTCTTTCTCTAAAGAACAATAAAAGTGTAATGTCTTTCACATCGTTTTCTATAATGAGCGTTGAATAGTGGAAGCTTCACGACAATGAGTCGGTTTGCACACGAGTTTTGATCCCGGAAAAAAATTTATCCACAAAATTAGATAAAATTACTTGCTACTACAGTCAACTCGCGTTATAACTAAGTTCGATATAACAAAAATCTCGATATAAAGAAAGAAACTACCATTCCCTTGAAATTCTAGCGTTATAACGAAATTTTAAATGGGTTTTGTCCCTCGAAATAACAAAGTTTTTGGGCAAAGTCTAATAATTTTTTATCATTTCTACGGTTCTCTAATTTTAAAAAGTGTCATAACTTGGTGTACCTTGACGTACGTTCAAAATACCGAAATTAACTAATGCTGTTAATTTAAAATTTGTGCAATTGTATCGCGATGAAGAATGCTTATGAAATGCCAGAATTTCATCTTATAAAATCAAGGTTATGCGTGATTCTCGCCTATAGTATATCTTTATAGTGAAGTTCTTCTAAAAGCGATGAAGATGCTCCACGTCCGTTTTTTCTTAAAATTCACGGTCATGTCCAAATACGTTTTTCTAGCAACACCTCTAAATCGTTTAACGAAATTTCACATAAATTCCGAAGCAACTGTTTCAGTCTCTTTGCATTTTTTTTCAAATGCTGTTCATTATCACAATTTTTTTTAAACTAATTTTTTCACTTGACAAATTCGACACGTTTACGTAGGTCTCGCGTAGTAAACTGCAACGGTACTGACACATTAGTGTAGTATTACTAGCATGGTGTAAACCACTCTAGCCTGTGGCAAGCTAGGATAGTAAGCCAGGATAGACGCTGGAAATACCTAGCTTTTGCTATCCTGGCTTGAAAAACTAGCCTCGTGTATCTCGGGCATTATTGTAAGAAGTAGTACGTCAAATTTACGTCTCGTTTGGCATTAGGCGGTTATAATGGCTTTCTGTGGTACGTCATTTACGACGTCGAATTGGTACGCTAAAGACTAATAATGGACGACAGTGTGCCGCCTGGGTTGCTTAAAGCTTTTTGCACGCTCACTATTTAATACGAGTGCGGGCATCACCTACTTCGTGTAAAAGGATTCTAAAGTATATGTTGTATGATATAACTTCATAAAGTAGAAAATTTATAACAACTTTCTACCACTTATATAATTTAATTAATTTATTTACAAAACATTTTGTAAAACTTGCACCAAATTCAATTCTTAGAACTTCAATTTATGAAATTACTTTAGGCACAAAAGTTTTGTATTTAATTACATATAGCCTGATTGTAGAATATTAAACTAAAACTGTAATTATAATTGCAAAGGTGTTACAACATTACAATACACTCAGTATGACATAAATACAATTCGCCCCTTACATGTACACATAATTGTTTTGTAAATGACAACAATATCTACCAGTTAAATATACATTAACAAGAATTGCTATTATGTGTAGGTGTCGCTTTAATAAAGTATAAATATCGTGACTACTTGCCATTCACTGATTTCATAAAGTCATTAAATTTATTTTTAAGTCGATTTATTTGATTTTTGGTTTTAATAAAAATTATAATAGATAGGAATCAACATTTAGAATGCAAACAATTGCTTTGAAACCATAAAAAGAACACAACATAACATGTTTAGCAATAAATTTAAATTGATTGTGGTTTGATTCAATATTAAATTAACGATACGTGATATGACACTTTTATGTAATTATCCAGTGCTATTATGAGTACTACTTTAAAAAACAAATTACCGAATTATTTTATTTCATACAAACGAGTAGTTTTAATTTTAAATATTACATTAAACTTCCAAATTAATATTTAAAACTTCATGTTGAACAATAAATTAAAACCACAAATATTAACTTGCTCGTCTTTTCTTTGAGCTGATTTTATTTCACCAAAACGTTAATTAGATATAGACATGACTTATTGCAAGGTTCGGAGTAATAATATTATTTTGGAATTAGAAGCAGGTATTTAACATTATTAAATATAAGTTTCAACAATGTTTAATGTAAAATTAAATAAATAAAATGAACCAAAATTAAAATATCCTTTGCCACAAAGGCTTGGGATTCTCCGCAAAACGCCTTCGTAACAAAAGGCTAGAATTAATTATTATTGTAAGTAATATTTAATTAAACTTCTTGTGTTAAATCCTTCTACAATATCATGTAAATGAATTATTTCTATGTACTCGGTGTTTTAATTAATAATTTTCATGCCTTCCTATTTATTGAGTTGAAAATGATTTAGCTATTTGTCGCACGCGTTTCTGTATTAAGTTTAATTATAATAATTATTTAATAAAACTTTTTACGTTCTTATACGTTACGAACGTATATATAAAAAATGTTTTTATAAACGCATTATAATTTTCCATTTTCGTTGTTATGAGGACTAAAAGCTTGATGGAAAATGCTTTTAATTTATACTAAATATTTAAATATTCTAATGTATAAAAATAAATTCGTTAGTTGTAAATAACTTTCGTATATAAAAATTTACCTAATTTATCTAATCTACCTAAAAGTTATCTAACCTAAGTCTAATTGGCAACATCAGGAAGAAGAATTGATTAAATTATTAAACAAAAAGTACAAAGAGACCTAAATTAAGTATTATGGTACTATACTATAAGATCTACTATATCGTAAAAAAAGGTTTTCCATCATCTGATACAACTTCTTCCATTGCCATATCCTTTAAGTGAATGTTGGCTCGAAGCCAAGATGACTTACTAGGGATGTGCCATTAATGGCCTGGTCTTCTGTTGCCTTTTCTATACCCACAGATTGATTCTCACCTTGAGATCACAACTAATGCATTCGTATAGCATACACTACATGGATAATATTTATTTAACATATACATCAAATTAGGCTAATATGTATAATACACTTTAAAATTTGGTTAATTTATACATTTTATAAGCAGTTAAATTTAGCTCAACATATTTAGTATATTTTTAATATTTAATCAAGTGTGGAAAATTAACTTTTTTTTAAAGCAAACACTTTTTAAACGTGTCCGTGAAAATTTTACACGTTAATAGCGATAAAGGTTTAAATTAGCAAGTTTTGCATTTTTTAAGTTTATTGCGAATAAAGCTGACAGCTAAAATCCTCGAATTTATAATTAACGAATAATTACAAACTTTTGTAAACAAATGTAAAACAAAAAAATTTTAATTCCAAAAATTACAAGTGTGGGTATTATTTACCTAATATAAATATTAATAATTTTCTGGACAATTTTTTTTAATTCGAAAAATTTTCTTGCTACAGTAATTATGAAATATAATTAAATTTTCACATCATTGCAATAGTTAGTGGTTTAATAGAATCTAATATAGCGTGATGTTAATATACGCATACTAAGAATTAATATCTTACAAAATTGAATTGGGACTTTCATGAGAACATTTACGGAAGAACAGGTGAATATTAGTACTACATTATTAGTGCGTCGCAGGAATAAGATGATGATGATGATAATATTATTAATTAATTTTTAAATTCATTTAGTATCATTTTTATGTACTTTTATGTTTAAATAAAACATTTTTTGTTAAATGGATAGTACTTCAAATTAGTACAATAAAAAGTATTTATTAGGTACATGTAGTGGGAGTAGGTATTTAATTAATAACTCAATCAATATGTTAATTATGTTTTCGTGATGTGCGATAATTTGGAAAAACTTTGTAATTAAGAATTAAGCTTTAATAGATAAATATAATTTTTATTAAACTTCGCTTAGAAGAGAACTAAGAGGTTTTATTACATCAAGTCATATTTGACAACTTAATGAATAAATTAATAATTCATCAGCTCAATAAAAAGTACACAGAATGTAACTTTACTAAGCAGTCTTCCAATAAATAATTTGAATTAATTAACTATCTGATTTACAAATTCGCCAATATAGCTGTCTAGTAGTGAAGGATGGAATAAAAGTATCAAGTTTTCATCTATATTCATGAGCTTCTTTGGATGTCTTCTCTATGCAGAGCAAGAAAACGAAAACAATGAAAATCTCAAGTTTCATTGCATGTGTAAAAAAGCTAACAAGCATCATTAGTCTTGGTTGTTATATGTGTACATTATAAATAATGGTGACATCTTAAAGAATCGCATCGGAATACATACAACCCAAGTATTTTTGTTATTTTGTCACATTCTTTATAAATTATTTCTCCTTAATAAATTTTAATTAGAACAGGTTGATCAAAAAAATTATCATCAGTAAATATTCGACATAGTTACTTAAGAACTTGAACAATGTCGTTACATAGTTACAACATAGGTATCCCTTGAGGATGTTGAAAACGGGTCTTAACCACTGATTTGCACGTCACGATGATTTTCCCAGAGAACGTGCATCTTACGTTGTCTTACATCGCTTACGTGTCGATAATTTATTTTTTATGGTTAAAAAAGCATTCGCAATGTCTAAAAGTTTCTGCAATGGCTTAAAATATCGTTTACTTCTCCTTATTTCTTTTTCACGAACCCGAGTAAAACAGTTTTATAAAAACGATTGATTTTTAAATCTCAAGCAATATTCTATAAGTTGCAGTTTTCAATATTCCTAAATTCCAATTTTCAAATATTGATCGTACTTTAATGAGTTAAATGTAATAATTGCTATAAATTGAAACAACAAATTCAGAATGTTTAACAGTTAGAACATATCGATCTCTTTCAAGTGGGTTTGCGGTGGCTATTGACATGTATAGCTTAAGATTACTATCTATTTTCCTTTTCTGCTGGAGTATGCGAATGATACCAGGATGAAGCAATAGATAATGCTCTTAAGTTCCACTTCTTCAAGCTTATTGTATACAATTTCATTCACGTTTCTAAATGCGCGGCGACGTTGCATTTTGTTTTAAATTGTGTAGTTTTAGTATAATGAAATGATAACAATAATAAATATCACACAGCTGTGGTTTAAAGTAATCACTAATTGAGTTATACGGCAAAAACTCCGAGTTCGAATGTAAACTACTCTGAATTTTTTAAATCGGTTCTTCGATAGACAGCGTGCACTATGTTAGTCTGACGAATTGAATTTATATTTACATAAATCTAGCAGATTGACGGAAATTCACATTAAATAGAATATCTATAAAATAGCAATAATACATACATACAAGTTCTTCTCGCTAATACTCACATCTTTTTTCAAAATATACTGACTTGGAATTTGGTGAATCGACACTAAAATGTCTTAATAATTTAAGCAGCAGCATTATTCAGTCAATTCCGCTGACGTAAAGAAAAAAATTAAATAACATTCTCTGGAGTTATTTGCCAAAACATTACATGTACAGTAGACGCTCGATAGTGTGAACGATATCAAACCAAGCGAATTTACATTATCGAAATGTTTACATTAGCGAACGGGATTTTTATTAATAAGAAAATTATTAAAAGAAACGCTTAATAACACAATACATAAAAACAAAACATATTCCAACATTCCTATAAGTATTATACATTTTATTGAGAAGAAAAATAAGCTGATAATTTAGTCTGCGTAAATTTACGCTTAGCAATGTCTTCCAATGCCTTTGTACGTAATTTACGCAGAACTAAAATATCCGTGTATGATACTTCTTTTCCTTCAGCCCAATCCAAAGCTTGGTTAAAAGCTTCTATAGCTTGCGCGTCAGTCACTACACTTCTAACTTCAATGGGAATGTCATCATCACTGCCTTCGTCTTCCTCTTCATTTATATCATACAGCTGCTTATCTTCGTTCCATACATTAATATCAGCTGGTGTACAAACAATGTTAGGATTCACTATGTTCAGTAAATTAACAACATCCGATGACGCACTGACAAGAACATCAGCATCGGATCGCAATCGATCCCTAATTATGCTTAAGGAACATCGTCTTCATTTTCATCACTGCATAGGAGATTGTTCCAACATTTCTGAATTGTTTGCTGATTAAGTGCATTCCAGGCCATATGCAAATTTAAAATTGCCTCTCGTAATGTTACCTGTTTCAAAGACTCTGATATGTTTTCAGGGTTCTTTGATAAGACAGACGAAAGTAGAAATTTCCGGTAGTATAGTTTGGTGAGTCTTATTACATTCTGGTCCATGGGTTGAATTAATGCAGTTACATTGGGCGGCATGTACATGACAAAATTGACCCATCCTTGCTCCTCAGTTGTTCCTCTGGAGGATGACTTGGTGCATTATCTAAGAGTAACACCGCTTTTATTGGAAGCTTCTGTTTTTTTAGAAAATCTTTCACCTACAAATTGAAAATCGTTAACTTATGTATACAACAGTTGTGATTATAGGTTCATGTCATACCTGAGGGACGAAGCACTTGTGGAACCATTTCAGGAATATACTACTAGTCATCCAAGCGGTTTTGAACAGTCATAATCAACAGGGTTATTAAAATTGTTAAATGATCGCGGATTTTTTGCTTTTCCTATTACCATTGGCTTTAATTTGTGTGAACCATTAGCATTGGTACACGCTAGAAACGTTATTCGTTGTTTTTCCAACTTCCTACCCGGAGCAGATTTCTCAAATGATGCAGCATAGGTTTTCGCCGGTAACAGTTTCCAAAAAAGGCCGCTTTCATCTGCGTTGTAAATTTGTTCCATTTCTAAGTCTAGCTCTTCGATTTTCTTCATTAATTTTTCTTTGAACGGTTGTATTAATTGTGGTTGTGCTGATAATTTTTCACCCGATATAGACAGCAGTCGAATTCCATATCTTGTTTTAAATCGTTGTAGCCAACCATCACTGGCTACGAAATGTTCAGTCTCCTTCAGTTTTTCATTTAACAGTTTAGCCCTCTCTTTAATTATCTCGCCGCTAATTGGGACATGGTTTTCCCGTTGTTTTATAAACCATTTATACAGGCAATTTTCCATTCTAGGTGCCTTCGCATTTTTTAAAGTTTTTCGATTTCCCAA
This sequence comes from Lycocerus yunnanus, assembly GCA_036346125.1. Lineage (NCBI taxonomy): Eukaryota > Metazoa > Arthropoda > Insecta > Coleoptera > Cantharidae > Lycocerus > Lycocerus yunnanus. The sequence goes on from JARFIX010000008.1 coordinate 5,149,286, forward strand.
GGCTCCAAATGTGTGGCACGTTCTTCGCAAAATTTGTGTCTTCAAGCGCTTAATTTTACAGATTGTTGATTTCGATACTCCATATTTCTTTGCTAATTGTGTCACTCCTGCACCTAGAGCAACCTCGTCTATGATTTTCACTTTGTCACTCAATCTTAAACACTTTCTTTTATTGGATGTGGACGCCATAGTAATAATGCATCCTGAATTCCTTACAAATATTGGCGACGCGACGTCGCCCAGAGACTAATAACCGATATGACACGTTCGCAAGAACTGTTTACAATATCGAATTGCACAGGTTGTTTACATTATAGGGCGGTCCATTTGATCCCATAGTGTGAATTTTGTGTGTACATTAGCGCGATGTTTTCATTATCCGGTGTGTACATTATCGAGCGTCTACTGTATTATAAATTTCTATTTTTAAAATGTAATCATTATCTACTTTGCTTTATCAAAGTTTTAATTTTATGAAAATTTCTTTAAAATTAGTCAACAATTTTACCATATTATGTTTGCATCTTTTATGGAAAGCAGATTTTTATTCAAATCTGCATACAAAATTTTAATTTTAATTTTAAATTCTTTTAACCCCAACTGAAGAAAAAAGGGTTGTACATTTAAGGTGACATTGCTATGTTTTTTGGTGCATTTATAATACTGAACAATATTTATAGCAGAGCAGAGTGGGACTAAGATAAATCTGTAAATAATCAAAAAACCATTATTTAAGTTAGCATCTAAAACGTCGTCAATTTTTAATTACACTGGCTTTAGCAAGGATCATTAATGGGTGGGTAATTAAGAAGTGCAAGGTCAGACGTATGAACGTGTAGGAATCTCCCTTAACCAGTCTCTCGGTCCGTGTACTCCCTTTGCTTTTCTTTTAAAAATTATTAAATTATTGCAGCAGTACTTTATAATTTCGCACCCCAGAAAGAAAGAAGTAAAAGTCAGAAAAGTGACTTTATGAATTAGATACTATATCAAAAAATTTGTCTCCTCAAGCTCTATCTGTAAAAAAGTCATATTATCGATAGTCCAATAATTATTGTTGCTAAAAACCCCAAACTTGGTATTTTTGTTTGGCTAGAAAAGAGTATAACTCCAAAGGTTCCAACGGTAACTGAATTTGCTTTTGTTACAATAAAATTATCCCTACCAATTAATATTATCAATTGTTATTATGAAAAAATCATATTTGTCTAAAAAGGTAAACGTGATTTTCTTATAAACGTTCAAATATTCAAAGCGCCCTAGCTCAAAATGGCGTTTTCAGACTTGTACCACTGTTTTTCTGGGGGTACGATTTATGTATTAAACAATGATGTAAAAAAATACTGTAGCTTCTATAAAGACAGATTACCAATAAAATTGTTCTAAATTTGAAAAATCTTTGGAAGATACAGAACATTTCGGTAATTTGTTGATTTTGATTAACATACTAAATTATTATTTGTACAGAACAATTTCTAGATTAAATTTATTTAAATCATAGGTCGTATTATTATGAATTTATCAGAACGATAATATATTTCTATGATCCAAACCAGCAACCTCACAAACTTACCCATTAATTTTTAAAATTTACCTACTTTTGCTTTTATTGTTGGTACTCCAGCTAGCTCTTTTTTCCCGTTTTGATGTACGTTTAAAACAATTAACATGTAACATTTTTAACAAGCCATTAAGTTCAAATTTGAGTTTCATAAAGACTTGTTAAAACTATTTAACACAAAACATTTCTAACCTTAAATTTAGAATATTGAAAACAAATTTTTAACGACAAAACATGAGATTTATAATAATTTAAATTAAGTAGTGCCTAATAATAATAATAATAATAATAATATAATAACAATAAAAAATAATAATATATTATTTCTCAAGTTAATAATCTATTTACAATGTATAGCAAGGTTATTAAATATAAATACCTATCTTCTGTTATAACATTCATTAAATTTTACATAATTTTAGAATAATTATTAAAAATGAATTCAACTTCTATTTCTACTCGTAGTTTATCGAACAAAGAAATATTTGATATAATTTTACCTTGGCCGCGTAATTTCAGAGACCGAAATAATTCTATTGAAGTATTTGATGAGATTGAATTTTTACAAAGGTATAGGTTTTGTTCGTGTTAATAATAATTCTGCAAGCAATCGTACAATACATACACAATTTTAATAATTTTAATAAAATTTATGTACATTTGATTCAATTTTTTTATAGTAAAATGTGGTGATATTTCTTTATTTAATTTAACAAGAAAGCCAGAAAGGCGGGATTCAAATGGTAAAAGTGAAAAGGTGTGTCAGGGGGGCGTGATCAGTTAAGAAGTGAAGCGACTCCAGAGGTTCACTGGGAACATTTGTGACAAGTGGAACCGGTTCTAAAGTATGCCGTCTTGCTCAGATATTAATTACAAGTAACTGTAGTCTAGGGACTTATATTAAGGGTTTAACGGTTTAACGGCGAGGAGTGCCAAGAAATCACGGTTCAAATAGTCGAAATAAGTAAATGTCTTAAGAGATCATGATTGGTAAAGAGGCACAGAACTTTTGGAAGTAAGCATTAGGACAGTCGAACCTGGAAAAATTTTCGAACGCGTGGGAACACATTTATTACAAGCAGGACAAATATGAAGTATTCCATCTCGTTCAAATGTTTCAATTACAGGTAACCGCAGGGGCATAGATTACGTTATGGGATGAGGTCGTTGCCAAGAAAGCTTGCAAATTTTTTTTTGTGTTTTTTTTAATACAAATTTTCATATGATTTATAACGTTAAATACAACTTTGTTAGGCGGTGCTAATTTGAATTCAGCCTTCATTCAGAATTCACTCCCAAGCCCTTCCTCTAGCTTTGTTCATGCATACTAAAAGATGTATTTTACGTATCTATGCTTCATAGAGTTAGCTAATTAGAATGGCAGATTATAACATAAAAAATAAACAAAATAAATATCGATATTATACGCACGAATAGATTAACGATCAATAAAATTCGTAATAAAAACTCTACCGCAACACTTGCTGTATATTTTAAGCACAATGAAAAAGGATTTATTATATTAATAGACAAATAATTTCAATGAAATCTAATATAATCAGATAACACCTGCCCTCTGGGTTTCCAAACCTGCTACATGAATGTAATCTCTAATGTAAAATGCGCTCTGTCCACTGTGGCGTGTTGTAGTAACACGTATCGCTATTAGTTTTTTTAAATCTAAATCCAACAATAGTAATCACTATCAACTTTTGGTGGGTTGGTATACAAGATTAATTTATTGCATAAATAATTACAGAGAATTATTAAAAAGGTTGTTATTAAATGTTTTGTATTTTTTTTGCATTGTGCGTATTAAATTAAATTTTATACATTAAAAATAATTTTTATGCTTTCTGAAATAAATAAAACTGAACTGAAACAGTTTGAGTGAAAATTTTTCTTTTTTGATAATAATTATTCTTATAATATGATGAAGTGTTTGATTTTAGCAAACGAACCACACCAACGCACATCGCACTAAATTGAGCTAGCTTTGAAACAATTATTGATTTTCAAATTAAATACAAAGAGCTGCGAATAACAAATTATCCACAGATTTCCAAGTTTTAAAAAAAAATTATTATATTTATTAAATTATTATATTATAATTATAATTAGTAATAGGTATAATTAAAGTGGCATAATGAAATGCAATACATATTACCTATACATAAATATTTCAATGAAGCGACGGATTATGAGATTACAAAATCACAAAGCATAACAACATAAAAGAGTCGCATATTTCAGCATTTTAATAATTCAAGTAATTCGATAATATTAACCAATCATAGATGATGTTAATTATAAATGATGTGCTATGAAAAAAGTTTACGTGAGAGAAGATCCCAATTAAATACGATAAAAGGAAAAAGATCAAAGCACTATCAGAAAATTATATCAACGAATCGTTATACTAATTAACCCACGATCGACTATTACAGCAAAAATTGTATATTTATAAATTTAGCGTAAATCAGTACTAACCATCCTACTGCTGTCATCAGTAAAAATGTACTTTCATAACCGTGATAGGATAACTATGACGTAAATAGATTATGCTTATACCATGATGAATTATGGTTCTTGACGTATGAACTTGATTCCCCCACCGTGAGTAGAAAGGCCGAGCATTGCCTTCACACATTGTAACGATGCCAACCCTGCGAAACCCAAGGCTAAACAACCATAACAATTTGTACTAGGTAATATACTCTAGTATCTAGTATAATAATAACATAATAATGATAATAATCTACTTCGTCAAATATTAAAAACTATTCTGTATTCTAAAATAATTATTAAATTACTTTTGTTTATATTAGCTTAAAGTTGAAATAATAAACTGTAATCTTGAAATTTATTGAGTTTTTATACGATACAAAAAAATGTACGTTAGAGTAATAAAAGTTTAACTCCAATTTTTAATCTTTTATGAATCGCTTGGATTAGATGCTTATTAATTTAATGCTAGCCCGTAAAATAAAATGATTTTATGTTTAGTATTTTAAAAGTACTTTATATATTATAACAAGCCATTTCGTAGATTTGTATAAAACATTTTTATATATTGTGAAGAGTTTCTACTACGGAGAAGGTTAAAAGAAAATTAAAACTGTTTGTAAAATACAAGAAATTTACACAATTTTTAAGTTTAACAACAAATAATATTAATTTGTACCTACTTTAAATAAAAGAACATCTCTTAAAATTGCGATGTTTCAAAATTGTATTTTTTAATTAAATATAATCGTTTAGCGAAAAGCGAAAAAATCAGTCGAGGATTAAATAATTGTAATACCTTTGATATAGGAAATTACTATTTTAAATTAATTAAAATAAAAAATTGTAAAAATCGGTTAAAACTAAATAACAATTACAAATACATAATATTAATATTTGGAATAAATTTGTTTTCAATATTCAATCAAGTTTCTCTTACCTGTTGATGAAAATATTGTTACAATAGTGGCTGTTAACAATAGTTCCTCCAGCAACACCATCTTTAAATTTTGTAGGTTGTTGAATTCGAAAGCATATTAATATAAATTCCGAACAAACCTGAAATAAAACTGTTATTAATTTTTAATTTAATAAAAAAATCTTAAATATACTTGATATCATAAATTTTTAAATTGGTATACGTAAGTACCTACTACTTTCTTCATTGCTTCTCTTTGATTTACAGTGAAAGCTTTGTAAATTGCTATATTAAATAACTGTTTTACAAACAGCGAGAATTTCCCGTCTAATACAAATTCATTGTGAAACGCAACACATTAAATTTCTCGGCTTTGAAGTTATAAAGTGTTGTTTGTCATCAATAGCCTTACAAAGAGTACTTTTTCTTACAATTTATACCATTAAGAAGACGCTCAAATTTTGTTACAAAACATAATTCATAGGAGAAATGTATGTTATCTGTTCAAACCGTAAAACTTAAGGGGTGGTTCTTCTTCTGACCAAGTTAAAAAAATTGATTTGTTTTTAATGGTTTTTTTTTCATTTCTGAATTGTTTAAAATATGCCACCTACAGACACGAACCTTACACTAGCTGACACTGTCGTAGAAAATGTTTCGTCTGTGCTTATCTAGCCATTCGAGCAGATAGGATATTATTGTGTATACCACATCCCGAACCATGCAAACACACTCTTATATGCACAAATCACTTTATCTTATTAGCAATTCATTTTTATACGAAATATTAACGTATTATGATATGTACGTACATATACTACATATTTGTATAGTTGAGAAACATAGTCTTCCAATACCAATAATAATGCAATCACGGATAAATCTTTAGCTGACAGTAGATGGTGAGATACAAATATTTGAACGTCTTGAACTGCTCTCTGTGTCTATGCGCAGTAGATTGTTTGTCTATTATTCTATTAAAATGATCATGTCTACGATACCGATTCTGTTATGTTTAATGTCCCTAAATCTAAACAAAGTTTAATCCTGTCCAGAATCTTAAAACATTTTAAATATTATAGCTTGCAGAAACGTCTGAATTGACTTGTGATTATCCGATATCAAACGTATCGCTCACACAGTCCTTTTACGACGGCGGTATAAAGCCTAGCAAAAACTATGTTCTTACGAGTAATTATTATTTCTAAATTACCTATTAACTATTTTTGCAAATAAGGTCAATATAAATTCATTTGTATTGTTAAAATAACTTTAATTTACTTATGTATTTCAAATTTAAATTTTATTTGGGTTTTCATTTATCAAAGTTGGCACTATGTTTTTCTCCATAACTATCCTGCAATTTGATAACTTGAGTGCCCAACCAACATCCAATGGGTGCACACATATTGTTATATTTTGGCTCAAATTTTCTTTTTAAAGCCCACCGTGATAATTCCAACATTATTAGTAATATCACAGGTAATTATCATTTAATTTAATATTTCAATTTTTGCCCATTTTTAATTTTTTTAATTTTTTTAATTTAGCTAGTTAGTTAGCTAGTAGTAATAATAAAATTTCATATTTTTGCAATGGCGTTGTAGAAGTTATTTTTGGCAATCTTTACACCTGGACTGTCATCAAAAATTTAGCCTACGAAGAAAAGTTGACGTTCATCTATTTAACTTTTAAGGGATTATTTGGAATAATTAGTTTTCTTGGTTTTGGACTGTGATGTTAACGACGCTACTTTAGCGGGCCCATTATTCTACCACTATGGCAGCGGTTCCTCTTTTATTGAAACCTTCTATAAAGTTGGACGAAGCGTTTGAAACAAGCCACTGCTCCGAATTTGTGTAGTTTCTAATAATTTTTTAACATTTGTGGTTAACTTTGTTTGCCTAAAGTTATGTTTAACCCATTCTTGTGTTCTTTATTTTGATTTCGGTAACGATGACATAATTTACTTTGAAATTGAAGGCAGCCAGAAACGAAGAGTCGATCAATCATTTTAGAAATCTCCAGGTAAATAAACTATTGTTAGAAAGAGGCAATAAATGTATATTTAAGGTGCGCTTAAGGCAAGACTTTATGCTATTGGCAATGATTTTCACAACATGAATTTAATTGTTGAACAATTCATGGTAATGGGAAGTCAACTTGAACAACTGTCAGCTTTGAGTTAGTGGGGTTTGTAATTTGCTTTGGAAACTTTACCCGTCAGGTAAACTTACTCCTTTACCTTGTGTTTATATTTTCTATCACACAGTGCTTAACTTTTTTGCTGGTGCCAGTTGCTTTGTTTGAGCTCTAGTAACACCATCAGTAGCTCTAAGTAAGTATTTGATCATAAATCCTGACACCATATCAATGATATTTGTATAATAACGTTATTTTATGTATTATTTATTTTAGTATAAGAATTAGTATGAATTATTATTACAATGATTTGACTGATCGTACAGGTATAAAAAATACACACAAATTCTAATGCAAACAATGGTTTCTGTGCTGATGTGGCGGAAATTTTGCATATTGTCAAAATTGAATACTTATAACATTATAAATAACATCTAAACATTTTTGTATGAAATAGAATATACAAAAATAATGAATCTTGGCCGAAATGGTTTTTATTGGTAAAACCATAAAAAAACCTAAAGTACACCTAAACAAAGAATGCAAAAGGAGACTCAAATTCAGTTAAATAATGACGATACCTCCCCTTAACTATGGAAAATAAGTTTAGGTAATAAATAAAACACAATAAGCGAAAATTAAAGAAAAAGATGTAATATTTTTGACATCAATTAAACATTGCAACTTAATGGATAAAATCAAAAATTATTCTTAATTTCAAAAAAAATATTTTTAATTATCCTTAATTATTCTTAATTAATTGGAGAAGTCCAAAGAATAATAGAAATGATCAGAGAATGTAATAGTGATGCATGGAAAAAGATATCGGCAAGCGGACAAAGCTACAATGGACGTTTTAGCCTATAATTGACGGATCAGAAGAAAAAAAACAGCTAAGTTTGATTTATCCTTACCTTAACGCTTTACGTTATTTCTAAAAATAATAACGGTATACGCATCTTCAGTAGTATGTGTCTAAAATATAATTTAATTAGAAACCTAAATGTTTTGTGAGGTACTTACTCGCTAATGCGTTTTAATTATTACAAAATTGACAAGCGATTATAATTTACAAAATTTGTTGGAATGAGTCTTTGACATGTTTGACTTTAATAAAGTTATTTATAAAAAGGACGAACGAGATTTTTAAATAATATTTATTTTATACATTTTTAATAAAAATTAATACACCTTCATAAAATAAAATTTTAAAATATTTATAAATCATTAACTGAAACCTTAAACTGAAACATCGCAGGCTGTGCGGGTGGCTTCCCTGATGTGATGTCAAAATGTAATGATCCCAACTTTAATAGTTTAAATCGTGCAGCAAATTGTTAATTAGTTATTACTAGACATAAATTTAACACTTCTCCGTTTAATTACGCACTAAACCGCAGCAACTGTCGGTTGAAATTTTATCGAAAAATTATTTATTTAAATTTCTAACATTATTTCAATGCGCTTTGAACGTAGGTATTTAATTTTAAAAATGTTTTTTACTCATTATAATACAATAATTGCACTTAGCTATAATAAATTTAAAAAGCAACCATTAAAAATTTAAAACAACATTTTGGTCATAATATTCACCAAATATTCGCATTTAATTTAATTCGCATTATGAATATGAATGAAGATAATGGAAAAACTAAGGAAACTATATAACTGACTTGCTAAAGAGAAGAGCTTTCAGCTTAATTCGTTATTGTTAAAACGCTATTGTCCATAAATTCATCAGACACCATAAGATATAAAATATAACTACAAAAGGTACTAATCAATATCAAAACAGGATTCATCAAAGGATAAAGTAGATATTATACCTGCATGTTGAAAATTCTATTAAAATATTAATACGCCACCATATCCAAAGATATCTGAATGGAATCTTCAGAATAATGTTAAAACTAAAAAATGATTTTAGATAACATAAAAGATTCAACGATTCTTATGAGATATTCAATTATCAATAACGATAATCGTAAAGGGTGTAAATTTGTGCAGTTAAAGAGTCTGTAAAGTAGATACAGCTGGACTATAAAATTAAATTGATTCATATTATTTCATTTTCCACTTTTCCTAAAATTTTAAACCAAGTTTTTTAAGGAAATCTAATTACCATTTCTTTGAAAATTCCTAAAACGTGGAATTTTCTTTTATAACTTAATATCGTCTCTAAAATTTCATGAAAATGTTAGGGTCATTCTCAACCGTGCTCTCTTGTGAGTTGAAATTATCGCAAATTCTACTTGGAGCAGAAACTGTAGAACATGTGCTGTTATTATATATCTACTTTCTCTTTAATCAAGAAATGTTGAGATACATCTGGCCTAGAACGGTTGGAGTTGACGTTATCAATTTCCCCAATATTTTTAAGTTCCTCGAAAAATAAAATGGTTTCGTAGAAAGATAGTACTTCACAACAGATATGCTTTTACTTGTAAACATAAAGAGAAGAAAATTTTCATTTTTAGTTTATAATAATTCAAGAAATTAAAACATTAATTTTTTATTTCAACGACTTCCGACAAAATAAGATTCAATTTCGAGTAGTCGGACAATTGCTTACACGAAAATTTTATATTATCATAAATTATTAAAGGTCGACAAAATAATCTTTAGATAAAGTTATTTTTTAATTTTTAATATCATGCTAACATAGCTTCTTAAAGGGTAAGCATGTACTCTTTAACCTACTCTTTATGTAGTCACGGCTTGTATTTCATTTTATTGTCTATATTGTTGAACGTAACGCATTGTTTATTTTGACAAACTTCAAGCTCGAACTAAAAAAGCTCTTCGCTGAATTAATCAGGTTTTGTGGGTTACAAAACATCACTATAAGTTAGACTTAGTGTAAAATATCAGGGTATATTTTATTAAATACTTTTAATCAATATTAATAAATTTTATTATAATAATATGATTAATTTAATAATTAATTGTAATCACAGTACAATTTTATCAGTTTTGTTTACATATTTTGCTTATCGCGGTGGGAATAAGTATGAACAAATTAGTATTGAAAATTGTTTAAAATAGTAAAAAATAAAAGTAATTCTAAATGTAATAAAATAGAAGAACTGGATTAACCCCTCACTTTGTATTATCTATTCTTAATTAATTTATGCCCATTCAATCGATTCTATTGAAATATTAGTGTTTACTGAAACTTTAAAAGTTCTCTGTCTCCACTAAATATAGAAAATAAATTAAAAAGTTAATCAAACTCTATTATTAACCAAACTTACATTTAGTTTTTTAAAGTATTTATTCCATTAACTTTGTAAATACTAATAAACTGCCCCAATTCTTTTAACAAAGTTATAGCACAAAGTTATGATATACGAAACTTTCACTTATATTTACTTTTACTGTAAATTATAACGCGCACCTTTTTTAAATAATAAATGTAGTAATATTATAATATTCTAGTTGAAGTAAATTCAAAACAATAATTTTTATTTAAAAAAATTGTTGTCACGAGTATTAAATCACAAAAAAGTTATATCTTTAAAACGTTAAGATCGCAAAATTAATCGCTTTATCACCGTACCGCGAAGATTTCTAAACGCGTTGTCGCACTGGACTGACTCCCGGGCCGACGCCATGCGTCGCGACGCCGCCCGGACCTGCGCTTCTTTACTATTATAGATACTTGTAATAGTCAAACTTGATTACACATTTTGTTTTTTATATAACAAATATCTTTATATTTTTGTATATATTATTGTCAAAATTGCGAAGTTAAAAGTTATATAAAATTTTTGTTATGAATGTCAAAGCGCCGAACAGTTAAAAGACGTAATACAAAATTTTAATAAAGGAAATGTAAAAGGAACTTGAAAATTTTCTGTATTAAAAGCAAAGTTTATATAACATAATATGCAAACTATTTAACGTGGCATTAATTTTAAAGAGATCGATAAAAGTAAATGTTAGAATACATATAAAGTAAACATAAAGTTTTAATATCTCATAAATTTTTACTACTAGTAAGAGTTTGATAATACTACGATTGTCTCGAAAGGATTATTCGAGAGATGCCTTGCTAACGTGATACAGATTTAAAACGATAAATTTTTTAATTTCCTATAATATAAAAATAATAAGTAGTTTGAAATTTAAATGTATTAGGTACTTGATTTTTAAAATAAAATCATTAAAAATACTTAAAAAATGAAATATGGAAGTTTAATTCTATACAACAATAATTATGATGGTGAAAAAATTGAAGTGGCTGCTTGGTTATGTATTTTTAAGCAATCTTCTTAAAAAGAATAATAAAATACTGTAAAAAAGTACAAAATGTAAAACATAATGCAATTATTTCTCCTAAATTAAATTAAAAGTGTTGAACTTAATCTACTACACAACAAGAAAAATGAAAAGGAAATGTTTGATGCTTCTGTGTAGAAGATCCGAGAATTTTACTTGAAAAAACGCTAGAATCTGCAGAGACCGTAAAAAATTGAATTTTAAGACATCCATCGCTTCAGAACGCAGACAGCTTCACCTGATCACATTTTTTAAAGAGGCATGAAAACGTTTGTATTGTCAATTTAACAATCACAATCAATCACATTTTTATTTACATTAAAATACCTATAAAATCGTTTTATTTTCAATTTGGTGATATTTCAAAGCAAGCTTTAACAAAATTTTAATGTCGCGCATCTTCATGTAATAAATTTTTGCACTGTGAAGTCCTACATAGACGCTCTGACGTCTCGGAAAACCGTAATTGTGCCAGTTTTTAGCTTCCGGATCCGATGACTACAGGATTAATAAACTTTGGTAATTAATTAATTTAAATCATCGAATTTAACATCTTTTTATGTAATTTAAATATAAAAACAGTGCACAACTGCATCTTGCACCGATTTTGAACATTTGACTTCTATGTTAATAAGACAAGAAGCAGTGAACCATTATTAACAAGATGTACCCATCAAAATTGACGGTCCGTCTAGAAGATGTTCTCCTCAAAGATAATGGTCCATTTAGAACAGCGTTTTCCAATTTATTTTGGCCATAGAATCCAGTAGTATTTTTACATAATAATATTGAAAACTAAATATTTCTTTTAAAAATATTTCACTGTCAATATCGTAATGAGATGCAATGTGCTTATTCATTACTATTTTTGATAAATAACTTTGATTTTTTATAAAATTATTAAAAGCTTGGGTGGCAAAACCCTTTCCACGATAATATTTCAAAATTTACTTAATATATTATTTTGTTTAAATTAAGTAAGTGTAGTTTAAATAATCACACAGTTACTTTTTACAGCTAAATAAGTGAATCTCTCAGTGAAAAAGAGATGTAACTTTAAAATGTCTTGTTCTGGGAGATTATATAAAAATAATGTATGGTTTTATAACTGTCATTGTTTTCATTTTGACATCCATACATAAGTTGGAGTACTATGTATATTCAGGAAATATTTCTCTCACATTATTTTGCTTTATTGTCAACTGAAATGAAACTATACGTTTAGCTGACAAAATATATTTCGATTTATTAATAAACACACATGTTACTATATACAAGTACAAACTAAAAAGTAAAAAATAAATTTAAAAAATCAAAAAACCCGATTACAAAAAAAGCGAACTAAAAAGATGGAAAGAAGAATACGTAGGAACATAGTAAAAATCCTATATCCTTAAATTAAAATAGTGATTGTTATTATTCGTCTTGAGCCTGCCAGTTAAAAAGTGATATGCAAGGTGAATATGATAAATAAGTTAGTTTTGTTTTATCAATATATTGTTACTTTCTGTCTATAAATACTGTTTTGATGAGAAATTTTGCTTTACAACAAAACTTACAGCTGTATTCGCCAACGAAGCTTTCAATTAAAATCAATGTTTTATGATATCGTACATTCTTTAATTTTTAAATTAACCTAATTATTACAAATGTTAACTATTTTTATTCTAATTTAATCGAAAACAAAACCTAGCATATAATCATCATGGTTTAGAGAAATCGATAGGCACCTCATTGAATAAAATCCATCCAGCCGCTGGGATGCTTCGAGGGTATAAAGAATCCCACATGTCTACATATTATATACATAATTATAAACCCAAATACGAGTGAAGACAATAACCCTGCATTTGCTGTAGCGCAATCGGATAAACAGTAGCAAATTAATAAGGTTTCAACCATCTTAGATGTCCTCATTAGTTGCAATCCGGGTAGTTTTCCATGTAGGAGCCCTAGGGAGTATGTTGATAGTACATTCACATCATGTCCTGGAATCACTAATGTCCGATTTCTTTAGTCATAGTTATCTTAAACTTAGCAAACTTTAGGATAAATTGACAAAATAATCAATCAGATGAATGATTTATTTCTTTTGTTGTCGTGTGATTGGTTATTTCGTCAATTTAACCTAAAGTTCGCTAACTTGAAGATAACTATGAGTGAATAAATCGGACATAAGACAAGGATTTTTGTGATAGATTGGAGTAGTTGCTGATAGAACTATGTAAACATTATCACAATAAGTAGATTTTAATTTTTGAAACAAATAAAACGACTTTATTTATTACAGCACACCAAAATTACAAGATGGTCAACCTCTTGTCTTGTATTTTGCTTTATATTTCTCACTTTGAAAAATGTAAAAAAATTTTGCAAAGATTAATGTAATGCTAAAAAAAGAGACGGTTGTAGGTCTAGTTGTTAGCGCGATCAATTGCTAACGTAAGGCACTCAGATCCAGAAGGCTCATTTTGTATGGCCGTCTCCGTGCTTTGGGAAGCACGTAAAGCCGGTAGTCTTTTCACATTGAGGTTTTAAATACTGAAAGACTCTATCGAGGGATCGGGTAGATGGCTTCGGTAGTCCTGTAGTCCTGCATGGGGAAGCCTTAATTATATTATATATGTTACGGTCAATGACGACAATTCGGCCATTAACGTCAATGGCCGGTCAATGACGTCAATGCCCACTTACGTTGGCCATTGACGTTAATGCCCGGCCAATAACGATAATGACCAAGCATTTTGGGCAATGATGACATTTAAAATTTCATACGTAGTTTTTACATCATTGTCCGGGCAATAACGTCATTGCCCAATACAGAGTGGGCAATGATGATATTACTATTGTACGGTGAGGAATGTTGTATAACAAAACTAGGGTGAGAGTTCGATTTTCCGGGTTCGAAAACACACTTTTTCCTATAAAAATGGCTATACCAAACAAAAGAACACAAAAATACAAGCTCTTTAAGGTGAGGATCAATCTTGTCGGAGTTGTAATAAGGCCACAATTTAATTTTGAAAATTGCAATTTTCCCATAAGAAATACATGTAAGTGTATTACACCTATCCCCCGATTTACACGGTACTTGTTTTACACGTTTTCGCTTTTACACGGTTTTCCAAATAAGTTTTTTTTTGGTTTTATCGCACTCTAAATGGTTTTATTTTTTGTTCTTCTGTTTAAAGTATTGTAATTAAATAAAAAAACAGTGTTTCCGTAATATATTACATATTTTAACCTGTCAATGCATTTTATTTTTATTTCTGTGTACACCTAAAAATATTGAAAAAAATCACAACTTTTAAATAGCAAAATTATGCATTTTCTGCAAGCTTTTCGATTTACACGGTTTTGACTTGAAAATTTTTAATTTTCGATTTACACGTTTTTCTCAGGAACGTATCTACCGTGTAAATCGGGGGATAGGTGTATTGCGTAATATTGCGCAATCTTTTTATGCATTTCGATGACCGTCCATGCTGATTTATTCTAGCGGTTTACCTTGGGGCGGGGCCAACTAGAGCAGTGTTAGAAACGAGTCAGTCGCTCCCTGAGATCTGCCGCGTCAACTTTCAAACTTTTCGAGTTGGAGCCGCTTAAGGGATGTTTTTAATGAGTTTAGCGCGTGTCAAAACCGCTCGAAGCCCGTACGAGCCCCGGAGGGCGAGGGCGGTGCGGAGAGTAGGTTTTGACAGCGCAACCACCTCGAAACGAATTCACACAAAAGTGATTTTTTCGGAAATTTGTTGTCCCATCACAAATTTAATTCTTTTTATTAGCTAATTACACCATTATCTTTCATAATTCGTTGTAAAAAACGAGATTCTGGTATATTTACAGTCGCCACATCCTCTTTCAATTTTGGGGGCGGGGTTACAGTTCAAAAGAGCCAATAATAAAATTGCATTCTAAATTAACTTTAAAGCCGTTTTTTTTCAAAATTGTGTGAATATTCCGCAAATTTTATTTTTTTTATACGCTAATTAGACCCTCATCTTTCATAATCCACTTCAAAAATGGTAAAAATCCCGACCCGGGATTTCGAACCGTCACCCAAAACTAGTATCATTTTAGTTGGCGATTTTTTTATAGAGATTAAGTATTATTAAGTAATTACCAACTTAAAAATATATCTAATAAGTTAAATAAAGAAGTTACGAAAAACAATTAAAACGAAAAACGATTAAAACGAAAAGTTTAAGTTTAAGTTCCTTATAGCATTCATTCTATGATATCATCATTGTCCAATCCTTTTTGGCCATTAACGTTATTGACCGGCCAAAGACGTAAATATTACAATCAGATGAAAATATTTACATCATTGGCCAACGTCAATGGGCATTGACGTTAATGGCCGGTCAATGACGTTAATGGCCAGCATAATTGGGCATTGACGTCATTGGCCGGCCATTGACGTCAATGCCCAATTAAACATTGACCGTAACATATACATATTATGTAACGCAAAATTCAAGGTAATTGAAATAAAATCAAAATCCACCGTAAAATAAAGAAGAGCTCTACAAAAATACAATAAAAACTATTGCCAAGTTGTAAAAGTAGTTGATGAAATAGGCTCTCGAAACAAACAATGTTTGTATTATAATGTACATAATGTCTGCTTACGAATTAGACGGATAAAATTCTGTCTATCGCAGAAATTGTTCATGATCCAAATAAATATATTTACCAATATTATTCGGTTACACACGATACCAAAATCATGGGTAAAATCGAATATTTTGAGTAACAAATTTGTTTGGCCTATGCAATTTTTATTGTTTTAGTAATTCTAGTTAAATCTGTGCCAAAGTCACACAGATCAATATAATATGCAGTATGTCCCAAAATTGAAGTTGAAAAATTGAAAATTTTTTAAATTTTATTTTCAGATTGATTTTAAGAATATTTTTATTTTTTGAAAAACTAGTCAGCCATGCAGTGCTTATTTGTAATTATTTAATCTAAAAAATTACGGTTTAATCAAAGTACAATTAATTTATCTAACCTACAGTTAGAATAGTAAATTTTGTGGTAGTGTAAGCATCGTTTTTAATTAAATGCGAATTAGTTCCAAAATTTTGCAATAAAAGATTAATCGATGTGTAAAGTTAATCGGTAAAGAAAAGGAACTTGCGTACTTGGGGCAGTAAACATTGTTGTATTAGTAGGTTATATGGTCAATGGAAGTTAAGTGATCTTAACGCTAACGAAAGAGATATCTATTCGAAAACTTCAATATCACTCGATTCGATGTGTTATTTAATTTTGGAAACATTATGGCGCCATATCTCCCTTATTTTCATATGCAAATAATTAAAGTCAATTGTAACGAACCCCCCCACTGAGCATAGCAGCCATAGTCGCGACAGGCAATTTCAGTCAAAATTAAAGCTGTAACAAAATTTTACCCTGAATTTCACAGATAATTTTACAGTTAATATTGATTTTGATTTAAATAGCCTCGAAGTGCTATCGGTGGGATTTCTTTTATTTCTTATTTCCATTTGTGTGCATTATATAAATACAGAAAATTTCTAACGAAAATTATAAATGTAGTACAGTTATATACTTCCTTGAAAGCATATGATGTTTTTGTAGATTTGCTTTTAGCACAACAGAGTCAGCAAATTATAATATTTAATTGTGTAAGTGGTAAAAAGCATTGCACTTATTTATTAGTATGATTTCAACGTATAAATATTTGAAATGTTACAATTCTATTAACTTGACTGATGATCGCATATAAAAGGAAAAACAGTTTTCAGACAAAATATTATGATTGTTAAATATGAAACAGAATAAAGTACTTAAAAAGTTTTGAAATCTTAAATAGGTATTTTCGATAAGCATATACAGAGGAATTTTTCTATTTCACATGCAAGCTTTTCTACTGGTACTTGAAAACTACATTAAATTATTACAAAAGTTTTCAGCAAGCATAGTGTATGTAGCCATTATCCATCTAAGTCATTCAAAAAATCAATTTCAGAAGTTTCAAAACTTTTCAATAGTTTTTAAATTATTTGTTTATAAATTTTGTTTAAATTTATTTTCATTAATAGTAGGTGAAATAAGAATTAGTGATTCATTTAAAACCTCCAACTAGCACAATTTTGGGTTACTTCATTTTACACCATAATCAAATTTTCAACTCATCAGAAACTGTCAAACTTAATTTCTTACAGTGTAAGCTCGTTGTGGCTAAAGCAAACTTCGTCAGCAAATTCTAATCTGAATTTGCTACCAATTAATAATTGACTTGCCGCACAACTATTATTAGGCTTTTTAAAACAGAAACCACGTGTTATATTATGTAGATAAAAAAGCAATAGTCTAAGTTTTTAAAATAGCAATTTAAATAAGAATTAAATGGGGTTGATGGTAATCAGCATTGAAAGTTAAATAAAAATAACTTTTGACATATATGTTTTCTTCTTATTTAAGCACGTCAGATAGGCATAAGGATACTTTAAAATAAAATTACACATTTTAAAAGTAATAAGATAAAAGAAATCTTCAACTAAAGAGATATATGTAATTGACAAACTGTCAAATAAATTTTAGTTTTGCATTATTTTTCATTGTAGATAATAATCACAACACGCTATACATACTATACAGGGTGTTTGGTAAACATGCGGCAAAAATTCAAGAGGTTATTCTTTGGCCTATTCTACAAATATTTTGTCCTATGATGATTTCTGACAAACCCCTTTGTTTCGAAGATACAACATTTTATTATCAAAAGTACATGTAAACTTGCCGAAATTACAATAATTGTTCAAAATCACTTCCTCCAACCTGGATACAAGCATTCAATCTTTTTGTCATTGCCACCACACATTGCGGCCACATGCATGGCCTGCTCGATCACCAGATTTAACCCCTGGACTATTTCTTATGGGACTTTCTGAAGTCATTAGTCTAACGATACTCCAGTGGAGAATTTGGACAACTTGCAAAATCGGATAATTACTGGGTGTAACTGAATTAGAAACAATCCTGGTGTGTTTGAAAGAGTTTGGTCTTCAATGACGAGAAGATTTAATGCTTGTATCCAGGCTGGAGGAAGTCATTTCGAACAATTATTGTAGATTCAGCAACTTTATATTTACTTTTGGATAATAAAATGTTGTTACTGTCGCAAATTTTGTTCACCCTGCATCATCGAAACAAAGGGGTTTTTCAGAAATCATCATAGGATAAAATATTCTTAAAATAGGCCAAAGAATAACCCCTGGAATTTTTCCGCATGTTTACCATACACCCTGTATATCACAATGAAATTGAACGAAATGGGATAAGTATACAAAATCATCAATTTAAATTTTTTGGTTTTAATAAAACATTTCTCCAATAAAGTTACGCTATTGGTTAAATCATATTCAGGTAACAAGAATATTAACATAAAATATTGACAAATGGTAGATCCGTGTGGAAATTGTATACCTACCCAAAGAAGATGTAGTGTGTATAAATTTATATTTACGAATTTTTATCGAATTATTTATTAAATCAATATTGTTTATGCGAATATCACGTAAACCTTTAGAGAATTTGAAAAACATTTACATTATTACATCAGCATGTATCTATAGTCTATACGTACCTGACGGAATTGCTGCATATTAACAATTATTATATCAGATATTCTCTAATGCCTGAACAATAATTCGAACTGATATTTCAATTAAAGAGATTAATAGATTAGAAAAGTTACATTTTTAAGGAATTTTTCATATAGAACACACATGAAAATTTGTGAAAAATAACACTAAATCGGAACCAAGTTCAATTGTCCAATAATGTAACTTGGATAGGGTGAATGTGCTTAGTCGCCACCTGTGCTGATCCTTGGCATAGGAAGGATAAAAATTTAATAATAGTAAATCTAAATCTATAAAATAATAGTTTTCAAAAATCACATTATTAGTATTGGATGTCATTATTTAATTAAAGTTAGTTATTACTTCGTCTTTACTAAAATTTAAAAAGAGACAATACAAACATCAGCATAACTAACCTATCCTAAAATTTGTACATACCGCTTTTTTAATCTATAATACTTGCTGTTATCCTTGTCTTGCACACCCTTCAAGATATTAATAATAATTAATTGAATAGAAACACATTGTTATAGTTATTATTACTACATAATGTACTCAATTTCTCTAAAAATACTTTTTTCATGTCGCTCGCCATTATGTATCACTAACATTGAATAACGAAGTTTTACAGAATTAAATATTGCACATACTGCCTAGTCAGTGTGAGAAGTATCCATTTTTTATCTTTAAATTTACTAATGCATCAGGCATTTTGCAGATTGCCTAAAATAGTATAGTAAATTTGCATATTACCCAAAGTTGTAATTATTTTGCATAATGTCTGGTGAATTGGTGAGTTTGCAGATTGTCTAGTCATTCTGCACATTGTCGGAATTTCCACATTGCCGGTAACATATGCATGTACCTACTATTTTTTCTTAAACAAAGAAGTAACATTTGAAAATTTTGAAATTTAAAATACTTGAAGCATATTCTTATTTAAATATTAGTGTAATTAAAAAGTGTTAACTTATCGTGCCAAGATTTACGGGATCAATTCTCGTAGCATGCCATCCTTCACTCACCTAATGTCTATCTGTTGGCCCCAGATAACATAATAAATGGCCCAAATACTTACCTCCCCTTTAGGAGTTAGGTGTCAAAAGGCGGTCTAATACGCCATAAAGTCTAACTCATAGTTAGATAGAAAAGAAAGCAGCCTTGCTTTTTGCTTTATTTATAACATATTTTAGGATCAAAAGTAGGTACGATCGCACAAACAATACGTGTATTACTCATTTTAAACAAGTAGTAGACACATCTTTATATCATCAGATGTAATGAACACTTTATAGTGGAATTAGAACACTTTTTAGTAAGTATAGACCAAAAGCTGGAAGTAAAAACAACTGCATGTTAAGATACCAAAGCTTTATCATTTCAGGTAGGATGTAATACTATTTGCACTAAAACAAAACCACGAACATCTGTTAAGATATTTATAAAAAACATTTATTTCGTGAACCATACATATACTGAATTGGCTAATTTTTCAAATTCAAGCTGAATTTTTAAAATTATGTAAAAGTTCAAAAAGAAGATGGATGACTAAATATTATTAGAGTATTAGAGTAAATAAGAAGCTTATATAATATATCAAACTAGGCAATTTTATGATCTGTTCAACGGTAGGTAGGGTGATAGGAATACTTTTCATCTGAATTATTTACATAACAACGTTTATTTTAAGAATACTTTGTGCTCTTTGTGCGAAAGGTAGATAACAAAACAAAGTAGATATACTGTAAAAGATTTCAACATTTAATTGTGGGTTAGGTAGATAATTTAAGCTTTAATTATAAAAAATTTTATTATCGTCAGCTCTTGCTTATTGCGTCAAATATAAACCCTTCGTGTTTTTTAATTTATTTAAATTGTAATTTTGTTACATTTATGTCAGTTGTAAATTTGCTTTAAAAACTAGACGAACAAAAACTAAGTTATCTCATAAAATAACCGATACGTAGAAAGTAAGTACTTATAGTACTTACTGAAAATTTAACTTCTTGTTTTGAAAATTTGAATTTTTAGTTTTACAGATCCTTTTAAAGAAATTGAGCAGAACTAAAAAATAAGTTTTCATTATATTGATACACGTACCAAGTTATGTAACGCCCAAACCATAAATTTTTATTTATTACATTTTGTATGCAAAGTGACAACTTTGGTGAACACGAATAAATAAAAGAAATTAAACACTTTTAATCTTTATTAAAAGATAATATTATTCTGAGGTAATAGAAGTATTATGTATATAATGTAATAATTATGCATAAGAATGACTGCGTGTAAATTCGATATTCAACATAGTTAAAGAGAAGAACTTGTTAACCATTGTTCTAACAGTTTTTGTAGGTACATTCTGTGCATTTTAGGTAGAAAGAAATTTAAACTAGGAATATTTTAAATTTGATTATTTAGTGCTCATTTTAAAGTTGGCAGACAATATATTGAAATATCCAATGGATAAAGGATCTCATGAATTATAGAACCGGCAAGCTGTAGCGGATGAACAGGTTGTAATTTCCTGGTCCGAACGGATGTGTAAACATGCCATAATCCTTAGAACTAAAATCAATAACAGATAAGACATTATATTTTCATTTTCAATATGCTTGTAAATTTTACTTTTATCTGCACTAATAAAATTCTAACATTCTTTTGTCTTACTCGCTCATTTCTGTTCATTCACTGTAGTTGGTGTTCCTTCAGAATTATTTCGGTTGGAGCATCATCAAATTCCAATAATAACTAGAATATGTACTAATTTACTAAACGTGATTTAAAATAAGATAAATACAAACACAACGATACAACTAAATTCCTTTACGAGTGCTTAATATTAAATTGATGAAATTAGTGGAATTTTGAATTTAAATTTATTAAATATGAAAATTTTGAGTTTTGCCTAGACCAAAAGAAAAGGTTTTTAAAACAATTAATATTTTTTATGATGTAATTAGAAACATAAATTTATATTATACATTTTGTCAAATAAATACCGGGAATTGTTTATTTAAAACAACACAATTTATATAACAAAATTTAAAACAAAACAACATTTATTTAAAAAAAACGATCATACGAGTGGTACCAGGCATTAAAGGAATGCTGAAAAGTTGTTAAAAGCTAATAAAAACATCGACAAAATGAAGAAAATGATTACGAAAAATCGCCATTCAAGCCTAAAAGAGATTACTCGGAATCTGGATATGTCTCACAAATCCGTTCGTATCATTTTAGATGCTATTTTGGGCATTCAAATTTTTTCGAAGAGGCAAACAGTCAACAAACAACATTATCTGAGTGTTATAAAGCGTTTGGAAGAGAAAATACACCAGATAAGACCAGATTTGTAGAAAAATTGCCCCACGATAATGCGCCGTCTTACATATCATATCTTGTATGCGAGTTCTTGAACTAAAATTTAATTAATGTTCTCAACCGAGTGCCGTATTCGCTAGATATGGCCTCGTGCGACTTTTTTCTTTTTACCAAACTTAAATTATCATTTCGTGGAAAACGTTTTGAGTCTATGGAAACTATAAAAGAAAATTCGCTGATGGAGTTCAATGTTATTTCGGAAATTGCTTATAATAAGTGAGATTGTGGTTGTCCAGTAATGCATGTCGCGATTTACACCTATGGGATACCCTTCTCGAATACCGCTGTTGCTGCTAACCTCCATATTCCAAGTTATACTGAAGCGTCAAACTGATTTCCTGTTACTTATAAATAAAATGTTGAATGAAAAATTAAACCTATTGTCAGTAAAAGCCCTAAAAATATACTCAGAAAACAATTAGGAATCCAATATAAGAAAAACTTTTATTATTACTTTGTAAAATCTAAAAGTGAACGGTGTGCCATATAACAACATAGTACAATACGAAAAACAAGTACAAACAAAATTGAACTTAGTTAAACAAAATTTAGATTCATTTCATACTCTCAAAAAGTCTCATTTGTTTCTTTATTGTGTAAACTAATTAGTTACAAGTACTCCTATAAAAATATTTACTTGTTAATTCGTTATTCGCAAATAAGTAATTGCCAAGTAAAAGTTTAATTTTGTAGATTTTTCAAAAATAAATACGTCAATTCATAATTAATTCATGAGCTACAACTGCTTTTAAAGTTAATTTTAAAGCATTTACGACCCACAGAAAATTATAAAAAAGTAATTCAAGCATATAATTTCACACACAGGTAATTATAACCGTTTTCAGATTTCAATAAAAAGATACAAAAGAAAATTATGTAAACGCTTAAGTATATTTAGTTATGTAAATTATATATTTAAAACATTATTTTTAAATCTTTATTCCCTTTTTAATTTAATTTATATTCATCAGCTTCTGTCTGTCCACTCCTGGACGTAGGCCTCCTCTAGAAAGTTGACATTATTAACTATTAAGATCCCCCAGCTACTTTATAACAAAAATATTATTTGTAATATTGTCATAGACAAAAAAATATTATTTGTCATAAATGAAAGAATTATTATGTTTTCCCTACGGTAAATAAAAATTGCTTTAAAATTTTCGTCGAAATTAAACTACATTTACTAAATTAAAATACTTATATTTCATTACTCAACTACAATAATTATACCCTTTTTATTATAAAATGTTCTAAATATCCCTCTGCTGCTATTGCTGATCACCATCTTTCGTGTCATTTTAAATTTAAAATGTTGCCTTGTATATCAATCATAATAACAATGCTGATAATATGCCCAACAACCCTATAATAAGCTTCAGAATTTGTTAATAATTGTATCGGTATTTTGCAATTTTATAACGCATTTTTTACTTCTGTTTGTACAAATTGTTAGCATAATTATTATCAAGAATTTGTTATATGATTGCATTTAGATAGGGTACAATAAAAATTGTATTCTCCTCAATACCTCATACACAATATCTCAATTAGGTAAAAGATACCCACCCTTCCAATAGCAGTTTTCCAATAATAATTATAGCAATCGTTAAATAAACATAGTGTATCTACTAAAACAAATATAATGCCATTGTTCAACAACAAATAATGAAGTTCATCACGTACTTCTGAAATTAATTCGCTTCTCTAAACAAAAATATTTTACTTATATCTTGCAACTTTCGGTTTAGTTTTTACGTTAAAAAATTTAAATTTTTTACATGTTTTAATTTTCTGTAATCCGTCTCCGTTGAAAATTTAATTTGACATTTTTATTGTTAAACCGCATTTGATTTCATAATTTTGTTTATCAGTTGTAATTTTAATTGCGTTATCTTGTATGTCGTGTATGTAACTTTCACCTTTTTTTTCTATTTTAAGGTACTGCCAATCAACAGGTAAACTGGCAGTATCTTTTTGTACTTAACCACGTCAGGATTATTTACCAACCAAGTTGACGATAACTCTGAATTCATCCACAAATACGACGACTAACCTATTTTGATAAATGTATTAAATAAATTTCCTTATTCACTAAACCTGTAGTTACGAACGATCTTAATTTTAATCCACAAAAACAAATTGCTTGTCCCAAAAATTAAACAATTTTTCGAAATTTTAAATTTTTTTGAATTTTTTCTGCTACGTGACCACGACGCGCAGCAATATAAAACTTCTGTCCTGGTAGTTGGTATTGAATTTAATAAAAAATTCTTTTAATTGCTTAAATCTCAACTAATTTTCTCTGATAATTACGACTTCACACATATTTTGGGGAAAATCTTAAAAATATCTTACTTTCAGCAATTTTAAAGTCAATTTTAAAAAAAAAAATTGAAACTTAAATTTTGTCCACGAATTTCAGCATTTTTGCCACTGTGCGGCGGTGGCATGAGAAAAGTTTGTATTTTTTACCCTATCTAGCATACTGAAGGAGTAAAAAAAATTTTATACTATATAATAGTTGCTAAGAGAGATTATTGTTAATGGAATAAGTATATGTAATCGGGGAAAATTCAATTGTTTAAATTTTACACATATGTACATACTATGTACGCGACCGCTTATTTTAGAAAAACTGATGCGACCAGTGGAATGTTAATATAAAATAAGCATACAGTCTCTGTACAATTCCATGATTAACCAAACTGGAAAATTATGCTTCGAGAATGTTCTATGTTGAGTAATGTAATTTTTATGAAAAACTCCTGATAAATCATGACATCTAAACGGCAGATAGTATTATAACGAACGAAAAGCTTAGTTCCTTCAGGTTCTCAAACCGATCTAAATTTTCAAAAAAGATCTGGATGAACTCACAACATTAATTTGGCAAACTTAAGTAAACATTATATTAAATTTCCATAATATTTCGTTATTACGAGTGGTGTGGGTATAAAAATTAGTGAAAAGTTTAATTCCAAAGTTAAAATGATAATTTGATATTAGTTTGGGATATGTGAATAAAACATATTTTATGATTTAAAATTAGGCATTACAAACTTTGTGGTTAAACTAATTATCGCTTTATTGATAATACCACAACAATTTAATAAAAAAGAAACTTCCTTAAACATTTTCACTGTTTGAAATATTTTATTAATTTATAAATAATTATTGAGTTTTTATTATATCCACTACGGTCTGCAACATTGAAGGCCAACGAAAGGAAAATTCTGCCTTCAGCAGATTCACAACTTTTCGTTCAACCCGTAAAAACATTTTTATATAAATATTGGTGAGTTACTTAAGTTTTAGTATTGTTTTTCTTTCTGTTCAGTCATGAGAGTAAAATCTGATAACGTATTTTAAAATTATCTTCATTGTGAATTTTTAATTAAACTTGTCTTGTCTAAACATGGATTTTTTTAAATATAATCTAGAATATTTCTAAAACATTTTAGTGAAATAATTTCCTGAGAGACTTGAAAAATGATAAAGTTAATCACTAATGTAATCACTGTAGTTAATTAATCACCGTAAGTTAATTCATTACCATAAACTTTAAACTTGTTTTTCCCAAAATGACATTTCATTAGCCTGTTGGTATTCTATCTTAAAGACTAATAATTCAATTGAATTTTACGGGATTCGATTTAACATAAAATTCTCAATCGCTTCTATCAAAATCAAATGCATTCATACAAAATTTCGACTGTAAGGGTACATACGCACTATGCGGCTGGCCGTCCGGTTAGCCGTAGTGTGCTGTTAATTATGCATAATTTCAGTCAGTATATACGCAATTGACAGATAATAAGTCACAAAGAAGCATGACGGTTAACCGTAACCTGACCGCATAGTGCGTATATTGACAGCGCTACAAGCAACCGGAACGGTTTGAGGGCAAATGCAACTTAGTGCGCATACAAATTTTTATGTATACGGTTAACCGGACGGTTAGCCCCATAGTGCGTATGTGCCTTTACTTTTGCATTTACGTAGTAAAGAAAAGTATTGCAATCGAGTAAAATCAAGTTTTAAGTTAACCTTTTTCTCATGGTCTATGAGTCCATAGCAGTTGTTCAAGACAATTTTTGGAGTAATGTGCGAATGTACATATGTGTGTATGCCCGTTTTCTTCGTCCACGATGTCAGACTACGTATGCACCGATTTGCTTAAAATTTGACACATTAGTTGAAAATAACTGTCATAGAACTGATTATCTATTGATTAAAATTTGTTCATTTTTACCCAATGTTTTGAAAGAAAAAAGATTGTTAAGGCGCCATACTTCTTTCTATTGTAATGATTAAAAATGAAAATAGTGTCTATCCAGAGAGATTTTATTTCTGCGTGTAAAGATACCCAATACTTATTATTATTAATTATTATTAAAATACATAAATAGAATCAATGCATTTAATACAATTAGAGCGGTATTGGAACTAAAATAACCAATCAATAGAAATAAGATTTTTTTTTGGTTTTTTTGATTATTTTGATCTGTCCGGGTACTTTTGGGTTATTATGTTACCTATTAAACTTAGTTATTATGATAAACCTAGTAGTAAATGGGAAAGTTATAAAAATTCAAATTTTGCTTTTAATACGTCGCCAATTCTTGTACAAATTTTTTCCACGTATGATTGTACTCATCTTGATAATTACTAGTTACTGATTGTATTCGTACTAACTATGTCGAATATGAAATAATTTTGTTATTTAAAATCCGATAAATACAAAATATCTCAACTTGCCAACTAACGCTTTAAAAAAAATCGCGAGAATGCTCAATTTTTTATGCTTATTAATGGAATACCCTTTAATGTTTTCTTATCAATAAATGAATTAATAAGTATTAAACAAATAAATTATTTATTAAATACCTTTCATGAAAGAACACCCCAACTTGTGACAACTGTACTAATTTATCAAGCCATTTTACGACATATTTCAATTAGATTTCTTTGTGTATCTTTGTTGTTACCATTGATAAGCACTTCAACCCCTAAGTTTTGTCCGGTTTTCCGGTGCGTAAGCTTGCCACATACAATTCACTCTCTGGATTGTGAATTTTTCACTCTTATGTAAGTACATTTTTGCGACGAGCTGGAGAACATAGTGGAGCAAAAGTGAAGTAGTCGAAAGAATCTGAATATAACGGAGGAGAAGAAATGAACAAAATCTAAAAAGTAAACAAAAAAAAAAAAATTACAAAGAAAATAGCTACAAGAAGAATATATATTTGTAAATTAATTAAAATACATAAATAAATTAATAGCAGCAGTTACTGACAAAAGTACATGTTATATCAACTTAGTAAACAATATTAAGATGTACTTGATGAGAAAATCCGCTGACGGTTATTAATATTATTATAATTTAAACGTTTAAAATTTACATGATAATTAGTTATTTGAGTTTCCATTTGTATTTAAAATTTAAATAAATTTTTAGTTATTCTGAACAACCAATATTTTTAAAAACGTAATAGGTTTTTGATTGATGTGCAAAAATGAAATATTTAATATATGTTCTGAAAGCAATACAGATTGATATTATTTATGATATAAAAAATTTTTGTTCGTATTCTACAAATTGTTTTTAGAATGTATTGTTATTAATATTTCTATATGATATCGCCGTACAACAAATTATTGTTAACTTTTATTTCATTTTTTATGCTCCTACAAGTTTCAAATGACTGTTATATTAGAACTTTAAAACAAGTTCTTTATTGTTCATAGAATGTTTCGTGATACGAAGTTTAAGAAAATAGACGATTATTTTATGAACCTACAGTTTCATATTGCCAATAAATTTTATCTTCAGTGAAAATATTAAAAATCAGTAAACTGTTACATTTTTAACTTCTCGAGAAACTTTTTATGACCCAAAAATTAAGGTTAAATTTAGCCAAAACTATCAAAATCTTAACTTTAATAGGGTAAAATGCCTTGGGGTAAAGGTAAGATTAATATCAAGTATTAAGTAACTGCTTTAAACGCTTCAGTTATTCAAATAGCCTAGTTTATGTTGATCAACTTATGTTACAATCTTACATCACATTGTTGATTTTGGAAAATTTTCGATTAAATATTATATTGTTACAGTAGTTTAATTGTTTATACCCATTCCATACAGATATTTATTTATACTTTTACACCTTTCGGGTTATCTTAACCTTTTTTTTATCTATTATTAACAACATGACAATTCATTCACGAAATGAATAGGTACTTAAACGGGCTTCGTACACTCATACTCTTCAACCACCATTATGTTGTTCACCAAATGTTTATATAACGTACCCAAGTGGTAATAATAATATGGTACCTACTCAGTTTAACATGTCGGTTAGTTCACCTAAATGAATTATATAATATGAGTACCTACACTTATCTCTTGTTCTATAGTAATTAATGCAGGTGGTTTAATTATAATGTTGGAAGTGCGTAATTAATTAACTATGCAGTAATAAAGCATTGTAAATTAAATTTATAATAATACATTAATTTGTCTTCCGCTTTCTACAAGAACAAATGAAAAACAAAATTATCATAATTTATTGTAGACTGCAATGAATTCTAATGTGAGGAAGCTAATGATAGGTTGGGGTCGATATAATATAATGAAATGTAGGTATGTTATAGTACATATACACATGTATGTAAAACAATATTGCAATAATTAATATACTTGTGTTTATTTGAATAAAATTATACTAAGTGATTATAAATTAAATTTTGAAAATTATTATAGAATTATTATACTACTTGCTTGCAGAAGGTAGTATGTATGTACCTATACAAGAAGCATTACTACCAAACTGTCTAAATATGGTAATCGGATATATACATATCAGTTACATTCAAACAATGCTTCCCAATAATAGATTATCTAATTTACATATTTGCTATTAACAAATGAATCAAAGATTTCAGTTTTTGGCTCGTTGATTGATTTAACTATATCGATTTCAACTTTTTTCTAAACAATATATTTTATTTTGTATTATTGTATGAGAACAAAGCATAATTTATATGGCATAAATTGCTTTTCATGCGTTTTATATTGTACTGTCAAAATTCTTGAAACATTATTGCCATCATTTGTCACTTCGGGTGCCAAATATTTGCTTTTATTATTAAGAAGGTTTCAAGTTGACTTTTTGTTCTTCAAGTCTGACTGGTACATGTGGTCACACAACAACGGTTACTACTGACAAACAAGATTCCAACAACAAAATGTTGTGACAGAGTAATATGTTTACCTCGTTGCACCCTCGTCTGAGTGTTATTTATTAGAAGGTGCGGTCGCTTGTGTATTGCAATAGCTGTAATAGTTTCTATCATCCTGTTTCCAAACTAGAGAATCCTTACAGTTTCCTTAAACCGCTAGGTGATGTATGCAAGGTGGCTCATCTCAATAATTTACTAGCATTACCTTGAAACACCAAAAGCAAAACAAAAACAATTTATTCGAAAAACTATTAAATTGAATACATTATATATTTCATTAATTGTTATATAATTTATTTAGTTGGTTTTATGTATTTTGAATCACCAAAATTTCATAAACAAAGCAATTCCGGAAAATTGGGGTGAACTGAAAACAAATTTATACTTTCGACACTACGTGATTAAGCTTAAATTTAGTTGGCTATAAATTCTGTTAACAGGTGAACCACAAGTTCTTAAAATTAATGCTATACCAATTAAGCTAAAATATTTAATTTAAATCAAAGTTTAAATCCAATTAAAATGAAATAAATTTATTAAAATTCTTTGCTTCTTTATTTTATGTCGAGGTGTTAAAAATTTACTTTAAATAAAGGAAAACCCTTTAACGAATACTGTCTTGTGCAAATATTTGCATAAGTAGTAAAATTAAAAAAATTTGTAAAGGCAAAAATTGAAAAAGCCATGAAAATAATTTTGCTGCGTACCAATTATTCTGTTTGTTTGTCGATCACATTGCAATTTATAAAATATCCTAAGAACTTGCTTCTTTGATCTAAACGAAATTTTGTTGAAATATTTTCTTATAAATTTCCTTTATTGTAAAATAATTAAAATTTAAATAGCATACGAGAATTTTGTAAATGTTATTAATTAAAAATTATTCATTTGCTATTCAGTAACATGAAAATTAAAGTTTTTTCATTAAAAAGCGTCAAACTTTGAAATTATGGTCGACAATATTGCTTGTTAAGTGATCTTCTTCGGATATAAAGTTGATTAATTGGTAGCCTTCAAAAAGCCTCTATATTGCGTGTATATCGTAGCTATAAACTTAATAGTGTATCAACAGACACAAATTCAGTAGGCAGAAGGGGTGCTATAGCGAAACAAAGTTATTTGTCTACTTCAAGGAACCTCGACAGGTGCTGACAAATTGCGTTAACTTAGTTTTTGTTTTCTTCTGTTGTGCTTTCAATAAAATTAAACTTTTATAGCCTCTGTTGTATTTTCAATATCAAGCTAAATATTGCTTCAATCGCATAGAGACATAAAATTTTAATCATAATATTTCTTAATCACTTAATTCGATTTATCTGCTACTAAATTAAATTATTAAATATTTAATATTTTAGGAAGAAAATATTAAAACAAATTGCAGTATCTCGATGTAAAATTAATTATGTATAATTAAAATATAAGACAATGTCTACTCCTTAAATTAGGATATAAAAATGTTTAAAAATATTTTTTATTAAAAACAAATAGTGTTTTATCAAAAAAAAGCAAAATTATTTATTATATGATAATGAGAATTATATTTATAATAAAAACGTGCCAGCAATAAATTCATTATGTTTTATTATTGCAAGTACAAGTTGTAAAATAAAATAGTTCGTTTACATTATTATAAATAAGAACAAGAAATAATCAAAATCAGAAATATTACAACTTGAAGAAACCACCAACCGGAACAACGACCCAAAATTAGTCCTTAACAAAGAGTGATGTTGCCTATGTAAAGGGTGTCCTAAAATTCACACAAAATTTGAATTTTGCGCTATTTGTGCGGTCAAGTGTTGCTAATGAAAAAATACATCGTAACTGTTTAAAATTATTAAAAATGGAGCAATACACGAAAGAAAAATGCATTTTCATTGTTGAGTAATAATTTAAAAATAATGAAGGTTTGCCAGCTACAGTTCGCAATTTTTGTACAAAATATTTCCGAAATAGTGACTTAACTTTATCAACTGCAAAGAGATTAATTAAAAAATTCAGAGAACTAGATCAATTAGCAAGCTTAGACATTCTGGATGTCAAAATATTCAACCAGATTGTAAGAATGTCGCTAAGAGTCCAGGAACATCAATTGAGCTGGAGTTACTATCGGACCATTAACAAGACTCTGCACCTGCCCACAAAGCAAAAACTGAGCAAGAATGGTGCCGAATCAATTTTCCTGATTTTATGCGTTCCGCTGAATGGCCTCCATACTCACCAGATCTCAACCTAATGAATTACATACACTATATGGTTAATTTTAAAGGCTAGAGCCTGTGCAAAACCCCACAAAAGTTTAGAATCACTAAAGCAATCTTTGCGTCAGGAACGGGACA
Organism: Lycocerus yunnanus; assembly: GCA_036346125.1. Taxonomy (NCBI): domain Eukaryota; kingdom Metazoa; phylum Arthropoda; class Insecta; order Coleoptera; family Cantharidae; genus Lycocerus; species Lycocerus yunnanus. The sequence continues at coordinate 5,181,275 of JARFIX010000008.1, forward strand.
AAATATCCCTAGAAGAGGTACGAAAAACAGCTAAAAATTTTATTCAACGTATCCACCCAGAAGGAAGCCACTTTGAAATTTTATAATTTATGATGTACATAAGGAGTTCTTGTGAGTCACGATGTAAATATAGATATTTACACCATAAATTAGAGGTATAAAGATTATACATAAAAAGAAAAGATGGAGAACGTAAGATTAATAAACTTATTTAATTTATGTAAATCACAAACTAAATTATTGCGCGATTAATTTTATTCCCTTAACTCTCCTTTTATCTCGGATATAATTGCTTTAGATAATCACCTTCAGGGCTTAACCTCAAAACTCAAAATTTAAATTGCTTTCCTCAAAATTAAATAACAATTTTCTTAAAAAAATAATTGTTTAAAATATTAACAAATGTTGTATTTCTTTTTTAATTTATTGTTACTAAATCTTTCTAATGTAATTACTAACTACTATAATGAACTTGTTCTTGTGCTTGTCCCCGAGCTGGTTCACAAAAAACCAAATGATATTTGAGAATAAAATAAAATATAATAATAATAAAGGAGTTCATTCTTAAGGAATATGCACACTTCATTTGGAAGTCTTTACAATCTATTTCTCCAGGTGGATTACTCCTAATTTTCTTTTCAACACTTATACCTTTGCGCATGTTTTGGCTTCCTTAACCACTTTTCTCCACAAGTTACTGTTTCTGTACTTCTTCCATTCTCCCAGTCCCATAACTTTAAGATCCTCCACAACTTCGTCCATCTATCTCGCCCTAATTCTTCCTCTATTTCTTGTTTCTTTTCTTCGATCAATCTCAGCACACTTTTGAGGCTCTTCCTCATAAGATGTTTGAGCCAGGCGATTCTTTGTGCTTTTACACATCTCACTAAATCTTCTTTACAAATTATTTCCTTTACCTCGCTGTTTGTTCTTATTTGGTATTTGTTTTCGTTTATTTTTTTGAACTAGAATTATTCTTATCACCTTTCTTTCGAAGACTCTTAGCTTTTCTTCTTTTCTGTTTGTCAAGTTCATCACTTCTGATGCATATTATGTTAAGACTAACATCCAATAAAGGTCTTATATATTCTCACTTTTGTTTCTATAAACAGACTCTTGCTTTTAAGCATCTTCTTGTTTGATATCTTCCATACCGCCTTTCATTCAGTCTGTATTTTCTCAAATAATCAATATAGAAAGGAAATATAAAAGAATTTGAGGCCATGTGTTTGAAAATTTGTCTTATAGCCTGGCGTGAGCGAGGCTGTATATGTCATGCATGACAAGAAGAAGTGCGGAAAAATTTATTGCCGGAATAATACATGGAAGATGATGGGGTACTGCCCACACAAAACATAATACACAATAATTATTAAATTTTAAAGACGTAATTTTTATTGTTGCCAACTGTGATTAATATTTTATAATGTAGAACGTAGTATTACACTTTTTATTGCGTTTTATTAAGTTATAACATAAACAGGTAATATTAAGTAAATCGAAGTAGAACGTAGTTACAAGTGGTAAAAGACAGAAAAATGTGAAGGGAATAAGGAGAGGTGTAAGTTTAGAAGTGGTCAGAAAACGATTGAAAAGCACTTATTTTATGAATTTGAAATGTGATAGCAATCAAAATTTGATATAATCTTGTAAAATAACTTATACAATAATAATATAGGAAGTTGTGTAATATCTTAGAAACTGCGTCGATACTTTGCACGTATCTGTAATGCATATATAAATTGGATTTGCATTGCTATTTCTGCTTTTCATTATTTATAAGTAAGTAGAGCTGGGAAGTTCATAAGATTGCAGGTTGTATTTTCTAATACAATCATGAATTTTGATAAAAAAAAAATGAGTACAAATCTACTTAAATCAAGCTTGAATATGAAATTCAAAACACGTGCGTTTCAGATGTCTTTTCTCAAAATCGGGTTGTTTAATCCAGTATGATTCAAGTCATAATACTATGGGAATTACCGAATTACATTTGACTAAATTACTCGTACTTCCAAAAATTAACTATTAGAGAAGAGATAGAAATAATAAATATACATAGTATTCTTTTACTGTAAATTTAAAAACCGTAAGTCCAATTTAATGCTCATTCCCAACCATGAATTACTTGAAAGAACACAAGACAACACATTTTACAATTTTTATCGACTATACGTACATTATATTGTTCGAAATACATAATTTTTTTAAATCTTTTTAATTCCTTATAGTTTCTATAATTTGTAGTTTGTTTACTAGAGAAATTGCGATTTAAAATTTGATATAAATGTATAGATTATCTCAAAATTGATTGACTATTAATAATACATATAATCAACTTTCATAAACGACAAAAACATTTTTTTATAGCTATGGGAATGAAAACATGGCAGCTTTTCAGAAATAAAAAAACAATTTACTTTTTTTTTAGATAATAATGTTTATCGATAAGTTTTTGTAAAATTTAAATTTAAAATTTGATAAAAACTTCAATTTTTAAATTCATTTCATTAAATGAATGATAATATTGATATTCTTATTTTAGTGGTTATTTTAAATTACTAGATTTTCCTAAATCCACTTTATACAAATGATTGTGTTTTTAAACTTGTTTTCAAGCTAGACACTACAAAAAAACATGTAAAGATACTACTGTATGTCTACGATGATGAAAACAAATTTGTGTAATTTGCTTCCTAAGTTCATCATGTTGTTTGATTTTATTAAACTTTAAATTTATCTTACAATTTGCTATTTTATTAGAAAAATTATTTTTAAAATTGTTTTCTTTTAATTTTAATTTAAATTGAAGAAATAAATAAATGTAATTTTATTAAGTATCGTAATAAATAAAAGTTACTTATTTCAAAATAAAAAGAAATTTGTATTATTTTTTTGAGTTGGTAATGCATATTACTAATTCAATTAAACCCTGTCAGAAAGTTATATTATGCGACACGATAACATTTCGTAGATATCCAGTAATTACAATTATGTGGGAAAATGGATAAGTCGATTTACTAAGTTTAGCAAAAATAAGGTGAAAAAATAAGGTTAAGGTAAGGCAAAAATTAGGTATTCGTCACCTAAAGGTTACATTCTATAGAAATTCAATTGTGAAAATATATCTTGACAAAATATGTATTTTAGATTTTCGTTCTTTTATTCTTTAATCCTAACAGTGTATTTAGTAAGCATTATTTTACACTCAGGCTTGACGCTTAAGTGCATCAACTACTAAGCCGCGCGCCCCGGTTCGAATCCGGGTCGGGGTAAGAAATTTATTCTGATCGTCTTCTACACCAAGACGTTCGGCAAGCGAGACGCGTGTATGTAACTGTCAGAACCTCTCAGGAGAACTAAACCAATCCTTTACAGGGAGGTTTAGGGGACTGGGAGAGGCTTATGTCCAGGAGTGGGCAAATGCAGGCTGAGGAAGAGAGAGATTTTACACTCTATTCAATTTAAGTTTTTTATAACATTTTAATTTAAAATAATTTGAATAGTCGTATTTGTCATGTTGAAAATAATGAAATACCAGTGAAAAACCTGACCTGGAATACTACAAGAATCTGTTTCCTTTAGAAAAGTGAGATGAGGAGAATGAGTATGAAATTAGTATATAGTGTAATATGCAATTGTCTGTCTATGTGGAAAAAAGAGTACTTTTTTAAATGATTTTCTTAGATGATTGAAATTTTAAAACTTATTTTCAAATCGTGCTTTCGCCAAACTGTGCAATTTTGAAAAGAATATGGGTCTGTAAACCCCCCGAGGGCTATACGCAAATTGGTGAAGGAAGGGATGTTAGTGGATGACAAATGTCCAGAGCTGGACAGTGAACCGAATATTGAGCTTGGCCCAAAGTGTAAAAATCCGCGACCTCAATGAACCGATGCAGCAACTGAGCATTAGTCGCACCAGCCTGGGAGAATACTGCACAAAGACCTCGGATTAGTCGCCTACAAGATCCAGATGACTCAGGAGTTGAAAGCAAATGACCATCCGCTTCGATATCAGTTCGCTTGTGGCCATAGACCAGCTCAATAATGACGTCGATTTTGGTCGAAAAATCATCTTTTCGGACGAAGCGCATTTCCATCTCGGCGGATATGTGAACAAGCAAAACTGTCGGATTTGGGGTTCGGAACAGCCACATGCAATCGTAGAGACCAATGCATCCTCCAAGAGTCACAGTTTGGTGTGGATTTTGGAGTGGTGCATAATTGGCCCATTTTCTTCGAAAAGATGATGCTGGATCCCTCTACTGTAAGGCCAGTAGAGGAGCCACATGAACGAAATCGTTTTCATTCTTGACGCGGATACTTGTAGCTTTCCAACAACAAAAAATTAATAAAAATATCAATGCCTACTCTTTTGATCGCATTTTAAAACGTACCAACAGATGGGCCACCCTTATTACAGGAGGTTGGTGTGTTCGTAATATCCAAGATACATTTTTAACTACCGTCGATGTTTTCGACATCTTTCTTATCATTCATAAACATATCCTGCAGAGAGGGTAACGCCTCAGCTGCTGCCTCGTCAAACAAGCACACATAGATTTGATAATGATTTACTCCATCATAAATCAATACAATAATTCTAAAGGTTTTCGTTTGTTTGTTTCCTTACCCGACGCGACGCCATATTTGCACTTTTATGATAAGACCTCCCATAGTGTACTACTTTTATGCACTGAGTATAATAAAATCTAGAATAAATTTGACACTGACATGCCAGTAAAACTGAACAGATGGAAGATGGGGCTTGGAAATATAAATGAAATACAACTTGGTTCGGTGTGCTCTTAAGTGTATTTAGAACGAATTAAATTAGCAAGCTAAAAATGCTATTTTAAAAAAAATAAATGTGTAAGGAACGATTTCTTTAGAGGTTCAATTGAAAAAAAACTTTAATTTATAACTTTAATAATAATAATTATATTATATATTATTATGTACAAGGTATTATGTTTATACAATTTTAAATACCTTTTAATCAATTCACATTTGTAGAATTTGCTTGTATCAATTATAACATTTATATATTAACAAATATTATACAACTTGGTCTATATGTACGTATCAAGTTGATTTTAGCCGATTTTGTACGATTTAGCAACACGTAATGGTGTTTTCCACTATAGCCATAAACACTTATATAACGTAATTGATCAACTGTGAACTCACGCCTTCTATACCTGAGTGAAAATATTTTATTATTCACTAGTAGTTAATAATGAACATAAATGCGTAGTCCGGAAACTTCGGGCCATTTTGAAAGAAAATTTATGTGTAAAACGAATTAGCATAACCAAGAAATTCTATCAATAGTGTTTAAATAATTAAAATCGGTCTATAAATAAGATTAATTTGATATTTAAAATGTTGATTAAATTGGAATTTTGTGACGTTTAGCAATTAGGCGAAATGAGAATTATGAATTATGACAGCTCATGCCAGCATGAAGTGACAACTGAAAACTTTATAAATCGATTATTAATAATTATTACAATCAATTATCGTTACAAATAGTACATTTTTCGACAAAATAATTTTCGTCAACATCTATTTACTTGCATTCCACGTTCACTAGTTTTTATTCGATATAGAATTTTTTGTTTGGTAAGTGTTTTGTTACATTAATATTATTAAAAATCTGTATATTTTCAATTGTAGGATAACTGGATTGTGAAGATATTAAAGAAATTAGTGGTCGAAACAGAATCATGAAAAAATTTATGCGATTCGAAGTAGTCGTTCGTTATCAAACTTGTATAACCTTTACTCCATTAGAAAATTTACAATCTCCGTGCTATTGTAACTACAGTTTAAAACACTTCAAAAGGCTCAAAATTTCTTACTAGTTGGAAGTTGTTTGAAAAAAAAGGTTTTATGACGATAACTAACAACTTGATTGATTAGTATTACATAAATGATTATAATAAACACAAGATATTAAGAAAATTTATTTATAAAAATTGTAATTGATGTTACAATTATGGCATTCCATTGATATATTTATTCCTCCAACATTTAAGGAACTAGAAGAGGTAGGTACATTAATAACAGAATTATTGATAATGTGCCCCTCTTCAATTGTAGAACTGGATTGTACAGGAACTGGTGGTGTCGAGGAATCTTCAATTGTAGAACCGGATTGTACAGGAATTAGTGGTGTCGAGGAATCTTCAATTGTAGAACCAGATTGTACAGGAATTGGTGGCGTCGAGGAAGCATCGACATGTTGATTAATTGATGTTGATTGGCTTTGGACCATACGAGCTATGCTCGTTTTAACCGAGAGTGAGTCAGCTATATAGCCCTCGGCTACCGTAGATGACTTCCAACCCCCATGTTGTTTCAACTGCAGGATATTTCCACCGCTAGCAGCTAATATTGTGGCTGAAGTTCTTCGAAGCTATGACCCGTGTAAGACGCAGGGTTTTGCAAATTTAAATACATTGCAATTTTGTTTGGTACTTGCCCTATTGTATTATGACCAATATTTTGCTTTGTAGCTTTTCCATTGCGTATACTAATAAATAATTTTTGCATGTCGGAAGTTGGTCTAATTTTTAAATATGTTTTTACAATTTTCATCCAAAGGGGTTCCATAACAACAAATTTTCTAGATGAACCATTTTTTCTATTACGAATGTTTATAATAATCATATCATCTTTTATGATAACATCAGAAAGAAGCAAATTGCAAAGTTCATCGCATCTGCAAGCCCCAGATAAACCAATTATAAGAATTGCCTTATTTACAATATGACATTCATCGGGTGCATTAATCAGAAATTTTGTAATTTCTTCTTGACTGAAAACGGAAGACTTCTTAGCACGGTAATTCACATTTTGGCGTTTTAAGAACGCAACTAATTTGAAAAACTTTGAAATGTCTATGTTGTCCTTTAAAGAAAGAGTTGATTTTAACATAGAATAATGTGCCCATAAAGTGGAAGCTTTTTTATCATTGGCATAACTTTGGAAATATGCTAACAGTACATTTTCAGATATTATAACCACACTTCGCGCAGTGCACCAATTTTAAATGTTACATAAGCTTTCATATAAAGAGTCTTGGATTTTTCCGGCAGTAGCTTGTCTGCCACTGATTCAGCAATCTCTCTCATTTCGGGTGGTGTACAACTTTCACTCATTTTAAAAACACTCGCAAAACTTATAAATATCAAAATATTTAATGTAACCTTTATGTCAAAATTAATTAAACATTTTCAAGCAAGTGTCAACATCAAAACAAAAACTATCATTTGTTTTATAATTTGAAATAAATAATTAAAACGATTTACTTTATTCATTAACAATTATTATTATAAGAGTAAACAATCCTAGTAGTGGAAAAATTGTATATAAACCACGGTAGTGAAGCGTGTTATAACCGCGCGCCTTAAATCCGCGGTGCTACGCACCTTGGGATTTAATCTGGCGCTAGGGTTATAACACTATGCTTCACTACCTTGGTGTATAATATACTATTACTACCTTACTGGCTTCCATTTATTGTACAATATAGTGAAATACACTTGAATATCAAAAAATTTATAACAATTATTTATACTGATATGTACATATAGCAAGTTATACATCATAACTTTCGCATTTTTATTAAATTTTTAAATAATTATCAGCTCAGTTCTAAAAAAATAATAAAACAATGAAAGACAGATAAAAATTTAAATAAATTGACGTATAAATCTTACTTTTTATTACATTAGCAAAAACGTCTGCATCCTATGAAGGCAATGATAATGATGTATGCTGGCTTTCAGTCAATATTTCAAATGAAAAATCTAGTATATGCAATTGAAAAAACGTCTTATTTCCATACAATTTAAATTTTATAACGTTTTCACGTTTAAACCGTGAAAATGTAATATTTGATGATCCTACAGTCGTATCTCTCCCCATATTATGGAGTACATCGTATAAAAATATATCTACGAAGAGCTGTTCATTTGTTGTAAAAGGATAAAATAAAATATTCATTAGTATAGACTTAGAACAATAATATACAAATAAGTCAGTTAAAGTTAATAAAATTATAGGTTACGTTAATTTGGTATCATGTCAAAAATTTCTAACACAATAAGCGTAACTTGTAAAAGCCGTTTTGCTATTAAATAGCAAACCGTTTGTGTTTTAATTTTTCCGAATTTTTAATATAGCGCTGCTGGATAGTAGAACTACTAAATTGTCACAGCTGCAAAGTGTCAAGAATATTATCAAAACACTGCAACAGCTTTCATAAAAGTCTTAGCTATATTGAAGCTATGGTAATATTCATCATCATCACGACCTGTGCTCGTGTTTCCATCCATCATTCTTAAGCTCATATTTGTTATATCCTTTATACAATGGCTTACCTTTACCAACCCAAATACCGTTTTGCATACCAAAAACTCTAATAAAGTTAGTTAAAAGGTTTTATAAATTGCAAGCACTGCTCACTAAATTAATTAAATTTGTAAAAGCTCCTTATATCATCAAGTATTTATACTCGAATCACATCTTAAATATTAATTTTAACTTTTTACCTTTTTGCAGTAATTATTCTTTGTGATTTTGATTATTTAATAATAAATTTTATACGCCCAAATAACGAAAGATTTATTTTATTAAGTGTAAAACCACGGCGCTATAAATAATTTGTCGCTTACAATATCCACATTTGCAAGAAAACTAAAACACGTAACCACTATTCCCAGTTTAATCGACCATCAACTGTAATGGTTTGTATATTATTTTACTTCATTTCACAAGCACAAAGTGTACCCAAAAGGAAATTATTCACGGATATATTATTTATCTTCCATTCTCTTCCACCATTTATCATTACTGCTTTAGTTTCACTTTACGATAACCCATCACTAAATGCGGAACACGAAAAGTAGCTCATCACACATATCACTTAAAAATTAGAATATGCAACTTAAAATTTTTTAATAATTGTTGTATTACATCATTTTTTCAAACAAATCAAACTGTTTATCAAAACTTTAGATTTCATTCACTTGATAAATTTATTTGTAATAAGTTTAATTTTGCAGATCAATTTCAGTTTGTTATAAAACAAAATTTAAGCAAGTTTAGTTTGTTTTTATCAATTTGAAAACTTCCAATAGAATGACTTTTACGGGAATGTCGTCTCTGTTACTTACGCAGTAAATGCATGGTTATCTGTAAGTATTGACAGCCTTTGCTGATGTGATTTCTACCACACAAATAAAATAAATGTGATAAAAGGAAATTCGAAGATGAATTTTATATATATCTAGCAGAAGATACCCACGATTTTCCATAAATAGTACACATAACATTTGCAATCATATTTCATTGATTTATGAATTCTATAAGTAATATTTTATTTGTGTACTTTGCTTAACATTATTTATGAAATGCTAAATACTATTGAGGAATACTAAAATCATTATTAAATAAAGAAAATTATTTTTTATTAAGAAATTCGTATACAGCAAAACAAACAAGTAAATTTTGTTGAGATACCTAATTTAATATTCTGGTAGCGTAAATACTCCTAAAAACTCAAATGGATTTGTTGAGATTATCTAACCAACACGATATTTGTGAAAAATTTGTAAATTATCATGTAACTATGGTATACAACACAAAATTTGTAATATTCTCACGTTTAGTATTCGATTAATATAACATGAAATGCGGACCCACAAAGAAAATAAACCCTCAACGCATAACTAATAATTTGCAAAGTAAAATATTTTTACAATAAATATAAAACGGTTTCAAAATTTTATTACGTAACCAGTTGAAAATTTTTTTACTTCTGCAAATAAATTTTATTTACCTGCAAGGTTTAGAAGATAAAAGTCACAAATAAATTTAAATTGTGATCACGTTTTTACAATATGTAAATAGATTTGTAAATGTAACAGTTAAGCCCATTGACGTTCAACGGTGGCCAATTTTTCTAGATTGTGTATGCTACAAAATCTCCAGCAATTTTTATCCACTACGTTTTAAAAGTCCCATTTGGTTACGACTGCAGAGTGAACTGGTCATCTGCAACACGACTTTTATTTTGTTTGAAAAACAAAGCACATTTCACAATACCTATCGTTTTTCTTATTTTTTTCTATACAACAAATATGGGATAAGCTTTAAAATTTGTTTTTTTTAACAATTATCGTCTTAGTAAAACTACATTTAGCGGATAAATTCGCTCATTCGAAACATGTTTTCTCTCACCAATTTGTTAAAAGGCTACCGCTATCGCCTTTTCAGCTTCAAGAAAACACGTTGACTGTCAGCAATGAAAACAACTTTCACAAACGTAGAAATTCCGAGAGAAGGAAAATAGATTTTACATTTCACGGTTTTGAGTGACAAATGTTTGCTCAGTAGATGTCAATGTTGAATGTTCTTTATAAGAAAAAAGTAATAAAGAATTATCCTTTAACCTTTAAAGAAAAGATTTAAATGAAAGCTTGAACATAAAATCGAACATCTGCATCTGGTAAACTTTCTTTCAAGTTTTTACAAATTCGTTCCAGAATGTACACAACACTGTAATAACCAAAAATGTATTTCTTCTAATTTAATTATACTAGTATACTATTAAATAGGTTTTGTATGCAGCGTGCTTTGTTTCAAGTGCATTTACATAAGGATGTAGTCTTTAATGTGACACAGAAATTCGGTTCAATATGACCATTTTTTCTTGTTTAACAATGATTAAACTTATAGAGAGCTTGCAAGCTTAACAATACAATGTAGTGCAACTGTAATACAAAATTAAGCGCACTTAGACTAAGCGAATACTGCACGCCACCATCAGCTTTTCCTACAATACAATGAAGAAAATTTAAAAATTCAAAAGTTTGAGTTGGTCTGGAAAATACTGCTTAGCGTGGACTCCAAACCGCACGGAAATGTAATAAATTTTATTTTTAAAAGCAGATTGCACCTCGGTGGTTTGCCATTGCCTCTCCATATGAGAAACACGCAACAATACTAAAAACTCTAAACTTTTACAACTGTGTATAATATTTCGTTTTATTATTGACTTAAGTTATTGTTAATTTGAGTGAAAACAATTATAATAATAATTATTATTAAATAAAATATCAAGTTAAATTAAAATGAAAACTATTTTCAACTTAATACATACATAATAACTTTATAAGTTACATTTCTTATAACATTTAACAAAAACTAAATCTCTTTTTATAGATTTTATGTGTCCGTAAGCCATGTAGAATGAAATTGATGGATCTTATCTTTATATTTTAGTTTCCTTAATCTTGATTTTTAAGAGAAAAATATATTTTTTTGATTAATTGCGTTACACCAAATACGTTGATGTAATTTTTAAAGGTAAAACCGTTTTGACTCCAATAAATTTCATGAAAGCAAAATATAATTTTGCACTACTACGTATGTCCGAGTTTGTTTAATAATCTTATACGCCTGCCTCATTACAAAATAATAGTTTTCGTTTTAATTTAACTTAATTTTTTATTTAAAATGCTTTCATTAATATATTGTTTAATTAGAAGAAAAGTAGAACTTTTTGTAACAAATGTGTAGGTTTCAGAGTGGAGTGAGTCCAACAAATATACGCAAGCAACAAAGAGTACTTTTTCTTCAAGCCTACAAAATTAATTAATTTTACCTAAAATTTCATTAATTTAATGAATATTACTTTTTCTACTGACAACGGCAGTAGAAGAGCGAGGAACTCCCTTTGGGTGATGGCAAGAGATTTTCCAATATTTTTTGCAATGAACAAAAAGTTGGTAAAACCATAGAGAAGTTTTCAAAATTGCAAAATCTGAAGAATTAATAAAAAAAACTTTCCAAAATAAAAGTCGGTTTGCTCCGTCCGAAAAATGTTGCTTTGGTGCGTTCTAAATTGAAAACAGTAATTACATCGTTAGGGTATAAAGTGAAACTTTTTTTTTAAAGAAAGATTTCTTTCTTTAGAATAAAGAAAGTTTACAAGTCACGCACTTGTAAACAATTGCTTGAACTGCACGAATAAACCATTTCGAGTGTAATACAATTATACTTTGAAAACCTTTTCTTCGATAAAACAGTGCGCGTTCATTCTTACATAAATTTATTTTGATATTCAAGGCGACCTGCACTTTTTAGAAGTAGATATTTGTTTTATTTTTGCATTGTTAACAAAATTTAAAGCGAAAACTTTTCCGTCCCCCCACAAATAAAAATTATTGTTAAGCAACGGAAATAAGCATTTTAAGATGTCCGAAGATGATTTAGAAAATTTCTAAAGTGAATTCTGTCCGTCCATGTGTAATCCTCCACGATACCTATCGAAGAAATCATCCAATTAAACTTACTCAATAAATATACATGCTTAGTTTAGTCTTTAACTGAACCTATTACATTTTGGTTGAAATTCATCCATTTCAAATTTTATTACAACTTTCTTTGTCATCACTATGTACAAATTTATGCAATTCCAAAAAAAAACCTTGGTCTAGTTGGTGTATTCGCCATATGCTAAGAGGACGTACATTAATTATGTGAGATGTTTTTCATTAAATTTACCCCCCCCTCTTGGTGAGATTTTGTAAGATGTGGTGGGATTACCCCTCCTTCTCACGTGAGATTTATCTTGCAATTTTTACCACACCGGAAACCAGTAATTTTTTACACTAAACCTGTTATAATAATGTAATTCTTTGAATTTCAAAGTTGACGTAAAATTTTGCCAAACGCCTTCCCCATTTTTAGCTCACGTAATTATTGGACGTGCCCTAACGTAGCTATAAAAGAAACCAAAGGTTTAAAAGTATAAAACGGAAAAAATATAATATTTATTATATCTCATCTTCTATATTTTTAAAGCATACGGACTGTTTATCCGCACTTTCCGATGTGCTAAGTGGAAGTTTTATAAGTAGGTCCAAACCAAGCTTTCTTAAAGTAGATGGAAACTATTTTATTAAAAATAAAATTTTCTTCCAAAAATTGTTAAAGTCAGAAAATTTAAAATAGTAGCAGGTACTCGTAAGAGATATTACAAAATTGAATGAAGACATTAAAGAAATTATAATTCCTAAGAAAAATTTTTCCTGAAAGGATATTTAAAGAAATTTAATTGCTTACTTAGGAGTAAGCAATTGCGTATGTTCGTAAGCGTATGTTCGTATGTTGCTCGTCTTTACGAACGACTACGAGTATATTTTGACGTAAGAATTATTTATTTATTTTTAAGAATATTTAATTTTTTGCTTTTATATCGTATAATTTAAACGTTTTTATTAGCAGTGCGGCTTTTTGAAACTTCAGGTTGTCTTAAATAGTGTGATGCAAACGAGCAAATTAATTAAAAGTTTTTAAATTTTTGTAAATTTTAATTTGACGCTGTCATAGGAAACTTAACTTGTATACTTAAGTCAAATGCGGTGCAACCGGGCATTAATTTCCTGAATATGTCGTAACCTTAAAATGTATAAATTAAAATAGCAATTGTACAAACAAGCTACGACGATGCTTCAACTATAAACTATTTTTGATCCAAAATTCGAAATGTCGAGATCTTCATCCGTCCACCAACAATCTCAAACGAAGGCTGCGAAAGGCTTGTGCTAACTGCAGATTCTACTGCAGTGAAAATTTTGTTATTTACTATAGATTTGTCAGTAATCCAGATTTAATTAAATACATCTCCTAAATAGGGGAGTAAAAAGGAGCCCGGGCACCTAGAAACAATCTATATCTGTAAGCAGCATCTGTTTCTCTGAACAATGAAGAGGCGACTAAAGATAAAACACGTGAAAGCCTATCTAGAAGAAAGAAGAAGGAGCATTTTAATTATTGTAACATTTAATGTATTAAACCATCATTAGAACAAGAAATCTGCAGTGTACGTTTAAGTTTATTGTGTGTAATAATAGTTAAATTTTCCTACTTTGTACTATAATTTATTAGTGATACGAAACGAATCAACAGATTATGTTTTCTAATTACTATACGAGTACATCAATGTTAACCGAAAATATGTATAATAAAATTTAATTAAAATATATATGTATATTTTTGCAAAATATAGGGCAATTATGTGAATTAAAGCTATACGTTTAGGCTTGGGTATATGTTTGTATATACATATATTTGTTATTTTTTAATATCAGTTATAATTGCAGTTTTATTAAATTTATTCTGTCAGTCAATTTAATTGGAAAACTTTTTCATCTTACCTGTACTACGGATAATTTTATGAATTTTCCATTTTCAATGAATCTTTTAAATGTTTATATATTTTGGGTATTAAATAAGAGAGTGAGCATTAAGATTTCCGAAGATTAACATAATATATACCTACTATTCCACAGCATAAAAATCATCTTAAGGACCAGTTTAATATATGTAAGTACAATTATTTGCATTTCCTCATCATCGTCAATTTAGGCGGATCTTCCCTAGTTTAATTTGAATAATATGCAATCTGTAAAAAGTTATTAATTCTAAACATTTCAAGGCAGTAAAATTGATAATATTGACATATTTTACTTGTCCCGGCAACAAAGATATTTTAAGCAAGTTATTAATATTTCTTAATATATTAATTATAATCTTCATAAATTTCTTTACATTATAAAGTTAAATTAAAATCTTGTTAGCAAGTCTTAAATTTATTTAATCAACTTCGAAAACAGTACTTTTTTTTGTTAGTAAAGGGGTTTATATCTCGATTGACCAAGATATTCCGATAAAAGCCCCGAATCCCGCCTACTACATGTTTAATTTCAACTTGAGATTTGTCTTGTTAGCAAGGTTAGTAATTAACTACATCGTACACTGTTATTGACAGACTTTATCTGTTGCCTTTTGACTTCAAACGCAAAGTATTTCATCACTTCTAAAATTAATTTATACTGCCATTCATTGTCATAACTTAATAAAGCAATTATACTTATTAGACATTTTGCATTAAGTTATACTACTAAAAAGCAAAATCAAGATAAAATGAAAGCTGCTATCTATGTAAAAAAACGTTTTTCGGTAATTGTCAAAAGATATTTAAATCAGTTCAGAAAATCTTAAGAAAGATTATGTGTCGCATAAAAAGTATTTATAGATTTCCTTCAATTGAATACTAATTACTACGAAATCTATACTTAATTAATTTCAAAATTGTAGTTCAAAAATCGTTTTGTAAAGCAGTTAGTCGTTTTAGTTTTAACAAAACTTGAGTTATTTAAAATTTTTAAATTTAGATAATGTGCAAATATTATAAATGTAATGCGTTTTTGTAATATTTTCAAATTGAATTTTACATCTATGTTTGTAATTTATGAAGAGATTGATTCTCAAAAAGGTGATCCAATTTTCTTTCGAACAAGTGAATTGATTTTGACAATAGAGATGTTATTGAATTTGAGTATAAAAGGTAATAAATCAAAGTAAATTTAAGCTTTTTCTTTACACTTTTGTTGAATTAAAATATAAAATTTAAATTATTTTCATCTTTTTCATATTAATTTTGTATGTTCGTAGCTGAGACATTTTTCAAGTAAATTAACTATGGTAAACAGGATATCGACAAATTATATTGCTTCTCTTTAGCCTATTGGTACATAGTTATTTTACCGAAAATGTAAAATTTAAAAAGAATTTCATTTGTAATTAAATAGTTAATTTAAAAAGCAATTTTTGGAATAATTATTTTGATTTGTTTATTAAAATTTAATATATTAGTAATAATTTTAAATTGAAATTTTCAATTATGTACTACATAAATAATATGTATTCACTTGAAATATAAATTAAACTTACAATAATAACTTATGGTAAATGTTTTGATTGTTAGAGAAGAAATTCTATTTAAATACATCAGTGTACACATTGTGAATACGAAACGTACAGTTTAACTTAACTAAGGAACTCTTGCTGAACTAGACAAAATAAAAATTATTCAGTATTCTTTCATTCCGACAACGTTCTCTTGCTGCATTCTAAATCAATTGCGCTAGAGAGATTTTACTAAGAAGGCGGGGATATTTATGCGATGCCTAAATTTGAAATAAAATAAATTGGGCAATTACAAAAAATGTTCTAAACGTAAGCTAACTTTATGCGCTACCCAATCTATAATGGGAGTTTAACTGTTGAAATAATTTGATTAAAATATATTATAAATAAAAAATCTATACTTATATTATATTGGTATTCTTAGGCACAACGTTTTACGTCTTCCAATACTCGTAAAAGTTTTGATTAAGTTTATTTTTTAAATGACAAGGAACTACTCCGATGTCTCTACTCGAAGGAAAGCAACAATGGAATAACATACATAATATTTTAGTACTTATGTGTGATTATTTTAATATTTTAAATGGGCACTAGTTGAAGAAAACTGTTTGCCAAAAGGGCTAACAACCTTTTCTCACAAAATTTATTTTGTGATTTGCCACGCTGTTAAAAACTAGCTCTATGCTGATCGCGGATGCGAGAGCCGTAGGTGCAGTTGCTAGGTATTCTCCAACAATAAAACCCAATGAACAATTGCAATAAACTTTATTAATGAATAATGAACGATTAAAATATACTACAAGCCAACCCTTGGCAATTGGTTGAATTGGAAGAGACAGTATCACGCAGTGCGTATGTAAAACAACTATGATCCGATTCTTCGGATCTTCAAAATTTAGTGAAACGAAATTAAGGCAGTTAATAAAGGTTAAAATTAAAGACTTACCCGTTTGTACAAACCATAAGTTAACATTCGGTAATAAGACAATCGGTACCCTTAAAACTGCACAATCTTCTCAAAAGATATGAATCCGACACTACCACAATACGCACAGCACTTGATGAACACTTCCAAGCGGGTGATGCCTGCTGTCTGCAAATTTCCGTCCAACAAAGGTGTATTTGAATATTCCTCCTCGGAATCGTGGTGAATACAATGAGATCGAATAAACTGTAGGTGAACACACATCCAAAAGCCGTCGTGGTAAATCCAAAATAGCAATAATTTCCACGAACGTAAACAAAACTTGGTGTAAATAATTTCTGTGACGTAGTTGCGTTATCTCTAGGTGCGCAAACACGATAATGTTTCGCTAACGTTTGCGCAGGATGAAAAGACAACGGATCAAAATGGGCGTCGAAAACACAATCAAACCATCTACCATATGACGATTTCCATTACTTTCCATAGGAAAATAAAATATCCGCTCACGCGATCGGAAACCCAAAATGACGTCTAACTAATTAAATTTACCCACTACGGTAAGTTGATGACACTAATACTCAACTAGGCTGATAAATCGCACTCGCAATTTCAGAAGGTACATCAGCACCGCTCGAGGGCTAAGGCTAGACTTCCGATAAGCTCATTTCCGACCCGTGTTATCTCTACTACGCCTGCGCTCGGGGGGTCTAGTGTGCCACATGTGATAACAATATCGAAAACTTTCAAGGTTCAACGATAAAAATCCTAATATTCAATTTAAACTCAAATAATTTTTGAAAAATTATTGAATGCAAAATTATTAAAAATAATTTTAAATTTAGGAATAAGAAATTTGTCGAAAGCGTTAGATTTTCGTAACATAGTGTAGGCGCTGTGAGAGCTAAAACGAACAATGTAGGTTGATTTTATATATCTTGGTAGATCCTTCTAACTAGATAGTTAGCTCCAACAGTAAAAAATATATAAATTCAATATTTGTCGAGTCATGCAGAGAATGACGAGATTTTCGAAAATTTCCTTAGACGAAAAAACAAAAGATTATCGTCACTTCGAAAAAGAAATAAATAACTGAATTTCAGTTTCAGGTAATGCAATTGCAAAAATTGAGTACTTCCAAAAAATTCTATAAGGTATTAAGTTGAAAGTAAACTTCAATGATTTTAGATTTTCTAAAATTATTTTTATTACTTTTGTTAGCCGACAGAGAAGTACTAACTCGATTACTTTGTAAAATTGCAGTTTATTTTAACTGAAATTAGAAATTGTTTTGTAATAAATAATAAAGCACTTAAAAAGCCAAAACAAAGTATATAATGATAAATTTTTGCGATCCCATTTACCTTTTGTCCGTTCCAAAGCGGTTATACGCTGCTACTAAGCGTGATCCGATTCTGCTTGGGTACGGGGTCAATAGGATCAACGCATATGAAGAAATATGTGCACTACATTTTGAATTTTAGAAAAACTCCACTTTGGTATGCCTATAGTACTATATAAAATTCATGCTTTGCAAAATATTTAAAATTCATAAAATATCACATCTGATAAGAAATTATAGGTTTGTCAAACTTAAAATCGACCCTATTTATCCCATTGTACAGTATATACCAACTTTTGTTTTGGTGCTCGAGTCTCCGGTTAGATTTTGCTAGTACTCTAGGGCAGTTCACAATCCAACTTGACAATTTTAAAATTAGTCGCACTTTGCATTTCTTGTGTCAAAAATTAAACTTCTAATGCTACTGAAATTCTTGCTGAATTACAATAAAATTGAAAAAGCTAAATTTATGTACCGTAAACGATGTTCATTATTTTACAGCTGTTTTTCTTAATCTTAGAAGCTTATGTTAGTTAAACCACACTTTGGTCAGAGTACGATATTCCGGACTTTTTGCCTGTTGAGATTTTTCAAAAAATTTTACAATTAGTTAGAGAATATTAAAACTAGTCGAATATACTATGGATGAACTCGATATTTTCAATAATACCGCTAAAATTAGATTTTAAAAATCATGAACACGGGCGGATTTTTGTATTGTATTGACGGTACGTGCGTTCTAATATACACAAATCAACCGCAAGACGGGAGCTACTAGAGCAGCACGAAAAGGGAGTCAGTCGCTCCCTGCTGTCGGGTCAACATCCACACTTTTTCGAGTTGGACAGTTCTAGGTGGATATTTTTAACGAGTAAAGCGTTTGTCAAATCGGCTTGTATCGGCCATAGGAAAGCGGAGCGTAGCGAAGGCTGCGGAAAAATACTTCTTAAATCGACGCAGTTCAATGTTTTATTCAAATAACAGTACACATACGTGACGCCTGCTACAAAAAGTGATAAAATAAATGATTTTAACTAAAATGGAAAAAAAGAGCTTTAAGTTAGAATTTAGCGTATCATACAAAGGTATTACAATTTTTGATTTTGTAATGCCTAAACGTCAAAATTTTAGAATCGTTCATAGTTGATAATATTTTTAATTATATTTATTTCATAATTTGCTTTCATTTCTATAGGAAAATTTGTATTATAGATCCAGTCTGCCGTATTCTACCCCATACTTCTGTTAAATGTTAATAGGTAATTAAAATCAGCAAGTACGAAACAATCGACGAATTGCTATTTGGAAAGCAAAAACTGTTACATTTTACAAAGTTCATTATGAATCTATAAAGTGACATGAATACCTTTGGTAATTTAGCTGAAGAAATCGAAATTTTTATCTGGTAGTCTATAGTATTTGATTATTATATCCGAATGGTAGTAAATCCTAGAACACTACTGAAACTAATATTTCAATACGTATAATTTTCTAAATAAAACTAAGATGTTTATGTTTTTAACTTTATAAATATGCCGAAATTACATAATTTTTCCTATATTAAAATCTACTATTTCATTTATCTCGGAAATATGATCCTAGTTAAAGGACCTTCTGTTTTAGTTCAGCTGTCAATGCTTTTTAATCTAAAGCAGTTCCAAACATAAATGAACCGCTAAAACTTCTACAGTAAATATAAGCAAACAGAACGACAATATAAGAGAAGTTTAATTCTTCATGGCTTTACAATACATTAAAATAACTAACTTTTCTGTTTTATTTCTAACACGGTCGATTTTAATTTCAATTTTTTTCAAATTTTGGTATAACCTTTAAATACTTTCCATGTCGATTGTAAAGAAAAACTTTTAGAATAAAATTTAAAGTCTTTAGCGCATAAAATAATAAATTTCTTTAAATTATTAATAATTTCTTGACAATAACATTTATAAATATTATTTTTGCTGTGTTTTCTTATATTATAATTTGTGTTTTTTAATTTTAATAACTAATCGTGATTGTTAGTTATTTTATTAACATTGATATGTCTAGACAAAATTTTCTGTGCGGCCTTTTCATAAAAATTATTTTATTGTGCAATAAAGTAAAACAGAAATTACTGTTTACTGCTAAACGTCTTTTTTATTGTACAAACTAAACAAACAAAAATAAAAATGACTGCACCTAAATTTCTGTAGTAGTAGATTCTTTTATAAGAAGTCGTCGGTAGATTCTCCACTAGGGTGTTAACTTTTAAGAATTCTTGCTCTAATAGTTACATTTTTCCATTCTTACGGTTTTATTTTATTTTGTTTCAGAACTTTATCAAGTTAGTGTTCGCACAGGGAATGGGTATTTAACTTGAAACTGGCAAAGAAATCCTTTTATTGCCAATTTGAAAAATTGAGGCAAATTATTTTTATAGAATTCTTGTATCTACAAATAAACAATAATATGTATCTAGCAATTATCTCTAATACTCAATTTTATATGTACGTATAACAATATTAATTTTTTATCATTTATTAAGACCTACGACGTATTATAGCAGTAATAAACTTAAACTACTGGAATGTTATAGAATAATAATTTACTTCTGTTTTATTTGTTGCATTGCAATTGTATAGTAAATAAATAAATAATATAAGTACTAAATCTAACTATAAGTAAGTACCTAGTAAAATTTTATGAACTTTATAGATTTACAATAACGTTATGAGTATTCTCACATATCTGGTGCTCATAAATACCACTTTATTCAAGATCTGTTCTTTAATAATCACAAAATTACAAAAGAAAATTGTGTTATTAATCATTATTATAATAATCTTAATACTAACTTATATTATAATAATTCTGTCATTTCATTTATAATTTATTAAAAGATTAAAACTATTTTATCGTTGAAAGAATTAAAAAGATTTAATTTGATAATGTTTGCACGAATTGGTGAAAGAACATAAATTTTAGAAATTTACCCAAATACCTAGTAGGTATAACTATTACGAAATTTTTGAAGGTAACAGCAATGAATTTAAACAAATAATGGGTATGTATTTTTATGATGAAATAAAAAATTACCCTATGTTAATAATACATATTTTAATCTAATTAACTACTCTCTTATAGCTGTTTTGATAATATTGCTTAATTAAAAGTTCATTTTTATTACCGCGTTTATAATTTCATTTAAATATAATATTTACCTGATATGATACTATTTAATAATATTACTTGAAAGTTGTTCTATGAAAATCAAAACGAAAATTCTCGTTTCTTTGATGTTGCAAAATAAAACTACATTTTTGTGTTTTAGTACTTGCTTTATTAACCTTCTCATGTGTACAAGCATGTTAGGCAAACATTTTACATGTTGAATCTCATTTTAAATTCCTAGTGAAAATTGTTTTCAATAATAATGTTATAAAAAGTTTAAAATATTTTTATTATTTGGTTAATAAAGTATTTATATTCACCAAGATGTTTTTTAAATTAACAATATTTTGTTTAATTATTGTACCTTAAGTTGTTAGTGCAATAGGGGATGCGAAATTACAGATATAACCGCAATTATAGAAAAATTTATTGTTCCATTAGTTTTCAGTGCTACTGCTAAGTTTACAGATAAATCTTGAAAACTTAAAATTTGCTAACCTTACAATATCAACGTCTTAGCGCACAACCCGAACACGGAATATACTGTATGCATTCATTCGCTTCGACAAACCATGCCATGAACCATGGATACATGGTAACTATGTAAGTTTCTAATTAAAATTAAAAAGATGTTTTTAAAATTAAATTACTTAAATGTGAACCGTTATTTGTGTTTTGCTTTGGTTTACTTACGTACATCCTATATACTTTTAAAATATGTTTTGAAAAAATTTCGGTTGGAAACTATTATTTAAATCTGTTTAATGTTTTCCATTTACAACTACCTATTACAACGTTGTGAGCTAAAGAAAATAGTCAACACAAGTGTTAACCAAAAATTGAATAAATGCTGCAAGTTTAATAAGCATCTGAACCCGGTCGCAGATTAGCGGTTAAAGTTACTTTGTTATGCTGCTCCAATGCGAAATAGTATTATGTTTTAATTATTAATTTAAATTAATAATAATAAAACAAGAAGTTTATCTTAATGAATTTAAATTATTAAGCTAAGCAACTAACATGATATTTAACTTTTTTCTAAAATCAACACTAAAATCGGCAGTAAAGTTTAATATTTTGTATCTTATCTTATGTACGAGGCAACCCATCTTGCAT
Organism: Lycocerus yunnanus; assembly: GCA_036346125.1. Taxonomy (NCBI): domain Eukaryota; kingdom Metazoa; phylum Arthropoda; class Insecta; order Coleoptera; family Cantharidae; genus Lycocerus; species Lycocerus yunnanus. The sequence goes on from JARFIX010000008.1 coordinate 5,203,602, forward strand.
AACATGCACGACATGAACATATGTATACCTCTATGATTACATTTTTTTGTATATTTGAAGGTTCATTTGTAAAATTTAAAATTTATATATAATCTGGAAATTGGTTATCCTTTCTGGATAAACATGTATATTGAAGGTACCTATGTAGTAAACATACTGAAGATAGTTAGGTTGGTTAAATAAGATGCCCAAAAGTCCTGGCATCCAAACAAATAACTTTCCCAGTAATTTTTATGTCTTCTTTTAGAATTAAATTAAATGTATCTTTATCAAAATATCTATTTGTTTAATTAATTAAAAATTATATACGTATTTTTTTTCTGATTCATTCAATATAATACTCGTAGATGAATATGGATTATAACATATCTAATATTATATAATGAACGATTAAAATTCTCTGCATTAAATCTCACACTTATGTACTTACTTCTTTTGTTCTTCATTAATTCAACTAACAGTTCATTGCTTCAAACAGTGCATTTTTTCATAACTAATCTTTAGGAATTTTTAGAATTGCATTATATTAAACTCCTTCATTTGCATCATCTACTATTAAAATATAACAAAAAATAATTTTTAATTACATATTATTATATTAAATATTTCCGTCAAAAAATCACTTTGCTTTGCTGGCGGTATGATTTTATTTTCACATTTATTATGAGTAAAACATTTATTCGGTTCATCGTTATAACTTAGTTCATTTGACATTTACGTTATTAAAAAATATAAATAAAAATGTTACAGAATTTGTTCAACTTCCTTTGGCCACAGCCGAATTTACATAGTTGACTTAACTTGATTTGTAAACATGTTCGTTTAGGAATTAGGTTTTCATGCGTAAATCATAACGTAAAATAAGTAGAACAAGTAATTTCCGCAGTTTATCTGAGCATCTAAACGGAGCTTAAATATTAATATTTAATTAATTACATTAAATAATATTAATTAATTAACAAAAATGTAGTATGTCTTATAAAATATATCGCGGAGACATTAAAAAGTCTTACCAGTAGAAGCTGAAAACCAAATTTCAGCTCGCTAGGATGTGTGGTCATCTCATCTAAATATGTCTGACAAAATTTAACTTCCTAGGTAAATATTTTACTTATTTTGCTTGAATTAGAGTTATACCAAGTATTTACATAGGTTTCTATTTGATTATAGTAAATAATAGAAACAAGTTAAAATTGAGAATGTTAGCATAGAATACATAGCGTACGCGTCCATCAATTAATTTTAACTATACCGTCGAGTCATATTTTAATAAGAAAATATTATTTGTGAACATTACAAAGTTGAAACTTTATTACAGTTAGCTTCATACTAATTAGGTTTTATTCAATTTCAAGTACAAACTAAATTGTAATAAATTATAAATTTAAAATGTGTTTCTAGGATAAAAAAAATTTTAATTTCATTTAGGTTTATCCTTTGAAAATACTGCATTTAATTAATTTTATTAAATAACCACAAATTGTCACACAAGCTTAATTAACAACCCTTCATTAATGATAACCACATCGACATTCTAGAAACAAAACTATGCAGAAGTTATACAATATCTAGTCAAGGAAGCACCACCCAGCAGTGTAAAATGGTATAGGTATCTTCGTAAGAAAAACTTTTACACAAAATAATTAGCATTTTATACCTTTGTATAAAATAATATTAAGCATTTCTACAAAAGCTACGATCAAGTTGATAACTTTGCATTATGATTATCAGATATTATTATATGTACTTGTTACATAATAGATATTATATAATTAACTGTAAATGTTTGTTATTACTTGTTGAAATTATATGAAATATGAAGACAAATCACTTTATATAAGGTCTAGTACTAAAATGTAAGTTGGAAAATTTTCAAATTTATTAAAATTAGCAAATTAATAAATTTTTTTTCAAAATTTTCATTAAACTTGAAAATTTTAAAATATTATATTCATCAACAATCATTATATAACTAGCATGTAAAACTGTAAAAAAATCATGTATTTAATCTTATATTAAATAGATTTTGTGTTTGTGTTTGTTCATTATAGATCTAGCTGTTCGACTCGATCAAACCAACTAAATTTTGCAAGTTACTATAGAATTCAATAATTTTGACTAAATTTTATGATCAAAATCATTTAATTCATAAAAGTGATTCTTAGACGATGAACGTTTAAAATTCTTGACAAACATTATATTGTAATTTTTTGGTATTCAATAACTAATATTATAATAATTATGAACAATCATTTTAAATATTACATTCATGACATTTTTAACCTAATACATTTATTCGTTCAAACTTATTGTAATTTTGATTTTTAGACGATGCGTTTTACAACTCTTGATCAAAATCATTATTAACCTTGTAAAATATAGTTTAAGAATAAATTTAATAATATGAAGCGAAGTGATTTTAAATAAAAATATTATTAGTACATTTTTTTACATAGATTTTTTTCCAAAGCTTCATTGACTTTTACATTCATTGAATTTATAAGTTTTTAATATTTATATATTACACAGTTGATTATTTTGTATTTTTCTTGTATTTAAACTTTATTTTACATGATCTAGCAATTCATCACACAATGCATGCAACGATGTAAACAGTCATTAAATATTAATTTGATTCCGTTCAAATTAATTAAAATAGTTTACTTAGCACTAGGTGACAAACCTGTCTAGCTATAATTACGTTGCGTAGGTACTTGTTCCAAAGTTAACTTTGCCCCTGTTCTGTTGCACAATAATAATCTAAAATAAAATTTCTAATAAATAATAATTATAGATTGGTATAATTATTTTTTAATACTTCTTTAATACCTAGACATTTAAAAAAATTCGCAACATTTCAAAATTCCATTTGAGTTCAGTAAAAAGCTTTTTTATTGAACTAAAGAGCATAAAGTGTATTTATCGCAATGCCTAAATTATTCTTTACGGTGGTAGACGCAATTATTGTCTTATGAGAATTAGTTGTGCTGTTGTTAGGATTCAACGTTAAACTTATTTTCATTTCTTATTTTCATTTAGTCGGTAACGCGAGAACAATAAAAACTTCTGAGGCTTCTACATTTTAATGATCAATAATAATATTCATTTAAAAATATTTTAAAAGTTTCTTATTCAAAAGTTAATAGAATTAGCGCATTGCAGAAACAGCTTATTTTCTTACTAGTTGCACAACTAACTATTGTAAATAGTTAATCAAGTAATGTAAATCATAATAAACCCCCGAGTAAACTAGTAAGAGCCCTAAAATCACTTGTGCAAGTGATGGTTAGATTTTTCAGTTGGTAGGTAAGGGAATACATGTCGAAGCAAATTAAACCTTGTAGTGGTAGTTTAAGCATCAGATAAAAAAATAAAATAAAATTCAGAGAGTAGCTGTTTATTTGCGTTGATCAAGGAAATTTTAAACAAAAAGGCAACTCAATTATTAACTGCTCAAATATTTTACCAACAAAAACTGACAAACATCAATCCTACATAAATAGTCCCTTTTACTGCTGACAATCGCACTGTTAATCAGGCTTTGATGAAAAAGCATTATTTATGAGTATATACATTAAGTAGTATATTATTCTATTGCAGTACAATTTCCAATCTTATATAAGTAAAGGAGTCTATATTATTTATATAAGAAATTGTTTTTAAGTTATTTTTTATTAATTTCATTTGGATTTTGCATTATTTAAATTAGTACCTACATTTAATTTTAGTATTAATTCTACATAGTTTTCTCAAGAGCAGATTTGAAACACACAATGAATCGATAAAGTCAACGTTATATTGGCATGAAAAAGATTTCGGTACTGATTATTGGTTTAGAAAAACGCACTTCTAAAGCTCTTTTCAGAACTAAAAATAAGATAGAAATTGTATTTTTATAATTATTTACAATAATTTTGCAAATGATTGAGGTGACTTCAGCCACGGTTGCTATTCATTAATAATATTCCTGGGTCATAACCGCACTCAAAAATTTGGATCATTGAGTTGCCGAATTTGAGAATCAACTGAGATATCGTCGAGTGAAAAATGTCACAACCCAGGTTGCATTTACATCCTGTCAACAGAATACGGCAAATTCTCTCTCCGGCGTATGCTTTCATGCGTTTGTATAGGAAAATTCGTGAACTTCAAATTGAAATTTGGGCTTATTAAAGACCTATCAAATTCTACTTCACCTTAAAACCTTATTTTAATGACATCCAACAAATAGTGAAAGAATTTTAAAATATATAAAAACAACTCTAACATCCGAGTTCGTCGACAGTTATCAAACTAAACATTATTAAACAATAAAACCTTATACAACACTTACAAATCCACGAAAACTTAATAAATAATTTTTTTTTTAATTGACTATCAAAATTACTACTTAAAACTATGTAAATACCTAACGTGTTATACAATATAACATTACAATTCCTTCACTGTGTATTCACTTGTAATGTTTTTTTAATTGAATTAATTGTGATGAGCTAATGCAAAATGAATTAATTGTGAGCTAATGCAATATTACAAACTTTATTAATAAAATCGCGCTACTAAGGTGATAACCGTCCAATCATAGGTATGTAATGTATAAAGGTAAAAATTTACAATTGATCGTTTCTCTTCCCAAATTTTTACCCCAACAAATATGCTTCAAATATTATTAAGAAATTCAGCGGATAAACTTGATAACCGTCCACACATTCATAATAAAAGTAAGTCGATAATTCGTAAAGAGCATAGTTTACCTTGTCTACTCCAAAAATTTTCAAAATCATCCAATGCGGCCCCAATAAATACTTAAAACTTTATTAAAAATTTGCGGGATTTTATATTAATATTTTTAGCAATAATTAAAAAATAGAGTAATACATATTGAATATCTTTAAACGCGGAAAAAATATCTTTCAATAAGGATGTTGCATGATTTTTGAAATATTTTTTTTTATAAACTTTAGGTACTGGTAAACAGCACTGCATAGATAAAAAGTTCAGGAGACCTTCAGTTTTCTCAAAAAAAAATTATAAAAAATGATTTTTGAAACCGTGATTTTAGCGCGAATGACGTTACAAACTATTTTTTTTTTAACAACTGGCAACACAGCAAATGCAGTTTGTGTTGATAATGTAACCTATAAATAGTTTGTGTAAAAATTAAAAAATGAATTTTAATAAAAACACAGAAAACTCGGAATAAATAATTATTTTTCTTATAATTGCTTGTGACTACAGTTTGTATTAAAATAAATATATATTAATAAAAAATACAATTTAAATGGTAAACGTTACATTGTTTACAACTGTCAAATATTTAACTGTCAGGTCTTTACGTTGTAAAATTTCCATAAAAACGTTCGGGAACACGCGTCTGACGTCAAAGACGTAATCGGCTGACCGATTCATTTTTGAATTTCAAATTTGATTTTCTCAGCGCAGAACGCATTTCAAAAACTTTTATTTTGGTTATAAATTTCATTTGATATTATTTTCAAGAATTAATAGGAGTTATCACTAAATTCGATACCATGCAACATCCCTATTGGTATATTTTTCATTAAAGTCGGTTATAATGGGAAGCAATAAATTAAAAGAAAAAAAAAACATACCAAAAAGTGGTAATTTTCTATATTCGGGTGTACCCGGCTACCTAGTATACATTGTAGTTATAAAAACACTTATTTACCCCCAAGTGAAGAATATTCCCCAATTTCTGCGCATGTAATTTAAATTGACCCACAAAAAAGCTACTTAACTCTTTTAATAAATTAAACTGCATTTAAATTTTAAGTTTTGGAACATTTTTATAAATGTTCAATTAGATAATGTAGGTTTCTTTTGTATGGATTAATAACTCGATCAGGTAAACTTTTAGCAAGACGTATTAATTCTAAGTGAGAAGTTAGCTGTGGAACAAGTTGTAAAAGGTGAAATTTTATTGCTTTGGGTGATCACGCAGTCATAACGTAAGACCTTCGTCCTGTAATTCAAAAGTAACTAAGTATAAATTTAGACAACATAATTAAAGAATCGTGTCAGAACACTGAGAAAATTTCTTAAATTTTAACCAAATATCCGACGCTTATTAATGTATCTCACAATCAGTTGAAGTCACCAATAAAAAGATTCTTTATCAGAAGAATTATGTTAAAATTTATCGAAAAATTCATTCTATGTATGCACATATGTACATACTACATATTATGCATATCATTTAATCCAAGTATTTTTAGAAGAACTTTTTTAAACCGAATACTGAAGAAATAATAGCTGCATCAATAACAAATATTTATTCGGAAGGATTTTCACGACAATGCTTAAAACTGATAAAATTTTAGAAACGGTTCTAAAGAATAGAAAAAAAAGGAAAGATTGCTTGGAACATATGTATGCAAAATCTAATTTACATTTTATATGAGAGCTATTAATTGTCCTCTGTAAGCACGAAGATAATTTATTTCTAATGCATTCTTAATACTTAAAGTAGACGAATAGTTGTAAATTTATTTATAATTTAAAAGAATTTAAAAAATAAGCTAAAAAAATTTATTTTAAAAAGAAAGACTAGGTCTACCTACAATAAGTTTGATGGGGAAAGACTCCTGTATGCAGTCTATTGACCTTTAAGATACGTATTCTTTTGAATCTATTCAGAAATAGTCCAGGAAATGTTGACATTTCCAATTTCACAATATACCTCTTGAAGTAACTTATTTACTTGAAGTCAAAATACAGCAGCGTTCAGTTTCACATGTAGTTGTTATAACTTATTTACAACAAAAGGCGTATATTCCTATTTCTATCACTTAGATGACTTCATCTTATTTATTTCCACATAATTTTGATATCACTCGAAATATGTATATTAATGCAATGGAGAATTTTAAAATATTTAGAATAAATAAGAATAACGCACACAACTTCTTTTGCCTCTGTTCATCAGTAATCCATCTCATTTACTTATTACTTACCAACCTAAACAAAAATAGCGGCTAATCATGACATTTTTGTTATTCTTCTCGGCCGACGGTTTTCTATGATAATGATCATAGCTTGACAATTATATTAACCAAGTGCTAATATTGTGGTATTGAGTTCAAATTCGGGAAGAATCTAACTTTCTTATAACCGCCTCCGTACTTCTGAGGACATGTAAAGACGGCGGTCCCCTGTGAATTTTGTAAGAAATTTCTAGATTAGAGAATTTTATATTGTTAATAAATTAATTTGAAACTAAAATTAGTAGGGTTAAACAAGCGAAAAATTTGGGAGTGGTAAAAGTAGGAAGGTTTTCGAATTTGCATTTTTCTTATCTTCTATTAATTAACTAAAAAATTCAAAAATTAAAGTTTTCAGAATCGTATACTTTATAGTTTGTTGTTTTAATGTATATAAAAACAATATAAAATTTCATTATGTACATTTTGCAACATCACGCGCTTTTCTACCTACTAATATAATGTCTTTTCTAGATTATTATTTTAAGAACTGTCAACTAAACTCTTGACGACTCTTAAGGTTTCTTATACAATGTAAAGACAAAATGGGAATACTTGAGTTTTTATAGAATATTATACTTATTGCTTATGATTATTACTTATGACATAAGGAAATTTTCGTGATAAAAACCTTGCTTTAAAAAAATGAATAAAGATAATTTTAAACAAAAGTGATGTTCCTCGTGACGTTCAAAGACTGCATCAGGATGATCTAAAAACTCAGACATTTTCAAAATGTTATAATCTGAAATTGTCTGTTATTATTAAAAACAACAGGAATCGTGTACAGAAATACCTATGTATGTATGTACGTAAGCAGATATCGTCTTAATATTATATTTTTCTGACCTGATTTCCCTCAGTTTTCGGCTTTGGGAAATCAACACGTGAAGAAGCTATTTTGTGAATACCTCGACATCATCACGCCCCTGGGGCTGTTGCTACCGAATACATCATAAATCGATTTAAATTTTTAGATATTTTACCGCTAATAAGAAAAATGTCGAATCTCGATACGTATGAGCACTTTTGTTGGTTTCAAATAGTTTTAATATTCTACGACTGCGCCTTTGACAGTCTCATTATCTCAACATCATCAATTTGCCCAGTTGGATGCATAAATAACTATTAATTGCATTTAAGTAATTTATATTTCCCAAAAATTGAATACGATTGATAGATTCTTTATTCAACAATAATAACTTTCTATAAATTTCTTATTGTTTTAAATTATATAGTACATCTGCAAACTTCTATTTAAGTTTTGAAGTTATCTGAGCACTGCGTACTTTCGTCACTTCAAAGTAAACGTATAAAACTTTGAAGTCAATCTTATTTACTTTGTTTGGTACTACTTTATTACGTGAACTGTTTCAGTAAGCAAATTTTTATTCATCATTACAAATACAAAAACATTGCAATATAAAATTGAAAACTTGCTCATTCATAAATATCGTAATTTTGTTTTCACTTTTTAGTCGTTAACAAAAAATTGACTACATAGTATATGAAAATTTTCTTTCAGTGTAGTTTTAAATAAATTCTTTACGCTCGCTTAAAGCATCAATACAAAACATAGATGAGTAGACATTATAAACAATGCAAGTAACTGTACTTGCTTCAAAGCTAAGGTCCTTATGCTAGGTTTATAGAACTGAGCAACCGGAGCGGAAGAGATCGAAGCGGAGGGTCGGTTTTGACTAATGGAACCACGGAAAATCTCGCATTTTTAAAGCCGTTTTTTTAAATTTGCGGTCCAATTGCAAAATTTTTTTAATACTCACAGAACAATGTTCTCTTTCATAATTCGCTTTAAAATATTATGAAAATTCGAAGTCGGGATTGGTGACCGTCCCCGAATTTAATATTATTAGAGATCTATTTCAAATAATTATTTTATTATACTAATAATTTACAAGTTACAAGTAATTTGAAGTTGTAGGAATACAATTACTGTGTAATATTTTAATCAAGTAATATATTTTAAAATCAAACTAGAAAATAATTGCCCAATGTTATGTATTAACATTATTATGTTTGTTAGCATTAAAAATTAAAAAATAATACTACCAGAAAGGTACATGTTGTAATGTCACAATTACATGACTTCTAGTTTTGGTCACTTCATGACAAATTTTTGTATCGAAAAAGCCTAAAAATGTAAAAATCAAATTTTTATAATCAAACGACAATAGTTATTTACATGAAAGTCAGGAAAGTGATTCTTTACCTGACTAGGCGACAATATTGAAGTACGAGGCCGCGTAGCGGCCGAGTACTTTAATTGTCGCCGTGTCAGGTAAAGACACTTTCTTGACGTGTATGGAATACTATTTTTTCTGAAATCGCGAGATTAATCGAATTCAATAGTTCGATTTTTAGTTATGGCTAATCACAATTAAAATTAAATAAAATCAAATAAGGCGTATTTCTGCTGTTGCCATAGTTTTGAAACAACAAAATCAAAAACAAAATATTTTGGTAGAATAAGTTTATAAATAAGTTTATGTGTGTAAACGTTGAAAATATGTTTGAAGGCGATCTTGAAGATTCTTTAAACGTACCAACTGACATCAGCATAGCTGCACAAGCTGCCATCGAAGATTTGCTACCGGATAAGTCAAAAAAGGTATGAGAAGGCATATGTAGACTTCAATGACTGGTGCAATGTTAAAAATGTGAAAACAATTACGGAAGATGTGTTATTGGCATATTTTGCAGAGAAGACTAATAATTATAAACCGTCAAGCTTGTGGAGTACATATTCCATGCTAAAATCGACATTGCTATTGAAAAAAAATATTAATCTTAAAACGTTTTCTAAGTTAACTGCATACTTAAAAAGAAAATCTGTAGGATATCAAGCAAAGAAATCAAGAAATGTAAGATTGGGAAACGTTGAAACCGGAATATGAAAATGCCTGATCCTGCAATGACAGATGACGATGTGTTGTAATATTATAATATCAGAGTGGTCTGGCCTTTACTGCGTGAGTCCGGTAATGGTTTACTTTCCTGCGCCGAAAAGTTGCAGTAATTGATCAAGTATGGCCGATTTCAGAAAAGTAACTTACCAAGGATTATGTCAGATCAATTCCATGACAACAAATATCTTATATTATATATTATATATATATATCTTTATATATATATTTCTTCTGTGGTGTTATGTGATTAAACTCCTCCTAAACGGCTAAACCGATTTTAATAAAATTTTGTGTGCCTTTTAGGTAGATTCGAGAATGGTTTAGATTTACAAATACAGGAAAAATTTCACATAATTAGGGAAATTCGGTGACGCGCATGAATGGATTAACGAGATTCATATTATGTTGGTAAAACAGTTTCATTTATAAATCTAAGAGACCCGGCGAAGCCGGTATCCACCAGTATTATATATATATATAAAAGAAAGTCGTGTTAGTTACTCCACTTATAACTCAAGAACGGCTGAACCGATTTAGCTGAAAATTGGCAGGAGGTAGTTTAGAGCCAGGAGAAGGACATAGGATACTTTTATCCCGTTCGACAGCATTCCCGTGTGACTTGACAAAACGTACATGACAGCTATGTAATTGACGTATAATGACAGATATGTAATGACGTATGGATGACAATTTGATATTTGTAAGAAATCAATAATAAAACTATTTCTATTAAATAAATAATTATTTTCATTTATTTATTTGGTATAAAATAAAATGTTTTAAAAATTTTAAATAAAATTTAGAAAATTTGTGTTAAAACAATTTTGACGTATTTATGCCGGAAAAAAACTCAAAAGAAATAATTTTAACAAAATTATAAAAAAAAGGGATTAGTAACAATCAAATAAATAAAATTTTGGAAAAATTAAAAGTTAAAGACATATTTAATTTAGCGGGAGAATTAGATGACCGTTATTTTTGCTGCACTAGTATTGGTTGCCAATGTTGTGGCATGTCTTTTTTGAGATTCAATAGAACAGAACCGATAAAAAGCCGCGAAAACTAATGTTGTGTTGGCGGATGTTTGTAATAAAAAGTAACGGAATTTGTTCTTTTCTGTCAGAGTTTGATTGGAAGCTCGGATCTAGCCTGAAAATTTTGGACCAATGACAAGCCTGAGACAGTACGCGCGAAAATAATGTAACGGTTTCTGTGGCCTAAAGTATTAGGGAACCGACAAAAAATGATATAAAAGCGCATTTGAGCAAATTTAAAAAGAATTAAACTTCAACAGCTTGAGGAAGAAGACGTTAACGAACGATGACCAGTAATTAATAAGAAAAAGTGTAGTATAATTTAAAAAGTCTGAATTATAAATGTTCTTTAAAAGAATAAAAACGTTTAATAAAATGGTGACAACGTTGGCGGACTCAACATATAAGGCTTATTTTTGTGTTTTAATTTTAAGTAGTAGTAATTAGTTTTTAAAAATTTTTGCTTTATTGTTTGACGTATTGCCAGTCACTCGGTAGAAAATAATAATATGCATGTCTGTTAATCGGTATAACTTACTAGAAAAATATTTATAAATTGCGTAGTTAATTTAATGGCACTACATAAGTATTGTTTTGATAGGCCATTATTATTGCTTCTTTAATAATAATTACATTTGAATTTAATTATTGTGAACGTTCATTGTGAAAAAATTTGCAGGTTATGATTGTTATTGCTAAAAAGTTACGTTGTACTTTTTTTATAAGAGGAAAGATTCATAAAAGTTTTATTACATAAATAGTAAATAAACGTCTGATGACAGCAGTAACCATTGCTGAAAGCTTACAAATAGTGTTTTGTTTTATTGTTCATTTAACCTTCTAATTTTAAAAATTTGAATCAAATATTAATTTCAAAGGTTAATAATATATATAATTTAAATAGTAAATAGTAACTAACATCAGTTTTATTCATTAAAATAAAATTTTTAGTTCACGATTATAAATATAAATAAGTTTAAAATTCATTACAATGTGTACCTATTTCGATTTATTGCGTTAAATTTAATATTAAAACAAATATAAAATATATATAAATCGTTTATTAACTTGTGAAATAATATGTTTTTAAAAAACTTTTTAAATTTTTACAAGCTATATGAAATTTTAGTAAACGTACTTTAAATTGTCAAATTTTTTCACTTACAATGTTTTTGTCATAACATTCATTTAATTAATATTAAATTTTCCCATAGTTTTTTTTTGTAATTTTAATTTTAGTGGATTATAATCCACATTCAATCGTATAGGCTGATTTTAACTAAGGATATTTTAAAAACCAAAACAACATTGTTTTAAACTAAAATTGTAAGTGGAAAAATTTAACAATTTAAAATATACTTCCTAAACGCTGTTCCTAAATGCTGTTCACCTTAATTATTTTGAGACTATTTGAAATTACTTGTGAGTTATCATTAGGAAATTAATCTTTATCTAATCTTTCTAATCTTTAAAGTCTAACCTTTAAAGTCTAATTTTTGTGCAACAAACTTAAGATTATTAAAAAAACTAATTCACGAAATAGTTTTATTTTACTACGTGCACAAGTTTGCAATCCATTAATGTTATTACAGTTTGAAATGAAACAATAAAGTTAAAAAACTTGAAGGAAGAAAAAGGTAAATTATAGCAGATACAGATACAAGTTAGTACTTTTATATATGATATATGTATCTCGTAAGTAACAAAAAACGTTTAACAAAACCTAAACCATCGGGAATTACAATATTACTTACAAGTCAATTGGGACATGCGAACAAAGTAATGCGTGTAGAACCAAAGCAGTCAGTTGCTTGTCGAGTAAATAATAATATAAAAGAGAATTACTAAAACCTAATGTTTAAATTATTCATTTTAATGTTGGTTTACTAAGAATATATTACATTATATTGGTAAGTTAAATTGAATTAAAATTTATTGCAATATTATTGTCAATGTATTAGTCGCAAAGAGGGGTGAGTATTATTCTCTAAAATAGACGACTATAAACTGTTTCTTGACTTATTACCTTGCTTTGGGGCCAATAAATTGTTAATTGTAGTTGAACATTAACTCTCCATTAGTAAATAGCTCGTTCTCTTCTACATATGAGTGCAAAAGATTGATTTATATACGTTCTCTAGGGCTCATAATGGAGACTGCAGGGTTAAAATAATCTTATACGTTAATAAAGTACCAATACGAAGGTACTTTGTTGTATTTTTACACGCAAATAAATTATAATTATTTTTATATTTCGTTTTCATGTTACTCAGATTAAGTCGAAAAATAAAATTCTAAGCTTTAACATAGGATAAACAATATCTGCAATAATAATTAAAAATTATTTTATTACCCATTATTATCCTAGTGAAATATTAATCCTTTGCACGATATATGCCACAAACAGCCCACCCATTTTGATAATATTTTAGTCGTATCTCATTTTAAGCAGATTATTAAATTTATATATTGCATCATATTTGAAATTTGTGTTGAAATACAGCAAACTAACAAAAGGCAACGTACCTATGCACACAAGAAGTTGCGTGTTTTTAACAAAGATATAATTTTTATTATATTAACATGTGCTTGTAGTATATACTTAACATGCAAAACAGATTTGTGATATGCACGCTAGATTTACTATATTATAATAAATATATCATTTTGTACATGTTTACTTAAGTAGGTATCGTATTTAAACAAAATTATAGGTAGTAGTGCAATAAAGCGAAGAATATTATTATATTTTACTATAAAATTTTTAAAAAATTGAACTGTCGCATACATAGTACATAATTATGTACTGATGCAGAATGTTGTAAGTACTATTTCGCGAATAGAAATTTACTCTTGCTTAGGATAAAAGCAAAATCTTTATTTTGCTCTAGCAACTGAAACTATTAAGATTAAAGGACGTCTAACTTAAAGATTTCATCAAAAAAACATTCTACGTTATTGCTACCATCCTCTCAGAAAACATAACAAATCACGGTGGCAATAAAAGTTAAACAAGAAGATATGTTCCTTGATATGAATAGTATTTAGAAAAACTAAATACATATAACAAACTTGTTTAATTTATTTTTCTTGTAATGTAGTTTTCTCCAAGTACTCTGTAATAATATAATTAATTTCGTTGAGCACAACAAACTTCAAATAACGTATGGTGAATGAAATACGAACGCGTACAACACTGTTATTAAAAACGACACAATACTCTTACAAAACAAAAACACGGCAAAGTTAACTTACTGTCTATTTATAAAAACAAAACTAAGATTGCTCTGGTCAGTTAAAAATTAGTTATGAAAATGACACTAAACGTGCTAAACCGCCACAAATTAATTTGTAAATTTTGTGAAGAAAATTCAAACAAAATTAAAAAGAATTTTTAGGCATTTTAAGGACATGGGTTTCAAAAAAATTTATCTACACGACAATAAACTTATTTAAGAATAATAAATCAATTGAAAGAAAATGTGGATTAGGTTGGAAATGTAGTTTGCAAGACTCCGAGTTCGGTTAAAACTAAAAAGTGAAACAGCAGGTTGCAGTGTAAATTTTATCGCCAATTGGGTAAGAAATATAATTTTGACAAAAACACAATTAAGAAATATTTAGAATCGATGGAAGTCCAGAAAAAGAAGAAAAAAATAGCACCATTTACTGCTGAAACACAACAGAAGGGTATAAATGCAGGTTACGCGAGCTGTCCAGAAATTACTTTTCTTGCTCATCAGAGTACAAATGCGTGAAGGATGACGACTCATATTTTACCGTGGAAGGAAATGAATGGCAGCCAAAACATTATTTTGAGTCTTCCAGTCACAAAGAAACCAAAAAAGCTAAATTTATTTGTAAGACAAAGTTTCCAGGAAAAGTTTTGTTGTGGTTAGCCATAAGCGAACGTGGTGTCAGCAAAGCAGTTTTTTTTAAAGGTGGTGTAGCTATGAATGCCCAAGTTTACAACGAAAATGTGTTCCAGCACTTAGCAATTTTATCGAAAAATATTATCAAAAAGAAAAAATAATTTTTTGACCGGATTTGGCGTCCTCACATAACGCGAAATCCACAATAGAGAATTTGAAGAATAAAAAAATAGAACTTGAGCCAAAGAAAATGAACCTCCCAAATGTTCCACAATTGCGATCTATTGAAACTTTTTGGGCTAATCTGAAAAGAAGAGTTTACGAAAACGGATACAGAGCTAAAATGTTGATTCCTTAATTCTATAAATAAAAAAGGAGCTGAAAACCACAAATACAAAGGGTATTCAGAGGTCAATGAGTGAACTACCAAAGAAAATTAGGAAAACAAATCGCGACGGAGCCAATTTTTTTTGTGAGTGTTCTTTAACATGGAAGCATAAAAAATAAATAAAACTTAATTTAAAATAATTTTTTTTTGCACATGTTTTTGTTTATTCTATACTAGTTCGTATTTTATTCACCATACTTATTATAAAATAGAAGTAGAAAATAAATTTTGATACCACTGTATAGTGTAAAGTTAAAATGATAATAATCACAAGTTAAATTTACAAAGATACCAGGATACCCATACTCGTCTCATAACAGTTATGTATGTAATAAAGAGCGAGCTTGCGAGCGATGCCAATAAATAGGGCATATTGTAATTATCATAAAATTAATAATTTACAGTAATTTCACAAATTTAAACAATTAAGTATACAATTTTTAAAACCTTTATGTAGTTCCTTATCCGATTCCTAATGTCAGTTGAGTCAACTACGTGAACGCCTTCATTTACTTCTGTTACTACTTTACATTCCTTATTTTAATTATATTAAAATTAATAAAAAAATCTACTTGCGCGCCTGACCGGATTATAATTACTACATTCACTTATCATCATTTTTTTATTTTTGACTATTTAATGTTCGAGCTATCAAACTGGAATGAATAATAACTGTTTGAACTCTGAAACTAGAATGAATAAAATTGTATAAAATATAATACAAGTACAGGCTCATGCAGAAGGAGATAACGCAATTTAAAATGAAGTTTTTCTTAAGCAGTATTTTGTTATTAGAAAAATTGAAAAATATGCTCTACGATAAAATGTTTGAAAATTAAATTTACTACTACTGCTTTTACATAATATTAAGATCAACTAAAATGCATAATATAATATAAATATGTTATGATTTAAGCTTAAAAATTAAGAGTAGAAAATCCAATTTCAAATTTATTTAAAATTCCAAATGCTATGTTAAAATTATTTTGTTAAAATTTTCTCTTTATTTTCTACTTAACCTTATCAATAATAAAACTTATCGTCTTTGTAAAAATCTTAATTTTGCAAATTTAACTTACTACATCTTCTTTAACTTTTTATGACATTCATAGTAGAACTCATCTTCAGTAAGTAAATTTATTTTTAAAAAATCACAAATGCTATCTTTTAAATTTAATTTTTCACCGTCAACATAAATTTTTGGACTGTCCGAAATACTTTTCCTCGGTCGACCCTACTTATTAAACACAGAACTTCGCTTGATTGCCGCTTCGGTGCCCTTCCAGCTTTGAATATAAAAATCAAATTTAAATTTACAAACTTATAAAAAATAAAAATTACAAATTTTTACCCTCCAACTTGATACTCGCAAACACAGCAAGTATTTTTATGTGTGTAAATTCGTAAACGAATGAAATAATTTTGCTACGGAAATTATTTTGAAGAACTCTGGCTTACGTTAAAAGCCAATGTCAAGTCGGTGAAAATTTTAATGTAGAATATTTTTCTTATACTAAGTTTTCCATTTATCTTATTTCACTTATTTCAAGTCTCTTATTTCGTACTCTATGTATATAATTCATTCAATTTTTGTCAGCTTCTTGTAGCCTATTTTGATTTATTTTCCTTTAATCTTGCTCTTATTTCCTTTTGTTATTTTATTCTTTTGCTATTCTTCAACATTACTTTGAATTTTCATCTTCCTTGTTCTTGTTCAGCATTATTGGCTGTTCCTAATTAATTCTACAACGTTGATTTGTTTTTTCCATTTCATCTGAAACAATGTCATCTGTTCAGATGATAAAGATTTAAGTATTCTAATAAAAAATAAAATCATAATTCTGTATTTATGAATGAAGAACAATACAATAATATTCTTAGCAAAAAATATTAAGTGTAAAACAAAATATAAGTGAACTAAAATTTAACAACAAATGTTAAATTTCTAACAGATGATCAATGTTTCAATGGTGCAATTGCATAAGATAAATATACTTACATTTGTGTTTCTTTTCCCTGTAATATTCTTTATCCTATTTTTCTAAATAAGTTTTAGTTTGTGTTTTTTATCGTATTTTTAACCGACTTAAAAAAAAGGAGGTTATTAATAATCAACATTATCTTAATGTTACCACGTTTGTTGCTAGGTTACATTTTTATTTACCATAACTTGTTCTGAATCACGTGTGCATAAGTTACACGCAATGAATAATCTACAATTTATTGCAGAAACCATCTTCTAAAACCTATAATAATTAGATACAATCCACTCTAACCTTAACACTTTATTTATTCTCATTTTTCACAATAATACGATATGTATTATAATTTTACACTTTGATCAAACTATCAATTAAAACTTTATATAATATTTTATAAATAAGATTAAAAGTAAACGTATAGAATTTATTTTAATTTCTTCTTAGATTTTTTACCATTACCATAAATAATGTAAAATTTTATTAAATTGATAAATTTTTAAAGATTTTAAAACATTTCAGTCGAATATTAACAAACCTATAAATAAAAATATAACTTGCAAAAGAATTGAGATCCAAAATTCAAAATAGAGAGTCCGAAGGCAAGCAACTAATAACGGCGGTCATTCAAGAAATGTTCCATCTTAGATTAATGATATTTTGGTTACCCCTGGATCAATATCCACATGAATGAATCAAATAAATTATTATATTACTAACAAAATAAATTTTTAAGTATTTAATCTTCTTTATCGTAAACGTCATTAAATATTTATCAAGATAACAATTATTTTATAGAAACTGACAGTCAATGTAAAACAAAGTAAGAAAAATGAACAACTTTGTGATTGTTTGTGGTAAATACAAAGTGTTTAATTTTTAATTGTAATTGTTTTTATTAATTTTATTTTAGTATTGTTTTTCAACGTAGCTTATTTATGTTCAGCTATAACAGTAGAAACAAAAGGAAAACTTACTTTTCCAATCCAATTTCCAAGTTTAGTAAATCGAGATTCATTTTACAGGATAAACGTTGATGGAAAAATTGAATTAGTACATTGCCCAAAGTACTTTATTTTCGATAGTAGTAATTTAAAATGCATATTAAATAAAAGGACTCAGCAAATTTCTATACGTCGTTCAGAAAATTTAAAAAAGAAGTCAAGTTGTCCTGTCGGCTACGATGGTACCATTTTAAATCAAAACAATTGTAAAACATTCCTAAACTGTGGACATGGAAATGAATTTATAATGCCATGCAATGCTCATCTTTTGTACAACAACGTAACTAAACAATGCGATTGGCCAGAAAGTGCTAACTGCTGTGAATTTTGGGAAAGCAATAGTGATAAATTTGTTACAGATGTACAATAAATATTACATACCTACTACATATTACATTAAACATTATATCCATCGCAGTGTTCTGAAAGGATATTTTCATAAATTTTATTTATTTATTGAACAAATAAAAGTTGAATAAAATGTACGGTCTTTTATATTTATATTGAATTTTTATTTAAAATTCTTTGAAATTGAAGAAAACACAGAAAAGGTTTTTATATATTACTAATTTATTATTATTGTAATATGTAGAATAAAATTTTTAAAACATACAAGTTTAGTGAAATTTGAAAATTTTCTATCCTACAGTTTTAATCTAAGACCCCGTTGTAAAAAGCGGTTTCGTCTTATCAACGGAGTCTAAAGTTCGCCTCACACGACTCTTGTTTTGCTTGCTGGTTCTTTTGCTGGTTTTCAAGCGGCTGGGTATCGTGATGGTTTTTCAACCACACGGGCTTTGTGGTTTTAATGCGTACGTGATGCGCACGTTTTTGCACAAACACGCTTGTCACTTGACAACAAACGATCAACTATTAGCATCGTCATAACCCGGCGGCATTCGTGTTTACGCTTAAAACTATCAGGAAAACCAGCAAGCAAAATAGCACGCGTTCTATCACAAAATTTATCACGAAAATAAACAAGCGACCCAGCACGTGACGTCACTTTCCACCACGGCCGGTCATTACAGCGACCAGTAAGCAATCCATCAGCAAAACAGACCTCGTGTGGGGCAAGCTTTAGACTGAAAATGTAAGTTAGAAAATTTTCAAATTTCACTAAGCTTGTATATTTTTAAAAAATTTTATTCAACATATAATTTCACAAGTTAATAAACTATTTACAATTATTATTGTAATAGTAAGAATAAATATACCTACATTACATAAGAATTGCAGATGAAACCCTCTTTGTCTTTCTGTATCCATCTGTAATATACATATTATAGAAAAAATTCAAATTAATTATTCTAAGTGCTGCTTTAAGATTGTACAACCTTGACAATTTGTGATTACAAACACTGATGGTCATTATAATATGTTTTTCAAATTTTCATAGTAACTTCTCGAAAGTTTAATCGATTAAGAATTCTTTCGTACAGTTACTCATAATTTACTCTAAATCTAATACTTAATCTAATACTATGTATATAAATATTTCTTGTAAATGTTTATTATTACTGGTTGAAAATATATGTTGTATAAAATATTTTGAAAGGTTTCAAGTTTAATGAAATTTGAAAAAAAAATTATTATTTCTTTTTACAATTCTAATGAAATTTGAAAATTTTCCAACTCACATTAAAGTTTAGGACCTCCTTTGCGTAAAGTGGTTTTGTCTTTTCAAGATATCATCTGCTAAATATTTCTTATAATTTGCAATGCACGCCACTGAAATTGAATTCTTAAAAAAACAATTAAAATAATGTTATTGTTTAATTCAATTCTTCGCACACGTAATTAATAGACAAATACAATTTACCTTAAAATTGAGAAATATTCTATAATAATAATATGATGCCTACATTTTTATAGGTTTTTTGTTGGATGTACATAATATACTATTTCTAAAATTACTGCTAATAACTATTACAGTGCAAATTTTAAAAACAATCTAACCCTAGTGCTAACCTCTCCAGGCTCTTTTTAGAAGGAAAAATCAGTTATGTATACCTAAATAACTAATTTAATATGAAATATACCGAAAAATAATAAGCAACAAAAGTTGCTTTAAATTAAATTATATCTTTCATTTAAATGGAACATCTTCTAATTTAATCAAAAGTTGGCCAATATATGGCATTTTAAAGGTATTATTTTTTCATTCCCTAGTACAAATCAAATTTTAACATTTCGCAATTTGCTCGAAAGCTAACCGTCCTACAAAAAAAAATTTATATAAAGTGAAAACTAATTTAATTCCTATAATTTTATATATTTTTTATTATTCTTTGGCAAAAATTGATCAAATTATGACTACTTATTTTCAAAAAAGTGGATTTTTCTCAAAACCAAAAATACTAATTTAGTTATTTAGATTGCATTCTGATAAAACAATTAATAAATCATTTTTTTCAGAAGTTGAAAAGATGAATAAAGCGGTATTTAGGTACATATTATTACTTTCATTGCTGAAAATTATTTTTTTAATTTAACTTTCGATAATATTGAAACATTTTTAGTTTTATACAAATATTTTAGAAATTGCGGATTATGATCAAATATGAACACATATTTTTTAAACCTGCTAAAATTATTTTTAATTATTTTTCCTAACCTTTCTAATATTACAGCTGTTTAAGGTTTTAAAAACGAAATTTTTTTACACAAAAAACAGTTTTGTTTTGGGCTTTAATATTTATATTTTCGTTCTACAATATATCTAAACATGAATTTCAGGAATTTTATATCCTTAAATACCTTCTTGATTTAAAGCAGTAACCCATAAATGTTTCCTAGTACTACCTAAGCCAAAATTTGTATTTTTTGAAAATTGTATTTTATTTTTGAACAATACGATGGCAAAATAAGTAAGAATTGCAAAAAACTCTGCATTTGCAGGATTATTATCTTGAATACGACTTTCGTAAGCCATATTTTTGTTTTTTAATTTTTGTTTATATTTTTATTAGTTATTACCCAGAGTGCTTCGGCAAAAATAGTAAAACATTTAAAGTAATCGTTTAGAGATATGTACGTTAATATTGAAAATCAGATACATTTTTATCAAAGCAAACCTTTAAAAAATCATATCTCGGTTATTTTTTATCAAATTACAAAATGTTCCACGCAAACAAAAGGTAACTTTTTAACTCAAGTTACCAACTTTTAACATTGAAAATACTACTTCGCCTAGTTTTGCTTGTTCTTCCTTTCAGCTAATTCTAATGGCCTAATATGCATATTTGAATTCGTGAAATCTTTGCTATAGTAATGAACATAAAAATGTTTGTTTTGCTATTATCTTAAAATAGATCCGCCGTATTGCTTGGTCCTCTTAGGTGTCGTCCTATTGTATAAAGTTTTCAAGTGGATACAAACTTGCAAGCTAATATAATAATTATTAGAAATAATGTGAAGACTTGTAAGGTGAATTTTTTAAGATCATGATCTAGCCTAGTATAATTTTTTCACTGTTATGGATGTGTTTTGTAATTGCTCGAACAGCTGCTCGTGTGGTTGAATATTATAATTAAACTTTGATAATAGCGAACTCAAAGATATATATTTATCATGATAAGTGCTTTATTTACAAGATCATATCACTGTTAAGTGGAAAAGTTTTAAATTATTAAATATTACAAATCAATCCAATTTGGTCAAGATGTTTAAGGAGTTGTATGGTATATATTTTTGTTGTCACCTAGTAATTCTTATATTGTTGTTGCAAGTTGTAAGTCTTGTCTTATTTGGTTGTACATATTTGCTGCATGTTGTCAATATGAGTTCCTCTGTTTGAACTTCATTCATTCACAGAGCTATTTCAAACTTCCTGTTAGGTTGATTGGTATTGAGCCATTAAAGTGGATTGTTTTCATCTTCCACAGCTTATTTTTACCTTGTACTTGTTTCCATAGATTTTCATTTTCCTCAAAGATTTGATTTATTATAGTCGGCCTGTATATCTCTCGAATTTAACCATCCTAGGATTGTAACAGAATAGTGAACGTTTGTTGCCCTATCCTCTTTATTATTCTCTTTAATATTTTAGTGTCCTGGGATCTAAAGAAATATTATGTCAATTTGGTGTTCTTCGTACACTCTACTGGCATCTTCCTTTATATTTTGGGCAATTGAGTTGTTACAGTCGTTAGTTTGTTCCATAAATGTTAATGTGAAAAGTAAGTCCGTAAACATGTTTCTTCTAGGCCAAGTTATCATCACACGTCAAACCCAGAAATTTAACAGTTGTTGATTTTTGTAGTAGAAGATTATTTAGTTTTTATTTTCTGAATATCATGAATTTCGTTCTCTGTGTAGGGAATTTTAGTTCATTTTGCTGGTTCATGTTTTAATTAACTTTAAACATTTCTAGAGCATGTTTTGTGCAAATTTTGGGTCGTTTGATTTTAAGAAGATGGTTAGATCATCAGCAAATAAGCGTTTTTTGATAGTCGTGTTGTGTAGTTGACTATATCGTTGAATACTATTATTTTTTATAAAGCTTTTAACTAAAATAACTGCTTGCTTTTTTATTACATTTAAATACTCGAGCGCTCCTTTGAACAGTTAAAAAACACACTTTTTGTGTAACTTATCTTATAATTTGTTGTATATTTTAAAAATAGTGCATAAATAGTGTTTAATTTCAATTTAAAAATACATTTTTATCATAAATAGAAAAAATTGTATTTTCTTTCAAATCAATATTATGTCGACTTTTGTCCATAAACTTATTATTTTCAGAAAACACGTTTTTTTTAGTATTAATATATTGACGTTTATCATTAAGCCAATAGTTTTGAGTAAGCATTGATTTTTCTAGATTATTGCTACTTTTTTCTGTGCCAATTTTCTGAGCTTGCTTATAATTCAACCATAATCGAATAGTAACATAGTAAATAATTTCAACTCCACTAATAAAACTACATCCTAAGAATAAACTAAAAATTCCACCAAATGATGCTGGAAGGTTAATTTTATTATAGAAATTAATTTATTACTCCTATTAATTTTTAATACACTTACCAAATAAATAAATAGTTGACGTTAAAACATCCCGGAGTAAGACGGTTTGAGAACGACTACTAAAAAATACATGTAGCAAAATAGTATTTTTGTCAGTATTCTTTCCGTATCTACAACAAAATTATTAATTTTTGTAAGTCAAAATTAAAATATGATTTTCTCAAAATCTTGGAAAATCTCAATTTTTATATTTTTAATTTTGATATAAATTTTAATACTATTAGTTTTCCTATTTTAATACAATGAAAAAGATTTTTAAGTAGGGGTGTGGGGACAGGGTGAGATTGTATTTAGAAAATTACATAAATTACTTTTTTCTTCTCTAAATCAGTGAATACAAATTTTTCTATCTTAACTGCAATGTAATCATTTTAAAATATTAATAACAAAATATTAACAATATCAAATTTAAAATCTGCTATATAATAATATACTATGTTGGTCTCTATTTCCGATTTACCGTAAAGCAAGGTTAACTAAACTAGTTTTTAAATTCAATTTGTTATATCTTTGTAAACGTTAATAATTATTTTAATTACTTCATACCAGAGATCTGTTACATAACATATGTAAATCTACAAGTTACAAATTACAATTTACAAGCAGTCAATATTATTACTAATGCATAACATAGATATGCAACTATTTTTCGTTACACTTATAAAATAGGACATTTTAGTAATTAATACCAAAACCGTAACCGGGAATTTGACCCCCAATAATTTGATCCCCGGTAATTTAATCCCTGGTAATTTGGTCCCCGGTAATTTCATCCCTGGTAATTTGGTCCCCGGTAATTTGACCCCGATAATTTCACCTATGCAAAAATTTAGAGCATAAAATTATTATCTGAAGTTCTTTTTATAATAATATTATAATTTTGTTAAAGATCCACAGCAAGGAGATTTGCCCCCTTCCAGCAGTACACCTTGGCGAGTAGGACCGGTCTAGGGGGATATTTTTAGTAAGTAAAGCGTTTGTCAAAACGGCCCGGAGAGGAGGGGATCGGATTGAAGTGTGCGGAGGTACTACTTTTAAAAGTAGTACCTGAGACTCATAATTAGAAAATTACTAGTCTAGTAATCATTGTGCAGCTAGCCTTTAGATTTTTGCTTTTTGGTCGGATAATTGTATTTTCCTACTATCACTTTTGAGTTAGTTTATAGTTAAAATATTTTCATCTACAAGAGTTATTACCTATGCAATGCAAAACCTGACACTTCTATTTTCTTTAATTATTTAAGATTTTACTGATACAGCATTTGCTTTACTTATATATTTGTTAGATTTGGCATTTATTAGGATGACATCTAGCACAAAAGCTATTCGCATTAAAAGCACAATTAAATACTACAAACAAAAGTCGATAAATTTTAGTCTCGTTTTTAATAAATTTTGCACGATTTTATTTTTCACAATAAAATATAAAAATTGTCAACATAAAAAAAAACTAAAGCGTACTTTACACTGTGTGATTTGGCTTATGACTTTCCTGGTGGCTTTTGTGTTGATTTTAGATATGATTTGTGTTTTGTGTTTGACTAGATTTAATTGTGTTTACACCTTGTGACTGCTTGTGACAAAATCACGTAATAAAATAAATTTTCAACAGAGCAAACCTGTTATAAAATTTTGAGATTAAGATAAAAATTATACAAAAAATAATTATTAAGAATAATGGTCGATTTATACTCGTCATTTAACATTTAGCATTTAACACTTGACCAGCAGTGTAGCGTAAAGCATACACCGGCCGACTTTAAAGCGGTAGACCATGGTTCGATTCCTAGTCGAGTCGGTTACACTGCTGTGATCAAAGATCCGATATCAATCTTTGGACTGTGGGGAAGGCAACGGAAACCACCCCATTAATTATATTCCCTAGTAAAGTCAGCTTGGCTTCGGCTAAGCTGATCGCCTACGCACAATGAAGTGTATGGCACTTGAAGAAGATTTAACACTTAAGAAAATTAACAATGGGAATTGTGCATAGAATTGTGTACCCATTGGTTAAAAGCAATTTTAATCTTTTAAGTTTTAAATGACGAGTATAAATCGACCATAAGAGTAATTACCATAATGTGCGATAACAGCATTGTGTCTGGCTTTTGATTGGTTTAAAAATCTGTCAAACTGTAAAAATTTATCGCAGTCGGTAAAGTAGAGCAACGATATTATCGAAAATCACATGAAATATCATATCGAAATAGAAGCGGTTCTAATCTGACAATCGCATATGATTTTCCTTATGATTGGCCTTATGACTTATTCCTTATGATAAAATTACATAGTGTAAACACTAAAAAACTGCTTATGTTTAAATCATACGAAAAATCATAAGCGAAATCACATAGTGCAAAGTACGCTTAAAGTAGGTACGTATATTTTATATGTTTTGAGATTAAAAATTACTATTCAAGTTTAAAAATAATTGTATAATATAGAATTGTTTAAGGTACAATGTTTCCTGTTTTGCAAATTGGATAAAAGTAAGATAAGTAGATTTTACTTTGTATTACCTTGTAATAATTTTCGTGAAAAATTTTAAACAGTTTAAGTCCATTTTACAGTGGCCTTAGTTGGTAATAATTGAAAATATTATGCTTGTAGTCAAGCAAGAAATTAGAATATTTTTAACTAATTAATATGTGTTCTACCTCCATAAACTTTGAACGATTTAATTAGACAAATCATCTTGCATAATTAAGTAATAAGGTTACTTTTCTTAATGTAATCTTCAGAGAATAAATTTATTAATATTCAAATGTATATGTATCACTGAAAATAATTTTAGTAGTTTTAATATGAAAGCATAAAACTTCGTACCTACACACACTTAAAAAAAGTTTTATTGCAAATTTTCTACTACAGTATTATTATAACTTTAAAAAATGTATTACTTTTACTATAAAGAAAGTTTTAAATATGGTGGTTAGATTAGATCAAGAAGCAAACTGAAATTGGGTACAGATCAATGTTGAAGTAGCGTTGGCGTTGTCAACGCCAACTGACATGTCTTTAACTTCGAGTTAAAAACATATTCCAGTTAAAAGATAATGCCAAAAATTGTACATTTAAATCAAGTTATTTTTGCAAGGTATTTTAGATAAAAAATTGTAAATATTCCCATCAAGAATTTTAATTAATAAAATTAGTGATAATTGTTTATTGAAAATTATACTTATTATGTAGTTTATTTTATTATTTTCTTACAGAAATGAAGAAGTGGTGTATTTGTTCTCTACAAATTTTGTATTTGTTGATGTTACACTATATGAAACGTCTTCACATAATGGTGGACAATCGCAATTGACGGGTCCATAATCTAAAAGAACTGATTTTTAAGAAGAGTATCGGCTAAAATAACTTTACTTACTGCTTACGCGTCTGATACATGGAATTTTTGTTAGATTACATGCTGGTTTATCTATAAATATAATACATTATGTAACGAAAACTAAACACCACTGAACTGTATAATATGTATTATAATGTAATACGAAAGTATACAGTGGTGGCCAAAAAAATAGGTGTGCTGTATACACGAATAAAACTAATCATTTTTATGTAAGTAACTGCATTTGTTCTTACACTGCCATCTAGTAAGCAATACAAATAGCTATTAGCATTTCTGCACAGAGGGGAATGGAAGGTAGCAAATAAACTAATAGATAAAATGAGATTAATACGAGCTATAAGATCTTTCAAACCATACAAATCTCGTAGCAGGGATAAAATATTCCCAGCTCTGCACACAGGAACGGAGGTTATCCACCTCCCGTGCCCTATTTAGGGCAAGCATAGCCCTAAGATATGTGCCACAAAGTTGGAGAAAGGTCAAAGTGGTATTTATACCCAAACCGGGACGTACCTCATATGCCCAGGCGAAATCCTTTCGTCCAATCAGTTTAATGTCATTTCTCCTTAAAACCTGAGAAACTGATCGATAGGCATATCAGGGACGATGTCTTGGCGCGCTTGCCCGCATCACACCAATATGCGTATCAACCAAGGGAAATCGTGTAAACTAAGTATACCGAGTAACTCAGAATAGAAATGTCTCGGGAACCAAGAGATTGCCTGAGAGCTTTTCTGGACATAGAGGGGCGTTGACAACACGTCCTTGAATCATTGAGGGCGCTCTCAAGGCGAGAGGTTGACCGTCCATTGTGGATGGATAAACTCTACTTAAGAATAGAAGAATCAAAGCCACTCTGGGAATCGACGTGGAGTGTCTCCAAGATGGAGTTCCTTTTGGTGCCTGGTGACGACTCATGAGAGCTCAAACAGAGTGGTGTCATGCGCAATTTGCACTGTCTGTATCCCGGACAAGACCTCCGTGGTGCCTTCAACTAATAAATTAAAATATTAAGGTACTCAAATACGACTCTTACTACAAATAGCGAAAGAGGTCAATACCGGTCTAACCTCTAGACTCCAGGTGCACTTCACGCCACAACGCAAAACCTATAAAGCAACTAAGGTAGGCTGAGAAGCATGATTGAAAACATGGGATAAACCAAAATGGTTCCTGGCTTTACACCAAGTAATGTACTCTAGTGACTATCATTCTAATCTGGTGGCACCAACCAATAAAGATCAACTAAAACTTATAGGCTCAAAGGTTGATGTCAAAACAGGGGGAATTAAACGCCACCAGCAATGAGTCGCTTCTGGACTCGTCACTCACCTTTTGGAGACAGTTGCTGGCCTACAGACTAACATAAACGGTCATAGTAATGCTATTGCGTAAAGGATATCACCATGATCAACTCATCAGATAATAATATCCCATGCATGCATTCAGCAGAACAGCACTATAAGGGACTTCCAAACCTTTCAGGGTAACCATACCTGAAGAAAAAGGAGGAAATCAAGCAGGAGCTGGGGCTCTGTATGCACCATCTGGTATACAGATGGATCCAAAAGGAAACTAGCACTGGAGAGGTATAGCGAGGCAGAAGAGGTTCCATATAACCTGGGATGCCTACGCCACTGTTTTCAGGCAGAAATAACTGTCAATAACTGCCAACGCTGAGGAAATGTTGGGAGGTCCTATGCAAATAGGAGGATCTGCATAATGACCGACAGTCAGGCAGCAATCAAGACCCTCCAGGGTGTACAAATACAGTCTAAGACTGTAAAACATTGCCTCGATGCACTGGTGAAACTGGCACAGCGCAATAGATTGGCGCTGAGGTGGGTGCCGGGACACTCAGGGATAGAGGGAAACGAGAAAGCAGATTTCTTGCCAGGAAGCTGCAGGTACTTGTCTGGTAGGTCCAGAACCGACTTGCGGGATTGCCTATAAGACCGCAAAAGGGGCAATCAAGGAAACACTAAACAAGCAGCACCTCACTTACTAGGGTAACATTCTGGGACTAAGACAGTCCCGCCTATTTATTAAAGACCCTCTTGGAGTAAAAAGGAAGCAGGAAGTCCTAAAGCTAAACAGAACACAGCTAAAAAAGATAGTAGGACTTTTCACGGGACACTGCTCTCTACAAAACACCTCAACATTATGGGGTTAGCTGAAAATCTTACCTGTAGGATATGTAAGGAACAGGATGAAACTCCATTTCACATTCTATGCAAATGTTCAGCCCTTGCGATAAAAAGGCAAAGGCATCTCGGCAATTTCTACCCGACAACCGAAGAGATTGCAGAAACTCCCATCAACTGCATACTCAACTTTGTTGAGGAAACAGAGCTGATAAAGTAAAAAACACGAACGTGGGTACAATAAACTTAGAGTTTCAGTGCAAGTAGGCCTAGAACACACCCGTTCAGAATAATAATAGCATTCATAATCAATCATAATAATAGATGATTTCAAAATAAAGTTACGAATGCTTTAAATGCTAAAAAAAATGTAGAAAATAGAGGTAGACCTAGAAAAACTACACATGCAACTGATAGGGATATTGCACGATTATCCAAAAAAAGACCCAATTTTGTCCGCAAAAAATATTTTAAAAGAAATTAATGCAGATATTAGCACTAGAACGGTAAGAAGACGATTAGTAAAAAGTAATTTATATGGTAGAGCAACCAGAAAAGTGCCATTATTAAATAAAAAGAATATTAAGAAGAGGAAGCAATTTTCAAAAGAACATGAAAATTTGGAACAAGAAAGGTGGAGGTCTATTCTATAATCTGATGAATTTGAATTTAATTTAATCAGATGGTAGATGGTAAAACGTACGTTTGCCGACCAAAGAACAAAGAGTTTTCTGCAAAATATACGAAGAAAACCGTAAAACACGGTAGAGGCAGCATAATGGTGTGGGCTTGCTTTTCATGGTACGGCATTGGACCCATCCATATCATTAGATTCCTAATATAGTTATTAATTAAAATTACTATAGGTACCTTCAGTGGCCCAAATAGGCCACTAATACGCACTAATATATTTATTGCTATTATGAAAATTGCTTTTATGCTTATTTATTTTCTGAAAATCTACAAATATAATATGTATAAACAATGAAAATTAAGATTTGTAATAACTAATTACTTTTGGAAGGCAAAATTGCGGGAAAAAGAGGCCTGGGACGGAAGCGACTTTCGTGGTTGCAGAACCTGCGGCAGCGGTTTGGTACCGCGGAACTGATACCTGTCTGGAACCTAACCACAGTGGAACTAAAATTTATAGCTACTTTTTTTGTTTGGGAAATTTCGTTAATTCATTCACATGACGCGTACTGATAGATGGTGAATCTCTTCCACTGCAAAGTAATAATAATTTTAAAATGTTTATATTACTTCCGAAATGTAAGGTTAACATTTACATGTACACAAAATAGAAATTTTATTAAATAAAATAATATACGAAATGCACATTAGATTAAATAATTAATATTTTGTAAAATATATTAGCCTGAAAAATTTTACACGACAAACTAGAATTATCTTAATTAAGATAAATTTCAAAAACGGCAATAATTGTAAAACTTTTACGAAATTCAAGCAAAGTTAAAACTTAAAATCTTAATTTTTGGTTATTAGATTTATAATAAACTCCTTAAAATAAGTTTCGTGCGTTTAATATATTAGTATATTGTACATATACGTTTAGGCGTAAGAAAAACTTACCAGAAAATAACTATTTACTTTTATTAAGATTATAAATATTATTAAACTGTGAAATTGGAGTAAAATTTTAAAATAAAAATTGTGACTTTCAGCAATAGTTACTGCTGTCCTCAAACTTTAGTAACAATAACCTGTTAATTTTAAAAAGTTTACTTTATTATTTAATTTTATGTTGCACGAAATTTTTTAATTCATGTGAATGGATTAACGAGAGATAGTTATAGTAATTGACAAACAATACAAATCTTTTGTTATATTTCTGCTTTACTTACCAGAAAATCCATAAAAATAAGGTGTGCATTTACAAATATCCGAAATATGTATAACCTTACACTCTACCATACAACTGGATTCAGTATATTTGGAAAAATACTTTAATGCGTGTTCGTCAGGATAAACACATTTTCTGTCTTCCGAATTTAAATAACGAACGTCTTTACTACAAATGTATCGTGTTCCTGCTAGCTGTAAAAGGCTTTCTCTCCCTACTGCTATTATTTTTTGTGTGCTGCCATATTCAATATAATTACCCGGATGATGTATCATCACCTACAAGAAACGAAATTATTAAAAAAAACAATTCGAGATTTTATTGATCATATCTCGCAAAAATGTATTAGCTTTACTATAGAATAACCTGAATACAATAAAAACACGTTTATTTTTTCTTATCATTTTTAAAGCTTAATGAAATTGTCAAATTACTTCCGTATAATCTTTTTCACCCTAATCTTCCAGTAGTACATGATAAAATTTGTAAGTTGAGGGTTTTCTACTCTATTTTCAACATACACTTGATGAAGTAAGGATTTAGCTTAGTTTTAACATCAAGTTAGTCGGAAAAACTTGCCGTATAAATAACTAACGTTATTTAGTGCCTACTCTCATTTTTATTTAGTAATATACCTATAGAATTATTATTAATTTTATTGTTATCAAAAAACATTTTATGTATACATGTGTTCGGCTTTTCTCATTTACCTTGGTTTTGCTAACACTTCTGGTAGCTTATAACTTTTTTGAATTTAATTTACTTCATAAAAAGTTGTTTTTGCTCTAAAATTACACCTAAATTATAATGTAAAACGTATAATTTTGCGCAATTAACCATCAGATTTCAGCACGTTGTATTTTTATTTTAATGCTATGTATTACAAAATTTGAATACTATATAATGCTAAATAAATATTGTATTTATATTTTATAGCCTTTTATTATCCTATTTATTTACAAACTTTTGCATGTCTTAAAAATCGTTCAACATATCGTTTAGTAAACATGCGTGAACATATTTATTCTAATTTATACCTTGTTAACCAATTATATCGTATCTGAATTGTAAATTTATAATAAACAAAATTTATTCAATCTAGATAATTTCACATATGGTTTTGTTCCGCTTTATGAAATATTTACGTTCATTGTGATTTTATGACATCAATTTATGATAAGATTTCATGATTCAATTTCAATTTAAATTCTATCGGAGAGCTCACCAATTTTTGAATCAGTTGCACAAAATTATGTAAATAGTAATCTAATTCTGGAAATGCATCAGTAAATACCACAGAGTTTTTAATTGTTTCCAATACCTGTATAGAAAATATAATATATTTGGATATAAACGCTTATTTAATTTGTTATTTAACGTGAAATTTAATTAATAATAATAAATTGATTTAAAACGTATTGCCTAAAATAATTATTAGTAATCATATCCTTAGCTAACTCTGCCGTGGATGTTATTTAATATTAGCAAAGAGCCATAATTATGATCTAAACCAATCATTTTACTAACAATATCTTAACTTTCAAAGTAATTTGTTCAGCTAAGTTTATAACACTTTCATGTAAAGCTAAAAAATCTTAAAATTTTGCTATAAATGAAAAATACGTAAATTTAGCTGAACAAAGTACTTTAAAATTTAAGATATCGTTAAAGAAATAATTGTTAAAGATTACAAATAAATATTATATCTTTTTGAATTAGTTCAATATTAGAATATTGAATAGATGTACCCCCGCGTATCCGACATTAAATCACAGATTTTTCGCGGCACGTCAAAAAATTATAATAATTAATTAATCCCTAGGAAGGAATACACTGTAAAGTGTAGGGTACACGAAGAATTTGAGAGAAGACTCGTTGCACATTACCTAAGCGCTTTTCTATTACCTTCGGTTGAAAAATGGTCATAATACAATACAAATTCTATTTCGCCCGGATTCGAACCGGAAATACCGTACCTAAGGACTCTGCTTAAGGAACTCCTTACCAGAAAATTTGAACATCTATAAATAAATAAGGTTTGATAATGTATAGCAAATCTTTTATCATGCCCTACATATTCTCTTGCTATGCGTAAAAATTTACCTAAACTTTGTCTTATTTTGACACATTGGGCAAATCCTATTTACCATCGCTAAGCTAACCTTATGCATACTATATTTGATTAAAAATCAAGGTAATATTTTTAAATCCGTATATGTCATTTAATAATTAAAATTTTAAACAGTTCGTAAAATAATCTAATGAAAATGCATATTTTAAAAAGTTTCTTTAGAATGCATGGATTAAGCTAATGTCATCTCTGTCCTAATTAATTACACATTGAAATAATTTTATCCTACTGTGAAAAGATTTTTACAATGCTACTTTACATTCTACCCGACATTAAATTAAAACAAGAAAGATAAACAAGAACGCCTTTTTCATTTGATACATATTACTGACGAAGTTCATACATTGCTTTTCTACTTATAAATATACTTGTAGCACACAGTTAATGTATATAATTATTGAAACTATCTAGATATTATATTATTATTTATAGTGCTTAATAATAATTATAAACTAAAACTGATGCATAACTTAAAAAGTGAAAAATATAACAGACTACATTAAAATGTTGAAAAATTCAGTTAGCTCTCCGCAGTTGGCATGTGAAATTGATAATTTACTGTTCCGCATCGCAAACTTTCTGCGTAGATTTTAACTTTTTTAACAATTTAAAAATTTCATTATATTTGAAATTTTTTTGCATTTTAAAAATGTTGATAAATAATTGTATCAGAACAGAAAAATATTAAAAAGACGGAAAATTTATTCAAAGAGGCAATATTATCTTGGAGGATTATAATATCACATTTTTTAAACAAAACTAAAATATAATAGAAAATGTTATGCTTGTTCTATTTTTCACATTAATTATACTTTTTTATTTTCATTTTCAATTGATTTATTGTAAATGTAAAAATAAGACAATAAACTATAACAACGTTAGGATTTTTTAATCATATTGCTGAAATTAGCATTAGGTGCACATTGGTTATTATATTATTATTAGCATAATTTCATATTCTACTTGGTTAGTTTTATTTGCTTAAATTTTTGATTATGCAAGTAATAAACTAAGCGCATATTTCTGAAGAAAAGTTTTTTACTTTTCATATTATTAATGCATACTTCATACCTTCATTCCGTTAGAATATAAACCAGAATTCTGAACTTCCTGAATCATAGGCTTTAATAAAACCGATAATCCCATCTGAAATCCATAAAAACGCGTAGTAGACGTATGATTGTTCATTCTAAAATGAAACTCTGCTAGAGAAAAATGTCTATTAGTAACTATACAGTTAAATATTTTAATATTTTGCTTTATTCGCAATGGTTTTTTTATATTATGATTTAAATATTCAGAAATAATATAATAAAAATTACTTTTTAGCAAGGTTAAAAGTACAACAAACTCCATCTTTAGTAAAAATATTTTCAAAATACTCCATACATTTAATTATTTTAGCTTCCCATTTACACTTCACCAACATTTCTCGACATGTCTGTCCTATGTTCCTTATAATATTTGAGGCTTTTTCGACTTCATTATTATATAAAATAAGTTGTAATAGTGCCAAATCGGTAATATTATACTGTGCATTCTGTGAATACGCTAAAAGTTGCGGAAAAATGTTACGAATATATTCTTCCTCATGACCAAATAAATCCCTAAATTATTTTATTGTTTAAAATATGATACTAAGACTATGAAATATTTTTATAATACTTACAGTTTTTTTACATAGTTATTTACTTTAAGACTTAGAATTTGGTTTATATTACAAATTGTTATTACTGGAAAAGGAATGCTAATAGTTGGAGCATAATTTGTTGCTACACTTGTTCTTGTTGGATTACTTGTAAACCGATGCCAAAATATTCTTAACATAAATATAGACCCGACTACTCCAATAAGAATTATAATTGCCCATATTATTCTGTAAAATAAATTAGTTATTTTAATATTAATTTTAGAATTATTCGGTTATTTTATTCTGTAACAAAAAATTATATAAGTTCTTAATATAATAAAAATAACACAAAAATTTATTATATATTGTATAAAATATTTTAAAAGGTTTCAAGTTTAATAAAATTTAAAAAAAAATAATATTTTTTTATAATTCTAATAAAATTTAAAAATTTTCCAATTTACATTTTCAGTCTAGGACCCCCTTATATAAAGTGGTTTCGTCTTTTCAAGATATCATCAGCTAAACTATCCCTAAATGAATGAAATAGATTAAAATGAAACCTTTTAAAATATTTTATACAACATATAATTTCAACAAGTAATAATAAACATTTACAAAAATTTATTATTAATTTTGTTTTGTTTAGATCTTTTACACTTTATCTAAAATTCTTTTATTAAATATGATATTAATTAGTATAGTATTTATGAAAAAATTAATAATAAATAGACAATAAAATATAAATAAATGGAAAGAAGCGCAAGTAGAAATGGTCAGTAGAAATTGGAACATTCAAGTAATAGACAAATGTGAAGAAAACCCAAAATGGTAAAGGTAGCATAGCGGCGATAAGGCATACATATTTTACCTCGAAGAGCGTCTCTAAGAGAGCCAAGATATGCATATACAAAATGGTCATTCGGACCAGCTATCCTTTATCCTAGTTAACACATCACTATATGCCTGTTTCATGCATTGCTGGATAAAGGCCTTACCAATTGGAGAGTATTTAGCCATAAAACACCACGCTGATCAAGCGTCTTGGTGAGTGCGTTTTATACCTACTTCCAGATCAAACGGTCAAAATAAAGTTTTTACTCCACCAGGGTTTGAACAGAAGGCCGCTCGGCTTAGTAGTTGACGCATTTAAGCGCCAAGACGCAACCGTCTCACTCAGTTAACACACAGACGTTGGTTTTCCGTAAATATAACGTGTGCTTCATTAATAACATCTTAGAGTCTTTAGACGTTAAAAATGTCACGTTATATTAAGAGAAAATATTAACGTAATTTTACTTAACGTATTTAAATCTGGATATATTTATTTAGCATGATTTTAACACAAAAGAAAAACGTATTAAACGCAATAAAATATGACGTAAATACAACGTTAATTTAAATTCTAACTATGACCATGAGTATATGTAACATTATTTCAACGTATAAAATACGGTGTAAATATGGCGATGATATGTGATTAAATAATCGGATATTTTTAAATAATTTAACCTGGACATAAAGAAACGTTTTGAGCACCTTTAAAGGTACATACGTATAACGTGAAAACAACCTAACGTTGCAATATACGTATATTATGTCCACAAATGTTAATGTAACTATTTCAATGTTATACAGAAACATTGCAAGCAGTATAAAATATGACGTAAATATAACGTTTTGTTAATTACTACTAAGTTTGTAATGTTTTTAAGAAGCCAATTTGAGATTTTAATATTTTGAATTCATTCCAAATTTTTGAAGATTGTAACGTTTTCTACATTAGCGCGCAAAACGAAATTCCACCAAAACTCCACACCTTATCTGTACTTTTCGCTTTTCTGATGACACTTCGACTTAGTCAAAATCGCAGAGTAATTTAGAGTAAGTGCTAAAACAATAAAATAAATTTCTTACAGAATTAAAAATAAAATGAGCGCCACACACTGTTTGTCACCAAGTGAGTTGTGTCCAAAAGTGTAAAAGCTAAGGAAACAGTAACTAGCCAGTGTGGATAGAAACTATAATAAATCTCAACATAAATATTCAAATCTACAATTAAATAAAATTAAGGAAAATGCACACAAAGAATATTTATCAATCATTCGATTGACTAGACCTTCTCTCTGCCATCTCGAAATTGAATACCGCTCAAAACGCCAACCTATCTAATCATCCGCCTTTGATAATAATCATCTTTACGCTTGGTTTTCAGTTTATTTCTCTGTCCGAATTTAACTAAATTTTCAAAATATTTTATTTAGTGTAATTATAAAGAATGGTCTAAAACTGTTGTTGCTTTAAATTTTTAGTAAGACTAAAATTTTAACGTTATAATTAATTAATGTTAATTAAACAATAAGATGGCGAATACAAATTGTAGATTAGGTTTGAGAAGAATTAAAATGCAAACTATTAAATGTACATGTTGCCAACGCTTTAAAAACTGGTTAATAATATGTATTACTCATACGTCGAAACCTAGTACCGAACAATCAAAATAATGTTTCAATGTTTTATAGCTTGTGTGTGTTTACTATAATGGATTCGAGACATGGACTTGAAACATTTCCGATCAAAAAAATATAAAAAAATAAGAATGAAAATACGGAGAATGGTCAAAACACATCGAGATAATTATAATAAAGAGAACGCCTAAAAAGCGTAGAGTACAAAGACCAAAGTCAAGATGAAAGCGGTAATTTGAGAAAACTGACAAAATCGATAAAAGAGAAAAACAATAAATATAAAAAATGGAAAAGATTGTCCATTCAGTCCTGGTCTACAACGGCCGAGAGAACTTGCCATAATATATAGACCACCCTATATGTATACGTAAGCTTCATGACTTTTTAGTTATTAAAAGGGACCTAACTTAAATTTGCATATTTAAAGCTTATGCAATTCTGTTTTTTTTTTCAATTAGGATATAAAAAGTATATTTATTTTTTCCGAAGTGAATTCTGTAAATTAAATAAAATGCAAACAGAAGCATTCTGTTTATAAAGTTTTGGTTACCTTTGTATCCCTTTGCGTAAATCTACGTTGAAATTCAACTCGAGTAGAATAGATTCCGGATAAGTAAATTTAGTTAGAAGACGTTATTTAAAAAGTGTATGTAGTAAAGACTAGAAGAGATCAAGTTCAGAACAAATGGTTTCAGAAAAAATATAGAGTAAACGGAGAATGAGTAAAGCACAAGACTACGAAGGAAAGTCGTTGAGATAGTTTAGACACGTTGAACGAATTTATGAAGGGCTCATTACTAAGCTGAGCAAAGTGAACGGTTACAAGAAAAAATATACACCGCAAAATCTTTAAATAACATTTGGAAATTAAATTAATACTTAAAAATGGATAAAACCGTTTCGTTGTAACATGATAAATAATAATTAAAGCAATTCAAGCGGAAACTCGTGGCATTTTGACAGGAAGACCATTTAAACAAATAAATATCTAGCATGAAAACAAAATTATTCAAAAATTCGCTAGTGAAACTATACAGCGTGACCCACAAGAACTCAGACAAACGTTTAAAAAAAAAACTTATTTAAACGCAACAATTCAAAAATTTTAAAATGAATAACAATTAACAACAACCTTATATACATCATAAATTATAAAATTTCAAAGTGGCTTCCTTCTGCGTGGATACAGAGCTTTAAACGTCAAATGAAATTTTCGGCTGTTTTTCATACCTCTTCTAGGGATATTTTGTTCTATTCCTGACGCAAAGATTGTTTTAGTGATTCCAAACTTTTGTGGAGTTTTTCACTGACTCTGGTCTCTAAAATTGACTACATGGCGTAATCCGTTGGGTTGAGATCTGGTGAGTATAGAGGCCATTCAGCGGAACTGATAAAATCAAAAAAATTGATTTGGCACCACTTTTGCGTAGTTTTCGCCTTGTGGGCAGGTGAAAAATCTTGTTGAAAGGTCCAATGTTGGTCACCAAAGTGCTGTTGGGCCCACGGAAAAACTGCAGCCTTTAAAATATCTCGGTGGTAGATTTCCTTGTTAATTTTACTCCTTTTCCACAAAACTAAAGGTGTTTTACCGGGTCGAGCTAAGAAACCCGTCTTCGAAAATACACTTTTCCTATAAAATGGTTCAACCAAACGAAGGAGCATAAAATACAAATCTTTTAAGGTGAGGATGAAAGTTGTCGGACTTGTAATAAGGCCACAATTTAATTTTGAAAATTGCAATTTTCCCATAAGAAATACATGTAAGTGTATTTTGTGTAGTAAAATTCAATATGGCGGTCATTCTGTTGGCGGTACGTGTGCTGTGCCTGGGTCGACAGTGACTAGTGGTGGAGATACCAGTCGCTCTCTGAGATCCGTTCGCGTCAACTTTCAAACTTTTCGAGTTGGAGCCGCTTAGGATGTTTTATGAGTTTAGCACGTGTCAAAACCGTCGAGCCCGCACGAGCCCCGGAGGCAAGGGCGGGTGCGGAGATAGGTTTTGACAGTGCAACCACCTCAGAAACGAATTCACACAAAAGTGATTTTTTTCGGAAATTTGTTGTCCGATCACAAATTTAATTCTTTTATTAGCTAATTACACCATTATCTATCATAATTCGTCGTGAAAACCGAGATTCTGGTATATTTACTGTCGCCACATCCTCTTTCAACTTTGGGGCGGGGTTACAGTTCAAAAGAGCCAATGAGTAATTTGCATTGTTAATAAATTTTTAAAGCCGTTTTTTCAAAATTGTGTGAATAATCCGCAAATTTTATTTTTTATGCGTTAATTGACCATCATCTTTCATAATCCACTTTAAAATGGTCAAACTGACGGTTTCTTACCCGTCCGTTTTACCATAGCACAAATTAGCCCCAAACCATGGCAGACTTGGTATTGGATGAACAACGATGAAAGATTCGGACTTCTTCTGACCAATACCTATCATTTTGATATGTGAAATTTTTAATAGTAAAAATTTTTATCATAAAAACGAAAATTTCCTTTTACAGTGCGATAGAAAAGCACGGCTCGTTAAAGTCGTACACTTGTTTTCACAGTTAGCATTTGGGCTTTTCTTATAAGGCTTCTTCTTAATTCATGTTTAGCTATTCGTCAGCCGATTCGCTGATTCTGTTTCAGAGCCACTTTCGATCGAGTCTCGGATTATTTGAATCCGAAGTTTGATGATATTGCAATTCCGGCGATGTTGGCAGAACATTTTTTCCTCTTCCGGGTCGGTCTTCCATATTACCAAGTTCTTTGAATCGTTTGATGGCATTGGAAACGGTTTGTCGAGGAATTTTAAGCATTCGAACTATTTCACATTGACGATTTCCAGCTTCAAATAACGATAAAATTGCGGTGCGACTTTTTGACATTTTGTAACACACAAACTGACTTTTTTACTCTTTTGTTTTTCTGATCTCCATAATTCTTAAAATTAGATTACTAAATTATTTTTCAGAAAAATTCAGCGATTTTCGCGAAAAGAGAAAAACATGTTTTTCCGGAGTCTTATTCCATATTATCAGATCAACCAAGGATACTCATTAAACTTTTCAATTTTGCTCAAATATTTACAATTATACCAAATAAGCATTTTTTTTGTGGGCTCGTAAAGGGCGACTCATTCACGTTTACGGCCTTCTAAAAAAATCCAAATTCTGCTTGTAAAGCTTTGCTAAATTATTTCTACTGACTAAACCATAGAATTTATAGGCACAATTTTTTTTTACTTGTATGTATTGAAAGCGTCTTTTCGATGAGTTTATCTGGGTAAATAATTGAATCAAAAAATAGATTCCGTTCAAATTTTGACTTGATTGTGTTGGTATTTTTCTGAAAAACTACTAAGGCGTTTTAGTAACATTTTCAGTAACTATTCCTTAAAAATCTATGACATTCAGGCTCTATGGTTAAAGCACCTATGTGTGAAGAAAATGTGAAGAATTACAATTTTTCTTTATATTCCATTTGTAAACAATTACGGAAAAGTTGTAGATTAGTATAGAGATGCATAATTACGAATAAACTACTCGTATATTAAAATTTTTTTGCAAAATTATCCGTCAAAAGGGGTTGATAAAAATATTTAATGAATAAAACTTGTAAACAAATATTATATTACAGACTGCTACCTGCATTTGTATCCTATACAAAAGGTGCGGCGTCGGCTGGTGTATCATGCTACAGTTTTGGATATATTATGTGATGAACGTATTTATCTAGATTTATCTACGCAAATCACTCGACTGAAGACATTTGATTTTTAAATTTTATAAATTTAAAATTTTATTTAAGGTTGAAATTAACTATTTCATTTACTATATGTACACCGGAATGCGACGTTTCGGCGCGACCGTTTCGGCGCGACCGTTTCGGCGCGACCGTTTCGGCGCGACCGTTTCGGCCAGCGGTTCGGCGCGAAACGGTTCGGCGCAAGCCGGTTGCGGTCGCGCAAAGCGGTTCGGTTCGCGAACTTAATTTTTAAAATATTTATTAAAATTACAAAATTAAAAAGTAAAATCAATAGAAACAATTGTTATTAGTAAAATAAATTTTTATTTTCTTATGCATTACATGTTTAGGCATTCATCTCGTAATTATAAGATAATCCTCGCAAATAGTCGATTATATCGCGATTCGCATAATCGTTAACAATAGTTTTGATGCGTTCGTCAGCATCACGATATCGTTTTAATTTTGTGGTGGCCTTTGACCTGCCAGTAGCTGTTCATAAAACATATCACGACCTTTCTGAACTTTTTCAATGCATCTATAAATTTCCACAAAATTGGATGGTCCATTCAAGCTCCAATTGGAGGCGTCGATGGGCCGCCTCCGCATGATTGTTTGTTCTATCTATATCGTTTACAACGCGATTATATAATGACCACAATTCTGGGGGGAAAACTGCAGGCCTTCTACCATTTCCTCTACGATTCATTCGCCCGACATAAAAATCTTCAAACCATTGTAACAGTGGTTGTAGTTCGATAGGCAACACTTCAGCCAACCTATCTATTGCATGATCTAAATCTGCAATTGGTACAAATGCTAGAGATACCACCATTCTAGCATATAAAGCAAAATTCGCATCGGTATTGTAGTTTTGCGTTATGTTTAGAGTTGAAAGTTGTTTTTTCATATTTTTAGTTAAATGAAAGAAACATCCCTGCATTTCCGCTGTTGGAAATGCGTCTCTAAACGCAGAAATTGCAGCCAATTCAAAATCGCATGAAACACGTACTGGATTCAAATTTGGTTCTAAATTTTTTAACATATCTAACATTGTTGTATATGTTGCAGCTTGTTTATTTGGAAGAAGTGCGTATAACAATGGATGAACTCCTCCATGTTTCTCTGCCAAAATCACATATACCTGCGAAAATAATGGTGGCGTAATTTTAAAGGTGCCATCTACAAACCAATGGTCACATTCGCTCAACAAGTGAAGATTTCGTTCACGACCAAAAATTAAAATTCTTCCCGGAACTTGACCACTGTCAGCTAGTAAAAAAATTTTCTTGCATTCCAGGCTGAATTTCATAAATTCTGTAATTATCAGGAATAATTAAATCTTGTACATTTTCAGGGGCGGCGGGGGGAACAGCTTGTACAACATTTCTTCTCCTTTGGATTACTTTTCGTAATGCAGCGTGGTTTGGCATAGCTCCTAAGGCACCTTCGGATATTTGGCCTAGACTAGCATCAATAATTTGAGAAGTTCTTTCTGGAATATTTTCTTCAATTCGTCGTTTCATTGCAGATACAGCTACATCAACCTCAACTTTAGCTGCCGAACTGTCATGAGAATGACCATTAATCATTTTGATTACAATGCCATTTTCAGTGTGAATTCGAGCTTTGCAAAAGTCTTTTCTTTCACATCGCCAAAATCTTGTCGATCCGGAAGCGCTCATACGATCAAAGATATAGATGAATCCATCTTTCGAGAACTTTTCCTTTTGGCGTTTACTTACAATGTTTGACATCTTTAAAATAGTTTTATAAAAATTTGGATATTTACAGAGAGTGGTGTATTACTTATATATAGGTATCTAAATATTTTATCAGAAATACCAATTCAAAAATAAATCTTAAGATTACTTCATACCACCTCTAATTGGTTGGTTTCAAATTGGATTGGTTTAAATAATTAATATTTTTTTAAATCCGTTTTTATACACAAAAAATATTAAATAACGTTTGTTTAAAGAGGTGGTTTTTTTAAAACTGTTGTTAATAGATGACGCGACAATATAAAAACAAAAACTAGAAATAATCTAAAATAAATAAAAATATTGAATAAATATTTTAAAATTAAGTTCTCGCGCCGAACCGTCTTCGCGCCGAAACGGCTTGCGCCGAAACGGCCTGCACCGAAACGGCTTGCGCCAAAACGGTTTGCGCCGAAACGGCTCGCGCCGAAACGGTTGCGCCGAAACGGTCGCGCCGAAACGGCTGCGCCGAAACGTCGTAGACCGTATGTACACACTTGAAGTAAATTAACCTGATATTTTCTTGGTTAGTTATAGGTTAATATAAACTAACCAATAAACATTTTAGCCGTAACATAAAATATCTTTAACTATTTAAATATAAAAAATTGTTACCTTTCGATTATAGAAGATTCCTTCCTAACAGTGTATTTTAAACCATGAATACTTGAATTTTTTGCAAAATCTTTATAGGTAATCTGTACGCTTTTAATGAAAAACTTTTTATTTTTCATACTGCTGCGTTCAATTTAAACGTAGTAAGTCATAACGCATCAAAAAATAACTCGAATATTTAGTACATGTTGCGGAAATAAAGCTTCCTGTCCAGCTTATAAAATATTAAAAGTAGGAAATAACATTATAAAAAATGAATGTGTAGCTTGTGTATGAACAGGGTTAGTTAATAATTAGATTATCACTTTACTTGTAAAATTCAATTTGATTTATAAATAACGAGTTAAAAATTATTCATACATAAATTATTTATTTTTAACAAATTAATTAATTCTCCTTCTTGATTTTAGCTACCTATAATAATTATAAATTATAATACCAGCTGTTATTAAATTAAAAACTTTTGATTTTAAGTAATAACTAAATAGATATAAATAACTATTAAGTATTGTTGTGCTAAATCGCACTACATAGTGCAGTGCAATAATCTATTTTTGCACGTGGTAAATACTAAACTTTATCTTCTACCGTAGAA
Source organism: Lycocerus yunnanus (assembly GCA_036346125.1). Classification (NCBI taxonomy): domain Eukaryota; kingdom Metazoa; phylum Arthropoda; class Insecta; order Coleoptera; family Cantharidae; genus Lycocerus; species Lycocerus yunnanus. Next base: position 5,247,145 of record JARFIX010000008.1, read on the forward strand.
GAACTCTTCATAATCTTTCATTCGATAGTTAAACACGGTTTTATTCAACTTTATTAATGTATCAAGCGTTTCTTCGTAAATAAATCTCTAACCTTAGGTAATTCTTAACACCTTAAGGAATTCTTAGCGCTTGGTAAAAACCAAATTTGACATAAGTTTCTTATGTCAAAGTTAGGGAATTCCTAACGTTAGGAATAGGTTGGTGAAAACGGGCATACGTTTTTCTTAAAAATGTAAGACAAAGAACCCGATGGGCGCGACCCTTCTACTTGGTAGTTTTTAATTAATTTAACTTAAGGCAAAGTGAGGTAACCTACCGGACATAGAATTATCTAACGCATCTACTACTCGCCCTTGAAGGGTTTGTTAATAAGCCTATTAGTCGACCCCATGGACTTCTAAGTCCATGTTCGACCCACTGTGAATTTCGTTAAGTTTTTACAGAATTATTTTCCTGTGTTAATCTTACTTACCGTACGAGGCGCCATCTAGACTGGACTTAAGCTGAATTGACTATAGTCTGAAAAAGTATGAATTATAATAATAATGGTAATATTCAAAATAAAATTAATTTGTATTAACGTATGGTGAATAAAATACGAACTAGTATAGAATAAACAAAAACATGTGCAAAAAAAAATTATTTTAAATTAAGTTTTATTTATTTTTTATGCTTCCATGTTAAAGAACACTCACAAAAAAAATTGGCTCCGTCGCGATTTGTTTTCCTAATTTTCTTTAGTAGTTCACTCATTGACCTCTGAATACCCTTTGTATTTGTGGTTTTCAGCTCCTTTTTTATTTATAGAATTAAGGAATCAACATTTTTAGCTCTGTATCCGTTTTCGTAAACTCTTCTTTTCAGATTAGCCCAAAAAAGTTTCAATAGATCGCAATTGTGGAACATTTGGGAGGTTCATTTTCTTTGGCTCAAGTTCTATTTTTTTATTCTTCAAATTCTCTATTGTGGATTTCGCGTTATGTGAGGACGCCAAATCCGGTCAAAAAATTATTTTTTCCTTTTGATAATATTTTTCGATAAAATTGCTAAGTGCTGGAACACATTTTTCGTTGTAAACTTGGGCATTCATAGCTACACCACCTTTAAAAAAAACTGCTTCGCTGACACCACGTTCGCTTATGGCTAACCACAACAAAACTTTTCCTGGAAACTTTGTCTTACAAATAAATTTAGCTTTTTTGGTTTCTTTGTGACTGGAAGACTCAAAATAATGTTTTGGCTGCCATTCATTTCCTTCCACGGTAAAATATGAGTCGTCATCCTTCACGCATTTGTACTCTGATGAGCAAGAAAAGTAATTTCTGGACAGCTCGCGTAACCTGCATTTATACCCTTCTGTTGTGTTTCAGCAGTAAATGGTGCTATTTTTTTCTTCTTTTTCTGGACTCCCATCGATTCTAAATATTTCTTAATTGTGTTTTTGTCAAAATTATATTTCTTACCCAATTGGCGATAAAATTTACACTGCAACCTGCTGTTTCACTTTTTAGTTTTAACCGAACTTTGGAGTCTTGCAAACTACATTTCCAACCTAATCCACATTTTCTTTCAATTGATTTATTATTCTTAAATAAGTTTATTGTCGTGTAGATAAATTTTTTTGAAACCCATGTCCTTAAAATGCCTAAAAATTCTTTTTAATTTTGTTTGAATTTTCTTCACAAAATTTACAAATTAATTTGTGGCGGTTTAGCACGTTTAGTGTCATTTTCATAACTAATTTTTAACTGACCAGAGCAATCTTAGTTTTGTTTTTATAAATAGACAGTACAGTTAACTTTGCCGTGTTTTTGTTTTTGTAAGAGTATTGTGTCGTTTTTTAATAACAGTGTTGTACACGTTCGTATTTCATTCACCATACTTATTTAATAGTAATACGTAGTAGGATTGTAATATTATTAGTTTTTATTGAATTTTTGAATTCATTTTTTTTTTTAATTTACTCCTATATCAGGCAACCAGCCCTCAGGCATCGCTACCATTTACAATTATATTACTAATATAAGTAAAAATAATTGTTTTTAGCTCTAAAAACTGATTTCAGGTTACATATGAACATTTAACCCGTTTCTTTTCAAAATATCTTTACCCACCGCAATTTTTTTTTTTCGATTTGTATTTTACATTATCTTTCACAACTGCTTTAGAAAATTGTTAAATTCGCAGTTTGGGTTTCCTGACTGTCTCTATAAGTACACAACATTGTTAAGATAATTGAGAGGAGATAAGTGCAACTGCTCTTCAAGCAGGAGAGTTTATCCATTCTTAATTTTCGTAGTACAATGCTATGCAAATATTGTATTTTAATATTAAAAAGTGAATATCGAAACTTCAAACAGTTTAATAATTGCAAGTTCTAACCAGCTTGAAGTTTAAATAATACTTTTTGTTACTAATTTTTATGGATGAACCATTTTAAAATATAAACAAATTAAATTAATATTTAATTTACAACTGAAAGAAATAAACGAAAATAACTGCAATTAAACGTATTGCAAATGAATACTATTAAATAATTCCATTGTTTATAAGGAGGAGTTTCACTAATTTTTTTTATTTTATTATATTTAAAGTAAAAGTAGAGATCAAACTGAGACTTCAGTGTTTTTCTAGATTTTTTTGAGTGCGTTCACAATGAGAAAAAAATTATTAAAATTCAAAGTCAGGGTTATAACGTAGTTGCCCTAAACAAGTGGGTTTTAAAAACCAATCAGAATTAAGAAAATTTTTAAAACACTGTTGGTAAGGCATATAATTTGCATGTCAAATATGTAATGGTCGTCAAATATTTGCAAATAGAATTATTTGGCTAAGTATGTTATGTATTTTCATTTTGTGAAGATAATAATCGTTAACAATATCACTACTTTATTAATTTATAATGTAAAACTCATGTCGTATCTGATAGCCACCAGCTTAGTCAACCACATTGTATGGGATTTGAACTAACCAATTGCATCAGTATCATCCATTTTCATCCAACTTTCATATTCATGTTATTTCAAATATTTAAAACTAGAAAAACTCCTCCATATCTTAATACCTTTTCAGGCATACCAATAAAAAAAATTAACTACATACAAAGTGAAATATACACACTTGAAAACAATTTTAAAATAAATAAAATAAACTAGAATTAAACGATATTGCAAAAATGCTCACTTAGCAATACCAAACATCTCTTTAAAAATAAATCTTCGCAAAAATTTTGTTTTATGACCTAGGTACAATAGGTATGTTATATACTTATCAGTTTCCAAATTAACCCATACTATTATAGTTTGTTCGAAATAAATGAAATAATATTGTTTTAATATACATATGCAATATTCAAGTAAATTAAACTTGGATGATAATTATATAACTAAATAAAACAACTATCTAATTTAGTAATAAAACTTTACTATTAAACAATGGAAGCTTATAAAAACATTATACAGCAAAAAAAGTATGCAATTAATCTGTACTAGTCAACCATATCAAATAATCCAGGCCTATTATACGCAGATCTATTTGTATACTTTTGATTTTGTTGATATTTAACAGGTTTCCAATCAAATTGATTGGATGTTTTCTTTTCAAATGCAACAGGTGCTTCTATTTCTGCACATAAATGTTGATCCAATGTCTGAAATAAATTTTAAAGAAAATATATTTTAATAAGATATTTTTATATAACAAAAAATATTGCTTTACTCAGTTTACCAACTTTATGCAATCAAATATACTTAGAAAACACGAAATTGTTTGTAACACAAACATCTTCCATACATTAAACTTTTACTAACTTTAACTTAATTAAAATTGTTTGTATTATGTGAATATAACCATATAAAGTAATAACAACAGTGTCAAAGTAGAGCAGAGGTTTGCAAGTAACAAAAAAAATTTAACAAAGGCAAAAGAAGTTTTAAGGGTTAGCCACCCTAGAATTTTCGGAAATCAATTTATTTTTTTTGTCTTAAAGGGTCCCTTAAGGCCTCAAGAATGATGAATGATGGTCGCGTGGTCCGCAGCGAGTCCCTTTTGATTGCGCTAGCAAGAAGGTCCGTTAGGGGACTAGAGCAGGTATACGGCAAATGTTATACCTCTTTTCTGCTACTCAAAACTTTAAACGCGTTTATCTCAAAACTACTTTTTGAGTTGGCCGGAAAGATTACTCAGACAATTTTCAACCGATTGACTTGAAATTTGGAAGATATCTTCGAAAATACATTGTCTAGAGAAGTACGTAGGGTTTTTTTTATATTGCATAGTTCATTTGTTATTAACAATTATCTGACGATTTTTAGGCAAATTTTCACTTTCCACTTTAGAAGTGCGCCATTTTGTCAAAAATCAATGTATCGAAAAATCCTACGTACTTCTCTAGCTTATAGTATATATAATCGAAAAATTAACGCCCTAATCATGATTCATTAAATTACGGGAGCTGTTCTTCCGGCCGTGGAGCATTGAAAAAAAGACGTTGTCGCAAAACGCTGTACCGCTGCCATTTTGAAATAAATTGCCTCAAAAAATATTGTATACAGTTAATGATATGTATAATAAAGTTTCATTTGTGTAATCTCGATTTATTTCGTAATACTTCTGGAAAAATTCAAAAGCCTCTTTTTTCAGCCTCTAGGGTGGCTAACCCTAATTGTAAGATTATGTGGACTCGCCAAGTGGAGTTCAGCCATTCTTCGAGTTCTACTTACTCCAATAGATTTACTTGTGGTTACAATTGTACAAAACATTAAGAGGTGATTTCAGAAAAAATCTGTATGATAGGTAATGTGGTACATAACAACGTACTTTATTAGCTATTCTTAGATTCAAATGATTACATGTACAACATTAATCTTTGAAAAAAAATAATTAAAGATGAGTAGGATTGAAATCACTTTGTCTGAAAAATTGATCATTAATTTGTCTTACTAAAATGTTTTTAAATAAACTCAATTTCTCACTAAAGATTTATCTTTCATTGCATGTAATTACTTGCTTCTGTATTATTGTATGAATAAATATAATATGTTGTATAAAATATTTTAAAAGGTTTCAAGTTTAATGAAATTTGAAAAAAATTTATTATTTTTTTTTTACAATTCTAATGAAATTCAAATTTCATTAAACTTGAAACCTTTTAAAATATTTTATACAACATATAATTTCAACAAGTAATAATAAACATTTACAATAAATATAATATTTAAATATTTAAAAACAAAACGTGCTTTGAAGAGGCAATTTCATATCAATATAAAATGAAAAATGTAAACTCCAATGTAAGGAATTGTTCATAATAAGGGTTTGGAATAGAGGTATATCCTTACAAAAACTACAAATTCTAATTTGTCAACTGGTATATGTACAACAAATACAAGATCTCATTACACTGATAACTGAGCAAAATTTCTTTACTTTTGACAATAAAGTCTTCCAAATGACAGACGGCTTGCCCATGGGATCATCCATCTCATCTTTGTTGGCAGAAATATTTTTAGACTGGTTCGAAACCAAAATACATAAATTGCAATTATCAGGTTTTTGCAATGACATGCTGTGTTTCTAGACTGGGAACGACGAGGATCTGGAACAATTCTTGAACCAAATCAATGGCAATCACCAAAATATTAAATTCACTCTAGAATGCAAAACTAATCAAAAAATCAATTATCTTAATCTCACAATAACCCGAGATTCGCAGGGTATCGATTTGGATATATATAGAAAACCAACGACGACCAATTCTCTGATTCCCTATACGTCCAAACACAGCATAAAACACAAGTTTGCTGCTTTCCATGCCCTTATACCCATACTTTTACCATAAAATAAAAAACGAAGATAAAATATACAGAAAATAGACTTCAAGACCCACAAAACAAGAATGAAAACACTTAAAGAATCTAATACCACATTCCCGAAAAAACGAGTGGTAAACTTATTCAGTACTAACCAACAACAAGGAAACTGAATCCTTGTCAGTGGTGTATCCAAATATTTTGTAATGACTGCCAAAACATACATTGGAGAAACCGGCAGAGATATAAATCTAGAATAAAGAACACCGTCGGCAAACTCTAACCAAATTTTTGTAATCTGCCCCAGGAAGATACCCTGGAAATAAAGAAAACATCAGATATCCACAAGAAAGATAAAAGTCTTCAAACTTACACTATTGGGTTGAATACAATTGCAATGCAGGATAGAGATCACAATCATTTGAACGACCAGTTGATGTCAAGGATTTAGTATAAGCTTTTATAAAATGTTTGGGACCTCATAAATATCGAAAATTTGAATAAATTAGATAAATCTAAAATGTGCTTGAATACCCGTTTATTTTTCAAGTAATTTTGTTTATTTTTTGTTAGTTGTATTACCTAACTAATTATTGATATATTTTGAGCATGTTTATATTTTGATGTTGATAAAAGATTTTAAATGTTTTAACTGTACTTAAGTATTTTTGCAGAAAGTTATTTATATGATATGTTTCTTGTTGATTTAAAACTTTTAATTTTTGAATTATAGATTTCTAAGAGACATAAACGAAAGGTTGAAAATTAGAATTTTGTGTAAATATACTCTATTCCAACTTTATTATAATTTCAATTAGTTGTAGATTATTTATATTGTGCCCTAACATGATGTCAGTTCAAAATGATTATTTAAATTTTATTGTGGGCAAAACTGATTTATATAGCACAGCATTTTTTTGCAATTGCAAGGGTTTGCAGGAATTGAATTACCTCAGCTCCTATTTTTGTCTTATCTACGCAGGGTTAAAAGCAATTTGTTTGTTCAAATATTCAAAAAATTATCAAAATTCCAAATCTTTGATGAACAGTGTTTGTGTTAGTTAAAATAATTTTAAACCAACATTTAAATACGTTAATTATATAAGTAGTTTGGTAGCCAAAAAAAAAATTCTTGTAAAGGTGCTTTTATCAGCATCTTACCTACGCTCTTGAAGGTTCTGGAATCGTTTATCCATCGGCAGTTGCTGAACATATTGAAGGATTGACACTAGAGAATTTTATAATATCAAACAACTATACTATCTAACCAGTCAAAAAGTGGTTTAATAAACTTTGCCTAAAAGATTCTAAGAGCTAGCAAACTTGAAAACTTAAATGAAATTTTGTGAAAATAACTTTTAAACCTTAAATTAATTTCAAAAAAAAATTAGTAATATTTTATTAACATACTTAATTTAAAATTGTTTGAAAATGGCATAAAGCGAAACCATTACAAATTGTAATTTGTAGTTTTGTAAAAATATACCTCTATTCCAAACCCTTATTATAATTTCATATCAAGCAGTGCAAATATTAGTTGCTAGATTATTTTCATTGTGCCCTAACATGATGTCAGTTCAAAATAATTATTTAAATTTTATTGTACTTGTTATATTGTGGGCAAAACTGATTTATATAGAACAGCATTTTTTGCAATTGCAAGGGTTTGCAGGAGTTGAATTACCTCAGCTTCTATTTTTGTCTTATCTACGTAGGGCTAAAAGCAATTTGTTTGTTCAAATATTCAAAAAATTATCAAAATTCAAAATCTTTAGTGAACATGCTGTTTGAGTTTTAGTTTAAAAATCAATTCTTAAACCAACATTATAAATACGTTAATTATATTAAGTAGTTTGGGCTAAACCAAAAAAACACATTTTTGTAAAGGTGCTTTTATGGAAAGCTTTCAATTATTCAGTTCATAAGAATACATAGCAGCCAAAGCTATGGAACCAATAATATTTTTGTTGTATGAGACCGCACATCACAACTAAAGAATTATCAAAATGTCGGTGACTTTTTAAGTTTTAAATTAAATCAATGAACAATCTCAATTGCCTAAGTGATAATTTAAGGCATTACTAATATAAAAATCTCAACCCTCAACTATAAAGCTGTGCCTTTACACTGTTATAGGTTAAACCTCGGGTCACTAATAAACTGTAATTTCGTTTAGTCAGTTCGGAGGATGTGGCTAGTGCTATTCGCAGATTGAAATCTAATGCAATTGGTATGGACGGTATCTCATCTAGAATGCTAAAGCTCATCTTACCGTTTTGCTTGAAAATTGTAACTCATTTAATCAACTACTGTTTGGAGACATCGTCGCTCTGTGACTTATGGAAGAAATCGATGATCATTCCTCTTCCAAAAGTAACAATGTTAATAGTTTTAGTGACCTACCTAGTGACCCATCAGCATCTTACCTACGCTCTCCAAGGTTCTGGAATCGTTTATCCATCGGCAGTTGCTTGAACATATTGAAGGGATTGACACTCTACCCAAAATTCAATATGGTTTCCGTTCTGGCTTTAATACAGCTGCTGTTTATAATTTGTAATTATTTGTACATATTGTTTAATAAATAGTATTATCATTATTATTATTAAATTTCAGATTTTAAACCGATCCCCTTCCCCGATATATTTAACACTGAAGTGTTAATGAAATATTATTATTTGTGATATTTGATTGCACAAAAAGCAAATTTTTAAAACTTAGTAATGGTATACACAATATATATACAGTAGAACCTCGATTATCCGGCCAACAGGGACCGTGCTCTGCACGGATAATTGAAAACACGGATAATAATAACTGACGTTTTTTGTTAAATTATTACAAAAAATACACTAAACAGCTTTGTATGTAATCCAAGTGCAGCTCTGAAGTAAGCATAAATTCTATACATTTGATTTCACATAGTATACTACTCAAGTTGTGAATATCCACGGATAAACCGCTGGCGCCGCACAGATAAGCTGCCGCACACATAATAATCTGACAGTAATCGATGTATAATGCGCCTACGGATAAACCGCTTCACAGATAATGCGCGCACGGATAATCGAGGTTCTACTGTACTTCAAGTCAAGTGTTTTTAGACCAAAACTTACCATATCAGAAATATGTCCTTCGCTAGTTAAGTACGTATCTAATGTCTTAAATTCTAGTTTAGTTTCAGTGGTGGCTTGCTTTTCAATAACAGCTTTAATTGTTTCATAAACATCTGTATTAAGCATTGCAACTTTATCTGCTTTAAACCGATCATCTTGAGTTACATTCTTCAAAAGTTGTACAGTTTCATCAATTTTATTATCCTTTATTAATGCTAAAGCCTGTAAGGTAAACAATGTAATCAAAAATTGTTTTGTCTATGTAAATATTTAACTCACTTTAATATTACGAATTGTAATGTAATTAAAATCTCTAGCGGAACTTAAAATTTCTATAGCAACTTGAGGGTGGTTTTGGTTAACAGCAAGAGCAGCACAAAAAGCAATTGCTTTTCGTAAAGGTCTATGGCCTACATCCATTAAATTGGACCATATTTTCATTCCTGCCTCGTAGCTTTCTGGAGAATTCTAAAATTTATTTGCTATCTAAATCAAAATTTTGAAAATACAACTAACCATTTTATAACAAGCTGCCATCGTCAAAATTACAGCATCTTTAGAAAACTTGGTTCCTTCGATTTGCTTATCTTGAATTATATTAAAAGCTTCCAATACTTCATCATATCGTTGGTTTTCATAAAGCAAATCTAGTAGAATTTGATATGACTTAAACTGATCTAATAAGTCACTTAGATCGGGATCTTTAAAGCACTAAAATTAGAGTGTTGTTGTGGTGATACACAAATTTTAGGAGTAAACTCACCTGAAATGCTTCTTCTGGTTTATTTAAATGATGAAACATTCTCATTATAACTGGTCCAAAAATATAATTACCAAAACGGAGACTCTTATTTTGTTTATTAAACCTATTTTGAAATACACATTTTAAATGATTAACTAGCAATTAATATTTACTTACTTTCTTAACATTTTAATGACTAATTCGATATCCGAATCATTTTCTGCAATGTGCAACATATTCTTAATGTCTTGAGTGAATACCATATTTTTGGAGTCTTCCACTGAAGAAAATCCATTCAATTTTTCCTTATATTCTTCGACCACATTATTTAACTGTGCTACAGTCTTTTTCCTCATTTGCAAGAAACTGTCCATTCCCAGTGCATTTTGTGAAAATAAATTTCGAACACCTATAAATATATATTATACATAAGATATAAGAAAATTAGAAATCAGCATCAATGGTCAAAAACAAGTCAAATTATAAGTTAAATAATCACTTCTAATATTATAATAGACAATTTTCATTTTTGAGGTTAAATTAATACAACATACCTAATGGTTTTAAAAGTATAGATTTTCTTTGGATAGGTAATGGTTTAAAAAACTTAACAAAAATAGCCATTTTGCTTGTTAATTGCATTTTGAAATATTGCGTACTAAAAATAAATAAACATGCATTTGATGAAACTATCAGAACTTTAAAATTTTGTTTCAAAAAGTTTCCATCATTTAATACGTAGATACGCATGCGTAATTAGGTTTAGCTTTTTAACCACAGAGTGCACCAAAAGATTTTTCCGAGCTTTAATTTTCTAGAATACACGCCGTTTCAAAATTAATGGGTCGGTTAGAAAAAACATATTTTATCAAAATACGTTTTGTCAAAATAATAGTCCATTTGCTAAGAATTCATCTGTGTGTCATTCATTTACCAGAGAGTCACCCATCTGGATATTGTAGGTAATTATCCAGTGATCAAAAAATTCGGGTGTTAGTCTGTGCGAGCGGCCGTTTTGGAGAATCGACGCCATCTTTAATTCTTATTGAAAATATACTTTATAGGCATGTGAGGTGTCATTTTACATGTTTTTAGGGTTCTAAACACGTTAAAAAAATTAAAAATATTTTAACAAAAGTAAAATATGTAAAACTGAAATCATACATATAGGTAAAAGAAATTAAGATTGCAGCGCCAGTGTGGTACGATTCAAGGCGTAATATTCGTGTATATTAATTTAATTTTGTAATTTATTTAAAGTAATTGAGTTTTAGTTTTATATTAAAATCGTTCATGTACTTATCTGTATATGAAAACATTTTTGTATTCATAAGCTAATATTTATGTACACAACAAAATTGAAATTTCAGTGATATTCTGTTATGTTTTCACATGATTACCTCTATTACCTCTATTTGCAGCTTTCGATCGCATTAATTATTTACGGTGGGGATCAGTATATTTAGAAAATGCAAGGGGTTAAAGAAAATCACCAGAAGTGTACGAAAAGTTTATGGAAGGGGTTTTGTAGTTCAAAGATCTACAAATGGTTTCACTGCAGTTGCCGCGGATATGTGCCTAGAGCAAACAATAAATAGATCTAAAAGAGTGTTTCTGGTGTTATTGGAATAACTCGAAAAAACAACAGTAACAGAATGGGAATTAATATACCATGAAATCCTTGCCATAAGTAATATGTACAGAAATGTTACCAATGTTTATTCAGAGAATTATGAACTACGAGCACACCATGAGTCAACATCAATTATATCAAATAATATGGAAAGTAAGATTAGAACGATGATGAATTTTATTACAGATAACGAAAACCCATTTTCTCCTGGGGCAAAGCAACTGAGAAACATTATTACGGAACAGACAGTTGAAGACGCTGTGAAAAATAAGTTACTGCAGGTCTTCACTATAGGAAATGAAGCATTTAGGAAAGACAGATTTGTTGATAAGAAAGCTAATATTTCAGACACCATCCATAGGACAAATTTACTACCTATTAATAGCATCCGAACAGAGAAACAGGCTGTAAAAACCAAGACACCTAAAAACAAACAAGCTATGGCTCAACGTACTATTCAACTAGCTCGAGAGAGAGGTCATCCCATTAATGATCTATTAAAATTTGAAATTGTTGACACTTTCTTTCTTTTTTACGAAAAGGGGTTCTTTACAAAGACAAATAAGAGTTCATTATTTTCAGAACTTGAAAAGGTATTAACCAAAATAGATGGCAATTCAGCAAACTTATCAAGTCTTACAAATTGTTGTATTGTGGATTTCATGGCTTGCGCTAGAAAGATTTCTCTGAAAGATTTGAAAACATTTGGAGATTTTGCGAGGCTGTCTGTTCATATGTGAAAAAAGTTATCAAAAATACAGCAGCAAGAATTGACTTCATATTTGACTCTTACTTTGATAAGTCGCCAAAGAGTTTCGAACGAATTCGTCGCGGGACATGTGGATCCATTAACCTCCTCTCCATTAAATATACAACACCTATTCCTGTACAAAATGACAAATTTTGGTCTTCTATTCCTAACAAGGTCAAACTTCAAGACTGTTTTAAATCATATCTATTAGAAAAATGCTGTAATATATGGCCAAATATGCAGGTATTCTGTAGTGCAACATCTTTTATTAACTCAACCACATGCATGTTCATACACCAAACCAATTTAAAAGAAACCCACAAAGAACTACAATTTTCCATATTAGAGGAGGCAGATCTCAGTATTATGCCCCATATTAAACATGCAACAAACAGGGGGTATCAGAGAGTGATGGTATTATCAAATGATACAGACGTTCTGGTTCTTCTCTTATATCATTGGACTACCTTCAAGAATCTTGGATTGAAGGAATTGTGGATTCGTCTAGGTGTTGGAGCTACAACGGCCAAGTTCCCGTTCATATAATGGCTGAACGAATTGCAATATGTCATGTACTTCCTGCTTTATACTTTTTAACTGGGTCAGACTGCACAAGCAAAGTAGGTATAAAACATGCTGGAAAGACGAGTACCTACACCTGAAGCATTTCTTACAAATTTTGGAATTCCTGCGAGCGAAGTAATAATGGAGCAGTCGATACAATTAGCAGAAGAATATCTTGTACAAGTTTTAAAAAGGATCAGTTTTAAAACAATGGACGAATTACGAATGTTTCTTTACACACATGGGAAAAACATTTCCATAGAACATCTTCCACCAACCAGTGCATCAATTAGATTACACATTTTAAGGGCCTACTACAACACACATTTATACATAACATGTTTAAATGATGACATTGCAGAACTTGATTCCACACAGTTTGGTTACGAAGATGTAGGTGATTGTCTACAACCCTCACGTACAACTTCAATGTTTCCTCCCAGCAACGAACTTGTGCCATGTTGCTCATGTTTAAAGTGTGCAAGAGATTCGTGTTTATGTTTTCAGCTGGAATATCTTGTTGCATTTACTGTCATTGCAGAAGTGTAGCCGTTATTGATTGTCGTAATAAGTATTCTAATATTTCAACATAAATTACTACGTCTGCTATTTTAAAATTTTAGATAATATAAGGAGTCAATATATTATTTTTGTTATATATTAGTCATATTAAATACCTAAACTATAGTGATGTAATTGACGTATTCATTTTATGTTAGTTCCTGTTTTATAAAAAAATTTAAATCTGTTCTTATAAAATATTTCCTATTTGTTTTGGATAGTTTAAAAGATATTGATTTGTAGCTGTCATACTAAATAATGATTAGTAACCACTTTTCAGTAATTATAATACCAGAAACGTGTTTAAAACCCTAAAAAACATGCAAAATGACACCTCACATGCCTATGCAGTATATTTTCAATAAGAATTAAAGATGGCGTCGATTCTCCAAAACGGCCGCTCGCACAGACTAACACCGAATTTTTTCGATCACTGGATAATTACCTACAATATCCAGATGAGTGACTCTCTGGTAAATGAATGACACACAGAAGTATGCTCAGCAATTGTATTATAAATGATTGTGTCTATATTTTAAGAAAAAAAATTAGTAGATCAACGAAATTCGGCTAAAAAGTAGTCGAATAGTAACTCATACAAGAACCCAAGTCTACACCAAATTTAAAGGCACTTATCGTTTTAGGGGTTGTTAAAGATGTAGAAAATTACTTTTCTTATAAATAATTAAAAAGCGACTAATTTTATAAATACAAAATTTATTAAAATCTTTTTGTAGATGAATAAATTACATTTAAATTCGATTCTATTATTATTTTTTGTATGAAAAATAATTTATAAAATTATGCTTTTTTAAGAGTTAATAATTTTTCAATCCTCGTGCACAAATCAAAGTTCAACGCGAATTGAAAGCTTTTTATTAAATACCTATAATTTAACCTTTCAGTTTACCTTCTAAATTGCAAAAATTTGATGAATTAAAATTAGAAAAACAGTTATAGCTATTTATTGTTAAGAAAATGTGTTTTTGTTACAAATAAAATTGCTAATTTAGTTATTTAAATTGTTTTTTGAATCATTTTCATTAAAAAAATTTGTTACATAAGAAATCCATTGTTTTATGAAAACGGTAGTTATTGTTTGAGCAATCCTCAAACAAATAAAATTTATAAAATTTCTGCTCTAAAATGAAGTTGATTAAAATATCATCAAAAAATGTAAAACCAACTGTATTTATTTATCTTAATTTTAGCTTTTGAAAAGCTGTTTAAATTTTGCTTAAATTATGGCAAAAATTATCAACGGAATACGTATTGTAATAATAAATAGTATGATCTTTTCATTAACATGTCAAAATATATTTTAAGATAAAAAATACTTATAGTAAATTGAAATATAAATGGTTATATTTTTCTATAACCGGGCAGAAAACTGAAGTTTGCATATTAGTAACAGTGTCCAAAATTTTACATTTATTCATTGTGCGAGAAAATACTTTGCGCTCTGCGCAAAGTACGAATAATGTAGTACTAACAAGCCAATAAAAGCAAATAAAATTTGCTAAAAGTTTCATGAAACCGAGTATTAAGTTTAATCAAAACAACGGTCCAAAGCATAAATCCCGTATGATACAGAAGTATTTACTTCATAGTAAATACTTCTATAGTAACTATTCTAAAATTTTCCAACCAAATGCACTTCCCTGAACGTAAATCTTATAGAAAATTTGTAAGATGAATTGCACCAAATAATTCGAATTACCCCAAAGAACAACAAGCAGTAATTAAAAGAAAGATAACAAGAAGAATAGTATCTAATAAGTAGTATAGACTATTTAAAAAAAATTAACTCTAATAGTAGGGACCCACTATTCATGTTACAAAGTTAGTTTTGTAGATTTTAAATTTTTGTGAAATTACAAATTATTTGTTAATTTCTTGGGGGTTTTGCCCTAAACTAAACATTTCTAATATTTAAATGTAAATACTGTTCCCACGTTTCATCTTATAATGTGATACCGCTTTGAAAGCATTCTTTGAATGGTATTATTTCGACGTTTTGTTCATAACATGAAAGCAAAGATTGGATGGAAAATGGATCGATTGATTGAAAAGTGCGTTATTGAATAAACACCAAATGCCAATCGTTTCCTGCATTTGCAAATAAATATTACTTAAACCAAACAGTGATTTCATATTAAAAATAAGTACTAATTAAGCATAAGACAAATAATATATGTAAAAGCTAGATGAAATCTAATACAGTAGAACCCCGATTATCCGTGGGCGCATTATCCGTGAGCGCATTATACATCGATTACCGTCAGATTATTATGCGTGCGGCGGCTTAAGGCTGGAACACACATGACCGCACCGAGCCCGCACCGTACGAGCACCGCAAGTCGGCCGAGTGTCGGTGCGGACGAAGGGAGACCACACTTGTCCGTATGTGATCCGTGTGTCGGCCGTGCTATCTGTCACACGATTACAGTTTAGTATTTTTTTTAAAGCTTATTTGTACGCAGCTGTTTCGTCGAGACAAAATGTTGAAAAGGTTTACAAATCGTGAATTAGGGATTATAGCACTTGCTTTAGAGGAAGAACATATCAATTGGAAAAGAAATCAGCGCAGAAATCAGAAAAGAATGTGGGTTCACAATGCATGGAAGAAAAGATGTGTTGAAGGGGAGTTTTGCTCATACTGTTTTTTCATACAGCACTGGAAATTTTCTTATTTCCTCGATTAATTTTTCAATTTCCATTTTTATTATGTAATTTAATATTTAAAATAAAGTAATTGAAACCGTTGTAAACCGCACCGTGCCCGTCAAAAAGTAAACAAAACTAGTCGGGCACGGTGCGGACGCGGTGCGGTGGTGTCGGTGCGGTGTCGGTGCGGATAGGTGGGGACTACGCGGTATATTTACATTGTGCAATTCTCTCGCCGTATGACGTCCTACACACGGCCGTCATACGGTGCGGGCTCGGTGCGGCCATGTGTGTTCAAGCCTTTATCCGTGCGGTGCCAGCGGTTTATCCGTGGACATTCGCAACTTTAGTAGTATACTATGTGAAATCAAATGTATAGAATTTATGCTTACTTCAGAGCTGCACTTGAATTACATACAAAGCTGTTTAGTTTAATAGTTTTTGTAATAATTTAACAAAAAACGTCAATTATTATTATCCGTGTTTTTCAATTATCCGTGCAGAGCACGGTCTCTGTCGGCCCGGATAATCGAGGTTCTACTGTATGTATACACTAACTTATCATTTATAGCTTATATTTTTGCATAATTTTTGCGTCTGTTACTTTCGCTCTAATGAAATAATTAGAAAAGCTAGAATTGGAATAATATAGTTATTTGTGTATCTCGTGCGTGAAATAATGCTTTGATGCCCGAAAATGAAATTGTTTTAGCGAGGTGTCAGCCGAGACAAAACTTTATTCCAGAGCACCAAAAGCATTTCGCGCACGAGTTGCACACACTATTTTTTCTATAACTGTAGATTAATATAAAAAAAAAATGATTTGATAAAAATTATTGTTCTATATTGTGTTTGTTTGATTTTGGGAACGTGCGCCAAAGGATTTTGCGCACTTTGCGCAAGGCGCAAAATACTTTCTCGCACGATGAATAAATGTCAAATTTTGGGCACTGTTACTAATGTGCAACCTTCAATTTTCTGCCTGGTTATAGAAAAATGTGATTTTACATGCTTTGTCTATGTATCGGTAAACCATTTTGCACCCAGTATATTACAATGATAAAGAGTACAAGGATAAATAATGTTCGCTACTTCTCCGACTATAAAGACAATGTCAACTTTACATGCTTTCCTAACTTTTGTGGCACCTCAGATAATTTTTCCAGCCAAAAATGGGCTCAGAAAGAGATTAAAAATAATCTTCTTGTTTTATGAGAATACTTCCTTTTCTCGACTTGACACTGCCGGACCCTTTTATTGAGATATCTAAAATATCATATATATACTACATCAGTAATAAATAATAAATGTCGCCAAATTAAAAATGTACCTCAAAATTAAATATTTAGAATAATATGCTAAAATGTCAACATTTATAAAGAAGTTCTATATAAAGTTTAAATATCGCAATAAACTATTTATTATTATTACTTATTACATACTGTGTATGTATATGATTTGAAATAGGCAAGTAACTACGGAAATATGTATATTATGCTCTAGTATTCTACTCGTATAATATACAAAAATAAGTCCTGTTTTGAAAATCGAGGATGTATGTAAGAATATTTTAAACTCGACTTATTAAAATTTATACTTATTATATAAATTTAAATAATTTTATTAATAATTTACATATAATAAAAATGCCCGACTATTAATCAAATTTAAATTGGTTGATGAAAACGTAGCAAACGTTGTGATTTTTATTGGATATTCCAAAATTGCATTTTTTTTCCTTTTTGAAGTAGCTTCGACAACTTGTCTAGAAAGTTCGCATAAGTTCAAGGACAAGTATTTCCACCTATTTCGTTACCTTAATGAGTTTCATTTCTTGTTAGCGAGTCTTTTATAGCGGAGTAGTATATCTTCATAAACTTAATAACACCGGTTAAGTCTTCTTGTACTGCTAATAAGTATTGTGTTTTAAGGTGAATGACCATCTGTAACAGTAAAAAAAATAAATTATATGTGCATACATAAAGTTATGTTTATTTTTGAACTGCTTCGTTGCCAATAGAATTACATTTTAGTAGTGATCTGTTTAGTGAAGATATATTTAAGTTCGCAATTGAGTTGATATAAATTAACCGAATAAGTAAGTCCAAGTTTTTAATTTTATTTTAAGTTGAACTGGTAGATACAACTACCAAGTTAGTGAAGATAAATTTTAAAAAATTTAAAAACAAAATAAAATATAAGAGGGAGCTTGGTCCCCCGTATACGAAGTAAATAATAATAAATTACTTAGTATAGATACTATTATATTCATAATAACATAAAAAATCTAACGAAGAAATAGTCAACTAATTAGAATCAAATACAACTAAACCTAAAATATTATTTACAATTATATTATAATTTACCTACTTGGTGTTCATAATTGGACCAAAAGAATTATTTTTTTCAAAATGAAACAAAAATCCTTATAACCCTATAACACCTTCTTAATTAGAAGTATTGTTAAATTTATAACTTATAAATAATTATTAAATTTAAAATGGCGAAAGCTATTAATTAGAAGCACGTGCACTGGAAAAATAATGTTTGTAATATCAATAAAAGCAGATTCGTTAGTGGAAATTCATGCATTTAATAAATCCTTGATAAATATAACGAACTAATTCTTAAATTTAATGAACAAAATCATAAATACAATGGACTTTTTCGTTAATACCGTGAATTTTTTATTAATACGGTAACTTCTTGTTCATTGGTTGTAATTTATTAATTTAATGATATATTATAACAATAATTTTTAATTCAGTGTACGAGAACTTCCTGCTCTTCCACTTAACCCAAACAAAAAATTTATAATTCCTTTAATATAATTTTTCTAATATTATAGAATAATATACATGTATGCATAAATAGATTACCAAGATTCTGCAGCTTGAAGGGAAATTTAGGAGAATAAATAGGGGCATTAGAAGAATAGGATATTTTGCTGAGTATACTCTATAGGGTTACAAACAGATAAACAAAAATTATATATTTTGTATTATATACTAGGTTAAGTTATATTTTTTCTATGGAAATCTTTCTACCGGATGTAGATGTTGACTCTTGCAATAATTTAACTATTATCTTATCTCACTGACGGATAGAAATATCAAGATGTATGTTCTTATCAAAAATAGAAGAAGTTGATATTCTTAACAAATTTCATTTGAAAAATATTTTTGTTTGGCTACCAGAAATGAATGAAAAATAGAAAGAAATTTTTATGGGTATCAAAAAATATTTTTAAGTTTACAGGAACGGTTTAAATTTTATTTAATTTGTTAAAAAGTGTTTTTGTTCATCTTAGATGGTAATTAATTAATTTAGGGGCAGCAACAAAAAAATAAAGATTACCCTAATACATTTGTATTTGTTAGTACTTAAACTGGGTAGAGGTATTTCGTTTAATAATATAAAAATATGGTTTGGCAAGGAAAATAACAAAGTATATTCAACTTTTATTCAAAATTGAACTGTAATTTGCAAATTACGCCGACGTAATACATGTTAACTTATATCTCTTATGCAAATAAATTTTTAATTAATTCTAATGTAAATTCCAAAATTATCTAAATAGTGATATGGTTATAAATTTTTTTATTATCATACTTTTTACAAATGTAGATTTTATTTCAAAGTACGCTTTGAGATTTAATCTGAGAATATAGGAATTTCTACCTTTAATTAATTTCTAAAAATAACTAATTATGCATGTACGAGTTTCTCTAGACCACATGGTTTAACATTGAACTTTGCATCATTAATACTTATAGGGATAAAACTTTCAATTCGATCCGTTTTGCAGAATGACTCAATTTCGTCGAGTATTTGTTACTGGAGGCGCAGGATACATTGGAAGTCATACAATTGTGGAACTTTTAAATGCCGGATACGAAGTCATCGTCATTGATAATTTTGTAAACAGCGTTAACGAGCCAAATGGGGAATCTTCGGCACTAAAGAGGGTCGAAATGATTACTGGAAAATCCATTACATTTTATAAGTGTGACTTATTGGATCGTGTAACTTTGTTCGACATTTTTAATAAGGTTACTATCATAATTTTACTTTTAATAATTTACCTACTATATTTTATCAATAATTTAGCATAAAATAGATTGCGTTATCCACTTTGCCGCAATTAAAGCCGTAGGCGAGTCCATGGATTACCCATTATTGTATTACAAAAATAATCTCGTTGGCATGCTCAATTTGCTAGAGGTAAATAAAAATTCAAATCAATTCCATTATTATAATCTTTGTTGTATTGCATGTCATTAGGCTATGGAAAGACAAGAATGTTACCAATTGGTATTTTCAAGTTCTTGTACAGTTTATGGTGAGCCAATTCAGCTTCCAATCACTGAAAACCACAGCATCGGAAGAAATATTACTAACGTTTATGGAAAAACTAAATATTTTATTGAAGAAATGTTGGCTGATATAACGTATGCCAATAAGGTAGATTATTTACATGATATTAAACTTTTATATAACATCCACTCTTAATATATGAGCTTATAAAATATTAATATATACCTACACCGAAAGGTGTTTTTAAGAGCAGTGTTTAATACTATACTATTGAATAATTTATTTTTCATACCATTTATTTTCAGAATTTTATTTCCATTTATTTAGAAGATGGTCGCGGCCTGACGCTTTAAGTGTGTCAATTGTTAGCGGAGATTCCCCGGTTTAAACCCGGATGGAGTCAGCATTTCTCCAAACGTCTTCCCTCGGTAGGCAATAGCAAACCACCAATGTAGAGTGCTAGAGAACTCTAAAATAGAATCACCAAACCCTATCTAGGTAAACGGACTGAAAAGAAAAAGGAAGGAATTTTCAAAATATTGCAATACAAAAAGTTAACTTATCGCTCTGTGGTGCTATTCTTTAAAACCTTGTTTATTTAAATGTGAAGAAAAAATCTGATTTGTGAATAGAATCTGAACAAATGGCAGAAAACAAATTAATCAATATATATTCATAGTACTAAACACTGCTCTTCATACATTAGTCATAAGATTAACATACATACATTTTATTCTATTTAAGAAATGGAATATGATAACACTTCGTTATTTTAACCCAGTTGGAGCCCATCCGTCGGGTTTGATTGGTGAAGATCCTACAAAAGCATTCAGTAACATAATGCCTTTCATTGCTCAAGTCGCAATTGGACATAAACCCGTATTAAAAATATTCGGAGGGGACTATAATACAATTGATGGAACAGGTAAAAATTTGCTGTTTTAAAACTTAAATTAAATTAATTGCAATATAAGGATTTTTAAACATAGCAACAAATAAGGAAATATTATATTCTGAATATTTTCGTGGTTAGGAATTAAGTAGAACCTACATAAAATATACTTACATATAAACAGAACATTTAACAGAATTAAAAGCAAACTGACAAAAGGGATAAAAAACAACACTGTAGCACAATTGAAAAACATTTTAATAGAAGGAATTACATATGCAATAAAACAATGACGAAATTAAAGTGTAAAGGCGTCCCCAGACAGACAAACGCCGTCTCCAACGCGATTGTAAACCCAATACCCTTCAAAAGATCAATCTGTTAATCTTTCCTTATCAGAAGATAAAATTCAAGCGCTGATCGTTGAACAGCGAGCTCGTTATCTCTTAATTCGAGCTGACAATAACGACCTTATTGTTTGTTCATTTATCTCCTGATAATATAAGAAAAAATCCAACAACTTAACTTTCTGATCGGTATTGGGTTTACATTGCACATTTGCTGTTACTTCGTTCTTTTATTCTTTCACTATCATTTTCTTTCTGTATAATTATCCGTATCATGGTATATTTACTCTCTACGCCACTATATTCAACAACTGTTCTTTTATCATCTTTCTTGAAAAACACTTTCTAGTATTTATTTCTAAAACACGCACTTCCGCCATGTCGTCGTGTCGCTCATGTAACCCATAAACGTCTGAATGTTTACTTTTTGTTCTTAATATCCGTGGCGTATGAAGTTCTTTGCGCTCTATTAGAGCCTTTGATATGTTTCACTAGAAAATACGCCTTTTAAATACGGCGTGACAAATTGACTTTAATTTTTAGGCTTTAAATAAAACAACATAGAAAGCATTTCTATTTTTATATTTCAAAATATACATACTAAGTATTTTATGTTTAAATATCTAATTGTTAGAAAAAATTTGTAAAAACTAGATATTTCGTCATAGAATACATATTCTATATATAATACAAAAAAATAAAATAATTTATTGTTTCCCTAATGCTGTTTTGCATTTTCCAAAAATTTTAAGTAAATCCGTTCAGCCGATTTCGTCAGCCGATCAGCAGAGCAAAAACTCACCCTTAATGTAATTTACCACAGAACTCATTCTATTTCTTTCGGAAAAAAAAAACATCGAAAAACAACATGAAAACATAGGGATTACTTATTTAGATAGTTAGGCTGTTATTCTCTAACTTGTTCTTTAAAAAATGCTAAACTTAATTTACACCCAAAATTTTCAATTCAAATTTTCAAAATTTCAAATTCCTATAATATCAGCCCATAAAAATAACATTTCATGTGCTCAAATAAATATGGCTCATTACAACATACGAGTATCATTGCCGTTTACTACCTATTGTCTCGAAAACTTTCCTATTCAATGTTATTATTTTATCCAATACCTCATGATAATAGGCTCATAACTATGGCGATTTTAAACCAATAAACTAACGTATAAGTCACGGAGTGAGCTAAAACATTAAAACTCACGCTAAAATGCTTTAGCTCACTCAAAGTTAAAAATAAAACACTCGCGTACTAATACATTTTTATTAATTTATATTAAACAGATCAACGTGATTAATTAATATTTACATTAATCTGGAAGTTAAAGGACATCGTTCTGTTATTGGTTTCAGGCTGATTTGGGTTATTGGACGTTATAGTTGTTGTAGTACTAGAAAGCATATTTGACGAATCATGAACAGATCCAACCGTTTGATCAACAGTAGTCGAGGGTGAAGAATAATTTGTTGTTTGTTTAACCGGGCCCTGTATCTTCTTGGCTATATCAATCTTGTTGGAAACTGAATCTTGTACATAACCTTCCGCCACCGTGGATGATTTCCAACCACCGTGACGTTTCAATGTTAAAATATCAGCCCCTGCGTTTGCCAGAAGAGTAGCTGAAGTGCGTCTCATACTATGTCCTGTATATAATTGAGCTTCAGGCAGGTTCAAGAAAGACGCCACTTTTTGAGGTATCTTAGATAAGGTGTTAATGCCAACTGGTTGGCTAGTACATTTTTCATTCTTGTAATTCAGAAAGAATCTTCGATGTGATATAATTTGGGGTCTTAAAGATACGTATTTTCTGTAAAGTTCAAGAACATTTAACGAAAACCCTTCAGTAACAATCGTGAAGCTTCTCGATACGTTTGTTTTGTATCCAGTAACATAACATACAGATATCCTCCCTTATCTTCTACATCATCAACCGTCATCTTTGTAATTTCGTCACATCGACAAGCCCCTGATATTCCTATTATTAATAATAATAATAATAATAAATGCATTTATTTCATACGAAACATAGCAACCTCGTATGAGGTCTTTACAATCCTTTTTAAGAGGTGGATTACTCCTCATCCTACTTCTACATTTACAAAATTTATTTATAAATTGGGGTGGCACTTAGTCTCGAATACTATATTTTCCATGTCTTCCTGTCGTTACATTTCTCCTTCCAGTTTTCTATCCCCATCCTCTCCAGATCCTCAGCCACCGCATCCATCCATCTCATTCTGGGTCTACCCTCTCTTTCCTCACTTGGTCGCCATCTTACTATCTTTTTATTGTACTTTCATTGTCCCTTCTTTCTAGATGCCCCAGCCATCTCAGTCTCTGCGCTTTAATAAATTTCACAATATCTTTGCCATCAATCCTCTCCATTAATTCGTAGTTTGTTCTTCTTCTATATACATTTTCCTCCATCCTTTCAGGTCCTATTATTTTTCTCAGTATCTTTCGTTCAAATACCCTCATCTGGTTCTCTTCTTTCTTAGTCATGCACAACACTTCGGACGCATACGTCACTGCTGGTCTTATCAAACTTTTATACACCTTCATTTTAATATTCATACTTATTTTCGGTTCCTTAACAGCTCCTTGTTTGCGTAGTATGCTCTGTATCCGTTCTGTATTTTGTCCTTGATCTCTTCACTTCCTAAACCAGTGCTGCTTATCTGCACTCCAAGGTATTTAAAAACTTTAACCCGTTCAAAGGCGAAGCCATCAATTTTTAATGTCACCTCCATGTTATCCATCTTTTGTCCGCATTCCATATATTTCGTCTTGTCTTCGTTTATTTTCAGTCCGATCTTGTTAGTTTCCTCATTCATCTTTTTTAAAAATTTCTTCTAGTTTTCTTCTTGATCTTGCGACTATAACAACATCATCCGCATATGCAATTAGTTGTCCCTCTCTAGTAGCGAGCGTTCTCTCGCAATTCATTTCCTTCACCACCCGATCAATCATGACATTGAATAATGTCGCCGACAGTGCATCACCCTGTCTGACTCCCCCTGTTATATCGAAACTTTGTGTCTCTCCTCTCTACTTAGTACTGTTGCACTGGTATTCTTCAATGTTGTTTGTACTAGTCTTATCAGTTTTCGGGGTATTTTCAGGTGGTCCATTATTTCATACAGTTTTGCCCTGTTCACCGTATCAAAGGCTTGTTTAAAATCCACGAAGAGAAGGTGCAATCCAATTCTATGTTCATGGCATTTTCTTTCAGTTGTTTTAAGACATGGATGGCATCGACTGTAGATCTACCTTGTCTAAATCCGTATTGATAATCACCTATTATGTTTTCGGTGTAACTCTTGAGTCTTTTCAGGATTATTGTGGATAGTATTTTATAAGCAGCTGGTAATAACATTATTCCCCTGTAGTTCCTGCAATGTTCTGCGTCTCCTTTCTTGAATATTGGGACTATTCTACCCGTTTTCCACTCATCCGGCAGTTCTTCTAGCTTCCATATTTTCAAGATTAACTCGCATACTCTGTTCTTCAGTTGATTTCCCCCAATTTTCCATAGTTCGCCGGGCAGTTCGTCTCTTCCGGGTGCCTTCCCCTTTTTGATTGTCGCTATTACATCTAATATCTCTTCGTGGGATGGATCTTGTATAACTTGTTCTTCTTCGTTCCTTTTTTACAAATACATATGTCTGTTGTCCTTCATCATCTCCATTCAGCAAACTTTGGAAATGCTTCCTCCATACCTCCTTTCTGTCTTCCACTTTCTCTACCGTTCCGCCCTCTGCGTCTTTTACTACTCTCCTATGTGCTAGGGTTTTGTTTCTATATTCGTTGATGTTCATGAAAAAGTCTTTTGTATTATTCATTCTGTTATTGTTCTCCATTTCGTCCAATTTTTCGTTCAGCCACGTGGCTTTCTTTTTTTTAAACATACTTCTAGCTAGTTTTCTCTTTTCTTTGTATGTACTTAGGTCTTCTTCATTTTCTGTTCTTAGCCATATTTCTCTCGTTTTTTCTCTTCTGCTCGGTGTAGTTCGCACATTCTTCATCGTACCAGGCTTTATCTTTTCTTCCTTCTCTGTATCCTATAACTTTCTTTGCGCATTCTTCAACAGTGGTCTTTATAATTTTCCATTCTTCATTAATATCCTCTTTTCCTATTGCATTACGTGTTTCATCATCAGTTTCCTTCTCATATCTTTCCCTTACTTGTACATTATTTAGTCTTTCTGTCGCCCATCTCTGTAACTTATGTTTTCTTGTTGTGTTCGGTCTAGGACAAAATCCCGCGCCCACAATCCCGCTGCCACAATCCCGTCGCCAAAATCCCGTCGGACCGAAATCCCGCCGAACCATAATCCCGCCGGACCACAATCCCACCGGACCACAATCCCGCCGAACCAAAATCCCGCCGCCAAAATCCGGAACCCAATCCCGCCGAACCAAAATCCCGCCGAACCAAAATCCCGCGCCAAAATCCCGTCGAACCGCAATCCTGTCGGACCAAAATTCCGCCGTCAAAATCCCGTCGGACCGCTATCCGACGGCACCACAATCCCGCCGGACCCCTTGCAACAGGGGGTCCAAGTATAGTTTCTTGGCCGCCGA
This sequence comes from Lycocerus yunnanus, assembly GCA_036346125.1. Classification (NCBI taxonomy): domain Eukaryota; kingdom Metazoa; phylum Arthropoda; class Insecta; order Coleoptera; family Cantharidae; genus Lycocerus; species Lycocerus yunnanus. The sequence continues at coordinate 5,273,143 of JARFIX010000008.1, forward strand.
ACCGTCAATTATTAAAACTACAATAGATTTTTAATATATAACTAAAATTATTATATTTTTAAAATATTTTAAAATTGTAGATTACAAGTTTTAGCTAGCTGATTAATTTTTTAAATAAATCTTATTTCCCCCTCCCAAGTGAATTTTCTGGTTGTGCAATTGGTCATACCTCAAAACAGTATGGCCAGATTGGGCGATTTAGCACCAATGGGCGACTTTCGAAAATAACTTGTGCTTAATTTTTCAAAACCCCAAATTTCTGAGAAAGTTGCGATTTATTGCGATAAATAATCGATTTTAACATTTGTAGCCTAATATTTTGCTCTATTGGTAAAAAGCTGTGGCGTATTTAGGGGGGGGCACTTGCCTCCTGCCTCTCGCAAAGATGATTCTGATTGTATCCCTGAAGCCCTCCGTGATAAAAATAATGTTTTACTTTATTACCGTTAATACCGTTACTGTAAGTAACAAAGTAAAAATGAAGGTTGGTAATTGTAATGTAACTCCCTATGACCCCATGATATTTTAGTAAGTACAACAAAGTGGTAAGAAATACAGAAGTAAGTAAGTAATAACGAAGTTTTAAAATGGAGTGCAAACTTTTTAAGTCAGAAGGAAAAGAAAAACTTGCTTTTGACGGCTATATGTTTGATTTTGAAAAATTCAGTGCGTGCAATTCAAAAGTTTTGGGCGTGCGACAGAAGAAAGTCTCACAAATGTAAAGTGCGAATACACACAACAAATGAAGGTATTCTTTTGAAAGAAATGAACAGTCATACTCATGATAGTAATGCAGCCACGGTAGAAGCAACTATTACAGTTTCTCAAATAAAAGAAAGGGCTAAAACACTATGGAACCCACTTCTCAAGTTATCAACGAATGCGTTAGTAACCAAGGTGGATTATTGGAAAGTGTGAAAGTTGCGTTACCATCAGAAACTGCTCTAAAAAGTTATAAGAAGAGTTCGACAAGAAGTCAACGCAGCACCACCTGTTCCTACCAAAGTGGAAGATTTGGTAATTCCAACAAACTTCAAAAAATTCAAGTGTGCCAATGGTGAAATAGACGATTTTCTGTTAGCTGATAATGGCCCAGTTCACAATCGAATCCTTATATTTGGGCGTAGGAAGAATTTAAAGTAAGCTTAAATCGAAAATCATAAAACTTGACATATGTATAATATTTTCGATATTTTATTTTAGATTTTGGGAGAATCAAATCACTGGTTTGTAGATGGTACCTTCAAATCGACTCCTCCCTTATTTTACCAAGTATATACGATACTAGCAAAGAGATTTGGAGCTATACATCCAATAGTATGCGCTTTGTTGCCTAACAAGACTGAATCTACCTACACAAATATAGTGGATCTGTTGAAGACTTCCTGCAATATAGATTTAAGCCCTTCAACAATCTCTTGCGATTTTGAAGTTGCAGCAATTAATACATTTAAAAACTTTTCCCACTGCAAACATAGATGGATGTTTGTTTCACCTGACGAAAAATGTTAAGAAGAAGCTGGATCAACTTCATCTACTAAGCCGTTATAATAACGAGCCAGATTTTGCAATTCAGGTGCGGATGATTACATCGTTGGCATTTGTGAAAATTCCAGATCTAGATGAAGAGGTAGAATTACTGTACCAAGAGTTACCGGAAGAACTTAAGGAACTATTAGAATGGTTCGAACATTATTATCTGGGAAACCGCACACGATCCGCAAATACTCATCGAGGGCCAGCATTTACCCTCAAATTTGGTCTGTTTACGAAAGGGTGTTAAGTGCCACAGATCGAACAAATAATTTTGCGGAAGCAGCGCATAGGCGTTTACAAAGTGAATTAGGCATGGACCATCCTAGCGTATGGAAATTTATAAATACGCTAAAAAAAATTCAACATGGTCGTGACATTTTTTATGATAAGTTGTTGGCTGGTTTTGATCCGACAAAAAAACTTAAACGGTATCGAGATGCAGACAAAAGAATAATAAAAATTGTAACTGAATACACTACAACTCGTAATTTTGTGGAATATTTAAAAGCAATTTCTTATAATTACGCAATGGAACCATAAAAAATGTTTAATATACTATCTTTTAATAATAATACTCGTATATACCACTTGTAGTTTTTGTTTACTTGTTATTTAATTTAAAATTTAAATTTTACTAATTTTATGTGGTACGTGCCCTCCCCCAGAATTGTCCTTATGAATATGATATTAAATTTAAGTTTTAACCGTAATAAATTTTAAGTCTGCGATAGAAATTAAGGTAATTTGAGTTCGTACGTATTGTCCGTCGGATTTTGGCGGCAGGAACGGTAGCCGCGGGATTTTGACGGCGGGAATTGTGGCTGTGGGATTTTGGTTCGGCGGGATTTTGACGGCGGGAATTGTGGCTGTGGGATTTTAGTCCGGCCGGATTTTGATTCGGCGGGATTTTGGTCCGGCGGGATTGTGGTCCGGTGGGATTTTGGTTCGGCGGGATTGTAGTATGGCGGGCTTTTGGCGGCGGGATTGTGGTCGCGGGATTGTGGCCGCGGATTTGTCCCATCCCGTGTTGTGTTAGTTATAAATTTTTCCTGGTTTCGGCTATCACCAATAAATGGTCTGTATCTGCGTCTGCTCCTCTATAAGATCTCACATCTCTTATGAATGTCGCGTTTGTTTTGTTATTAGCACATGGTCGATCTGGTTTCCATGTTCACAGGCCACCCCGGTCTCATCCACGTTACCTTATGTAATGTCTTGTGCCTAAACTTAGTGCTGCTTACAACCAGGTTCATTGCCGCCGCTAACCTATTATTAATGCAACCTAAAAATAACAAGTAAATACTTCAGTAAAACAATAATAAATATGTAATACCTTCATCATCAGGTATTCACTGTTAGGTGCCTCAGTCAGAAACTTTTCAACGTGTTCTCTTTCCAAGATTTTCGCTTTTTTAGGCTTGTAAGGTTTTGCTACACTTTTCAAATAGGCAATCAGTTTTCCGTATTTTGATATGTCAATATTTTTATATATTTTCAAAGTACTTCTTAGCATGGAATATTTCGTCCACATTGATGAAGGTGCTAATTTTTTTCTGCAATTATAGAAATAGGCCAGCATGATATCTTCATTAACTCCAATTACATGTCGCTGCTTACTCCATTCATTAAATTGATGAAATTCTTTATCGTAGTAAATTTTTGACTTTTTTGGAATTAAATCCTTACATGCTGCTTGCGCTTCTTTCTCAACTTCTTGAGGAATATAAATATTTTGTTGTAATTCAACCATTTCTAATGAATTTGTTGACAATATTGATTTGTTTTAATTCGTTTACCATAGTAACTTCACACGGCATTCTACTACACGGCAGACTACTTATTAAATTTTTTTTTAAATTTGATTTACATACTACATAAATTTAAATTTGACAATTTAAAACGTCAAATTTAAAATTTTTGAAATCGTTATATGAGGTATTGGATAAAATCTTGTATGGCACTCGTGTGTTAAGTTACATAACACACTAGTACCATAAATAGCTATTTTATTTTGATATTTTCGTTTTTGACTCAGAAAAATGTAGTACCTACTCGATCTAGATTCGCAAATTAAAATAAAGGTTGTCATTTTAATAAACTGCCTATGGCGTAGCAGTTCAAAAAGAAAACACGATAAAAGCTATCAATGGAGGAAAGAAAGTTTTATTTTCAAAAATAAGGTTGACATATCCCAGGATTTTCTGAGAAAATCTTCGTAAATATTTTTATAAAACTTGTTGCAAACGTTAAAATCTTGCAATGCCACAATGTTTGCAACAGAAAAATCTAACTCGGTATTTAAAATTTGCAGGTGTAAGAGATTACATTCATGTTATGGATTTGGCAACAGGACATGTAGCGGCTTTGAAAAAGCTATGTAAAAACACCAACAATTAAAGGCAAGTGTATCAGGTATGTTACTGCTATCTTCTGCCTATTTTGTTAAAAGTGATTTGGTTTTGGACGTACCCCGGATATACATTCAAAAGTATACGCTCACTGAAGGAAATAAGTAAATTAATCAACAATACAAAAGTTCGGAGAATGTACAGGATTATCGATTAAGTATGTGAATAGTTAAATACTGCTCTAGTAGGTACTGACTTTTGCATTTCTTCATTTTCCATTTTACATGAATTAGTAACAAGTTCTGCTTTTGGCAATTCCCATACTTGATCGATATGCTGTACATCTTCAAACCTTCAAACGTTTATACTTTAGAGGTTACAGAGGCAGTAGAGTAGCGAAAAACAAACACCCCCTCAAACATATAAGATTAAACTTTTTTTTAATATATGGCTTACTTCATTATTTTCCTAACTAAACTATTGATGATAATAATAATTTAAAACAAAAATTAACGTAATTAATTATTAACCTGTTTAAATTAAAAATATGTGCGGTAAAAATTATATTGGGGGTTCCTCAAGTACTTGGATTTGCTGGGGCCTGAAGGAAGTATCTTTAGGGGCTCCTTTATTTTGAGCTGCTTATCATCGTTTTATCAGGTAGCTATTTCAAAGAAGATAGTTTAAAATGCATCCAATTTTCCCATCAGATAACTGCAACAAAAACTCAGATATTCTTCTTATCTTTTTTATTATTTTCTTCTATTTTTGACTGGCGTTGTCTCTTCACTAATTGCCGCGATTTTCTCTTTCAATTTTTTCTCTCGTCTTCTTTTAACCAAAAAAGTGACACGCTGTAAGAGCAGCTTACCAAAAAGAGCATACCATTTTATTATTGCAATAGGTACGTACAAAGTGCGTTCAAAACCAAATTATCTTTAACATTTCTAATTTCTTTCTTCATTTCTCATGTAAACGGGGCATTTTAATTCGTTAACTTGTGACTATGATAGTGGTTTAAGTCACAAAAATGGAAATGTAAGAAAAATCATGTAAGCAATTTGTCAATATTTTTAAATTTTTGGAAAAGAAGAAACGGCGACTAAACCCTCTCATAGTCACTACCTCACTATTTTGATTAATAAATATTATGGGTACAGGTTATTACAATTACACTGAATTTCATTTCATAAAAATTGATTATACAAATTACAGGTATACAATCTTGGTACCGGACGTGGAATTTCTGTACTTCAATTGGTCAAAACATTTGAAAGAGTGACAGGATCTGCAGTTCCCTATACAATAATTGATAGAAGAGAAGGTGATATTACAGCAATGTTTGCAAATGCTGAATTGGCAGAGGAAGAATTAGGATGGAGAGCAAAACATACCTTGGATGAAATGTGTAATAACCAAATTTAAATAACATTCAATTTGCTGTATATTAAACAAATGATGATTATAGGTATGGACTTTTGGAGATGGCAAACTATGAACCCACACGGATATCGCACAAAGAAAGACATTAAAATTACTAATGGACATTGATTAAATAATATTATACCTTAATAAATAAAACAAACACCTAATTTAATTTTGTCATAACAATAACTGTATTTTTTACATAAAAAGTATAAAATTGCTTTATTCCTCACATTGATATAAACTTTCATGTTGAAATCTTAAAACCTCATTACCCCAACTTGTCCAATTGGGAAGTAAATATCTAGCAAAAATTTCTAAGCAATTTGGATTCTTCGGTAAATGCTCTTTAAAAAGTTCTACAATAAATGAAATTAATATTTTTACAGTAAAATCTAATTATAAAAAAATATTTACCAACTAAAGGTGGTTTATTTGAATGTAGTGCACTGGGAACACTTACAATAAGTTTACCATTATCAGATTTTAAATTATGGTGAGAATTTCGCGAACCTATTAGAAGTTGTTCAAAAGGTTGCTTATTTGGTGGAATTGAAAAATCACAGATTGTCTCTCCCGATTGAGTTATCTAAAACACAAAATTAAATATAATTTGATTTAAGTTTATTTTAACAATCACTTTTAACCAATACCACTTTGCTACTAAATTTACATTCCATTTGGTAAAAATCAAATTTTGAAGTGCTCTCAAATTTTGAGATGAATTTGTACACCAAACAACCACAATTCCATTATCGTTCAACAATTTTTCTATTGGAATGGATTGTAAATCATCATTGTACATCATTTTATATCCGTGGTCTGTTTTAGCTTTCTTTCTTCTGACATATTTATTCCACCAAGGGGGATCTAACACTATTATATCATATTTAACATCGATTAAATGTCTTTCAATGTCGATAACGTCTTTGCAAAAGAATTTGCAATTACTTGGAAATAAGAAATTGTTTTCATTGATGGATACAATTTTTGCTTCTACTAAATTTTCTCCAAATAAATTGGATAAGTTGCATATTCCACTCTCATCGTATATTCTTTTAGAAATTGTTTGTGCTTCATCGTTCTTCGAATCTGCATTTTCTAAAATTACATGTGCAGTAAGATAGTTTTTTATTTCTTCTTTAAATATTAAATACTGCTCACGGATACAATTAACCTATAATTCAAAAATTAAAATTGCACTACTACATATTAAGATAAAACTTACTTCTTTTTGAGTTATATCGACTTCTGTATTGCCATAGCTATCTTCTTTGTAGGTATTAAGTTTTCTCTTACGGCTATTTCCTTTTAACTTCTTAAACGGTGTGATAATTTTAAATAAATCTTTACATATTTTATAACTATCAATATTACCATTAAGTTGCACGTATTTGTATATATTATTAATGTATTCCTCATGGGATAATAACCACCCTGTTGTGGAAGAATACAAAACGCTCATTATAAATAATTTATAAAATCTACCACTTTTACCCTAGTACAAAACTTAAACATAACCTCAAATATTTACTCGTATTACAGCCTTCCTTTCTCGAGTTGGTAAACATTAAAAAAAGAGTGCGACTCCAAACCCGTCACCCATTTAAATTACAGACCCGTCGGGTGTACGAACCTTGTATTTCTTAAATTTTTTTTCTAAAAAGTTTCACAAGCAAATACACTTTTTTCATCAAGCTTTTCCTATTAAATTTTATACTTTTCCAGAATAATTTTTCTCCGTGTGGTAGTAGAAAAATTTGAGATTTTTTTACAGTAAGTTTCAAGTAAAATGAATGAACGAGTAAAAATTTTGTTGGAAAGGTAAAACTAGTAATGCCGTTTTCTTTCATTCATTCAAGAAATTCATCTTCGGATCATGCTGATCTGTGAATCAAGTTTAGTGATTGGTTGATAATTTAAAAACCAACCAATCACTGGACTTGATCCACGAATTAGCATGGTCTGAGGATTAACTTCAGTTATACAACTGGCCCTTAAAAATATTAGATAATTTAACCATATAATTAATCAAATTTTTTATTTGTTTGTTTTCTTGCTGTCTGGTTGGTTACTTCGTTAATTTTATCTAAAAGATATCTCTAGGTGAAAAAAAACGGGCATAAAATATTTTGTCGAATTATCTTTTGTTACCCTTGTCAAAGAGTAACTCTATGTCCTTGTAAAATAGAGCCTTTTATTAATTAATAATCAAAACACACTAATAATTTTGAAGCTATCTATGACATTATTTGGAAATTATTAGTCCAGTAATCAATGTGGAACAGAGCCATGTACTTGCAAAATTTCAAATTCCTAGAATGTCAGCCTAAGTCCATTCGCAAAATCCAATTAGCACTGCTTAAACACTCGAAATTATCTATTGTAATTGTAGGTTTTTTATACCTCCACTATTGGGTTAATACATAAAAATAATTCACTGCAATAGCAATTGCACTTCTAATAGAAAATTTTATTCGTAATAAAAAATCGTATCCAACTTTATATTAAAAAAAAATATTAATTTACAGATGCAGCATTACTTTCTTTTTGAATACTTTCAAGATGATCTGGTTCTGTAGTTTTTTCACAATCATCCAATTTTTCAACAGTATCTTCTATTTTTGGAGTCGTGCTTTCTAGTTCAACTTCTGATTTTTTGTCAGAAACGCCTACTTCTTCATCAGCATCGTCACCATTTTCATTATCACTACCTTGGGTTTCATCGTCCACTAGATCAAAATTATGCTGCGATAACCTTTCTTCTAACCAATTTTGCATTATTTTTTCGTTAATTTCAGTATTAATTATGGTTGGGTAAATAAATTCCTCCTTAAAAGAATTTACTTTATCTTCAACATTGTCCCATTCTAAAGTTTCATGTAACCCGTCACTTCCATATCGTTGATTATATCTTATGTAATGCACTTGATCTAACATTAGCCCTAATCCAGGAGCTTTAGGAATATTGATTTTTTCTGATGTCCACGCTTTGTTAAATATATCCATTGGGATATAACCCTTGATAACAGCTATAGCTAGGCCAACCATTTTTCTTATTTGATGCAACATAAAACTTTGACCTACATAAAATCAAGCATTACAATTGAAAGAAATAATAAATTTAAAATTCTTCACCTCTGACTTTCAAAACACTGAATTCTACTCCATTACGAATGAAGGGAGGTTCGCATTCAAATTCCATTATATACCTTTTGGCACTAGGATCTTGAGGATTTTTTTTACAAGTAAAATTGTGAAAATTTTTTGTGCCCTTAAATTTGTCCAACAAATTATTAATCTCTTTACGTGCAACTTCGTTTAAACGAAACTCTTCTTGGGATCCTTCGCTTTTAGATTTAGCAAATGAAATTGTTGGAAGCATGTAAATATATGTACGACCATCACATTGTGTTTTACTGTTAAAACCTTTTGTCACCCTTTTTATATCAAACACTCGGATAGCGTCATCCAAATTTTCGTTAATTTTATCGATATTCACTTCCTCGGCTATAAAAATTAAATTTACATAGAATAAAAATTAAAACTAAACGACATAATTACGTAATTTGATGGAAACAACTTGGCGAGCAGCAGATACACCCTTGTCCGTTCTGGCAGCTCTTTGAAACTGAATAGTTTGTATCTGATTGAATGATTCCTGAGTAATTAAGTCGGCTTTCAGCAAAGCCTTAAAGAGATCTTCTTCTATTGTACGAGTAAATGGATTACTAAGCAATAATAATACTCAGTAATGACCAAAACTTGGAATTATATTAACTTACCGTTGCATACCAAAATAGTTGGCTCCCAAATAACCCAACAACATCGCGTATTTTCGTCTCTTAATTCTAACAAACGATTCATCTCCACAAACCCTTTTGGAGTTGTCAAATAAACCTTCACCTTTATCACTTCTACGCTCTTCCCATTTCCGTTTCTTGCTGCGGCCATCGTAACGTAATTTTTTGAAAGAAAATTGTGAATCCACCTTGGTGGAAGAATTTGAACTCATAGTTTGCAATAACTTCACTATAAAATATTACATTTAATTTTGCAATCAAAAAATGAGGTAATAATGCATCTCACCACAGGGAAATAAAAATTGTTTATTGTTACAAATCGCAAAGACTTTTAACATAACCAATACTTTGTCACATGCATTTAAGTGGACATTTAAAATAGCAATTGCTTAAATTCACTAATAATTAATATTTTAAGAGATCAATTATATTCACATTGCCAACATCATACATAACCTCACTTCTTAAGAAAATTATAGTGACAGAAGCCAATCCCAAGATTAAGGTAGGTATACACTGCATATTTTTAATAAATCATATGAAATTATTCAATTCCGCATCAACTTTATTTACTCCAAGAAATAAATTTAACAATAGCTTTAGTAGTGGTTTGGAAAAACCAACAGATGTTTAATTACTTTCTACAACATTATAAAATCCAAAAGGTTTTTGTGTCGAATTGATTTTATTTAATACAACGTCGAGGGTTAGTTCTGGAAATTCTTCTAGTATTTTTTCAGGTGGTGTTTCGATGTGCTTGAAGAGTAATTGTTTAAGAGCTTCACTAAGTGGCTTACCGTGTGCAAATTTGCAACGGTCGCCTGCCCGACATTCTAATCCTTTATGATAAAATTTACACGGAAATTGAGAGTGCATATATAAACATTGATTTCCTTTAGTACAACAATCCAGTAAATAAAACTTACACAATTCCATTTTAATTGGTGCACTTACTGCATGGGAAAACTGACATTTTTCTTCTTTTGCACATTTTCCTTGCATATAAAAAGAGCAAATCGGTCTTTGTGCTTCGATTTCTTTGTTCCTCTGAACTTCTGTTTTTTTATTGTCTATTTGCTTATTGGATATTTTCATTTTCTTATTTGTTCTATCATTCTTGGCGTTTGATTTCCTCTTAGCACCTTTAGTTTGTTGTTTCTTGTTTTCACTACCTAAATTTCCACGTTTTTTTGAAAAATTTTCCACTGCATTTTGAATATTGCATTCAAAATTAGATATAACTTGAGTGTTGCCATCAGAATTATTCATTTTAATAATTTCTTGAGATTTATTAAAATAGGAAGATTACCTACTGATGTGATTATAATGTGACAGTTGGTACTAGTGCTGAGCTTTTTAATATAATAATTAATTTAATTTTGTCTAGAATTTATGGTATAATAGTAGGTATCATATTTTCTTTACATGAAAGTAATGGCCAATATTCATTTTCAAAATAATTGATTTGAAATGTCAAAATATAATTTAACCTACTCATAGGCGGATCCTTAAAAATTTTTGTAGGGGCAATTTATTATTCTATAATTATTTTTTACGTCTATATTAAATACCTAATAAGGGGTACCTACAAATATTGGGTAATTTAAACTTGTGAGTAATTTTTTAACGAATGACAACGAAGTGCGTAATTACAAAAGTAATATACATATTACTCCTAATCGTTTTAAAATAATACTAATAATAATTATTACATTGGTAGAATAATAATTACAATAATCATAAGTGATAACTAATGTAAATGTGCAGCAAAGCTGGTTTTCGACAAATAACTGGGGTAACGAGGAAGGATCATTAGCCTTTCTGAGCTAGAGGTAATAAACCTGAACTCAAAAGTACACTTTTTTCTATAAAAATCGCTTCACTGAACGAAAGAGCACAAAACTACGAATCATTTAAGGTGAGGATGAATTTGGTAGGACTTCTATTAAGGCCACAATTCGAATTTGAAAATCACAATATTCATATAAGAAATACGCGTAGTTGTATATATTACGTCATAATTGACCATAATCTATCACTAGTCAGTGCGGTGTAGGTGGGTCGACACTCGCAACCAGGGAGAAACTACCACTCGCTCCCTGCTATCTGTCTGTTCTGTCGTGTTGTAGTACGGGGGGGGATTTGAGTAGCACGAATACGATACCACCATTGTAACAATATGGGGTTTCTCGCTTAAGGCTGTTCTTACTCGATTGCTAAATTGACTATTTTAAGGTTTGGCGATTTACATGCCATTGCTTTAATATTTATCAAAACGCTACGAAATTGTTAACAACACTTTTCTAAAAAATGCCTCTAGGGTGCATGCCCAGTTTTAAAAATTTTGTAAAAAAATTTAAAAATTGTAAAAAATTTCAAAAGCCAGGTCGTGACCTGATTACGTAACTATTTTTAAGGGCGCTCGAAATCTTTAAAATAAGGAGATGGGAAACTTATTGAGAATGCCACTTATCGTCGATTTTTAGCAATCAAATGCGATCTCTTGGAAATTTACTTTAAACAAAATTATAACGTCGATACTCGTAACAACATTTAGGAAATGATTTAAATAAATATTCGACCAAATGCAATTAATTTATCAACTTATTCCAATATCGGGGAATAAACAAATATGAGATTCAATTTTAATCCACAAGAACAAATTGCTTTCCAAATTAAATATTTTTTTGGAAATTTTTCGAATTTTGTGTTCTTCGTCTATCTGATCTCGACGTGTTGTAACATAAAATTCCTGTCTAGGTAGCTGTTGAAAGTCTGCCTTAGAGTATGTTTCGTCGTCCATCACCACACATGCATATTTTGTAAGGAAATTCTCGTACAATTTCCGGGATCTTGTTTTTGCAGTCATTTGCTGCTTTTCTGATCGATTTACAGCTTTCTGTACTTTAAAAGACCTTAACCCAACAAGAGTTTTCATTAATTGTACAGTTGATTTTGACGTACCTGTTTTACCCGCCATATCCCTTATTGATGTGTTGGGTTTACGTTTAAACTCTTTACCACTTGTTTTTGCACTTTTGGGTCAGCTGTACCACGTTTTCTTCCAAAACCACAATTTCAATCGACACTTGGTACTTTTTTAAAATTAGACAGCACATTTTGTACGGTTGTTTTCGGTATATTTAAAAGTTTCGCTAATGTCACAAACATTCGCGGATTTCTTAAGTGTTCGGAAACAATTAACTTTCTTGTTTTCACTTGTTTGCTCTCCATATCTATTCACACTGAAATATTTAGTAAGACTGAAGAGGTATACTTTTCCAGCAGGTAATTTTGAACACAATGGCTTAAAATTTTTGTGAAAATCTCAAAATATGTATTTAAACCATAAAATTAAAAGTGGTCGGATTTCTTCTAGGACAATCTTTACATCAAATTATAAAAAAATATTATATTTCCTGTAATTGGGGGTTGCTTGTTAGAAATTAAACAGCATAATTAAAAATTGAGGACCTTTCGTTTTTGAAATGAAAATTTTCTTTTCACCTTTGTGAAATGGCCCCAATTTAAAGGCAAAACAAGACTTCATATTACCTTAAAGCACTTAATTTTGCGAACCATACTGAAAGATTCTCAACTTTATTTTTAAACAAATGTGTTTTAATAACGTATATACTTAACAAGTTCTCTATTATACAATAAAAATATATTAATCACCAATCGTCTTGTCTTAATTTATAAGTCCAATTATCACTGCGAACCGTATTAATGTTAGGGCCATAATAAGGTATAATATATGCCGATCCATCTGCTGGTCCTAAAGTTTGTGTAGCAATAAGAATAATATCAATAAGTTGTCCTAAAAACATAAATCCAAGGGTGCAAAATTTGGCAAGTCCTATGGCTGGATATCCTAAATAAAATCGATCTGCACCAAACATTCCCAAAAACACCGACAGCAATAATGTAGTCTCATAGGAGTACCCATTACTAAAACAATTTGGCATTAAAAATTAATCAAATTAAACTACATTACGACCTACGTCCAGTTGCATGGCATTTCTTTTGTAAAGGACGAATTTTTAGTTTTAGTGCATATTATACCTTCCACTGCAATACACCATACTATAACAAATCAGATATTAGTTAAATAGAGTAAAATTACATTATCAACTACCTTTTGCTTTATTGTCTTTTCTACAACCCTTCAATTGTTGCGTTTTGGAATCTATATGACTATAGCTAGGATCGGGACATAGATATTGACCCATTCGTAAACTGTTACAATCGACTTCATCTGAATTACTACTTACAACAGATAATATAATTACAATACAAATTTTTATCATTAAAATTAACATTTTAATGATTCATCCCTAATTTTTCACATTTAATAACTCACTATTTTTAAGGTTAGGTAATCTTTATGACATTTCAGATACAATGCAGTGGCGACTCGTGGAATTGTACATCTATGAATAATCTCCATGTGAACGCTACTTTATTCGAACAAACTTGAACGGTAAAATTTTCGGATTTTAACCTTACTTTTTGTACGTCAAAAGTCAAAATGTGAAAATAAATATAGATAATGATTTGCTTTTAAAATTAAAAATACAAACCGTCGAATATGTCGAACTGTTTATTGAAAATGGACAGTATACGTTCTACTCTGAGGTGCTGCATATACTATAAAAAATGTCTAAATATTTTATTACGAAATAGTAGCAATTATCAATCGATAGCATGTAATGTGGGTACGATGGATAATTTTACTAGTCAACTTATGGAGAAAAAGTATCAAAAGTGGAAAGCATTCAAGTTGAACCAAAATTTTGTGAAACAAGAAGAATCTGAGGTAAACAATGTATTGAAGAAGAAATTGTGTGAACAATGTTTAAATAAAACCGATTTTAACAAAAATATAACAAATGCCATCGAATTGAATGACATTGAAAGTGTAAAAAAAATTATAAACAATTGCATACAGCAACAATATTTGCCCACTCCGGTAGTATTACAACAAAGTCTTACTTTATTTTCACAAAGTGGAGAAATTGAAGGAATTAGAAGTATTATACAATTATGTGATACCATGAAATCGCCCATTTTAATAAAGCACTCAAATTTTAAACTTTACTTAGCTAAGGCAGTTTGGATTAAAGGAAATGTTAGTGAATCTTTACATATGTTTGACGAAGTTTATCGAAATAACGAGTTTTTGCGACGTGAAATTCGGGCCACACTGAAGTTTTTAATATCAAGGGACATACACCAACGTAGTGAAGCTGCCTTAATTAATGCTATTAATTTTTGTGAACATTTAGTGAAAGATTTTAATGACTATTACTTTTTGGTGTGTATCTGGGAAGTTTGTATTTTAAGCGAATGGTATAGCGATCAATGTAAGGCCCTAGATTTATTAAAACATCACATCCATTTACATAAAGCTATTGGTGATCGCTTATCTTTTATTATTGCTATAATTTTAAAAAAACATCAGACGGAAATTGTGTATAGATTACTGGAAGAGTTTTTAAAACTCAAAGAACGATCCATTTCAGCTAGAATTACTTCAGCTTTATTTGACTATAAAGGTAAATAAACATTGTCTTAACAAACATTAATTTCTTTTATTATGTTTACAATTTATTATTAAAATATGTTCAACATTGAACCGTATAACTCAAATAACAAGTATTTATTTATGTTAATAAAATTATTTTTCAGTTCGTAATAAGGATCTTCAAGGCTGTGCAGAAATCCTCAAATGGAGTGATGAACAAAAGTTGGTGTTACCAAATATTCAAAAACAAAAATTTTTTAATCTTGTAATAAATTCTAAAGTTAGAGAAATTTCATCCTCGAATATTCAAGAAAAACCACCTAGTCATAAATGTAGTTATAAGTTTTAAAAATGTAAATAATGTTATGTAAATACTCAGTAATTTAGGAATTAAAATGCTGTAATAGGATTGTTTGGAATTATACACGAGTGTCCTTATCAATTTCTGATTTACTTATAAGCTCATCAATTGTTTGGATTTGTTCTTTCTTATTTGATTTAGTTTCTTCATTTGATTCTTTATTGAGTTCCAAATCGTCTTTCTTATCTCGAAAGTATAACCAGCTGAAATGAAAGCTTATGCTTGACATTTTTTTATCAATTACAAACTTACATTAGCATTGGAATTCCAAGTGTGTGCATTGCTATACCAAATAGGAAAAATGCTTGTGGAAATGTTTCCCTTGTGTGTGCATAAATTCCTTTACTATAAATTTGCGCAGAAACTGCCGCCGCAAGGGCATGTATTATTGTACTTAAAGAAAATGCTTTTGCTATATCATCTTCTACCACAGCTTTTGTGAGTAATGACCGATTAGCTGCATGTCCTGGTGCTCTTAATACAGAAAATGCAATTCCTAAAATAAATATTTTTATTATTATAAACTGTACTACCTGTTGTTTTCTGAATCAAAAAACTGGCAATATTAAGATTTTTTATTTAGGAAAAAAAATCGTTGTACTCCGCCATTCGACATCATGTAAAATGAAAAGATAGGCAAGTAAAAAAATACTGGATTAGCTTTTTTCGTGATATTAGAATAGGATTTAGTGAAACACTATTAATTAGTCGACGTTTTGCTCTATTTATTGTGAGCTTTTTCAGGACTAGAATTCTCAATGCAGTTTTTTATTACAAGAATCATGCATTATTCTTACCAAATTATAAAGTAAACCCTCTTAGATGTTATTATTTTTTTAAATAATAAAAATAAAATTTAAACAAATCAAACAATTAAAACCGCTATACATGTTACAATAAAATAAACTGAATTAAAACAGATAACAAAATACACTCGCGAGAGCCTTTTTTGGTAGTCACTCTCTTGGTCTGATACTTCTACCTCATCGAAGTTAAAGCTGTGTCCGTAGTCCAAATGGTGTTGTACCAATTCTAGTCCTGAAGAAGCTCACAAGAAATAGAGCGAAACGTCGACTAATTAATAGAGTGTTTCACTA
Organism: Lycocerus yunnanus; assembly: GCA_036346125.1. Taxonomy (NCBI): domain Eukaryota; kingdom Metazoa; phylum Arthropoda; class Insecta; order Coleoptera; family Cantharidae; genus Lycocerus; species Lycocerus yunnanus. Next base: position 5,289,240 of record JARFIX010000008.1, read on the forward strand.
AATCCTGGTTCAATATCCCGAAAAAAGCTAATCCAGTATTATAAAAAATGGACGAAAATCTTTGGTCATCAGTAAAAAAATTGTTTTTTTTTGTGGTATTGTTTTTTGTTAAATAGGTGAGAATCGATCGCCTCGCACAAGTCAAACTCTTATTATTAATTAATTTTAATACATTAATATATATAATATCATAATACTGGACCACGGATTCTCTGGATTAAAAAACTATCTTCCAATACATTAAAACCAGACAAGCGATTCAAATGACCAATTTTTTCTCATTCTTCCAATTCTAAGACCCACGCAAATCCATAAAGAATCTTTATTTAGCAATATGCCCAGATGGGACAAAGTGTACGATCAATATCTGCTACACTATTTAAAATACAGAAGTGCGTCGGTTTTAAGATCTGTAGATTCCATTTTGCCTGAAAATCTGTTGGAGAGGGTAAAACTTTTAACGGGGATATTGTCTATTTGAAAAACCGGCACTGGTTACAAGAATTCTGGAACCATGTGCTATCTAGATCCATGCTGTCCTATTAAGGCCACAGAAATTCCTTATGTAAGGATGCAACCGAAGTCGTTTACCCGTTCCCTCAAGAAGGCACTCTAGCAATCAATACCTCAAAGATTATAGACTAAAGAGATAGTCTTTCTCGTCTATGTCAAAGATGTTTCCAGCACCTTGCGAGAGGACCACCGTCTTTTCGTGCCTTCCAAATCACGGAGACGGCATTGCAAAGTGAGATCTACCCGGTTGTAAACCGAATACCTTAACGTTAGCAGTTTCTAATTATTTCTCCTAAATTACCTATTTCTATGGTAAAACTATAGCCATATTCCTCTAATTAAAAATAAATTAGTACGTGCATTAAGTTGTAAGTAAATAAGTACCTATTAGATATAAAATCTATAATATTGTAAATATAACTATTGTCATTGACACGACAAGATGAGTAATGTAATAGAGGATTGCCATGGGAGCATGGGATAAACCAATGAAAAATAAAAAGAAATGCATAACATGGTTCGCCAGAAAATCTGAAATAATATAGGGAGTTTTATTTAAAAATATATTTGTAATCTTTCGCTCAAGCACAGAACATTTTTTGTAATTAAAAATTTAAATTAATTGTTAAATACTAAAAATGTTAAAATAAAATACCACTGTAGAAAGAAGAAAGATAAATCATAAAATTATTTAAATGATATTAAAGATTGAACATATATAATTTCCGGTTTCACACCGTTTACACAGTTTCCGGTTTTCCCTGGTTGTGCCTGATGTTGCGTGTTGAAAACTGCACATTAAAAATATTAGATAATACTCGATTAAATAAGCAATAATAAACAAATTACAAAAATATTAATAATATTCAAAATGTTTAAAATTGTTCGAGTCATCTGCAAAGTTCTCCATCATATTTCAAAATCTTGCTAATCTTACACTTCTTTTAATATTAAACTGTTCCGAAAATCACTTATTAGTCAGTGCACTTACTACACCAAGTGTAAGTTCTAGCTGGCAGCTCCCGAATTCAAATCGTGAAACAGTATAATAGCGTTTTAATAATTTGCTAATTTTTTCATGGGGATTTTCGCATTTGTAACGCCCGGATCATTTTTGAGAGCAATTTTAACTACCAAACTTATACAATGTTTTTTTTCTACTCTAAACACGCAGCAATAATAATATTATATAAATTTCATGTTACATTATTGTGAGGGTTATATAATTACAACAATAAAGAGAATCAATTAGATTCAGTAGATAACAAAATTGTAACTGTAAATTAATGTATTATTAAATATTTATACTTTTTAGAGATAATAACACATTTTTGTTAAGTAATATGAAAATATGTTAAAGGAATTTGTTGAACAGTAGTGAACTCTCGTTAACACGAATAAAGTTGTGAATATCATTATTATATTATATTAGTTAGCTATTCAAGTTTAATTTGTACATAATAATAAATTATGATATCGTATAATTTTATCGTAATATAGTCCAGTCATTATATACGAAAAACGGAATATAAATGCAAATGAACCGAGAAGGCTAATTTTTGGATATTGTGTAGGGGAACTTAGAAAAGCTTAACTTGAAATTGTCGACCAAGATTTCCTATGAGCTTTCTCCGCCATCTTGAAAAGAGGTGTAAATTTTGTTTTCTTACGATAACTCGGCTATTCACCATGATACAAAAATTGCGATTATATACTTTTTGTTGCCTTTTTACGATTTACAAATTAGGTCATATAATTTTTCACCTATCGTTGATCGTTGCAGATATATCAAACGATAAAAGTAAAAATTAAAAGATTTAAACTTGTTTTTGCTGTTTTCTTCTTTATTATGATACATATCAAAATAATGTCAGTAATCAAACTTATAGATCATGCTAATATCTGTAATGCAGTCTTTTGTTTTCTTTTAGACAAAAATTATGACTTTTAGCGCCCTGTAAAGTTGGTAAATCCGCGTAAAATTTCGATTTCATAGCTAACGCAGTTTTATAGATTATGTTGCAACGGATTTGCGGTTTTGAAAAATTATTAAAATATAATATAAATAAATAAAACATCAAAATTAGGAATCACACGTACGAAATTTATTATAAAATATATATATTTGTGTTGTGGATGTGTTGTGTTGTAGAGGTTGGTTTTAATATTTGTATTTTCTTCGTTTCAATGGTCTTGGTTCACAGTCTTTGTGTTCAGAGTACTCATCGAATTGTGGAGATTTTTCAACTACAACAGATAATTCTTCAATAGTCGAATCATTCTCATCATCCTCATTGAGCAGTAAATCGACTTTGGCAACATTGTTGCATGTTTGCACACTGCAATTTATGCAAATAATGGAACAAGCATTCCCTGATTTTCGGAACCCACTGGCAGCTTTGCATTTTCCTTTGCACTTGTACAATATGAGCTTTAAAAGCTCAGGTGGTGCTGGAACCCGGTTCAAGTCCATGTTTTGTTCGTCGCCAACCCCATTCCTGAGGATCTGTAAACCCCGAGCCACATTTGCATCTGGTGATAACGAGGGTCAACCGCTACAGGAAATCCTGTACAATTAACTTCACATACTTCGTCAAAATTCACCGTATTTCATATTCTTCATCAGTAATTCACCGTACTTCATCAATAATTCACTGTACTTCACCTACTTCATCGATATACTTCATTGTTTTCACCTATTTTGCAAGTATTTCATGTATTTCATGTATTAATTCACATGAGATTTCATGTACTTCATGAGATGTGTACAAAAACTTCACCAGCGGTTAACCCTCGGGTGATAAGTTCGGAATACATGTTGAGAAATTTGCAGAGTCTCATGTCGATGTGCTGCTTAGATGTTGAGCACGGTACTCCAAAAAATGTTCGATTTGTTTGCAATTATTTTGAACCATGCCTCAAGTCCACGATACTATTATGCTGTCAGTAATTCCACGTCTCTGAGTTAGTTCTCCTGTTGTCTTCATAGATCGCATAAGAGTCTACTCTATCGTCATGTCTGACATAATATCAGACCAATATTTTTCCATTCCACGAGTCACAAAATAGCCACGTCTTGTGAATCTAACGTAGTCTTCGTTAGGTATGTTTTCAAGCAGAGTTCGCATGTCCAGTAAGTATAAATGAGCAGACTTCGCATAGAGGAAATTATTGACATTGTCTAAAGGGTGACGGTTCGAATTCCCTGATCGCGATTTTACCATTTTTTGTGGATTATGAAAGATGAGGGTCCCAATAGCATAAATAAAAATAAAATTTGCGGAAAATTCACACAATTTTGAAAAAACGGCTTTAAAGTTTACATGTAATGGGGTACTCCCATTGGCTCGTAGAAACCATAACCCCGCCCACCTGCATTTGTTCGAGTAAAAGCGAGTGAAATTATGATTTTTAACCATTTCGGCCTTTTTAGGGCCACAATCAATTTTGAATGGTGTTTTTTTTACTTTTAGCGTGAATTCGTTTTGGAGTGGTTGCGCTGTCAAAACCTACTCTCGCACCGCCCTCGCCCTCTGGGGCTCGTACGGAGCTTCAAGCGGTTTTGACACGCGCTAAACTCATTAAAACATCCCTTAAGCGGCTTCAACTCGAAAATTTTGAAAGTTGACGCGACGGATCTCTGAGAGCGACTGGTATCTCCCCACAACTAGTCACTGTCGACCCAGGCACAGCACACGTACCGCCAACAGAATGAACGATACATTTTAATTTTAATACACTTACATGTATTTCTTATGGAAATTTGCAATTTTCAAAATTAAATTGTGGCCTTATTACAACTCCGACAAGATTGATCCTCACCTTAAAGAGCTTGTATTTTGTGTTCTTTCGTTTGGTATGGCCATTTCTATAGGGAAAAGTGTATTTACAAACCCTAAATTCGAACTCTTACCGTCTAAAGTAGCTAGAATTTAAATACTGACTTTTAATGAATCAAATTTAATAACTTCAATCGAATATTACTCGAAAAGGGTGCCAGTACAAAAAATTCCTACAAAAGTTGTTTATTTTTAAAGATCTTTTCAACGATACCACATTTGATATGTAGTGCCATTTAAAATCTGAAGTTCTGAACATTCTGGAGCCATCTACTTGGGATTCCGACTTTTCCGTGAAATAATAATATAGCCATTCGATTCTTTACTACGGTTTTGTAATAAATTTTTGACGCAACTTTATACGACTAACCGCTTTTGAAAAAATGACTAATACGGGTGGTCTCATTCACCCTGTGTAATGACTGAACTATAAAACTGCGTTAGCTATGAAATCGAAATTTTACGCGGATTTGCCAACTTTACAGGGCGCTAAAAGTCGTAATTTTGTCTAAAAGAAAAACAAAAGACTACATTGCAGATATTAGCATGGTCTGTAAGTTTGATTACTGACATTTTTCGATATGTATCATAAGAAAGAAGAAAACTGCAAAAACAAGTTTCAATCTGTTAATTTTACTTTCCCATTCGATATTTCTACAACGATCAACGATAGGTGAAAAATTATATGACTTAATTTATAAAGCGTAAAAGGGCAATAAAAAGTATATAATCGAAATTTTTGTATCATGGCGGAGAGCCGAGTTATCGCAAGAAAACAAAATTTACACTTTTTTCAAGATGGCGGAGAAAGCTCATAGGAAATCTTGGTCGACAATTTCAAGTTAAGCTTTTCTAAGCTTTCTACACAATATCCAAAATCAGCTTTCTCGGTTCATTTGCGTTTTCAAATGTGTATAATGACTGGACTAATATTATACATAATACTATCGTAACGGTAATTTTATCCAATCATGAAATTTTCACTTTTAGGTTTCTATAATGCAGAATAGTAGGTTTCTATATGCAATATACAAAGAAGCCATATGATCTAGCTCCGTATACGTCCGTTCGCATATTTCAATTAAGGGCCAATTATATACCAGGATTTCCTCTCGAGTCACCTTAGTCCAAGGTTTAAATTCGGCTATTGGGTGATAATTTAATAAACAACTAATCACCGAACTTGAATCACGGATAAACTTTGTTATACGACTGAATGAATGAATAGACATAAATGAAATATTGTCAAGATTCAAAAACACAACAAACAAAAAAAATTAATGGGGATCAGACATACAGAGTTATGGGCGCTTTTTAAATGTTTATGAAATTATTTTATTAGCAGTACATCTTTTTTTGGTTGGTAATAAACGAAAAAACCAATCAGAGGTACGAAAGATCGAGTCACAGATGTATAATTAAACAGGTGAACTGACAAGCTATGTTTATAACACATATAAATGTTCCGAAAGTTTCGGCATGTACGTAAGAAAAGTCCCGACAGAGATAGAAAACAACTTATTGCACATGATGCAAATATCGCAGTTGCGTAGTCACGAGATGCAATGCACATTTTTGCATATCGTCGTTTCGCCTTTAAAATGCAACATGTAAACAGGTGTAATGTATTATGAATTTAATTGTTTAATAATTATTATTCTTAGATTAGTAAAAATAATATTAAAGAAAATACGGCGCGCCACTATTTAAATATTAAAAAATAATTTTTTAAAACGAAAGCTGCTCAGGACTTGCAATGATGAGAGTTCTGAAATATGTAATGTTACGGTCAATGACGACAATTCGGCCATTAACGTCAATGGCCGGTCAATGACGTCAATGCCCACCGTTAACCATTGACGTTAAATTGCCATTGACGTATGTAACATGACCAAGCATTTTGGGCAATGATGACATTTAAAATTTCATATGTAGTTTTACATCATTGTCCGGACAATGACGTCATTGCCCAATACAGAGTGGGCAATGATGATATTACTATTGTACGGTGAGGAATGTTGTATAACAAAACTAGTATCATTTTAGTTGGCGATTTTTTTATAGAGATTAAGTATTATTAAGTAATTACCAACTTAAAAATATATCTAATAAGTTAAATAAAGAAGTTACGAAAAACAATTAAAACGAAAACGATTAAAACGAAAAGGAATTGAACATAACAGAAATGGATAACAAAGATCTCGATGAAATGCGAAAGCGATTTAATGAACAAATTAACCTAGCAATACAAGAAAAACGTGATGATAATAAATCGTATTTAGACGTTGGTGAATACAACAACCGAATTGGTGAAGTTAAAGAAGCGAAGACTTTACTTTTACAAGAGGGTCTAAGAAAACAACGAAGCATTATAGGATGGTGCGTAAATATGATGTAATTACTATAAATGGAAAAGAGCGCCTAATCAAACCTGTTGCTGAAAGTAATCTATCAAAAGTTTTGTATTATGCAACAAATGAAGAATTGTTTGATATTATCCATAATGCTCACCTGGCAATCGGACATGGTGGAAGAAATAGAATGGTAGCCGAAATAAGTAAACACTTCTGCAATATTACCAAAGAAACGATAATGGGATATCTTCGGATTTCCATCCAGTGTCATAAGAAAAGTAGCAATCCTAAGAAAGGTTTAGTTTCGAGACCCATTTTGCATTCACATTTAAATTCACGTGCTCAGGTTAATTTGATTGATATGCAGTCACAAATCTACAACGGTTTTCGCTTTATTATGGTGTATTAAGATCATCTTACAAAGTTTGTGTTGCTGAAAGCTTTGAAAAGCAAAAGAGCAGAAGAAGTCGCATTTCATTTGCTGGAAATTTATTCTACTTTTGGGGCACCTCTTATTTACACTCCGACAATGGCCGAGAATTCGTCAATTCTGTTCTGATGGAATTACATGCTGCGTGGCCTGAGGTAAAAATTATTTACGGAAAACTTAGGCATAGCTAAAATCAAGGATCTGTTGAGCGAGACAATAGAGATATCGATGATATGTTGGGGGCGTGGATGGACAAAAATAAAACTACAGATTGACCTGTAGGAGTTAAACTTATTCAGTTTAAGAAAGACCGTACTTTGCGTTCTGGAATTAGAAGATAACCATCTGAAGTAATGTTTGAATGTCCGGTTAGAGTTGAATTAGCCTCAACTGGAATACCACACGATGAAATTTTAAATTTATCCACCGAAGAAGATGTCGAAACTCTATTACAAGAAATGGAAAGAAGGTTTGAAGAACTAACAGGTAAAAATTCAAATAGAGAAATGCCAGATAACAAATCAGTTGGTGAAATGGAAGGTAATGTGGAACCAATACTTGAAACCGAAGAAGACATTGAAAACTTGTTAGAACCCGTTATTGAAGAAAGAAACGTTTGCAGCCAGTGTACTATAGTATTACCTCTTGGCGAAGAAGTTAACCATGCTGGAATATGCCACAGCTAATGAAAATAATAAGAAAAGCTAATTATGTTAGAAAATATTAGCGAAACGATCAAGGAAAATAAAATTACTCTTAGACAAGCTGCAGCTCAAAACAGTGTTTTAGGAGGACAGGGTTACAAGCGTTGTCACTGCAAGGGTGGATGTAAGAATAATCAATGTGTGTGTCGTGCTAGCAAACAAATTTGCAATTCAGTGCCATGGATCACTCCATGCCAGAATAAAATGATGGAATTTAAAAATTTTATTTAACTATTTTTAGATTTAAAACTTTTGTTAATTTTATTATTTTGTTAATAAATGATTATAATACAATAAATACAATACACCTAAATGTTGCTTGCCAGTTGGCTGTTAAATTCAAATCGCTATTTTGCTGTTCCTTATAGCATTCATTCTATGATATCATCATTGTCCAATCCTTTTGGCCATTAACGTTATTGACCGGCCAAAGACGTAAATATTACAATCAGATGAAAATATTTACATCATTGGCCAACGTCAATGGGCATTGACGTTAATGGCCGGTCAATGACGTTAATGGCCAGCATAATTGGACATTGACGTCATTGCGGCCATTGACGTCAATGCCCAATTACATCATTGACCGTAACATATACAGGTAATAAACAAATAGAGACGGTCACTGGCCTAGTAGTTAGAGAGATCGACTACTAATGCTAAGGCACCCGGTTCGAACCCGGGAGGAGTCTACAAAGGAAAATTTTCTTTCTGGCTCTCTTTCTATCTATGACCGTCCCCATGCTTCGGAAGGCACGTAAAGCCGGTGGTCCTCCTATGTTAATGAATTGCCATCATTAACAATAATATAGGGTAACAGGCACATCTGAAGCCAGTCTAGCAAACTACTTCAGATGTAAAACAAATAATATGCTCACATAACTATCAGTAGCTTCGGATCTTTGTCGATGTTACTGTTGGATATTACAGGACCTAGTCCTAATTTAAGAAGAAGAAGAAGAAGAGGTAATAAATATAATGTATGCACAATATATATTTTTGGAATTATTGCATGAAATGCATAATATAAGCTATAAGGTAAGTAACAAGATTGATAAACACAATACATAAATGTATTAATTACATCACGTTACATTAAAACACAGTGTAACTGTATCTTTTCGACAAGCATCTCTGTTGTTTCCGTTCACATTATTCTTCTTCTCATAGATTTTCATACACTTACATTCCAGAACTTTCACAATCTTCCGCGTTTTTTTCTTTCCGCCAGGGTTCCATTTAAATAATCTTTTTATTCAGCGTCCGTCGTTTATTCTTAAAAGATGTTCAAAACACTTTAGCACTTTTCTTTCAATTTTGTCTCCTACGGTTTCTGGTGCTTCTACTTGTTTTCTTGATTCTTCATTAAGGATTCTATGCAGTCTAGATATTCTTACACTGTGCCGTAAATAGTTCATTTCCACCACGCTGAGCTCTTCTTTTCATTATTTATCTGACCACGCATACCTCGCATCCGTAGCACTTCACCGACGCATTTAATAATATATTTTCTATCCGTTTTTTCTATATTTGCCAGTTATAGTCTCCAAATATTTTAAATTGTTTATTTGTTTAATTATTATCACTACTTCATCGTTTACAATTATTGCAAAATTAGTGTCTGATTTTTACTACCAGGTAAGTGCTAGTATTTTTATTCACACCAGCCATTGACTTGCAGCTACATAAAAAAATTAGAAGTTAATCTATTAAATACTTTAGAATTATAGTAAGTTATACTATTAGGGAATGATAAAAAGATGGCAAACCTAGATTACAAACTCTAGATTGCTGTAATTTATTTGTTGAATTTATATCGAAGTATTCTAATATTTTTAGTTTCAGTCAAATAAATCAATCACTTCGAATGGTTTTGATTTAGAAGAACTTGATCATCGTTTGTTAATCTTTTTCTTGCAATCTATTTTAAAACTAGTTTTTCTGAATATGGAACTGTATGGAACGGCTCTCAGGTGATATTGCTAGAAGTGTTTTTAATTGCATCTATTTTTAGAACTGAAGTTTAATCAAATTTCAGTATAGACAGATAGTTTGAATCATACTTTACAATACAGTCAAACCTGTTTTTATGTGATCCTTTTATGTGCGGTTTTTGTGGGTAATTTTTTTGTGCGGTATACGTGCTATAAAAGTTTTTGACTATCAAGTTTTTGCCTTTACAAAATATTTGAGTTAATGATTTTTGTCATTGTCATGTCTTGTTTATGTAATTATGTTTTTCCAAACAGATAATATTTGGTTATTCTTTAACTGTAAGTTATTGGTTGGATCTTTGTTTAAAACTGTATAGGTGGTAGTGTCGTTGACAATGTAATCCCTTTTCAACTACCTTTTTACAAACGGTACGTCAATGATATGTATTATCACCGCTATTCCAAAACGCTACTAAGATTTTGTTATCGAACATTTTAATGGGTTTCATGCTCGCCTACAATTTACCATCGAAAAAGAAGAAGTTAAAAAAATAACATTTTTTGACATCCAACTGATTCGCGAGGGTACTTCCTTAAAATATAAATAGACCTAAAAACCAACGTGGTTAGGAAGATATTTGGGGGTAGACAGAAATTTTAGAAATTAATTAAATTATTGTGACCTTTGACGTTTCATAAGGTTTTGACACTATTTTGGCTAAAGCGCGCCTAGGCAGTGCGGCGGCACAATTTGAGGGCCCCGAGAGGTATATGCGTATGCGTCCGAGTCTTGCAAATCTATACGTAAACCGGTCGAGGCGCTTCGAGTAAAAATTACCCGCTAATTTTGCTACGCCAAGTTGCGGTGGAGTTTAAAAATTTTTCGAAAACTTTCATTTTTTGACATTATTTTCCGCATTTGACGCGACGAATAGTTTTGTGAAAACGGGTTGCATCTGCTCGATCGAAGTTTGGAACATATCATAATATTTTGGTGGAAATGTTAGCGATCCAAATTAATCGTCTTGTGAAATTTTTACATGATGACCTTCTTAAATTTCGACTTGTTATTTAAATAAGTTATTTAACAGTTCAAAAGATTGAATTCAACGTATTCTTGGTTCAAACAACAATGGATCCGCTAGTAATTACTAAAGATTCGTCACAAAATTTTACGAAAAATATTTGTAAGCTGTCAATGACCTTCTACCTTCTACCAGCAGTATAGCGTAAAGCATACACCGGTCGACTAGAAAGTGATAGACCGCGGTTCAAATCCTAGTCGCGTCGGATACATTGCTGTGATCAAAGGTCCAATATCAATCGGTGGACTACGGGGAAGGCAACAGGAAACCACCCCATTAATAATATTCCCTAGTAATGTCAGCTTGGCTTCAGCTAAGTTGTTCGCGTACGCACTGTGTAAGTGTATGGCACTCGAAAGAAAAGCTGTCAATCGAATCAAAATTGTAGCAGTATAAACTTACAACGGTATTTGTGAAAACCAACCAATCATAATTCACTTTTCAAAATTTTAGTTCCCACTTCAAGATTATTCTTAAAACGAATGGACTATAGTTAAGAATATTGCATTATGGGAGTTGTCACTGTATAATCAATTCAGATCATATGTGATTTGTAAGGTTACGCTTTATTCTTGTGTTTATATTATTTAATTTTAAGAATAATTAATTTTGTTACGAACATGATAGTTAAGCTAATTAATCTATTAAAAATTTTGCTACACAATATTATACAACTTTTTCACCTAGGTAAATAAGAAAATTATGTTGTATATGAATTATAAAGTTTTATCCGGTAACGTTAAATTCCAGAAAATCTTAGCCGAATACCCGAAAACAGTGTCCACCTACACGTAAGAAACCGAAAATATACATAAGGTCTTCGCCGAGGGGTTAACCGCTGGTGAAGTTTTTTGTACACATCTAATGAAGTACATGAAGTACTGGGGAAGGGAGATGTAGAACACCTTCCAGTGCACAAATTTTGGAATGAAGAACATTGCAGAACATGCAGAACCCCAGACCGAGTAGTTTACTTTTTATCAGAAATAAACTGAAGATCTCCCATTGCAGAAGCACTGGAGGGTGTTCCACATCCCCCAGACCCCCCGGTTTAAATAATTTATTTTTTATTAAAAGTGAATTAAATATTTAAGCATATCTCAAGTTTATTAAAATTAGCTATGGCCAAGTAAATGTGTTTAATTCGTAATCTGACAATTAATTATAAACTACCTAATTATAAATTCCGTACTCCCTGGGAGGTAGATCTCTGCAACAGGAGAGTTCAGTTTACTTCTGATAAAAAATAAACTACTTGATCCGGGGGGCTGAGGGGGAGGGGGAGTGAAACACCCTCTAGTGCCTCTGCAACGGGAGATCTTTAGTTTACTTCTGATAAAAATAATCTACTCAATCCGGGGGGTCTGGGGGGTGTGGAACACCCTCCAGTGCTCAAATTTTGGTATTTCTGTAAGTCTCTTCTGTAAGAAGTATGGAGAATTATGATGAAGTACGTGAAGTGTGAAGTTAATTGTACACGATTTCCTCTAGCGGTTGACCCCTTGGTCTCCGCATTTCTTGCACTTTTTCTTCATCGTTGAAGAAAACATTAACATCAATCATGCATTAGCAAATAGTCTTGTAAATTATAAATAGCTTTTTCTGTGTTTTTACTTGACAAATTAAAATTCTAGACTTATATTACAAATAAACATAAATAAACATAGTTCAACCTCGGTTAATTGGTTAATTTGGTTAATTGCTAGATAATCCAAAAGTAAAAGTTAAAAAGCCAAAATTTGTTTTATACTCGAGTTATCTCAAAGTTATAGTTAACCTCGAGTTGAAAATTGGACATAATCGGAGGATTACTCAAAACTAATGTATAAAAAAACATGAAGAAAATCAAAATTTTTATGTAACCTCAGGTTATCTTGAAATAACCTCAGGTTAGCTATAAACTCAAGATAACCAAGAGTGAAGAAATCGGGCATTAGTTTATTCACTGACAGTGATGCCGTCTATATGCCGCTCGATAATGTAATTGTTAATTAATAAATAATTGTTAACCCAACTGGTATTTTTCTGAAAGAACCACAAATATTTTGATAATAATCAATCAGTATCCAAATACTTATTTCAATAAAACAGATCATATTTCAACAGGTTTGAGTGTAATTCACTTATAATCATAATCACGTTATTATATATTATTAATCGAGTTCTTACGTAGGTAAGTACTAAAATAAGATTTGATACCTGCATACATACTTATTACCACCCAATAACCTTGTGACATACTAAAATTATCAATAATATAACAGATTTGTGGAATACAAATCGAATTATCTTGGTAGTGCAGTAGTTAGCCACGATAATCACATCAATAAACCTGCATATGAATAATATAATATTTTCAGTAATTAATCTTAAAATGTTGCTCAAGTTAACATCGATTAAAAATTATTAACTATGTTTATCTATAATCACATCAATAAACCTGCATATGAATAATATATTTTCAGTAATTAATCTTAAAATGTTGCTCGAGTTAACATCGATTAAAAATTATTAACTATGTCTATCTATGGATCATTTCTAATATATAATTAAGATAACATAGCTATTTTACAATGCATCTTGTATCGAAAGGATGTATCATACCTATGTACAGCACATATGTATATGCATTATAAAAATAAGAAATACTTTTCATATTTTTGTTCGCTCCTATCGTACTACTTGACTCGTATGATTACCTATAATACAAATTTACACTTACCTATATAAACACCAATTGGAGACTTATAAACTGTATAAATTATGCTTATCACAATTGTATCCAAATACGATATTATAACAATCGTTACATCACTAAAGTTGCATACTTTTGAAAAAATTGGCACTGCTATAGAAAGACCTAAAAATTAAATTATTTCAAATGGGTCGATACATTTAGGCGAGTTCTTACCCAGTAAGTTTACTACAGTTCTTGCTGTAATAAAATAACTAAAATCTACCACTGTCCATTGATAAGCTGCTTGTGCGAATAAAAAGAAGGTACTTTGCTCACCTAAATTATTATTGGATTAATACATGGTAAATTTTATATATTAATAAAAATCACTTGCCGCTCGATACTGTTGTATGAATAAAAGTAAGAAGTAGAATTGTTAAAAATTTGTTTCGAAGGTTATTTTCATTTTTTAAAAGCAGTCGAAAAGTTTCGATAACATGATGTATATTAAAAACGTCTTTGATTAGATTATCTTCTCTTGGCTTTGGATTTACTGATTCTTTCAGCATGAATATACCATTTAATAATGCAATTACAAACAAGCAGAAGCTTATAAAAAACATTGGTATGTAACCGATCAGATGAAATAAAATACCACTTATTGCGTGAACAATAGGAATGCAAATATTTAACATAATAGGAATGGTCGTCAGTCTAATTACCCTCATTCTTGGTGTACTAATATCGGCGATATAAGCATACGAAATGACAATTAATAACTTTTCGGCTCCAAATAATGATGGAATCACTCTATCCAGAATTACTTGCACTTCCAATGACCACTCATTCATGAATATTACACTTATCATAGAACCCGCTACGGCTATCACATCCCCGATGATTGGTATTAATAAAAATGGTTTACGAATTTTATGTCGGTCGCTAAAAGATCCCAAAAACAACACTAAAATAACTGGTATAATGCTAGATATTGGTACTTCCCAGGATTGTATATCTATCAGATACGATTGAACCGCATTATTTTCTTTAGTGAAATTTTTTTCTAAATATGTCCCGGACACAATGGAATCACAAACACTATCATTAAATTTTGCGTTTACTTTGCATGCCTTTTCCATATGCAAATTACCCCTTGCTGGTCCAGAAATCATTTTTCCAATCACAATGCAGCATATAAACGGTTCTACTGTTATAAAAGATTTAATAAATCGAATCTTTTCCATAATTTTCATCTTTTTGAAATCTTCCGATTTATCGTCATCATTGATTTTGGAATTGTTGCAATTCACATCGGTTGTTACTTCCATTGCTACAAAACTAAAATGAATTATTTTATCACTACATTATTACAATAATATACCCATACCAATAAAAATTATGTTTTTTTAACAATGAATTGTGTAGCTGTTTCACTTCGTTAAAACAACCTTGGATATTGTATGCCAGGTTTGTTTTCATAACATGATCGAAGTAGGATTAATGATGATTTACATTGATAATATTATAACATTGAAATACCCATGTATACCTACTCCAGTTACATTGTTAAGTAAAAATTGTAATCATAAAGGAACCACCAAATGAAAATAAAATTATGGGGTGCGGTTCGAATTACCGGAACGGGATTTTTACCATTTTGAAATGGATTATGAAAGATGAGGGTCTAATTAGCGTATAAAAAATAAAATTTTGCGGTCGGTTTACGCAATTTTGAAAAACGGCTTTAAAGTTAATTTGGAATGCAATTTTATCATTGGCTTTTTGAAGTATAACCCGCCCCCAAAATTAAAAGAGGTTGTGGCGACTGTAAATATACCAGAATCTCGTTTTTACAACGAATTATGAAAGATAATGGTGTAATTAGCTAATAAAAATTAAAGTTGTGATCGGACAACAAATTTCTAAAAAATCACTTTTGTGTGAATTCGATTCTGATGTGGTTGCACTGTCAAAACCTACTCTCCGCACCCGCCCGCGCCCCCCGGGGCTCGGACGGGGCTTTGAGCGGTTTTGACACGTGCTAAACTCATTAAAAACATCCCTTAAGCGGCTCCAACTCGAAAAGTTTGAAAGTTGACGCGGCAGATCTCAGGGAGCGACTGACTCGTTTCTAACACTGCTCTAGTTGGCCCCGCCCTAAGGTAAACCGCTAGAATAAATCTGCACGGACGGTCACCAAAATGCATAAAATTATTGCGTAATATTACGCAATAATGCACTTACATGTATTTCTTATGGGAAAATTGCAATTTTCAAAATTAAATTGTGGCCTTATTACAACTCCGACAAGATTGATCCTCACCTTAAAGAGCTTGTATTTTTGTGTTCTTTCGTTTGGTAAAGCCATTTCTATAGGAAAAAGTGTATTTTCGAGTCCGGTAAATCGAACTCTACCCAAAATTATGTACAAATTATCTTTCTAAAATTTGAAGTTTTTATTCTTTAAATCTTTATTATTCGGGTAGTTTGCAACAAAATATCAAAATAAGTACAGGATACACTTTTCGCCACTTGAGTGTACAAAGCACAGAAAGTGTTCCAAGCCGAATTTGCTTTTGAAGCGTGAATGAAACCAATATATTTATCGTTACTTACACGTTTTAAACTTTTGTGACTGAACAGAAAGCAATGTCCAAGCAGGACAAAAGCTGTACACTTTTTCCCGAGTTTTTTTCGCATTTGTTTTCAATTCCTTAACGTGATCTTGATTTAAAAAATTTTAATTTTGGTATTGAATTGCTCAATCAATGCTAAAAGGGACCACAGATTATACAATAATTCGATCGTTGAAACGACAATTGCATAGTCTGTGGAGTTGTTGTACAACAAGTTGTACTACCAAGTTGGATCGTATGGAAGTTTGGATGGTTAAAAATTTGTTGTATAACCGCGTTTGATGTACCACTTTTGCACCATTTTCTTTTTTTTTAACTTTTCTGGACCAATACATAAGGCAATCACACATTATTGAATAATGTGTGACCTGTTTTAGAATTACTTACTGCTTATAGAATTATAATTCTACATAGTTAAAAATATATTGTTAAACTAACTAATCTTTAGTTTTTAATGGAGCCGTTACTGCTCTACTACATTTCCTTAGATCATTTTGCAGCTTTTTCATATTTTTTACTGCATTTTATCTTCACCCTTTTTATTTTCTATCTAATTTTAACTCGATAAAATTTCGTATTATACTACATAATATGTTTAAAAAAAACAAGTTTTTCATTCAATGAAAAATATTGTCAAATATTTTCGAAAGAATAATTTTTTTAAATTAATTCAAAAACAAATAATAAAATCAAAGAATTGACCAGGTGCATGTCGCTGGTCGAATTTTTAATCTAAAATAGTCTTCATCTTTAGTGACTAGTTTGTGCATGATTTTGCATCTGAGGTACAAACGAAAATAAAGATATACAATTATTATGCACAAATAAATTACAAACGATTAGACCTACAAAATATTTTTAACTAAGTATCAGTTTAACGGAAACAAAATTAAAATTTCTTAAAAACCAAAAGGAATTTAAAATTTAACACATTAGAAAAAAATTACTTAAATTAGTTTCAGTAGTTGTAATGGTATAAAATACAAATAATTACCAACAATAATTATTGTTGCTTATGATAAATAATCGTATTTCTAACTCAATATGGACAACTCGAATAATGTACTTACTAATCTTTGCGTAACAAATAATGAGACAATTAAATGCACTTTTTATTATTTATTGTAAATTATTTACGAGTGTTTTGGCTCTGGGCCTACATAATAAATAATATAATAATAATATTAATTTATAAGTTTATTTAAAGAGGCAGTCAGTCACTGGCCTAGTAGTTAGAGCGATCGACTACTACCGCTAGAGCACTCGGTTCGAGCCGAGTCTACAAAGAAAAGTTTTCTTTCTGACTCTCTTTCTGTCTATGACCGTCCTTGTAACCAGGAGCCCCAATGTATATATATGTATATGTATGTTTATTTAATATTTAAATTAGAAATAATAAATTCTGTTATGTGAAATGCTTCTGTATGAGTTGGGCTTGAACTCTTCTACCTTCATTCAAATGTGATACTAAAAGAAATTTGTTACATTTTGATTACCTATAATAAATTATTATATATACCTGAATTTAGTGAAACTTGATTTCGAGCAAAAATATGGTATCGTGTGTAACGTCCTTCTGGAGACTCTGCTGGATAACCCTCGAGAGGTGTTAATAGCCACGGTTGCAGTGCATAACCTGCATCTCCTGGTAACATAAACTCAAAATATAACTGTGACTAAGTGCAGACTGTATTAACCAACCTATTAGCCATGATGAATTTAATTCGTTGTTGAAATATTTCTCCTCTAAATGTCGATTAACTACACTCATTGTTCAAAATGAAAGTGCACTTAAAACCTATACACATTTTTAAATTTCATTAGGGGTTTTGTACTTAAGTATATTTGTACTACTTACTTTAAATTCTGGTTTCAAAGAATTACTTCTTTGACTCTCTTTTAAATGTGGTCGCAGAATTTGTACTAAATACCAGACTAAATCTCGTGACAATCTGAAATTCTTCTTACCTTAATTCAAAAGGGTTACTAGTATCTCGTAAAATCCTTCTTTGAACGTTTATATCATTTCTAAAATTTTAAACAAATTTAAATAGTACATATATAACCTCACCATAGATTATATTCAATTATATTATATTTTACTGTACCTTTCAACTGCATTATGTAGTTCTTCAAACAGAGCGATATTTAAAATACTTCCAAAATTCATGTTTTAACCTCACTTTATCGAATTAAAACTTTCGAATGACAGTTCTATTTATAACTGCATGTAAACTTTGCCTGTTATAAGTCGGGTGTTATTCGTAAAATTTTAACGTAAAATGTAAAAAGTTAACACATTTGAAAAATTTCAAATTTGAAAATTTATCAAAGAGGGCTTGCGCATTATACTTTATAAGCTTGTTCTCTTTCTAACTTATGACATCTCTGTATAGCGTTGTTCTTATCGCATGCAATCTATACTTATTTCTACTTTAACATAAGTGATTTAAAATAAGCCATAACGTTTTACGTTATGTTAAATATTAAAAGTACATCACACCACTGATTATTGTATAATGTGTGACCTGTTTTAGAATTACTTACTGCTTATAGAATTATAATTCTACATAGTTAATGCTACATAGATCATTTTGCAACTTTTCCATATTTTTTACTGCATTTTATCTTGACCCCTTTTATTTTCTATCTAATTTTAACTCGATCAAATTTCGAGCTCTTTTCAAACAATGTCTCTTTTAACAATGTCACGTATGTGTGTTAAAAATGAGGGAGGCCATTTTAAAAATTTATTAAAATAAATTTTTTGAATTTATTTAGTTTTTTTAACCTACACCTTGTTCATTATTTTCGTAATTTATGTAAAAACAGTTGGTTTCCCAAAAAAAATTATTAGACTAACGTTGTAGCCCGTTAAATTTCCTATCCGGTTTGGGCCATTAGTTTTTTTCTAAGACGTTTCGTTTAAAAGATACGGGGTTGGCAAGAAAAGTAAAAAAAATAAAACTCGGAATTTTTTGACATTTTTTCCCTTAATTTAATTCATAACTCGAAATCTGTTAATTCTAGGCGATAAGGGGTTATAACATAATTTGTAGATATTCAAATGCTCTATAGAAAATCTCTAATCCATTAAACCCAAAAAATCAAAAATATCGGTGTAATGGCCGCTTGAAATCATAAATTGAAAAAATTGCTTTAAAGTGAGGTACCCCCCAAGGGTTTGGACTTGGACAAAAATTTTATTTAAAAATAAAATTTTTTTAAAAACAGGGACACCCCGTATATTAATAAAAATTACAATTTAAATGGTAATCGTTACATTGTTTACAACTGTCAAATACAAGTCAAATATTTAACTGTCAGGTCTTTGCAACGTTGTAAAATTTCCATAAAAACGTCCGGGATCACGCGTCTGACGTCAAAGGCGTAATCGGCTGACCGATTAATTTTTGAATTTCAAATTTGATTTTCTCAGCGCAGACCGCATTTCAAAAATTTTTATTTCGGTTATAAATTTCATTTCATATTATTTTAAAGAATTAATAGGAGTTATCACTAAATTCGATACCATGCAACATCCCCATTAGAAGTAATATACTTTAGTAGTTTAGGTATCTCTTACCTAATTATGTAAGTTTATTGCTGTTATTTATGTTATATATAGTAAATTAGAAATATTATATGATAACTACATTAGATTTCATCTAGCTTTTACTCAATGAGCAAAAAGGGTCTTTAAAAATTGTTAAGATTTTCGTTTATCAAGTTAACCTTGTAATTGTTTCTATGGTAATTATTAATTGATAAACGATTACTTGCTTTCCTATGCTTTTCATAATTTTAAAGACCCCTGTGTGATATAGTATATAACATTACTAGCAAGGTAAGAGGGTTTTACTGGCGAATGGAGGATATAACTGACGAGCCGCAGGCGAGTCAGTTACCTCCTGAGCGAGTAAAACCCGTTACCTGCGTGTATTTTTTATATTTTATTTGTTTCTCATTTGTAAAAAGTTAGATAAATTCCAAAAATCTCAATAATTTGTCGCAAATGTCGTAAGCTATGGAAGCGTTGCCATGAACATGTCTGTTTATTTTTCTTTACATTTGTTTTGGCGAAAGCGAAAATGAATGTACTACTAACTGTAAAAATTTTGCAAGTTAACTGTCAGTTTTTCAAGTTAGTGACTTGATAAAATAAACTTTCTTGATTAATATTGTGTTTTTGAAACTGACGTTTACAAATGAGAAATAAATAAAATATTTAACTGAGGCCGAATTTCTCTACTGGCAGCAATTACGTTTGCTTCGGTTATCATTACCTGGAGCTTCACCAATAATGTGGTTATCGTCTAAATTTAGACTTACTTGTTTATCATTGCAGGGTTTAAATAGAGATCCATATTGATTTTGATTATCAATTACTCTCTGCTGATGGTTGACAGAGTAGGTATTGGTCTTTCTGGATGTAAGCCAACAAAGAGGTTTCGTACCTTACGTATACTGTTTCCTGAGTAATAAAACTTTAAAAATTAAGTTTTTTCATACTAATTGTATAATTTTCTGCCATTTTATGATGTTCAAAATAAATAATGTGCAAAACTGACAAGCAAGTAATCGTTTAGCAATAATTTCCGTAGTACAATATTTGCATGGCTAATTGATAGCGGAACTTTTAGTGCGAGATGCGTCAGTAATGTGGATTTTTCCCAAGCTTCTTTTTAGATTCGTCTCGATTTAGTCTCGGCTGACGCTTCGCCAAAACACTTTCATTCTCGTGCATCAAAGCATTATTTTGCGCACGAGATACACAAATAACTATTTCTCTAAACAGCTGCTATGAACAAACTATTTAACAAATGAACTTCATACTCAATTAACTTATTGCCATCCAAAAGATGGAACTTTAAAATAGTATTTTTTTGTTATTAGCTTCATTGACATGGAGGCCAATTAATTTATCATCCCGTCCCCGTATACATACTTTAAAAAGTAATTTTTTTATTATGTCTACATGAAAGTTAAATTCAAGTATTTTTATGAATTAACTTTTGCAATCTGATTTATGTCTTAAAAGATATTATAAGAATTTAAAATTTTACTACATAGGAAATTTTTAAAACTTCAAAAATTGGTAAAACAGAAAAAATATTTTATTTCATAAATTTTAATAAAACAATAAAAAGACAGTGTGTAATATGGCAAAGGACATCCAAAAGGTAAAATTTTTGCAAAGTTTTAACAAAATTTTTTTTCATTATGTACTCTCCATTATATACAGTGTTATTCATTCCATTCTATAATTTTTCTCTTTATTTTGAATCTCATTTTATATTAATATCCCTCACCCGTTAGTGTAGCCAAACGAATGCTTGATTCGGGAATATACTTAACAAAATGTAGCTATATTATTTTACTTATTAGTTTGTTTAAATATGAGTTGTTTCAGCAATTGCTTCGATTTTTCCATTTTCTGCACTAGTTCTATTTTCTGTTCCAGTTCCATTAACTGCACCAGTTCCATTACTTTCGGCTACTTCTTCAGATTTATGGGTTTTAATTTGCTTAAAATGTAACCACCTAAAAATAAAAATAAGAGTTTACTATTTTTTACAGTATTTTAGATGTACATACATACTACACAGGCTTGTATTTATTTGGTTAGTATTTTAAAATGTTTTTGGTCAGTATTTTAATTAAATAGTCAATATTTTAAATAAATGATTAGTATTTTAAATTTGGTCAGTATTTTTTAATAAATGGTAGTATTTTCAACAAATCGTCAGTATTTTAAATAATATGGTTAGTATTTTAAATAAATGGTCAGTATTTTAAATAAATGGTTAGTATTTTAAATAAATGGTCAGTATTTTAAATAAATGATCAGTATTTTTAATAAATGGTTAGCATTTTAAATAAATGATCAGTATTTTAAATAATATGGTTAGTATTTTTAATAAATGGTCAGTATTTTTAATAAACAGTCAGTATTTTTAATAAATGGTGAGTATTTTTAATTAATGGTCAGTATTTTTAATAAATTATCAGTGTTTTAAATAAATTATCAGTAGTTTTAATAAATGGCCAGTATTTTAAATAAATGGTCAGTAGTTTAAAAGTAATATAATCTAAGATGAAATGATAGTTAGTATATAAATGAATATTTTTCTATAATGAGTATTTTGCATGGGTACAGTTAGCTAAGTGCTACTCGTATTTAAATACAAGTTTTCCTATAGAAATGAAAGCAAATTATAAAAAAGCACTAAATTAGAAGAATTATAGAGTGAGGATGAATCGAAAATTTTCACGTTTAGGCACCAAAAAAATTAAAAATTGCAATATGTTTCTAGGATAGGCTAAATCCGAACCTCAAGTCCGGTCCATTTTGATTTATTTTGTAATTTTACTTAAAATCATGTATTTTATCAGTTATCACCTTTTTGACGCAGCTGTTACATACGTGTACTGTTTTAAATAAAACATTGAAACGCGACGATTTAATAAGTACCTATTTTTATGGTATATAGAATAATTTCTATAATTAAAATTTTTCTGTATTTTAATTTTAATAAATAAATTAAATAAAACTTTTATAATTATTTGAATTTCATATTGTATATTAAAAATGGTTACTGACGACAAAAATTAACTAAGCAATATAATATGCTAACCAAACAAAATGTTACTGGAACTTTATTATTAATACTGATCAAAATAATACTGACCAAATTTACAAATTATACTGACCAAAATAAAAAATTATACTGATCAAAATACGATTTAATTCTGATACTTAAATATTTATACTGTCCAAATTATTATAATATACTAGCCATTTGTTTTAATAAATACTGATCATTTAATGATAAAAATACTAACCAAAAATTAATTGTCTATTACATATTAATATTCATATAGAAAACCCAATACCTTACATTGTAGTTGATGATTATATCAGTTGAAATTTATTTTTATTATATTTATTATTTCAATTATAAATATTAACTATAAAATTTAAAAAAAATTAAATGTATAAACACCAAAACGAAAATAATATCTCAATTTTAAATATAATTGCTTTTACAGACTAGAATTTCGACAGCTTGCTGCTGACATGTTCACGTTTAAAATAAAACTCAGATCATTTATATTTTGGAAACATAATTTTTTGAAATTATGAAAAACTTCCGCAAGATCAGCACAGAAATGGATAAAATACATATGTATATGTGTATCAGGATATTCATGTGATATTGATCAATCATTACAGTAGTAATAATCACATAACAATTATATTAATAAATAAAAATAAAAATTTTAAAATTAAAAAAAAAATTAAAATTTTATTAATAATTTTTGTATTATTAAATTAATTGCCTAAAACTATTAGGTAACTATTATATTTTAGTTTATACAATGCAACCTCGATAATACGAACCCATGGTAATCCGAACTCGATTAAATTAGTTAATTTTTAATTTTTTTAAATAAATTTTAAATTTCCCAAGTCTTCAAATTTACCAAATATGAACAAACGCTCCTATACAAACTTGCTTATTTTCTAATACAAATAAATACGTCGCTTGATTTTAAAAAAAGGAAAAAAGCACTAATTCTTTTTAAATTTTTTTTCTACAAATTATATCATGCAATTTTTTTATATTATTTGAGCGTTTTTTTTTATTTTACCTAAAATTCGTTAATCTGAAAATTCCATAATTGGAATATATTCGTATTTTAAATAGGTAATTCAAATTATAAAGGTTGCACTGTATTTAAATACGTACATAATTGCAGCTATTCCAATTGCATACAGTACTATTCCAAGAAAAAAGAAAGCTGGCGGAAAAGACGTCAAAGTATAGCTGTATATCACTTGATTGTATATGGGTGTTACTACTGCTGGAGCAACAGCTTCGACTATGGCAAATAAAGATTGTGCTTTTCCAAGATCGTCTTCTGAAACCACTTTCGTTGCTTGAGAACGAATTGAAATGTTTGCAATAGTAATAACAAAACTTACGATTGTTCCTAAAATATAATTAATTATTAATTACGATAAAATAAAATAAAATTATACGAGCAATAAGATTATTTAATTCCAAAATGACTAAAATAAGCTAAAACATCTAAAAACTGAACAACATAACAGTGACACGAATTTTTCCCAGATAGCACGTAAGGTTTTGACAAGATTGTCATAATATTGTCACAATACAGTCACATGCTTGACAAGCTTGTTACAACCTTGTAACAACCGTACAATGCTATTAGGGTTATGTTGATATATTCGGTTCCAATATACGCAAATTTCTACGCCGTTTGAAATATGAAAAGACGTAATAGTTTGGGAGTGTTGTGGTGGAAGTAAACCTGGCATCTAAAGAGAAATAGAGGAAGCCTAAACAGAGAGATAAACCTAATTTGAAAATTCTTCGTAAACATACCATACCGTCCGGAGTAACTGTTGATCTCAACTTTGTTTTACAACAAGATAATGATCCCAAGTACTCCTCGAAATTGTGTCAAGGCTTCAAAGCCTATTAAAACTAAATGTTTTATTTGAATTTTCTCATTGCTTGCAAACTTTTGAACGGTAGTATTATATCTCGTAGAAGTACCAAATTGGTGTTTTGTATTAAGATTACGTAGACAGTACTACTTACTCCGAACTAACTGCTTGTAGTTATTAATAATAAGTAAGTAAATAGTAATTAACTCTTTAGTCAAGTAGTAATTTCATTAGTTAAAATTTACCTGCATATAAACCAGTCGATGTTGTAAAAATAATAAAAATAATACTACTAGCTATTTTATCCAAAAATGCTACCGAAGTGATTGTTGCGTCACTCCATTTGAAGACATTAGTAAATAATGGTAACGCAATAATAATACCTAAAAGTAAATATCGATTAAGTTGAATTATTATTATAATTAGATGATTTTCAATTATACCAACTAAATGTATGACTGTATTTGCAGTTATAAAGTTGTTGAAGTTCACGGCTGTCCATTCATATAAATTTTGTGCAAATAGGAAAAATACAGAACCTTCCCCTAAAAGGTTTTCATATTAATAAATAAATTAAAATTAAGTATAACTTTGGAATATCTTACCAGAAACCACTGCACAGTAAATAGCCAAAACACACATTATTACAATTATTCCAGTTCTATCGTTACCGTCATTTTTCTTCTTAAGTAGTTTAACAGTATCGATAGCATGACGTACATCAAATATATCTTTTATTAAAGATTTGTCCTTTTTTATGTCAACCGGCTGTTTTGGCTCTTTTATATAAAATATACCATATAAGAAGCCAAAAACATACAGTAATCCGGCAAGAAGAAAAACACCTATATAACCAATACTTTCAAATAATATTCCACCTAAATATTGAGCGATAGGGCCACATGCATTTAGAACAATTTGTATGACTCCTATCCTTACTGTACGCATTTCTAATGTGCTTACGTCCGATATGTATGCAAAGCATGCCATTATTATCATCGTGGGACCACCAAACAAGGATGGCACAATTGTTTGCACTACACCCTGCGCTTCCAAAGGAAATTCTTTCATATAGATAATACATAATATGCAACCAATTACAGAAATAAATTCTCCCAATATGGGAATCACCAAAAATGGTTTTCGGATTTTGTGTCGATCACTGTAAGATCCCAAAAATAAAATCAATATTATAGGCATAGCGCTTTGCAACGGCTGTTGCCATGAATGTACGGTGATAATTGTTTGTTGTACTGCTTCATTTTCTGCTGTAAAATTATTTTCCCTATAGGTTCCACTCAGAATTGAATCACATATCGTGTCATTGTAGTTGTGATTTGATACACAACTTTTCTCAAATTCTAAATTATTTATTGCCGTACTGCAAAGTAATGACGACATTACATATGAACCAATTAAAGGTTCCACCGTAATTACTTCCTTGATGAAGTTAAATCGTCTCCTTAAATCTAACTTAAAAGGAGTTGGAGTTTGTTCTTCATGATCTAACTTTTCTAATGTAAGATCAGAAACCGATTCTGTCACCAAATTATTCGTTGATGCCATGCCGATTTGCACACATAAACACTTCAAAGTCAATTAATTAATTACTTACTTTTCATTAAAACAAAATTTAACAAAACCGGTAGACAAACACAAGTTAATTTAGCACTGTTTTTAAATAAAAGCATGATAGAAATTCTCATGTAATCATGATGAGTAAACCCGTTCTTGAAGTCAAGTGGCCTTTAAAAAAGAACAACGTCCCGAAGCGATATAAATTTTACGAATTTTATTGTTTAAAAATTTGCAAAACTTTATAACTTGTTTTCTGTTTTAAGGAATTTTACGTACTAAAAGTTAAAGTGATTTCAGAAGTAGTTCTTAGCATGATAATTGCAATTAATGCAAAATTTTACTTCTAACTTTATTGTCATTTCGTGTTGATCTACGCAACCTTGTCGATTAATTGATCATGATATGCTAAAAACCTTTTATTTTTAAATTAAAAAAAAAATAATAAAAAACCAATGAATAACTTCAAAAAGTACATCCACATCCTGGTTCAACAGTATTCGTTAGCGGTACATACCTAAATATAGTTGTTAAATATTTTAAATAATCTGTTATTAATTGAAAAAGATTTATAATTGAGAATTATTAGCTAGAATTTTTTTCAATTTATGTTAAGGTCATTTAATATACCTGTAGTTTGTCATTTTTAAAATTTTTAAAAATTTATATTTTTAAATCATTTTTTTAATTTTCCTCTAATTCAAGTTTAGCCCTGTAATCTAGTATTAATTTTTTTTTAGAGTTTAGTGCTAGATGTTTTTATAATATTTAAGACAAGAGCAGGCATACTAGTTGAATCATTAATCATGTGAATTATAAAATTACGCTGTTAAAACAATAATTTTAAATTTCTACTGTAAATTTCTTAAAATATTAACTAAAACCCAACCCATAAAGAATTTCTAAAATGGTGTTTGATGTCATTATTACCATATCCATAAATAGACAATAAAATACTTAATATTACCGCTAGACGGGTACCTACTCATTTACGTAAAATCGGCCAACAAAACTATTTTTAATTGATACCTAGTTTAGTAAATTTTTTAAGTAATTGGTAGGTATGTTGCTAAAAAAAATTTTTCTATCTACCTGTTTTTTTTTTAATAAAACGTTATTTACTTTCTACATATTTACATACAGTAATCAAGGTGTAAAATTAGTACAAATTTTAATAAAATTTTTTTATAAAAACTAAAAGATCCAGATTTTTTTTAACATACATTTCCGGTTTTATAAAAAATCTGGAAATTTAGTTACATAATAAATAATATTACGTCTTAGATTAATTATTAGTAGTTAATTGAATTAAAATTGCAGGCGTCTCATAGTTTTTTATTCTTATTAGATAATAATCTTTATACAGTAATAAAACAGTGACAAAACAATATTGTCATCGAGAAAAAGCTTGCTTTTTCCATATTTTCTGAGAATGATACCCGGTATAAACAACAGGCTTTTTTGTCAGTTGAAATTTGGCAGACACGTACACATGTAACTGAGCTGATACATATGATAAACATGTTATGAATCAAGAAAATATATCTTAAAAGTGGTTGAGGTCAGCAACGACTATTACTTTTTTGAATTAAGTACCAAAATCTGGATTTTACTCAATAATTCAATTTCTTTTAATCTTACTCTCAAAATGGAAGACGGTGTAAAAAATGGAAGAAAGTTTTACCTAAAAGTAAAAAAGTGGGATTAAAATAAAGGGTTTCCAAGCAAAATTTAATCGGTTCTTTAAACAGGTTCAGTTAAATAATTTCAAATAAATCGGTGCAAGCATTTGTGCATTTTGTAAATCTTGTGCTAAGGTTAGTATTCTATAACTAATCCCCTACCAAAGAATTTTTTCGCCAACGGAACAGCTTGATTTCCATGTAAATGATGTCAAAAATATATCAAAATTTTACGTGTAAACTAAGTTTTATTATTTTTTAAACGATCTTTCCGTACGGGACGAGTTACAGAATACCGGTCTAAGAATGGAAGTAAATTATTATCTCGTTGCTTTTGCTTATCTTTGAAATACTAAAAGTAGACTTTTCAAGCTGTTAGTTGAGAATTGAGAAGCTGTCAGTGTCGCTTGCCGTGCGGAAAGTAAGTTTTTATTAATAAAAATCAATTGAAATTCGGTTCACCGCCAAGCACAAAAGAATTCCTTTCCGCTTTTAATACGCAATATACTATTCTCTTGCACTAACAATGCTGTTATTACTATTATTTTTAAATCATCAATTTTGTCATTAATTTAATGTGATAAAAATGAAATAGGAAAATAACGAAAAACATTGCAATGTCAAATTTTCTAATATTTTACTTCTTTTCTTACGTTGATCTTACTTCTTCAGAGTTTTAAATTTAATCAATAATAATGCAGGCAAATATTAATAAGACGTTAAGTTATTATTTATGAGCACGTAAAATTATTTTGTATTATTAGTTTCATCAGGCGCCACGACTAATTTTTTAGTTACTAAGAATAAAGCATCTTGCTGCAAGTACTTTAATCGTCTGGGCATTGATCCCTATACTTATTTATTTTTGTTGAATTTAACCACATGTACAAGTACGGAATGAATAATATTTTCAGTCTATACTAACATGTGCAAAGACATGTCATAAGAATTTTAATGCTTCAATGAACAAGTGGTTCAACATACAATGGAAGAATTTGTTACTAACGATTTATCTAATACAAACACCAGTGAATACGAAAAGTCAAATCAAAGTTTTTTTGAATAAAACTTCAAACTTTCTTGAAGACTCCCGATATATGCCCATTTCCTTTTGGATATTAATGTGTTATTTTTTGTTTATCTTCTGTGGATTAATTTCAAATTTGATAATATCCTTAGTGTTGATGCGATGTAAACGAAATGGTAAGAACTTTTTAATTTGTTGCTCGTCATAATTAGTTTCTGAAACATAACTTATTTTCAGGTATATTATTTTCGGTATTACAATTAGCTATCGTCGATTCATTGTCACTGTATGTGGCAATTACAGAAATTTGGACAATAAATCAGCAGACTTGGAAGTTCTCAAACTCGTTATGTTCTCTATATTTAGGAAGTGAAGTTTTATCAAATACGTTCGTTATATATTTTATAATTTGCATCAATTTTCACATAATTTCAACATTTAACTTACACATTTATCAAATTCAAAAAGATAACAAAAACCCGTTAACTCAAAATAATGACGAAGAAGACAATGTTTCAGAACAATGCTTAATGTTAAGATCGAATATTGAAATAGCAAATCGTAATGTTGTAATAGATTACAGCAAAAAGAAAAAAAACGTGTCCATTATTTTTCCTTCCGTTCTTGTATGGTTCATATGTTTATCGATAAGTGTTCCCCAATATATTTTATCAAGTGCAGTGACAATCAACAACAATTACACAATTTGTACAATATTGGATACAAACCGCAGGCAGTCTGTGCAAAATTTATTGGTGATTTTTAGAATTGTCATTCCATTGCCTTTACTTTTAATTTTATTGTTAATTCTTTTCATTAAAACATATCAAAGTTTCTACTCGAAACACTTGACAGAAAATCTTCTAGTGCGGAAAACGGAGACCGTAAGGTCTCTATTAATATTTGGTATAAGTATAACGACTCTTTATATTGTTGCATCAATGCAAAGACAAATAATATACTTACTTCATGCAATTTCACAAAAATATGTTGTAAGTAATATAGGCAGTTATAAAATGCCCCCTCTAGAAAATAATGTATGCTCACAATTTATTAACTTTATTTCCGCCTTATTACATTACGGATCCATTACATTAAGAGCAATATTGACGATAACAATATTGCCCGAACTGAAAAATAAAATTAATTTTCAATTTATACGAAATTACTTAAAGAAGACTTCTTAATGTGCCCATATTAGTTGTAATGTAGAAAATAAATTCGAAGAATTGTAAATATTTTGAAATAAAGGCAACAATGTGATTATCCACTATATTTTTAATAAATGTTACTTTTTAGCATGCATACTTTTTATTAACAATATTTCTTGGACATAGATATAGACTTCTAAATTTATTACAACATCAGAGTTTTAGAGCAAAATTTATGTTCCAGAACAAAACAACTTCAGTTTACCTCGAATTGGATTATTAAAAAAAGATACATAAGGGATGTATCATAGAAATGTTTAAACATTCAAAGATATTAATTTCAACATGCTGCATAAAATGTATTTTATAAAACAGTTTTTCAGAATGATACAGAATGATAATAATTTAAACAATAAAAGGATACCGCACAAATATATCTTTGTGAACATTATTTACAGTAAATTAAAACCGCTCCCTGTAATATTTTCCGTCAACACTTTTATATCTTCTTTATACTAGGTAAGTGAAGTTTGACACATTTATTACTTCAAGTTATTCTTGACCCCAATAATTATGTTTAATTTTTATAATATTTCAATATACCTATAATAATAGTAGCGAACTTTATAATGAAATTATGTCTTTACAAATCTCGTTACTAGTTTTCCTTGATCTTTACCTTTGCAACGCACAGTACAGCAGAATACCCTGAAAGTTGGCAACAATTCAGGTAATGCAAATAATTTTGTTTTTTCGATTGATCAAAATTATTTTCCCGACCCTCTATGAATAACCCTTTTTAAAAAAACATTCACCCAGTGTATTGCCTACTTTTATTATAAAAATTAATATATTAATATTTAAGACTAATTTAAAGTAAATTAGTATTTACAATTTCAAAGATGTTTTTTCTTAAACAACAAGAAATAGCCTTTATTTAATTGCTTGAAACTAAAATTTCTCATAATGTCAATGAGTAGTTTAGTTTTTGATAAAATGCATACACCTAATCCAAAAAAAATTTGAACCACTAAAATTAATATTTTAATTACAATTAACTATATAATTTAACAATTTTGATCGATTATCAATAAATCGGGGCCAAAAAAGATGTAACTCGGATGAACGCAGTTCTTAGGCTTCTATCACCTACCTTTCTGGTTTAAATTTAAATAATTTACTGGCTAGAGCATTAATTAATCGGATTAAGTATTACCTAATATATCGACATATAAGAATTTTTTGGTCAAAAGTCACGTAAATTTAAGGGGTCATGCTCAGGAAATTTCAAAAAATCTATTTATGGTTTTACATTTTTATAAATACAACATTTTAAAATTATTCTTTGATTCTATGTAAGTTTCAAATTAATATTTTATTTAAGAGTAGGTACACCTGTCTTGAAACCTGAAACGCAATATCCGATGTGATATTTTTAGTATCGAAAACTACTGCATCGGTTTGCTTCAAACTTTATATTTTCCTCTTGGTTTTTCATGACCTATACAGAATTATCAATTAATCCATCTTTTTTCATCATATTTAGTGTAAAATTGCAAAAAAGATTAATTATTGTTCAAACAGAATAAGGATGTTGCATGGTATCGAATTTAGTGATAACCCTATTATTCTTGAAAATAATATCAAATGAAATTTATAACCGAAAAAAATTTTTGAAATGCGGTCTGCGCTGAGAAAATCAAATTTGAAATTCAAAATGAATCGGTCACCGATTACGCCTCTGACGTCATACGCGTGATCCCGAACGTTTTATGAAATTTTCAACGTCGTCCCAAAGACTGACAGTTAAATATTTGACTTGTATTTGACAGTTGCAAAAAATCGTTTACCATTTAAATTGTATTTTTATTAATATAATATTTATTTTAATACAAACTGTAGTCACAAACAATTATAGAAAATGGTTTATTCCGAGTTTTCTGTGTTTATTAAAATTCATTTTCAATTTTACACAAACTATTTATAGGTTACATTATCAACACAAACTGCATTTGCTGTGTTGTCAGTTGTTAAAAAAATAGTTTGTGACGTCATTCGCGCTAAAAACACGGTTTCAAAAATCATATTTTAGAAATTTTTTAGAGAAACTGAAGATTTCCTGAACTTTTTATCTATGCAGTGCTGTTTACCACCACCTAAAGTTTATAAAAATGAATACTTTAAAAATCATGCAACATCCCTATTAAACCTTCGGCGGCTGGTAATTTGAAAATTAAAGCGCAAAGGTACTTATTTTTTTTATAGTTGCGTATCGGAATCTTCGTAAGGACCACACAAAAAAGAGAAATTAAAATTCCGAGATAGAATAACAAAATTCTGAGCAAAGAAAAGTAATTTTTAATAGACCTATTAAAAAGGCGCTCTTTCATAAAGGTTTTATAATTTTTTTGTCGTCACACCTATCGAACTCATGTTTAAGCAAAATTTCGATTTTCAAACGCCGGCATTTTTGACCACATATTTTGAGGTTTAATTTTTACTTTCAAAGTAAAAAAAATATTAAAAGTTAACAACAGCTCCGAATTTTTTTATGAAATGTAAAGAAAAAGATGAAGAGAACCAAAAAAAATAAAAAAAAATTGATATCATGTTCTAGGACATGGCCGTTAAGTTTACATATATGAATTCGTTATCGCGGTACATCTATTTTGCCCGATTTTACCAATTGGATAAATTTATGTTACATAGTTTTATTAAATTTTTAAAAATACGGGTCACTTCATTTCGTACGGACATACACACACTTATCATTACATATTCTTAATAAATTTTTGAATATTCTACCGATTTAATAGACGTATTCACGTCAAAAACTCGAAAATCGGCCGGTAAATAAAAAAGTCGGAAAAACGGAACTCATGCAAAAGAAAAGGGGGGACACCCGTTTGGGTTTGGTTTGTGAATTATGTGATGAATGGGTGAAGCCAAACAGCTTTAGCCCTTAGCCTTTTAATCCTACAAAATTTACTGAAACTTGCCGAGAAAATGACATCTGCATTTAACCTCTTAACGCACGATATTTTTACTAATTGAAGGTAAAAACAAAACAATTTTTTTCTTACACAAAATGATAACTAACTTTATTTTTAATTATTTAATGTAAAAAAATAAATAAATTAAGTCAAAGAAATACGATCTGTTCGAGGGGTTAACCGCTGGTGAAGTTTTTTGTACACATCTAATGAAGTACATGAAGTACTGGGGAGGAGTTGAACACCTTCCAGTCTATTTTGGAATGAAGAACATTGCAGAACATGAGAACCCCAGACCGAGTAGTTTACTTTTTATCAAATAAACTAATCTCCGTTGAGAAGCACTGGAGGTGTTCACACCCCAGACCGTTTAAATAATTTATTTTTATTAAAGTGAATTAAATATTTAAGCATATCTCAAGTTTATTAAAATTAGCTATGGACAATTAATGTGTTTAATTCGTAATCTGACAATTAATAAACTACCTAATTATACATAAACCGACTCCCTGAGTAGATCTCTGCAACAGGAGAGTTCAGTTTACTTCTGATAAAAATAAACTACTAATAACATGGTGTCCTCATGCTACAGAAGATCTTAAGTTCTTCTGAGTATAAAATTCTATAAGTCACGTGAGTCTAGGGGTTAATGGAACACCTCTCGTGACTGAAATCTGTTTATTTCTCGTAATTCTACAATTAAATATGAGAATTATATAAGCATGCAATTGAAAACTACAAGTATAGCTGTAATGTACACGTGTGTCGACTAAGGCTAATGCGGTTCGAACCTTCCGTTAGATACACTGCTTAATATAATAGTCCAATACGGTATGGCTACTGACACAAAAAAATTATTATATAAGCACTTCATTGATCACAGATAGGTCAAAGCATACACGAAATACTTAAAAATAATAGCGATTAACCCTGCTCCGTTGACACACTACAGAATCACAAAATTTCCCAAAATACAAATTCCGTAATCACGGAGGAAGCGTTAAGTTTAGCGAAACGGTGATGAAAGCGTACTCGTTAATTCACAAAAAAATGAGTAAATATATAAGCGCACTTATTAATACTAGCAGTATAGCGTGAAGCATACACGGGTCGACTAAGAAGCGTAAGTCGCGGTTCGAACCCTGCTCGCGTTAGATACACTGCTGTAATCAAAAAGTCCAATATCCGGGTATGGCACATGAAGAAGAAGAAACTTATTTATCGATACGAAAAGTGCCGACAAAAATTTAACCGCAGTACACTGTCTCAAATCTTGCTTATCACTCCCCGATTTGTGCGTTCCAAGTCCTTATCTAGGCCCTTTTCTCGCAAGTAAAAGTCGGTTGACATAGAGGTAAAAGAGCAAATGTAAAGTCTATTCTATGAGCCTAGCTGCCATAACAGGAATTTAAATAAAAGACAAATTTCTGTTATCGAGGTTAAATATTAGAGATTGAAGAATGGGGATTAGGAATTCGAGATTGGATATTAGAGATTAGGATATTATAAATAAGAGATTAGAAATTGAAGGTTAGAGATTAAAAATTAAAAATGAGAGGTTAAAGGTGAGAGATTAAAGATTAGAAATTAGAGGTTAGAGATTAAAGATTAGAGATAAGAAACTGAAGATTATATATTAAAAATTAGAGATTGGAGATAAGAGAGTAGGATTTAAGATTAAGGTGAGAGTCGATTAACCCTGATTACAATTTTAACTTTTTTTTTAATTATGAAAAATAATAATGCAATAGACAAATAAAAAAAAATAAAATTTACGATCAAACCACAAATTTTGGAAAACACGGCATTAAAGAAATCCAAAAACTTTATTGGTGCCCTCATTTCCTTTACATTCATCTCTCTACAATTAGACGTTCCCATATACGTAAAATCAAAACTTTTTTCAAATTTAACTAGTTTTTCTGTTGCAGTCAACATGAATGTGTTTAGCAGTCTAGCATTGGTGATATTACGAACGCGTTTAATCGGGGAGATGCTGAAATACTTAAATTGCTGACCCGTAATAGTTTGATACCTAGCAGCAAAAGATTTATTAGCCGCACATGCACGCGTTACTGCAATGTTATCAAGAACAACAATTATTATCTGAACCATTATTTCAGATGTCCTGGTTGCAAAAGTACGTACCGCATAACAGACAATACCTTTTTTGGGGGCTGTAGGTTACCATCCAGAATTGTTGTTTACCTTTTGTGGCTGTAGGCTTATGAAACACAAATGGGTGTCGCAGGTAACATTGTTGGTGTTACCCGCCAAACTGTGTACCAGTATTATTCATCATTTCGATCACGAATAATAAAATCCGTTTGTGCTCCAGATCGAGGGCCTAGACCAAATGGTATAAATCGATAAAAGTGTAAGTGTTTTAGGGATGTATAGCACGTTAGAAAGTAAGAATATCGTATTTTAAATCTCTAAAATAGATTCCGCAAAGTTAAAAGACATCGTTTTGGAGTATGTGAGATCTGGTACTGAGATTTGGATCGCTTTCTGGCGTGGATATTGTGGATTAGATCGTCTCGGCGGGATTTCGCTTACACTTACAAAACTGTTAATTACAGTTAGAATTTTGTGCATCCTCGTCACAGGAGTTTGTACAAATAGTGTTGAAGACTATTGATCAAAATTGAAAATGGTTTTAACTTCTCACATGTTTATTATTTAAAAAAAATCTTCATAAGAACGGAATGCTGCTCTGCAAAACCATGCGTCATTGATTGGAACAGGTGGTAATCGGAAGAGGTGATGTCTGGAAAATACGGCGGGTAGGGTAGAATGTCCCATTTTAGTCATGTTCCATGTTTCCAGGTAGGTCATCATCATCATCAATTCCTTCATGGGTTAGGTCGTTGACCTGTTCCGGCCCATCTCTTCCTCGGTCGTCCTACGTCTCTGCGTCCTTGAGGTTGATATGGTAGGTTTAGGTACATAACCTGAGCAACATGTGACCGAGCATAGTGGTACTTCAAAATCACTTTGTAGTGTTTTTGCTCGTATTGTGGCAGATTTTCCTTTAATTATCGGCTCAAACGCATTAGTTGTATTCGGTAGCGAGCTACTGTGATGGTTTTACCCGGTTGCAATAACTGCATAATATACCACGCCAAGCTGTCCCCACTAATTACACACAATGAGCTTTGAGCCATGGATGTTTGGCTTGGCCATCGATATCGATGCCCCTACGACTTTTTTTGCTTTGGATTATCGTAATAGATCTACTTTTCATCACCAGTCACAATACGATCCAAAAAACTTTTTCCTTTAGAGCAGCTGTTCGCAAGTGAACAAACGCCATTTACTTCTCTCAGCTTCACGCGCTCCACTTGCAGATTTTTTCCAATTGAAGGCAAAAAGAAAACTTCCCGCAAATAACGCTTATTTGGCTTAAATTTCGATATTTTCACGAACAAAAATATATATGACGCCGATAAAAATTCACAAATATAATAATGAGGAGTTGTTAAAGTATGCACAAACTTACATTTGACGTTTCTGATCTAACAATTTTGAGCAGCATTTATTGCTGGCTCCATTGATTGTAAAACGGCGATTTTCTATTAATACACCTTATAATTAAATATATTAAATTAAATTTTTATAGACGACTTTATTAATAATATTTCTTAATTCTCTAAAAAAATACTTAGAAATTAGGGCCTCCAAATGTTTTTTACACCCAGGCCCACTCAGTGCTAAATCCTGGGAACTACTCATTCAATAAAGCCATTGTTGCGTTTGTATGTGGCATGTGGTGCTGTGCCGTCCTGTTAAAACTAAAAATCTAATTGCACTCTCGGTTGGTAGATTATGCTGACCAACAAAATCGGGAAGTGCGTGAAATGTATTTTTATTTGAACGCTATTTTTCGTAATAAGTTTCAATAACTTTAACGCGTTGTTCAATTGTTAATCTTTCCATGGTTGAAATTACCAAAGATTGAACTTGTGAAATGTCAAAACCACAATACACCTATCCCCCGATTTACACGGTACTTGTTTTACACGTTTTCGCTTTTACACGGTTTTCCAAATAAGTTTTTTTTTGGTTTTATCGCACTCTACTAAATGCTACTGTGTTTGAACACGTGCGCTGTGTACACATCTCACGGGGAATCCCGAGCTTATGTGCTGACTTGCTGCACATGCACACTGTGTCTGTATTTCTTCGCATAAAATTAAAGTTTTATCTACGGAAAATTGTATTTGAGTGAAAGTTTCACAGTTTCAGAAAGATTTAATTTTCCATATTCGTAAATTCCATATTCGTAGAGACGGACATTGGCCTGGGTGTTAGCGCAAGGACTGCTAATGCAAGGCGCCCCGGTTCAAATCCGGGTGGAGTTCACTTTGCAATGACGTCTCCGTGCTTCGGAAGGCACGTAAAGACGGTGGTCCTCCTATGTTAATGAATTGCCAGCATTAACTAAAAAATAGGGTAACAGGCACATCTGAGGCAAGCCTAGCAAGCTACTTCAGATGTAAAACAAGTAGTGCTCAAGGTACTGACAGTGGCTTCGGATATCGCCGATGCTACTGTTAAGTAAAACAGATCTGTTGATCAGTTGATCAACAGATCTGGGCTCACAGGGTTATCCCTAGCCAAAAGTAGAAGAAGAAGAAGATATTCGTAAATTACAAGTGAGTGCATAATTTAGATTATTATAAATTAACATAAATTAAAAAAAAATTATAGGCTTATGCATTTTCTGCAAGCTTTTCGATTTACACGGTTTTAACTTGAAAATTTTTAATTTTCGATTTACACGTTTTTCTCAGGAACGTATCTACCGTGTAAATCGGGGGATAGGTGTACTTGATGGTGAAGTGGTTTATGCTTTCAAACCAATTTTGGTTTGAAAAACAATTAAAAATAAAATATAAACATTAGAAAAGCAATCAAAACGCAGAAAAGCAGAAATAAACGCCACAAACAATTACGATGAAGCCAATAATAAGCAACTAGAAAGAAAACGCCAAGCGGAAATGGAATTGTATGTAGGAAATGTAAACAAATACAGGTAGAAGAAGCTAGAGATTTGTCGGAATCTTTGGATATACCGAGCCAAGCCATTAATGACGATGAAGATTTTATAAAGAATTCTTATTGCGTTCTTTGAAAATATAAAAAGGTATTGTTTACTTTCATTTTGGTTTGTAGTATTTTTTTGAATCCCGTTAATCCATTCATGCGTCCGTCTGTTCATCGACATTGTTAAACTAACAGAAGTTTATCTTCAGATCACGGTGATCGATGATTCAAGTTTGGTGATTAATTAGTAATTAAATTATATTAACGACCAATCGCTGAATTTGATCTTCAAACAAAGGTGATCTGGTAAACTTCTGATATATAATTGTGGCTCTGTGGAATAACGAGGTAAGTAGAAAATCATAGTTTTGAGATAAACGCAATTAAAGGTTTCAAAGGGTTTATTATAGAATAGGAAATGTTATTATTTATCAGAACATTTTTTTGTGTTAAATAACTTGTTGTAAATTGAAATCTTTTATAAAATCAAATTATTTTAAAATATTTATTGCTTTTTAAAATATATTTCTCAAAGTTGATTTACCTCGTTATTCCACCCATACAAAATATTCAATACCAAAGTGAAGATGTACACTTTTATATACCAAATACCTGCAGTTAATTTTATTATTATTTACTAAAATAATAGATTGAATTAATTTTAATCGTTTATTTAATAATTAATTACTGATAAGGCACAATACAAATAACATTTTTAATCAGAATCAGTGATCATATCTTCTTCCTCATTAGTTACTGCTTCAGAGGCAACTAAATTTAACCAAGTTTAAAGTCAAAATCACTATCACTAGTTGAAATGCCACTCATTTTGCACAAATAATTTGTTTTGATACCCAAAGTTATTAATGTATTTCACACAAAAGAATAAATGGAACTAAGTAAAATAATATTTCTTTCCTGCAAAAGCTGTGCTTTATGTAGGTACTTCTTACGGGAGGTAATGCACAGTTGGAAATTTTAAAACAGATTTTGTTTTCGTATATTTTGGTAAGTACAACATTTGGAAAATATTCTTTGAATATTTCAGGTAAAACAATTAAATTTTGCGGAAGTTTTATTAGTTCAAAGAAGGCACCGCTCAAACCGAAAGTAAGCTGTTGGATTCACAACATCTGGGAATTCTTTCAGTAACCATTATTTATTTTTATAAGCCCTAACGGTTAATTTTTTTTAAATAACACGGTTTGTTATTTTTTTAAATTAGCATACAATGTATCAACATTGTTGTACTATTACTTTCCTTTAATTTTTGATTATTTGTGTTTTTGAAATTTTAATTTAATGAGAACAGTTTTATTTAATTTTTTGTTAGTGTGTTTTCTTTAAATTATTTTATAAACTATCTATGCAGTAAGACGTTCGAACAATAATAATCTTCGGGATTATATTAATATTAATTATACCTATATTTATTAATAATAATATATAATTATTATTATTAATAAATTATAATATATAAATAATAATATATAATTATAATTATTAATAAATTTAATAACAAATTAATAAAATTAAATTGTTTGAGTAACAACTTTACCTTTTATATGTTTACTAATATATACCAAATATTTTTATAAAGTCTTATATTTCATAACAAACGCATTTCCCAAGAATAGTTTTTTTATTAATAACTACATATGTATTCTATAATCCGATACTTACCGGATATAATAAGAAACTGCACTATATAAAATGATTCAAAATCCACTTTGTAGTTATTTCTATGAATTCATATTTTGGGGTAACTAGGCATATGTATTTGCCTTCGTTTGAGCAAGTTATCTTAAAAACGAGGTTAATAGACTTACCTCGTTATTCCACAGAGCCACTCAATTGGCCCTTAATTGAATTATGAGGACGGACACAAAGCCAGATCACAAGGTTTTTTATATACTGCGTATAGAAGCGTGAAACTTTTTGCACCAAGTCAATTTCGTCACTTACTAATAAATTCAACCGCTTTAGTATTATCAAGAGCGTGACGTAAAAAATTAGAAGCAAATAAGCCTGTATAGGTAATATTTTAGCCCATTTTATTTTATTATATATTTTTACTTTATTATATGTAATATGAGAAAGTATTGTTTTCGTGCAGAAAAAAAATTGAGATTTTGATGGATTTACACTTTTGAGATCCCTGAGTAAAATAAGACATTTTCCAAAAAATGTCTATGTGTGTGGTCAAATTTTGTATGCGCTCTACAGCAAAAACTAATAGGAATTTTGAAATCAAATTTGGGATTTTGTATCCTTATATTGAGACTTAGAGCT
Source organism: Lycocerus yunnanus (assembly GCA_036346125.1). NCBI lineage: Eukaryota > Metazoa > Arthropoda > Insecta > Coleoptera > Cantharidae > Lycocerus > Lycocerus yunnanus. The sequence continues at coordinate 5,329,660 of JARFIX010000008.1, forward strand.
GATTAGATTTTGGTTAAAATTGGTTTATGGAAACTATTATTTTTTAAAATTTTATTATTTAATATTAGTTTTTAATTAATATTTCAAAAACTAACGGGAACTTCAAAACCAAATTTAGGATTAGATTTAGTACTGAATAAATTTTAGTTAAAAGTAGTTTATGAAAACTATTGTTTTCTATTTTTAAAATTTTATTATTAAATATTAGTCGTTATTTTATTTTAAAAACTAAAAAGAATTTTAAAATTAAATTTGTTATTTTATATCGTTGTATTCAGACTTAGAGCTGATTAGATTTTGAGTCAGATTCGTAAATGGAAATAACTTTTTTTTTTATTAATAAAAATTATTTTTTAATATTTAATAAAAGTATGATAAAGTCATGAGCATGGCCACATCCGATTTTTTATATTTTAGTATATTTAGCGAGCAGCGATTACAAAACATTGCTTGTTCGTGAAACCAAAATTTAAACTTTAAATTCTATTGTAACTTAGTTATCAATAACTATTACATGTATTTCTACCTATTGCAATAAATAGCAAACATTTTTTTGCCACAAAACCTGTAATTTAATTGTCCCAAGCTTGGATTGTCCCAAACAAAAATACTTTATGATATATATAAAACCAAACACCTTTTTATCAATGTTTCAATTTAATTCAATAAAATTAATCGATGAGAATTATAAAAAAGCAACTTTTACATGATCACATAGATTACAATACCTTATTATTTAAAAACTTAAGAGCTATTATAATTAGTTTGAAGTGGAACAATAACATATTTTACATCTTTATTTTGCGTCTTTCTTAAAACATCGGCCGCATGTGTAAGTTGTAATGCACAATCAGGATGAGCACTCCCAGGTAATTGAGTACATTCATATTCAAAGATAAACGCTAACCCGGTTAACAAATCAAAAAAGCCTAAAGACATAGCAGCCTTTCTCAATCGATTTAGTTCCTAGAGCAAAAATTTATATTGATATAATAAGAATAAACAATGAATACAAAACACCATACCTTATAAAATTGTTGCGTTTTCTCAGGGAGTTTTCGAGCATGCCTTAAAATTTTTTGAATATCAGATTGCAATCCAGCTTGTCTAATCCATACAACGCCATTCTGAGAATAACTTCGCTTTTCGGTAGGACGTACAGGAAAACTACCCATAAATTCAGACGGTACATTGTCGGGAGATTCTAAACGATTTAAATCTCCAAGCCACGGAACAGAATCAATTCCTGGCATTAAAATTGTAAGCATTAAGTTTGATTTTTTTTTTGAATCGGCCCAAGAATATATAAAACCAAACCAATTATCTCCTAGCGTTACCAATGCTGCCATGTTTTCAACTTTGAGTGCGCCATGCAGCAATACACAAAATGAAGGAACTTTACCCTCATCTGCACTGTCATCATCTACTGTTAAATCAATTTCATTCTTTAAAACTGTGCCTTCCTTGTTAATATTTGCCGGCAGTATTAAATGACGACTAACCGCCATTGGCGAGCCAACGTCAGTTACAGGTATAAAACCACACACTTCAATTACATCCGATACGCAGTAAGTTTGATAATCAAAATCTGTGATTTTTGTATAGGGCTAAAATTATTATATATTAAACAGTCATTAATAAAGGCTAAATATTATATTACAATTGGTGACGGAGAAAGCACTATTTTAGATTCAAGATTTCCACATTTTAAAGTTCCTTTGAAAGAGGTATAAATGTCATCTGCTAGCTTCTGAAATATTGATATAACGTTTGCATCACATAAGGGTCCATCAGGAATTAATACTGATCCGTCATAGCCGGTTATTTCCACCAATCGCATAAACAACGGTTTTGCTATAAAATAAAATAAAAAAACCGTGTATCTTGGATCTTGCTGATGAGTAAAAAGGTTATGGTTATCAAGAAAACTTTCTAAATTCGAGAATTCGACGTTAGTACACTTACATTTTATCAGATTATAATCATCTGGCGGAGTAATACAAACGACATGAAGTTTTGCTGGAAATGCGAATGGCAACGGAAATGCGTTTGAAGCATTACGGTGGTTTAATGTATTTAACGAATGGGTCAATGACATTGGTCCTACGCCTGTATTTCCATCAGTTATCAAAATTACCTAATAAAATAATGCAAATTATGATTTAAATATAATTCCGACGTACAAATTAAACTTATACCTGGCATGCACTATTGTTTCCCCATTCTGCAAGAACAGCTTGACTAACTCCATGCAGTGCTGTTTCTATGCACGTTTTGTCATAATCTTCCAATTTTTGAAGTTCTGTTTTAATAGCATTATAATCTCTTGTAAAAGCACATCTTTCTTCGTATAAAGACGAAAATGCCATCTGTCGAAAAATAATACTCAATATAATAGATGCAGTCTTAAAGAAGTACAACACTGTAAACTTATAGGAAACGAAAAATTTTTTTCGAAAGATATGTATGTATAGTACATGTGAAAGAAATTCCTAAAATTGGACGAATTTTAGCGTTGCCTTGAAACTGGATTGCATTAATGAGTAATTCATAATCAACAATTTGAACGCGAATATCCCGGAACTATAAATTTTAACCTGGTTGACAGCAAATCAAGAAAACTGGGCAAGAGTCCGTTAACCCTGACGCGAAAGTACAATTTTTCCTATAGAAATGGCTTTACGATACGAAAGAACAGAAAAATACAAGCTTTTTAAAGGCAGGAGGAACTTAGTCGGACTTGTAATAAGGCCACAATTCAAATTTGAAAATTACAATTTTCCCATAAGAAACTCATGTGTATTGCGCAATATTGCGTAATAATTTATGCATTGTGTTGATGGGACGTGTGATGTGCCTGAGTTGACAGTGACTAGTGGTGGGAAGATACCAGTCGCTCCCTGAGATCAGTCGCGTCAACATCCATACTTTTTCGAGTTGGAGGTACTTGGGGGATGCTTTTAGTAAGTAAACCGCGTATTAAAACCGCTTGTAGCGCCCGGAGCAACGCGAAGCGTCGCGCAGGATGCGGAAAGTGGGTTTTGATAAACGCAACTATGTCAAAACTCGAATTCACACAAAAAGTGAATTTTTTCTGAAATTTGTTGTCCGATCACAAATTTAATTTGTTTATTAGTTAATTAGACCCTCATCCTTCATAATTCGTTGTAAAAAAACGAGATTATGGCATCTTTACTGTCGCCACAACCTATTTCAATTTTGGGGGCGGGGTTACAGTTCAAAAGAGCCAATGATAAAATTGCATTCCAAATTAATTTTAAAGCCGTTTTTTAACCAAATTTGTGAACCGTCCGCAAATTTTATTTTTTTGTATTTGGCATTGTTATCTTCCATAATTTACAAAAAGAATGGTAAAAATCGCAATCAGGGTTGACGGATTCTCGCCGAAAGCTGTATATTAGATTAATATATTATTAACTAAAAAAAAATTTATTCAGAAAATTCTTCTTTATAGTTCGACGGGAGATTTTATAATTGATGGTTCTTTTTAGATTTTATTCACAGTAAAAAACACCTTTTTAAAAACACCTAATTTTAAAAAGTTTCTTTTAGAGGTCTACCATTCTGCAAATGATTTTTTGTTTATTTCAGACTAATCATAGTCAAATCGTTGTCAAGGAGATATAGATTTTGTTTGTGCAAATGCAAATGTTAAAAGTTTTATGAAACCGAAAAATTAGTTCAGTTGAAGTTTGGATATTTTAACTTGATTAGACTCTTTAGATTTAGGCCAACTGCACAAACCTTATTTAAAAATTTAACAGATTTTCAAAATAAATAATATTATTTAAATTAAATATTCAAACATCAAATGATCGCTCTAACTACTAGGCCAAGACCGTCTCCTTATCCAAGTCCACCAAGACTTACCAAGTCCTTATCTTGCTTAATATGCTATTTGCAGTTAGGAAAATGTTTCGTAGATGGCACGCGCATAGTACAGTATATTGCTTCACTACTTCACTACAAACACATCCCCACTTAAAATTTTCGTTCAACTTTCGAACAAATGTTTGACAAAAGTTTAACGAAAAGTTCAACAAAGTGTGATAGTGTCATACAGGCTTTACGAAAAGTGGGTTTTGAAATTACTGTCAAAATTTTCAAAAAGTGGAAAAAGTATTGTCACATATTCTACTGTCACATTGAAAAGATAATCACTTTGAAAAGATAATCAACAGTAATATCACTAGTGATCATGATATTGCCGGCAATTTTTGCCGAATCGATCACGACTGCTTGTTGCGATGAAAAGAAGCACGAGTGCGCAGCACGAGGGCTTCTTTTCTCGTAGCAACAAGCAGGAGTGGTCATTCGGCAAAAATTACCGAAGCAAAATCATGATCACGAGTGATATTTATTTTGACAATTTATCGAACAATAATTTTAATTTAAATAAAATTAATTTTTAAATTAAAATCAACAAGCATAGGTAAGTACGTTGCTAAGATATTGTTGATAGATATTATTTAGTCGACTGCTATTATTTTTCTTGTTGCCACGGCGATGGCAAGAGTGCACCCAGCATAATATTCGCTGAAAGAATATCAGATAGCTTTTGATTGGTCCATGTGACTAAAACGATGCAAACACATTGGATGATATAATGTGGTAAATTGTCAATATAAGAATTTTTTGTGCTCAAAACTATTTTCTGAACACAGCCGTCAATAAATTTTGCCGCTCGCATTATCTAGTGATCAATCGATATCAGAGTCATCTACTAGTAGTGTTCGAAAATAATTGATACTTTTTGCCACCTTAATAAAAATTATTTCACACAAAAATTTATTTTGGGTCAATTAATTTCATTTACAATCTTGTCACTAATTTGTTTTATAAAAAATTGAGCGGGTAAAACAAGGGCAATAAATTATTAAAGTAATAATTAATATACGACAAGTAATTTAATGTTTAAATTTAAATATTGAAGTTATAAAGTAAACCTAAAATATTTAGGTTAACTTCCGCTTTCAAATAATTACAATTTTTACTATTACAGCGCCGCGCTTACGCTGCCCTACCGAAATGAAATATGCGTTGTGAGCGTGAGTAAATGGTGGTTAGGTTGTGTTTACACTGCGCTGTAAGCGCCAACATTTCCAAGTCAAACGCTTATAGCGTTGGCGTTTGCGCCAGTTCGTATCAACAGCGTTGTAAGCGTCCAAGTCGAACGCGGCCATAGAGGGATGTTGCATTGCACGTTATTGCGCAATATTACGTTCCGCGATGTTACATAATACGGTATTGCATAGCATAATGTTGCATTGCGTGATGTTATATTGTATTACTTGTTGGAAATGAATGGATATTAGGACGGTAGTCTCCTTTCTTGTTGTACCTCCTCCCAAACTGTTGTGCTTATGCCCGACTTCTTCACCTAGAGATATCTCTTAGATAATCTATCTAAGATTATCTAAAAATTATATTAATTATCTAAAAAAATTTTTTTTTAATTTCATTAAACTTGAAACCTTTTAAAATATTTTATACAACAGATAATCTATCTATTAGATAAATTAGGGAAGTAACCCATCAGACAGCAAAAAAACAAAACAATCAGAAATATGATTGGCTACTTCATTAAATTATCTTATAGATAGATTATCTAAGAGATATCTTTAGGTGAAGAAATCGGGCATTGGTCTGTTATTATCGCCTCGAACCGCGCTGTTCAAGTTCAGCTAATTAACGGCGTTAATATTTGTATTTAGCATAATCCGATAACAAAAGAAATTCTTCTCCCTAAAGATGTTATGTGGCATGAACTTTGTGGCCAGTTTACATCAGTATTTTAAAAGCTTACATGTTCACCATGTTTGCACTTACAACATGAACCATAGTGTGTGCAATAGGTAATGAACTGGCCAGATTATCCATTCATTACAACGATTGCAAAGATGGTCAAAATGGGGTAGCCAAATTCTGGAGTCTAATATTAAATTTTTATTCGTGATGCTGTTAGATGTATCGTTTCAACTGAGACCCATTATTCAATAGATAAATATTTAGCAACATCAACAGAATTTCTGATATTATCAAAGGCAATTCGGGAACCATTTTTTAAATTCATAAGGTGTCGTTTGTATGTTAAAGACCTGTCAAACGTCACATTTAAATATTTTGGAGTAAAGTTATACGGAATAGTAGTTCCACCAAATTCAGCACTTACATATTTATATTATGTTCTTTAGACATTTTTTTAAGGGCAGTAAAGGTTTTTCAAGGGTTTCCGAGTTATAATATAAAGTTGTTTTTTTTAAATGATATATTATAATATCATTTGGGTCAATTATTATAAATTTCATCTCATTTTATTATCAAATATTAAATTTTAAAAAAACTGAAGTCCGAAAAAATTAAATATAATACAATTTTTTAAAGTAAATCTGAATAAAAATTTTAAACAATAACAAAAATTCAAATAAGTACTGTTATGAATACTGAATAAATACTGCATGTATTGAAAACAATAGACATCAGTTTGAATACTTACTAAACTTACTATTATTTTACTTCTAATAATTATTATTCTGATTTACTTAAAAAAATGTATCTAATTTTTTATTTAATTTTCCGAGCTTCATTTGATTTATTGGATATTTTTTAATAGAATGAGATGAAGCTAAAATAATGGATTCATTAAAAAAAAAAGTTGAAAAATCGTACTTTGCTTATAGTTTAAAAGCAAAAGATAACGAATTCCGGTTTGCGCCATTGAAATTCTCTAAAAAAAAGGAGATTAGCGATGCGACATTTATTTTTCATATCTCTTATAGTTATAGAGTTCCCCATAAGAACTATCGAAATTGGCCCACTAAAAATTAAAAAAATGTTATGCGCTTGTTGTAAGAGCCTTGGAGAATTGCTTTCTAGTTTTAGAGCGACAAGACATAACCAAGTTTGAAAACACTAAAATAGGTATTTCAATTTAAAAAAATTAAAATTTTTAAAATGAGGCTTTTGTCAGAATTCACCCGAATCTGAAATACCTTCAAAAGAATACTTAATTTGGTATTTAAACAGGTTCTATAAAAATTTAACCTTTCAATAATTTTTCAATCAAAACAAAATTAATAATTAAAATAATTTATTATAGTACAAGCCCAATTCAGAAAGTTTCAATTTTGAAATAAATTAACATACAGATACTATTGCTAAATTTAAAAAACATAGAATAAAACAAAAAATATAGAGAAAATCAATGGTCTACAGAAATTAAGAGTTATTCTTTACACACTAAATTGTTTAATAGCATCACAATAATTATCATAGTCACAAAACAATATCAAAAAAATTTCAAAAAAAAAAAGAAAACTCACTTTTGTAAAAAATAAATACTATATATTACATAATTGCCTAATATAATAATAATTGAATACATTCTAAAAACACGATACAACAGACGCTATTTGTTATTTACCGTCACTTGTGCAGCTTTCTTTGCTTTGATTATTTCAACCAATTCCTTGTACCTTCTCATGCAATCCTTTTTCGTACGATTTGGGATGCATTCGGCAATACGATCCCATCGATCTGGAGTCGAATTATTGTAAGTTTTTAAAGCTTGCTCCAAAAGTTGCTGTTCTTCACTCGTCCATGGCAAATCAGGCTTTTCTCCACCTCCATTTTTCAAATTGTTTCCTTTCGATATGCCATTCATCTTAACAGACTTTTTATTATTATTTTCATTTGAACCATCGATTTTAGTTGAAATTTCAGAATTATCCATCACTTGCACTGGAACACGCTTGTCTTTGACAAAATTATTAAACGCTTCCTTATTGGCAGCCTCCTTCAGATCGCTTTTAGAAAAATCATTTTTTTGCAAATCTTTCGCCTTTCCTAATACATCCTTTGAATTAAATTGAGTCGCACCATCAGGAAAAGACCCATGTTGATTAACAAAGTTGGCAACCACGTCCCAACGTTTGTTAGTACCAGCTGGAAACAAATTCACAGCTTTAATTAAAAGCTGCACATTCTCTTGCGACCACTCTGCTTTATGGCTCACACTGTTTTCCACGTTGTTAATCTTTGTGTTGGCCATAGGAGCAACACTTTGCAGAACTTCTTTACGGGCTGCTTCCAAATGATCTTCGCAATCTTTTACCGCATTCAAAAATGTTGTGCGGCCGTTGTTCTGCATTTTCTTATTTAAATCTTCTAATTGCAAAGCACTCAATTGTTCACATATTTTATCAACTGATTGCATGTTTGCCAAAACTTCATTTTTATCTTGAGCATAATAATCATTTGATTTGCACATATCCCGAAATATCTTGCGTTCCTTTTTCAATACTCTTTTTTGTGCTTCACGTTCTTGACGCTTTACTTCAATTTTTGCACGTTCCACTGCCTCCATTTGTTCTCTTGCTAATTTTGCTTCCTTCATCAATCGCTCCTCTTCCTCTTTCTTAGCTTGAGCTGCAGTTTGTCTGGCTCTCTTTGAAGCCAACTTCTTCTCTTTATCTTCCTCTTTAAATTTAACTATTCTAGGATCAGCCTTGTACGCCATATCAACTAAATTACGAATACGTAACATTTCTTCTTTCTTCTTGCGAATACGTTCAGCCTTATTAATTTTTTCACACATTCGCCGCTCGTCACGATCAGAACATTTTTCCTTATCTTCTTCGTCTTCGTACGAATACTCTCGCCATGATTTAAAATTGTACCAAAAATTGTAAAACCTATCGACATCTTCACGTAAAGCATCAGGCCCACCCAATACAGGTACGGGAGTTTTTTCAGACCAGCGATTATTAAGACGAAAATAGTAATCAAAGGTTTCGTAAAAATCTTGCTTAAGTTCAGAACCCGATGGAAGCGAGTCATCAAACTCAGGATCGACAGAATCGTAAGCTCGCCGTCTGCTCATAGTACCCAAAGTTTCATAAGCCATAGTTATACACATAAAATAATCTTCATCTGATTTAATTTTCTCACCTTTAGCTTTACGTTTATCGGGATGATGTTTAAGTACCATCTTTCTATAGGCCGTTCTAATAACCTCTTCGAAGCATCATATCTCATATTAGAAATACCCAACACTCGGTAGTGATCCTGTTTTTTCCATTCTAAAGGCTCCAAACTTCTAAGGTACTTCACATCATTAACAAAGACAACACGTTTTGGTTCTTCTTCATTTTCTTTTGGCCTTTCAACTTTATGTACAATCACTTCGTGAGGTACAAAAGAAACTTCGCTTTTTCCATTATTTAATTTAAAATCGAAATAGAACCGAACGGCAACAGTTTTGCACAAATTATTGCTGCTTGTACCCATACTTGCATAACCTCAACTTGATGCGATTTTAAAATCTGTACGTTCACCAGATAATTCACTTGGTAGGTGTACTAAAAAATTTTATTTAATTAAATAATTCACTTATTTAAAACTATTTACAGTGCCGCTTCAAACTTTTAACGATTTAACGTTTCCTTTCACATGGCAATTAAAAATTTATATGGATGTGGTTCTTTTACGGCGCAGCTTTATTAACCGTAAAATGGCTGTGGCTGTACTAACATGAAATAATTTGGCGCCACTTTTCAACATGAATATTTCGTAAGAATAATTTTGTATTGTAACTACTAAAATTTTCGGCAGGAATTAATTCACATTTCTTTGATGAGAATTATTGCTGTCAAAAATAACGACTATTTTAATAGTTTATAATTTCAAAAGCAATTATGTAGTACTTCACTGGTTTTATTTGAGTGTAAATTTAATTTTAGTATATATGGAAAACTCAAAATAAAAATATTTTATATGTTCTAGAAGTTAATGGGATTTTCATTTTAAATCCAGGGATAGGCTCCGAGATTAACATTTTAGCAAAGAAATTTTTTAATTTTAATTACACTTAGGTTAAAATTTAATTTCGTGCACTTGAATTTTTGAATCATCAAATTCAAATTTTTAATTATTATTCCTTTGCAAACGCCAAGTTTGTTCCTGTCTTAAAGTGCGTCTCATTATAGTAAAAATAAAATTTATTTTTCGTTACCTATAAAGTACAAATTAATTTTCCGAAAGCAAAAACGCCCCTCGAACCACACGCAAAATTTTTCAAATAGCTTGCAGCGTTAATCTATCGCAAATTATTCTACAAAAATTCGTTACTTTGGGAGTTCAAAGTTGAAATTTGATATGCTAATATTGGGTACAACAGCCGTGATGAGTATTTTTTCACCGGATAAATATTTGATATAACGCGGTGCGCCGAAGGCGAAAACATACATAATAATTTGTTTATTTTCAAAATAAGGCTGTTTAAATAAGCTTTCAATAATGAATGTAGGTAAAACGTCTGATAAAAATAATTACCAGATTTTAATGAAACTATGTCCGCGGACGGTCAAGAAACCCGAATTCGGATTTTCTTGATTTTTGAAGTGAATGATGAAAGAGGACATCTTTCTCTACACATTAAAAAAAATATTTACGGTCGGCCCACAAATTTTGGAACAAAACGACTTTAAAAATTCAAAATCGGCTGTGATTGCGTTAATCAAAACTGACCTTCCGCAGCCTATGCTCTGCTCTGCTACGGCCGCTACAGGCCGTTTTGAAAAACGCTTTACTCATAAAAAATATCCCCTAGTCCGGTCCTACTAAAAAAATTGGGAATGTTAACCCGACAGATAGCAGGGAGCGATTGCCTTGTCTTCTTGGCACAGTGGAGTACCGGGGTTTTGCTCCACACCTCCTTCAGCTGGCTGGCTTGATTACCTGGATTCTTGGCTCTGAAATAAAAGAAAGTTTCGCGTTGCTGCGGGTCGCGCCAAGATGGGTACCTCTGTGTCGGGGTTGCGAGTTTTCTGATTTTGAAATGAAAATGAATGAAAAGTGTACTTTTGAGTTAGAATTTCAAAATTTTGGATTATTTGTAGTTTTTTGGTTTTTTATTGCTGCGTCATCTGTTGACGACATTTTTCTTTCTTGAAAAAATTCCCCTCTTAAAAAATTCTATCAGTGCATGTTACAGCTACGTGCACTTTGCACAAGAGGTTTGAATCATCGCCAGTTCCGGCAATTCCTGCAGGACTTTCAAATAGAATATGGAAACATCACCACCCCACCTTCCTACTTACGTTTTGTTTTCAGAATTTTTTTTTATGAAATATAGTTATAGGGGCACTAAATAAAATATTAAACTAAAAATTGAACAAATACAGACACAAAGATAAAAAAAATAAATAAAATTGTTTAATTTTAACAAAAAATGTTTATAATTTAAAAAAAAATTTTTTAGTAAAATTAAGCAATTTCATTTTTTCTTCATTTTTGTGTCTATATTTTATAAATCAGCAATTGAAACCTTTATTTTTTTATATTTATTCCCTATTATATGCAGGCTATTTGCCACAATATTTTGTATATGTGAAAATGAAATTTTTAGTGTATTATTTAGTGCCTATATAATATATAATCATGTGTTTTAATTTTGTTATCTTCATATTTTATTTTCTTTATAATAATTGATATTCTTTAGTGACGCGTAAATGCAACTCATTTAATGCTGCCATATGAAAAATATAAATAAAAGTACCTAAAAGCAGTAAATTCTGATAATTTTTACATTAATCTATCTTGTAAAAGTGTAACTAATGTAAATTTAATTATAACATAAAATAAAAGTAGCTTTTACTTGGACTGTTCTGGGCACCCCATCTACCTACTTGCGTTACTTTAGGCCACCTACCTACTAAAAGGTTAAAAAAAGTTAAAAAATTCTTATTTTTTTTATTTTATGCAGCATTTTATTATTATTTTCCCTTTATATTCTATTAGAAACATAATAAAACATCTTTGAAATTGTTTGCCATGCAATTGAAGGCTCAACAAGCGTTTGTCCAAAAAGAAACAGTTTGAAACAAGAAACACACTAAATGGGGGGGATATTATGTAATACTATGTAAATACGACAAAAAATTTTAAATCAATTTACCCTAAACTAAATTTTGTTCAAAATTTAGTCAATAATTTCATAATTCCAATCATCAATATTGTAAAAAAATATATCTCACCCTGTATGCATAAATTAATGTAATCAATAAATTCTAGCGTGCTGAAATTGTTAAGTAATTCAATTTTAAAAATGATAATGTAATCAAGAATAACTTCAAAAACTTACCAAACTAATGAACTCCAATTTTGAATGCAAACTCAAAGAATCCAAAAATGCATTTACACCATTCACAGCAAGTTGTTTCTTCGTGGATTCAGTATTTTCATTTATTTTTACAGGTACTAACATTGACAGAGATACATCGAATAATATTATAGTAGGCATGATTGATCAATGTATTATAAAATTAATATAATAAAAGGGAAAATTGTTCGATATTTTGAGGTTATATTTACAAAGTTCAGTGAAGTTGTATATAAAAGCCCGTCACCGGAATAATAATAACGTGGCGGGAGTTTGTTTCATTGGCCGATTTGTTCAAGTTAATCAAGGTATTTAAATGTATAAAAAATATACTATTACATTATTATTCTCTATTAAAATTTACCTCACCAATAACTAAAATTATAGAAACAACGCATCCTTTAGGATAACATAATAATACATTATTTCCTATTCACATTGTCATAGGTACTAAAACTTAATTCATTCTGGCAGGTTCTTTCAAACATTTCTCTAGCAATTTGTTTAACATTTTATGTTAAAAGCAAGTTTTAAGTACTTATTAAAATTTAATCAATAAAATTTGAAATAAATTATATACTGTGTCCTAATTATATTTACAATTTTATTTAAAAACCAGTTTACAAAATACTATATTACAAATATTATTTAATCAGTACAATACATGAAAAATATTGTCAATTTATTTAAATTTTTCCCCCCAAATAAAGTATCATATTATCTACTTTATTCTAATTTGTGCTGCAATTCTATATTAACTTGACTGGAATGTTTACTATGTAAATCGTTTAGTAATTCATTGCACATTTTTGTTTGAATTGGTTTAATGTCATCAATTGTTGAATTTAAAAGTGCTTGATTACTGCATACTTGACAAGCAGCTCGACGAGAATCCTTTAATCGAGTTTCATCTTCATCGTTGTTTGAAGATTGAAGAGATTGAGCTCTAGAATTAAAAGTATTACATATATTTTGTATTACATATTTTACTACTTACGAATGCTTTAAATTACCTCAAGGCACCTTTATATCTTCCTAATAAAAACCCATTTCTTATGCCTTCAAGGAAACCAACATCAAAGCTTTCTTGAAAAACTTGACTTTTTCCATGAGTTGCACCTTCCCGAAAGCCAGACTTAAAATCGTAAGTAATTGAATTATAAAAATTTGGAAACACCTATTCATTTCAACTTACCTTTTTTGCATAATTAGAAAATTTCTTCCAGGTTTGTTGAATTTCTTGCACATCTTCGCTTTCATCCATTTTACCAAAAGTAGATCTTTAAAATAAACAATAATTTTAAAGTTAGGTTAATATTTATATTATTTGACATAAATATCGGTAGCATTTGTTATTCGTATGTTGGTAGTATGTTCGCATTTCTTGACTTTATTCTTAGTAATTTTAGGTTATAATTGCTTTTTAAAAGGTTCAAGACACATTAAATACTTTGTTTTCAATAGATCTCATATTAATGATAGCTCAAAGCGGATATATGAAAAATGTAATAATGGAATTGGCCAAAAATAAGCAGACTACGATTTCGAATGTAGAAATACGTTCAATTTTGCCTGATATTACTGTAACTGCTATAACGGATGTTGTTAAGCACTTTTGAAGGTTCTTCAATGAATATGTTAACAAAATTTATAAACCTAACGGCTAATGAAAGGTATTATGGAAACTGGATGTAATTGGTAACACAAAAATTTGCATTTTTTAATATTCACATTTTTTAAATTTAGGAAAGCAAACTCGGAACATGAGAGCACCATAACAGATATGTATTGGTATGAAAATCAGGAACCAGTGTATCTAATCGACTAATTCAATTGTGCTACGACTTCCTAGGAAATAAAAAAGAAATTACTGAAAATTTAGGCGGCAGTCCCATAAATGTTAAAAGAAACAGTTTTATGTTACATAATTGTTATAAAAGGTAATAAAGAACCAATATCTGTATCTAATTTTGAAAACATAATTGATTGATGGTACGGTTGAAAGAATGAAGGATTTTAGATAGAATTTTTGTACCTAGTTACTGCAAGATATGGTTACAACCACCAAGAATGGTGAAAAGTTCTGGTGGTTGTCCTTCTATAAGGAAATATGACAAAATTGGGTCTATTGCTCTTATAACTTGTAAATATTTTGACAAGTTCCTCGAAAGTTAAAATATAAACATTTTATATTCAAGATATTTTAGACATTTTATTAATTAATTCAACATAATACAGTAGAACCCCGATTATTCGTGCGCGGATTATCCGTGAAGCGGTTTATCCGTGGGCCCATTATACATCGATTACCGTCAGATTATTATGCGTGCGGCGCCAACGGTTTATCCGTGGACATTCTCAACTTTAGTAGTCTACTATGTGAAATCAAATGTATAGAATTTATGCTTACTTCAGAGCTGCACTTGGATTACATACAAAGCTGTTTAGTTCATTTTTTTGTAATAATTTAACAAAAAACGTCACTTATTATTATCCGTGCCCAGCACGGTCCCGGTCGGCCCGGATAATCGAGGTTCTACTGTGTGTACATATAAAATAAATATCAAAATTAAAGCCTTGAATGACTATATTATTTAGTCTAGGTATTACTGCTACCAAAAACAAAGGTCTATCACGTGTTTTTTAAATATTAAGGACAAAAAAATGGATATCAGCATCCCTTTATGCTTATAACACATTTTTAATCACTACATGGCATACACAAAAATCTAAAATTACTCATTTCTAGCACACCCAAGAAGACAGTTGCGCCTTTTTGACTTGGCAAGTCAGAAATATGCAAGGACAAATATGCGATATTAGTAGTTAACTCTAGAAAATGACTTATCGCCTATAGGGCTGGGCCAGGATTCAAGTTAAAATTTTTAGTTCTAGATTGTGCGCTAGAGCTAGCAATATATAATCTTGCTCTTAAATTAGGACTAGGTCCTGTAATATCCAACAGTAACCTCAACAAAAATCCGAAGCTACTGCTGGTACTGTGAGCATATTATTTGTTTTACATCTGAAGTAGTTTGCTAGGCTGGCTTCAGATGTGCCTGTTACCCTATATTATTGTTAATGATGGCAATTCATTAACATAGGAGGACCACCGGCTTTACGTGCCTTCCGAAGCACGGAGACAGTCATAGATAGAAAGAGAGTCGGAAAGAAAACTTTCCTTTGTAGACTCCTCCCGGGTTTGAACCAGGTGCCTTAGCATCAGTAGTTGATCGCTCTAACTAGTAGGCCAGTGACTGTCACAGATATAATCTTCTAATCTACTCAATATGAGGTTAACATATTTTTCATCCAATATTCAAATGGTGTACTTGCTGAAAAACATCTTTTATTTAAAATTTGATCCATAGGTATGATAGTGCTTGAAAACATGGTCTGACGTCACTATAACAGATGAACAATTTTATTAGAAATGTTGTTTGTGCATAAACTACTTGCAGTTCATTTTAGCAAACTCTTTCACATTCAGGGATCCCACTTGTTCTAAAAATCGTAAGAATGTGAAACATTCTCAATTATTTCTAAAATTGCCCTTACCTAGTATTACTTCCAAGTCTTAAATATCCTAAAACTAAATTAAACTTGTTAGGAAAACCTTTATTTTAAGAAAACATCAAAAAGAAAGTGAAACATGAACAATAAACTGCAGAATTCAGTGAAATACTCGCGATAGAAGACGAGTCTTCTCAAAAAACTTCTAGAGGTTTATGCCCCAGAGTTTTTTGTATTAGGCGCCTATGCTGTTAATAATTCGTGACGACTTTGTAACAGTTCCTGCACCCCAAAAGGTTTTTATATTGACGTTACGCTAACTGCAAAATGAAGAAATGTTGTGGAATATCTGCAAAATACGTAGCAATAAATTACATCGGAAT
This sequence comes from Lycocerus yunnanus, assembly GCA_036346125.1. Lineage (NCBI taxonomy): Eukaryota > Metazoa > Arthropoda > Insecta > Coleoptera > Cantharidae > Lycocerus > Lycocerus yunnanus. The sequence continues at coordinate 5,345,737 of JARFIX010000008.1, forward strand.
ATATTTTAAATAATAATAATTAAATAATTTAATCGAAGGAATGCCTAGATTTTGCAAAGCAGTAATACGTACGAAAGGTGATCATATTGACAAAAGAAATTTGTAAGCGTTGTATAATATTAATTTAATTTTTTTATGGTTTAGAATCAATAGTTTACCCATTTTGTTAATTTTTACTTTGAAGTAATTAAATCTCTTTAAAATTATGTGTTTTATTGAAGAAAAGCTGGAAATTGTGTCTGCTTCCAAACTTTCCGACGGTAGTGTATGTACGGTATTAGAAAATAAAAACGGTGTTTCTTTTCTTGCACTTATCTTGCTTGTTATATGTAAATCTAGATTGAGGAACATATTTTCCGCATATCATTATGCTAAAAATTAATCAAAATATGCACAATTAAGGATAACTGATGAACGGTAGACACATGTTTCTCATTCATTTGTCGTCTTACCATATGTAGGAGCAAGTAGTTGTTTGCTTCTGAAAATTTTAAGGGCATAGGCGACAAAATTTATCATTATTTTTAAGGGAGATATACACCTAGGAGCCGGAAAAAGGTCATTTTGTGAATTTTTCTAGGAAAACTATTTGAAATTTTGGATTGTGAGTTTAACTATCTATAAGTATACACATTCAGGAATATTTATAATTTTTTATTTAAAAATATCAAAAATAAACAAGGATATTGTACGATCCTTGGAGCATCGTAAAAAATTTGCGTTAACGGTAACCACTGGCGTTTCTTCAAAAATCATCTGAGAAAAACAAAACAAAAAAATTATTAAATTAGATACTATAATCTAGTACTTGTCATAGCCGATTTTGAAAATATTGATTTATGACAAAATAGGAGACGTTTGAACATAAAAAGTCATTTTTAGACCAAGAATTAGTAATTATTTTGCCTATAAAGCAAAAACTAAGTAACGGAAAGAAAAATCCTATGACAAGTACTAGATAATGGTGTGTAGAATAACCACAAAAATTCAATGCAATCGGTTCATTGGTTTTCTTGCAATTTTGGGTACCGATTTGAAAACGTAGTTTTGAGTAAAACGCGTTTGAAAATTTGAGAATGAATAAATCATGAAATTTGTTAATTTACATGGAATCATTGATACCAGGCCCATAGTGTAAATCTTCTACGGTCGACGGAATGTTCATAACTTCTAAATTTTGTTGTCGATGACCTATTCGACCTTCTTTCGTCTGTTCTTGCGCTTGCAGCTTGGCTTTTGCTAAGCGAGTTTCGTCTTCTTGGGCAGCGTACAAATGCGCTCCCGATCCGACCGATATTCCTAACACGTTTATGACTTCCAACAATGAGGTGACACCATTGATGAATGTGCATGTTGCAAGAAATACTGCAATGTTAACAATTTTCGCCTCCTTGTTCATCGTTTTGGAGCTATCTTCCAAATAAGTTGGTCTTCGAGACAGAAATGATTTTAAGAGTTGCTGTCTGTTGAGCCGTAATGGTAGAATGTTCCCCATATAGTTTTTCATGTCATCCTTGGAATTACAGTTTCTGCGAATAGCTAAGCTATAGTAAACGCTCAGTTTATCTATAAACTTTGCCGTCAGTTTGTTTTTGCCGCCGGATTCCAGGCTTATTTATCGAAATGTTGACTTGGCGTTTTTACCAGATATTCTTGAGACCTCAAGCTTCAAGAAAATGTAAAAACAAAATTGATTTTTTCACCATACTAGGTGTATATCTCCTTAAGTAAGTTACAGAAAAATGAAAATAATTACAGTTTTGGAAGATATTAGAACTAACGTGATGAAAATTTAACTGAACCAATGAGCATACAGTTATTTCTAAAATTGTTCATACCTATGAAGATGCAGAAACTAGGCCGTCAAACCGGGCCCATTGTACTACCTCCGTTTCAGCCCCCCGTTCCCATCACTCCCCGAGCCATCTAACCGATAGGATAAATCGAGGGCCTGGAGTATATTTAAATTTTAACAATGTTAGTGTTTTTGTCAGTTTTAAGTTTGATTTCAAGTTAGAGCACAATACTCTCGTTATTAGCTATATGCACGGAAGATCAGAGAAGTTCATCTGAATTGTGCGGTGCATGTAAAATTGTGGTGGAAAGTGCACAAGGATATAAAATGAAACATTGAAAGAAATACTATATTAACTTTTATTTCTATTCAAAGAATACATTATGTTGTCTAAAATTCAATATTAAATGGATATCAATACATTTTGTCCAGAACAATACATCGTATATAAAATTTTACAAAACAAGTGAGTCAATGCATATATGCAAAATGTATTTTACTTCTTAGAAGTAAAAAATTACTTTTATATTCTAGGTATAGTTATTCAATAGAAAAAAATTGCAAAAAGGATTTCTGGACAAACTGCAAGTTAACTATTATTATGTTAATATACAGTACATCTGCAAAGGCTTATATAAATTACAACTGTCTTACACAGTTCTAACTTTTAGGTCTAGCTTTAGAATTATTACAAAATTGGTTTTGCAATTTAACATTGTAACCTAATTAATTAATAATATAGTATTGACAAATGTATTTTAAATATCTCTTTGGGACAAACAACTATTTACTTCATTTAAACATACAATGGAATGTTTAAACTCATCTTTTGTTAGCTTAAAAAGTCAACATTATGTACTGCAAAAAGGCTTTTCAATAATCAAGAATTATCATCGAAAATGTTTCAAAATAAGATCATTTAAATAATTTTGAGTCAAATTTTAGTACCTTATCATTTTGTAACAACACTATTAAAATAATTAAAACATTCTCCCTGAAATTCTTGCAAATATTATTTTTAAACTATTTTTCTTGTTATTGTTAACCTACAATAAATATAATTATGCTTAATATTTTTAAAAATGGCGACAGCCTTACGATATAAATGCTGCACAGCTTGCAGAAAGTCTGCGTTACTGATTCGGCACTGTTGCATTAGGAAGAAGCAATTTTAATTATACAATCTCTATTATAATAAATTGTATTATATTATAGAAATATGACTTTGCATTTTAATATACAAAAACATAAAACTTGTTTAAAAGGTTTTTACAAAACGTAAAATTTTGCAAATTATAATAATAATAACATTACCTTTGTGAGTACAATTTTAGAAAAAATGTAAAAAAATTAATTAGTTTGTAACTTGACTAGGATAATTATTAAACACTATCTACAACTTTTTACAATTTTAGAAATATTAATCCTACATACATAATATTTTAATATTATTGGAATAACCTTAGATACAAAATTGGGAATTGTTAACAAAATGACACCAAAATCTGTTATTTCTTGTACTTTACGTGTAATTTTAGTATCAAAATAATATGGCCTCATGAATAATGATGAGTTTATATACAAAATGTTATACGTAAAGTTACAACTAACAACAGGTCGAAATTTTCATAAAATCTTGCATCAAATGTAATCACAATATGCACAATAATATAACTCGAAATCTAACATTACATATTTTTATAAAGTAATTATTTCAGCTGTGCCTTAGTATTTATAAAAACCTTTTTAATAATTGTGCCGGTATACTTTGGAATAAATTAGGATGTAATGTAAATTATTCTAAACTAAATAAAAAGTAATATAAATGAGCACTAAACTTTCTAAGAAAACTTCCATTTTTATGAGTTTGCAGGCAACAATTTGTTGTAATCACAATCTGCCATCGTAATTTCGAGGTAACCAAGTTTTTGGTGTTATTGGAAGAAGTTTTTCTAATTAAATTAAATTGGATCGAGGTATCTAACTGGATTTGTTATTTATTTATACATACTAACAATAATTACAAAATTTCAAATAGACAACACAATTTTCGTCCAAAAATAAGTAACAAATCCAAAATTATAAAAAAAACCAACAACTAATATATCAAATAATGTACAAGCAGTTCCTAAGCTTAGAAAGTTTGTACTGTTTATATGCATACTAAACATTAGCCTCACTAACTAAACTTGGACATGGAGTATTTAATTGTTTCAGTCTTATATACATTACTAGTTGCAGTAATTTGATAAAAGCTTAAACACTGAAAATTTGTTAAAATGCTTAAAATTCATTGAGATTAGTTTCTTTGGTAATTATGAAATTCCGTAACTATTTGGAAATTTATAAAATATACAAGTCTTTATTCGGATTTTCCCATTTTATGATAAAATAATCAATTTAAGAGGTTCTCGCACTTTAAGAAATATGCATCATAAAATATTTCCGATATTTCTATAGTTAACAAAGATGCAAGTGGAACAATTTTATAGCTACAGAATAATATATAATCTAATCACAATGTTGCTAAATCATAACAATCTATCTGTACGGACATACTTATCTAACACATCCATAAGAAGCACTTATTAATCATCGAAATACTTAATTCTATCATATCGTGTCTACTATATAATTATGTATATATTTATATATTTATAATAGTTCTACGCGCTAACGCACCATCTATTTCAATTGAGTAACTGTAGTCGGTACAATAAAAACTACATTAGTTAAATAATTAATAGAAGAATTTCATAATCTTTTTGAATAGTCAATATTTGTGTGTAATTGTTGCTAATAAAAGTAATGACTTAAATGTTTTCAAATTTAACAAAAACAACCAACATACTCTACCTTGATAAATGACGAGAACAAAATATTAGTATGAATTTCTAAAATATTCATTTCCACAAAATTACTGTGAGGAGCATTAAATATGGAATTACATTTTTGTTTGCTAAATCAGAATTGAGGAAGAATTTTATTTATCACAAAATCGTCGTATAACACTTAAATATTTTACCTATTTACTTCCTTTCCCGCAAATTAAAACTTAATAAAAACCAACGTCAAATACTTTTAAAAAAGAAATTCTTATCATTTATTTTGGCAACGTATTTTATGAACCATTTACTTCTATTCTTATAAACGCTTTCCAAATTTATCACATAATAAATAAAAAAGTTTCCTTATATTTATTTCTTATCCATAATTAATCCTAAATTGATGTGTTTAATTTATATTTAGTTGATCGTATTTGGTGCCTTAGGCATAAGAACAAAAATAAGATAGAATAAAGCAAATAACACATTTCAATAAAGAGGAAATAATTAAATTCCACCACACCTGAACAACAAATCAACTGTTTATTGAAGAAGTAAAAAATTGTTTTTACAGCTTCTCTAATACTGTAATAACTTGCAAAAATAATTGTTCTTTCATGATCGTTCCAAAGTTACTTAACACAGAATATAATATGAAAAATTGCAAATCTTATTCTAGTCATTTAATACGTCACAAACATACAAGTCATAGAAATATAAAGAAGTGCATTGGGTGCACTTTCAAAAGGTGTATTTTTAATAATTTTATTTTGATGTAAAACCCATAGAATTTGCTAAAATAGTGAGTTTAAATTTTTATCCACAAGAAAAGATGGTACACCAATTTTATTAGCACATAAAAAAATATACTTTTGCTATCTTTATATTTAAAATTTACATTTTCCATAATTTTTCACTAATTTTTCAATCACGTGATAAATAAAACTCAAAATTCACAAATTGCTGCATACACTACAACAAATACAATTATTAATCACTCACATAATTTATAAACTATCAAGTCAAATTTAATTTTGTTCCACTCACCAACTATTTAGAATCAAGTAAATGGTTAGTTAAAAAAGTTTTCTCCTTGAATACTTTCGAAAAAAGCATAATAAAAAATTAAAATGTTATTATTTGCAAAACCGTCATTACTCTTATTAGAAAATTTGTTTGAATTTACCTCAGAACATATTATATTATAATTGATTTATAAACTATGCCCGGTATATGTATGAGGCAGTATGGGGCGGTGTCGGTGAAGGTGACGAGGAGGGCGGCGAAGGAGAACTGGAAGAGCCGCTACTCGTGGGCAGTGCGCTGTGCCCCGAACGTGGCGGGCGTGGCCGTCCTAGACTTCGGGCGCCCACACCGCCCTCCTCACTACTTTCTCAGAGGTATACCTTCTTTACACTCCGTGTTGTCGAAAAACCATCTCCTCGCCGATAGTTGTCACCCTGAAAGTGCAATAATACAAATTGTATTAAATGAAACCAAAGGCAACAGCAAACTCTAGCTCAATTTCAGATGGATTAAAAAAAGATGATTTTAAAGTTGGGTATGTAATAATCGTTTTTACCTGATGTGAACGAAGAGTGCCAAAATTATCTCGACCTCTAAAATTATCTCTACCATTATAGCCCGTATCGGTTTGAAATTGAAATAAAGTTTCTGCGTTATTTTGATGTGGTCCTTTCCTTAACGTACTCTTGGGCGAGTGTAACTTTGGCGGCGGTTGAGGCACAAGGACAGGCTCTGCATATGTTACCTCTTCTTGTGGAAGTAGTTTTGGCTCAGCTTGTAGACGACTGCAGAAGCTATCATTAGAGTGAGTTATTGAGCTTTAACTAATTGTTAAACTTACCTATTCATATTTTGACGTTGTTCAAAATATTCATATTCCGTATCTGGATAAGGCAAATTGTCATCGTCATCTTTGTGACATTTCCTACCGCATAAATAACCGGCTATAAATCCTATAACTAATGCAGAAGCCGCACCAGCCACTACGGCCATTATTAAGGTTTCTACGGAGTATTGGGGCGGTAAACTATCGGCAGCAGTAACTGATAAATCACCTGTAAGAACATATTAATGTGTAACAAGACGATCGAACCAAGAAGAAAATAACTTACCGCCAATGCTCTCAAATTCTCGACCGTGTATAATATTAATCACCTGCCCATCAGCTACGTCTTTATTGGACGTATGATCTTGATTGAATTTGGGTTGAGTGGAGCTTAAACCTCCTACCGATCCCGCGTCTTTACCTAATTTAGGAGGTGGACAAGCATTATGTTGACCAGTTGCCACACTTTGATAAAAATATGATTCTTCTCCCCATCGTCCAGCTCCATGAGAACGACATTTTCCAAGTACTTTATCCCAAGCACAGTAAGGATCTTGGAGAGCCACACATTCACTAAAACAAAAAATTTAAAAATTTTAATTGTCGTAAAAATTCTCAAACCTGCAGCTAGAAATTTTCACGCTATCACATCTATGAAGCCTCAACGATTGAACTTCTCCATCAGCTATAACAACAAGACGACCTTCTTGTTTATCGGTTCGAACAACGTGAATTCCTCGTACGGCAACGTGAACCGGAAACACTTGAATTTCTTCCACAACCACCGGTCTTACGCCGTGTCTCGTTTCAGCAGAAAGAGCGTTAACTGCTTTTATTATTTTGCCATTATCTAAGAAAATTATTTATATAGAAATTAAATAAATTTAAAAGTAGCGGCTTACCAGTTCCTATGAATAGCACATCATAAGTTTTGCCACCTGGCACTTTAACTTGTGGGTCGACGGCTATTTGTGTAAACCGATAGCTAAATAAAAAAAATGAAATGAAATTTAACGACCTTTGAAAATGATAAATAGGACTTACTGAAAACTAGTTCTTATAACAATTGGTTGTCCAAAAAAGGAAGGCACACTCTCGTCCATAAGTGAGTGTGTTTTGATAAAATTAAGGGTAAGGTCAGGCAGTGTCCTACTATCATTGTGGCACTGGCCTGGTCTTGGATCAGGCACTTTCGAACTTTGCACTGGCAACCAATTTGAATTTAGTGCTGTTTGTTCTTTAAAATTACCCTCAAAAGTGTCTGAAATATCTTGTAAAGAAAAGGCACAAACAGCACTACCGGATATACTGTTTGGAGGTGTTGTAAATGTACCGTACACTAATTGAGCAGATACATCTCCATATTGTCCTTCAATCAACTCCGTTGTTGATTCTATAATAAAAAATTTATATTAGCGATTGCAATAACGAAAAATTGAAGTAACTGAGTTTTTGAAAATAGAAACTTCCCTTATAACATCACGTTCCGTTGTAGTACCCTACAATACAGTTAGTACATAAAGTATAAAGTTACTAACTTTAAAGTTAGTAATCAATGCTATACCGACCTCTCCAAAGCAAAAACACCGTATCTGTTCTTTTGGAAAATTTAAGAAAAACAAAGAATACTTTCAAATAGTAGCAAGGGTTTGGGGTTTCACTATCATAAACTACTACTTTTTTTGCTATTTGCGATCTAATACATATTATGTATTTATGGGGTTGTGACTTAGTATATAAATATAGATATAATTATAATTTACATATATTCAATAAAATCAAACTCTCAAATTTTGTGGAAAGGAAGAATAATTGCCTAAGCCATAAATTCAATTTCCTAAGAAAACATAAATTCAATACTCCTATTATGGAGAGATTTTTCAGCAAGTTTAAAAATCGATTTTATTCTAAATTTTATTTTGTACCTTTGAAATGTTTGTAATGCGCCTGTTTAAATATTTCTTAAAATTTAAAAATTATCTGCTATACATGTGTGTTTTGTGCGTTAAAAAACAAATTCCTTCAAATCATTACTATTATACCATAATTATAATTTATTAAAAAAGATTTTTTAATTAGTTTATGTATTATTTAATACATTCAATTACATTATGTTGTTAATTATTAGCATTTAGGCCGGTATTCTGTAACTAATTCCTTATGAAAGGATCCTTACACCAAATTATTAGATAAATTTTCGAAGTAACCAATCAGACAGCAGAAAAACAAAACAATCAGAAATATGATTGGCTACTTCATTAATTTATCTTATAGTTAGATTATCTTAGAGATATCTCTACGTGGGACATTAGTCACAAAAACTAGAGTTAAACATTTGAAACTCCTTAAACCGATCACTTTTGGCTGACAAGATTTTTTGGGATGAGAAACAGATAGACCACAAAAAAATATCCAATTTTCTTTAGATTTTTAACATAAATTTACTTAAATATTTTGGATCCTTGAACCACATATATTTTGTTCTCTTATTTCCAATGTTTTGGATTTTGCAGTTCTATCTTTTTCATTCTTTAACTTCGCATTTATGTATTCTTCCGTTTCTAATGTACTTACTTCTACAATTCCATTCCTTTTTTCTTTTACTTTCGATGCCAAAGGATACTCATATCATTTCTATTTATTCTTTTTTCTTTACTTTTGTCCTGTTTCTTGTTACAATTGAAAATGCCTTGTAAGTTGTAAAAATCGGGAAAAGTTAGAAGCATTTTGCATTTCAACATTTTACTTATATAGTATGAAAAAGTACTATTGTTTTCGTGCAGAAAAATAAATTGAGATTTTGACGGATTTCCACTTTTTGATCTCCCAAATATCCCCAATATCCCAAGTTCATGGGGACTATTTTCTAATCTTTTTATTTAATATTAGTTTTTATTTAATATTATTAAAAACTAATGGGAATTTCAAAACCAAGTTTGATATTTTGTATCTTTATAATGAAACTTAATCCAGTGTTCTGTAACTAATTCCTTATGAAAGTATCTTTTCACGAAGAAGGAGCTTGGTTTCAATGTAAAATTATGTCTAAAATGTGTCAAAATTTTGGGTGTAAACTAAGTTTTTAAAGCATCGTTACGTAAAGGACGAATTAGAGAATACCGGTCTGAAAATTGATTTTCTCTGCTGATTTAGAGCTGATTAGATTTTGATTCAAATTGGTTAATTGATTTTTTATCATTAAAAATTATTTTTATATTTAATATTTAATAAAAGTATGGTAAAGTCATGGGCATGGTTATATCCAATTTTTTTATTAGTTTGCATGAAAGGAAAATTTCATATCTGTTGCGAAGAATTTGCTCCGCTGGCAATACCGTAATCAACGCCATTGGTCTGTTGTCGAACATATCCGTATATAATAGGAGATTTATTTTGAAATAACCGACGGGGAAATTGTAACTGATCAGAAGTTAGATTGTTAACATTATTGTTGTTGATACTGTCATAATTATGATACACAATGCCATCGTGTATATCCAGTGGGTCAAATTGTTAAGTCAGTCGTTCTTTCTTGTGTACTCACTATAGTGATATTATATCCCACATCAGACATTAGCAATGTTTCTTGTGGTTCTGAACTCGGTATTAGCCACCAGACGCTAGTTCTCGCGGTTGGCTATTGATTCAAAATGTGGAAGCTACACGTTCTTTTTGTCTGCTTGTCAGCAAAAATATAAAATTAGTTTTGAAATAATTTTCATATCTTGAATATAATTATGTTGAAAGAGTAGTTCACTTTTATAGAAAACAAAGAAATTTCTGTAAAATTATATTATTGATACCACAATTTACTTCTAAGTTTATTCTGATTCTGACTGATTCATCAACGCCCAGCCCAAACATAAAGCTTCAATTATATTATGTTTTCCGCATATTTCAATTCTAGATTATCGATAGAGTTTCATCCAAGAAGTGTCAAGCGGTTTCTCGGATAATGTAAATCAGATATTTGCGTCCAAGTGTCGTACTTATTTCTAGTATACAGCGTGACGCACAAGAACTCGGACAAACGTTTTAAAAAAAACTTATTTAAACGCAACAATTCCAAAATTTAAAAATGGATAACAATTAACAACAACCTTATGTACATCATAAATTATAAAATTTATAAGTGGCTTCCTTCTGCGTGGATACAGAGCTTTAAACGTCGAATGACATTTTCGGCTGGTTTTCGTACCTCTTCTAGGGATATTTTGTCCCATTCCTGACGCAAAGATTGTTTTAGTGATTCCAAACTTTTGTGGGGTTTTGCATAGGCTCCGAGCCTTTAAAATTGACCATATGGCGTAATCCATTGGATTGAGATCTGGTGAGAATGGAGGCCATTCAGCGGAACTGATAAAATCAGGAAAATTTATTCGGCACCACTCTTGCGTAGTTTTCGCCTTGAGCAGGTGTAGAGTCTTGTTGAAAGGTCCAATGTTGGTCACCAAAGTGCTGTTGAGCCCACGAAAGAACTATAGCCTCTAAAATATTCCGGTGGTAGATTTCCTTGTTAATTTTTACTCCTTCTTCCACAAAAACTAAAGGTGTTTTACCGGTAGCACAAATACCGCCCTAAACCATGACAGACTTGGGGCGTTTTTTGAATTTTTTGAAATTCGACCATTGAAGAGGTGGTAAAATGTTAAACTAATGTTGAAGAATTCCTCAATATGTTTTAGGTTTGATGAGATATCGACTTAGTTTTTGCTTACAAAGGTTACTCTTGCAAATGTAAAGAACGGAATCCAGCACTTTATCTTAAATCCTATCGACGAAAATACCTCACATACTATTACATTTTTAAAATTTTAACGAATACCCTTAGTATTGATATTTTGAATTTAAAAACAAACGTATTATATTATTTTTAAATATATTTTCTATAGATGGATATATTATATTGTAAACAAAAACAGAAATGTTTTAATTGACTAAATCAAGAAAAATTTCGAAAAGAAAAGATGGTCAATGAAGATATTAACATAATCCTGCAGGAAAAAAGAAGAGACAGATCCATAGCTGGCGCGATGGAATAAATGAAGAAATGTGAACCACAAATTTGGAAGAAGACACTTACCAAAATAGAATTGCATGAAGAGTCCAAAATTGTACAAAGTCGACATTGCACAGGTATTTTTATACGGGATATTTTTTGAAAGTTTTCATTCACAATTTATTATGATTATACAACAAAAAGTGTATAATATTTATATAACGTTATATAAATATTATTAATTATTATTTGAAAGTTAGTTTAATATAATAAAAAATTGAAAATTACTTTTGAAATTAATTGCAAAACTAATTAACATTAAACAAACAAGATTTTATATTCTCCAACTTTCAAAACAGAATGTAAATTAAGGGAAAATCACCGAGTACCTGTAATACCTTACTCTGGTAAATAAATATTTTACTTTGTGTGTTTTGTGCTAAGAAACTTTTAAGTTTCAAAATAAACATGTAGTAGGTATGTACTTACGTACATATTTATTTCATTTCGATATAATATTTTATCAGATTACGTAGATATGCCTACTAATGATGCTCAAAACCTTCTCTTTCATACAGAAGTATAGACGAACTCAATATCCTGCCAAGCCATTCAAGTGTAATTTTCAAACACAATTTTTAAAATGATAGATGCTCACGATAAATTTTTGTTTAGCTGCTTTTAAATTAAATTAGTTATTGTGGGTTATTTCAGAACAATGCAAAACTAAAATTTAATTTGAATTTCAAATTCAATTATGGCGGTCGAAAACTTTATTTTTAATTTAATTATTTTCGTATTTGTCTTTCACTTCGTATGATGCACTCTTATAAAGAAGTTTATATTTACTCAAATTGTAATTTAATCACATGATTACCAAATCTTGCAAATATCGGTCTATAACTAGAAGACTTCTTTTTTATTTTCCATTAGATTTTCGAATAGTAAATAATAACATCTACTTTTCTAGATTATCTCATATCTAGAAATCTAATCTTGGATTTGAAACGATTTTACAAGAATTGAAAATAGAAATTCTGGAATCTTATCAAAATGCATTTTACTTCTTATAGCCCCTTCTCAAACTTGATACTTTCAAGTATATTAAGAAAGAAAGAACTTGAAGTATCTACACAACTTACATCTTATTAAAAGTTTGTGTAACTTGAAAATACTCGACAAAAGTAAGGAAATATTCACCTTTATTTATTGCTATTGATTAATTTAATATGTTGTAGGGCTATCGTTTATAAAGAAAAAAAATTATTATTTTAAATATTAATTTCATTACGACGACGGACGTTTAATTAAAGTTTTCACGAATGTCGCAAAAATATTTTACATAATGTAGAAGTAATTATAGTTTTCCGAGTTTTAAAATTAGTTAAACTTTTCGTTGCTTCCCAAGTTTCTTAAAAGATAAAACAGGATTATTAATATTTCATAATAATAAGTCTTTTAATTTGTAACTTATCTACATAAGCCAACCATTTGCAAAAAAGTATAATTTTGGGGGGTGAAATCTCTTCAGCAAACTAATTTGAAAGATCAAATATTCAACTTCATAAATAAAATAATTAAACCGGTGTCTCTTACGAAATACCTGAAATCAAATTAAAGGTGACCTTTTCATTATAACATTTATTCTATCACAGTATAACGGATAGGTAAATTTATTGAAATAAAAAAAATTGACACGTTATTTTTAAACATTTGGAAAACAAACTTTTCTTATATAATATTATAATATCCGAATCATTATATTATATAAATAATATTATAATATCCGAATCAGGTTTGCTTTTCCTGAATTTCTAAATGTCAATAATTACAATCTAAATAAAACGGGAAAATCCATAAAAGCGACCGTTGAACACGTCTCCGTACCGGGGAATCACCCAGTACTTTTAAAACCTATGGGGCTTTACAACTTTAAATAAGTTTTTTTACAGTTATCTGTAGTCTCCAAAGAATACTTAATAAAAAAAAGTATTCGAATAAAAGTCAGAAGGAATCACGCGATCATTCGGTAATTGAATATTGACTGACAAGTTTACTAGGTTTTGTACTAGTAAACCAACAAAATTACTTAAATTATTAACGTAATTGTATTTTATTTACTATTTGATAAATTATTTATCAATAAAAATATTACCCATTAGATAATAGAATTTTTGATTAGCTAGAATGGAAAATTAAAAACCATTGGGCTCATTAGAAATTATAAATAATGTTTGGTATTTGGTACATTGAATTATATTAATGTGTATAAGGAAAGTTTCTGATAATAATATTTTGTGATCGGTAGGATTAAATTATTACTTACGTATTTCGTTGAAGTAAAAAGGAAATTCGCCAGTGACTGAGCAGTTGAGTCTGGATTTAAGAAAAGATGTCCAACGATTTCGGAATCGATGAGGTCCTCCACGATCATACTTACATACTCTTGCCACTCGGGAATATACAGTCTAAAAATGTACTTATATTTAAAAAAAGTTGTGTTTGTGCTTTTTTTTCTAAATAAAATTGAATCGATTAGGTTTAATTGAGTACGTCTTCAAATTTATCGTAAGGGGTGACAATAATTGATTACTCTTATAAATGTAGCAGTAGTTAATTCGTACATCAATCAAACTTTTTGTGTACAGGTACCTATGTAATTGTACATTTGGTCGCGTTACAAAGGGACAAAAATAAACTTGGGAAGTGAAAATGATGAGAACATGTTAAGTGGTAAAAGTGCACTCAATTATAATGTTGACAATTAACATACAGGGAGTACTTCTAGCACAATTGTAAAGGAATGTAACCGAAGGAAAACCGGTGGAGAATAATACGTAATTATATTTCCGCATAATGTAGTGCGCTTTTATGTAGTATATAACAGGACAAAACAGTACGCATGTTATAATATGCCCTAAACAAATAAAATTGTGAAATTAAATTTTCTTATAACCAAATATTAAATAAAATAAAAAAATCGATTTACCTTTCCACAGTTAATATATTCGACAGCAGTTTCCCTAAAGAAAAAGTAGACAAAGTCGCCCTGCGTCATGGAATTGACAAAATCTGGAGCTGTAAAGAATTCGTTTTAAAACAAATCTATAGAAAGTGCCAAGGCACCGATTATTCCAAGTAATTCAAAAGCAACTTTACCATTGAGACTCATTGAATCGTATTGTTCAGTCTGTAGTGGTTCCCTGTAGATAATGGGATCCATCCCACTAAAATCGGCCACTGTCCCGGTGTACAAATCTCCATCTAAAACAAAGACTTTCTTACAAAACTTGGCTATAAAACCATTGCTAAATTTTTCGATTACTTAAGGCGCAGTAAAAATAAAACACATTTTAGGTTTTTATTTTTATATATACCTACTCACAAATTTGATTATATCGAATTTTATAACAGTTGTAGAAATATATTATTTTCTAATCGTTAAACCACTCTCGTAAATTTAAAATAGCTTTATAGTTAAAAAATGGTAAACCAACTCTGTAATTTCAGAGTAAACTTGCTGACAAGGTAATGAAGTGTTATGTAGATGAACTCGGTTCCTCACCATCTAACGTGTTGAACCTTCTAATAAAGCGAAATTGTTTCAATAATGTAAGGCAATATAATCGCATCATTGAATATTCAATTTAAAGAAAAGCTCAATGTTATTAATGCAAAATATTATCTTAAAATTATAAAAATTAAATGCTAATGTTATGGACACCTGATCGTTTTTAAAGCTTTTTCAACAATTAAAATGTACGTTAGGTAGAAATTGAAAAAGTCAATCTTGTTATACCAGACATAAAAAATGTTATAACCAAGAAAATTATGTAGTTATCAAAATTAACTACTTATTTAAATAAGATGTAAAAATCGTTAAAAATATTGGTTAATATTGCAAGCGACAAAGATTACACTTGCGAATTACTGTAAAAATATAATCAAGGTGCGTGTATCAAATGTAAGCACACAAATACCTTTTAGCAAACACACGAAAACGAAGGAATACTACATTAAAATGCAAATGAAGTCAACAATACTTTTGGCAACATAAAAATTTAGCAACAGTACTTTTAAGTTTAACAACATGAATATTAAAAGCACAAATTAATCGATAGCAAAGAATACAATAATTATTATATTATATGTAATGTACATAGGTACGGGTATGAAAAATTATTTGTTTGAAATTGGCATTTTAATACAATAAAACAAGTTAAATTAAAATGGAAACTATTGACAACTTCCGTAAGCACCATACGAAATGTTGAAATATTAGGTATTTAATTTAACTGAAACACTATCTGATTTATTATTGTTTCATTATATTAAAAAGCTTTTTGGGAGCATCTCATTTAAGTTAATAATTTAACTAAATTAAGAATGTAATTTCCAGAAAATTTGCAACGATACAACTACAATACATATACATAATACGAAGGGAAATCATTACTGATGTGGACTTCGATAGTTCTCTATCATTCAAAAACTCAGAAAAATCTAAATTAAAAGTATTAATAAATTATTATACTTAAGTATTATCCACTTGAGCTAAAATTATTATTTGTAACTAACTATTTATAATACAGAGTCAAGGTAGTATTCCGTTTTAGTAGCATACCTAATGAAATTTTACTTTTTAAAATAGAACACCCTTATTAGCAAGGACCGGATGTTGTACACAAACTTTCCATTTCAAAATTTTGTTTGAAATAAGCGTCACTTTGTTTTAAAGTATTTTTTCTTACGTTGGCAAATTTTATGCCATTTAAAATTTTTATTAAAGGTACTTTTGTTAGAATAATGGGAAGAGGACACTTATCTTGTGATGCTATTAGTCTTGACAATTTATTATGAACATATTCTTCCCCATGTCTTTCTTTTTATGCCATAGTTTTTTTCTCACCTTGATTTGAATTTCTGTATATATAATTCTATCGTTGCTATAATTCCTTTATGGAAATATCGGTATTTCCGAAGTACCTGTTAATGTTATTTTTACTATTACTCTGTCGAGTAGATTATTAAATGCACTAACTAAAATGAGTTACTCGTATAGCAATGCTTTAAAAAAGTAATAAAACTTTGTCTATGAATGTGATAATTACAGTCCTTGCCAGGAAAAATAAACATATTTATGATTAATGATTATAAAATCATTTACCATGCTCATATAATGTAATATTATAATTGTTAGTCAAATGAGTGTCTGATACAGTAATTGTCCCTATAAAATAAAATGATAAATTATAATGACTGACAATAATGTTGAGGTTAAGTAATTAGATTAGAATTTTGTATAAATGTTGTTTTATACAATTAATAATTAAATATGTAGGTATATAATTACATTTAATTTTTAAATATAGAAAAATTTCGACAATTATACGATTGTTCTATAAACAGCGAGTGAATTTCGAATTATTTTCTATCAAAATCAGTTATTATTATCTTTCTTGTATTGGAATTTTAAACTATATTAGAATTTTCTAGCAGCTGTATTCAAATTTAATCAATTATTGAATTTCACTATAACATTTCTCAACTTGAAAATTGTAACTCACTCCATTCGTAGGCCAAAATCTAGAAACTTTCAGAACACGTTTTACTGTATTATGTCAAACTAAAGCTGTAAAAAATGCTATTGATTCGATTCGATTTTCGACAGATTTATGCGCGAGTGCTATTTAACATAAAATTTGTATAATACGATATTTTTATTCTTCCTTATGTATACCCCTCGGAGTTAATCTTGTTTTATGATTTTATTATCTCGTGTGATTTAGAAAATATTTGGAATAAAAAATTATTTGTTTTTTTAATATGCTTTTAGTAATACATCGAGAATGAATCGAATGATTTTAATTTTGCAATCAAATATAGCAGTGTTTTAGATTTAATTTGACATAAGGATAAATTGGAAACGGTAGAGTGAAATTTAAGATTTTGAAGTTAAGACGCGTTGGGGTGCGATTTAAAAATGTGAAAATTCCGTATAATTGTTCTCCTTCGTAAATTAGTTACCGAGTTTTTTTTGTATCGATATTATTTTTACTTTATCATATATAATATGAGAAAGTATTGTTTTAATTTTGTTAATTATAAGACTTATATGGTTTTAAATACTTTTGAAAATTGAAAATGAATTTCAGTTAAGTTACTTTTGTAAATTGTGCATTTTACAAATACGTACTCAAATAATCCATCTCTGTTGAGAAATTTCTTTTGAATTTGCTTTTAACAAAATTAATTTTTCAGTAGGTAGGTGTTGTTTTGGTCTAAAGTAGCGTGTAAGCTGTAGCTCCTATTTTGAATTGACTTTCAATAAATTAGAGGCTACGGATTATGTATGTACCTATAAAAATTTCAAAAAGTTTCATTCATAAAGAATTTAAAATTCCTTTTTAGCCGAACTAGAAAACACAGATAATGCGATTAAACAATAATTCAAAAAACATTCTTCTTTACCTTGTGCGGTATAAGTCTACTTAAAAACAGTAGGTACTTGCGTTATATGCAAATTATAATGAATGAATATTAAATTGTTGTATGTTATTTCAAATTAAAATTTTATAACTGTAAAATGCAGCACTGGAAACTTCCACTTAAAATGCAAATACTTTAAGCAACACTATGTAGAAATCTAATAAGTTTCATCTTACACTTAACAAAAACTAGGCATAGCGAATGTACAAGTTGAAAGTAACGCTCTCTCAGAAAAAGAAACAATGGAATATGCATAAAACGTATTCATTATTCAGCCTTGTTATTTTCTGAACATTGTGGTGCCATTAAATAAAGAAAAAACCGTTTGATACTTTTCCTACTGCATACACATGATGATGGATGATCCTTCATTAGTTTTTACATCAATTATAACAAAGAAAAGTATCCATAGTGCAAAAGAGGCAAGGGAAAAAGGAAATTTATCTAGAAAATTACTTCAATTATAAATAAAATTATAATGCCAAAAGCGTACCCGTATATGAAATTATTCTTTACGTGAGCATGCACAAGGATTCGAGTTAATTAACTAAATCCATTCACACTTGAGTATGTATTTGTAGCTAAGTTTATACCTGTCTGTGTAGTGGAATAGATTTCTATTCAGTCATTAATTTCCTTTAAGAGATAAAATCTATTTCAAGCACACTAAATAACATTTGCAAAACCGCAATGGTTTCGGCATTAAATTACAAGCGTAAAATTTACATTTTGGAAAATTTCAGCGATTTAAAGAAAACTTAAATACGCTACCATTCAAATCATGGTTTGAAACGGTTAGACGTATGAATACATAATAACCAAGACATAATTATTATGCAAAATTACTATAGTAAACTTAAACTACTAATTAGCATCGTTTACAAAAAACAAGAAGTATAAGCAAAAGCAATGATGAATTGACTGTAAATCTAAAGCAGGAACCCCAGGTGAAATAAGTTTGGGTTTGCCTTGTCGTGAACTGTCACAACTTACTATATTTAATTTTGATATATTGCCTTATAATCTTATATTTAGTTGACTGACAGTTAGTCAATTGGATAAAACTTTTATTAGTCACCTAGCTGAAATATTAATTGTAAATGTATCATGTATAAAAAAAACCGTCAAAAAATAAACTACGCAATAATAGAAGCAAGCTTTTTTAAAAATTCAAGAGAGCAATTTCTTATAAACATAAAATAACTTGTATACACGTTTTTCGTAAGAAATACAAATAAAAACAATAAAAGTAGAAAAAATAACACTTACCAACATATATAGCGGTAGAATTGTGATGAGGGTCATAAGGACATACGGCTTGGCCTGGTTTGTCCTTTGCTACAGAATAATTTCCGTTATGGATGATATAGTCACGACATAGAGGTTTGAAGGAATTTGTTCCGCAAACTAACAACGAACCCGTTGACGTCCTTGCCATTATGCGAACGTAATTTTGGCAATTTTCCTGAAATAATTAAAAGTGCAGCAATTTAGAAAAACTTTATTAAGATTCGTCTTCAAGACAATAAAACTTTTTGTATTATTTTTAATAAAACTTGTTTAACCTTAACTAGATTATTGATCAGTCCCACTAAAGCTTTAAACGTTTTTATAACGCCAATAAAAAATGTCAATTGAGCTGAATAGATTAGTACTGATAAATAACCGATAGATACAAATGAGACAGATTTACGGAAAAGCCTTTAAAACTTTAAAGTGTATTCTAACTCGAACAGTACTTGTTCACTATACTAACTAATTTATTGAGAATCGTTCAAATGACTACCACACAAAGCTGATTATTTATCCCCGACAACCCCAAAAAGCAATTAGCAAAGTGAGAGATGAAAATAGATGAAATGCAAAAAAAAACGTAATAAAAGAGACAGTAAATCAGTCTTATACAATGTAAGTAAGGCTGAACAAAAAATTAATGGAGATGAGAAATTGCGAAGAGAATGTTACAGACAATGCTGTTAAAACAAGAAACTTAAAGCGTCTGGTAAAATTAATAATAGCACTCAGTGTGCGATATAAAATTATGGCTTCAACAGTCAAAACAACTTACGACTTTATATAAGATTATCCAATAAAAAAGTAATCGGTAAACAAAAATATAAATTTTATAAAGGTTGCTTTTGGTTACATAAATTTTAATGCAAGATCCTTTGTTGTTTTCTAATTATTGCAGATTTCTTTTAAGTAAATATAACAAATTTTACTGTTTTTAAAATATCGCTGCTTCTCGGCCTCTACAATTGTAGTTACCTTTAACGCTGTGCAAGTAATGTAAATTTAATAAACCTACAGGCGTGGTAAAATTGTATAGTGTGCATTGTAAAATTGTAAATTGTAACAAAAGAATATTTAAATTTTGCAGTAAGTGAAGATATACAGTAGGTACATAGAAATTTTATTCAAATACGCTTTCAAGATACATACATAAATGTATATTTACCACTTGGTGGCAGCGTAGTACTAGAAATATTTGGAAAAGATAGCACAAATAGAAAAATGACGTGGGTAATCAAAATTGCAACATTTTCATTCGTATTATTTTTTTCAAATATTTTTATATTACTTACCCTATCACAAAGCGATAAACAATTATTGCCTTTAAAGTGTGTTTTGAATAAAATTTGTACGTTTTCACAATCCGCTTTAAAAAATCTTTTGCGCCATGAAAAGTATTATTAGCGTCCCCTGCCAAAAACGACGAAAACAAGCGTTTTGGAACACCATGTTGATACTGATATCGAAATTAATGTCACACAAATATATTATATGCCTGGACTACTTTTTTTTTTTTTTCAACATTTAAAAAGTGTACAAATGTGCATTAGTACTAATATTTTGATATGGTTTACAAAAGGACTATTGCTCTCTAAAAATTTCTAAACCCTTTTACTTTTCATCTGTTATTATTTATTATTATAAAAAAAGTTTAAGTGCAGAATTTATAAAAACTCGACGAACGACGAATGCAGCCGAATTAGAATTGCGAAATCAACTATGCACATTTTTGCACGAATATTTAGTTTTAATTTTGCATTTCAACGTTTATAGTAAATAATTAATACTTCTACATTTTAGCAATATAATTTTACTTTAAATTTGATGTCGACGTTTTTCGAAGTGCTTCCGTTTAGGTATTGACAAGCAACTCATATTGAGAGTTGTTAAAATTCGGATTCTTTAAATTTAAAAATATTTTGAAAAATATTTGAAACAAGAAATGATTATTGTGATTCCTTATTTAATTTGAATGAAAAATTAATTCCAGATAGATGCGTATACATATAATTGGCCGATACAACAATAAATAACTAACAATAAGATGCAAAAAGATATTGAAAAAAGGTCGAATTGCTCTTGGGGTTTTGGAATGATAAACAAGCGGTGGTTTTAAAATCGAGTCTCCATTAGCGATACCACCCAGTATCACAGGGTGGTATTTTTTACTACAGTAAAGTGTTTTCCAGTTTTCCAAATGCTGCCCATCCTATTCTAATTCTTCTTGTTACTTCGGCAGTTTGGTTTTGTTTTCCTAATTTTATGAGATGTCCTAGGTATATGTATTCTTCCGCCTTTTCTATTTTTTGGTGGTTAATAGAGTATTGCTTGTTGCTTTCGGTCATAACCTTTGTCTTTTTTATATTCATTTCTAAGCCGATGTTTTGGGCGTTCTTTCCAATTTCTATTAGCATCTCTTCTAGTTCATCTTCATCGGAACTTATGATTACAATATCGTCTGCAAAACGGAGGTGGTTCAAAAACTTTCCTTCGATGTTAATTCCCTTGTTTTCCCAGTTCAATTTCTTGAATATGTTCTCCAGTGCTAGTGTAAATAGTTTCGGGGATATGGTGTCCCTTGTCTTACGCCTCTTCTTATAGGAATTTTTTATGTACTCGTTACGTCGTCAATTTTTATTTGTATTGTGGCGTTTTCGTAGATATTCTTTAATAGTGTTGTATATCTTGAGTCAATTCTGGCGTCATCCAGTCTTTCGTAAACCGCCCATAGTTCAATCGTATCAAATGCCTTCTGGGAAATCAATAAAACCCAGGTGTATTGGTATATTATATTCTTCGCATTTTTCTATTAATATTCGTATGGTTTGCAGATGGTCGATGGTGCTAAAACCCTTTCTGAAGCCGGCTTGTTCTACAGGTTGGTAAAAGTCTAACTTGTTTGTCAATCTTTGGGTAATAATTTTTGACAACAACTTATATAAGTGTGAAAGGAGGTTTATTGGTCGGTAATTTCCAATATCTGCGATATCACCCTTTTTATGTATTAGCACAACGTTAGCTTTTCTCCACTCCGTTGGTATTTTTCCTTGTTGTAGGCAGCAGTTAAGTAATATTTTGATGGCATCTGTTAGTATATCTCCTCCCATTTTAAGCATTTCTGCTATTATGTGGTCGTCTCCGGGACTTCGACCATTTTTCATCTGTTTCAGTGCTTCGGTAATTTCTTCGGTTGTAATTTCTGGGACATCTTCTGAGCCAACGTTTTGTATGATTCTATTCGGCGTGTTCTTGAAAGGGTTGTCGATTTTGGAGTGGGGTGGATTCTGAAGAACAAAGAAATACCAACTTGTTTAAAAACAAAACTTTTGACTTGTGTGTTCTACCAGTGATGACATATGGTGTTGAGACCATAGCGTTAACAGAGAAAAGCGTGAACAGACTACGTATTGCACAACGAGCGATGGAAAGGGCTATGCTAGGAGTTAGCTTTAGAGATAGGATCAGAAATTCGGAAATAAGAAAAACAACAAAAGGGACAGACGTAGTTAGAAGAATAGCAAGTTTGAAGTGGAGTTGGGTGGGACATGTAGCAAGATAACCATAAGAAGAGTGGCCAATTCGCATTTCCCAGTGGCGCCAAGATTAACAAAACGAAGTGTGGGTAGACCACAAAAAGATGGCTTGATGACATAAAGCAAAAGACTGGAAGACAATGGTACCAAATGGTTAAAGATAGGGAGGCTTGGAAGAAATTAGGAGGCCTATGTCCAGCAGTGGGCGAAAGACGGCTGAGAAGAAGAAGAAGTAAAAGTGTAAACGATCTTTCGCAACTCTAAATCCTGGTGCTCGCTTTTTTTCACGGGATAAAATGCGCGTTTCAGCATTCTCTTCCAGAAGAGGTCGGTATCCTCAACATTGAAAACTAATTCAGGGGTATAATACCCTCGTTCGGGGAATTCCAGTACTACCGCGTAATACTGAAACAGTGTTATTGAGCATATTGATTGTTTTACATCCACGGTAGCTTATTAAGTTGGCCTCAGATGTGCCTGCGATATTAGTTTATTTATTGACAATTTATCAACATAGGGACCGATGTATTTACGTAACCTTTAAAGCTGGAGACGGCCATAAGAAAGTTAAACATTCCCTGGATTTCAACCCTTTTTGAAGCATCTTAATACTGAATCCTTTCTCTATAGAAAGAGGCCGACATCCAGCAGTAGATAAAAACAAACTGATAACACAACCTTAGCATTAGGAGTTAGTCGCGCTAATTATGGAGTTCTTGTATGTTCATTATCTAATAATGCGGATATTTAAAAAATTTAGTACAACAAACAAGGAATCACCTTCATATAAAATTAAGATTTTTATATATCGATGTGACTATTTCCTGAAGGGTCAGGGAATGACCAAGCGGCCAATGGGTCAGCTTGTAGACAAATTTATAGGTATAATTTCTGTAGCATCCCATCTATGGGCAAGACTACCTATCTTGATAAATCACTCGAGGAAACCGTTTCGTTCTATAACTTTGATAATATTATGTTAAAATTTCAGTTCTTTAAATTTTAGCATATACATTTTAGTTTTTATTTTTTTTTTGCCCTTGAAACGTCTCACCCATACGTCTGCTACGGTATGTCGAAGACTTTTGTATAAATTAAAAAAAATTAGAATTAACTTGAAAATAATTCAGAACTATTCTTTATGGTTGAAGTTATTTTTAAATAATTGAAATCTTTGTAGGTTATACCTTCGCGCTTTTACTTTGACGAAGAAAAATACAACGCCGTCGTAACAGTTTTGTTTTACTTTTCAAGTATAAATTAAACTTATTGCAAAGTTATTGGTAAAAATAATTCTTGACAAATTTTTAATAATTTAAATATAAATAAGTTTAAAGAAGTAAAAACTGAACTTTGTATTTCATAAAACGTAATGTGCTACATTAAATCTAGTGATTAAAATGCAGATTGTAAAAGCGTGTATAACAAAAACTCACTTCGCTCAAAATGTCGAGAGAATCTGCTTATATTAGTCACGATCGAACAAAAACAAAATTTTCCAACACAAAACATTTAAATTAAATATACAAAATAAATCATCAAATTTAATGTTTTTTCAACTTTAAAATAAATAGTAATAAAACTTTTCAGTAGTATAATAGAAACACGGCGCTGTAAATAAATTTAAAATAATGAGATAATGGCTGCGAATTTTATCATAAAAAATTTGATCAGAAAAAATCGGGCCCTCAATTATAATCAAGAAGAAACTAACACCATCCGGCTCCGCATCGATATGTTTTGATAAAATCTGCTTTATTTACTGGGTAGGTATCTGTATTCAAGTGCGTAACAATTTAAGCTGTATCGCAACAAATTGTAGAGTAAATCCTTTGGTGTTACTAATCTGATAAAAAACAGGAAAATACAAAAATTTATTTGATCCCAAAAATAACAAATCAAACGCCCATTAACCAACAAGCAATTTCGTTCTACATAAGAAAACCTTTAAGAATATTACGAGGTTGGAGCTTTTGGCGATATCGGCGAGGCGCAGAGGCCACACATCACGGCGCATATCGATCCGCCCTCGCTTTGTAACACTTACTATGATCCCCTTCTTTCAACTGCCACCATTTTTCTCGACGCTTCTTTGTCCATTCTCTTTTTAATCAAGGAAGCCAGGCTCAAGAGCTCCTTAACGACCGTCGACAATTTCATACTGTGGATACAATTTTGTTTATTTACTTTTTCACCTTTTGTCTTCGTTTTCTTCAATTTAGGTTAAATTTTCGTCTTAGATACATGTATCGACGACATTAAGCAAGCAGCGCACGTCAAAGACAAAAACAGACGTAATGGAAATTTTTATATTATTATGTTATGAAATATTTGTAAATCCATAAATTAATGAACATAGCTGAGAAGGCAAAATGATAATTCAGCGTTCCATAATTCAGAGAAGCAAGTACTTTGCCAGAAGATGATAATGAGTTTAAATTAAAAAAAAAATACTAGTGAAAAAGTTTACTAGAAAACTTATCAAACTTCTTCACATTAAAACTGATTAGATGTGATGGGAATAAATAATACAATTCCAATATCAATTAAATCATTTTTAGATTTTCCAAAAGTAATCGTAAAAGATGTCCGTGCAGCTATTCAAAACTTTAACATTGCATATTTACATAATTTGCAAATATCCTTTTTGTAGCTGTTTACATTAAAAATTCAGTTTGAATAATGAAAGACTCGTCGACTTCTCGTGAATATCCATTATAGAAGTAAAATCGATACTTAAATGAATTTAATAGCAAAAAGGAACGTATCGAATAGAAGGCAAATAACAAGCAAGAAGCACGATCTGATAAGTACCTTCTTTAGGGCGTTGATGAAACCGCTAGACGGAGTTGTTCTCGAAACCCATCTTCCCCATGTTCTTGATTCTTTTACTTTTTGTCTTACAAAATAGCGCTTCGTCAACTAAATCAACTGACTTAATAGGTTAAAAAGTACAAATCCATTCTCCACCACTTTTTGTTATTCACTTGAATGAATACATTGTTGTATTTCGTTTCTTTATCCATTCACTTAGAGAAAATAAATGCTTAAGGAAACAAATTACTTTCAGAATAGCAATTACTATCAAAGAAAAACGTTTTATAAATAGAGTAGCTTGGAAACCTTTGACTGCGCACATTTAGAAAAGATGGAAATGATAACAGTTAATCGTCGTACAAAATTATATCAAAAATATATATGTGCTATAATTAAATTTACAATTATAAGTGTGGCGATAGTTATGGTTTATACATGAACAGCATAGAAGAGTGAATAGGGTGCCTTCTACCACTTGCCCTATAGAAGAATTTCTGTCGCCTATGCTGCAAAGATCCTGCCTAGTAACATATTCCAACAAAATGCAATTTTATAGCTTTTTGAAGACTGTTGTTGTTAATCAGAGTTATAAAGCACAAATTTTAAGTTTCGTCTAGCTCGCATGTAACCCTTCACCCAGTTCTGCATAATATAGTAATAGGAACAGACAAACATGTAAGGCTATGTCTTAAAATTACGCTCAAAATCTCAAACAAGAAACAAAATAATATTACGAAATACTTTATGACAGTACTAATAATACGTTTCAAGTTCTGATGGCAATTATGTGTAATTCATCTAACATTTCTTGTCAGTCGAAGTAAAAAAGTGATTCGTCTGTGATAACATTTCAAATATTTATGTCGACTAGAAAAGGGAACAATCTGAAGAACATTTACAACGATGATCTTTGGTAACATGGGAAACTGTGAAAATAGTAGAGCTTAATTTTTTTGCTATAATTAACGGCTAAACCTACTGGTACAAAAATTTTCATTCTCAGAGGTTTTTAAAAATAAAAAAACGGATTTTTTATACCGATTAGTAACAAAATCTTGCCAAATAATTATTGACTGCATACAATAAATTGAGAAAGACTAATTTATTACAAAGGTTTAAAACAGTTTTTTATTATCCACTTACATCACTCCTAATCTTTAAATTAAAAAAGTTAATGAAACGCTAGTCTTCTTTTTGTATCTTTTCGTAAGATACTGCACTTGCCTAAATACGGATGATAAGTAGATACGTAGGTAGTGTACTTTATATCTTGATACGTAAATACCAATCTTCTTCCTTTTGCATTATTTACATTCTTTTATGAAAATAAACGTACAACACAATGCACTAAATACATAAATTACATTTGCTTGTACTTTGAAAATTTCAAGCTACTACACTTCTTGACATGAAAAATGAACATTGCGTCACAACCATCTGAATTTAGCATCCACAATCGGTTACTTCAATTTTAAAGTAATAATTGCAAATATGATAAGGACACGTATAATTTAATGTCTAATGGAACCAATTAATATAAAAAAGAAAAAGATTCTTTGTGCTATTATAATGTGCCCTGACCACTAATGCTGGCTTTTTCTATCCTAAAGATGGAGAGAAATATAAAACTCGTAATTGACCCATAATAACATCAGGTCTCCCAACATTAGCAGTTACACATTTAACCATTAATTAATTGTAAGTTACGGTCGGTACGAAGAAAAAATATAGTGAAAATCAAAGTAATCAATTTGATCGTAAAAATTGAAAACCGTTGCACACAGCGGCGGGCCAAAATCAGTAAAACGCGATAATAATACTAAAATAAAAGTTTTAAGAAAGCGCATAAAAATGACAGACAACAATAGTATAACTGTCCCTTTTTATAGGTTGATTAATATTATTTGACTAATATGATTGGTTGATTAATATGATTATGCCCGAAATAGTGTTATAACCCGTCATTTAAATAGGGTATATATTGTCACGTTTTTTATGTTTACGGCAAGTATATAAAAAATGTCTAAAATAAATTGCTCAAGTTTGATTGTCGTATAATTTCAAGATTTGGTTTGTAATGCAAATAAATTAAAAAGTAAAATGGTTTGTAAATGTGAGTTCTTATGGAGAACTCGATAAATAGAAGAGATATGGAAAAATGGATGGCGCATCCTCGATCTCTATGATCTGAATAATAAAAGTCGCCTATATAGAGAACCGTTTCATTATAAATTTTATAACAATATTTCGCAAATAGTAAAGATATTATAATAACTCAAAAAATAAATAGACTACAAAGAAGAAGAAAAAAATTATTTACCTACACTGAAAAATAATTAAATTAAAATTTTTTTTACATAAGAAAACCCCTACTTGATTTTGAGGGAGATAAAACTAATTCGGGATTAACGGAATAGTAAAAATCTCTTGAAAAAATGAAATAAATATAAAATTCAATGGAAATGAAATCAATGCTTAAATGCTTGATTACCGCGATTTAAATTTTAGAAAGGCTGACAAATTCCCGTAACAGTAAACCAAAACCGTTTTCATTATTGAAGGGTTTAATTAACAAACACATGTTCCATTTTAGAATAAGTAAACATGTACACTACCGGTCAAAAGTTTGGAAACACAGCAATATTTTTTATAATATAAAGAATTTTACTACAATGCACTACTGAAATTTAAAATAAATGTCACACAATTTTAGTTTAGGGTTATAAATATAAAAATTTTCGAAAAAACTGCCTGCCCATGTGTTCAAATTTGAATAGAAAGAAATAAACAGATGTTGGGATTTATACCTAAGTAGCACGTGCCGGGCGGCATCGGCGATTTTAAACTAATTTGAGCCCTTAAAACTATTTTTCAACTTTTTTTTGAAATTTTATGGCTCAAACAATCAAAACATTAAATTTATTTATTTTACAGCCGTTTCGTAAATTGCATATATAAAATAAGCTGAATTCAAAATTTAAATCATTCTTAAATTTATTCCAAGTTACTACTGAGTAAAATTTTGTGTCATAATGACTAAAAAACATCAAATTAGTTTAGAAAATGTAATATAGTTATTAGGCTTTATAACAAAAAAACAATTTTGCGTTATATTGCAAAAATATTAAATTTATCTTTTAAAGAAGTACGCTACTCTGTTGCGAGGTTTACAGCTACTGGCAGTTTAAGTGATAAAAAACCCAGTGGTAGACTAAGAGTGACTTCAAATCAAAAATATTTCTTAATCGCTACAACTAGCAAGCGGAAAAAATATAAACATCCCTGAAATAAGCGCAAAGGGTACATAAACAAGGGAAAATCCAGCGTCAAGATGTACGATTAAAAGAATATTGGTAGCTCCCGGACTTTTAAGACGTGTAGCAATTCAAAACCAAACTAGAAATTGAAAATTAGAAAAGCGTCTCCAATGAGCAAAATTATATAAGGATTGGACGTTGGGTCAATGGAAAAAAGGGCCTTTGTGTCGATTAATCTAAATTGAACATTTTGGGAAAAAAGAAAGGTTTTAATTCATAGGAGAAGTCTGAAAATAATATCTAAATATATTGCTCCAACTGTAAAACATGAGGGGGTCAGTGCTTATTTGGGAAGTTTTGTGCTTCTGGAGTAGGAGACTTAGTAGAAATTCACGGAATCTTTCGTAAAGAAGATAATTTGAAAATTTTACAACAGCACATATTATCACTAGGGTTGCGACTAATTGGCTCTCCTTGCACAATAAAGCAGGATAACGATCCAAAACATTCATCTTGATTATGTATAGGCTATTTAGAAGATCAGGAGCAAGGATCTATCCCGAAAAACATGGTTTGGCGGTCACAGTTGCCTGATCTGAACCTTTTCGAGTTGCTGTGGGATAAACTCGATAGACAAATTAGAAAACACCCGTGACATCAAAGCAGCATCTTTTAAAATAATCTACAGGAGTCCTGAAATGCCCTAACCGCAGTTAAATTATAAAAAATTGTTTCAAGAATACCCGGAATTGTGCAGTAAGTTATTAAAAGTAATGAAGGTTTACTTCGATGAACAGAAAGTGTAATTAATTAATGTAAATTTTCAATTTTTTATTTTTTTACCTTTAAATGTAAGTTATTAATGTATTTATTTAAAACTTTTTATATAAATAAAATCAAATATGTAAAAATATCAAAAATATTAAAGTTATTGTATATGCATCTTATGTTTCCAAACTTTTGACCGGTACTGTATGTAGGTATGGAGTACGACAATAATTTAACACTGTAAAGCATTTAAAAATCTCAACGTTTGAAATAATTACTTTGGAGACAGTTTGCTAACGTCTATTATTTCACAGTCCACATGAACAACATAGTTGTTAACTGAAGCACTCAAAAGACACTTTGGTAAAACAACCGAAGTGAAAATACAAAGCTGAACCAATTCACCCTTTGTTGAACTGATAAATAAACGAACGCTATACTGAAAAATGCTATCTATTAAATGCAAAGGCTTTACTAGATTATCCAATATTTAAAAAAAATCAAATCCGGCATATGTATTTAATTCCTTTAAAAAGTAAACATTTAAAAAATAGGCATAAAAATTAAATTCCAAAATGACTTTTGCAGTAAACGAATTTCAATTTCCATAATATCGGAAAGATGCGTTTTGTATAAAAGAAGATAGCGTGATTAATATTTAAAAAATCCAATTTATAAAACAAGTTTCGTTAATTTTAAAGATTCATCAAATTTATAAAGTTTTAGAATCTGAGAATTAGTAAGGATAAAGATAAAAGAATATCCATACTGTCTTATCTACAGAAAGTTGGCTCTCTCGGAAAGTCGTTGTAGGGTAATTTTTAGACATACCGAAACAGTATTTCCTAAAGTGTTCAACGGCCTAAGCCCAAATTTGCATACAAAATATCGAAAGATCGATAAAATAAATGCTGTTAGAGAAACGGAAGCAAAGAGAAACAACGAAATGTTTCACTTAGAACCGTTTACGAAGCCTGAAACATACGTTAAATAACCATCAGATAGTAGAAACTAATTTAATGATCGCTAATTACCTTCATTGCGACACTCGCCAATAATCGTTACTTGCTAACAGTAAATTACTTTGTCTAAACTACCCTCTTTAAAGTTATTTATGTAAAATAAGCTCCGTGTTTAATCCATACAATTTCAATTAAAGTTGGCTTTTAGGTGCTTTTAAAATATTAAAAATTAAAAGAAAATCAAACTTTTAATTGTTACTTTAATATGTACAATTTAATGGCTAAGAGTTTTCGATTTCAAATATTACGTTGTCATGTCTAAGAATAGTTGACGTAATATTAACATACCTCATCTTTTCCTTTCATTACACACATCTTCACGTCTGGTTCGCTCGAGTACCATAGAAGTCGTTGTTGCTCTCGAAGGTCTGAAGTGCTCAAATTATAAACTACGTTTCTGAAACAATTAAATTTATTAGATATAATTTGAAATATTTTATCTTAGTCTAATGTTCACACGAAGAGTATCAGTTTGTTCTTATTGCTGTATCACGTTTCAATTGTTTGAAAGGCAACAATTATTTTTCAATACAAATAAGTTCGCAATAAATACGCAAGTGCAAATTTAAAAATATCAACAGTATCCACTTTTAAATTCTAAAATCAATATTACAAAACCTTTCCTTTTTTGCTGACGCCAGCATTTACACACGACAAAGGACCATAGAAACCAAATCATGGAACTACGGTTACAGACATTTAACTTTTCATATCAAACGAGTAACTTAAATGAAATCAATACTATAAAAAACAAATTAAGTTGACTGCAATTTGAGTTTCGCAGGAAGCTTGGGAAATCGTTGAATAAAATAATAACAAAACAACGCGATTTACTGACAAATAAAATAAAAAGTTGTTTGAAAAGATTTCATTTTTATACTACATCGAAGTCACTACATAGTTACATAAAGTAGAAAAGTTTTTCTCATATCGCAAAGTTTGGTCAGAAGCTCAAAGACTGGCGTTATTGAGGGTGTCATGATGGGAGGAATACAATGAATAAAAGCCGTACTTAAAAAAGTTTTCTATTTGCGTCTTACTTTATTTGAAATATATAAAAAATGTTAACGGGTACTTTACTTCTTTATTGCCTGCAATATTTTCAACAAAAACAATATCAACGTCGGTAGGTTACTTTTCAGCAAAAAAGTCCACTAATGAAAGCATGCAAGATTAAATCAAATATTGTCATCATTAATATCCTTCAGATTTTTTTAGGAAACACGGTAGGTATCTCTCGGAAAACAAAAAGTATAAGTTGAAATAGATTTTTCGTCCTTGCAAAACATGGACAATTTACTGCACGTGCATGCACATAAATGTTAAATTACTATTAATAAATAATACTAGAATTTATTTCAAACAAGTGTTATTTTACAACTTAAAATAACACATAAATATTGTTGAAATGACGACAGGGAATTAATTGTACAGGTAAAACCGAAGGGAGGCTGAAGAAATTTGAAAGTTGGTGTTGATTTAGACGACGAATACGGTACTGATGTAGCCATTAGGCAGGTGAGATTATCTTACCCGAATTGAAGCCATTAGGGGATTCTGAAGTGCACTCCAGTAATTGCAACATCTTTTTCGTCTCTAAAAGTTCCAATGTCTACTTCGATTCGATGGCAAATCAATATATTTTCTCATAAAAATACATTCGCTTGCAACCTAATGAAAATTTCGCCGATGTGCTTAATTAAGTTAGTAAACATTACTGCACAAATAACAAAAGATAATTATGAAAACAACCTAGCTTCAAATTATGTCTTAGATGCAATAATTTTATCTAAGTCAATATTTAATTAATTGTCGAACATTGAAAATATAAAATGTCAGAATAAAAATAATACCTAATGTAAATTATTGCTTCAAGTAAACTTTTAACACCTTGCATATTAAAAAAAAACCGAACATTTATTTCCCTGGGCATGTTCTGTAAATACTTCATACCCCTGTTAGATAGGTACATATTACATATCTAACTTTTAGTTACTTAGGAAAAGCATACAGATTTTAGCTACACCAGCTGGGGAAATACCGAAATGATACCCATCCAGTGGTCATTTGTCACCTACTTGAGAATCCTTTATTTGAACAAATTATATATCCTAGTTTGTAAGTTACGTTTTCCCGGTATTTGTTCAAAAACTATAGCAGTAAATTTAATTTGGAAGGAAGGGACGTCTACGATCTCGTATCAGATAAACACAATAATTAATAGCGGGAACAAAGGACGCTTACAATTAAACCATGATTTAATTTAATTTAAAAATGTTAATTATTTCTGTTCAGCGGTCAAGCCTGATTTAAAAAAGGTTTGTTTTATTCCGTTTCTCGATTAAGCTATACACCCATATTAGCCAGAGACGGCGCTCAAACAAACACCAGAGGTATTTTCATTAACAATACAGTTTGCATAAGAATTGTTTACCTAAATGTCACTCACGTACTCTTTTGAACTGTCGTAACTTTTTACAAGAATAGAGAGTTTTCATGAAAATTGAGAAATATCAATTCAGGGCATCTCTATTTCGGCGCGGTGCTTTTCAAACTATCTTGGATTGCAGACTTGTATTATTTTCTTTAACCGTTACTTTCAAGTTATTCTTTGCGTTGTTTCTCTTTAAAACTTTAAATGTGTGGTCGAAACGGCCACAAAAACACACGGCGCTAGAAAGCCAAAATTTTGCAAACACATGCGCTCGGCAAGCGTGTGTAAGTAAGTTTTCGCTTGTTTTAATTAATATTTGTGAAGTCTGTCAAATTTTCTAAATTAAAATCTATTAAACCAAACTCTAGGTAAAAAATTAGACATACAAACAAATATGCAGAATGTACGGTGGTTTTGGCATAATTTCAATTTATACATTTGAGAAACTATATTTGAATTTCCAGCGAAAATTCTTAATTTACGACTTTATACTTTTCAAGTTGTATAAAACTTGCGGTAATCATAAAGTTTGAAAACAATAGTACTTTTAAATTCCATTACACCAAATTATAGAACAAGCGTTGAGCTTCTAAAATAAGTTAAAAAATCAATGAAATACCTCAAACAATAACAATTTTATGAGGGTTCTTGCACATTGCATAGAAATTTCACTAGAAACGTGGCGGATTCGGCCACGCAGACGAAAGATTGCACGCTTGTGTGTAATCACTCGGCAGCATGGTTAATGGTAAACTGGTGTCTACTAAGTGGTGATAGAATTTCAGTATTTTGTCTAGAACAGAGTTTCTCAAACTATGGTACATATACGTACCACTAATGGTACGGGTACATTACGTTATTTTTAGTGGTATAATTTTTATACAAAATATTTTCATATTTAATATTTATTTTGAAACAATAATGAACTTAAATCAACCCATTAATGATTTTTAATCGAGAAATGCTTTTATGGCGGTACATATATCGTTTGATTTTTATTTATGTGGTACAAAATTTAAAAACTTTCAGAATCTCTGGCCTAAAAATAAAAGAAACTACTTTTTTCTGATCCATTCAGTCGTTGTGCTTGAATCTTCTAGTGATGAAGATTCTAAACTTAAATGCTCATCGGTTAAATTAATTATATGAATACTATTTACTAATAATAATTAGGTAAAATTGATTGAGGTACAGAGTCAATAAAAGTTGAATATTTGTTAAAAATATGTCAAAATATTAAACCTAAAAGTGTACCTACAGCAGAAAAATGGAAAAAAGGTCAGGTAAAAATACTTTGGCAGTAATGTTATGTATAGAAGTAACAAGAAACTCTTTGTTTATATCTATAACGGTTGCCAGAAGTAATAAAACATTTGAAAATACCTCTTGATACTCGATTATTTCATGTTTTTAGTTTCATTTTTGTCCATTGATCTTGTCTGCCATTGTAAAACACGAAGCCATCTTTTCCCTTTTCTCTGCATAGATGTATTACTCTTATTTTTATAAGATGATAAAGATATCAAACGAATAAGCTATTCAGTTAAATTTTCTAAGTAAAGCTCACTAATCTGGTTTTCTCATTTTTAAGAGTACAAAGACTCTCAATAAAATTTGGTTTATCTATTACCAACGTATAATCATGTAATAAAAGCTGTGTACGATCAGGTGCAAAAATTATCTCATATTTTAATCTCCAGTCTCCAATTTATTGATTCATAATTTGTGTTTGTGTAATTGCAGAACTTTGCATTGGTGCATTTGTTGGCCAAAAAAACATCTATCTTACGTACTAACTAAATATACTATTTCAAAAGTGTGTTTTATGACTGTGGGAAAAAACATTTAAAGAAAGCACGGAGAGTAAAAGCTTACTTTTTCAAATATACACTTACAATCACCGATTTGCTATGTTAAGCATTTTTAAATTTTCCGTAATAATGTTACTATTATGTATCAATAATAATAATCAAACTAAACATTTTTTCACTTTTTTGGTGGTAGTACGAAAAGTAGTTTATACAGGCGTTTTTCATGTGGTTTACGATCTTAGAAAGTGCTGTTTTAGGCACTTTTATCGTAATAATAATATATTATTAACACTAGCAAAATACAAATAAAAAATATTATATTAATATAAAAAATATATAAAAATATTATAATGCTGCATATTGAATATAAAAATAACTTGTCCATTTGAGTATCGATCTAACAATTTATTGATTTAAAAGTTAGGTTTAAAAATACCTTTAAAATACATAAATTATATTAAAAATATAATATTATATCATTTAAATAAAATTATAAATACCCGTAAACCCATAACGTCGAGAGGAGACAATTAATTTTTTTACTCTAAAAAGTTACAATTTTCAATTCTTATGTAAATTTTCTTGTAATATCTTTTAAGTAATCTTATAAAAACAAGAACGTTTTTAAATATAAAATATGAAAGCCGTTCTACACAGCCAACGATAAAAAATACCGTTAAGTAGAAATCAGAAAAAAATAATTTTCAGTGCTTTCCAAGCTTTAGACTGTTCTGAATCAAATACAAGCTTTTCTCGAGAGTCCTTGTCTGTTATAAATTTAGATAACATGTCAAAGAAATACATCAACATGATTGTAATCGAAACCATAAATGTTACTAAAGTGTTGACAAATACTACAAAGCTCTTTCTGGATAAAAATTATACGGCAAATATGTGTAACATAAATTCAATACATTATAAGTTGGTTAAAAATTATACTGTTATATAGATACATTTTTTTTTAGTTTTTTTTTAGTTAAAGTTATACATTATTATGTACATGCGTATTTTTGACAGAATTCGATAAATAATAAATTATCAGGTTTATATCATTTCTAGTAACTTGTTTAATTTGATATAATATTACTCGTATGATGTAGGTTTATATCATTTTATTATTTTACCATTATGACTTCACGTCGTCAAAATGGTTTAAGTATTACTACAAAAATAAAAAGCAAAAGTATTAGTATTTTGTGTTTTAGTTTTAGTAAGTACTTGGTGATGCAATAAAATTAACTATTAAAAAGCAATAACTGGCGAAGCGCTCTTAATATTTTGGAAAAAAATGTTCCAACACAAAAAAGCACATTAAAACATCCAGCTCATGAACTATAATACTAATAATCAATGTGGAAATGATGTATGTATTTAATTTATGTACATCGCTTTCAACTTTCCAAATCCTCCCTTCACACACTATACTTAGTTCAATTTATATCCCAAGTTTACTAACTCAACTCAATCTTATTGTTAGTATCGAGGTAGATAATTTTCCAACTTTTAAATACAATTCAATTAATATTAATGCTATATCTCCGTCTCCGTAAATGTAACATTTAAGAACATAAACAATGGAACTATTTGATAGTGTAAGTGCCTGTCTTTCATAATAACTAAGTTTCTAAATCTGTTCAAGTACCTTCTTTACTGTGACATGCAACATTACGATTGAAATGTCGGTGCATAAGAATAACAATAATAACGTTTCTTGCATAGCTCAAACTAGATCCTAGGGTAATTTCTTGTTAAACAAAATATCTACGTAAAGGTACAAAACATTTTCCAGTTTAAGGAATTTAATCAATCATCTACCTTATAGATATTCATAAATCTTCCATTATATTATGTAAGCACTAAGTTTTATATTTTTAAAAATGAAAAACTTTCGTGTTATTATAAAAGAAAAGGTTCATGAAAGAGGATTATACGTCGAGTTTTCACGATTACATTTAGATGAAAAACATGTGTTGACTTGATAATAATTTTTGCTTCAAACGAATGAGAAAATTAAGTTTAAAATAATAAAAAAAATTAAGTGCCTTGTTCGTTCTTCCTTTACTGTCATAGTAAGTAGTTCGATATAGTAGTATGTAATTATTACACTTTGGTATCTCGTACTCGGATACGTAGGCAAAGTTCGAATGTGTGGTAAATGTTAATTTCAAAATTATATTCTCGCATATCAAACAGAAACATAAAGTCAACTAAGCTCCTATTATATTTTAGAAAGGTTTCTATTTCATACCTCCTTTGTTTGAGTTGAAAATAATTAACACCAAAACCACTTGACTATTTCCAGCAATCAAATTTCCTTAATAACAATTACATTGTGTGACCGCGTTTAATCAAGGTTGATCAAAGTAAGATTACATGAAGCAATGGTTGAATAATGAAAATTTTACATGATATCCAGATGCTAGGACCGGGGTATATACAAATATGTCAGCTCAATTTCTCTAATTATTTAGATTTAGAGAAAATATTTGTAAATTGTAGTACAAACTTTACAAATTTACTATGTGTAGTTGTGGTAAATTGTCGTAACGGGATGAGAATTATCAACTTGATAATTATTATCAAATGTAACTGCGCGCTTGTAATTAAAAGTTGTATGTATATTAATTTTTGCTGTTACACATAAAATAATACTTGTACTATAATAATATATTTTAAAACGTGTGTTGCTACAATATTTTAAGACGTTTGACAATAACAATAAAATCAATTTAAATATTTAAATGAAACTTTTTAATTTTACTTGGAAATGAAAAATAAGAAATAATAAAAGTTTTCCAGCGTTAAAAAATTAATTAAAAGATACTCGTAGTATTTTTAATTGAGACTTAATAGCACTGATTAAAAAAGAATACAAAAAATTGGGTTGAATTTAACATTTGCCATATAATGCGAATAAAATGAGAAATTCGTAAAAGGTTTTTTATACGATGTAACATGTGTTATTGCTTTCAAAATAAGAATGGCCAATAAAATAAAAAAAAATGATGGCGCTTTTGGCGTTTAATAAGATAGAAAAGTGTAAATCTAAATATTAGAAATACATTTGGCTTTCATTTTAGTTTAAAACATGCGTTATCATTATACTCTTGATGTTGCTTTTTGCTGTAAAGCACATGCCGTAGTTTGGTTGATTTTTTCCTGTAGAAGTTTTTGTGGGCATTCTGTGTTTGAGCGGTCTGATATATTACCCCCGAGCACGACCCGCGCGACACTGAGATAGATTCATGTGATACGATATACGACCGCTGGGTTTTACAAAAAGTATAGAAATAAAATTTATATGGTATCTTCGGTGTCAGATGCGCCGCTGCTTTGCGTCAGAGATCGTAAGAAAAATGAAAATTAGTTTTGCTAAGCTGTATAAAAGGAAATGAAGTACGGACTCACAACAAATATAACAATAAGATGGCAAATTAAGAATAAGGCCAACTGTATTTTTAATTGAGTAATTTACTTTATTACTTCTCGTAGTCCCGTAGATACACTAAAGTACCGTCTACTGTAATAAAACTATCTTACTTTATAATTAAAGCTTTACGTTATTTCGCGACTTAATTTAGCAATAATATAAATTATGCACTTGACAATCTTATGTTTATGTCGCTTAATATGTTTTACAATAAACTTTCGCATTTAGGTGACATTGCTTTAATGAAAATATAAAAAATGCACGAGTGTTCTTCTTTGATTATACATCAGGTCTATATTATGTATAACTATATATTCAATAATGTATAGTGGGAAAAAAAATTATTTCAAAACTAATCGATACCTAATTAAACAAGTTCACGTTTAACGGAAAGCTTCTTAAAACTTGAAAAATACGAGAACATTAAAGGTTGTAAGATGAAACGATATAATATAATAACGTATTAAAATTATCAAAGCAAGATTTGTGGTTAAACCGCAACATGAATCAAGTTGCAAACTTATACGCAGCATCAAACCAAAACCATCCCTTCTAAATTAAAATGCTTAAGGCTAAGCTTGTCTGGACGCAACGTTATGTTATATTAACTTTGTAGTGAGATCAGCGTAGCGTAATTAAAGTTTAACGAATCTAATAACACGAGCTTTCTCATTGTTCACTGTTCATTAAAAGAAGCAACCGCAGCACGGCCTATTATCGAAGGAATTTAGTAGTATCATTTAAGAAGGAGAATTTTAAAACGACGCCATTTTACGAAAATTAAGATAAACAACCCACTTAATAGCTTTGCAATTACTTGAAAAATCCCCCATGGTGCTTTAACTGCGTCTATACTATATAACGCCTTTTTGAAATGTTTTTCTGATACACTTTCATTAAGCTAAAATGACATATAGTATGGTAGCAATGCGAAAGAAATGGATCATATACTTGATAAAAGATGCCATTAGGAAAACCCAAAGTCCTTTGATAGACTTCTAAACTTTCCTTAATCGGTCTAGGAAAATAATTCACCACTTATGCTGATTACTATCTGCCAAGTCTTACAAAATTACAGTTAAACTAACAAGAACTTGTAAGATCAACTATGGCATTAGTAATTATCATTAATTTGAGCTATATACCGAAGAAGGCTATAAAATATCTTACCCTAAAATTATTTCTCATAATATGTCACCGAGTACCTACATCAACGACTCAGTTATATTAAATAAGTTAAAAATGGAGTTGACGTTCCTATAGATTAAGTAGGTTATGCCTTTCAGCTTTAAATAAATTTAGTGTTTTTACGCATTTTCACATTT
This sequence comes from Lycocerus yunnanus, assembly GCA_036346125.1. Lineage (NCBI taxonomy): Eukaryota > Metazoa > Arthropoda > Insecta > Coleoptera > Cantharidae > Lycocerus > Lycocerus yunnanus. The sequence goes on from JARFIX010000008.1 coordinate 5,385,387, forward strand.
TGAACAACATTAGAGATTCGAAATTGTATAATTTGAAGCGACAAAACACATTGGCCGGCATTGCCATTTATTAATCACCGCAGCTATGTTTTAATCAATTCTCCCTTTCGTTTCGATAAGATCTGGTATTCTGAGTAAAGGAATGCAGAATTGTGCCAGTAATTTTACGTTTAGTACGTGACCATCAAGTCATTAAGATTATTGTGGTGACTTTGAGTAAGAAGCTGTAAAATATTTATTATTGCGCACTTTTGATTTTTGAAAGAAAATTATCGTTCCATCTATAAAATGTGGATTTGTGACAAAGCTAAACTTCGTAAGGTTTTTCATCTACGAACAAATGTTCCAAAAATGATAAATGAAAGGTCAACGAAAAATTTCAATTTTGAGGTTATATTAAAAAATTACTCCACTCGCATTCGCATATTGATTGAAAGAAAACCTTCATTGTGATCGACAAAGGAAATTCGCCGCTGCATTTATCCTCAAAGACAGCATGTATTAGGTAACAATTATTAAGAAATTGAAATATTTTTATGTCAAGAACTAAATTAAATTCTACGTTACGTAGTAAATTCTTTTATAAATTTTCTTTCGATTTTACAAAGGCAAAATATATAGTATAAGGCTTTTCAACAAATTAAGAAGTAATTTTAGTGAAATGTGAAAGCACTCATTTGATAATAAATCAATCATAAGTATAAGTAAATATTGTATTAGTTTTAAAATTATGCATTTGGAATTTAGTTTGGTATAATTTGTAGAGGAGACTAGGGAGATTTATTGAACTCGAAAAAAGTTCAATCTCCATAATACAGTTCATTGCGGATACAAGAAAATGTACAATTTCTGCGCACATTAGCACAACTTTTCTGTACAAGAAAATAGAAATTTTACGTGGTCTTGTCAAATAAACTGTACATATAACAGGGTAATACGGTCGTTACATTGTAAAAGTATAATAAGGAGATGAATTCATAGATCAAGTGGAAAGTTATATACGAGTAATAAATGCTTGTTCCTCGACTTGACACTGCGAGATTATTTTTATTATTAAGAAAAATCGTGTGTTTTTCGGTATCAAGAATTAAACTCGAAACATTGTCAGCCATGAGTTATAATTTTAACGAACATCCTTAAAACTAAATAAAAAGTACCCATATTTTTCATTCTACACTTTTATAAATTTTGTAAATGTTTTTTTAATTCTCAATATTTTTTCGAGTTTTCAATTACATCCAGTTTGTTACTGTAACCGCACCGTTTCGATATTCTCATAAAGTGCTGTTACGTCCAGGGTACGAACTACGAACTTTTATGATACAATTTTTTATTTAATTTGTGAATTGATCTCATCAAACATTTTTAATGTCAAATAAATTCCCCTAGCCTCTTCTACAAATTGAATTATTCGTAATTGTAAATGCAAAATATATAACCATTATTTTATTTATTTTTAAAACCGACACACTTCTGTGAAACTCTCTGTATAACTGAAATCATTAATATCGTCGATTGAAAGTTCTTTAGGAAATGACGGAAACAAAAATAATATGGAAAAACCAAATGCATTAGGTAATTTTCAATTTAATACGGAAAGTCTAATCTAATAAGTTGCTCAACTATGTAGTAGTTAACACCGAATGTAACTAAATTGTAAATTTATAAGCTTTATTTTGTATAAAATTATTCTCATAAAATTTATATAGCTCAGATATTGCATTCGACCATTAAAATAAAAGCACTTTGAACGAGTTTTTATAGCTTGTGACATAATCGAGAACATTTTAATAATGCTAGTAAAATCAGTAGGTGGTAAGAAATAATTAATTTTATTATTTAGTGTTTCTTTCTCTTGCCAATTTCGGACAAAAAAACACTTTTTCTGTTTGAAGATAACGCATTTTTGATCACTTCGGGTTTTCCTATCATCCACCCTTTAAAAAATGTTGCAATCATCTGAGCGGATAATCATACGAAAATTCAAGATCAGGTGAATAGGGTTTGCTGAAATGTGATCTAGCATTATCATGATGCCTGCACTTTTTCCAATCACTAACCATGCATTATTTTTTCACTTAAAATTGAATTCGCCATATGAATATTTGCAATTACAATTTTTTTCACCAAATTGGCACTTACCAATACTTTCAATCTGTTTTTAACAAAACATTAAGTAAGAAACACTTCATTAAATATTCTTTATAAATTAAATTTTACAATAAAAATTACAATAATAATATTTTAAATAAATAAACAAAATAAAAGTTGTCCATTAAAACGTGTGGATAAATCTGTGGATTTAAAGCGCTTCAGTCTTCTGAGTTGATGAGAATGGCTCGCTCAATAGGTTATTTGCCAGTACATTTGGGCGAGACTCGATTCTGTTCCGGTATTTGTTGTAGAAATATTTAAATTGGTGTTGCACTGAGTTAACACACAAATCACTGTAGATTACGTCATTTGGTACGTACCACGGAGCGTTGACGATAGTTCCAAGTGTCTTATTTTGGAATCTTTGCAGTACTATTTCTACATTTTATGCACTCTCAGTTTCCCATCAGAGCTGTATACCGTCTCTCCACATCGGTTTCAGTATTACAACCATATAAAGCAAGAGTTTATTCTCCATCAGTGTTTCCCAACTGGTGTATCGGATCCCTTGAGTGTGTCGCAAAAATATTAATATTATTAATAAAAAATTAATATGAGATTAAAAAATTTTGTATCTATCGATCTATTAGAAACGCTTTTCTGGCCTCCCGTTGTGGGCCAAAATATGTAGTGTGTGGTAATAAAACGTACTCGGAACTTATCTGGTATGATACGATAAAAGTTATTCTCGAAGTTGTACATGTGAATAAGAAATACAGCATGCACAATGTCCTATACTTATTTGGCATCATCTGATGATCCTAACCTGTAAAAATTACCAGCTTAAATAATTACCGGCTAGCTTGCTGAGTAATTTATTGAATTAAAAAAATAAAATAAAAATGATTGACCATGCCTGTAGTTGCATGTCTTGATAAAAAAAAATTTGAATGTGAACCAATCTTAATGCAGGTTTCTTGCCAAAAAAAGATTTCTTTCACAACTTTTAATTCGAATGATACGAAAATGTTTAATCAAAAATAATTTTGTACAATTAATTATCAAGATTTACATAGTTTAATCACAAAGAATTTGTTTAATCACAAAGGATTAAACTATTCTTGAGTCAAGTGGTTAGGATTTCTTGAATTTAATTATTATGATATCTATATAATATAACAAAGTTTATTTTTAATAAATAATATAAATTAATTACTAAACCTTTGTGTTACCATGTTACTGACCGTGGGTTTAAAATAACACTCAAAATGCTTTCGACAAATTTAAATATCTATGAACTATGCTACAGACGGTCGCAGCCTACGACAGATATGCGACCGATCTGTGTAAGTGCATCAACTGCTAAACCGAGATCCCCGGTTCAAATCCGGACGAATTGAGAATTTTCTGATCGTCTTTCCTCGGCAGGCAATGGCAAACCACCAAGGTAGAATGCCAAGAGAACTCTTGGAAAAGAGAAGAATGCCTTAAACTCCGCGAGATGGGAGTTCATTATGTCGGAACTAGAAAGGAGAGAAATTCCAACATACCTCCTAAACATACTGGCGAGCTATTTCTACGGTGGAATAATAGAGGTGCATGAGAAGCTCTGGCAGCACAAGCTACCCGTATACAGCGGAGTTCCGCAGTTCCTCTGGAATGTGATACCGTTATGTGTTAGGACACCGAATGTGACGGTGTCCTAAGGCTCCCCATACCAACAGGGGTGAACATTACATGCCTTGCAGACGATATCATAATTGTGGCAGAGGCAAAAACATAGGAAGGACTGAAATGTCTGGTCAACAGAGCGGTAGCCGATATACACGAATGGATGACAGCTAGAAGGCTCCAGCTAGTCCCGGAGAAGTCAGACGCGGTCGTAATCGCGGGTAACAGATGGACTAGGCCCGTCTATTTTGTAGTGGTCGGGCAAAACATCAGAACATGCGACCAGGTCAGAGTGCTAAGCGTTGACGTTAACAAGGGTCTGACTTTTAAGCCTCACATCACAAGGGTAGCGGCCAAGACGGTGGCAACGATGGAGACCTTAAGCAAAATCATGCAGAACATGAGGGGCCCAAGAGAAGGTAAGAGAAGGGTCCTGTGTGCATTATCGGAGTACATAATGCTGTACGCCGCCCCGATATAGGTTTCCGCAATAAAAAGGCGACGTACAGATATATGTTAGAGAAAGCCCAGAGGAAAAGCGCCCTCAGGATTAAGGACCACGTCCACAGACGCGGCACCGGTAATCGCGACATTAGGTGTATCAAGATCCAGGAAAGGTGGCAAAATTCATGGAGAGAGTCGAGTAAAGGCAGGTGGACCTAACAACTTATACCAGACATCGCGCCGGGTGTGAACAGAAGTCACGGCAAACTCACCTATGAGACCATCCAGGCTCTGATCGACCACGGTTGCTTCCGAAGCTATCTGCATCGCTTCAAGAGAATAGATACCATACCCCACTGCTACTTCTGTGGAGAGGAAGACGATGCACGACACACCATCTTTCGATGCACCAAATGGACAGACTGGAGAAGCGCTGCCCAAACCCAGCTATGGCAAGACATAACCCCTTCCAACATGGTGGGGCTGATGCTGGATAGCCGGGAGCAATGGGAAGTAATAGAGAAGATGTTGGTGGGAATAATGGCAAACAAAGCCAAAGCTCAGGACGACATCGACAAGATGGGAAGATAATAATAACAATGAAGAAGAGCAAAGCCTCAAAAGGGCGGAACACGTTTGAGGCAGGATAATGTCGGAAGAAATGCACTAGCGATTCCCGGCACCTCCAAGGAGTGGGGTTTTAGTCAGTAAAAATCTGACACTACCACCCAAAACATCTGAGTGGTGCCTTTTTGAAGATTTCCTCACTCCCAACGCACAAAAAAAACCTTTAAGGGACCTCAAAAGTTTATCATGGTCACGGGGACACCCTGTATATAAAAAATAATTTAAAAATGAGGTATAACCTTATTATTAGATAAGTACTTGAATACATACACTACTTATTTTAGGTAATCACGATAGTATTAACATGCTATACAGGAATTATAATAATTTTGTGTATTTATATTAAAATTTTGACTGCTTACTTATAACATTGCTTATTAACGACTGCCGTGCGTAAGTATACGGTTTTGCGTATGCCAGTATTTAAGAATACTTCGTTAGATTTGAAAACCATGCAATATCCATGACTATAAGTAAGGGCATAAGTTATTAACAGCACCCGATGTTAAGCGATTAAATTTAAAAATCAACGCACCCGACCTTTCTACCCAACAGAAATACAATTAAGAAATAATATTTATTTAAATATTGTATGTTGTACTATAGTAGTTAACAAACGCCACTATTATAATAACTCGTGTCTTTAATAAAATTTTAAATAATTAATATTACAGATATTATGCCGAGTACGCAATTAATTATTAAACACAAATATACACAAGCTCAAAGTTTCTATAAAATTAGTTGTTATTTCACAAAATACACAAGTTAATTTATTACTATAAGGTAAGATAAACATACAATATATTCTACAACGTTTATTGGTATTGCTTTTAAATTTTCCTTAATAATGGAAAATTTCATAACGCATAATAATAATTATGAAAATATTAGAGTATTAATTATAAATGCACCGCATTCTGAGGTTTAAGTGCACAACCTAGTTTCTGGTAGATTCAATATTATAATTTCAAAATCAAAAATCTTGAGTTCCGTTCTAGGCGTTTACTTTATTTATCAGTAAAACAAATGTCTCTTTGTTTTAACTCCTAGGGCCTGTTGCACAACATAAGCATAATCTACAAGTAGTGGATTATTATTACTAATACGTAATATTGGACAATTATCTTTAGCCGAGCTTGTAAAATGGGATATATTATTAATAAATACCAATACACCAGGCAGTTAGCTAATAATTTTGAGAATATTTAAAAGTTATTTATGCACCAAGCTGCGTAAGTGCCAGTTTTTAACTGTCGAGAATGTTTGTGAGCCGAGGTGAAGCCGAAGATCACAAAGCTATTCAATTCGAGTGATTACGAGAAATGTAATCACTTCTATTTTCAGAAGAAGTTCCTAGCCCCATTAGTCTTTAGTAGACTAGGATTACGTATACATACTATATACCAGAAGTATACAGCAAAAACAATTTTTAACAGAATGTTCATGGATTATGTACTAAACTTAATACTAATTAAAATGATCTTATAATCGTTTTAACCAACACACGGTTAATTCATAATTTTAACAATAATTTAGTGTGGTATTATCAGCAGTCAATGTATCTTCGTATAGTGAAGAAATCATTTACAATGAACTCTCCACTAATTCTTTATCATAGTTTAACTCGACACGTAATCTCGATAATGAAATTCTCAATCTTGTTTTTTTACAAACGCGTTCACTTGTCAGTTAAGGACACTTTGCTAATCACCTTCACAGATTTGGGCATTGAACTGATCAAGATAGAAAGGCGCAATTACTATTCAAATTTAAAATGCCACGTACTGCATTATTAATGATAACTTGAGTCAAAATTGATTGGAATTTATTAAAGGTTTCTCATTTGTTACTATAATTTTACTATATTTCTATACAAAATTTCTTTGTTGTTATAAGTTTCACATTTGTTTTGATGGTGATTATTACCTATTGCTAAGTTACCTGGGTTTGTCTGGATTGAACAATAGAAAGAAGTGTCTAAATTTGTGCTTTCTCTTTAAAATGTTGAACAATATCGATTACCCAGTTTTTACTGTTCAAAATAAATATTTGGGCTCATCATTGCGTGTCTGATCTGGGTCTTTTCCTGACCGTTTTCCATAAGATGAGTTATGGGATGCACTCGTCTATTTCAAGAAGGAGTCCATTACATATTATGTATGTATATCATTGAAAAGAGAATAAAAAACTATTTACATAAATATGCCATATTCAACTATGGTTTCTATTTATAAAAAGACAAATTTATATTATAAGCCAAAACCAAACGTAGATATTCATCCTTTCATATCCTTTCGCCCCATTTTTTTTGACTTTCAAAAAGTGTCTAAAGGGCGTATTAAAATTTTTGCCGCAACTTCAAAAACAATCGAGATATCAAAAAATTGAAAACTCGAACTTTTATCTATATCCGAAAAACAAGATATCGTATTCCGGTTTACGCCATCAAATTTCTCACAAAAAAGAGATCGAGAATGCGCCACCAATTTTTCCATATAAATATATAACTCTTAGTTATCAAGTTCCCTATAAGAACCATCGAAATTGGACCACCCTATACATAGTTATAAGTAATTAATTCCGTTAATAAAGATATTATTAGTATTATACAATATTGTTCCATGCTTGGAGGCTAATTAACGAGTTATATTTTTTGTTATAACTACTTTCTTTCTTCAAAGAATGATTTAAAATTTTGTATTTTTCGAAGTAGTTCAGCTTTTTAGATACTAGGTACCGGCATGCTTAATTGCCAATTTGTTAGCAAAAAAAAATTCATATTTTAAATAAATTACTAACGATCGAACCAAATAATTAAATCCAAAACAAAACGTTAAAATTATAATGGTAACCTATCCCAACAAAAATAATAAATAGTTTCCTTGAGAATGTTAACGTAAATAATTTAAAATAAAAAGAAAAACTTTCTTTGGTACGAAACTTTGTTACCCGAGTACAATACTGCTTCAAGCCAACAAATGAACTTTTAGTAATTCGATTTACTAGTTTATTTAAATTTGAATTTTATTTGAGAAAATATTGAGAAAAATAACCAAGCAATAGAAATATGTAACATTGAAGTTGAACCTGCTCTTCAAGAAAATAGATTACAGAATATGTACCCGATATCAGATTGAGTTTTTGTAACAACAGCTTATGGGATAACGAGGTGTGCAACTTAATACTAAACATAATTAGTAAAAATAAATGCATGTGGCGTAACGAAGTAAGTGTTCTCTCAATCAGCTTATGGTAATGACAGAGTGAAACGTTTACGCGTTTGCCCGTTCGCAAAGTTGACGTTAAAAATCTAAACAAAATTAGTTAATAACGAAATATTTTGGATTATTATTTGAATTAAATCGAACTATTAGTGGTAAAACTTATGTAACCTTTTACTGGTAACGTTGCGAAAATCGCAAAAACAAAATTTCAAGAAATTGACCCGTTCTCTTGCTCTTCAAGATCTTGCAATTTGATGCCTTTAGATGACTTTCTTTGGGGATACTTCAAATCATTGGTCTTTGCCGATAGACTAACAACATATGAAGCCAAAATGAATGTTGTAATGAAAAAATGAAAAAAAAAGTAATGAAAAATTGGAGCGACTGGATGCACTATGTAATAGCTAGCTGGAGTGCACATTTATCAGATATCGTTTTTAAAAAGTAAATGTCATCCATCAATGTTTAAAGAAAACAATTGAAATCTATTAAACAGTATTGTATTATTCAAATTTGAAGTTCTATAACGCTTAAAAAACACCCTTTAGTTCATTTGAGAAACGTTCTCATGAATCCGTAATGGATGGTAATCATCGTTACACAACCTTAACCTGCCTGGAACACGGTTTGATTTTTGTTTATATTTTCACCCTAAGGTAATCAAAGTTCATGTTTTTCTTAAATCCTATTTAATGATTTTAATATGTATTGTAATGTAATTGCGTTCCTTTACAAAGTTATTCAAGAAATAATTAAAAAGAGCCGTGTAAATGATGTGTATTACCTTTTTGACTATTCGTTTTGATTATATGAAATAACGATAACGAAAATAAGCTAATTTGACTGAAAATATTAAAGTATTGATATTCAAATACTAATCCACTTGTTAGTATTCAACCAGAAAAGCTATATAATAAACCGATAGAAAAGTATTGCCATTAAAACAATACGAAATCACAAATGGAATATAAGGGTTGGCTACTGTAACTCAAACTTACTTAAGCTTGATACTCAATAACAATTAATGATTTTAAATGATATAGAATTCAATGCTTTCCAAACAATATCAGAAATATTCACACGTAACTATAAAGCACCTAATTGGCATAGATCAGAAGTTCTCAACCCTGTGCCTGCAGGGCCAATGGCGCCCGTCGACCAATTAGTGTGTGTCCCGCTGTTAGACAACTAAACGTTCGATTGTCGAAACATAGACGAACTAGACAAAACTTTCAGTTAGAATTAAATATTTTTTTGTGAATGATATGTGTTATTAACTATAAATTTGCTTTTAATTCAAAAAAGCTTGGGAACCCCTGACATACAAAACATACATAGACATACAAAAAAAGATAAATTTTACAGCAGGGATTATTGAAGTTCAAAGAACTTGATGCAGTAGATATAAAGTTTTGAATTGTTTTGTTTTTGGTTCCAACTTAGAACAATCATTAAATCTTTACATTTAGGTATCTATCTATTTATCTACATAATATACACATCTATATAAAAATATTTTAACATAAATAATGTTAAAAATCAAGTTTCATTGCCCTAATATTTCGGAAAAAAGAAATGCAACTACAATTACCTATTATATAATTACATTGTACTACCCTTCACAACTGTTTACATTCAACTAAATTACGTTAGACTGCACTGCGGACGCCCAATGCGCACTTATTATTTCAGCACTTATCAAAACACAGCATTTGCGTCTGGAATATTAATCGACTATTCCGAATTTCGCTTTTGTAATTGTTTCGGCTGCACAAAACATGCCCCTAGCAATTGCTGCCAACAAAAACGAAATTTTTAAAGTAACAATTTAATTGGTTTGATTCGGTACATTTTAAAATATCAAAATCTTTTTTGCTAGATTCAATTGGCATAAATTTTTAGTCATTAAAATGTGCTAAATTCAAATTAAATTTGTTTCCTTACTTTTTAAGAAAGAAAGTAAATAAAAAAAATTAAGATGTCAGTTGAAAAAAGTGTTATAATATAGAAAAATGTATCCACTTTAAAATCAATAATGAAAATTTCATTTCACTCTAATGAGTTCGAAACAGATTACATATTTTTCAAAAGCATATAATAATGCTGCCTAGTAAAATTTAAGTATTTTCATAAAATGCATAATACAATACACATGGTACTAGTAAAACTGGTTATCATTTATTTATTTATGCGTATATGCCTATTTTGCATATTAACCAAACTAATTAGAGAAAAGGTCATCCAAGAAAATTGCTACTTTAATTAGTTACATCAGTGTCACATTGTTATTTGTAGCAAACAATCCTAAACAGCGGCAATAGCTTAATTTTCATTACACAAATGAGTAACTACGGAATACTTCGTAAGCCAAATAAATACCCTCATCCTCCAAGTAAAGTAAATAAAGACAAAATTCAAACCATTTCCAGCTCAGCAGGGTTGTATAGTGGCTAACATAAATGACTGCAAATAAATTAAAGCTAATTAATTACCTATTATAAAAACTAGCTATAATAAAACCAGATAACGACTATATTATTTGATTTAAAATAGTTTATTGCTTGAAATACCACTTAATTGAAATATTAAATAATTTTATAATAATAATGCATAAATTCAGTTAGTTAATATTTAATAATTTCTTTTTTTATATTTACAGTTATTAAGCACATTTTCTTTACAATTTTCTAATACAATTAAAATAAAATGACATTAAATGAACATTTAAAATTTTATTTAAGAATAATGTCGTAATCTTCTGTTAGCGTATTAAGGCGTTATTATAAAATTTCTAGCCCGTTCGCATTAAAATAAAAGGATTATTTAAATTCATACTGCATCTTGTATCCTATCATCTTTTATTATACTTTCTTGTTGATAAACACAATGTTAACTGCTCACTCAAAATCGGTTTAACAATACAAGTTATTCGGTCTGCATCTACTTGTTTTCTAATCTCAATTTCAAATGTTGCTACAAAGACGTAAACCACTGCATTAAAATAAAGTAGTATACAAAAAGCTTTCACAAATACAGAATATATTTCAAGTCGTATCAACTACAAGAAAGATAGCGTTGCTATAATGTGCGTCTCGTTATTTTGAGAAGGGGATGGTGTTATAATCGATAAAAGCGAGATATCAAAATATATCTAACTTTATATTTGTGTTATCAGATAAAAAATTGTACATGCGTAATGCATTCATACATTAATACGTGATGCCAATATTCAGAAAGTAACACTACAATGTGAAATTTTGAATTTATCAATAATTTGAAGAGGAAAATTTGTAAACCAGCTAAACACCCTTTTAATTTCAAGTAGCTAATGTAAATTACGGTGTGCCTATAATACTACTATACGCACAAAAATTTTTAAACGCTGTAATTTTAGTATTAAAAAACAAAAATTAAAACCCACAATTATCGTTCATCTTTGGGATAGCTTATAAGTCTATACCCCAACTTCATTAAATGTTCACGATCGAATTCGACAGAACAACGTATATACCAGGGAACTCATTAGTCGCTACTAAATGCCTTTCAATTAATTTACCCTGGATATGCGACGCTTGGCTAACCGAATAATTGCATACGCAGTTATCTTTGAAACGTGAAGATCTAGTTTTCCTGTCGCTAAAATCGTATATAATAAAAAAATTGTTATTAAAAAATAATACTCGAGTAAAAATCGCGCATGTAAAAAATGCCCTACAAGATACGCTGATTAAAAATTAAAACAACTAATTTAGTGTTAATATTTTTAATTAGAAAATCACCGAAGCGAGTGACTTATATGGACGAAATTTTCATTTCAAAATTTATGTACGTATATAACGGCGCGGCTTAATGAAATATGAAATAGTTTTAATACCTTGACTTAAATAATTAGGTTTTTAATTTCATACAGTAGAAAATTGTTTGTTTTTCATCTAGAAAATGAACAAAATATGTTTTTGAAAATCCCTTTGAAATGTGCTTTTACAATCAAGGCAAAAAAATAATCCAATAGAGGAATAATAATTATTATAAATGATTTATTAACTAGGAACTAGGAACTTTTCATTGTCATTTATTACGTTGATCAAACAAATTGTAAACAGTTTTAAAGAACCTTAGCAAAATATACATAATTGCCATACCATCGTAATAAATAATTGGATCGGTAATTGAAAGTTGGGCGAAAACCTCGAATAACATATTTCAACAAGAAAACCCCGACCAAATTAAATTTATATCTAAAAGTGTTTTTCAAACCAGGATATTACAAAATGCGTCTGTAATAGCAGAATTTGGCCAGTTGAAACTAAACTCATGTTTAATTGACTAAAAATTAATTGTAAAAGTTGTGTGTACCACATGGCACACCCTGATTAATAAAATGTGAAATCGTTTGGGCTGTGTCCTTTTAAATTTATTTTCGGACATACTTTATATCATGTGGTACAATTACACTTGGCTAATGATCGTATTAAATTCCTTCTCAGAAAACGCTTATGAAAGTTTATAGTAAACACATAGTAATATGTTTCCTAAAGGCACAAGTATTGGAAAATATGTAATAAAATTATAAACAATTTATTTTAGTACTATACAACGTGCAATTAATAATAGAAATTGCAATTTTCTATAGCAAATAACAATTTCATATATTGGCAAAAATAGTAGGTATACTACAAAATTGAAAAATTTGTTTTTACTATGCTTAAAATGAATATTTGTTTGGTTATATAACATTGCGTACGTATTGTAAAACAAATAGTAATATGGTTGTTCGTCTAGGGTAGTATGTACATACGTGAAGATAATAGCTTCATAGAATTCTCACTTTTTTTAAAAGAATTTGAACAATAAACTTCTAAATAACAGTTTTGCATGGAAAAACAAATAAATAGCAATTTGCATCACCTTTAACGAGTGATAAAGTGCCCATTAGTCGTTATTGATGTGTTACATTTTATGCAAATATATATAAAAATTGCATTGTAACTATTTTCTACGCGGACTTAAATTTATTGTAAGTATCAAAGTAATAGTCAAGCCACATGCTATACAATTAAATAAATAAATATATAGGTACATATAATTTTAACAAATTCACAATAGAGCCACCGATGGAAATAATCAAGAAGTGATTATCAAAATATAAAAACAATATCTGATTTATTGGAATGGTAATTTAAATACAAATGTTTTCACAAAAGTTTACTAAAATTCAAAACGAAAATCTCATTGAATGTATTCCATATTCATGGGTCCGAAAGCTACACCTGCAGTATTTCTTTCAGTAATAAAATTGAATTTATTAGATTCTCGACAACGAATCGCGCTTGGAAGATGCTAAAAAGAATTGGGTTCCGAGTCCGTTCAAGAAGGACATATTTCGATTTGTACCGAATTATGTACATACATACATATATTATATTTTTGAAGCTAACTAAAAATAAAATAAATTATAAAAAGCAGTTTATACATTTTGTATATAATGTTCTAAATTTTGTACCTAAAAAAAATCTAATTAGTAAAAAAGTAATCTGCAATTTTTATAGGCAAAGCGTCATATAGAATAAAAGAACCATTTAAAGAAATCTATTTCAAAATAAATTTATAAAAAATTAAGCCGTAATTTAAAAATTTCCATACAGTAGAACCCCGATTATCCGTGAGCGCATTATCTGTAGGCGCATTATACATAGATTACTGTGCGCAGATAATCCGTGCGGTGCCAGCGGTTTATCCGTGGGCATATGCAACTTCGGTGGTATACTGTGTAAAATCAAATGTATAGAATTTATGCTTACTTCAGAGCTGCACTTGGATTACATACAAATCTGTTTAGTGTATTTTTTTGTATTATACAAATTTCGCTGAATTTATTGTTATGTACAAATGACATTCGGTAGATAAAAGTGCTAAATCTACAATATAATAAGTATGTATTAAACATATTTTATAATTTAACAAAAAACGTCAATTATTAGTAGTCGTGTTTTCAATTATCCGTGCAGAGCACGGTCCAAGTCGGCCCGGATAATCGAGGTTCTACTGTAGCTACTTAAACTGAATAACGACTGCAAGGTACAAAAGAGATGCACATTAAATATTTTTTCTTTGTCATTACAGGCTTGGGTTTTTGTTTATTAGCCAAACTTTTTTATATATAATCAAAGCTTTGTAATATGTAATGTCCATTAGAAAACTGAGTTGATAATTGATAAAATTTAATATGTCGAAATCGAAAAGTTTAGGTTTAAAAAATAAATTACAAAAATTGAAACAATTATTGAAGAGATAAGTATGGGCCAAGTCCTTCCTATATTATAAGGTTTACGAATGAGGTTCATAACATACTTAAAGCTATCAAAATGATTTATGGTAATTTATAAAATCTTGGTTATTAACATAGTAATTCAATATTTGAATAATCTCCTCAATTAACAAAATAAACTCTAATATCTACAGAAGAGTTACAGACCAACCTGTACCTAGGTCTCAAATTTTTTGTTTCGTTTATGCCAGAGAAACTATAACTACAGCGAAACTTATTCAAAGAAAGGATTAATAAAGGTTAAAGAAATAATGAGACAATTTAATTTTAAAAAAGTGACGAATAATAGAAGTAAAGTAATTGCACGATTAAATAAATTTATTTAAAGTTGTTTAATTTATCCATTTATAATTTGATGTACTTAGTTAATTCAACCTTATCTGTAGTACAATATAGCAATTCAAGTTAATTTAACACAATTATTGAAAAAAAAATAATTAAATAATAAAGTTGGCGATGAGAATCGGTAATTAACTTAAACTCATGGCTGTAATTGGTTGGGGTACTGTAGAAAAGAAATAAGTTCATTTTATTTAGGAGGTATGTTTTTATCAACCCAGCCATAAAATTGGTAACGCAATCCATTCCAATACTTTTTTCCAAAGAGTCTTTACACAAAAGCATTACGCTAAATCATTCTTGAATAGATGGAATGTATTTTTTAAAGAGAATGATAGTTATGGCGCAGTATAAAAAAGGTTGGGTACCGCTTATCTTTAAAATGCACTTATTTGTAGCTACAAAACAAACTTACTATATTGCAATGTTTATTTTGCGAATAGAAACTTGTTCGACGTAATTTTTAATAACACTTTACAAGCTGTGTACGAAATAAAGAAGAGACTATTCAAGAGTAAAGCTGACATAATTCAATTCGAATATGTTTTAAAATACACATATACAATGTGGATGGGTTGGTACATATTTCTATCAAAATCAGAGTTCCAAGCAAAGTAAATTGCAGTTGATGTTATAACGAAGTACGAAATCAATTTTGAAATAGGAAGGGGAGGGTTGAGTAAATGTGAGCATTTTTCTACAAATGCATGATAAATATCTCGCAAGTTATTAACAAGCGAATACCAGTTAAAACTGTGGATTTACTGTTAAAATTTATCATCTACATTTTTATGCTCTTGATTTACTTCTGACAGAATTTTCTCGTAGTGCAAGCTACGCATTTTTGTGTGTTTCCTGAAGAATTAAGTAGATTTTAATGAAGGAAATATTAAATCCTCCTTAAGACAATAAACAGAAAAATAAACATTACCTAACTCTGTTAAAACGTCCAGTCAGCTAAACGATCATTCTTCCAATTAAGTAAAATCTCTTGCATAAAAAGTTAATTTTGTTTTTTACTTACAAACAACGTCAGGTGTAAATTACAGATTTTTAGGCAATCTAAAATTTAATGAAAACTCGAATAAACTACTTAATGGCGTGTTTCTTTATAGAATTTAAGTTAGTATATAAATAAAGTAGAATAAGAAGTTAATTAGCTTCAATATTGTACAAAAACTGTAATTCCACCAAAAAAGATAATGAAATGCGCACTAGAAAATGATTCTGTTTCTGAGATAAGCAGTTTGTAGAAATAGAAGGAAGGATTAGACACTCCAGTAAAATTCGATTTTCATCTCGAGCCCGCAGCTCTGCTGAAGACAGTTCTTATCTGGGGCCGTCGAGAAAAGAAGCAATCAACAATTGTGTTCCATTGTCCGTGGTAACGGGAGATCGCACATTCAGATAGTTACAGCATCAATTCGTTTCAGGGATTTGAAAATGCGCAGATACCATCGCAGCAATAAAACTCTATTTTAGAAAATATGCATTACCTGTAATATACACAATGTACCATATTATACCTACAATAGATAATGTTTAAACATTGTTGTATTTACTTCAAACACTGTACTTATTTGTACATAATTTAATAGAAATAATGAAGTATGATATTTTAGCTATCATTATAAAACTATCCCGAACAATATTCCATCATAAATTAATTAAATGTAATTTTAATGTATAATGCGATGTCAAAGTTTAATTTAAATAACATAGCATATTAGTGGGTGCAAAAGTTACTTCAGCTATAAGTACTGGCCATAATGTACTGTGCGAATGAAAAAAGCTCTTGAAATGTTAAATTTTAATTTTTCATTTTCAATTTAACTAACTAAACTTAAAATGCAAATATTCTAAATTCAAAAGAGCAGATGTATTCAACAATTTTGTTTCTGAATAGCCAAGTATTTCATAAAACATTAAGAAGATGGCTACCGAAAAAAGAATTCAGTAGTTTAGACTTTTGTTTGCAATTGTTCGAGTAAGACAAATGCGATGTATTGCATACAAATTAGGAAACTAAACAGATAAGAAACCCTGAAAATACAATTTAAATTCTTATTCCAAAATTCGCATTGAGAATATTTTACAATTTTGTAGTTAATGAGCGGTATATCCTGCAAAAATATTATTATTATATATAATAATATATTATTAATATAATGTAATGTAATTAATATAATGTACTAATATTAAGTGTACTGCCAAAACTAATAAAATACTTTAACTTTTATTGAAGTACAGTAGAACCCCGATTATCCGTGCGCGCATTATCCGTGAAGCGGTTTATCCGTGGAAGCATTATACCGTGCGCAGATTATATAGGCCCGGATAATCGAGATTCTACTGTAACTGTTTTATACAAAGTGATCAGGAAATAGTAGATCAAGATTTGGAATCTGGTTTAATTCATTTGAAAAATGATAAAAAGTTCTAAATGTAGTACCTATACATAATATGGTATTTGTGTTGGAATATTATTTCCTGTCGAGAGACTATTTTAATTTAAAAAATGCAATGCTTTGAAAACCTAATACTTTGCCAGCATGCTGAAAAAGTGAAATTCCAAAATTGCAGAATGCTTTCTTTGTAAATTCTAATCTATCAATATTGCAATTTCTCAAATTTGTACATTAACAGAATGGCGTGAAGAAGACCGACACAAAAATTCAGTGGGTTGCAATATGGGGGAGCTCACAGTAAATGCAGTTGGTTTTTTACCAATCTACAGATCGGAATATATTCTATGTAGATTTTTCCTAGTAATGCCGCGATATAAATTTAGTTGAGTGTAGTTAATGGAAATAGTGGAAATAAAACCCCGACATTTAGTTTTGCAATCTACACAGCCCTCGACGTAAATTCATGTTGTATCATAAACGTGTGCAAGAAAAGTTGGGATTATTGCTAACTTAGGGCAAATGAGAACTCGTTCGTCGATTAATATGAATAAATCAAATTAAATTAAAAATCGTGAAGGTGTCTGCTACCCAGCATTAGAGCAATAAATTTGGATACAAATCTATCGTATACATGTGCATGAGGATTTTCAGCAAGTTACCTTGTGTTAATAAAAAAATTGAAAGTTTAACTTCAGTAAAATCAACAAAACATTAATATATTTAGAGCTCAGCAGTTTGGAAGAGTTTAATGGTGCGTATATGTAGAGTAATATATAAGGGCTTGAAGAGGGCTTTAATTTTCGTCTTTCAACATTAACTGTAACCTGGTTGAATCTAAGATGCCGTTTCCATAATATACATATACAACAATATTGGACTTGAGATCACAGCAGTACTGCGCAAGTAGGAACAGAAATGCGAATTCCGATATCCTAGCCTGCCGATGTATTTTGATTTTGGAAGACCTTTGAACTTTTCCTATATAACTAAATTTTTCTTATCGAAATACTAACCAGATTTCCTTCCTTGAAAGGCTTCATTCAGTGAATAACGTGAGAAAATAATTTGAATTTTACGGAGATAATTTATTATAGTAATATATCTAGAAGCATTTTTCTAGAAACTGTGTACCCCTAGCTTCCTTTCCCCTAAAAGCGACATAAAAAATTAAAAGGAAACATATCGCAATTTGTATGTAAGGATATTAAGATACAGTTTCAAAATACGTAGGTATTAAACACGGCTTACTTTTCAAGTATTGTTTTTCGTTCAGATAATATTATTTAAGGTAGATCGTTTTTAAAATCAACTGTATATGTACTTAATAATTATCCCTTAAAATGGGCAGAAAACAAGGAAAATAATGCATGTTGTATTATATTTAGATTGTGTGTACATTTTGCATAATTTGAATGAAAAACTTACTTTTTATGTATAGAAAAGGGATTGCAAAGAGGAAAACTAAATTAAACCAATTAATTCTTGTGATTTGTGGATTACATGTTGAAAACAGAATTTTTTTATATAAGAAATATATTTTAAGCTTTGCGTGAGCAATGAAAAACGATCCTCAATCAAAATAAAATCGATTCTCCATCAAATAACAAACAACGAATGTAGCTAACTCTGCTCTACATACTACATTCGCTACTTTATAAAAAAATAAACCACTGACATTATTAATATCCCAAATGGATCACGTAAGTGCTTCAATATTAAAACTTTATAGTGAGCTTTTATTTAGTCGACATAAAACTCGCTTACAAAAATAATGTATCCAAGTTGTAAAAGAATGTTTGAAAATGTATAATCGATCTACAACACACATTTCATGAATTGCACTAAAATTCAAATTAATAATTAAAATCTATAATGTAATTTCGTTTATACATCCAATTGAATTGTTTAAAAAACCGAACGAGCGTTTATAAACCAGCGTGTAAAAATAAGATAAAATAAATTCATTTTGTGAACAGAAGCTGCTGTAAAATAACAGAAGCTGCAGTATATGTGACATTTTATTTGGGAAACCCAAGAGATAGAGTATGGTGACAGAATCATCAATATTCCCCTTATATCCGCGATCAATATAAATATACGTATCTATATGTATGTACCTTTTGTCGAAAATAAAAAGTAAAATAGTTTAGGCGAAACATTATAAAATATGGCTATCTATTTATACATTAATTCTTATTTACACGGACAATGTTTTAATAAAAAATAATATAAACTTTTTAAAATATATTTTGTAAAATCAATAGGGGTGTTGGCGAAAATCATTTGTTGACGCGTTAAAATTAAAAGCTTGCCTAAATCCGGTAACTGCCTAATACAGAGATGATGCTAGCAGCTAGATGATCAATTTAAATTTAGGTAAATTTACTAGAAGTAAGTAATTAGTTTTTGGATGACGTATTTTAATCGTTTCGAAACGCTTTTGCAAACTAGACCAACAATAAGAAATGCCCGTCTCATTTCACACTTGAATTAGTTCGTACTTGCCTGGCCTCCGAGCTTCAATAAACTCCAGATTGATTGGATAAATGATTGTACGTACCTACTATTGGTTCCACAAATATAACTTTGGAACTCAGTGTATGAAGTCTCCATCTTGATTGAAAAATAAACGATTTCACACAGAAAAAATTTCCACTTCCGTGACTAACGAGATGATCTTGATTGGGATTACAGAATTATTTTTTCCATTAATACACTTGGATCGATAAAAATAATTTAAAAAATCTAAGAGATATTAATTATAAAAAGAAATTTTCCAGTACATTTAGATTGAAATCTGTAACAAATTTAAACTGAATGTGGAGTGCAGCTTATTTTGAAATAACACGCTTTTACATAAATAACTTAAAAAATTGTGATAAAACTACAAAATGTGTATGTATCGCAGTAACTGCAACACAACCACTTTCGAAAAGGCGCAGCAAGCCAACAAAAGACCTTATCGAAGTAATAAATATCAGAGTGACGTTATTAAACGAAACGATGAACGCTATCATTGCGTTATGAAAAGCACAGATTGCACCAAATAACCTGTCAAGTATTTATGCCAACATCGACCCTTTTGTAAAACATCAAAAAATTCTAATAAAATACCGCGATTACCCACGACATCGCGCTCTTATAAAAGTAAATATGACAACCTTAACAGCCTAGCATGTGGGCTATAATGTGATAAGGGTAGGTTTTTATTATTGTAATAACGAAATGAACGAGAAGTGGAAGAATTAGGCTAGCTCAACCCCACCGAATGTACAATAAGTTCATTTAATTTATTCAATATAGAATAAGATTAAAAGCGCAATGTTACATATATTAAAGTTTTTCGATTGCCTGTCGTTGTTAATTCGAAATTGACAACGCGACAACCTACATAATATAAACGAATTTTTTTATATTTGATATCTTGTTGTAAATATTATAGTCGACGCAATCACAACCAAATAACTAAGAAAAAATCTTTTTTCCAATCTATAAAGCACTTGAACCGAAATTATTCCAAGTTTTGATATGATAAAACACACAATATTCAATGGCGTAGTGGGGTTTGCACATGGCTTGTGGTTCAAACTACTTACAAGCTCTAATTTTTGTACTTGAAACAAAAAAGTGAAAATTCGAATTATTATACGGAACTTTCGCATATCTTGCGAAGACACCGAATACCTTGTTTTTACGCCGTGGTTATTATGGTCTATCTGGTTGAGTCTATAAAAAGGGAGCGCATCGAACATCTTGTAACGTTTACAAAGAAAAACGATAAATAATTTCAGTTTTCATAATGTAGAGTTCAAAAAGTGTTTAAAAACTTCACCCCGACCGGTAGGTATATGCACTTTAAAGTTATAAAATTAAAAGTTTTTTGTATACATTATTAACCATTCACCTTATAAACTCGGCACATAATTCTTAAATCAATTTTACGCTAGAATGCTAACGTAACGAAATCACGCTAGAATGTCATCGTTTAGTACAATCTAGTTCTGTACTATTAAACCAATAGACTACAACGGTACAACATTGGTTTTGAGCTTCTGCACAGTTTACAGCAGGCCTGGTAAGTAACACGTCCTGTAATCTGAGTAGTATCTCTTAATACAGTACTTTGCAATTGAATTAGCTCATGTTTAGCATACACGAGTCGACTAAAGCCCGATTTCTGCACCTAGAGATATTTCTTAGATAATAATCTATCCATTAGATAAATTAACAAAGTAACCAATCAGGCAGCAGCAAAGCAAAACAATAAAAAATATGATCGGCTAATTCATTAATTTATTTTATAGATAGATTATCTAAGAGATATCTCTAGGTGAAGAAATCGGGCATAAGAAGCGTAATCTCGAGGTTCGAATCCACTGCTGTGATCAAAAAGTCCAATATCGATCTGTGGACCATAGGAAAGGCAACAGAAAACTACCCCATGAATTACACTTCCTAGAAAATTTTTATCTTGATTTCGGCCAGGTTGGGTCACGGTGCTTCTGACAAGAAGCAAACGAAGAAGAAAAAGAATGTCCAATTTATGAAGAAATAAATAACTTATTTTCTTACATTTGCAAGATCTTTCATTTTTGTTTATTTGAAATATTCAGAAGAAGACTTTATATATGAAAACATATTGTAATGACTTAGGTGCATTCTTGACCTGCTATTTTTATTCAAAGTTTAGAAGTAATTGAGGGTTTAAATCGTAATTACAAAACTTTTATGATCATCGATGTTGTGGAAAGTTGTAAAATGACCTATTAGGAAATTATCAATTTTGTTTTGTTGTTATTTTAATAACAAACGTATTATAATTATGAGCAAACCAAAGGATATTGCAAACGTTATAGACTTGAGAAAAGACCCACTATTGAAGATGGACTGATCTTCCCACACTGAAATTGTAAGCATTAAAAAGTGTCACATTGAACAGTATCAAGAATTGCAAATCCAAAGAGGAAATTCATTCTTCTACAACCAGTGGTCGACGGAATTATCTTGGCATGCATAATAAAAACTACAGTAAGGGACGATAGAAAATAACGTTTGAAATGAGTCAAAATGTATAATCATTTTACTGCATAAGATTGAATAAAGGATAAAGATAATTGTTTACTTTTATGATTGCTTGTTTTGAGATGTTAGCTGTGTATTTAAATCTCGTACTCAAAGGTCATATTAGGTGACGAATCATGACTTGAAGCGGTAACGGAAAATGTAAAGTTTGTGAAACGAAAAAAATTAGAGCAATCCGTATCAAAACTATTAAACACCTAACTTCCAGTATGATATGGTCTGGAATAACATGAGCAGGACCAAGACCTTTGCATTTTGTCGAAGGAAAAGTGAATCAACGTCAGTATAAAAAAGAAATTGGAACTGCTTTAGTTCCTCTTTTTGATCCCTTAAAGCCGAATGATGGTTCTTATACCTTTACGCAAGATGGTATACCCCGTTATGCACACAATTAAACTTGTGGGTAATGTCTTTTTAACTTTTGCCTTTTCAAAAATGTCTGGAATGCTATCAAATCAATTATCAACTTTTTATCACATAGCAACATAAATGCTTTAAAGAAAATATTTAAAGCACTTGGAAAGAAAATAGGAAATTACGGAATACTGCAGAAGCTTACATTAATAGTATACTTACCGCAAAGAATTAAGGACGTTATTAAAGTTAAGAGAAGATTAACAAAATATTGCATAAAAAGGTTTATATGTTTTGTAAAATACGTTAATAACTTAACGATTTATGTTGAAATATTACTTGAATCTACTACTTAGTCATTATTCCATAAAACCTACAATATCTTAAAGTGAGCTAGTTCAATTGCCATAATTGAAACACCCGATATGTCGGAATTTAATTATTTTACGAAAAACTTTTATTATTTATTTATCTTACGAAAAAAACAGCCCGTCAGTAACTGTTAATGAAACTGTTCAATTTAAATCTACAAAAGTTTCAGCTGAAAGTCCAATTAAAATCGAAATAAATATGTTTCGGTACATGTTTGGCTGAAGTTTGTAATTATCCGAAAGTTGTCCATGTGGATGTATTAACAATTCACTTCAATAACTGTAGTAACGGGTGCTTGTATATAGTGCATTTTAATTTTATATTTTACATAAAAAATCCATTCAAATAATTAAATGCCACTATAAAGCTTTTATGGAATAAAAACTTTAAATTGCAACAACAATTTGTAAAATCCCTGTATTGCATGGAAACTAAACAACTTTACAAACTTCCTGTGTTATAATTAAATACTTCACATAAATAATAATGAAAAAAAATCATACTTGCTTAACTACAGGCCGAGTTATTTTATATGAATATCTTTAGGGGCGGTTATTTTGTAATGCAGTTGTTTATTACGAGTAATTTAAATTCAGTGCGCGTCCAATATTCAAATATTTATTACAGATAGTATTGAATAATAATGATTACTTTTACAATAATTAAAGTATTGCTTTGTAAAATTATTTAGAGAAAGTCCGTATAGCGAGTCGTTCAATTACATGGTTTGTTAAATTAATTAATTAATAACGGCTAACCGGAAGTCCTTGTATAACAAGAGGGTTAAAGTCGTAAGTTTAGAAACTTGTTAAAATGGTCCCAGTTATCGAAGGACTGCAGCAGGCAATTAGTACAAGTTTGGAGCTTGATGGTAATAGAAGATACTGATTACGTAATTATATTGTCATCCTTAATCACTCTCGTTTTTGCGATAGAATGAATATGGTTGTGTTGTATTAAATTTTACTACAAGCTCGTACATACAAACGTAGGAAATATTGATAGTTACTTTTAACGTGTAAGTATTTTTTACACTTGCACCAAAGTAGCTTTAAAAGGATTAAATTTTCTCAAGTTGAACTTCCGATTTCGAAAATATCATAAGTGAATTTTTAAAGTAAAGAGTAAACAAAACAACAATTTTTATTTCGATAGCTATGAACTCAATTTGAAGACTTAGATATTCTATATTGAAATCCAACCTCTTAAAACTCTTTGCTTTGCTTGTGATGTACACTTGTACCAAAATTTTACCATCAATTTTGTGACGAATACGCAAAATGTACCATTTCTAAAATTAGTTTTCTGAAATTACATAATAATATAAAATATAAACCACGTTTTTAAATTATATAAATTATTAACAAGTCAAATTAATATTATCTGCCATACATATTTCACCAGGTTACCACAGGTTCACCATTAATTTTGTTTCTGGAGGTTTAGATAATAAAAAAATTGTTAAGTAATTAGGATCGGAAAATTTTTTAAATCTCGTACAGCAAAGGATTAAGATGTAATAATTTTTTAAATTTCTTATTTAACATCAAATATTCAATCGCATTAAAGATAGAAGTTCCAAAAATTAATCAACGATCATTTCCCAGTACAAAACAATTATTGTTTACAGAGGTATTATACTGTTACCCTTTATACACCTAATTGCTAAACAATTAAACTTCTAAACAAGTGAAACTTTCAGTTCAACATCAAATTCGAAACCACACAATACAGAGAAATTATGCGAAACTAGATTATAACTTAAGGTATTTTTATACAAACTTGAATGCACTTGCAAATCAAGCCTCTCAGCTATAAATCTCACATCAGTATCAGTAAGCTCTCACCTTGAAACAAGTCAATGATCCGTCCAGGTTTTCAATTGAATTTCTTCAACAGCCAATGATTTTGCACAAAGGAGTTGACCAACCAAGTTAAGAAATTCCCAGAAGTTCATGACTGCAACCCAGAATATCCGCTCTACAATTCAACCAACGATCACACCAATCCACTGAAAATTGTGCTTCAGCAGATGACCGCGGTACCCACACGCGTTTCATTAAATAAATAAATACTTGCCGTAAATTCTGATTTGAACTAAAGTTAAATCTAGTTTCATTCGATTTGCCTGTATCGTGGTTCGAATTCCACGTTCAATTCTACGTTCCATTTACATAACACGTGAATTTAGGACTGTTAATGAAGAAACCTGTTGGGCAATTATTATACAATGCATTTCTAAAGCTTAAGTTTAGAGTTAAAAGTAACAAAAGACTTTAATTTCGATTCATGAATACAGTTTAACTACTATAATATTATTATGTTAAGTCAAATTTTGCATGAATTTTAGTAATTTCAAAAACGCGAACAATATTTAATCAAAAGGATTGGATTTAATCCAGTCAGTGACCTGAATAGTTCGACGTATTTAAATTAATTTAACTATTCATTTTAATACTACATATTTTTACTCGTTTAAAATGTTAAATGTTGCTCAGTAAGTTCCTCGTTTAAGGTTGCAACCGTGGTGTATTTGTTAAATATTTGCTAAACCATTTGTGCCCACAACGTGACAATGTAAATTTGACAATGAAATGAGTTACAATAATTCTATTGCTAAGAAAAAAATAAAAAGTATCTACAAATTAGGTAGTAGATACTTAATTGATGGGTGGTTTTATACTGAGCGGCACAACGATAATCATATAAGCTGACGTTATTTTTTGTAGAAGTTATATATTATATACATACATAAATATAATGTAGACTGTAGAGTAATGATTGTCTTCGTTTTTATCACAAAATATCTGGTGGTGAAACTTTTATAAATTTTAGCGGCTTATCGCATTCAAGAAGAATTGCTACAATAAATTTTGTGTACCTATTACCTCGCGTTGTGTAATACGTAACACAAAACTTTTAAACCCATATAATCCATCTAATTGTTGTATTATATCAAATATGAAGATCCCTGGTGAAGATAAAAATAAAGAAAAAAAGTAGATCTTTTTCGCTTAATTAAAACTTATTAAAAATTAAAAATTATCATATAAATAGCACCAGAAGTCAATACAAAAACTTTATCTTTAATAGTACCTTATTGATGTACAGAGCTTACGAAACCGTAGTTGCTTTAGAATCGACTGAATTGGTTTATTAGTGGTTTCCTAATTCTATTGAAGGCAGACAAGTATTACTTACGGAAGACAATAAACAACTTCAGTAATAATATTAATCCCCTCGATATTTCTTTTAACTTTTTTATTTTTCTTTTTAAACACAGTCGGCCGGCTTTTATAATTTTTAATATAAAGTTTTACAGACGAAAACATATAAAGTTTCCAATTATTATACGTCGAATGTACACCATTCAACAATATTAAGTTGAGAAAATTGTAATATTGAATTGGAAAAATTTGAGCTAGTACAGTTCTGACAACTTTAAACACAATAGAAAGTTTTTATTTGATCCAAACACTAATAAAATATCAAAGTAATATAGCAAATTTGAACGCCAGGAGTTTTAATGCAATTTTAACGACGAAAGAGCTAGCAAGCAATAGTAAAAGGTTTTCGATAAATTCCAGTCGTGTGGTCAAAGTCATTAAGAACAAACATCAAAGTAGCACGAGACCATCACGGAACAATATCCGGTGACCTCAAGGATGGGAAACACTCACCTTCCTCCCACAAGGAGCGAATCCCCATCCCGCATAACCAGCCGAAAGTAGTCCGTGTGTGTATCGTTTCCCAAAAAGTGATGCACATCATCTTCGGCTCCTGAAAGCATAACGTTATTCATAATTAGTATAAAGTATTTACTAACACGCAGCATATTATAAAAATCGAGTCGCACTAAAAATTAACAACAAAGGTGACGTCTTATTGTAAATAGTTGGCGGTTAGTTTGCAAATTATATTTTATTATTACTCAATACTGCATAATATGCATATACATATGTACACCTATACATATAATCGTGTTACATAACTTGTGGGTTTCAGCTGCTATAAGCGTCCGGAAAATCGTTTTACCACATCACAAAACATTATACGGTTCGTAGTAACTAAAATGTTTCGGGAAAATTTAAGCAAAAATATTTTTAATACATTTTTCAACGAATTCCCAGAGCTAACTTTTACTTAACTTGTCAAGTCGTAATAATAAATAATCGTCCAGATTAGCAAACTTTTTTTTATGATAAAAACTAACGCGATATTTTTGAAAAAAATTAAAAATATTAAATAAAATAATTCAGACAAATTGTCTGTCCTCCATCGATAATATCTATTAATCTGCAGTGCCTGCAGGTCGTTCGTAGACCCCTAGGGATGAGATAGTAGCTATAGTAGTGATTAATGTCTATGTCGTGTGACACTTGTGAATATCACAGCATTAAACAAAAGATTAAAACCAAACCGATATGAGGACTTCAAAAAATGTATTTTTCATGAGGGTAAAAACATAAAAATTAAATTTAGAATTTTATAAACATTTTTCAATTTTAAGAAACATCGTACAAAAAGCCTAATATAATAAAAGGATTACAGTGTATTCTGCCCTATAGATTAAAGCACATAATAGGTATGTACTACATATTCACTATTATGCATAATATATGTACATGACTGTATTAATAATGTAGCATTAAATGCAATACTATTTACACTTAACCAACATTATAATATATATTTTTTATTATTTTAATTTAAAAATTAGTATCAAAATTTACATAATTAATATTTGAATAAAAGTTTAGTGAATGCAAAATTACGGTTTTGAGAAAGATATATTCAGAAATAAACGATTCGGCCCGCAGCTCGGGTCACTATTTGACGATCACTGTTTCATGCTGTCATAAACGCTTTCATCATAATATTATGGACATCGTCAGACTAACATAAAATTATACGATATTTTTTTATCAGATGTGCCCTCTTAAAAATGTGCGTTCTGCCATTTTAGTTTCATATGTCATAAAATTAAAATGCAATGTTAATGATCTGAAAACGTACATATTATTCACGATTACAAACATTGATATTATAATTATTTCGAGTTATCTATATTAAATCACAATTAAAGAAATTTTGTCAAATGTCAGAAATTAGACAAGTAATTTCATAGGTAGGCTGTAACTAACAATTTAATATATGGTTTGAGGTATGAACAAAGGAAGAGAATGTTATTTGAAGTGAAATTGCTAGAGTGATTAATTGCCGCAATAGTTCTGTAGACATGTATATATCCCTAAAGCTATTTCAATCACAGTGACAAATTGTATAGAGCAAGGTTACTACT
Organism: Lycocerus yunnanus; assembly: GCA_036346125.1. Classification (NCBI taxonomy): domain Eukaryota; kingdom Metazoa; phylum Arthropoda; class Insecta; order Coleoptera; family Cantharidae; genus Lycocerus; species Lycocerus yunnanus. The sequence goes on from JARFIX010000008.1 coordinate 5,413,635, forward strand.
AGCCATTGAGAAGAAAATCTTGTAAAAGATTTTGATTATCTCGCTGTAATATGTTTACAATATTTATTACTTAACATTATTCACAACTTGAAAAACTTCGAATCGGTTATATTATCGATCAAAGGTGTATGTAGATCTTTCCATTGACGCTAATAAAAGCAAATCTATATAATAATATTGGAAGTGAAAAGCGCTGAACATACTTCATTAATAACACCAACGTAGAAATAATATGTATTAGGGTAGGTATGCTTTCAAACATACTGCATGTAACCAAGTTAACCAAGTACTGAAGATTAAAACAATTATTTACGATATTACCATATAAAAATGTTACATATTTAACAAACAAAATTGTAAATTTAACTAAATTAAAACTGACAATTTATGTTTTAACGTGATTATGTCAAACAGCGAGCAAATAGTAATGAATGTATAATGTAGTTATTATATTTGATGTCAATTACTAGTAGTTAGGTATATGTACATATAAATTGCAATTTAAAATAATAAATAAACCATATCGCCCTTTAAATTTTTAGATAAAAATTTAGTATTATTTACCAAACGTAGCAAAAGACGCTCAAGTTGTAAAATAAAAATAAAAGTATTTGTTGTAGTTGCAGGCGCTCTGCATCAGATTTACATGCACGATATTAAATACATAAAATGCAGAGAAAAAGACGAGTAGGTGGTATTAAATGAAGCAAACTGTATTATGTATAAACTTTACTATATATACGATACAAAAAACCATATTGAGAATTTTCAAATATCGAATTTCGATAGAAAGCTGTAAAAAGCTCTTGGTGCTATTCCATCGTGATGCAATAACCTCAATGTAAAAGATATGTATGTATGTACATAATATAATATAGCAGTATTTTAGACAACGAAAACGTTACATAATAATTTTAACACATAAAGTGCATATAACTTTCATTAAACCGTATAAATATGACTTTAATTACCACAACTTTGTGTTAAAGTTGTGCTTGCGACAAACTTCATAAACCAGAAGTAACCGTCTACCATAAAAGTTGTTTAGTAGGGGGTACTTGATAAATTAGTATATAATTTGAATATTTCCCAACAACTAATCATTTTAAGATATATATTACCTAACCCCTGCTTATTTAATGATTTATAAGTTAAATTGATTTGCGACTTTATAAATATTGTTTATACCAAACCCTCTTCAAGTAATAAACTCCTGTCGTAAGCATTGCAAAATCCCAAGTGAATCTCTTAACAAAATTATGCTTCATAACTATTATTTCCCTATAGGCAATTTTAAATTGATTGATTAATAAACAATCACAGAGACAAATTAATACAATAAACGTAGGTAAGTAAAATTAAATAAACTTGGCTTTCCCGATACCGAATTGAGATAATTCAATGAATATTTAAAACATCTAAGATAATCCTAATAGTCTTTCTGATGTATCGCTGAAACTAAATTTTCCAATTATATGTAACGAAATAATTTATCTATGAAGGCGTTCTATCTATCAGCTTAATTGTACCGTCTCCTAATTCTAGCGAGAATAGCATCCACAATGCACTGCATAGGAAATACAATTTAACAGCAAATTTTGGAGTGCTTTGCATATAAATTAATTTGGCATTAGTGTTAATGTATGTAACATCATGATGGACTTACGCATCGCTGTCACTAAAATCCACATAAATACGTAACGATTGATTTATATGCTTTGGATTACTAATAATATTAGGTAAATAAAGCCGTAAATAATTGCTTAAATAAACTTCAACTACTGTTTTATCTATGTAGTAATTGCATTTTAATACCGTCGGTATCTTAAAAAACAACAATTTGTTGGGCTATTTGCTTTAAATTCGGATGATAAATAATGATAAAACACGCAAGGAAAAGATACACACTAAATTACCAATATCTGATTGTTGGTGATGTTTCTGCACTAAATTTTAATTTTTTAAATTAAGATGATTTTCGTGTAGTAAATGTTAGCTTACATTTTAAATAGCTCTATAAGCTGATATTACACTTTGGCACGCTAATATTTATATACTTTATATCAATCATTAACTTCAGGTAATAATATAATATTAATTTTAATATTATTAAATTAAATTTTCAACCGTAATTTATTATAAAGCTTAATAGCAACTTTAAAAACAGTAAAAACTAATGTCGAAAACTTATAATGAAAAATAAAATTAAACTTTATTGATTTTTCGATTATTTATTTTCAAATATTTGTTACTTAACAATAAATTATTGCATTCATTAACTTAATTAACCAATAAACCACATTATTAATGTTACGTAGAGCACCTGAAATATAGACTACTTGTGGTTCATATTTGACTCTAAACACCACATTATACAGGTATATTATATAGATCTAAAGCAATACACATAACTTTGATTAGAGTCAAATGTGAAGCTAGTATATTCGAGCTTCGGGCACTTCTACGTCATCACTAATGGACTCGATTATTATTGTAGCTTGAAATTATTTATTTATTCTGCATTAATATTGAATATTTATTTATCCAAAATTACAATGTTCGGATGAACTTAATTGAGAGCGACTATAAATAATATAAGTAATAAAGTAGATATTATACTAAAGTAGTAGTTGTTGCCATGAAAAATGAATATTACACTACATCTATTTACGATGCACGATGATTACAGTAAACATTAAACTGCTGGTCAAATGGGTGTCAATATGTCAAATTCAAACGGCTAAAAATCATTTTTAGGCAATAAATGATTAGAATTTTTCGGTTTGATAGATTCAATACATTATAACAATAATATAAGCTAAACGGGCATATAGGTTAACAATGATTACTATCGTTGTCTATCTTATATATTTATTTCATTATACACATTATTACATTTTGTCGTATTTCCTATTATCAATTTTTAATTTCAATAATGGATTGCCTGTGATAAATTCAGATAGTTGTGACGCAATTATCATTTTTAAATAAAATACAGTCTCAACAAATAAAACAAAAGCCATGGCATTCAGAGGGCAAGAATATATAAGAACTAAGATAGTTTCTGAAGATACCCCAATAGAACAAGTAACTAAATTTAAGTTTTTGGGCTGTACTATGGACCTCCACGAAGAAAGAGATATGCAGGAGAAAATAGAAAAGTTCAACTATTTCAATGGAACTATAGCACGAACACTGAAGAAATGTAGAAACACCGTTACACCGATGAAATTCTACAAAGTTATGTCGGTACCAGCACTTACTGACGGAAGCGAAACCTGGACGCTCACGAAAAGAATTAATAGTAGAATTCAACATGCCTAAATGAGGTTCTTGAGATCGATTTTAGGACTCACACGGCTAGATAGGGCCAGAAACACGGACATCAGAACCACACTAAACATTTTCGAACTAGGCGAAAAAATAACGCAATATCGAAATGAATGGAAAAGTCACATGATGCAAATGACAAACGACCGACTACCAAAACAAATATACAACCCAGTCGGAAGAAGAAACGTGGTAAGACCCAGAAAAATGAAGGATCAGAGGTGACGTAACAAAGCTAGAACATAAGGGATAGTCGCTCCGTGACCGTGGAGAACCTTTGAGGTGGTGATAAAAACACTTTTTTAAGACAAATTTTCAAATAAATTTTTGCCCAAGTCGAAACCCTTGAGGGGTACCTCCCTTTAAAGCAATTTATTGAATTTCTGATTTCAAACGGCCATAGCTCCGATATTATAGATTTTTATACTTGATGGATTAGAACTTTTTTAAAGATTCTGTACTTATCTACAAATTAGGATATAATCTCCTATTGTCTAGGATGAACAGATTTCGAGTTATGAATTAAATTATGAGAACAAATGTCAAAAAAATTACAAGTTTTATTTTTCATTTTTCCTGAAAATCCTATATCTTTTAAACGAAAGTAATTGCAAAAAAACTAACGGCCAAATTCGGGTAGAAAATTTAAGAGGCTATAACTTTAGTATACTAAATTTTTGGAAAACCAACTCATTTCACCGTGTCCACGTTAAAACTTTGAGGTTGTGATAGAAGACACTTTTCTAAGAGATATTTTTAAATAAAATTTTTATCCTAGTCCAAACCCTTGAAAAAAGCAGTGTGCAGAGTTTATGTTGTTTTTCATTTTTCATACAGTTCATTAGATTTTATAATTTTATCTTGTTTTGTAACTTTTGTTACAAAACTTTGTACTTAAGTAATTGTGTAACTTTGTAAATGAAAACTTAGTTTTCATTTATATTTGTTTAACAATACAGTGTTTGTAGTTTCTTTTGTGTTGAAAACCACCAATTCAATTTAAATATAATAAATAAATATAAAAAATACTAAAATAAACATAAATCAGACATTTAAACAGTGAGTCAATAATGACTCGGTGGCGAGAGTTAATTAATGATTGCGATTTTCTCCATTCTTTTTGTTAATTATGAAAGATAACTATGCCATATACACATAAACAAATAAAATTTGCGGACAGTCCACAAATTTGGTAAAAACGGCTTTAAAATTAATTTGGAATGCAATTTTATCATTGGCTCTCTTGAACTGTAATCCCGCCCCTCAAAATCGAAATAAGTTGTGGCGACAGTAAAGATGCCATAATCTCGTATTTTACAACGAATTATGAAGGGTGAAGGTCTAATTAACTAATAAACAATTAAATTTGTGATCGGATAACAAATTTCGGAAAAAAATCACATTTTGTGTGAATTCGACTCTTGATGTAGTTGCACTTTACTTACTAAAAACATCCCCCAAGTACCTCCAACTAGAAAAGTATGGAAGTTTACGCAACGGATCTCAGGGAACGACTGGTATCTCCCCACCACTAGTCACTGTCAATCCAGGCGTGGCACATGTCCCGTCAACACAATGCATAAAGTATTACGCAATATTGCGCAATAATACACTTACATGTCGTCGGTGTAATTAGAAAAGTGCGTAACTCCAATATTTGGTCAAAACAAGATTTTACGCCATCTGTTAAAAAAAAATCGGATGTGGCTATGCCCATGACTTGATCATACTTTTATTAAATATTAAAAAATAATTTTAATAATTAAAATTAATATAAAAAATAAATTTAAAAATAAATAAAGACTAATATTAAATAATAAAATTCAAAATAATGAAAAACAATAGTTGTTAAAAACGAATTTTAACTCAAATTTAATCAGTTCTAAATATTGATTAAAATATGCGAAAACCTAAATTTGGTTTAGAAATTCCTATTATTAATAATATTTAAAAAAATGCAAAAAAATAGTTTCCATGAACCAATTTCAACCAAAATTAAATAACTCTAACTCATACTATAAAGATAGGAAATATCAAATTTGGTTTTGAAAATTCTGTTAGTTTTTAAAACATTAAATAAATATACTAATATTAAATAATAAAACTTAAAAAAATAAAAAAACAATAGTTCCCGTGAATCAATTTTAGCTAAAATCTAATCATCTCTAAGTCTCAATATAAGAATACAAAATCCAAAATTTTGTTTGAAAATTCCTATTAGTTTTTGTTGTAGGTCGCACACAAAATTTGACCACAGACACACAGACACACCATCACAGACACACACACACACAGACATTTTTTGGAAATCGTTTTATTTTACTTAGGGGACCTCGAAAAGTGTAAATCCATCAAAATCTCAAAATAGGCTGGAAAATTGTCGAACTCCAAATAAATATTGTAGTTACGCACTTGGCTAATTACACCGACGATGTATTTCTTATGGGAAATTGCAATTTTCAAAATTAAATTGTGGCCTTATTACAAGTCCGACTAAGTTCATCCTGCCTTTAAAGTTCTTGTATTTTTCTATTCTTTCGTTTGGTTGAACCATTTCTATAGGAAAAAGTGTACTTTCGAGTCAGGGTTAGTTAACTCTTGCCGACTCGGTTTTGGTATAGGAAGTTTGGAAATTATTGTGGTACTCCAAAGGTTAAACTCTTTTGAACGTGGTTTTACAGTAAATAAAAGCTCCTTATTCGCGGGGTATACGTTCCAAAATTATGCCGCGAATAAGGAAACCGTGAATATGGAATAGTGATTTGTATGGAAATGCAAGGGTTGGGTTCCAAGGTACGAAAATAAAATAAAATAGATAAAAATAAAATCAGTTTAATCACATACCTATCATTATTATTAATTATTATTGTTTGAATTATTTGGTTTAAAATATTTAGTAATTTTTCTTGCTTTGCCGTCTTTAAAATGCCTTTTAATTCCGCATGGTATTCAGCTGTGGCAACTTCAATTTTCCTTTTAAAAGGAAGGTTTCTTTCCAAAACGGGTCAATTTTAATGAAGTGATCTCACAGTTCATTTGCCATTTGAAACCTGCGGTCTGGTTTTTAAGGTGATTGTCATCGTATCATTGTAAGATGTTGAAGCTTGAAGGGTTTTAACATTTCCTGCAAGTCGGCTTCACTTAAATCTTCATCGTGTGATTGAAGCAGCTCTTGAACGTCACTCGAATCTATCTGTTCAAAACCATCATGTCCTATTCCATTAGCAATTTGTACAATTGTGTCAGTTAATGTTTTAATTTGTTTAAATCCTCACTTTCACAGACTGTTAGATCAACCTATAGTTTTTCCAATATGATTGCAATGTGTATAATGCTTGAGCTCTTGTAACGATTCCTTTATGTTAACAATGCACATTGCTATGTTAAATTTTTCCAGAATTCCATAAAACTCACGTCAGAATCACATTCCATGATATCCAGAATGATTTTAAAGGTTCGCCTAATGTAAAAGAACTTCAAAGCTTGAATTATTCCCTGGTTCATTGGTTGAAGTAAAGTCGTCGTGTTCGGAGGCAAAATATCACCTTAATATTCGGATGCATAGTTTCAAGCTCACAAGGGTGACCCGGAGCATTGTCCAAAACAAGAACCTCCTTGAAGTCTAAATTTTTTCGTTTAAATATTATTATTTAATTTTGAGTTTTGAATATAAATTATAATATTCAAAATCGTAAATTATTAATCCGCGAATAATGAAATTTTCGGCCGCGAATACAGAAAGTGGTCTCAATTTTTCTTCCACGAATACTGAAACCGCGAATAACGGAACCGCGGATAAGGAGCTTTTACAGTACAATAATTTAATAAGTATTAGTACTATAATTATAATGTAAATTAAGCCAAGAAACTAACACATAAACACTTTATTGGAACTCAGAATTTCTACTTTGTAACTCAATCAACGCTATCACACCAACCCACTACTGTAGTCTTGCAAACATTTAATATACTGCTATGGTTTAAACAAACACATAGTCTTACGACAACAACAAATTTACTTGTAATTGCAACTGATGTTGAAATGCTCCGACTTAACTCGAACTTCGGCATGAGATTCAAATCTCAATTATCGTATATTACTGCCCTGTTACGGTAAAACGGCGTATCTCGAAAATTATAGTTTTGAGAAAATAGCGTTCAAAGTTTTTAACTGGATTCGAGTAGCCTCGACAAAAAAATTCATTTCTGTCATGGTAAAACGGTGTAACTTAAGATACGGTGTTTTACCGTGACAAAATTGATTCAAAAGATATTAATATATGTAATAAAAATAACATACATTTTTTTGAGTTACACCGTTTTACCGTAACAATTCTGAAATTCTTTATAAAGCTGAAGAATATTTTATCGCTGTAAGACGAATAAATTTAATCCGATTAAAAAATGGTTTTTTTTCATTTTCATGGCGAAAAAGATACGTTTTTTTTATGTGCTAATTTAATTAATATTATTGGCATAATTAATAAAAATTCATGAATTTTGATGATGCCATATCATTAATTGACATTATGAGAACACTTTCGGATGTTAGTAAAACAGCGTATCTTAAGATACGCCGTTTTACCGTAACAGGCAGATTAGTAAATTATAGTAAAAATTATCTTCTCAGTTTTTCCGAGTTTTTAAAAGTCTGATTTTCCGAAATTTAAAGTAAAGTTCTAGTTTTTCAACATGCATTTGTATTTATTTTTTGAAACCTGTGCGCAGAAGGAGTGAGCGCAAATTATTCTCGTCTGCATACAGAGCAATATTAGTTCTCGGAAATATCGGTGTCGTATATAAATTGAAAATCTTTGGTCCGAACACGGAGCATTTGGGAACACCTGCGTTAATGGTCTTTGTTGTCGATATTATGTTCTTAATTTTCAACCATTTGAAAATTTGTAATTCATTAATTTATACGTCGGTCCACCGATCCAAACTTTTGTCGAAAAACTTCTCGATGTCAAATAGCACCACGACTGTTAATTTGTCTTTGTTAAAGTTTGTTAAAATGTCGTTTGTTAGTCTAGTTATTAGTTATTCATATTCTAGTAAATCCGAGTTGATGTTTGATAGTAATTTTTAAATCATCTTCTTAACGATGCTATTGGTCAAGTATTATGACTTTACTATAACAACTTTGAAATCGTGTTTAGCAGGCTAATTGGTCCGAAGCTTGTGGGTAGTGTAGCGTCTTTGTTGGCCTTATGGGACAAGTTTCCAGTGTTTAATTTATGAAAAGTTTAAATATTGCGTTTACCATTACATATAATTTAGTTGCACGCCGGCTTTTACCGAAAGGTTTTTTAAAATTAAATTTTCAATTTTGTTAGGTCCCGGTACTTTACGGTTCGGTAAGGGCTTTATGTAACTTGTGATTTCGTTGGGACTGGTCATTAATTTGGTTAATTGGATTTTTCTAATTTTAGTTTGTTCATTAATGTACAGTTTCTTATAACTAATTCTTTTTGCAATGTTTTAACTTTTGTAAACTACAATAAATTTTATTTAATTTTTTTGACTTTCTAAAGCACTTTCAAATCAACAAATCTTCCAACTTTAAAATATTAATCAACAAAAGTAAGTTCGTTTTAAGTTTGTTTCCATTTATTAATTGCACTTTTTATTGTCGAGTCAAATTGTCAAATTCCGAGGCAGTTATTAGTTCAAATGAAGCAATTTGAAGAAATCAACGATTGAAGACTGTGAATTCGATATTCACGAGTTTCTATTTTTGTTTTTAAATTTCAAACTTGAAATTTTTTAAACTTAGGTAATACATACTTTGTAGCTCGTAATATATTATATAGGGTTGATTTATAATTAATTTACCAAAGTTTTTCTTTTAAATTTCACCTTTGTACAAAAAAATTAATTTTCTTTTTGAACTTCAATTATACTTGCACAAAAACAAACCTTTCCATTCATATAAAATAATTTCAAAAAAATTAATAACGAAACGACTGCGGAGGTATGTTAGACGACGATAAAAAAATAAATAAAATATTAAAGAAATTGTACTTAAAAATCCAGATGAGATAAATTTCTAACAATTTTCAACTAATTTAAATTGTTGTCTTAAGAAAAGCGCAGAAAAATCGCGCTTAGTTTGCCTCGGGACTAAACTTGATTGTACAGATTGTCTGACTATGTGAAATTGCGTTTCTCCCGATTTTTACGCTACCTTCAATCTGGTTTAAGACAAAACAAATTATTTATCGATTGAATGGTGAATTTTACTATGCAGTATTTATAAAAACTAATTTGATTTGTTTCAGCAATCATTAAATTGCATTATGTAATTTATTAATTTTAATTAGTCATTTGAGTAAACAACATAAAACAATATAGTTTGACGTCCGTCAAAATAAGGGTTTATTTAATTTAAACCAATCACCATCTGATTATCAATTACCATTTACCTATGTGTGATTATATTACTAATTAACACAATGAACCAAAATTTATTTAGTTACATGTACCTACTACAAAATATTATGAAAAATTAAATCGGTCGCTATGCTCATTCGGTGGATTTGAAGTTTCATATTAATATTGTATCTACATCTCCCACAATATATCCTAGTCTATTACAATGGAGAAGTTTCGCTATTTTTTTATTTTATTATTTGAAAGAAGATGCCAAACTGCGACTTTTTACTTTCCCATTTACGTAGTAAAGGAAATTATTGTAATCGAATAAAAAAAAAAATTTTGAGTTAGCATTTTTCCCATGGTCTATGAATCCATAGAAGTCGTTTAAGACAATTTTTGGAATGATGCCCGGATGTGCGCGTGTGTGAATGTGTGTGTGACCTTTTTTCATCCACGATTTTCATGATTAAATTGTTTGAAGGGTTTTGATACCAAGCAATTGCATCAGTATCCCTCATTTTCATCTGACTTTTATATTCATATGTTATTTTAAAAATTTAAAACTAGTGAAACTCCTGCATTATATCCTAGTCACGTGTTATTCGTAGCTATCGTTTAGTCCATACATTTTCGTTTCGTATCATGTAGTTTAGAAAAACTAAAAATTTTTACAAATAAACGTAATTTATTTCAAAGTTTACGGCCAAATGCAAAACATTATGCAATACATAGACGATCAATTTGATTGAAGCCAAGACGACTTACTACTACTGGAGAATATCAATAATAGGGTGGTTTTCGTTGGCTCTCCCATAGGCCATAGATCGATTTTGAACTTTAGATCTCAGTAATGTATCTGACAAGTGTCGGAGTGACAAACCAGACTATTTGTTAATTGCCGGAGCGTCGACTTGCAGAAGGCCTAAATAAAAGGTCTTTATTTTTTATTTAGTAGTCTCTCCTATTTTACATATTTTTGTATATTATGTTTCTAAGAAATTTTGATATACATATTACCCGATGTAAATAAAACATTAAATAAGCAAATAAGAGTATAGGGCAAATCTTCCAGGCATTTTAGGTAAGCGTGAAATGACACGGATGCGTAACATGCGAAAATAAAATTAATGGAAAGATTCTAAAGGAGATTTCAATCAAACATTCAGTCAAAATTATTAATAATGCAATATTTTCTTACAAACAAAAACTTTTGATGATTTAAATATTTTAAATATTTGGTATACTATTGAAATTTCTATTAAACATTGGAGCTAAAAGAAATATTGAACATTTTCAAAAATTATAGAAGAAAACCAAGTTTTTAGCTAACAATTTCAATAGAATATTTATTGCAAAATTGCTTGTTGAGATTTTCGTCGAAAATAGATTCCTATTAAAAAAGATTACCTGAAGTATTGGTAAAAGACGAAAGTCGAGATTTGACTTTCGATGAAAATTTTAAAAATAGTTTTTTTCATATTCTAAACATCGCATTAACAAGTATGTTTATCCGATTTGATTCAAATGAAAAAATTATAATGGAATAATAGAATTTGGAAAAAGATAATTTTACTAAGAAAGTCCCCGTCAGTTTTTAGATTAACTGTTATAGAAACAATTCAATATCAGCATTTAAACAATTCTTGTTTTATTTTTATGAACAATTATTTTTAACAATAATATTAATTATTGATTAATATAATATCAATTATCACATTATGATAATTTTATACAACATTGACGGAAAATACATTACTACCACCATAATTGATAGCCAAAACAATTATTTTATGTGTGCTTTTGAAACTTATCTTGGCCTAGTAAATAATCATCTCGGGTTATTCCCGATGCACAAGTTATCGTGCATTGATATCCGAAAACCAAAGGCTGATTTTTTAAAATTTTAGCTGCAAATCAAGGATTTTTAGTATGTACTCCGATAATCCGTTCTTCTAGATCTGCTTACGGCTCTGTGAAATAGTCAAGCATATTTCAAGCACTATCTTCGAAATATGTCGCTTTCGGTAATTCTTCGTTGGTGTTTTATAGTGCTTCATTCCAATTTGTAGTAACACTTATGATTCAGAAAATATTGCGAATTTAAAGAAGTACAATATGTAGTTGTGCTTTGTAATTAATTATAATATGTAGGTATACATTATTTTAACTCTTTCGTCTCACTTAATTACATAAAAAGATTACAATTTACTAAGTAATACGGGACTAAAGGTACCGTGTAAGGTAATCAATCTTTGAAGAGCTTTGAGAGCTGTGAATAACGTTTGGAAAAATCGCAGAAAAATATTATATTGATTTCGCAAAAACGTTCTCACGTTCACGATTAAAAAAATTTATAATAATTATTATATTAGAATTGGATATTAAACTTATTTAAAAAATGCAATTTAATTTTTGATTTATAATACTCGTGTATGTATAAAATTATCAAGAATAATTAAAACTAGGAACAAATCAAAAGTAAATTATGCAGTTCTATAATGTTTATTCATCAGTTCAATTTGAACAGTTCAGTTAATACAAATTTTTGCACATGCCGTGGAATTCTATTATAATTACACTGTGTTTTATTTCTATACCATTAATTCCTTGTTAGACACATTCTGGTTAAACGTAAAGACCTATCCCTTTGCGCGTGTTTGATATACATTAATAATGTTATTCCACGAGATATCAACAACAAACACAAATAAATCTCAAAATGTACAAATACGTATACAAAAGGTATTTCATATTAAGTGAATGTCCAAATCTGTTCGTCCAAGCGGATATTGAACAGCTTCATGATTTTATTCTAGAAGAACTTTTATTTTCTCAAATATAACATACACCACAAGAGATGCACGATAGTGAATCGGTAGAGCGTAAAAAGCACAAGGGTTTACACAATTTATTAAGTTTTCACATACAATGTATCATGGTATCAAAAGAATTTATACAAACACCAAATACCATAACCATATTATAATGTTTAGGAATGTGCAATTACGTAAATTGTTCAATATTGGTTCCTAAAAAAATATTTTAAAATTATGTACTATGTATTATACAATGTACATACAGTTATTTGGAATATTAGCAAGTAGATGCTATTTTAATGTCAATCTTGAACGAACAAAAATTTATCATAAGAAAACACATTTGTCAAAAGTTATATTACTTATGCAGTACATGCACGTAATGGATATGGGCCCATGCAAATATGACAATACAATGATGGATGAAAAATAATTACCTAGAGGAGTTCACAAATATTTTATCAAGTAGTTATGTGTAAAAAGGAATAATTATTATTAATAAAAAAAACTTAACACAGTTAATGCAGAATAAAATTTGGTATCATAAAACAACACGACTTTCCCATTTATTAGGTTAAATTATTGCTTCTAATGTTATAAAAATATTAAGTACTAGGTACACACACCACAAACTAAAACAATTTAATGAAGTTCTCCAAGTCATGCCAAATACATTATTTAAAATACATCATAATGCAAAATAAAATGTTAGTTTGAAGCACTAGTTCAAACGACACACAGTGGTTTGGTGTGGACATTTCAGTGAGCAAAACCTATAAATTAGCTTACAATATCCGATGACAGCAGTAACCATTGCTGAAAGCTTACCAATAATATTTCGTTTTATTGTTTATTTAACCTTTTAATTTTAAAAAGTTTAATCTAATATAAAATGTTTATAAGTTATTGGAAACAATAAAATTATTAGATACATTAAGACTTTTTTTATTATTTTCATTAAGAACCTAATATGAATTTAAATAGCAAGAAAATTAAATTACTGAGTAAAAAATTTTAAAATTGCTCAAAACCCACAACGTTTTTCAATGTTTTTCAATTAAACTTGAAAAGTACCCTAATTAATATAATATTACACAACATTATTGATATACAAATATATAAAAAATTTAAGGTCTTCTTATTCTAGCTCGGAATTTTGATTTATTTCTACTTAGTCCTTACAAAAATTCCAATACGTATCTGGAAAAAATTAAAATCTTCTCGCTTTAATTTTCGAGTTACGAGCCTCCAAAAGTTCAATTCTGTTTGTGCAATAAATAAATTTTTGCAAAGGCGCTGTGCCTTTTTCCACACTAAATAGTAAGTTTAATGAAATGTCAGCGACACAAAAATTAAACCTACAAAAAGGGAATCTCGACTTTTTCCTAAAAAGGAGTTTTAGCATAATCGCAATTTACAAATTTGTATATCAATGTCGAGACGACACATTATTTAATTACGACGTAGTTTCAAATTTATATAAGACGTGTGGCTGTCACAAACTTTAAAAATAATTCGTAATTTTTAAATTTCGCACATCAAGTTGTAAAGCAGCTTTTAAGCTTGCTAATAAGATAAATTCCATTGAAAATATAAAGTAATAAAAATTTTACGACAATTCTTATATATTTCAACTTATCTACAGCGTGACCCACAAGACCCCAGACAAACATGTTATTCTTTTTCGCGAAAATCACTGAATTTTTCTGAAAAATAATCTAGTAATCCGATTCTAAGAACTATGGAGATCAGAAAACAAAAGAGCAAAAAACTAAACAATCAATTTGTGAGTTACAAATGTCATAAAGTCTTCCTGTGCTGTACTGTAAGGCTGTAGTACTTCCGTGGGCCCAACAGCACTTTGGTGACCAACATTGGACCTTTCAACAAGACTCTACACCTGCCCACAAGGCGAAAACTATGGTCAATTTTAAAAGACAGAGCCTGTGCAAATCCCCACAAAAGTTTGGAATCACTAAAACAATCTTTGCGTCAAGAATGGGACAAAATATACATAGAAGAGGTACAAAAAACAGCCGAAAATTTCATTCGACGTTTAAAACTCTGTATCCACGCAAAAAGAATCCACTTTAAAATTTTATACTTTATCATGTTCATAAGGTTGTTGTTAATTGTTATCCATTTTTAAATTTTTGAATAGTTGCGTTTAAATAATTTTTTTTTTAAACGTTTGTCCGAGTTCTTGTGAAGAGGTCACGCTGTATTTAAGAAAAAGAAATTGCGCAATTGGCGAAGTGATGATCCAGATATTGGAACATAAAAATAATTTTGGTCCTTTTCCAAATATGATAAAATACTGAAAATTCGTTAAAAAATCGGTATTGAAATGTTGTGGTTTTAGAAATTTTATTATGTAGTAGGTATAACGAGTTTGAAATACATAATATAGCATTTATAATCGGTTTACTCTCTTTTTTCATTCGGTCAAATTCATGAAAATTGTAGAACTTGTGTTCTTGTAGTTCCCAACCTCAGGAATAATCACATTTTGTTATACTACATCACAAATGGTAGTTCTGACGCATAACAAAACCTAATAAAATCAAAAAATCAGTATTATTTTGACTGAAAAAATTGTATTGACTGGATAATAATTTCAGCGTAGTTTGATACATGCTGAATGTATAATTAACTGATATGCAAAATTATTGCAAGTGTTTGGCATTCAGTACTTTATAAAATTAGTTTTGAAATTATTCATTTAAAATGTACCCACGCGCAATAAATTTTAAATAATTAATTACTTAACACGTTTTTTCAAATTAAAAATTTAGTTATTTCAAATTATAAAACACGAACTCTACCTGGCACTACCCATTTTACATTAATTTACTTGTATTTGTTCCTTCAATAATTTATAAAAAGGACGGGGAGAAACAAAAAGTATCTTGTCATTACCGATCTCAAGCTAGTAAAGTGAGTGACATACTACATGCGAACGAGTATATGGCATTGCCTTATTATTATTGCTATTTTGTTTTACCAATAATGCTTGACTAGCTAAGCAGTGGCGCATATACGGTCAAACTTCTATTAAACGAACGAAAAGTACAATAAAATAACTTCGACATATGGAAAATTCGTATTATAGAAACATAAAAGTTCAAATTTAATCTTTATTCAAAAAATTTAGAAAATGTAAGTTGGTAAATAATTTGTTTAATTATTAATTTAAATTAATATCTAGCAAATTTAAAAATGAAGTGTATTCCACATCCGTGGTTCGAAGCCCACGTTAAGCAGTAGGTCCCTTATGTATAAGTGACAACACTTCGCACGCACACCATACATACGTAGGAAAGAAGATCGCCAGCGTCAAAAAGACCCGGCATGGCAATTTAATTGTTTATTTATGATACTACAATTAATCCAAAAAATAGAAATAGTTTTGAAGTGACAAATAATCTTAAAAATGTATATTATTAAATATTATAATAATTTATTTAGTCCTAAATGGGTCTATTATTATTAATTTATTTTGTAATTCAATTTTTTATATCTGAAAATATTTGTACTATTTAGTTTTAAACAAATTGTTCAAGTAGTATTGGTTAACCAACAACTATTATTTTAACAACCGATAAAAGTGTCTTGCCCGATATATTGATTAGTTAGTTAACTATAAAAATATATCATACCATTAGTTGGGTACAAGAACAAACTTGTGGTTTCAGAACAATTGCAAAGTGTACACTGAGAAAACTGTCTGATAAATTTCAACATATCGAAGATACATAATAGGGACAAACATATAGATTTTACCAGGTACATAATCTTTTTTTAAATTGTGATATCATGTTATGTACTTCGTATATTAGAACTTATCGTAAAATCATATGCTTATTTATCCCTATAATATCCATATGTTAAAATTGAACAGACAGTTTCTTCAGTGTACTTCACTGTTGCAAGTTGTAAGTATGACATTCTCCGATATATTGTACATTGTAATAAATAAAGAATTATCTGTATCAAGTTTATAATCAATGATCCGAGTCAGTATATTATAGCAAAGATATTAATTAAATTGGAAAATCTACAACTTCCTAAGAGATTACAAATTCAAATAAAGTTTTCACATTTTATCTTATAATTTGACACGACCAAAATTCGTATCTGTCGCTATTTAAAGTGAATCAATTTTACAGTTAGTTAAAATTAACAGAGTGATAAAGCCGATTGTATTTTTGTAGCAAGTATAAGTAGAAGTAGTTAAAAGTTTAAGTTAAAATTGATCTAAAATTAATGATAACTAAAAGTAACATAGATTAAATAATAATGGTAGCATGTTATAACGGCGTCGGTATTCAGATTGGTGATTGTGTATAAAAGATTTATCATTCGCTCGCATTTGTGATCATTCTCATAATTGGTTTAGCGAGAGGGTCGCTGGCAGTTATTAATAGCAACAAAACAAGCGGGTGTCTTCTTGGTATCTGAACTATAATTAATCAAGAAAGGATAATGGAATATTACATTATCAACACGTGAAAGTGTCTCAAAATTTTAACTTGAAAATATCAATATACTACTAAGCTAATAAAAGCACAAAATCTTTTTAATATTTAAATAAACTTTTAACTAAGCTTACAAAAAGTGTTAAGCTGGAACACTCATTAGCATACGTCAATAATATTCTTTTAACGTTTCATAGTGACAAAGTTCTGATTAAGCAGTCAAGTAAACTCAGTGAAGAAGGAACAAATTTCAATTAAAGATAAGATAATGCTTTTAAATGAAACAAGGATTAGAAGGAGCTTTCTAATTTATGAACCCCAATGGCGACCAAGAGTTAATTTCACTGTGTAGATGGGGAGGTAATACAAATTCGTCTAATTACTAGTAACTAACAGGAGGTCTGGGCGATAAACTCCTCATTAGCAAGCGATGCGAAAACTTCTTAGATTTTGACATATTATGGCCGACAATTAGAGAGCAAAAAGGAAATTAATGTCAATTTAGAAGTAACAAGACAAAATTAGAAATTCCAATCAGATTACACTACGAATTTTCAAGGATATTAAAAATAAAAACGTGTATACTCGAGAATTCATTGCAACCCTATTTAATTTCCTTTCCTCTAGCGAGTGAGTCATTCATTGCTTATTTATATTAATGATAATAAAATTTCTATTCACTTAAACTGAAATTTAAGTAACAAATCTAAAACAGCTTGGTTAATATGTAGTCCGTAGATTACCATTAATAAAAGGGGAATTCAAAGAGCGGGCGTCCAAGTGGAAGAGTGTCTAAATTTACAAAAGTGTAAGGGACTGTGCGGGAATAAATTCAATAAGCGCTCGAGTTGCTTTTCCTAAAACTGTTAAGTTGTTTAGCAAACAAAAACCTTTGTTTAAGTATATACAAGTAATCCAGTTTTATAGAAACCTTATATTTATATTAAATTAAAGAAAAATATCTCTTAAAACCTAACTAAAGCTAATAACATAAATTATACTTAACTAAATAAACAATCAAGTATTTACTTACTGTAATAATTGAAAAATTAAATAGAATGTTACTAGTAAAAAATTACGCTTTTAATTTTAAATTTTCAGTCGACAAAAACGTGAATATTTATTTTGATGTCGGGGTAGTTTTTCTTCACGACATTTGCCTTAAAATGCTATTAAATTAAAGCGCTCGTTTGTGAAAGAGTCGCATTAGCATTACAACAAGTACTATAATATGTTATAAAAATTATTGCAAAAATGTATATTGAAATAAATCCTTTTTGTTTTATAATAAATGTCTTCCAGGTACGCAAATATTTTGCATTATGTAAAATGTTTGCATCTTTTGGTTAGTCGGAAACGGTGATATATTAATGTGAATATATCAATATGTAAGTTAATTTACTAAAAAATTGACGATATTGATTTTAAAATTCATTTCCGTTCAAAAATTAATACTTTAAAAAACTTTTTAGTTCAGAAGAAATTCAAAAGAGAACTTTTCGGCTAAGCTAAAGCGATACTGTTTTTTGTTCTACAATTTTTTATATACATTTAATTTATTTTGATATGAAATCATAAAAAATTAGAAACTTTCCTTTCAGATGATAAATCTTCATACATAATTATGTATAATAAAATATTTTAAAATAAAAAATGTAAATGCCAACTGAAAGTATAATTTTAAAATTAATGTGTTCAAATATAAAAGGAAAATGCGACGTAAAAAGTATATATAAAAACCTTATACAAATTACAGACAAATCAAAATATGTGCATATTTTATCAAAAGAAAAGCAATCATAAAATTATTTGTTATTTATGATTTTAAGTTACCGTACAGACATTTTCTTCAAATATTCATTAGAGTTTGTTTTTTTACCAAACGTTATAAAAAAGTTAATTTTAGAAAAATTTGAAAATAAAGAGAAGAAATTCAATAAATATTATGTTGTAACTTGTTTAAAATTATACATAATTAAAAAAATCTAAGCTTATTAATAGTTTACCGAATATTACTCAAAATGGTATACTTAAGAGGTTTTGAATTTTATATTATATTTTCTAGTTAAGCATTTATTTTAGTTGATTATAATTCTGAATACTACTCTGACTAATTATTGAGTTTTCTGATGGTGGTTCGTAGAAACCCGCGCCTACATTACAGACATTGCTGATCGCAATCTCAACAATTATTTTATTATTTATAACTGTAATATATATATATTACTGCATAATTATGTGGTTTGTTCAAAAATACTAAAAATGATTTATTTCTAAATGTTTTATTGAATTTATTTACACGTTAAGGTTACAAACATTCAAACATTAGCTGTTCCTATAGCGCATGTCTTGTTCCAAGTGTCAATTTGACTCTTCAGTTTTTCACACACCCTAACAGTTTTGTTTGCATTTAAAAGATGAGTGATAGTAAGATTACATTCTTCAAGTCGATTTGACCTAATAATTTATAAGACTTGACATGACATGGTCATTAGATTTTCTTCCCGAAAGACTGAAACACACAGATCCCATAGGTTACCATTGCTGGTTTACAATGCTTAAAAGGATATTTATTATAATTAGGTATTAGCTAGAGCCGGTGTCGTAGTTTTATCCGCGGATTTATAACGTTGTTGTCCTGTCCGGGGACGAATCGGCAATTTTGACTTGCAGCCAAACTCCAACTATCTTCTTTGAATAACATAAGACAAATCGTGATTATATTAGTACTACGATCCTGAAACAAACGGGTAAAGCGTAGAGAGGCTTTACCGAAGAAAGCTCGCATGAAAAGTTCTTCAAATTTTATATTATTAGCGCCCGAATAAAAAATCTATAAACTAGACTCAAAATTAAAAATATCGAAAGTGTAGTCTTTTTCGGATAATTCCAAAAGCAAAACGTATTTAAGAAAATTCAGGAAGAGAAAATTCAATTCATGAGTATCGAACGCCGCTAAGATAGAAGTTTACATGTTGGTGCTAAAAAAATACAAGCATCAGGTCGATCCTCAAATGTAGAAGTTTTGACAAGCATAAAGAGGAGATCAAAATAGACGAGATCATTATAAGTAAAAATATCGACCTCAACTAAACGACTGCTAGAAGTCATTGACGTAATCATTAAAATTTTATCTATAGATAGATATCTACCCAATGTGTATAATAGGTACTACACAGATTACCAATAATTATCTAATATACAATAAAAATCAGTAATTTTGTTTGTATTAAATTTTAGTAATAATCATTGGGCAGGGAACTAGCTTTGAAGATGATACGACAAAATCGTAAATAAGTTTAACGAAATAGTGAAAAACTAATCGTATTTTGAGAAAAACCTTGTACGAGCACTGCTTATTCGGTAGCATAATATCAACTCATAGGAGTGAACAAATAGCGTGGCCGGTACCAGCGATAATTATCAAAAATTGAAATAATATATTTTTTATTATACCAACTTCTTAATGTACTAAGTAGGTACTTTATCTAAAATGAACAACGATTAAAGCAGAATTATAAAGACTCTTTCGTGATCATGATAGTAAGTTATTATTACATAAAGTTATTTCTTCTAAAGACTAGTAGAATGCATAGGTAATTTAAAAGTTTAATGTGAAAGAAATTATGCATTCATAAAGAAAAATCGAAATGAAAAACTTTTCCATTTGAAATATTCTTAAGACAATCGGATGGATGATTCTGTACTGTACAGGATAGCACGTAGAATGCTGCGGCAAGGGGCCGTCATTCGTTGCTGGCAGCAAAGAAAGAACGACTGTCACTAACAGTGCCCTATTAAGCAATCGTAAGCAATGCGTTTGACGAAACGAACAAAAAATGGGAATCATTTTATATAACTTGTAGATTTGAAATTTACAAGCCCCTAGCTGAGTAACAAACTGTTCTCGTTGGAATAAAACTTCTGAATTTGTTACAAGAAAATTAATTCCAACTTGGCTAACTTATTTGGAGGGTTGTGTTATCTGATTAAGAAGAAAGTTAAGTTAAATATATTCAGTTACGAAAGATCAATGATTATAATCAACATCGAAATAAATCCAATTGCTGCAAACTAAGAGGCACAAACGAAAATCGCAAAAAAACAATAAATTTAAATTTTACTTTTCCAATAAGTTAATTACTAATTCAAACTTCTAAATTAATATTTTATACATCGTTCGGTATCGTCAATTTTAGTCACTTTAATTTTACAAACAATGTTGAAATAATAATCAAGTTTATTCCAATTAAATTACACGCTTTCCGTTTGCAATTAGTAAAATTTATTTAACAGTTGTAAGTATGAAAATTGCTAAACAAAAATGTGACCCAATTTTATCAACTTATATTTTAGGCAGTATGGCCACAATTAAACGCTTCGTTTTATAAGATGAAATTTAATAACTGTCTATGTTTCTTCTGACAGGTGATAGCTGTTACACTTAATAACGCGTGACGCACGTAATTCTGAACATTTTCTCATTTTCCATTAAATTGCAATTTCACGAAAGAAATAGCGTAATTATAAAGCACACATGTACACGTTACCTTTATAAAGCGATTATTTCGAATATTCGTAATGTATCATCCGAGTGGTATATTGAAAAACACATCTCTCATTCGCCAAAAACATTTTAAAGAATACCGCCGCCACTTTATACCTTATCATTTTCATTAATCCCCCGAGTACTATAAGAAATAAATGGAAATAACGAAACATATAAAAAGTGGGAACAAACCGAGAGTGGTTTATTCGTTAAAAAATTAGTTTAATATGTTACATGGTAAGTGACACGTTAAAAGTGCGTTAACTTTTAATGAGAAAATTCAAAATCTAAGCTTATGTAGCAGATTCTAGAGACAGAAATAATTATAGAACCGTTACAGAACTGCAGAGTCAGCGAACAGGAAGTATCCAAGCCCGAGAATACAATACCATCCTGTTTTACATAATAAGAGGGAAAATGTACCGAAAATTAGCTTTCATATACAAAAGCCAGCCAGACTTGCCACATTTTCTGTTTAAAATTACACGGCACCTTACCGTATCTTATCAAAGAATTTCATTTGCATTACAACAACGAATTATTTTTTTTTCGTTTTTGGATACTTTCGGTCCACTAAACTGCGAACGAAAGAATTTGGATATAAATTATTAACACTTTGAGAAAACAACTGAAAGTAAAACTCGCGTTGCAGTTGTAAATCAGGTCTATCAATTTTCTATTTATTTCTGAGATAGAAAGGCCGAAGAAAGCAGCAACCAGTTTGAGAAATGCTTCTTATATCTCATTCTGCCTGTATACGTAGTTTACGTTCTGTTGCAGTAACATCAATCGCTTCATACTATAAGTTTTGACAGTGGATTTATGATGAAGAATTTAACTAAAGGTTTTGGTAGTGGAGAAAGGATTGCATTAAAAAAAACAAGGATAAAGATAAATGCAACAATAAGAGCGAAGTGAATTTATACAAAGAATTTAACAAATGCAATAAAAAATCATCCATTTAAAGAAAGATGTGTCAGTTTCTCGGTGCCGCATGTAACAATATAGTCTCGTTCGTTAATATCAAAATGAAAGCTATTAAACTGTCGTTAATTAAATATTTTATGTAAATTTATTGGTAAGATATAAAAATCTACAAGTTTTCTATAAACTTTTATATCTTCAATATTAAAAAAGTTTTAAGCTATTCCCAACTTCAAAAACGAGATGCCAAAAACAACATCATGGTTGCTTTCTACTACCTGACGAAATTTAACTAAGTTAATGTAAATATAAAAGTAGATGCTTTACTTACTTCATTTAGAAACACAAAGATGTTATGTGGGGTTTCTCTCCTCTGCATTATACGTATGAGATTAATAATTTATTATTAGAAAATATTGATGGAACGGATCGTAACATTTTTGTTACTGTTCTGCTCAAAACGTCATTATAAAAAATGTTAATACGATTTCAGTTTAATCAATTACACCAGTCAACGAAAGAACTAAAATCTGTAGCGTAACATTCTTCGTAAAACTTTGTAATTTAATTTGTGTCTAATATAGCAATAAAATGTTTAGTTTTAAAAAAGGAGAGACCAATAAACTTCAGATGGTTTTCTTACTTGACATCTTAAAATTTAATCAACGGTTATAACAGCAGCAGAATTGCTGCAGCTCTTAATCCAGTCCGACAAATGTCTAGTTACAATTTCAAGTGAATGTGGCCAATGACTCGGTCTTCAAGTTTCGAGGAGATTTGTACAATAGTGTAATTTGCAAGGTACTGGACAGGTGAAGTTAAAACAGCTCAAGCAGGAAACAATTCACAGTGATGGACATGGGTCGGCAGCTAATCGATCTATTCCGGCAGGAAGTTGACAGTAAGTACGCTGGGATTCTGGAACTTGCTACTGTTGCAAAGTAATGCGTACACGCGTCATTACCCAGAACTCCCCAGAAACTGTTCTTTCGAGCGCATAACTTGGAGATAAGTTGAAATTAGAATGTCGTTTCCGATATATTCGCGGCTCGGTGTTTTCAAACTATAATTTTTAGTTTGCATAAAATATACGATCGCGAAAAATAAGATAAGTAAAAGACTTTCAAACTACACACAAAGCAATTTACTAGTTTGACAGGTTTTCCAATAACTTCACTTCAAATGTGGTCGATACACAATTTTTAAAAATATACATAGTAAGTGTATAAAATACTAAATTATCGTTTTAGACTACAACTTACTATAAATAATAATTTAGTAAATCTTAATATCGACTACTTTATTTAAAACGTCTCTACCATGCATTAGCTTTTCGAGTTTTGATATGCTGGATTCAAATAACATTTTAAAACTGTTTTGTAACATTTTTTATAAGGTAATCAAAATTATATTATATTATGTGCTAAATTTTAATTATTCCAAATTTAAATTTTAACCTTTTCATTGGATTATTGCAATTGTATTAAACATTGAGCTCATATTAATTAAAATAAATGATCTGTATTTGCCACTACATTATTACTAGCAATATAAAATAAACCATTCATACATGCAAAATATCCGTGCTTACTAGTATGTGCCTACACTACCGTCCAAAAGTTTGGAAACACTGCAATATTTTTTATAATATAAAGAATTTTACTACAATGCACTACTAAAATTTAAATTAAATGCCACACAATTTTAGTTTAGGGTTATAAATATAACAATTTTCGAAAAACCGCCTGCCCATGTGTTCAAATTTGAATAGAAAGAAATAAACAGATGTTGGGATTTATACCTAAGTAGCACGTGCCGGGCGGCATCGGCGATTTTAAACTAATTTGAGCCCTTAAAACTATTTGTCAACTTTTTTTGAAATTTTATGGTAGTAATAACCCAAAACATTAAATTTATTTATTTTACAACCCTTTTGTAAATTGCATATATAAAATAAGCTGCATTCAAAAATTTAAATCATTCCTAAATTTGTTCCAAGTTACTACTGAGTAAAATTTTGTGTCATAATGACTAAAAAACATCAAATTAGTTTAGAAAATGTAATATAGTTATTAGGCTTTATAACGAAAAAACAATTTTGCGTTATATTGCAAAAATATTAAATTTATCTCTTAAAGAAGTACGCTACTCTGTTACGAGGTTTACAGCTACTGGCAGTGTAAGTGGTAAAAACGCAGTGGTAGACCAAGAGTGACTTCAAATCAAAAAGACTTCCTAATCACTACAACTACCAAGCGGAAAAAATATAAACATCCCCTGAAATAAGCGCAGAGGCTAAATTGACAACGGAAAATCCAGTGTCAAGATGTACGATTAAAAGAAGATTGGTAGCTGCCGGACTTTCAAGACGTGTAGCAATTCAAATACCAAAATAAAATCAAAAATTAGAAAAAGCGTCTCCAATGCGCAAAATTATAAGTATTGAACGTTGGATCAATGGAAAAAGGTCCTTGGTATCGATTAATCAAAATTGAACATTTTTGGAAAAAGAAGGTTTTCATTCATAGGCAGAAGTCTGAAAAATAATATATAAATGTATTGCTCCAACTGTGAAACATGAGGGGGGGATCAGTGCTTGTTTAGGGAAGTTTTTGTGCTTCTGGGGTAGGAGAATTAGTGGGAATTCACGGAATCTTTCGTAAAGAAGATAATTTGTAAATTTTACAACAGCACATATTATCATCAGGGTTGAGACTAATTGGCTCTCCTTGCACAATAGAGCAGGATAACGATCCAAAACATTCATCTTGGTTATGTATAGACAATTTAGAAGATCAGGAGCAAGGATGTATCCCGAATAACATGGCGGCCACAGTTGCCTGATCTGAACCCTTTCGAGTTGCTGTGGAATAAAACTCGATAGACAAATTAGAAAACACCCGTGACATCAAAGCAGCATCTTTTAAAATAAACTACAGGAGTCCTGGAATGCCCTAACTAACCACAGTTAAATTAGAAAAACTTGTTACAAGAATACCCTGAATTGTGCAGTAAGTTATTAAAAGTAATGAAGGTTTACTTCGATGAATGGAAAGTGTAATTAATTAATGTAAATTTTCAATTTTTTGTATTCTTTTTTACCTTTGAATGTAAGTTATTAATGTATTTATTCAAAACTTTTTATATAAATAAAATCAAATACGTAAAAATATCAAAAATATTAAAATTATTGTAATATTATTATTCATTTAACCTTCTAATTTTAAAAAAATTTGAATCAAATATTAATTTCAAAGGATAATATACAGTAGTGTGAAAATGAATTGCACCACTGCTTGCGTTGCTTTAAAATTGCGAATAAAATAAAACCAAAGGACGTGGGTTACTGCCCTTTTAAGTACGCATACCTGCATTATTTTTGACCCTCTTAGCGCAAAATAATTTAAAATAACATTTTTAAATACTTTTAATTCGGTTAAATTCTAAAATATCATTAATTATACGTAATTAAATAATTTTAAAAATTCGATTTTAAGTTGTTTGGGCACACTAAAATGAACGAAACACATTTATTTTATTAAAATTTATTATTTTAATAATTAATAATTAATTGTGACAAATCTAATATTTTGTCGACCCCCTTGCTTTTAAAATAGCTTCAACGGGTTTGGCATAGAATTTACTAAATTATTTAAATATTCTATGCTCAAACCTTCTTTCCATACTTTATATATGGTTGTAATTAATTCTGTCTTATTTCTTGGCCTTTCTTGAGAAATTTTTTCGCCATCACATACCAGCAATTTTCTATAGGGTTTAAATTGGGGTTTTGTAGACTGCACCGATGGTTGAAGGGTCACGTTATCCAGCATGTAGATTGCACCGGGTTCGGTTATGACCCAAAAATAATCTTTTAATTGTTAAGCCCATAAGTAGTTTTGAAGTCATTAAGAACCCCATTAGGCAATTGGGGTACTTAATTTAGGACTACCTATATGATTTTTGGGTAGAGTTCGAATTACCGGACTCGAAAATACACTTTTTCCTATAGAAATGGCTTTACCAAACGAAAGAACACAAAAAACAAGCTCTTTAAGGTGAGGATCAATCTTGTCGGAGTTGTAATAAGGCCACAATTTACGCAATAATTTTATGCATTTTGATGACCGTCCGTGCAGATTTACCCTAGCGGATCTACCTTGGGGCGGGGCCAACTAGAGCAGTGTTAGTAGGAGGCAGTCGCTCCCAGAGATCTGCCGCGTCAACTTTCAAACTTTTCGAGTTGGAGCCGCTTAAGGGATGTTTTAATGAGTTTAGCACGTGTCAAAACCGCTCGGAGCGCCGTCAGCGCCCGGGACGGGCGCGGGCGTGTGCGGAGAGTAGGTTTTGACAGTGCAACCACCTCAGAAACGAATTCACACAAAAAGTGATTTTTGTACAGGGGTTTCATATTTTTAAGCTGTACATTGTACTCCCATTAGTACTCTATAATCCAGGCTTACCACCATCGGTGCAATCTGCATATGACCATCGGTCACACCCAAAAAAAGGATTTATTTCTGACCATCGGTGCAGTCTTCATACGTCCTTTAAATTCCCAGTTTCCCAGTTAAGTTTTCCAGGCCATTGTAAACGGATTATCCTTTTAAGTTCAAAAATTTTGTACCTGTGAAAATTAACCGATTTAATTATTTGCCTATACAATATGCAAACAGTAAAATATGAAAAAATTTAAGTACTTACAATTTTTGCCCGATGGCAGGGTGCGGAATCGTCCTGAAAAATGCACTTACTTACATCTTGAAATTGTAAATTAACAGTTGGCAATAAACTTTCCTCCAAAATTTTTATGTAGTCAGGTGCCTTGACAGTCCCTTCTATGAAGTTCAAAGAACCCACCCCTTTACTAGAAAAGCATCCCCAAATCATAATACTAGTTGGGAACTTAACTGTTCTTTTAAGGCAATCATCCTTAAAACGTTCCCCTTTCCTTCTTCGAATGTAATTAATACCATCTGTTCCGTGAAGATTAAATTTGGATTCATCGGAGAAAATAACTTTTCCCCAATCTTCTACAGTCCAGTTCTTATGCTCCTTGGCCCAATTGAACCTTCTAACCTTCATGGCTTTAGTTAAAAGCGGTTTACTACTAGGGCGCCGAGCGTTTAACCCCATTGCAATTAACCTTCGACGTACAGTTGAAGAACAAACGGCCACTACGGTACTTTCTTTCCATTCGGCATTCAACTGTGTCGAAGTTCCTGCCCGATTTTTTAAACATAATCGCTCTAAAACCCGATCATCCCTTGGGGTTGTTTTTCTTCGAGTTCCACCAAGTTTTTTATTTTTAATTTCTCCAGTTACCGAATATTTTTTCAAAAATCGCACCACTGTTGAATGGCTACACTTAACCCTTCGACTTATAGCCCGCACAGAAAAATTTTCATTTTTTAGCGCAAGAATTACTGATTTTTGCGCTTCACGTAATAACTTAAAATGTTTCATTTTTTCTAGTTGTTCGCTCTTCCACTGCTAAAAATAGACTGAATAAAGTAATAAATTTTTTTTTGTGCTGTAAGTATCATAAATTAGTGCCAGTTTAAGTGCCTAAATGCGCAATAGGTCCACGCCCTTTGGTTATTGAAATATCAACTACTTTAATGCAACGCAGGTACTGGTGCAATTCATTTTCACACTACTGTATATAATTTCAATAAAATTATTGTATTATTATCCTCTGTTTCCAAACTGTTGAACGGTACTGTATGTATAAATTGTATATACCCCTATCGGTTTGGTTTTGAAGAAACAATTATTCAGTCAATTATTTTTTAGCCTAGTTTTTATGAAAAACAAATCAAAATTGCCTACCAGTAAACAAATATGTATTAACGTTTTAATATTTACGCTTCTCTTAAGTGCTGATGTAGTCTTGTAGTCGTTTTAAATACCACTCGAGCAATTTAAAATATTCAAATACTTTTGCTTCCATGAGCTCCATATATTACTAAAAATATACTACTCAAACTAGGTTCTCGAAATGTTTCTAAAAACTACGCGTCTCCAGTTGCTTAAAGTATTTTCGGCAAAAGTAGAAAAGGATTAATATTACTTTTCATTATCTAAGAAATAATTTCTTAAAAGTGAGCTACAAATGGCAGCAATTATTGTATCTAAATAATATAATAAGCAATCAACATCGTCCAATGGGAACAGATTATAACATCGATGGATTATATTACCCATAAATACATACACATAGATTTCTTATATAAACTTTATAACTTATTTTTATTTATATTTTTGTTCTGTGAGATATTGAAGCGATGCCATTTAATATGACGATTTTTTTACGAATGCAAAAGCAAAGTACGGGTTCGGTCAATGCGCATTAATTAAACACTTCCGATATTTTAGTAAAATAAATAGAAACTAAACACAAATCCTTAAGAAAATTATAAAAATCGAAAAATTGTAAAATATGCGAGCCTAGTTTGTTGTGTTCAGACATTTGTTTAACTTATATTACAAGAGCTGCAAAATTGGTACAAAATGTTTTGCGTTGTTGGTAAAAGATATCAAAAAATAATATATTGATTTAAATTGTATGTATATAGACAATTTCGTTAGCATGGTATGCATGCCGCAGACGTTTTGGTTTACTCAATTTAATTTGATTTATTCAAATTACTTTATTTCACCATTTATTAATTTAATGATTCAATCAATTTTGTTTCATTTTTGTTAAACAAACAAAATGTGCAACTCATCTACATCTTCTGTTTAACTCGAAGCAACGACTTAATAATTTCCATCTTGCTTAAATGTTTTATTCCATTTTCATTTATAAATTTGCTTTTGTTTTTATGTGACCATAGCCTCACATCTAAATTTTCATCATTTAGTAGGTTTATTTTTCTTTTCCACTAAAACTGCAGGTGTATTAATTTATTTTCTATTTTGCTTTCCGAAACTTTCTTGCCTTTCCAGAAATTTTAGCTTTTACTCTAATCACTGAAGTTTTCTTTTTTCCTGTATTACATTTCAATATCGCAATTCAACCATTATTACTTTCAATATTCTCAATTTTGACACTTGACTATGACTTGATACTATGACGACTTGTAAGATTTACGCATTTAGTCTAGAAATTGCTATAACCACGGTAGTGTGCAGTAGTTTCGTACGACAATATCCGATAACTAAATGATACGTACTTTGTGTGTTGTCTGAGCTTGTTTTGACGAAACATTTAAATGGTAGAATATTTGTAGAAAATAAAGTCATGGTACGACGGTAAACGTTCTAACTTTTGTCCGATATAAATTTTACAAATACTAAGTAAAAAAATTACTATTTTCCAAAGTGTCAAACATGAAATTTCTGTTAAGTGGCCGATGACAGGCACATTGACCCTATCTTATATTAAAGCAAGTAGTTACATAGTATTACATACTATATATGCATATTGAGAACCTTAATATAATAAACGTACGTTTTTTAGTAACAATGCAGATGTAGCTGACTTCAAGTTAGTATGTCATTTTAGAACATACGGCGAAACAATTTCGAACAATATGAGCAAGCAAAATCGGAAAAGTTTTGCATACCGCAGCAAAATCAAACGTCGTAGTAAAATTTTAATAAAGGTGATAGAGTTCAGACTTGATTTAATGAAATTGTTGCGGAAATGCGCAAAATTGCAATTTAACAATATAAATTGCAACCTAGTGTAGATTATTATTTAACTACTAAAATGATAAATGGAAATTCCACTTCTTACAATTTCTGTCTATTAAAAATAATTAGTTTAAGTGGATTTCAATTTGTTGTGTGCAGCAAATGTTGAAAAGGTGATGTAGTTTTGTACTTTACGAGTACTAATTAATTATAGGCATACGTAAAATATCTAACAATAAGCTTTAAAAACCATAATCTTAGAGAAAATAAGAAACTAGAATAAAATGGTTTAGAACCAAACTATCGTTGTAAAACTTTCTTCCTTCATAATAAATTGCACCGAACACACTTGAAGTTGTGTAGCACTCAAAAGTACTAAATGATTTCGTTACCACATTACTTTGATCGATTTTTCATTATAATTTTCAATGGTCATAATAAATATGTACTATGTACATACATACAAAATCTCTTTCGTGAAAGCAGTTTACTATACCTAAATACTTAAAATTTTTGAAAATAATATAAAAAAGAATTCAAGTGAAATTGAAAATTAAAGAAAATTTGAAATTCTACATGCAAAGCATTAAATTGAAGTAATGCAGTAAAATATTTTAATAAAGCAAAATGCATGCAACGAGAAACTACCAACTTGCATCAAAGAATAAACGAAGCACATTAAAGTTTAGGAAGCAACATTATAAAGTACATACCGCTAAATGAGATGAGCTAAAATAGGGTTAGATTTATTTTTTTATTTTATTTTATATTATAAAAAGTAAATGTAATAAAACATTATTTTATGTTGCAGTGATTATTTTATGTCATAGTGCTACATTTATATGATTTTTTTAAATATCTGATTTAACCAACAGATCAGTATTAAATCTCATGGACTTCGAGTATTTTTCTCGCACAGGCATGTCAAGATAAGTATTATGTATATACAAATTATACCAAGTTTTAACCATAGAATGCGCCTCTGTTCACCGGTGAGCTGAGCTGTTATTCTCTGTCAAGTCAGATATTTCGAACCAAAATTTCTGTTCTATATCTATTCAATCAGCAGTCACACTAAGCGATTGTTATAGTCTGACTTGATTAATAAATATAAAAAAATATATGATCGATTCAGTCATAATTTCCTTAATATGCAAATTTCAGCTTTTCTGCCGTGAAAAATTAAACACAATGCAAGTTGTAACGGGTGGATTCCTTCAGATATTAAAAAGAACAAATTATTGAGAATATTTAATTTTTATAATTTTAAACATGAATTTTAATAATAGTTAAGCTAAATGAAATTAATTAATATAATTAGAATTAAACAAACCATTTTCAACTTACATTTTCCACTTTATTAAATTAGTTAAATTAAAAGTAAGTTGAAAAAAATGCTTAAATTCCAATTATATTAATTAATTTCATTAACTTTATTATTACTAAAACTAGGTGACAGTGAAACAATTAAATGCTTTCATTGAATATAAGAATTCTACTAATTTGATTCTCATTAATGTCTTTCGAACCATCTATGTTATACCTACATAATAATTATGTTAATACGAAAATTAGAAGAATTATTCGTTTATTTTATTTTATTTCAAAATTTAAAATCATGATCATATTTGGTGACATACGTACGCAAACTATCGATAACTGTATTGGCCAAAATGTTTGTATTTAAATTACGAATTAATGTATATTCTTAAGTTCCATTTGCAGAAAGTAATACATATGTACAGTATAGTTATTATCAATATGCTATATCTAATTGAAAGTTAAAACAAAAAAAACGATAAATAAAAATCTCATGCTTTCTTATTAGGTTCATCTTTGAGATTCATTATTTATTTAAAATAATGAAAATAATATAAAATAAGAAATTAAAAAAGGTCCAATTATATTCCAGTGACCCATTGTGCCTCAAAATGTCAAAAATAAAACTAGCAAATACTGGGCGCTTTCACCCACAAAACAGATGTGAAAATTTAATTTCAGTACACTCAGTTTAAAAATTTCAGTGCGGGGAAAGTTTATCTTTCTTATAGGCGTCTCCGTACCAGATCCGGGGGGGGGGTCTGAAATGCCTCCCAGTGCTCTAAAACTGAAAGGAAATGATATAGCTGTAATTTTCTTGGGAAAAATGACATAAATACATATGTATACTAGGGGTACTTATAAGAGCGGTTCTATTCCTGGTCACGCTAAACACACTGTTATGATCCGATCGTAATTTGTTACTTGTAGAATTCATAGGATACGTCCTTAGCATTGCATAATAATAAAAATTAGATTAAAATTTGTGTATATTATGTTGCCGATAATGTTAAAATTCCGGAAATTTGCATAATGCCCAGACATTCCGCAAACTCATCAATTCACCACACATTATGCAAAATACCTACAACTTTGGGTGATCTGCAAATTTACTACACTATTTTTGGCAATCTGCAAAATGCCTGATGCCCCATTTTTATAATTATGCAAAAAACTGCAAAAATAAATATTAGGTCTTGGTTAATTTACTTAGGGTTTTTAACAATGTTTTGTTTTGGTCATTATTTATTGCAGAAATATAAATCTTCGAAATAGGTTAGAAAATCCACTTCTGCTCACTTGGGGACCTTTTGTATCTGATTGTGCCTTATCGGTAATTAATTATTAAATAAACGATTAAAAATTAATTCAATCTATTATTTTAGTAAATAATAAAAATTAACTGCAGGTATTTGGTATATAAAAGTGCACATCTTCACTTTAGTATTAAATATTTTTGTATAGGTAGAGTAACAAGGTAAATCAGCTTTGAGAAACATATTTTAAAATGCAATAAATATTTTAAAATAATTTGATTTTATAAAAGATTTCAATTTATAACAAGTTATTTAACACAAAAAAAAAAAGTTCTGATAAATAATAGCATTTCCTATTCTACTATAATAAACCCCTTTAAAACCTTTAATTGTGTTTATCTCAAAACTATGATTTTTCACTTACCTTGTTATTCCACAGAGCCACTCAATTATGATAGCATTATATTAATGTATATTACCATACGGTCAATAGTAAGTATTATTTGGCATTCTTACATAACAAAAAGTCAAAAATTGTTATTATATCTATTGAAAGCATAATATTTTTAAGCAAAATAAGAAAATATAATAAACAACATTTTCTCTAATTTCGCAAATAATAAATTTAAAATGACCAACCTATGCTGCGAATAAAAAATGTTTTTTGTCAATTTTTAGGTCCAAAATCATTTCGTTGCAGTTGAAAAAGTAGATCTCAAGATGAACTATGTTATAGATTTTCCGGTCGTTAAAACTATCAATATGTAATAAACAATCCCCTTTCATAGTAATGACCTAGCTTACTGTCACAACAATATAAAAATATATCAATGAACCCATTATACTTGTAGCATACCTGAACACAAAAAAATATAATAATAATAATATTACTAAATAAAACAATATCAATAAATAATGCAATAAGTACATAAAACAATAATGTACCTATCCTTATTGTTTCGATAATCTAAAAGAGTTAATTCAATCATAATGTATATTTTCCTTGTATCCTTGTTAAAAATGTTTAACAAAAAATTATAATTAACTGTACTATTATTATTACTAATAGTTAATAATTATAAAAAAATTAAAGAAAAATAGTGTTTATATACTGTTATGTATTCAAAAAAAAAAATTGTAATGATTGTAATGCATTCCCACTGCAATGTATGTATACTAACTTATGTATGTACTACGTACATAGTTAATATGTATTTTCCAATGAGCCAACCGCACTGTTTGAAACATTTCCAATGCCCAAAACGGTACAAGTACCGAAAATACCCTTTAAATAGCTAACCTCAGAGGTAATATGGTTACATATTACAAATTAGCAAGAATTTAGTACTTAACTGAATGGATAACACTAAAACGTTCCCAATCAATGTATTCATTCGTCAACACAAAACACCGTCTTGTCTTGAAAACCATTTTCCTATATAAGTAAAAATTTCTTTATATAATTAAATAAAAGAAACAAACAATACGTACACGGCTAAAAGTACCAGCAAAATGTTTTAAAAAAATTTCCAGAAGCTATAAATAATGCTTTATATTCAAAACTGATTCCAAATGGCACTAGTTTTCAAACTAAAAGTATTTTAATCTACTTTTTCTGGCCCCATTGTTTCACTTTCATCAAATCAATCTTTCGCTTCCCTGCTGACTGACAATCAATCTATTGTTCGAGTTAAAGCGCGCCCATAATCCGATTTCGATATACTTTCCACTAAAAAATAACAACCCTCTAAGTATTACGTGCAGTTGTCTGCTCATGTTTCGAGCTGAATTTTTTATCAAACTAAAATTTTCAACGTATTAAACAAACTATTAAATCTCGCCCTCGCAATAAAGTTTAATAATTAACAAAAATCGATTGGGTGGTCTACAATAATTACCTAAATTTATAAAATAAGGGTTTCTCCAATTAATCTTGCGGTAAACGACTATACTTTTACATGCTAGGGCAGAACTCTATACGCCTAGTTCTAACAAGCACGCAGATAATTTGCACATTTCCACAAAATTTCTTCATTTATTCAACCACGCAAAATACAAATTGCTTTTCGGCAATTAACATTTCACCGTTCACGAAATATAAAATTTTCCTTAATAGTCTTTAAAAGTATTAAAATCGAAAAGGTGCAATATTTTTAAGAAATTTAACGTTCGCTTGTAGATTATGTTAAATTAACAATAAACATTTAAAAGAGAATAAAAGCAAATAAATTGCAAAAAAGAATCCATATTATTTATATGAATAGATCGAATTAAATTATTTAATTTTCAAAAGAAACCATCAAAATGACTTCAAAAGGATTACCGAGCTGTTTGTGTTAAAACATCTGAAATTGTCAATAGCTTCTGGCATATTTTGCGTTTAACGGCATCGTGGCACAATTTGTCTACTCCGTAAAATCTTTGATATTGGAAATTGTAATACAATCTCGAAATAATATTAAATATGTTCAAATTTTAAAAATGAAAATATCCAAGTTAAGTAAATTCAAAAATCCATGAAACCTGTTGTATGACTGGCCGATGAAAAATAATAATTTGAGAAAACGTTAAAAGCACTCGTTGACATTGTAAACATCGACAATTTTTATTTCAAAGAATTCTTCGAAATACAAAATTAATTATATTATGCAAAATCGTATATCG
The DNA here is from genome assembly GCA_036346125.1 of Lycocerus yunnanus. Classification (NCBI taxonomy): domain Eukaryota; kingdom Metazoa; phylum Arthropoda; class Insecta; order Coleoptera; family Cantharidae; genus Lycocerus; species Lycocerus yunnanus. Next base: position 5,448,991 of record JARFIX010000008.1, read on the forward strand.
CAATATTTTGAGTAATTTATTAAATTTTTATTAAAGTTAGTATGCCTTTTAACAACTCGTTTACATATATTAATTTTTTTTATCCTTAGGTAAAACATGTTAACGCGATTTTGCTTTATTATAATAAAAGATGCCTACCAACAAAAACTATATAACACAACAAAATTAATTAATTTTATTTACACGGACAACCCTTAAAGTAATGCAGAAATGCTTTTGTTATAAATTTATGAAAATTCAAAATGATCAGATAATTAATTTGTAAATAAATCGGAACTAATTTTAAATTTAAACTTTAAATAAAATTGTGACTGATGTGAGGAAAATATCGATTTGTGCAGAAAAAGGGTTACACATTTTTCAACAACATATGCGACTGATCCGTCCCCAACGATTTTTAAAACTAGTGGACTGGGAAAAGCAATTAAAGAGATTAATAGCGGTAACTCTTTGCTTCCTGTGGTTATCCTAATAAAATATTATTTGGAATATTATAAAATATCCGAAATATCAAATTTTTTTATAGGTTTTATTTAGTCTCCGTTGATAAAGTTTTTCCAACCAACATAAAACTTATTTAATACGTACCAGCAAAAAGTAATTACTTTATCCCATAATAGTAACGATATTCTAATTGATTATCTAAATTATTATCTAAGATGATGGATTGGCTAAACTAAACTAAAACACAAATAGTTTGTAAATTAGCAAATCGATATTGTCACATCTAATGCAAAAAGTTAAAATTAATTCGTAAAAATATGCGTACTGAAGAAATGGAAATATAGTGGCTAGATCGAAATTCAAAAAGTTACAAATTTATCAAGTGCCGTAAATTTTTTACGTATTCATCGAAATCGTTGCATTTGCTATAAAATGGTCAATAGAAAAGTCATCCCCAGATTTTACAAAAAAAATTTCTTAAATCTCAAAGGTCGATTTGAAAAATAGCTGCTACAGAATAAATTGGTTAGGGCAACCTCCAAGATAAGCCAAAACCGACGACTTGGTTCTTCCATTAATAACTCACATCAGTAAATGTGTCCACCAATATTTGAAGTTTTATAAGGCTAGGCAAAAATTTTATTCAGCAGCTTCACAAATAATGTAACAATTGAAAATAATATAAACAACTTGAGTACGTATTGTGATTTTAGAATTTCTTTTGTTCCCAAAAATTTAAATCGTGCACTGTTCAACATAATATAATTTTCATATCTCTCCTCGTTACTTTTTATTTAGTATTATAACAAGAGCAAAGATTGTTAAAATTCTTAAAATTAATGTTTCCTTAAAAGAGTAATTAAAGCGATAAAAAATTGTAAAATAAAAAGCACAAGCTACTTTTGTTATGCAACTTATTACCCAAAACTAATATTGATTATATAATTACTACAGTATCTCAGCAAAAAATCTAAAAATATGCAAACAACAAAAACTGAACATTGTTCTAGTGTACACTGCCGTAGATTCTCGGATAATCGAGAGTCTACTGCATTCATATCCACCTATAAAAAATCTTCCTTATATACGTACCATGCATAGCTCAATTCAATTAAAGAAATTAAATTGTACTTAATTTTATTGCGATGGGAATACGGCATAGTTTACAAAGAGAACTGTACTATTCCAAAATAAATTTTGTATTTCATTCTTATTAGTTGCTATATTAATTAGCAGCGATGAAAGACATTACGTACAATACTTGTACTGACTAACAAACAATGCTTTAAAGATTTTTTCAACTAGTTCAATTGTATTTGAATAATAATAAATAAATTTTGAAACATACTATACATTCGTTACTTTATTTTTTGTAGAAACAAACTACATATATCTTAAATTTGTCCTTTTCTTTATTAGTTGGTCTTTCACGCACTGCTTTTAATTTAAGTTGGTGAATAGGTCCTTTATTATGATGTCGAGTCATGCAACTTGTGCAGTTAAAAAAATTGTGGTACGTAAATGACGCACACGTGATAAAATTTCTTAATTTTCAATCATTTTGAAATTTATTCAGGTATGTAATTGTTCATATTATATCGTATTATTGTCTTATATACATTAACCTTTGTTCTATATTTAAAAATATTAAAAAACTAATATTTTATATATTATGTATTTGTATGCGATTGCGAATTTTAACCAAAATTTATAAATGCGCGTGCAAATTTTAACTGACCTCAGAATTTCAATCGCACTCCTTACAAAATTTTAACTTTAAATTCACCGTAAGTATTAATTATCAATTTTTTTTCTCTTGGCCACAATACTTAAATGTTAATTTGCAATTTTCACATGTGTTTTATTTTTAGGTGTTGTTTGCTCGGTCGCCATTAAAAGATAGTTTCTTTACGATCTGTTTACAATGTTCCTAATTAATAAATAATTTCAACATTTATAACACCTAGTTGAAGTTCATAATACTCCTTCCTATAATAAGGAAATTATGTTACACTTTCCTAACATTTTTAGTTTAAAGTAATAATTTTAATACCATATAATGAAAAAAAAATCCTTTTTGGTAGAAAAAAATTGAATAATCAGGACCATTGTCTTAGGTAGATTGTGTAATTTGTAATCTAATTCTACCTTTTTTCCCTGTATATTTATAAATTAATAAATACCATATAAACAATAACAGGTAACCTGAGTTAGCAAGAATTATGTTTTATGATGAAACTTGGTTGGTTACCGGACCAAACAGAAAATGAAAAACAGAACATGAAAGAACAGAACAGTGAAAAAGCAGAACAATGAAAAACAGAACAGTGAAACAACAGAACATTATAAAAATAGAACAACTATAAAACAGAACAATGAAAAAAACAGAACATTGAGAATGAGAATAACGGAATAAAGTTTGGTCAATTATTCGCATGAGTTTTTATTATTTAGTTATGATTTTGTAATGAGTTTTGATTATTTAATTGTTATTTTCAGTTAGTAAAGCGTTTGTCAAAACGAGCCGTAGCGGACCGGAGCGAAGGCTGTGAAGGGTCGATTTTGACTAACGTAACCACGGAAAATCTTGAATTCGTCCTAAAAATGTACGCTACATTTTATTTTTTAATAATTGTTCTTAGAACGTCACTCACTATTTAATATTTTATACAAATTAAAGCATTCTCTTACACATACGTGTCGGCTGGGTCAAAAAATTGTTAAAATACGTTATTTTCGGTGTAATACGTCCTTAAAACTCAAAACTAAATAATCAAAACTCATGCAAACAATTGACAAAACGTCATCCGGATGTTCTCATTTTTCAGTGTTCTCTTTTTCCTTGTTCTGTTTTTTCATTGTTCTGTTTTTATATGTTCTGTTCTATCATGGAACCCTCAATAATTATCGCAATATTTTAGTGTAGGGTCTAATTTACTTATTCCTCATATGTTTTATATTTTTTTTTTAATTTTTACTAGTTAAGTGTTTATTAAATTAACAAATACAATTTCAAAATTTAACTTAAAAGTAAATGAACAGCTGTTTTCTTGCTGGATGTAATACCAAATTGGTTAAATTTTGAAAAACATATGAGGAATAAGTAAATTAAACCCTACCCTAAAATATTGCGATAATTATTGAAATACTTATGTGATACCAAAATGGTTCACTAATATTGATTTCCACTTATCCGCCAAACATTTCTTAGTTGCACTAAAAGAGGTCATGTTTTTTAATTGTAGCAATAATAAAAATATACTTTATTCGAAAAATTGGGTTAATGCGTACGAAAAACTTGATTGGTTATTACAGTAATATTTCTAATAAAAAATTATCTGAAAAGTAAAACCCAGAAACTTCGTTGCAGTAAGGCACAGTGAATTGTTACATACTTATATGAAAAGCTTTACTATATTGCACATTTTACAAATGTTTTTGCCAATTTGTGATAAAAATTGCTTCTATACTCCCTAGTCGCATAATTTAAAGCTATATTTTCAGATAAGTATACTTTAGATTGTCAAAAAACTATCAAATTGTTCAGAAAAGTTTATCAAATTTAATGAAAATTGATTACCACGTTAAAATATAACGACAAAGAAATATTAACAAAATATTCTCAATCAATGTAGCATGGCTAGCAATATTTATAACTTCCATGATATTCTTCGTCATTTCAATATTTAATTACAACACGAACACGAATCTTAAAATTTATTACATTTTTCAGTTTTTGATAAAAGTGAATTAGAATAAGTATTCATACGCAGGTATGTATTTGAAGAAACAGTAAAACCGGTGTGGATGTACAGGAAAAATATAGTAACAATTAAATAATTTCACATAATTTATAATTTACCTGAAAAGTAGGTACAATGGTGTCAAGTTATAAGCAACCCGATAACGACGACCTAATGTAAAAGTTCCGACAAAACGACTGTATTACATATGAGAAAAGAATATATTTTGGATCATCATTTTTTAATCGATTAGAAGAAAATTTAAGTAACAATTATCTATCTTATGACACATGAAACAATTCCAAGGTGCCATAAACTCATTGGGTTTTCCATTATATTTAATATTACCCAACCTATTCTCTATTTAAAATGTAAGATGCTCATTTCTGTTGAAAAATGAACTCACACTTGGTTTTCCGGTTATACTTTTTAGATATATATTTTGTATGCTATAAACGTACAAACTTACCCACTTTTGAAATTTTTAACAATAAGGTGTTTAATTCTCTTGGCATAAAATATGCGATTCCTTACCTGTAACAAAAAAATATATTTTAATAAGTAATTAACATATTATTAAAAAAGAATTTTTTTAAGGAAATGTTCAATATTAAAAGTTTGCCATATATACGAGCAATCTCCACAATAGAGTAAATTTCGAACATTATTTCTACAACAAATTTTCTTTATAGGCAATAAAAACATTCATGAGAAAACACGATAAGTTCCACTGATTCCTTTCATTGTATTTTAAGAATACGAATAACAATAAATTACTAATCTTCGAATTTCTTTTTCCAATTTAACAGACAGCTAGTTAATTTGCACCAATACACCAATTTACATAAAGAAACGATAATTTCATGACTTGTCTTATAAAATTGAGTTCTATTTGTGTCATAGATTTGAACCAAAAATACGTAATTTTAATTACGAATTTTTCACAAGCTGCAGTAGAAGCTTTAGTTAGTATAGTGATCGTAGTGACAAAAAATGAAAATCAACTTGCAAAAAAAAAAAATAGGTGTTCCATGTATGTACCTAATATTAGAATTTTTTTACTTTTAACAGAAAATGAAACACATTCTTGGTATTTACAGATAATTAAGCTGAAATGTATGCAATCATTCAAAAAACTGAAAATAGCGAAATTGTTTATGAGAATTTTGTATTATTTACTTACTGATCAACCAATACCTATGGAAAATAAACAAATTCGTCGATTAAACAAAATATACTAATTAAAAGACCTCTGTTGAATTTTTTATGCGAGCCATTTTAATTAACCAAAAAATTAAATTATTATATTTATTTTAAAGGAAAAACAGAGCCGATATATTACGAGTATGCTCTAATTTAATATTTAGTTAAGGTTATTAATTAGAAGTGGGATTGGCGATGCATGATTGACGACGTTTGTATTCTCAAAGGATTCGTGGACTCTGGTTACTTTATTGAGGAGACTTGCAACGCCTAACACATATGATACTAAAATGAAATTAAGTTAATAGGATAGGTAAAATAATACTAACGCTGGAATAATTTAACAATATTTTAATTTTAATGAATGACAAAAAATATTTAAAATTTGGGTAATGGCCTTATGATTTTCATAATTCAAAAGTTCAATAAAATCTACAATAAAGTAAAAGAACTGTTTATATTTTATATTTAAAAAATGCCGCATTGCAGGATATATTTGTAAAATAAATTCGTAACACAGCTGGGATTTAATACAGTAACAAAATACATCGATATAACAGAACATAACTTAGACACCTCTATAGTCAATACTATGCGATTATAGGAAATGGTTCAAACGGTAAAATACTGCATATTGAAGGAAAAGCTTGTGTAATGCAACATTTTTCCTTATTTAACTGAGGAAAAGATGGATTAAAATCACTGGTAAGCTTGTAGATCAAACGGACAGATTTTAAAATTTCAACTGATTTCTAATAAAAATGTTGTAATAATTGCAAAAAAAGTATTTTTACCGCAAATTATCAGAAAATACGTTACAAATAAGAGTATTAGAAATTGTATCAATTCGATCACAAGCCGTATCCCATTATAGGTATTAGGTATTATGATTAAGAATGAAGCAGTATGATTATTAAAGAGCAAAGTTCAATCTGGTGAAATTGCATGCACAATATTCGTGCCGTGATACTCAATAATGTTGTGTGTCCAATATTCTACCATAAAAGATTACCCACTGGGACGACTCCTCCTACCACATTTCGAATTTTCCGCTTCGTAAATTCAATTTCAAATTGTGTTCACTATAACACGCTCTTTATTTCAAGTACGTATATCACTTACATAAAAATTTGAACAAAATGTAATTCCGAACTTTTCAATACATTTTTCATAAATTAAATCATTTTAATTCGTACATAATTGGAAAATGAGTTAAACCGAGTTAAATCATCAGAGAAATTTGATAAATGGTGGTATGTTATTAGAATTTTGAATTTATTGGTGAAGAGTAAGAGTTACTGGTGGAATAACTAACTAAATGTTCTAACTTTTGATATTAAAACTATAAACGCTGTGATGGTTAAAGTTAATTTATAGCATTGGCATTGGTCAAAGTGAACATAATGTAATATGCGATATTTTTGTTCAATTTATAATTTCATCAATACAAGAATTTACAGTGATATTATGAAAATGTCGGATTCGAAATAGGGCTGCAGTCGGGATTCTGTAGTAAATAGAATTGGTATCAAGTTTCTGTTGAACCTTGTATGCACTGTAATTGCGCATAAATGTTGATAATACCAAATAGAGAGTCGATTTTCAAATTCATTAAGGTAAGCTATTGATTCTAACACTTTATAACCACAGCAACTCGTTTATTATCTCATGAACCGAAGCATGTAATGTGCACAACTTCAACTATAATTAGCCATAAAATAATAACAGATAAATATAATTAACGTGGATACATTTAATTAAAATTACGAGTAATAATGTCAATTATAGCAGTGATAAATTTCATGATTAAATTAATTAACTAATGGCGTAGCAATGAATTATAAATCAAATATGACAAAGTTATGAAAATAAGCATAACGACAATTTACGTATTTTGCATTATTATTAATCTTTTAACTATTAAACGGTATATTTTACGGGTTTACATCATTTTCATTTTCCTTCCATAGTCTTCCATGACTTCCATAGTAATTTTCCTTAAAAAAGTTGAGTTTTTATGACGTTTTAGGAATATTACATTTTAGTACCTTCATGATAATTTATACATAATTTGAAAAATACATGCTAGAATAGAAATTCATATATTATATACAAATAATAATGCACGTTATCATACAATAATATTTATTATATGTATATCGATTCGGAACACCTTTGTTACGTTTAGGTTGCGTGGCTTCTTAAAATAAACACTTCCATATCTAACGATAACACATTAACACCATATATGTATATATGAATGTGTGTACTATAAGAATAGTTTCTACTCTGTACCCCAGCATCAATATCATTCAATCTAACCACATAATTAAGCTGCCTAACCCATTAGCTCATGTAAAATGATAATCTAACTCAACTGAAGAGAACTTCTCTATTCCAGCTAACAGAACAGAAATATCCATTATTTATATTATACCTCAAAAGTTGAATGGGTAAACAATGATAATTGATTTTATATGTAATATATAAATTGTTAAGCGGTGGAATTAATAATAAATTAAAATTTAGAAAATAGCAAGTAAAAAATACAGTATAAAAGAGATAAGCTTCTACTGAAAGATTTTGTAAATATTGTGTCTCTTATTGTTTATTCATAATTTTATTTTACTCTTAACAATTTTAATTAGGGCACGCATTAATGGGTTATTATAAACGAACGTATGAAAAGTAAAACATCTAAATACACAGCAATTTAACTAAGAAAGGTAGTATGTAAAATGACGTTTGTACATAACAAGTATAATACTTCTTCAGGTATCTATTACTGATATACATATGTGCATATAAAACAAACAAAAATTTAAATTATTACATTATTAATTTTATTGATTTGTACTGTCCCAGTCATTCAAAAAATTTGTGATAGAATATAAGTGATAAAAGTGGCACGCTTGTATCGTATTGTGTTTTACTTTCAATATTTTGAAAAAATATTCAGAATATTTATTAGCTGCTCTACGGCTGATATAATATTCCAATATATTTTCTAATTCGCATGATTTAAATACCCCCACAATCTTAATAAACCAAATCATGATTTTTATAATTAAAATGACAGACTATAGCTATTCTAAACGCATTAAACTAGCATAGGTACACTGTCACTGTCGTACATCCGTCTATGAATGCAAATTTTAGCAATAAGTTAACTACATACATATTCTATGGATACACTCTGCATACATTAACCCAATAGATAATTTGTTAAATCAAATAACATAATAAAGTTAAATTTGCAAATATTTCATCGATATTTAAAGTAATTGCTAATTTCTACCTCTAAACCAATAAATGATTTTCAATTATGTATGCGATTCAAACTGACATAATATATAACTTATACTACATTGTTTATTATTATAGTTAAATTTAAATTAATTTTTATAGTAGCAGTTTACCGGTGTTTCTCCGCTAGTAGGTATGTACGTATTTTTAAATTTAAAATTGATATAATAACCAAAATTATATACTATTATGAGTTGTAATTAAATAAAGTAGAAGTAAGTTAAAAGAAGCAAGCAAGATAATTATAGTGTCGCGAAAATAAATTACCAAGAAGCAGGAATAACCGCAAAATTAATTGGTGATATTATTAACGAGAGAAGTGCATTTACAAAATTTCTCTAGTTCTAGTAAGTAGTGGTGCATGCAGATTAGAACTTATGCAAATAACAACATTAGCTTTAAGTGCAAGGAAAGATAGCGTCTATCGCTCATATGATACATACCGCTATGGGACCTGATAACTTTGAGTCTTCTGCTTTCAAACTTCTCTCATATCACCTGCATTTCTCATTTAATTACTCTTTCAGTTTATAATAGAAATGTACCACTAGGAAATAATAATAATAATAACTTGACAACCAAAGTTTTAATGAAATTCGGCTAATGTTCATTATGCATAAAAAAGGATTATTAATATTGTGTAAAATGATAAGAGTGAAAATTACCTTATAAACCCCCAACATTTATAACGACTTTGTAACTAGAGAGAAATACAAGACTTTCACATGCGCCAATAAATGGGAATCGATTTTTAGAAGAAAAACTGACGCCATTTTGCCATATTATGGCTCTCCTAATTTCAAATTTGAAGCAAGCTTTCCGTGTTTATAAGGTTATTTTATTTAAATTAAAATTTTAAAAATTAACAAGTTAACTGAACAATTGAGCTAATTTAATTTTCATATTTTTATCTTTCCTTGCTGAAAACTTATTAAAAATTAACAGATTAGCTGAACAATTAAACAAATTTATTTTGCATAAGCTTTCAGGAAATGTTTAATATAATAAGGTTTACTTAAGATTTAACAACGTTCTTTAGTCTATGGCACAATAAAGTTTAAAATTTGTATGCGTTCGTTCTCCCAGCAATCTTTAAGTATGTTATGAATATATTGTTCTATTTAAATGATTATGGTATACATGTATACCAAGTACAGTTTGTGCTAGATATGAAGCCTGCGAACCATAAGTCATTATTCGCGAAAAGGCGATACCAATAATTGGTCCTCGATTTTTTCCTTTGGTAAGTATTATAAATACTCAGCAAACAATGTGTCGACCTCAAATGCAACATCTGTGCTGTTATTGGTGAAATCCAGTATTTGTGCGAAAAACGTTAAATATAAAAATAAAAATAATATCTCTTGTTGAAAGACGCTTTATTTGAAGGCACATAATATTACATGTAGATAATAAAAAAAAAGCCAGGTAATAATTGCAAACAGTGGATTGAGAAGGCAAAATATTTAATTTCAAGTTTAAATGAATAAAAAATTCCTCAATAATTTCTTACAATAACGAAATTAAATGTTTTATGAAAAAGTCCTATTTTATAAAAAGTAATCAAATTCAAATTAATAAAATTATTTTTTATGGAACTATAATAACAATATTAATACAATAGGACATCTCAATCAGCCTATATTTTTTATAATATAATAACCTCGAAAATTATATTTGAAAACTATATTTATACAAAATACGTAAATTCAACTTATACGAGTAGTAAAAAGTAAAAAAAATAGCAAATAGATTTCTAGTTATGACTAAGTTAGTACTTAAATCAGTTTTTAATTCAAAATACGTTCTATTTTATTTGGGCCTGTAATGTTATAAAAAAATCTTTTGTCTTCTATAATTTTAAATTTGATATAGCGACGATATTATTTGTCATTCTTGTATATAAATCTTTTTCGGCATGAAAATAGCAATTTAGCGTATTTTTATGTTAACTAATATGTATGTAGATTTTATGCAAATTAAACAATCGATTAAACTTTCTAGACATTTTCAGAAAGAGATTTCCAGACTTTCCGAAGATTTTGGCTAGTGTACCCTCAAGTGAGAATTAAATCTAAAATTTCTTGTGAAACCCATATATGCAAAACCTACAATTTGAATTCCGAACCACGACAAAAGAAAATCTGGCTTAGAACTCGAGAAACGATTTTCGTTCACCTACCACGCCACGCCACGCCACTGTCCGTTACAACCCTTCGTGAAATTATAAGTCGTGTTTAATTTCAGTGATTGAGTGAATAATGCATAATTGCAGGGGCAATTGTAATAAAATATAAAGTTATAATTTTAATATTGCTATTTATTATTGCTCACTACAATGTGTGAATGAATTTTAACTGTTATATTATATTGTACGAGTTATATTGTATTATAGAAGTACGTATACGTATATAAAATTTTAAAACTCTTGTATTTGGAGCAATGGATTACGGATCATAGCACTCGATCAACTGGCATTTGTGTGTAAAAATGCGACACACTAATAGCATTAGCATCTGAGCAGCAAACCCTATAAAATCGATCCCCTAAGAAATCTAACTCAGACTGAAAACCTCCAAAACTATTTCGATACGCACGAGACTTGCATAACCTAACCCACCCATTAAAGGAAAGCGTCACCCACTACGCACTACGAATATTAGATATTCTTAAATTAATAGTCCTTATGCAGAGTTAGGGTGGCAAAATATTTTCATCTATTCGGCTTAGAATTTTATTCAACCTACTCGTAATTAAAATAACAAGTTTTTGATTAAATAAAAAGTGTCATTCCTAACTACCATCGTAAATCATTGCAAAATAAAATCCCATATTTCTGGAATGGAATTTTTAATTTCGGCGATGACATTATCGAAACAAGTAGGTGCCGAGAATCATATGAATATGTAGTATAATTTTCCCCTTGATTGGTATATTAATCGTTCGCGATAGAATTCTCATAAATATTTTATCTGACCGGGTTGAGACACATTAATGCATCTACATTTTTATCTGGAATTCGGCCATGATTCTCGCACGCACCGTCCGAACAATTTATCCCGACAGCATTTTTGGATTTTATTATACTTATATGTGACTTCTCTATTCGCTTCTGAAGGACATTGACCTGTAAAATATTTGAATACATTTGCATCGTAAAGTCTTTGCAGTTATGTGATTCAGCACTTCGTCGACCATAATATCGATGGACCTTTTCTGCACCCCTATGATATTAAATTTCAGATCATATGCCGATAGCATTTGTATCTAGAAATAATAAAACATTATTTTAAATCACTTCCTTTATTAGAACAACAGCATAAAAATATTTAAAAGTGTTAATCGAAGAGAATCCTGCTTAGTAAGTAGAACCAAAATTTTAAGTGTAATTGATAAAATGGATTTTAAGAAATAAATGAATGCAAAAAATTTAAGATAAAAACCTTTCTTTAAACCTCTATCGATTTAAATCAATTCATATAAGAACCAATTGCCCTCAATCGGTTCACTACGGCCTCCACTAAATAACGGATACTAACTTGGATCTTTCAATTCATAAGATTTATTCCCACGCAAATACGTGCTATTTCAATGCAGAATTTAAGCAAGAAAAATAAAACTAATTGGGTATAAAATATGAAAACAAAATATGTGCAAAGCTATTTTAATAAATTTACTAAAAATATTTTAAATATTTCTATTAGTATATTAAGTTCGTACGAAGTAATTCTCTAAAATAATTGCTCGAATTTCTCAAGTTCTAAAACTTGAAGTACATGCTAATAAATGAAATGAAACCTTGGTTAGTATTCATTATTAACTCCTTAATTAACATCTTGCTACTACTACTTGTTTGATAAGTACACCATACACTTTCGATATATTAAGTACTTGCCATACATTTTCATGCAGAAATTGTAAAATTTCCGAATGAAAGTAATTAATTAGAATCGCTAATCGGAAATATTGTTTTTTAAATTTTAATCATTGTGATGTACCTATATACTTATAAGTACTTTATATTATATCCATACGCTATATTAGCTAGTACACGATGAGGTGAGTGAGGACCCTCCCATATTATAACGGTCCAGTTGTTTTCCTTTGTTCTTTTGTCACATTTTTTATATTTAAAGAAACTGATAAGGTTGGCAATGTTTTTTGGTGCAAGTATGTATTCGCTAATGTTTTTAAGAGGCTGCTTTCATGTTCTAATGTTCTGGTACGTAGTAATTTAATAAATTAAAGCTCAATTTCATAATCCCTGGTTATCTCTAACCAAAGGATAACTCTATAAGAAGAATTAAAATAAAATGAGCGATTTCTAAGTTATGTTTTTCTCATATATTGTACAGTATTGTATACACAAGCTGCTGTTTTCTAAATGTTTTGCCTTGCATTTCTAAATAAGCATTATTTTCTATTTGTGAGATACTGGACCACCCAACTGTTTTCTCATCGATTCCTGATAATGTGTCTAGCTGCCGTGTTCTTTAATAATTTTTGTTTCATTTTCGCTTTGTTGATTACTTTGCACACGTGGATGGAAGGTATAGCCTATTTTCAGACTGTCACGGATACTTTACGAATTGCAGCAGAACAGATGTCTTTGTGAATGCTGCACCTATCTGGAAGTCTACATTAGATGTATTTGCTTAAATACATTTGAACAAGATACTTTCATATTGGAATTTAATTTGTCTAAGTAAATCTGCCTGAAACCCGTGGTATCGCTAATGTACCGTTTTTTTAGAAAATTAGTTGTGAATGTACTATTTACATAATATAGTACATGTTTCGGCTACTATTAGACATACTTTTGGAATATTTTCAATGGTTGGATAAAATATAGCTTTTGGCATTGTCTAAAGACAGTATCTGACCTGGAATTTGTTGGGTCTAATTATAAAATGAGTAATAATCGTTGGTCGTTCAAAGTTAATATGACATTTTAAATACTTCTCCCGCCATTCCTAGTCATTTTTAATTTCCAGTTTTATAAAATAATATATTATGCACCCGTACTAGTTTTGAGCTTTAAAATTTTTCATTAGAGTTTGGTTATATCTAATCTCCATTAACAATGAAAAGACTTCGGATTTTCTTATTTTTGGAACTTTTGATTTCATCAGGTCAATAATAACTGTCGATCTATAGTATTTGATTTCATGTTGGTATTTTAGTGGTATCGGCTTAGTACAGAGCTTTTTTGCAGCGGTTAAAGCGATAGAAATGTAAGCAGTCGCTTTTTTGTAATGAGAATGTAAATTTCTTCAGAGCCTAGCAATTATTCGAGTTTAATAGTGACTCTCTGGAGTTGATATTTGGTTGCATAATTTTAAGATATTTAATTCTTTTTAGAATTATATAGCACTTAATTCCGTGGTATACTATTATTTCCTTGGATTCTTGTGCCAATAAAGCTTGCCATATAAACTCGTTGAAGATATTAATTTTCCAATGATTGAATTTATAAAATTGGAATAATCATTAAAATTTGATTAATACATATAACTCAAAAACAAATTTATATTATATTTCATAACATGCAAAATTTTACAACATTCCAATAGAAGTCACATTGTTTGCTTATTTCAACGAATCTGCGCTACATCCGCATGAACCATTCATTTGTCCTAGTGACAGACATGTGAAAAATGAGTAGAATTTAATTACAAGCATTCGTTCTAACAAGCAATAATAGATGCACACAATATTTGTTATAATTTTTGACAACGTAAACAATGGCGAAATAAAATAATTCATCAATACCTTTTTTTGGTATACAAAATCGTTGCTTGTTTTTAAAAAATAACATTAATAATTACAGTGGCATATTGTTTTTTAAAGAATTGTGGTTAATGCTTTAATTTACGTAACTCAATTTAAAAATATGTTTTTGGAGTATTTGTACAATAATATTTATGGATATTCGTTGAAAAATAATTATTACGTACGACTTGGAGTTGAAGTTTTTAGAAATAATTAGGCTCAAAATATTATTTCGTATTATAATGGCTGAGATTATATTTAACGGTTTGGCGTTGCCGTTCATATTGGAGACAGAAAAATAATTGCCTGTTAAGAGAATAAAAGAATATTATATAAAAACGTTGGTTTTGAAATTATATTCTAATTAGAATTTAGTATAAAATTTTTTTGCGATATAATTATTGATAGTAAACATTTATAGATACGCTTAAACGGGTTGATCCTTAGTAGACGTAGCTCTCCTAGTTTTTACTTTTTTGTCAAACAATATGATTAAAAGTTTTATCATCTGCCATCGGTTCTCAGAATAACTGGGATCTTTTCATCTCAAAACTGAAGCACTCCTCCATTTTAAATAGTGCAGCAGATATTAGCAATAAACATATTCGAGTTGCCTCTGAGAAGCATATCTTTCTGCCCACCTGGGCACATTTTTAGATCAAGATTATTATCACCATACAAAAAAATTTAAATTAGTTAATGTCGATATTTTCACCCCCGTTAAACTTCCAGTAACTAATACTGGTTTGGTACATTTATTGGTTTCTTGGCTACTGGCTGATAGGTTACTTTCCTATTTTCAATTTTTTTCTGCCCAATTTGATCGATTATATGTAATTAACTGAAATAAAGAATGAACTTTATTATTTATTCTTTTTCGTCATGAACTGTCGTCCTCTAGCAGCATATCTTCATCGGTTTCAAATTGTCCCCCCGCTGTCACTTGGTCTTACTCTATTTCTTTCTTTGTTTGACTTCCATGATGTTCCATTGTGTCGTTTCATTGCAATATTGTTTCCATCTAATTCGCTTGAACTTGGCGAATATTATTTTGTTTTCTCCTTTCAGTTCTAGTTTTATTTCATGGATTCGGATCGTAGATTCTGGTTTCTCCGTTAATATATTATAATTTCAAACCCAGTAGAATAGTGCGCAAAACTTTTTTTCGAATGTTCGTAAAGGATACCGATTATAACAGTTAGTGTGGTTTTTACTTTAAAATGATGACGTCCAACGGATTTTAATTTGTCATAACTGTACAAATAATATTTACTTATTACATTTGAAATCATAATATAAAATAAAATTAAATTAGCAACAATTACATGTAGCCGTGAAATTAAAATAACTTCAAATAAATTTCATGTCGATCAATAATATTATTAATAATAAATTACCCTGTAAAAGACAATAAAAGTCGAAGAAAATAAATTTTAATTGTAATATATTGAATTGATGTTATATTATGTAACAGTTTTACGCAAAATCAATCAAGTATGTACCTATTTGAGTTATAATTTAAAAAATCAATCGAGCCAATCGTCTGTTGTGGAGATGTCCTCAATTTGCAGACTCTCTGTCGCCAAATGTTGTTTTTTCAAGATTTTCACAAGAATATGAAGAAGTCGTCATAGCAAATATTGCAAAAGTAAGAGTTTCGAAAAAGTTGAGTAAATTGTTATTTCTGTTTAATAAAGACTAAAGAAAAAAATTCAATTTTATAAAGTAAACCATAAAAGTAGGTATTGACTTTACTAGGAGAAACTAGGTATTGATACATTTGAGTAAATAACTAATAACTACGGAACGAACTATATCCTTTATGAAAAGAAAATATCAACATAAACTGTAATAAAAATATTAATGAAAATCATGCAAAACATATCTTTTTCAAATATTTTTATCAAAATATTCATTTAAAAGTAAAATTTTGAACAAAGAATTTCAATAAAAAACGAGTTAATATAAGCACCCTAGGGCTAAAGAAATCGAATATCCTCACTTTCAAAACTCAGTTTTTTAGTTTAAATGTGGATAATTTTCAGCATATAATTCCCTTCCAGCAAATGTATTTTAATTTTACTTTAGCAGTAGATCCTGGTATTTATAGGTAAAAAATGCTCTAAATAAACGTCAGTTTCGTAAATTGCGAATACAAACGAGCCTAAAAAGAAAACACTAACATAAAATATTGCAGACCTTTGCGACTCATTACTTCTAATGCAGCATAACGGCGAAGACTGAAAATCCGTTCTATCAACGGCCCAAGTATTTTCGTTACAAAGGACATTATCAATTGCTGTGCCTTAATGTAATTCGCACAACTCGCTCTGACGTGATGATTTATGTCCTCTGTTTGAACCACAATTCACCAATATTACAAAGTAGGTGCGATATTCGGACAGATTAAACGCTTTCTCATGGGGAAACTTCACATTATTTTGAAAGAAAATACGTGTTTTGCCACAAATGGCTCCTTAGGCAATGAAAGACATGCGCTTACTTGCAGAGGGGCTCTTTATAATGTCTTTTTAAAGAATTGCTGCTGTCAGCTTGCTCGAAACGGTTGTTTGTTATATTAATATCAAGCACTTATTGACAGATTTTTGATATACGCGCAACGAAAAATCGCCTACCTGACATATTTACGAAAATCGATCAAAATATTCTAACATTGTTCAATAGTTAAATTTTCGGCTGGCACACGTACTTTTTTAATGGACAAAAGAGAAGATACTTGATGCTGAAAGGATGAAACTATTCAGTTTTTTTTTAAACTCGCCGGCAAGAGTTTTATTCCCTTCTCATTTATTTATTAATTTTTTTTTATACATTCCCGAATTTCCGGAAATAAGATAAATTTAATAGTTGTATGTTACTAAAACTTAATCATATTACGTATAAAGTAATAGTCTAATTTAGTGTAGTAGTTCTAAAGAACCGTATCATAATTTTAATTGTTGGTACCTAACATATTTGAGGTACCTTGCGGTGTAAGTTTGTTTAACTTCAACCCCTTTATATCTTGCAGACGGGTTATATTTATCGACCATTAATATTACTGTGCTTACCTTACAAACTAAAAATAAATTACTGGTATTAAATAAAAACATCGTAACACGAAGAAGGATTGGTAAGTTGAAAAATCTAAAAAAGTTGCTTAAATTGTCGGATATTGATTTTGAAATCTGTAAAGTAGGTACCCACGTAATATTTATCTTTTTATTTGTTAGGATATTAAAAATGTATTTAATCCAACGGCATCAATATTGATCGAAACTTTTTGTGCCCAAACATCAACTTGGTTTCTTTTGAAGTTTTTAATATCCCTCTGAAGACATTATTGAAGCAGTCAGCAAAATAGGATCTTTGCTTTAGTTGGGTTGCCTCGGGGATACTGTACTTAGAGATCGAACACGCAAGCTATTGCTAACCGACTTTTTTTTTAAGTAAATCCAATTGAATAATAGATAAACGCCGGTTGCGGTAAAAAGAAAACTACATAATCCATCAATATTTTAAGCCAACATTACCTAGCATATAATATATTATTGACATAATAACTTTTATAAATAATATGAATTAACAAGTAGCTAGCTAGCAGTTTAACAAATAACGCATTACTCGTGCAGCCTTATTCAAATTGTTGGCTAATATTCAATCACAATATAATTTAATTTACATTATTTAGAGAAATATGTGTGCTATCCATCAAATGTATTCAGTGAGTCCCTTATCGTTTAATCTATAGTAGTATATGTAAAAGGGGTTAAATTAATATTAAAAAATCAATTTATGAAACCATTACTACTCATAATGAATAATTCAATGATTTTAAGCAACGAATGGGTCTATTTTTTCACATATGCATAAAATAAAAATTAAAATATTCAAAACCAATTAGCAACCCCAAGTTCTCTTCCTGCTGATTCAGCCAAGCGCAATAGATTTTGTTAGTAGAGTTGACCAATGGTTATTGGTATTCCGAGGAACGCTGCACTTAACGACGAAATTAAACATCCCCAAAAGAAACGTGCGTGTAATTAAGAATGTCCTGATGTACCCCAGAGTAGCATACAAGTTATTTAATTACCGAAACTGTTTCAAAATGTACTCTTGTTAGAGTAGCTGTGATGTCATAATTCTCTGTAAATTGGCCTGTCGTGCAATCGACTAGGTACGAGTAATGTGATTGTTACGTAATTTGAAGGGTAATGTAATTGTGCCGACGCTTAGATGCAACCTGCTTGACATTCCAAACGATTTTGACTGCATAGAATACTACTTGAAATTCTTTCTGTAACTGCACGACGAATTTGGCATTATTATATTCATCAATTATTTGGCTCAAATTAAAACAATAGTTTAAACCAATTCTAAATCACAAATAGCATTTGACTTAAAATTGTGAGATTATTTCCAAAACATGAGCTAATTTTATATAGGTAGAGTATTATCCCGCTTATAAGATGCTTATCTTAAGCTTTTCATATTATTTATGCCTTGATGATTCACTTTTGGCTAGAAATATTAGAAAGCATGCATGAAAATTTCCATAAGGATAACGCCCACGAATGCCTTTTTAATGCTTATTGTGCCATTTTAGTCGTTAACGACGTCGGTAATTATCCAACTCAAGAGCCCGAAGAGGGTCCATCTCAAATTGCCGATTGCGTGCTTTGTACTGTCGTTTTCACATCATACGCAATCCCCCTATCTCATGCATCCACTCCCGTAAATCCAAAAGTAATCCCATCATCGAACACGTACTAGATAATAATTTCTTGAATTGGTATGCTGAAAAAGCCGCAGATGTCGGTCTAGATTATCTGAAAATTAATTCCCTAGGTCACTAAATAAAACATAACAATATTCGATGAAAAATTCTTAACAAATTTAGTACCTACGTATGCACATAAAAATAATAGCGAAAGAAAAAAAAGCAGAATTTTCTCAATCCTATTCACATACGCTATTTGAGCTCGTGCGATTACTGCTTCCGCCGTAGTAAATTGCTATTGCATTCAATTTGATTACTAAATAAGTATAACGAAGGGGAACGTTGCGCTAAAACAGCAATAAAGCTTCAATACGCTATCGCTGTCTTCTAGAATTTCAATATTAAACCTAGATTGAAATATATTACTTAAAAAAATTTATAACTCATCCAACAGTAAATTTATTGTTTCTACTACTTTGCTATTTATTTCGTTTAAACTTGGCGACGAAGTGCGGTACTTTGTTGAATTTATTTTGAATTTTCACAACATGATTTTCGACAACCATGGCTAGGATCTAAAATTAAAGCTAGACAAAAACAATCTCATTCACATTTCTATTTCATTCATCAAGCCAATTCCGTTCTAAATTCTTTCCAACTTTATATTTTCTATTCAGATTTATTTATATTCTTTCTTGAAAATGTTCCATTTTTATTCTGATTCCCTTCATTAGCAATACCGTTTCGAATCTATATTATACACAACTGCAATTAAAATTCTCGTTAAAAATTTCAAAATAATCCCTTCTGGAATAAAATTTTCCACCTAGATGAATTTTTAGCTACATTGACCAACAAAAAAGGGAGTTGGTTTCAATAAAAATCTCCTGTTCACTTTTCATAATTTAATTACATCCGTCTAATAAGTATTTACTCTAGCGTATACTACAGACCAGTTAGTTGTAATAATTTATAAATTACCAACTGCAAGATATGAAACTAATTGTACGGCTTAAATTAAATGGTGCTTTGTGATTTGGGATTACAAATAAAATAATATTTAAATTAGAAATTTTAATTTATTCTTAATCAATAACTATTTCAACTTCCGCGGGATATTACAATAGGGAGGATCACTACAAAATTTGTATTATTGAATTGAAACTGAAAGCAAGGGTATTTTATTGGGGAATTATAAATCAGACTTGAGTTAGTTTAATGCAGGCATGAGTCATATAGAATCCTACTATAATTACGTAAAACCCAGCAACGATAATCTTCCGCTTACATAGCTCCGTCCCAGTGCTTCTCCATTCAGACTAATGTTAGTTTTATGTTAATCATCCTCATACTTAAATCGCGTCATGCGAAGCGCCAGGATCAACGTTAATCCAGGCAGTGCATTGGGGGTTGCAAGTTTTAATACCACCGATTGACTAAAGTGTTACTGTGTAAAGCCAAATTAATTTGTCTGGACACAATATCAAATACCCAATTCCAATGTTAATCTCAATTCAGTATTAACTATCCTTTAATAGTGCAACAATTTTAGATTAACGTGAAAAAGTTAGGTGTACCTACACTATACGGCACTTTGTTATCATTTCCACTTTGGCAAAATCATTAATAACAATGTAGTTTAATCCACAAAAAGTAAGACATCATACAATATATTCTACCAACAAAATACTGTTACATGGAGCTTGATGCACGTCCAATTTGACAACACACAATCTCATACTTAAGTTGTCGTTTGCAATAAATCAAGTGGAAGTTAAAATATTGTAACACTTTTGTTTACTTGCACGGTGATAACTTTTTACCGCCATATAACTAAAACTGCTTTGGTTATTTCAAATAACGCACGAATAAAGTTGTTTCACAACAAAAATTAAAGAATGGAACAATTTTGGTTAGGTAACTGTGATTATCCAAATGTTGGATTATATTCAAAGAATATTTATACATTTTTTGTATATAATATGTATTTATTAGGTAGGTACAGAAAATATAAAAAATTTCAAACAACTAGACATAACATGTGTTTATTCAAGAGGTCTAAAAGTTGGCATTATACCAAAGTAGAATTTAAAACCAATTCGAATCTAAATAAACGGTTGCTTGTTCTGTTTTCTGACGGTAAATAAAATGAAAGTTGGTAGATGAAGAGAAAAGGACTTTACTGTATGTACAGATACATAATAATTATTAGTTTTGATTATATGATTTTTTTATTTACACAAATAATGGCACTTTGTAAATTGGTAGTACGATTTCAGGAATATATTAGCAGACACTATTGTTTGATAACATAAAAATACTCAATGAGCAATATTGCAATTAATTGATAGGAAACTGACATTGATACAAATTAATAGTTTCGATTCATTAAAACCTGTGTTTATTTGCGTATCATCCCCTTTACGTCCTTGACGGTTCAATAATTTGCCGTTTCCCGTTTCTCCCCATTGTTCAGCCATTCCGTGCCACCCTATATGTAAACGCCATATATTCGTATTCAATTCCCGCATTTCAAACAGTTTTATAATTGCATTTCAAATTATGATATAAGACTATAATATTCCATTCATTTCTACTATAAATTTAATACAAATAGAAACATTTTAAAGAAAACCCGAACTACTAAGATGTCAAACACAATCACGTATTAAATACAACCCAAGTATGCCATTTTATAAAATATTCAGTTCTCTAAAACCAATCATGGTAACAGCATACCATTCGAGGTATCTAATAATTTGAATAGAAACGGTAGCCAATCACAATATTATTTTATACGTGAGTGTTATGAAATAACGGAAAACTTGTTTCTGATTTTCCGCAATCAAACCTAAGTTGCGAGAACAAAACTGACAGTCATGATGATAAACAGTAATACTATATTATAGTTAATAATAAAGAGAACATAAAACTAAACTTTTTCATTAATTTTGTTCTCCATTAAAACATATTTCTCTCTCTCTCTCTCTCTATCTCTTTCTCAGATGTTTGTATAATATTATGGAACCGTGAGTATATAAGTAGTAATTATTTATCGTTGGATATCAACTTCCGCCTCCGCATCATACCTTTCCTTAGAACTGAGGTTTAGTATCGAGTACATGCAAAGTTTTCAACAAACATCGATTTCGAACGACAGTTTTAGAGAAGAGTATTTAAAGCATTTAGACCGTCCCCACAGTTGCCTACATCGGCTTAGAAAATTATTGTGCTCGGTTGTTTCCAGCATTAGTATTTAATTTTGCTGTATAGCTCTATCAGAAGTCGAACTTGGTAATTTCACCTAGGTTTATAACACCGGAGGTGTAATAGCGTACTAAAAAAACATCCATGTAACTTCCACCTAGGGGTGATAGGTTCTGTTCCCTGTTACTATTAAATTATTTGTAGCGATTATTTGTTTCACGTTATGCTACACGTTTTTATTTGAAATTAGTCAGTAATAATTCTCTTTCTCATCTCTCTCTCGGTTCTTTCTCTCAGCTGTTTGTATTTTCCCCAAATTTTTATAGATGGCTGGATATCAGTTACTTACTATGCCACTCGTCCTTTCCTAGCGCTGATATGGAATATAGAGGATATACAGTTTAACATCGATTCCAAACGACAATGCCGAGAAGGGTATTTTAACCATTTAAGGAGTAACACTCTAGGATTTTTAATAATAATTTTTTGAATTAATTTATAGTTCAATATCTTACAATTTATCTGTTAAAATTTCATATTGATATTCCAAATATTTTCGGAACTATAGCATTTAAAGCGCAATAATAAGACGTGGGTAATAACATACCCAAGTTTATGAAACAACTGTCGGTTAAACACAATAAACTAAAATGCAGCTTTATTACTTTCAAAAATTCAAAAATTAACTAGTGAAAATTAAAAATTTTTAATTTTTTATATGTGGATAGCATCCCTCTGCAATTGTGCATTAGCGTAGACCCCGATCACGAAAACTGTTTAAAGTGGTAAAGTTATCGTCGATATAGCCACAAAAATTGCTGTATGTACATTTAACTGTAGTATATCGAGTATTTAAAAAAAAATTTGGTATGACAATTGAACCCAATTGCTCAAATTTCTGTTCGGAATTTGATGCACGCCGCAATAAGTTCTCGGAGCGATGGCTGTCCGACGCTGCAAAAGAGACTCGGCTGTCGTTAAAATCAGTCATATAGAAAAAATAAGAGCAGTGCATTAATATAGAAAGTCAATTGTATGGTGCAGATATTACACATTAGAAGTAAATAAAAAATTCTAAATTGGCCGGCAACATAATTTTAACAGATTTTAACCGATTTTCTTGAAATTTTAACTGTAGCTATAAAATTAAATTATCTAAAAAGTACGTAGGGATTTGACGTTACATCGTAAACTTTTCTAGTTATAAACAATTTTTCAACAAAAATGGAAATTTGAAATAAATCGTGCACTATTCTTACAAAAACCAAAATTGTTTAATTTCCCTATGTACTTCTCGAAAGTACTTCTATGTACTGCTCTGACCAGCAGTGTAGCGTAAAGCATACACCGGCCGACTGGAGAGCGGTAAACCGCGGTTCGACTCCTAGTCGAGTCGAATACACTGCTGTGATCAAAGGTCCAATATCAATCTGTGGACCGTGGGGAAGGCAACGGGAAACCACCCCATGAATTATATTCCCATGAAAATTCATCTTGGCTTCGGCCAAGCTGGGTCTGACGCTTCTGTCAAGAAGCAAACGATGAAGAAGAAGAGACTTCTCGAGATAATCTTACCGAGAACTGCAAAAAAATTTGTTTTTTGTTCAAGGTCAAAAATTGAAAGAGAAAACTTGCCGGCCGCAAAACGCTATTTATAAGGGAGGTTTCCTTTACTGAGATTTGCCGCTGCCATTTTGTAAAAAAATTGCAATAAAAAATTATAAACTATTCTTTAAAATATGTACAATAAATCTCTTTAAACAATTTTTTATTGTATTTACTATAAGGCCATAAAAATTGTTAAAATTATGCTATTTTTTGTGTCTCTAGAGTGTCATTACCCCTTAAGCTCCACGACTGACTACAGCGACTCGGGAAAATTGTGTCTAGCGTCTACATCTAGTTTTGTCGGGAATAGAACCTTTTAATTTCACCTGTATTAATTTCGGGAATGGTTGTAATTTGGAGAAGTTAATCTTGGTTGTTCTTCATCGTATAGGTCAATAATAATTATCCACAATCTTATGTTTTGAATGCTTAAGATAAACCCTTAGAATATATAGCTTGAAGGGGTTTCCTTTTTTCCTAATTGAAGAAATATTACAAAGTTAAAAGCTTCCAGTTAATTGAACAAATGTTTAATTAGACTTGCTTTCATTTTAATTATTGTAATAAAAGTGTTATATACAAACAATTACTGTAAAAAGATAAGTTCAATCAAAGATTTATTAAATTTATAACTATCTCATTCAAATTAATATACATACAACTAGCTTATAATTATGTAGATGTTGTCGTACAATACAGTTCAACTAATCACTATTCTAACCATAAGAAACGGTTCCAGAGAAACCACTACCTCTCGATTGCAAACAATATGTCAAGTGGTTTGATAATGCTGCATTGAACTCAGGTTTAAAAACGGAAGGAAGCAATTGCTTGATAAATCAATCCTGCGAATATTCTACATTCAACAACCTTAGTCATTTTAGCCCCATCGTATGATCAGTTTTAGACTCAGCCTTCAAATTGAGAAAAATGTTCAAAGACAAAAAATATTTAAATATTGGTTATCTGAAATGTTTTAATATTAATTCCATCAAGTTTTAAAAAATTCGACCAATTAGTTAGCTAATTAAATAAATTTCAAAATATGGTGGTTTTTGAGCCCTTAATATCATATCTCGGCAATATAAAACTAATCAAGAACACCCTAATCATAACAACGTTAAACTTCAATTTGTAGAACTTGTAAAATAAATTTAAATTTAATTTGCAAAAAAATCGTTTTGTCGAGAAAAGTCAATAAGATCTGCAGTGCAAAATTGTAGTTTTGAAATGAAACAATTTTTTATTATGCAGGTCTAGTGTCTGCGCTATCGGGTAAAAATATTATGTCAAAATAACTGGAAAATTTCGTTAGATTCTTTAATTATTTATTTTTGCAAAAATGCAATCTTTAATGACTCTTATTTCGTATATCAACTGCAAGCCACAAGTGTGTCATCAATGAGACCCGAGTTAATCTTATTGCTTTATATATAATTTACGCTCTCCAATCACAGAAAAGCCATTTCACAGTTTGTAAATTACATACTAATTCAACCCTCCGATCGCAATTTCTTCTAAATTTTACTAACCTGCAGAATATATTATAACATAACTGGATAAACCTACAGACATAAAGGCATAAGTATTACCTAAATATCTAAAAAGCATTTTAATGCGAAGGTTAAAATAATTTGGTTCAATTAAAAGATATTAATTTGCAGAAAATTTTAATCGTTTTTAGACTCACCATACATTATATGCCGGCTAAAATATATTATTACCTATTTATCATTATATAAAATTAATGGAAACTAAGTATATTTCGTGTAAGATAATAATTTATTGAGGGTATTAATTAACTCAAACTATAATAACATTGAGAAAACAGGAAGAACGGTTTATCCACAATCAAAAAAGAGATTTATATTAATTCAGACAGTCGGCTATATATTAGAAAGAGAAAAAAAGAATTTGCTAAAAATTGCGAGCAATTTATTTTGAAAATTTATTTATTCTTCGATTTTCTGTCAATTACCAGCTACCAGACACAAATAAATACAATAATTGCGTTCCAGGTGTACTTCATAATCCACTTTCTTTCAAATATGGAGAAAACGGTAAGCAGTGAAGAGGAAAACAACACAACCATAAATATATCTTGGAGAAGATACCCCTCCAAACGCACACGCAACCTACAAAATTATTAACACAAACTGCCGAGTTTCCACTATTAATAATTTAAGCATTACTCTTGCACCCGACAACACAATTTGAATCTTATAAATTGTGTTTTCTGGAAGTAGATATACAAATTTAGTTAAAATACTGTAAACGGAATTTACAAAATCTTGCCATGAAAATAAATAATCGCTCTTGAATTCGAAACTTTATAATTTTATGGTTTAATATAAGAATTTGACAAGCATAAAAAAGCGATGTACATAAAGTTGAGAGATATAAAAAATTATGCAAACCGGGTGTAAAAACCATTAATAAGCAATAAACAGTTCCAGCTGCAAGAGTGGTAAATTTAAAAAAATATAAATCACGTTTATGAAATTACTAAACATGTAATATGCCGCAAACTAATTTAAGCTCAATACTACATTAGCAAAATTAAATTCTCGCCCTAATTTATCGACGAAGATTATATTTCGTTTGAATATTTGAACACATGGTGTTTCGAATCGAAAGAGCTTCACGTAAATGCATAATCCGAGTACCCCTCAATCCGGAACTCCATTAGTGCTGAGCGGCGCCGGAATCCCCACATCAATTCCAATTCGCGCAATTTAGAAAATACTCTAGTTAAGTGTAGAACTTATGACCCAGTTCAAAGTGTTAATACTCGAAGAAAAAGGTACGTTGAGCAGGTTAACAAATACTAAAAGGCAAATGTGGTAGGCAATAAATTTAGCAAGATCTACAATTGACTTTCTCGATTTAAAAAAAGGGATGCTAAAAACCAAAATTCATTAACCACATCCATTACCTCCGACAATAAAATATTCAAATGCCCTAAAACAATCTAAATAGAGTTAATTACATTTATTTAAAATTAAACACAAAATACGCAGCGATAGGTCTTACCTACCCAAACACACAAAATGTACCTGTAATTACATAGAAAGGTATAAATACATTCAACCATATTTAGTTTTATTACCTTTCGAGTATCTTTAATCATTGTCGAGGGATTAATGTTTGATTTCTAAAAAGTCTGTAATAATACTTTAGACTTGATTATTAATACAATAATTTCGCACCCTTAATTTCTTTCTGAAAAAATTCTATCGACATGGGAACAATAATTACTTTGTTAAATAGAAATTTTTGTTTAAACGCAAAAACTCGAAAGACTATTTCAACACATCCAAACATCGTAAGCAAA
Source organism: Lycocerus yunnanus (assembly GCA_036346125.1). Taxonomy (NCBI): domain Eukaryota; kingdom Metazoa; phylum Arthropoda; class Insecta; order Coleoptera; family Cantharidae; genus Lycocerus; species Lycocerus yunnanus. The sequence continues at coordinate 5,476,328 of JARFIX010000008.1, forward strand.
AAACACAAGTTTACAAATACAGTGACTCACAAAAGTGATTAAATGTTTGTGTGTATTTGTCTTGGTCTGTGGTCTTTAGCTTTAGTTTTCTATTACAATGAAATAAAATAAAAACTACTTTATTTTGAGTTAAAATCAAAATACTAATAACTTTAAAAATCATTTCTATGTATTTATTTGATCAATATATTGTGAAATTAATCATTTTTGCGATAAATATTCAGTGTATCAACGTTTGGCTACTGTTTATTAAATTTTTACACTTAGTTAAGGGTGTGTAAGTCGTTCAGATTGAATTAGCTCTTAGCAGCTACATTGTAAGATGATAAATCCCTTTTTAATCCTACCCCGAGGTGCTCGATAGAATTTAAGTTCGGCGTTTGAGGAGGCCAGTGAAGAAAAATGTAATTCTCAACAAACCATTTCTTAAACGATCTAGTAGTGTGCTTTGGATGAAAATGATCTCTGATACTGGCTTTTTTCAATTTCTTAGACTTCCAATTCACTTTTCTGTTCAGCGATTACTCCCTCATTGATGCTAACTTTCTTTCCAGCGAGCATTCTCTTGAGGTCTGCAAACAGGAAATAGTCGCTGGGAGCTAAATATGGAGAATACAGAGGGTGGGGAAACAATTCGTAGCTCAATTCATTGAGTTTGACCATCGTTTTCATCGGCTTGTGACACGGTACATTGTCTTAGTGAAATAACCCTTTTTGGAGTTTACTCCTTAAGAATCGATTTTCATATATAAGGCGCCCGGTATGATAAAAATATGAGGTGTAAAATCTACTGATGAATGACCTCGTTACTTTTTTAGTGCGCACCTATGGTGCGCAAGAAATGACCGCGTTACTTTTTTAGTGCGCACCTATGGTGCGCAAGAAATGACCGCGTTACTTTTAGGCACCTATGGTGCGCAAGAAATGACCTCGTTACTTTTTTAGTGCGCACCTATGGTGCGCAAGATAATATTGCCGGAACATCTAACAACCACGTGGGTAAAAGGTACGTTTTTAAAAACGAAAATGAGAGGCGTATCTTTACATTAGCGCAACCGCACCAAATCCTGCCCGCTTTTTGTTATACATATCAATAATTAATATTGTTATTGTGAAGTTATAATTTTATCATTATATTTCGATATTTAATCCAATTTAGACAATTTCTAACCTAACCAAAAATTATTTTCGATGTCTATAAATTCCTCCAGGTTATTATGATTTATTTTATGAATAATTTTAAATATCAATAATTCAAGTCAATAATTCGATAATATTATCTGAAAAATCAACAATATTTCTTTATTATAATGATGATTATATATAATAATGTTTTTATAAAATTTTCTTTCGAAAAGTTATTTTTAGCATACTTAAATAATTTTCATGTACTATTTATTATTGTACGTAAAAGATTTAGTGACAATTATCTTTTATAACCATATTTTGTTAGTTATTAAGATAATATTATATTTTAAATAAAAATAATTATAATAGTTTTAAAAAATGTTTATAAAAACATTTTTTATCAATTTTCTTAAAGTTGGTTATTTTTACTGAGTAAACTCCAGTCGTGCGTCGGAGCTGACACACACAGTTTTTTTCTTCAAATGGGGCCTTTTGGACGTCCACTGCGCTCATCATCTTCGATGCTCATATAATGCCTGTACGAAATTTAGCAAACCACTTACGAATGGTTGCTTCCGCTGGAGCCGAGTCCGGATAACACGTGTCAAGCCAAGTTTTTGTTCCAGCACTATTTTTTCCCATTAAAAACAGTGTTTCATTAAAACACGAAATTCCTTTTTATCCATTGCTTTTCCAATAACAAAAGTTGCTTTACTCAAAATGCTATAACCTACGAACCAATTGTCCGATCGCTGTCAAATTTTGACAAGTATCGTTTAAAGGTTGGTTCTCACTGAAAATCATATGAAATAAATTCTAGTGTCGCCCTCTCTTAGAAGCGATACGAACGTTTTAGTCGACCTCGTCTAGATTGACTGAACAACTTTTTCAATCGAAATTGTTTTTTGTTTGGAACTATATTGAGTTTGATCCGAATATTAGAGGTAGTACCTGTTAAGTATTTTAATCTAGTTATGGGTCAATCGTAATTCAATTACGTAACAAATTAATCGTTTAATTTCTAACATTTTCAGCTTTGTTACTGGCTTCATCTGAAAAATGTTACTATCTTCATAAAATAAAAGCCGTTTTTACCTCCTAACTGTGTATTAACAATGTAGAAAAAAACTGACGCGAGTACAAATTTCACTATAAATCGCGAAAGTCTAAACGGTTAACTAGAATATTGGAAAATATTTTAAAATCACAAAATTGATCGCGTTCCTTTTTTTCGTATTATTTATATCTGTATTTCGATTGGTATTTTGATTAGCACTAAAATTTCAACGTGTAATTATTCAAGTGCATCACAAGTGAATCCCTAGTAAATTAAATATCAAGTTATGCAGTTGGTTTATGCACTTTATTCTTTCAAAGCACTTTCACAGAACACACTTGATCAATTTTGTGAGTTACTGTATGTGTAAAATTTACTTCAACTTCTCGGATAGTTTTATCTTTAAATTAATTAAAAATCATTAAATTAAAAAAACTTGAAATATTACTTTAAGAGATCCTAGTCACAAACAGGAATGGAAGATCAAACAAGACTGATGTAAAATTATTGATGTAAGGAGCATTTGCCGCCAAGTACGGAGACGCATATTATGTCTGATTTTTAAAAATTTACACTCTAGGACTCCATTGAACTTAAAACATGGTTCGCTCTCTGTCATTTTATTTTTCCAAAATTCAGAGGTTATCAAACTTTTTAACGTTGTCATCTAGAATGTTTTACAGGTCGATTTTCCTTTTAAAACCAGTTATTTACGGTAAATACAAGTAGACAATTCGAAACTTCGAATAAGGACTGATCTGGCTGGCCCATTTAATAACATCATTACATTGCTTGAAATAGTTTAGTTTTATTGTAAAAATTTTAGGCACATACCTGTGTAGCTTAAAAAAAGCTTTGTATCGCATCATCAGTGTAAAACTAGCAAGTAAATAGTTGCAAATACCAAAGTTTAGAGATATAGGCTTAAAGTTTTCATATTGTTACTAAATTAGGGTTTATAAGGCCTGTATTTTGCAACTCATCCCTTATCAAAGAGTCCTTTCACGTGAGGTCAAGTTCGGTTTCTACGTAAAATTAAGTCAAAATTTTGGATGTAAACGAAATTTATTCATTTGTCCAAGAATCATTTTATAAGAGCAGAAACTTATTTCAAGTGTAAATTACCATTAGCATCTAATTGTACTATGGTAATACGTTGGCCGCTTTAAATTTCTAGTACAGGAATGATTTGGAAACTGCTTTCCGAAGGGTTCAAGAGAATGCTTTCAATTAAAAGGATCAATATTTATTATTACAAAATTTATTTCATTTGCGTTCACTTTTACACTTTTATTGTTTTCAACAAGTTTATTTTTCATCTTAAATAATACGTGTGGCAGAAACATGAACAATATAATGTACATCCTTATGTAGTTCCAAGCGGGTTGTTACTTCTCGTCCTTTTTTATTCACATGTCCGATTTCTTCACTCATAGTTATCTTCAAGTTAGCGAACCTCAGATTAAATTGACGAAATAACCAATAAGACGACAACAAAACAAATAAATCAATCATCTGAATGGTCAATTTAACCTGAGGTTCACTAACTTGAAGATAACTATGAGTGAAGAAATCGGCCATAAGTTGTGTATTTGGCAACACGAAGGTTCACAACTGCATCAGTCCGCGGCGACTAAATTATATGAAAATTAGCAGATTTTTGTAATAAGTATTCTTGAGCATTTGTTAGTAGTTTTTTGGTTATTTGCACAATCTATACAAAACTTCTAAAAATTAACCACGAGTAATGAATAATAATCGTGCATTCATCGACGTGTAACCATTAATGTGCACTCGATTTGTAAACAACCGCACATAATAGTAGTATGTGCACCAAATTTCTGAAGAAAACCGAAATATTAACACAATCGAAAAGAAAATATAGTTGAGGTGATAGGCCAGTGTAAATCTAACAAGTAGATACCTTTTTCACAGTACATTCAAAACCTTCAAAAGCGCAGGGTCCCATTCAGCTATGTTCCAAATGCCTTCTGTGCAAATGCCGCATTCAACAATGTGGCGTTTTTACCAGCAAACTGATAATTTTTGGCCAAGATTCGACTCTCATGGTCTAACATTTTTCACTCAAATCAATGTCTGCTGCCGGCTGCAGGTAACATTACAATTAACTAAATATTTAGCTTTATTTTAGAAGTTAGGTGTCTTAGGACCGATATATTCACCTCCTCGTAAAGTGTCTTGTAGCCTTTCCTAGGTAGCATTTACCTGTTCGATAAATTTACAGGTAATTTGTAAAAAATCTAGTAACTTATAAGGCAGAGGAAATGTTTTCTTCGAGGTAGTACAATATGGAGTAATAGAGAGCGCTATATATATATTCTCAAGATAGAAAGAGATGGTATTCCAACAGCCAAATTTTTTAAGTTAAATTGAAATGTCAAAACATTACAGATTATAATAAACTTCTACATTATACACAAATCATTTGTATAGCACGGTAAGTAATATAATTATGATTACAATTGTATATTAATGTTATTATTTTGTAATAACTGAATAAAATTACAGTATCAAAAGTACGAATTAGTGACTTTGAGGCCGAATGTTTAGTAAACGAAGTTTTAAAAGAAACTGCTGTTATAGCAAATAAACAGACGAATGCAGACATGGAGCGTAAAAGAAGAATCATGGATCAAAGTGACCGAAGCATTTAATGCAATTAAATTACAATTACTGCTGGCGCTCGTACTACAAAAAATCTTATATAATCGACATCGAAAATGCCAGTTTTGTTGAATTGGAAAATGTCTCTAACGCAACAGTAATGGAAGTTTATAATAATCTTCCATTAAACACTTCGTATGTACGGGTGGTTCAAATTCGAAGTTCCTTATGGGAAATTCGGTAACCATAGGAGATATGGAAAATGGATGGCGCATCCTCGATCTCTTTTTGAGAAAAGCTTAATGGTGAAAAGCGGATATCGATATCTTTTTCGTTTTCGAGTTATGGCCAAAGTTCGCTTTTTCGACTTTTCGTTAAATGTCGATATCTCGGTTGTTTGTAAAGTTATAGAAAAATATTTATACCTTCTTCAGACACTTTTTAAGGAGAATAAACTGGGCTGAAGGATTTTAAATATCTTCATTTGTTTCCGAGTTATAATATAAAGTTGTGTTTTTAAATAGAAACCATAGTTGGCTATGACATATTTAAATAGAGTTTTTATTCTCTTTTCAATTATATATAATATGTGGAGTCTATTATTTCAGTTTCATCCCGTTATATTAAAAAATGTTAAATTAAAATAAATAAAGATCGGAAAATTAAAAGTTGGCTATGTCAGAACAAAACACTATACAAAATAATTATTGACATCTAAAACGATGTTCTTCAATTGTTTTTATGTGTGTTTTGGTACCTATTTCTGTTTTGAACCTATTTACTTATTTCAAAAAAGGGTCAAATGGCTTATGACAACTATAAAAATATGATATGTTACAATGTTTTATTCAAAGCAATAATAGTGCTGTTATTGAGTTTACTCCTTAATTTAATTTAATTTAATACGATAAACAATAACATAAATTAATTAAAGTAAGTATTCAAACTGGAGTCCATTGTTTGCAATGCACAAATTGCACCTCTTCCTAACACTCTGAGTTGCATTGCGTATGTAAATATTCGATACTGAATTAGCACATTCTCTAAAATTTTGCCTGAGTTCGTTAATGTTGTGACTTTTTTTTATATAAATTGTCTTTAATATAACCCCAGAAAAAGAAATCCAGTGGTGTTAAATCTGGGGATCGTGGTGGCCACCTCACTGGACCGTTAGTTCCCATCCAGTTGTTTTCAAAATTTCTATTTAACAATTCCTTGACAACTCTTGTATTATGAGGTGGTGCACCATCTTGTTGGAAGAATATATGTCTTCTTTCAAGTAAAGGTAAATTATCTAAATAATCGTTAACAATATTTTGATTTAGTATTTCATGATATCTTTGACCATTTAGGTTTCCTTCTTACATATAATAACACAAAATGCGATTGCCAAGTAGGGCACACCAAACACTAAAGCCAAATCGTCCTTGGGTTTGGACGGCGACGGAACGGTGGGATTCACATCGGACCAATGGTGTTCATTGTGTCTATTAAAAATTCCAGCACTACTAATATAATGCTTCGTCTGTTCAAATCACACGCATGAAAAACGATGGATCTTCTTGAAGTTTTAGACAATACCAATTGCAAAATTCTAATCGTCTCTGACCATCTGTTGGTTGCAGATGATGTATTTTTAGAATAACGTAAGGCCTGAATTTATATTTTTTCAATATACGCATAGTTTTACTTCTTGAAATTCCCGATTCAGCTTCAATTTGACGGGTTGAAATTGAAGGATTTGCAGCTACAGCTCCTAATACATTAATTGTAGTTTCTTCAGCTTCTTCCATATTATAATTTCCTCTATTAGGTTTGTTAAAAGACCCGTGATCAATAAGATTTGCTTTCAATTTATTAAAATACGATTATGAGGTTGTCTTCTTTCAGGATAGCAACTGAAATACATTTCAGATGCAAGAACAGCACTATTATTGCTTTGAATAAAACATTGTAACATATCATATTTTCATAGTTTTCAAAAGCCATTTGACACTCTTTTGAAATAAGTAAATAGGTTCAAAACAGAAATAGGTACCAAAACACACATAAAAACAATTGAAGAACATCGTTTTAGATGTCAATAATTATTTTGTATAGTGTTTTGTTCTGACATAGCCAACTTTTAATTTTCCGATCTTTATTTATTTTAATTTAACATTTTTTAATATAACGGGATGAAACTGAAATAATAGACTCCACATATTATATATAATTGAAAAGAGAATAAAAAACTCTATTTAAATATGTCATAGCCAACTATGGTTTCTATTTAAAAACACAACTTTATATTATAACTCGGAAACAAATGAAGATATTTAAAATCCCTTCAGCCCAGTTTATTCTCCTTAAAAAAGTGTCTGAAGAAGGTATAAATATTTTTTCTATAACTTTACAAACAACCGAGATATCGACATTTAACGAAAAGTCGAAAAAGCGAACTTTGGCCATAACTCGAAAACGAAAAAGATATCGATATCCGCTTTTCACCATTAAGCTTTTCTCAAAAAGAGATCGAGGATGCGCCATCCATTTTCCATATCTCCTATGGTTACCGAATTTCCTATAAGGAACTTCAATTTGAACCACCCTGTACATCCCAAACGAAGTTAAAAATAATAACAAACAGCACGTAAACGTATGTCTTTTTTTTAGCATAGAATTTCTAGTAAAAATTGCTGTTTCGGGTAATTCTTGAACCCTGTCACATTAAGGATTCCAAGAATTAAAAAACTAAAGGAAACTAAAGAGTTTACGGTAACAGAACTTTTCAAAATGTGGCCACTCACTACCCCCCTAGAATTAATAGAACTTCAAAAGAAGGTGGCTGAACAGGAAATTGACGAAAGAGCAGACCGTGAGCATTTTTTACAAATGAAAATCTTAGAAAAGGGAAAACTTGAAAATAAATAATTAATTATACAAATTAAATAAAGTTTTCCATGCATGTTTTTATTATTTATAAATTTCTATAATTTAAAAAATCAGCACGATATAAGTAATACTTTGGATCGTTATTATGCACATTTTCTTCGACTTCAAAAAGGCTTCATTTTCAAAACTGCAATGCCACGAATTTTGTAATTCGAGTCACAAATGGGTTAAACAGTTAAAGAAAAAAACTCTTTCAATTTATTCATCCTAAAAATATGTTTTTTTTAGAAATGTCTTTCAAACTCCACAACAAATAAGTATCTACCTACACTTTGAATTTTTATGTGTATAGTTTATAGAACTAATTATTGGAGAAAAATCTTTGAAAAAATTCTAAGCCATCTCAAAAATTTAGGTTACTCCATTGGTGAAGTCTGTTTCACTATTGTCGTCAATTTCGTCTAAGATAAGATCAATATCATCTATAATATCTATTTTGAAATGTCACAAATATACAAACAATTTATAAACTGTAGGTTCGGATTTCACTTGTAACGCTTTATTTGGTATTCCAAGTGACTTGTAACTTATCTTACCCGTAACTCATATTTACGAGACGGTTGACGCTACTAGAAGGTGAATAATATTAAGGTGCGTATAAATCTGGCGCGACGCGCGCGCGACGCGCCTGGGGCGCGACTATGGCGCGCTTGGGGCGCGCCTGGTGCGCGACTGTGGCGCGCCAACCCCGCGTCATTACATTGTAACTTTAACTTGTAAAAGATTCAAATACTTTTAATTTAAATATCAAATTTTGAATTAAAATGAAGTCATGTTTTCTAATAGTAATACTATTTTTCATTTTAATAAAATATTATCGAAAGATATGACTTTTAATCGATTTATTAAGTTGGGAGAGATGGTAAATAAAACTTTAAATCGCTGTATTTTTTGGGAAAATTTATTTTAGCAAATGTTAATACAAAAGGGATTATATGTATATAAACTAACACTAAAATAATATAAACTAAACTTTATTTGTTTTAACAACGTAATATTAAATTTTCAAAAATAGCAGTGATTTACCATCTCACCCATATCACTATGGGTTAGTTGATGAATGACATATGGGTGAGATAGTAATTAAAATTTAGGGCCTTATTTCCGTCATTCGCATCTTGCGATGTTTTTTAAGTGTTTCTTTGATATGCATTTATATCACTATAATTAGCAACAGGTTTGTACAACGTATCGATAGCGAACGATGTCGTTTTTTGCGTATGTTTACTTACTTTTTTTTGTTTTCAAAATTAACTTTAGATTGTGCCTTTATTATTATTAATTATTACATTATTATTATTATTATTATTATTATTATTATTGGATTAATTAACGTTACGCTTAATGAACATAGTAAAGCAGCAGTCAATAATTGTGCAGCTTAGTGCACACACAAATTATGAAACGAAATCCTTCCTATCGAATTTTTTTTTGATTGCTGAACAATTTTTTTTTCATTTTCTTTGGGTAACAGCGACGATGGACCCAGAGGGTTTTTTTCTAGGCAATTAATTTTTATTCTTCGTTTGAGTGCAGTCCACGGCACTCCAAATAACGTTTAAGAATTATTTAAACTCATGCCTTCTTTTCAATTGCACTTTCTGCATTTTCAAAATTAGCACGTCTCTAGTACAAAAACTTTTCAAAATTTCTCCAAAACAAAGAAGATATAAACGAAAATCCTAAGCGAAAATAAAAGATTGTGTACAAAAATGTATCACAACAAAACATTTACTTTACTTTACTACATAATATTAATGTCCATAAAAAATGTAACATATAAAAATTAACAAATTTTCTTTCTGGACTTATGTTGTTTTTGCTGGAAATAGGGTTGAATGTTTAATAAATCGATTAAAAAGTCATATCTTTCGATAATATTTTATTAAAATGAAAAATAGTATTACTATTAGAAAACATGACTTCATTTTAATTCAAAATTTGATATTTAAATTAAAAGTATTTGAATCTTTTACAAGTTAAAGTTAAAGTCGCGCGCGCGTCGCGGGCGCGTCGCGCTAGATTTATACGTACCTTTTGTAGTCGCAGGCGCGGCGCGCCACAGGCGCGAGGCAGGCGCGTTGTAGTCGCAGGCGCGTCGCGCGCGTCGCGCTAGATTTATACGCACCTTTACGTTTACCAATAACAAACTTACTTGTAACGTCATTGGAGACTTATAGGGAACTTATGAGGAGGCGAATATATCGGCCCATAGATAATGTTATAACACCGTTTTCGAGTTATTAGGGAAAAATTGAGTTCAGTCACACTTAAGTTTTGGGTAGTTTATCTCACTTCCACACAAAACAATAATTTATATATCTACTGCTTTTATCTGATAAGAGTTCGTAGATAATTTGCAATGTATACTTGCGCATATTAACGTTGGCCAATAAAGTAGCTACACAAATTTCAAACAGAAAAATTCAGTACAAGCACAAACAATTCTAATATATTTAAATTTTATTAATTATACATTAATTTCAAGCTTAAAAATTACATTATTTTGCAGTACCTACTAATGAACCGTTATCCTCGGTATATTGTAATTTTCTTGGAACGTCTTTCATCATCCATTAGACAACATCTAGTGGGACTTTTCAAATACAAAGTGGGTTATTTGAATCATTTGTTTAGATGTCAGAGCTTCTCTACCACTTTACTAAGTAGAGCTCAGAAATCTTCAATCCGACGTACCGTTGGTATGTTTGAAATATTGGCTGCTTTGGGTACAAATTGTTTAAGTACCAAATACAAGGTGTTTCATTGAGTAAATAATCATCGATGGTTTTTTTGATAGTGCAGTGATGATAGATCGGACCAGAATAAAATTTCATCGTTTTTATGATTCGTTTCAATAAAACGTCTAATTCTTTAAACAATATTTCAATGTAAAAAACACTGCATTTATTGCTGAACATTTCGATGGCTGAATGTGTACCTGAGAAATTGGGCACCATATACTAAAATTTTTTATTTGAACTTTGTTTTTGGAACGAATCTGACGCAGGCAATACTATTCTCAATAAAAACCTTTATTTTTGTCACGATTATTGCACGTGAAGTTATTTACAACACAATGTTTGGTTTAAAATAATTTCGTCAAAACAAACAAGTTTAAAGTATTTCAGCCGAATACTTTTCAGTACCTACATTACATATATCATGGTACATTTACTCGCTTGTAATATTTTACACCCACTTTAACAAATTTTGCCCAACAGTTGCTGTTGAAATTTTAAACTTTCACGCTAATTTGCTATTTGAACTTGCAATTTTGTTTACAGCCGCTGTCTTTCAATTTTCGGCGATTTCTGTATAGTCTATTTGATCCAAGAATAAAGTAATATAAATTTTACAAATTGCACTAATTTTATAAATTCATCACAAAATTTTACAAAAAATAATTCGTGAATTGACAATTTGCGATCGTCTTAAAATTAATAAAATTTAGATTATTCTTGGACCAAATGGACTATAGGTGTCAATGATGGTTTACGACCCGATTGTTTTTTATTCACGACTGGTAAACCATTATCATGCCGTTTAAAAATGCTGTACGTGGTTCTACAAGGTGCTATTTATGTATTGAGAATAAATAAATAAAACAATGATTGTGGTGTAAATACTTCTTTATTGTTTTTCAAAATACTCTCCATTAAGATCTACACATTTTTGCATTCGATTAAACCAATTGACATAGCAGTTTTTCCATTCCAAAGTAGGTATCTCCAAAACATGATTTTTGAATGCATTAAGCTTCTTGTGGCGTCGAAAAGTGTAGCCCACGTAGTTTATTCTTCACTTAAGGAACAAATAGAAGTCATTGGGTGCTAAATCAGGGCTGTACGGCGGATGACCCATCAATTCGACGTTTTGAGTGCTCAAATAGCCGGTTGTTTGAGCCGATGTGTGTGAACTCGCATTGTCATGATGGAGAATGATCCGTCTTCGAGGGTTGGTTTTTCTTATTTCTCCGAAGACTTCTGGCAAACAAATGGTTGTATACCATTCAGAGTTGACCGTTCTACGTTGCTCTAAAGGCACGGTTGCCACATGACCATTTACACCGAAGAAACAGGCCACCATTTGCTTCGAGGTGCTTCGTGCGCGAACAACTTTTGTTGGGTTTGGTTCATTTTGGAAGACCCATACAGTCGACTGTTGTTTCGTTTCGGGCTCATAACAATAAATCCAAGATTCGTCACCTGTGTAGATGTTATATATTGCATTTGATGCACCGCGGTTGTATTTTGTAATCATTTCCTTGCACTAATTCACGCGAGTCTGTTTTTGATCAAATGTAAAGTTGTGCGGAATCCCAAAGCAAACAAATTTTTTGACGGCTAAATGTTCATGCAATATCTTATGTATGCTTGTCATACTAATGCCCAGAGAAGTCTCAATCTCACGATAGGTCGCATGACGATCTTGCATTATCAGTTCTTGCACAGCATCTATGTTTTCTGTCACAACAACCGATTTTGGACGACCTTCTTTAAATTGGTCTTCCAGCGAAATACGACCACGTTTAAATTCACTAAACCATCGATGTATTGTGGCCTTGGATGGTGCTTTATCACCAAAAGTCGCAATAAGCTGGTCGGCACATTGCTGTTGGGATAATCCACGTCGAAAATCATAAAAAATCATCGCACGAAAATGTTCACGATTTAAATCCATTTTTCACACAGATAAAATTTTCAATTGACTGTTAACAATACAAATGGCGTCTGTATGACAAAATGTTCTGATTACTTATACTGTCAAATTTGTCAAACTTCACGATTCCACACTTGGATCGCATCTAGTAACAGCAGTATTGCCAATTCTCAATACATAAATAGCAACCCTCGTACGACTAATTTTCTCACTTAAAAAATGATTTAAAACGAACTCTCTTTACAAATTTAAATACATGTTTTACTCAGAGTTTTTAAGTTAGAAATTAATTTGCGCAACTACTTTATTGCTATAAGTTATTATAATAATAATTAGAAAGAAAACAAATTCATACCTACCTACTGTTTACCCAAAACGAAGTTAACACGAATTATCGATTTTCTTAACATACAAAGGTAAGCAACAGTGGTGGACTTACCTAGAACAAAAGAAAATAACATATTAGTACATAATGAAAACAACAATATCATAACAAAAGAAGCTTTTATTATTAGATTTGCAAAAACCTAAACCACAATATCAAGTTCGTTATAAAAAATTTAATATAAATAATTACTTGGTAAAATAGGTATGTGTTAAGAGCTCTCTACCCCACCAAATTTGATCAAAAGTTTTTTTTTATTTTGTTTCGTAACTCCTGACCAGATTGGGTCGTGTGGATACCCAATTAACCTTATATCCGGCTGAATAATTTTCATAATTACAGGAAAGCTTCCCGAGTTATTACTCGATAAAAAAATTGATACATAGTATAGCCATACAATAGTTAGATTGATTAAATATAAATCGATTGTATTTAACATACGTATTATATTTGTACAAAATTTGCATAAAAAATATATAATAGATTCAACATAAACCATTTAAATCAAATTTAAATCTTATAGAATTAAGCATAAAATATAATTGAATCATATTTTAATCTGTTTCTACCATGAATTTAAGAATAAATATAATCACGATTTAAAACACGGATATGATGGATAAGATCAATCTAGTTTTTTTTGATTAAATTTTTTAATTTGAAACGAAGCTGTATTGACAAACATTTGCACCGTGAGCTGTGGGGTCACCAAAACATTTTTTGGCTCAGCCTAGATTAAGTAAATTAATTTTGTTGTGTTTGTTGTATTTTCTATTTCTTTAAAAGTACATTTACATTAAATACAATTTTGACAAAAAATATTGTAACTTATAATTTTACTATTTTACCAGAAACGCACCCGTGTCTAATTTATGTGCTATTTTGATTAAAATATTGTTTTTACTTTATTTTAAGTATAATTACCATTGATTTGATATAATTATTAAAATAGATGTACCACGCAATACTAAATTTGGTTATAACGTTGATTTATGAACTCCTACGCTAACACGCATCAATAGTGTGTAGTTTAAAACATTTTTTACTAAGAGATCCGCCTAAGGATTTACAGGACAAACGGAATTTATTTTTAACATTTAGCAAAAATTACCTTACATATTCCATTAATTTTAACATAATGTTATAATAACGATGTAACAGTAGGTATGTAATGCTATCTTAGAGAATCACCCATACAACATTATATAAATCTACCATAAAAATTATTAAAAATATGCAATTTATTTATGGAATACGAAATTTTAGAGATATGAGGGATTAGTTAAAACAGCATCGATTCTTGTCCTATTTAATCCTTTCGTATTAAATAGTAAAATGTTAAAAATTATAGTTGAATTATTAATGATATAATAACAAATTTGTTTATTCTGATGTCTGGGACTATCCTTTGTTTGTACACACTCCATTTACTATCATGTTCTTGGCAATTTCAATATCCGTAGTTGTCCCGTGACGATGGAGAATCGGAAATTAACAAATGCTAAAATATTCAGTATCAAATTCCAATAGCAGCAGTTACCCGAAGTCAATATGCCAACTGCTGCACAATGAACTATTTAAATTCTCAATGAAGGCTCAATAAAGAAAACATTACTGTATGCGGTGACAGAAAAAATGCACTACTAAATATTAATACATACGTCAATTGGTAGGAACATTGGTTTTATTTTTAAATTGTAGGATATATTGTAATTCAAATTGAACTTATTAAGACATGGTGAAGTTTAAGGCGAATTTGGGAAAACCAGTTACAAATTTTGAATATAAACGTTCGTATATTCAATTTTAAGTCCATAACTACCTACTGTTTATTTTGAATTTAGAAATTTAAGACTTCTTAAATATTATCAATGCTTTCCATCAACGTTTGATGCAGTAAACAATTATATACCTGTCTCTAAAAATAACTCTAGGTAAACGTGTCCTCTAGGCACTACAAGAGATACATACTTTCTTATTAAAGGTTTTACAGTCTTTGCTGCATACATTTCTATGCTCTAGTTTCCATCCCAAGAAGAAATTGACGCAAATCCGAGTACGAAAGCTAGTCGGTTTTAAAAAACCGTTAACAAAACGACAAGACAAATATAAGAAAATAAAATAAAACTTCATTACAACTTGTGAAAATTTGTATGAAAACTTAATAAACATATCAAAGTGGCAGAAAGGTTTCTTGGCTTTGGTATTAGAAAATCAATTCTTAAATTTTATTTAATTGCATAGTATAAAACTTCGTATTCATAATATAATCTTATGAAGGTTGTTAAAAATCAGCTACTTATGTTCAATCTCTATAAAATGTCTCCAGGGAAACTTGTTCGTTAAATGCTCCATTCGCACTTCACTCAACCAAGAAATGGAAATCAACTATGCACACTAGAAAGACGTGAACAAAAAATTCTCCAAACGAGGGTTAAAAGAGTTTGGCGTCTTTTAACTTGAAATTGATTCGATTCAAAGCAAAAGGCAAGGCTCCGTGTCGTCTTCAAGATCTCCAACGTAAAAACTACGAGGATCACTGGATTTTGAAGTTATTCTCCGTGCCAAACTTTTAAGCTAACGAAAAAGAGAAAAGTTGGGCTATTCGAGAATTGCCTCGACACTAATTAATATAATATTAAGTAAATCTAAAAGATTAACTACCTAAAACAACCCATGCTTTTGGAACACTTCTAACAAATTCACAAAGAAAAATCGAACGTAACAAGTTAATATCGAAGTAATCGATTAGAATGCAGCAAAAGCTTTCACGTGTTCGCGCACTTATAAAATTGAATCGGAAACTTATATTACACAGCGCAAATTTAGCAAACAAACTGAATTCCTAACAGAGATTTAACCTTTTAAACTAAAATCGTCCTTGTAAACAGAGTAAAAATGGGGAAAAAATGTCCAATATTCGTACAAACGATTGCTATACCGGTTGGAGTATTCCAAAATAGAAACCCTGAAAATACCAGATAACCTTGTCTTAGAAAAAAAACCCGGCAGAATCATATCTCTATTTAAAAAGTTAATAACATGATGAATTGTTATAAAAAGATAGGAATCAATTTTTTAAACTTAAAATAAAAAAACTTTATTATTTTAGTTAATAAAAACTTATTCAAAAACACTACGTTTTAATAACAACGCCCTCCAAATTGTGAACTCCATTTTCGTTTGAGTATTAAAAGTCACCAGTTGGAATGAGGAATTGCACCTATTTGACTCCAAAAATAACTTCTCGGTACTTAAATCCAAGAGAATATTTTATAGCAATTTCAACGTTGGGAGACGAAGTCCGTTTCCAATGATAAAAGCATTAGATAAGGGGGCCAAAAAATTCAGTTCTACTGCTTTTATAGTGGAATCTAATAAAAAGGCAGAAATGAAGCAATAATTTCTGTTATAACCAAAATTGGCAAGTTGTTGAAGTTTCAAAAACATATTATGTTTTAAAATTTCACACAATTATTAGTATTTTAAATAAAGTCGATCAAATCTAAATGTAAATAATAATAAATTAATTTGACATAATTTAGAAATTTATTTAACATTGAATATGTAAACATGAGTAGATAAGTCAAAGTAACTTTTGCAATATTTAGTTACCATACACACATCATGAAAGCTTACCCAAACTTTTTTTCAACAAAATACAACATAAGGTAGAATTTTGAAATTTTAATAGAAAAGATATTATATAATAATATTTGGTAAAAAAATAACTCGATATACATATTTTATTATACTAAAATATATTATTACCAATAATTCTATAATCTATATTGAAGATATAATACAATATTATAAGTATAAAATTTATAAATATTACAAGTTATATGAAATATTAATTAAATATGATAATTAGTTGATTAAATTATTCCAAATTTACTTATTAGTAACTTATTATTATATAAAGATAATATAAGTAGAGAATTATTAGAATATCACAGTAGTTCCCAGTTAGAGAAATACGGTCGTATTTCACTTATAAGAATTAATTAAGTTGAATTTATAACCCCTTCAGATGCGAAAATGTGCAATTCATAATTTTGTGGAGAAATTGTTATACTGCCGCTTACAATCCTTTTAAAATTAAATGAGCTGTAATGAAAATACGTCAAAAAACAATGGTTAGAATTGAATTTATGAACGAATCCATTACAAACGGATACAGGAAAAATCATACCACTTTAAATAAAGAGCATATGGAAAAAGTTTCAGTGAACTGAAATTATTAAAAAAAAACTGCAATTAAATTTTATAGTATTGCCACTTTCCAGATTCTAATAATACAAAAAAAATTAAAACAACGAAAGCAGGAAGTAATTTTCAAATACAACGTAGCTCAAAGGCTTTGTTCTTTTAAATAAAATTTTATTCCGATTCGATCGAACAAGTTGAAATTATGTAAATTTTTTTTAAAAGTACTTACATTTTTCGAATAACAAATAATATACATACTATAGCAAAATATACTGGAAATTATTGTGAAAATATAAAATACTGTTTTAGATGTGGTTGACTATCTTAGAACTGACTACTTATTTTATGTCGTTAAATTAGTCGATAAATTGATAATAATTTTGATACATTTGAAATTATTAAAATTTCAAACTAAGTTGTTGATTTTAGATAAAAGGTGGGTTTCGAGGAAAAATAGCAAATAGCCACATATTATTCGTATTAGAAAGTGTTGATTTAAATATAATTAAACAAAAAGTAAATATATATATAAAGCCGTTAAAAGCTGATACGAAAAATAAGAAAAAAATTGTAAATTAAATGTTGTAACATTTTTAATAAAGAAATTTGTTATAAATTTGAGAAAAAATATGAAGTGGTTAAAATGGATATAACAATGCGAAGCATGTGCGATAGTAATAGTAGGGAATAAGATTTGGAAAATATGACAAGAAAAATCCATGTCATTTCAAGAAATTATACAGAAAAACCAATGAAGTGATAATCGCAAAACCAGTAGTTCTGCATAACAAAAAAGGATATAGATTTGAACAAAAACTCATGGAAAAAGCTCAAAATAATGTATTAGGTATTAAATTGTGAAATCAACGTGAGTGTAATACACAAAATTGAAATATTAAATAAAAATATACAAAATATGGAGACATGGCAGAATACTAGGTACTATTAACAAAGAATTATTGGAGATGAGACAATAATTTATAGAGATAAAAGGTTCCACGATACATATTGGTAATTCAATCAGAAGCTTGAAAGATAGAAAATTATAGAAAAGTGGAAAGTTTGACTGGAGGTCAGAGTTGAGGTTTAAAAAAATGAAAATAGTTATAATTTAAAAAGAATAAAATTAAATATAAAATTCGATGCATTTTTGAGGGCAAGAAATGGATTTTCATTTTTCGAAAGTATGGATATCCATTGTGAAGCTGTTATAGAAACACAAAAAATTTAAAACAATTTTTTTCTAGAAAATTCTGGAAAATAAACGTACTTAAAAGTACAATAAATTTGGTTATTGAACGGATACAAGAACGGAAGTGTAAATTTAAAAAGTTTGATTTTGGAGAATTTCTAAAATTTTGTTTGAATTCTTTGAAGGTAAAAACAGTTCGTGAGATGAAAAATAGGTGTAAAGGTCTATGAGAATAATCGGTTGTGGAAAGTCTTAGCTGAAAATAAAGTGGAATATCATTTGGTAAAAGTGAATTGATTGATTTTATTTGAGGATATGAAATTTATTATGGAATTTTATTTTATTGTGTACCCGAAGTTGACAGATAATTTGTAAATAACTAACTTGGTTGATAATTCGAATTGTTTAAATTACTTTGAGTGTGATAGTAATTTGAAATAATTACGATTAAAATTGATGAATTTGTAAATAATAAATTAGCATTCATACTATTGAAATAAGTTTCTTCTGAATGAACATGTGTCTGCAACATTTTATGATGATTGAAGGATATGGAAAAATTTTGCAATTTCAATTTACAATAATTGATATTTTGTATTATAATAAAATCGTTTGTAAATAGTATTATGATGATTGGTAAATTTGGAAGCGTTATGATTTTTAAAAATTTAGAAATTGATCAAGGACCTATATCACATATTCAAGACTTCAACATGGGGAAAGATGCTATGATTTGTTGTACATTATATTGTATTTTATGTAGTATTTAAAATATTTTGTATGACAATCGGGCCCAATTGCTCTAATTCCTGTGCAGAAACTGATGCACGCCGCAATAAGTTCTCCGAGCGATCGCTGCCTGACGCTGCAAAAGAGGCTCGGCTGTCGTTAAAATCAGTCAGAAAAGAAAAAGAAAAGCAGTACATTAATATACTAGAAGGTATTGCAGATTAAAAATAAATCAAAAATTTTCATCAAATAATGTATGTACCTATGTACCTATGTATATACCTATGTACCATAACCGATTTGCTTGAAATTTTAACTGTACAATTTAATGTACAATATATCCCTTGTATTGCACTTACTATAATGCCTTAAAAAATTGTTAAAATTATGCTATTTTTTGTGTCTCTAGAGTGTCATTACCCCTTAAGGTAAAATAAAAAACTGTGTCATTAATTATCAACATTACACAAAATTTATTAAAATATAATTTACATAGAAATTAATGTTATTTCTCAAGTTCATAGAGAATATCTCAATAGGGGGCTCGGACTTGGGGCTTGCCGTCGGGCCACAGGGCAACGTCAAACAGTGGCTTTAAAAAAAATTAGACATGTTAGATCCAAAGCACTACTTGAACGGCACGCGAATGATGATCACAGAAACATTATGTTTACAGACGAAAAAATTTTTACTGCGGAAGAAAACTTTAATAAATAGAATTATACAATGTATGTTCACAGCTCTAAAGAAGCATCAGAAAAAATAGGAAGGGTTCAAAGAGGTCACTTTCCAGCGTCTGTGATGGTTTGGAGGGGTGTTCATACGAAGGGTTGACACAGTTGCATTTTTGAGAAACAGGTGTCAAAACGTCGGCAGTAATTTACCAAAAAATGTTAAATGACGTAGTAAAACACACTTATGCATTAAAATTTGAGATAAAAATATAAAACAATTTCTGAAAACTTATTTGCACAAGTAGATACTACATACTAAAATAATTAAGAGCGTGGGTAAAAAATGGCCGTGGAAAAACGTGTACAATAATAGGAAATATAATATAGCCTGCGGAATAAAATATAAATTTTAAAAATTAATTAAAGCACAATGTGTAAAATATAGTACATTGTAAAGTATTGAAAACGATAAAATCAATAAGTGCTGGTATTAAAAACTGTGTAGGTATCATATTTATTTAAATGTTTGTTAGAATATTTTTGAAATAAAATCTCAACTATTGTGTAAGTACTATTAATGACTTGCAGCACGTAGATGCTAAAGTATTTATTGAAGTGAAGCTGGATTCAAAATGAATAGCAAAGAAAAACAAAACATAAATAGCTTCCTTTAATTATTATTATTCTCTGAAAATCGCGTCAAACTATTCATTATCCAAAGTGATGAAATGCTCAGAACATATTTTTTCACTAAATATTTACATTACATTGGAGGCAACGACTTGTTCAAAAGCACTGACAATTTACATGTTACTAATTTCATTAACGATAGAATTTAAAAAATGTTCAACTTGATGTGATTTAAAAAATAGTATTTAATAAAAATAATCAAGTTTACGTGGAAAAGTTTCGCCTCAACGTTATTTAGTCTATTTCACGAAATAATAGTAAAATAAAATGTTTACAAACATTTTTCAAATTCTAAACAAAGAATTATTATAAAATATTGCCATAATAATATATTGCCACATATTAATAAAACTAGGAGATGCACTCGTCCAAACCGATCATCCCTCTATTAATAGATAGTAGATGTGACCATTGGAAACATTATATTTTTTAATTTTTAGTCCGATTACTTTCTACAAGTTTAAAAAGGGCGAGACTGAATTTATTTAAAAAAATTATACGGTTTAAATTACCTACGTATGTAACACGCAATACACAGGTGTATTTGACAGAATAGCTCGGTTACTTTGTTGTACAATACTCTGCAATCAACTTTATGCGTTTTGAACGAACAGACAGAATAGGGAGTACTTTTACTAGTAGTTATGATTATTATTTATTTTACATATTATTACATATTATTTATTTTTCTACACTTACTAATACTCCATAGTTTTGAGTAACAAATTAACGTTTTAGGCGTTAACAATTGTACTTGTTGACCAATCACAGTTATTAATATGTCGTAGTTATTTTGCACTGTTCACGATTTAAACTTTAAATTTCGTGTTATTTAAAATGCAAATAAAATCGTTTAAAACGATTGATTTTTGTACAAAAATTATAATATTCAACTCGCGTGTGAAAGTTACTTCCTCGAATGAATCACGACACTCGGTAGCCTCTCGTACCGCAAAAGTATCCTCGAGAGTAACACTTTCGGTATCCGCTTGTTGAATAATACGTACCTATATCATTCTTTCAATCCGTAAAAAGTGCGTACGCTATTTTTCTGCAACCGAACATATTCTTCTTCTTCACTTTCAGTATTAGCCATTGCCTGTTACGACTCTCATCTTTTCCTCGGTCTGCCAATATCTCTTTTACCATTCTGCTTGAACCGTTTTACATTTGATTCTCACTTCTAATGGAAATAAGACGTTTCTGCAGAAATCTCAACCCCGATTTTTAGAAATCTCAACCCACTTTGTACAACAAACGACCATCTTCAAAAGTGGCTTGCCAGGCTTCTACTGAAGTTCTGATATCCACGTTGTAGCGATAGCTTTAGCCACGATAGTATTTCTTTAACAGGTGAAATTATTGGCTCTCAATGATAAAACCAAAAATGTAAGCTTTTAATTCATTTTCCCATCTAGGCTAGAATATACTATTTAGTTTCCGGTCAGGTTTCACAGAGTACATCGTACCTATCCCTTGAATATAAACTAACAAACAACAGTACATCACAGCTAAAATCAAGTACAGATCATATTGTTGTTTACTCTATTTCTATGGCGTTCAAAGTATATTTCATGTTGTTAATAGAATTTTCATAGTTTCTATTAAGTTGACTTTGTTTACGTGTTTAAAATACAATTTAGTCTCTCCCAAACCAATCGTTAAAATATGATTTATGACAAAAGTGTCCCTAAGTTTCAAGTTTACTACTGTGTACATATAACTGTTGATTTATGGTATTCAATTATTTATTCTTGATTTAGTTAACTAATCTACTCTACTATTTTGTTAATGTTATATAAACTCGCACATCGAATTTTTTACAACTTTTCACCTATAAGTAAGTAATTAAGTTAATTTTAAATAAAATAAACAAAGAAATCATTAAAATCATTTCGTAATTAAAGTTGTTAGTCTTGTGTTGTCATAATAATTATTGATGTTATTCTAGGTACTGACAACGAGGCTTCTATCTATCACAAGTATGGTAGCGCAATACAATTTCTAGCCACACTACAATATAATAATTATCAAATATCCTTTGACTGCTTTTACTGTTAATGCAAAGAGAATTTTTAATGTAAAACAAGGAAAGCTATAGAATTCATATTCAGGGAATTATTATTAACAGATAAGTAGAAATGTTATTCAACTTTTGACATTAAGGCCCGGTTTTTCATCTCCTAATCAAGTGTCATGTAATGTTAAACCTCAAAAAGCGGTATTTTCATTTTTTGTAACTCCTTTTAACTATCATCTTTTAAGTCCCTTTTATTTTATCTGATGATAATTTAACAGAATAGGAAAAAACTGGTCCTTATATTTATAAAAGAAATAATTTTTAAAATAGTTATTTTCCTTTTCAGTTATTATTGTTACAATCGGCATGTATATACCAGCTTCAAAGTAATTTAATTACCTTTTTAAATATTTTCAATGACTGTTGTAAAAACAGTCAATAGCGTTGTAAACGAACCAATCAAGTTGTAAAAATTCCAACCAGTTAACCAATTTATTTGTAAAATCGCCGAAGTCTAAACAAGAGCATTAATAAATTAGCAACATTTAGAAGTAATTTTAAAAAGTTACTTTAAAACAATAAATAGGCTTGAGAAGAAAATGCTAACTCGATATCAAACTTTTATAATTATTATTATAGGTGGTAGTTACTTGAAAGTTGCAGCTTATTTAAAAATCTCGCTAAAAATTATGGGTCTTGTAAATCTTCTTTATTGAATAACTTACGAAACCGTTAGAAAATTTATTATTATTAAAAAAGTAAAAAAAGAACAATTATTATAATATGGAGTTTAAAATCGATAAACTCCATACTTTTTCCTCATGCACAGAAAACCACTATTCTTATATTACATCATATTGATACTAGATATTAATATGTAACATTACAATATAAGAGTGAATAGTGGAATGAGTAGATTTTATGTTTCTTGAAACCCCTGTTCTGTTTTATTTCAAAAATAATCAACTGATTATAATCGATTTTAATTGATAATCGACTATTTACAAAATTAAAGTAGATTGGTAACATAATTTTGTAAAAAGTTAAAACTTAATGACACTTGAAACTTTATAATTAGTATCAGCACAGGTCTATCTGATGAGAATCTAAAATTCGAAATATAAATAATTATTATCGATATCAGACTAAAAACATTTAGTTAAAAACAGTAACTGCAAAAAAAATTTGCTAAGTCATATTAAAGTCAATAAAAAATTCGCTTTACTTGAAATCATTAAATTTATTCTTTATTGTTGTATTAGAGATATTAGTATAGGGTAAGGTAAGGTAATTTGGTGATAATTTTTGAAAACTGCATTTTTATAAACTTCTAAGGTTTTTTAAATAATTTTAAGTTTTCAGATATCTTTGATAGACATCTCAGACACCCCCCTTTGGAATTTATTTTGAATGTAATTTATCGGGTTTGCCACAACTGGAACTTGAAAAAATGTCTTACCTATATAGGTTATTTGGTGACAGGTTAGGTTATTTGGTGATATTAAAAAAACATTGTTTTCAGTACAAAAATAACAAAATGTTTA
Source organism: Lycocerus yunnanus (assembly GCA_036346125.1). NCBI lineage: Eukaryota > Metazoa > Arthropoda > Insecta > Coleoptera > Cantharidae > Lycocerus > Lycocerus yunnanus. Next base: position 5,500,180 of record JARFIX010000008.1, read on the forward strand.
TTTAAGATGTACTTTAGTAAAGTATTTACATTTTCAAAAATCTTCACAACATAAATCTGAAAACATAAAGCTGCAGTTTATTAAAATGTATTTATTTTGTTTCAACGCATCTTACTCGAAAATCCTAATGTGGGATAAAAAATTTTTCCCACAAAAGTTGTTTATTTTTATGCAAAATATGAATCTGCTAAAAAAATTAAGGTGCCATTTAAAAACCAAAGTTGACCTTCAAATGACCTTGAAAAGGTCAATAAATTAAGAAAACAATTATGTCATATTCTGTCCCTTCGCTATCATACAACTTTTGTTCGAAATATTTTTTCATCTGACTTTTGGTTTTGAGATATTAATTGCTGGAAGTTTTAAAATTAACACCGGTATAATAAAATCCTCAGCAAACGTGAACTTTAAGTTCCCACTTGGCTAAGGTTATTACAACTACAAATCTAAATTATTTTTCAAAAACAAAGGTGAAATATAATGCCAAATCTATGGCGAATACACTCATATCAAATTATACGTAATTTTATTTGCACGAACTTGACAACAAAATTCGGAATTCAGATACTGCGATTAACCCAAAAAAAGCGCATCATCTGGCTGCCTCACATTTAACTATGAATGTAGACCATTTACTCTATCTGCTAGAAAAAAATTTGACTATTTTGGCAATAGGATATTATGTGGTTAATTTTATAAAAACTATCACCAAATAACCTATATCACCAATTTACCTTACCTTACCCTATACTATTATTATGGAGCATTTACGTAATGTGCAATTATTTTCTTGATAAACCTACCTATGCAATAAACCTGTTAATTTCCATCAAATATTTAGATAAGCGTATTAAAATTTTGATATTATGCATAGCAAAAGTTTATTGTTGCTGGCATAGCATTAAACGTAATTTTGGAATATTAACAAAACTCGAGCGTTTATGTGAAACAATAATTTATTAGGTTGGCAGTCCATTTTTAAAAATTATAATAGGCACCAATTTAATTGTATAATAGCTATTTATGTAATGAGTACATAATACAGGTCTTTATTAAATGTATATACTATAGTTTATTGCAGAGCGAGTTTGCGAGCAACTCAATTATGTACGAATTGCATACAACGTTTATGTTCGACTGCTAAAATTTAGTTTATTTTAGAAAATAAAAATCGTTCATCAATTTAGTAAAATGAGTCAAGTGTGTCGTGTATTGCTTAGTTGCGAAGTTGTTTGTTTTTAGTGTGAAAATTTTGTTCGAAGAAAGATGAAAGCGTATCCAATAACGTGTAAATAATAAATACCATGGTTACTGCTAAAAATGCCCCATTACCAATAAAATCCAGGTTTTCTAGTTTAAAAAAATTGTTTCTAATTAAAACAACTTGTGAAGACAGCATTTTGGCCTATTTCAGCAGCGATTTTTCCCGTTATAAAAGTTATGAAGAAAATATTCTATGTTACGCTTGACTATAAATTCACGTGAAAGAATTGACATATATAAGTAAATTTTCAAGTGTTATACCTTTTTTGAAACGAAAGGTGAAGGATTTTGGTCAAGACTTACATAGAAAAATATTTGATTAAAACTCACAAGGAACATTTATTTAACTAGATAAAGGCGTTTTAATAACCTTCGAAATCTGATAAAAAAAATATTTTTTTTAATCCTAAGTTGTCCTAATATTTGGAGTCGCGGGTGCCTGCAGTAAAAATACCAAAATTACCATTGCAAAGATCTTGTAAAGAACTTTTGGCTTGCAGCAACATTTCTGTAGAAAGTCAACAAAACGCAACACCACGTTCTGCTTTAATCAAAGCAAAGCAGTTGTAGGAATAAGTATTTGTGGCAACAATAATTCCGTTATAAATATTAATATTTATTATAATAATAAGCAATAGTGTGTTATTGTTTGTTAATGTAATTTACAATGTAAATTTAAATAAATGAATACTTATTTTGATATTTATCTTAAAAATAAACTTTATTTTACTAGTACAATAAAGTGGCACTTTATGAACGCAAAACTATGTAAGAAACACGACTTTATTATGCAGTCGTACATAAACACGATTATGATAAACACGTGATTTATTAAAAAAATGAAAGAGGGAATTACTAAAACCAAATAAAAGCAAAATATTAAATCATTTAAATCGTTAAAATATGTTTAATACTTAATTAAGAAGCTGCAGCTTAAAACAAATTAATTATTATTAATTAGTATCGTCACGTAAACGGCCTGACGTTTAGTATTAACCGTCTCAATTATATTCATGTAAAGTAACAAAGCTTTTCAGCCATTTCCAAGTCTAAATGTAATTACCAAGTTTCCCGAATTATTCCTAATTATTCGGTTTCAAGCGTAGGTATACTCAGTAAGCACGTAAGTCTTCACTAGTAAAGGACAATGGAGCGGGTTCATTCTTAGAGATTAACGTAAGAAAAATGTTAAATTTATTGAAATGAAACCTTATCTGCCTTAAGATAATTACGTTCTAGAAGTTGTTACTTAATTTACTTACAGTTTGCATCCCATTAGTAGAATGCAAATTAAAAATGGAAGTTAACTCCATTATGGGTTTCTCAATTATAATTTGTTAATTTAAATTTACTGTTGCTAAATGCAATATTCGTGATTGAGAAACTAATTTTAGGCGCTTTTCTGTCCTCAACTAACTTTGACGTACCGATAGGTATAAAATATTGAGGACGTAAGGAAAGATATCACATCCTGTGGTGCTTTTGAATAACGAGGCTTAAAAAGAGAATAACTTACTACAGCGATTTGCGTTAGCCGAAAGAGTAATCCGATACTCATTAGTAACTCGAACAATGTACTATAAGGTTGGTATAATCAAAGACAAAATCTGCGAGCAACAAGCAATTGAAAATAGAAAATAATAACAGAACAAGTTCCAGCGAGCACTAGCGTCTATAACGAATCGACCCGCAACTACGCCGCCTTCCTTCAGTGAAAGCTTTACGTGTTAAATACAGTTATTTGATATTTATATGAAATAGTGGCAACTAATTGCCACGACTGGTGATCCCGACGTGATCTGAACACGACCAACTGCAAAAAGGACCTCTATCACGTGACTTGATTTTCTGTGCTAACCTTCGGCATCTCTATCACTAATCTCTCTCGATCATTACAAATTTATGTGATCTATGTGTATTATATCTATGGAATCACACATGCTGCCAAACTGTAGACATTTTCTTCGTGAAACTTTGTCGATAAACTTGTGTGACCCTATAAAATATAATATGTAAGTACAATAATTATTTTCAGATCTCTCCGAATATTATGTATAATGATAATTTCTTGCAGAATAATAAAATTCTATATTATGAAGCTTGAATGTGTTTATTATTGTACCTACCTATTTGACCGGATAGTATTATGTGCATACCTAGTACATATTATTATTAAACATGTATAATTATGTAATTACAACTGAATTAAATTTTCTTTGTTGAAATAACCTATTCTTCTAAAGTAATAAAGCTAGGTATCATGCATGTAAATAAGCATATCTAATTAGTGCTTCTGAAATAAATCGCAAATGTATTGAAATGTATTTAAAGGGATTGTCCAATAAGCATTTAGTATGTGCATGAATTACAATAATTATTAGAATATCAAATTTACTACACGTATGTAGGTACCTGCAGCACTTAATTAAAATGTATGTGCTTGGCATTACTGTAACATTAATTAATAAGGACTAACGTCAAGTTCCAAAACTTGGTGAGAATTTTTAATTAAGATTAATTATTATGTGTTTGCCAAGGATGTTGAATAATACGTATAAGATAAATAGGAAATAAACAAAAATTTTAATTTTCCATACTTGTAGGTATGCACTTTTTTAAGAAACAAAATATAATATAGAACATAGTAGGTATGAGTAGAGGTACGTTGAATCGCAAAATGAATCCAGTTTACTATACAAAACGATCGACAATAGTTCTAAACGAATCCAATCATAGAGAGGAAATTAAATCTAATATTTTAAATTAAATCTTCGGAGCATTATGGCAAGGATTTTATTTCCTTCATTTAAGATATTCTGAAAGTTAAATGAATTCACCCAACATTTAATTACTTTAATGGATATTGATCACTGGACTTTGAATGGGATAAATTGAGAACAAAATCGCTAGACGTTCTGATTTGATTTATTTAATCATCAAGGCGTAAATAACTATGTAACCTAATTTATAGTTTACGCCACAATGTTAAAAGCATAACAGCACACTAGAATAATCGTCAATAATAATGTTATCGTAGTTATATATCAACCTTACTACACTATCTTATGACACTGATATCTAATATCGGTCCAATGCTTAACCAAATGTTCAAACCCGAAATGGCACAGAGAGTATGCCATCGCATCGATACCAAAATTAAACCGACCGTATGTTTATAACCTCGTGCGGATTACAAATTCAATATAACACGTTTCACCTTTCCATAATATAAATAAGATAAGTAAACCTTCGCATAAGAACATACCAGTTCAACTATATTCAACTACTATTTCAACTACTATTTTTTTACAATTAAACCCAATTTAAAATGATGCAAGTACAATTTAACTGTGATGAACGAAAACATAATGGGCATCAAAAAAATATAAATTATATTATTCCTGACTAGAAAGCCGCTTAAAAATCAATTAAAATTCAATCAACTCTGATAAATTTTCGTTTAGAATTGGGACGATGAGCAATGGTTTAAAATTTGCATATCTATAATCGATTAGGACTAAAACTCTTTTAAATATTCATCCCCATCTAAGAAAATTGTAAAAAGTTATCCTTAAGTAATAGGATATTATTTATTCTAAATTATAATTTAAGCATAAAATAACGTTTTCTTAAGCAAATCGATACACGTAAAGTAAAACGGCCATTTAACGTTTACCTTCCACTTCCGTTGTAATAAAAACCAAAATTATGAGCAATCTGTTACAATGGTTTTGAAACAGTTGTTAGTACTTGTTGGCTCGAGTTAATCATGGCCTTACAAGATTTTATCAAATTATTATAACATAAAGGAATAACAAATGTGAAGAAAAGTTAACGTGCTGTGTGCGAAAGCAGTGAAGTCGTTTAAATTATAATACATACAGTGAAATTGAGAATATAGTGATGGTATCGATTTAGACGTTAAAACATTAGATTGGGATTCCATAACAAACACCGTTAAAAGATTTTGCTGTCGACTGAAATCGATGTATGTGGTAGACCGGATGCTCCTTAACAGTTCAAATCTTGCAATTCGAGCAAACAAGAAAAATTGCCGTTCTGTAAGATTATTGTATTCGGAGCATTATAATGCAATACTTCTACTTTATTATAATATTAGTAGAGTGCAATTAGACAAAACAAAGTAAGTTATTACAAAACACATTTGATCTGAATGGATTTAGTACCTCAAAACTTTCTCGATGACTTTTTATAATCATAAATGAAAAAGTCACTGTTCTTTGTACGCTAATTGTTATTCTCTTTCATTAATTGAAAAAAAAACAACCGATTTTTAGTGAGAATTATTTTGCAAGTACAATAACTCGACAATAATAATTATCAGTCATTTTGTTCTGAAAATAATTACCTGAAGCTTTTCGATTGTCACCAAGAATCTGAAGTTGTAAAAATAAAAATACAAAATGACGGCTTTAAAATGGCTAAATTTAAATTTCAGTAACCGACAGTTCATGAAATCCTTCTATGATATTTCGACTAAAAAACATAAATATTTATGTTTAAAATGGATTGTTTTTGGGTAAAAAAATGATGAACTTTTCGGCAGCTGCAATTTCGTTCAGAAATATGTATGTAGTCAAGAAAAAACCCAAATTGAAGATATTTTATCAGTTTTTAATAATACCTCTACATATTATATCGTAAACTCGTCATTTGTAGAATATTTTCAAAAACTCAAAATATCGCAAATTTACAGAAATTAATAATATTGAAATATGTATGTGTAGAAAATTTTAAATCGAACGAAAGTCGAATTGCATTCCACTATATTATGTAAATAGGTATAGATATATTATATCCTATTACAGTATATGTACTAGGTATAATTTGTTGGTTACAAAATGTTGTTACCGTTAACGGTTGATTATATTACTTCACTTCCATGTTTTCAAATTATATTTACGTACTTTGCTTATAAAATTACAAAGCATTTTTAGAAACCACGCAAATTCGGGTAGTTTCATGTACATAAAAACTATATTTAATTAATTTTTGCATTTCTATTCAAGAAATAACAAAAACTTTCATATTAGATAAAATAAATAAAAACTTTTAGGCAAACTTGTCTACATGTAGACCATGCATAATGATAATGAATGGACAGCAAAAACGTTTGGTTTTCTTAAAATAACAGATCTCTGTTGTAGATTATGAAATAAAATTATACTAGCAAGACGATTTCTTCCAGTGCAATCATAATGGAATTATCGTGATAATTGAAATATTGAAACTTCCATGTTATTTTCTATGTTAAATTATTATATTTTATACATAGTACATACACATAATATGTACGTATACTATGTAATAACGATTATAAATTTACATATTATATTAATAATAAATCTCAAAAATCTAAAATCAAAAAATTGTATAGCCACGTAAAAAATATACACTTCCTCTTGATTCTTCTCGTTCAAATGAAACAATGCGGTGGAATAATGACCGAGTTGTTCTGTCCAGGATTTGAACCATAGCGGAATTACGGCGAGTTTTCTAACTAGCCGCTGTCTGTTCACAGAAACCATTCACGTATTTCCGCAATATGCTAAAAATGACTTCTGACAACTTTATTGTTTGTGGCTAACACAGTGTAAAACATTTTTAAAATCTGTATAAATTTTTTTAACATTTTCAATATCGTGCATTATAATTAGAAAAATACAGATTCAATAAACAGTGTTATAAAAATATCTAGAGATTTTATTATACTATAAGCTGTGTTTAATAAATACACCTAGTATGTGTACAAAATAATAATTTTTACAAAAAACATACAATACAAAAATTATTATTAACTCCCACTGAACTTCAAAAGCTCTACATACAAATACAGAATTTGTACATAATATGTATCTGGTTAAATACATATTATATTCCGATGATATTGTATTATATTTTTCTTAGGGTTTACACATTTTCTTAAAATAAGTAGGTCCCCCGAACCCATGAAAAAAGAAAATTATGCAATTAATTATTGTCCATGCTACTCTACAAGTTCAACATTTTATCAATATCTCTCAAATGTAAAAAGAAACTTTAACCCTGCTTTCCATGCTTTCAGATTGAAACTAACATTTAACTAATAGTTTTGTTTATTTAAGAAATAACTTCTTTCAGAACCAGACCAAACCATACATCTAATGTAGAATTCACAAATTAATGTGACACAAAAACATAATAGGCCTTCCGAAGAAACATTGTACAACATTATTCATTCTGACTTGAACATAACTACGGAATTAGAATAACAATATAAAGAATCGGTTATGTTAAAATCGAAATATTACCTCGTTACTAAAATTACTTTTAGTAGGTAAGTCATTTCATTCTATAAAGACTTCATACTTCTTAATTCCAATTTAATGCCCTATTGAAAACATTTTTATTTAGTGATTATACACAAACTTCTGTGAACATTAAATAGTCATTAGCAATGTAGAAAACTACGAATTGTAAAAACGGTGATATAATATGACAAACTAAGAAATAAACTTACCACGTAGGTAATACCTGTACAATTTTCCCTTAAAAGAATAAGAGTCAATTTCACATACTTACAACATTACATTTTCTGATTAATAGCTTGCTTATTTGAATAAAATTAATAAGAATTAAAAAAGCTAAACAAAAGATAGCGACAAAATCGTTTTAAGAGAATTAAAATATTGAAATCATAAACAAAAAATTTTAACTTCGAGTTTAGAAATTAAAAGTCGGTGAGTAATTAAATGCGTTTATTACAATTATTACAAAAATGTTTTTAATCCCAACTGTGAAGAGGATTTATATCGTTGATGAAAATTTACAATCTCCTGTAGAAAAAATCATTAACATTGCATAGCAATGAAAAAATTTGTTTGCAAGCAAATATAAATCGAAAAGTTAAAATGGGTGATGGAGTATAACTTCATCAATTTTATGACGGTCGTAGTTTAAGATTATTCTGCACTACGCTAAAATAGCTAAAAGAATTATTTGGATGGATAACCCAACAAGGAAATTTGCATACTCATTAGTAGCTATACTTTCGCAGCACTATTAAGATAAATTAATTTCGTCACAAATTAACTTCTTTGCTAAATTATCAAAATGAAGATATAATTTAAATTTTATGATTTTGAAAACCAATTAATTGCTTTTAAAACAGTTTGATTAATGAAATGTGCGGTTTTATAATAATAAATTCTATTAAAATGTTTCGTGAACTGCTTACTAATTACAATTCAACCAATTTCATTAAATAATAAATACCCACCCCTACCACTATACGAAATTATTATGTGAGTAATAAATTATAAATTGAATAATTTATTATTTTTCAATCATTTTTTTAACAATTACTATTCATTGATTATTAAATAATATATTATTTCATAAGGAGAAAACATAGTTTTACTCCAAATAAAACATGTTCTAATCGGGCATGTCGAACATACTCGAATATTTATAATTTCATTTTTCCTTACCTCGCAGCATAAGTATTACATTATATAACATTAGTACTGATATTGCATTTTTATATCCCCACTAGTAGACCCGATGAAATTAATTTATTTTCGTGTTATGATTGTGTCTAATTAGTAAAATTATTATATAATTTTAGCACCGTAAAAATGTAATGTGGAACAGGAAATTTTATTCCAGTTCATAATGTTAAGTATATACTCGTATTTAAATTACACTGAACGGCACTAAAAGTAATTAAATTGTTTTTACAAAAAAGTGAAACTTTAAGATAGACACAAGCAAATGATACAAAGTAAAATGCTTTTAATTTTGTAGAAGAATGAATTTCTACTGATCCATAATGTATTTTTAACCTTAAAATAAAACAGAGTTTTCACAAATTTTTCAGTTAAAAAATAGCAATTCTCTTGTTCAATTTCGATAAATATATAAATTTTGAAGAAAATAATTATTAACAGCAAAAAGCGCAATTATTATTCTGACGATTGTCAAACGCAGATTGAAAATATAGCTTTTATAAAACACCTTTTGATATTATGAAATATATTACGGTTATACTATTCAAAATCTCGGTTATAAAATTATGTTGAATAAAATATTTTAAAAATTACAAGTTTTGTGAAATTGGAAAATTGTCCAACTTACATTTCACAAAACTTGTAATTTTTAAAATATTTTATTCAACATATAATTTCAAGTTAATAATCATTTACAATTGTTATAAAATTATGTAGTTTCTTTGTCCACTTGAGGATTTATCTCCTTCCTTAGCAGGATGATAAAATGTTAATTTTATTCGCTTGCTTGCAACTGCAAGTCAACGGAAGCAATTCTTAATTTAAGGTTCAAAACATTTAGAAATGTCGTGCTGAATAGTCAAATGTTTTTATTCTCCAAACACTAGCGGTTTAATCTTTTTGTTCGAAATTTCTTTAAATCTTAATATTAAAATTTACGTCAGAGAAGAATGAGGTTGTCAACCGGTTAACTATTGGTTATATAGTGTAGACATATATCGAATTTTTCAAGATTGAAAAGTCGTCGCAATTGTGAATATAGTACATTTTACTTATCTCGAGCACAAAGTCAATTATCTCTTTACAATGTACTATGTTTGATTTTGAAACAGCAAATCAATTAAGCTGCTATTGCTCTTATTCTGCATCAATTTTACGTTTCTACAATTACTCCAAGTTAGTTTTGTTTTAGAAATATGTACAAAAATGACTTAATTAGCGATCTATCTGTATAGAACATTTTTAGTTGAAAAATACGAAGAAACAGCTTACATCCCCCATCTAAAAACTAAATCAATTTAAATCCAGAATAGTGTTTAGTAGGTATAGTGTATAGTAAGAATAGTGTATAGGTTGGTAATCTAAATGCTTGTGAGTTACCCTGTATATGGGTAATAGTTGGTTACATTAGTTTTTTTTATTAAAATTAATATTTACAAAGTTTGATTTAAAAAAATATGAATATATCAGTATACTACATGCCGGAAAATAGTAAGTAAAATTCAAAAATATTCCTAAAATACGTTGTAACAATATTTTTAAGGTTTGCATACAAATTTAGACAGCGTGCAATATTACATGACTTATGTTAGTACTAACAAAATCTACATTTTTAAATAAACATGCCCAATAAAAATACTTGACTTCACAACAAAGAAAATTTACTATTAGGATAATACTCGGGGTCGCAAAAAATCCATTCTTATTTTCATAAGGCATTGTTACAATTTCCATTATTTGAATATTGTCCTACCAGGCAAACCACTAAACAGTTGTTTGCACTTGATAACGAGTATATTCTCACAAGAATAATATGCAAATACATGTACGCCGCGATAAGGTAATATTTATATGGAAAGCGTTAGAAGCACGTTATTATTATGAAACATAAAGTTTTTGTTTAAGTCTTAAGTAAGAACACTTGACTACTAATGCGAAAATTAATTTTAATAAAAATTTAGTAATATTATTGGATTCGGATATTTCAAAATTATGTGCTAATTATTCTACTGCAAGGTATTCATAGTTAGAATAACGTATTGTTGCTACCTACACGTACCATATATCTTGTTATAACAACGTCTTATACTAAGGCGAAGACGTTATGGTAAATGATAGCAAATGTAATTCCAAGATTACAAAAAAATTGTATAATATGTTCGACTTACGTTAGGTAACGTTTGCGAAAAATTTTATTATGCGGTATGATATAATCAGACTTTAATTTATTAACTAAAGTTACAATTTTATGATGTACCTACGTGCCCATTAATTTACTTATTTCTTGATGCGACAGCAATATTTTAAGTTATCCTTTTTAATATTTTTATTGAACATCAACATCGGTTATTACTGTCATAATCCCTGCAAAAAAACCTTTTCCACAGCTGAGAACGCTTAAACATGTAACAAAGTACAAAAATTGGAATTCATCCTAACCCTTGGAGAACAAATTGAACAAACTAATTTGTTATTCGGTTCACGATATGAAATTATTACAGATATCAAAGACTAATATTTTCAATTGAAATATTGACTAGGTGACGATTAGGTATTCACGACCAGTCGTTAAAAGCAATTTCAGTGTCAATCAACTTTTGATCCATAGAAAATGATGTCGCGTTAACAATGTCACCTATGTGGTGCATTAAATTTAACGCATACATTTTTCTCACAATAGAAAATTCGTCCTATTTACCAAACAAAATACAATGCGCCAAATCAAATTTAAATATCGTAAAAGGTTTGCACCTACAAATAAAAAGGCAAAACTGCCGAAGAAATCTGAAAGTAATTGTCAGTCGTTATACAGAAAGTAGCATTGATCTAGCGATCAAACAATACTAGGGGTCGAGATAAAATATTCAATGTAGAAAGAAGCTTAATGCAGTCATCCAGGCACGTCTACAGCAATTGTTTTACTTGAACATTGATTTCTTCCTTGAATATTTGATTTCAAAGAAATTTATGAAATTAAAAGCTTGGCGATCTCAAATATTTAGGTTATACTCTTCTTGAAATAGAATTTACTTGAAAATCAATCTTAGTACACAAGTTTCTATTAAAAATAATCATTTCAATGGAAAGAAGAACGTCAAAATAATTTAAATGATTTATGTTTCACGCTGAAGTAATTTTTAAAAATGTTTAAGTCAAATTGTAACCTTTCCAGACATAGAATTATCGAATCGAAGCTTCAACAACCATGTCACCAGATTTTACGAGAAATGTACATTAAACTTTGAAATCCCAGTTCAGAAAGATCTGGAACTTGGAAACTTGGAATGAGATACGACCGCGAAAAGTTTGCGTTGCAATTTAATACGAACTGAAAAATAAATTATAGATTTTAAATAAAAGAAATGGCTTTGAAGTAGCAATTACTAACATAATTTGTAGCCACTTATAGAAAAAATCGCATTTATGGCACATTTCATTTTTGTATAAAAACCTTTTGCTTAAATTATGCATGGCGGTGCAGATTTCTTTAAGCTTAAATTTAATTTAAAAAAATTATTGTATATTAATAACTTTTCATTTATAGGTTAACAATTGACTTTTCTCTAAGAGGAAAATTCTCATTATCTTATAAAAAGTTACAATATGATATTTACCCTCCCCACTACAAATACAAATATACTACAATTTCCCTTTTAAGACTACCTTCGATCAGTATCACATATCTGCCACAACGAATTCAATATTATAGGGTTATCTATACACATCACGAAGATACTTTATTAGAAAAAGATTATTTCTAGGAAAATAGCAATAGTAAACTTAATTAGTGGTAACGTTAGTTTTAAATATTTTCCACTTTTGTTCATAATTTTTCATTACTTATAATTTTCTATTTTATCTTGACTACTGAAACTTAATTAATCAAAGCATTGATTCCTAATATCTTTACTAAACAAGTATGTGACTTCATTGTTCTTCATTCAGAACTTCTAATTTAATAGTTTCTTAACTACGGTGGGAATTTTCCGATTTCCTTCGGTCAGAACTTCGGAATCCGTATTACTTATCATTAATTATACAAAAGTTCATCAGAAATCTTGGTTAACCTAATTTCTTTAATTTACAGTGCATAATAGAATAATTCCTTATAATACATTATTTGAAAAATTTAAATTTGTTTCCTGGAATATCTACTTGAATTAGTTTTCAACTAATTTAAGTGCAACTATACTTTTAATAATTAATAAATAAATTAATTACGAGTGCATTTATATAAAAATCTCGTTGTATAATTAGCAAGTCAAATATTAAAAATATAAATCTTTCTAAATATTATAAGTAAAAGAAGAAATAGGTAGAATACTAAATATTTTAAATGAATTCAATTAAAAATAATTAATTAATTTTGTTCGATGCTTTAAAAATTACAAAAAAGAAACATCCATGTCAAGTGTGATATCCTTTCTTTTTTTTAGAAACGGCAACTTTTCGATTGACATTTTAGTTTCTAACGCCTTACTTAGTATTAGTCCTTACTAATGCTTAAGCGTTAGATTTGGATTTCATTGTTGCAAATACAGTACTTAAAAAGCAAGAATCCTTTGCGGAAGTATTACCTTTGACCAACGCTTGGCTAAAATTCTCCTCAAGTTTTCCGTTCTATAAACCTCAAATATGCGATTATGAAATTCAAATTTGGTGCTTAAGCCTTAGGAAGTGATAATTTCTTGTCTATAAATACGGAGGCTAATAATCTTCTCTTACGCACTAGTATGCTTAAAAGTAAATGTTTACACACATGCAAAAACGCTTTTAATATTTAATTTAGATTTTGATGGTTTTTCGTTATATTGTTTAGTTAATTAAAGTATAGCCCCTCAAATATTTGTTTTAATTTTAATTTAAGAACAAGATATTGTGATAAAGTAACAAAAAACACAACGCAATCAAAATATTAAATCAACTTAAAACTTTCTTTTGCTGCATTGCAACATACAGCTTCGAGAAGCGAAACAATCTTTGAGTCACATAACGAGAGAGGATCTGAAGAAGAAGAAATAAGTTGAAATTTTCACGAACTATTCAGCCATCACCCTTTATGTACATAGAATTATACAATTACACATACAGGTGTACAAGTATGAAATGCGGATTTGATAATGCACACCAATGCAATGTGTAGTATAAAAATTTGACTTATATGCCATTTTGTTGCGCCATCAACAAGTGTCAAACGCGCATAAGTAATAAATTGAAAAAGTGTTTGCATAGTATTGTTTTGCTGTCTTCAATTTGTCGAAATTTGTGCCAAATGAAGAGCATTAAGAAAACTTCTGCTGAATCATACAAAAAGCTTATGGTGAACTATGAACGTGTGAACGATAATTTCGGCGTTTCAAAAGTGGTGCTTTGGCAGAAAGACAATGCTTTGTGTTTGGGTGTGGTCTAGTAGAACTGTTAAAATCTGGTGAAACGGTTAATACAAACAACAATTAATCGATATGAACCGTTCGACGCTCAAAAAACGATCAAAATATCAAAAAAGGCAACATAAGATAAGTTTTCTCCATGACAACTCTCCATCACATACGGCAAAACTGGTTCGCGAAACATTGGAAGTACTCAACTGGAAAGTGCTAACCTATGCGGTTTATTCCCCAGACTTGGCCTTACGATTATCACTTGTTTGCATCGATGGGTCACGCACTTGCTGAGCAGCGCTTTGGTTCGCACGAAAATGTGGAAAAAATGGCTCGATAAATGGTTCGCAACAAAAGGAGAAGATTTTTACTTGAGCGTATCCACAAATTTCCCGAAACATGGGCAAAATGTGTAACTAACGATCGAGCATATTTTGAATAGACCACTTATTATTATTCTTCCGAATCTAATGTGCTTTTTTTTCCAAAAAAAAAAAATCCACATTTCATACTTGTACACCGAATTGTGACTAAGCAGATAAAAGCATTGCAAGGCAATAGACGTAACCGTACCATTTAGTCGCAAGTATTATCACTTATTATAATCTTTCACTATTTTGGTTGAAAATGTTTGCCATTTCAAATGCAAATTATTGAAATATGTATGTTTATAACTTTTATTACTTAATGATTTCTGGATTCAGCTACTTGCACGAAAGTCATCCGAACAAAATTTAAGCTGTTAAATTCATGACAATAATAAAAAATAGACACCATCTTTGTCATCTAACTTTAGATTATGTAAAACAAATAGAGTAAAGCACAATTTTTCGTTTTATGCATGTCGCTGACAATGTATTAACGTATTATAAAACCGGATTTTCAGGAAACAGGAATTACTATTCGAAAAGCAAATTAAGGTATGGGATATAATATCCAATTAAACACCATTGTTCTTAATACAAAAGGAAATTTATCACAAAAAAACCAAAAAGCTTCCTTTCATTATTATAAATTTAAATCTGCGTTTAAAATTTTAGTAGGTAAATTTTGTAATAAATGTATATTTAAAATCTTGTAAGAGTAATACTATTATTTTCTAATATAGAAGATGCTGTTGCAGCTTATAGTCTTAATAAAACCTTCATAAAAAAATTTTAACCCTATTTTCAAAAATATTATGTTATTGTCATATGTTAGGGAATTTGGTGATCGTGGTATAAGATGGAAAAGCGCTATGTCAATTCAATTTATTAATGCTTGATAAACTTCGTCAACAAGATCATTTTAAAAGCATATAAAATATTTTTTACAGAAAATTGTATGTTTAACGTATGGTATGTGGATTACTAATTTGTTTACATTTTAATACCAAGAATATTTAATGTTTTTAGAAATAAATAAAATTGAAATAGAAGTTTGAACTATACCGTAATATACTCTATTTTATATTTCCTCATGTGGTCAGATCCTACAATATACTACACTTACTATTTATTCATGATACAAGATTTTCGATTTTATCTTTATTTATTTGTGCGTGCCCCTTATTCTCGTAGAACACTTTACATCCTCATTGATAAAAATTATTGATAGCTTGAATTTCAATCGATTCCGAGTCAACAACTTTTGGTAAGGAGATTCCTTATAAACTACTTATAAACTACAGTCAAGATACCATTACTATTATAATATCGGAAAATTTGTAGAATTTAATGATAAACTAAATTAATGTACATTTATGATCTGTTAGCACGACCTACAAGCTATAAATTAATAAAACAGTTTCATCTATTATAAACTTATCTCACGATCTACTAAACACGGACAGCAGGAATTGAACTACACTAAATTAAATTTTGCATTTGTTTGCAATAAACGAAGTAATTTATCAACAATTGCTTTACTTCATAATAGGAGATGTATTTTGCCGTACAAAAAAGTAGGTTGTAAAGATTTGGCTGGAGTTCAACTCAATAAAATGTAATTCAAGCGTAGTTTCAATAAAATTGTGACAAGATATAAGAAAATCGTTTCGCAAAACAGCAAATGTGATCAAAGAACTGCCAAACTTTTTCTTGATTTATATATACATTTTCAAATATATTCGGACAATTTCCAAATCCAGGCATACGAATGAGATTTGATTTAAAACTCAATAAACTTTTTATAGCCAGTTACGTAAAATATATAAATTGAATAAAAGTTTATATAATTAAAAACATTTCAGTTATTATAAAATATGCAATAAAAAGATAAGATTTATTTGATCCAATGTTGGGGTGGCTATAAGAACTTTTTTCTAATTTTAGTTTCTTAGAAAGAGGAAAATTTAACCATATGGCACAGCGAGTCGCTAAAAACGATACAAATACAAATTTCCTCTAAAAATCTAACCAAAAATTAGTTAGATGTTAATATTATAATATCTTTTTCATCAATTCTAAGATTTTCTGATAAATAACTGCGCCTCCACAAAGTATACATAAACTACATTAGAACAAATTTTAAACCTGTGACCAAGAAGAGGTTCCCTGTATAGAGTAGATTTTCATAGATAACCGCCATCTTGTATCCCCCATATTGAATTTTTAAAAAAATGATGCGATTGATGTGACACTGACAACGAGTACATAGTTTTAACATCCAAAATAAAAGTTTTGCAGTTAAAATCATTTGATTTTCTTTTATGATGTATGTTTGTTTACCTCAAACTCTTTCATGTGTCAACCAATTTTGAAGCAAGTTCTTTCCGAAATATTTATAAACTACAAAAGATTTTGAATCCACCATATTGAACTTTTTGAAATGCCCTGATTAAAAATGTACAGACAGTTCTAACAATCAAAATTAATATAAAATCTAAAAATTAAAGGAATACCATTCACTAAAATCGACCCCACCAATTTATCTTATGGATAACTGTACTTTATTATACACGTCCCTACCCAGATAAAAACTAAAAATAATTCTTAATTAACGTAAAACATAAATGAAGGAAAATCGTAATATTACGTACAATATTTTATTACAGTTACAACTATCCATCTTTGTGTCTTTCCCAACGAAAAACAAACACGAACTACAAACTCGTTAGTTCGCGTACTGTAACGCAATTACCATAATTGATGAATACCTTTTGTTCTACTTTGTTCAATACTTTTATCGCAGTCTTTAATTTATAATAAAAGTACAATAAAACTATAAAGCATTTAAATATAAAATTATCTCTACTATAATGTTAGTTATATTATTCAACAACGCACTGGAAGTAATTTGTAATTTACAGCGACAGTTTGTTTTGTCCCCTAGAACTTGGAGAAGATGGATTTATTAGAAATTTTGCAAGCTTTCTACAGCTTAACGACATAACTGGAAGGTAAAAAAACCTTTTTATGTTGCGGAAATTCTACTGTTTCCCAACTTTTAATGATAATTATTCAAACCTAAAAAGTAAAGCTGCCTACAAATTATTTTTTAAATGCCAACAAACTAGACTACAACTTATATTTGTCATACAACCCTTTTCCTGTTCAAGTTTTGACGATCATCAAAAACGAGCTGACATACTTAATTATTAACTTGCATAGTAATTATTGCGCTAATAGTAAAATACAACAATAAATAAAATTATCCACATCCCTTTTTAGTGCTGCTTCAACCGTATAGTCCTGTTAGAATAAACCGGACTCCATGTATCCAACTTTCTTCGGCTACGGAAGAGTAACTTACGATTGGTCAACTGGTACCTATCCGTTCTTCCCTTTAGCATTCGCTTGATGTCCAAAGCTGCTTATTCTGACGTTCTATTTAGCACGAAAAAACTCTGGTAAGCCAAAACAAGAAAAATTTTATTCTGGTGACTACTAAATTAATATTTTGACTAATTAAATATGTTTCATCAAAAGTTTATTTTATTTCATTATTATTAATTTTATTTTAAGTTAGGTTATTAATTTATACGTTCCATTTAATTAAACAACAAATTAAATTAATGGAATATGCTCATTTGACTTCTAAAGCTCACAAACATTATTATAATAGTATAACACAAATTCATCACAGAAAGTACAAATATTTTTGAATTCAGAAAAATAAATCTACTAGTAGTCCCTTACCAATGAACTTAAGCTATTTTTACAAATTCGCATTTATTTTTAATTTTGGTTTGATAAAAATGTTAAAACCGACCCCTTTAAATCATAAGGATTTCTAGCCTCAATTATTTACGGATTAAATACTTTTAAAGTGCTACAACGAAATATTAGCAGCACGAGCCGGGTTACATTAGCCAGTTTTATTACTGCAAGACATTCTACTTTTTACCGACTTGAAAAATTTCAAATTATATAATTATGACACAAATTTTTGTTGTTTAACGCAAAATCATAATAATTTTATTAGAATGAAAATTATTGCAATGTAAATTAAAAAATATTCCTTAGTACTTATTATAATAAACACAAATGTAATCCCAACGTAATATTGATCAAGAGAAACATATAATCCCCCTTTTTAAATCTTTTATCGTATTTACGCAACACTTCACCCGTTTATAAAAGTAATTAAGTTCATTTTAAAACCTCTAGTCTAGTATATTGCAGCAAAATTCGGATTATCGCCGTTATACCTACTACAACAAATGACTGCAATAAGTAAATCATCCGGAAAAAATTCCTCTAAATTTATTTTGCCGTTGCAACCAGCATTGACAAGTTTGGTATTATGCTAACTCTAAATGGCTAACATTATCATAAATTAATGACTTAAGCACATGTTACTAAGTGTTAATATAAAAGTGAAATGATCACAATTCAAAACAGTACAAATACATAAGATTTAATGAGAACGTTCGGGTCCTCAATAGAGAAAGGGTCGTCTGGGCGCCTTGGCGGAAAGCCAACATCTCAGTCTTTTCCTACTCTATATTCGGAAGCTAAAAGGAGACCGAACGAGATGGTGTACTAAACGAAATATAACAAATCCGCCGTTGCCATCTTCAATTTTGCGATATCGCTAGTATCTGCATACAGATATTAGTTCGATCTGCAACCAAATGAGTTGTGCTAGAGCCAAGAGCATGTTGTTCCGGTCTCGCTAGAGAATTAATTTACATACCGACCTAAATACTTCTGCTATCTCAATTTCCCTAAAATATAATACATTACGAGGTTGTTTGTGTCCAGGAAACATAGTATTAACTGTTACACGATTAATAATTTAATGTGGATGATAAACAATTAAAAATATGCACCTATGCAATGAGAGAAACAAACATGAAAAGTTTTGCATAAATTGTCATACCTATATACAATAATTGCTTTTGACAGTGTCAAACTGTATGCGTTTATCGATCACAAAATTTTAGTGATTGTTGTTATAAACGTACACTAAAATATTTGCTAATAACGAAGTCGATATCTAAAAATACCAACAGCTAAAATTATAGTTCGTTATAGGTTATAACAATATGTACTACGGAATAGGTATGGATTAGAAAATCCTAAATCAAACCGCAAATCACTTTTAAACTAATAGAATTGTCGTCTATTCATTCATCACATAAATTCATTTCCCCTATTCAAAAAGTAGAAGGAAATATATCAAGAATGCTGGTTCTCTTCTCAAGTCAACAGCTGCTCAAGGATTCCATTCATATACATGCATTTCCTGCTTCAAACTCGTTTATTGCATTAGTTCAATTAATATTATTAAAACGAGAGTTGTACGATTTAAACTTTTTAAGTCAACAAGACAGGTTGACCACTACGCAGGAGTTGACTGAATCCAATAATATAATCGGCTTGTTTTAACCCGACGATATTAAACTTGCATGTCGTGTAAGTCTCAACAAAATCTAAAATTATATCTACAAGTCAGTATTAGTTGGTAGGTACATAATATTTTGTTACAATTAACGATAATGTTGAAGTACATAAATTTATAATCAGTCAGGTACATCACACAAAATTTAATTATAAAATTATTTCACCATGAAAATTAAATTTCCATCAAACGCATATCGATAATAACAGGTACACTGTAATGCACACCATAATTATTTATACACATACTTACATATATATAAATAATTCGGATTGTAGTTCCAAATTTGTGTTGAATTATACCTATATTATATGCCCTTAGCTAAAAAGAAAAACTATGCCATGCACTATGTAGTACAACTATTCATGTATTTTTATTATCTAAAACCAATCATCACCTGAGGCAGTGTTTCCCAACCGGTCTGTGGATGCCCAAAAATATTGATATTTTTAATAACAAATTAATTTTAGATTACAACATAATTACATATGTAAATTTAATTAAAATTAAGAAGAGATTTTTATTACAAAAGTATATAACATATTTCCTTTCCTTCTCAGTTCGTTTACCCTTGAGAAGGTTGGCGACTTTATTTTAGCGTTCTCTGACACTCTACCTCGGTGGTTTGCCATTGCATGCCAAGGGAGGACGATCAGAAAATTCTAAAAAGGTTGGAAAACACTTATTGAAGGCGATGTACATATTATTCCTTACATGACAATATTATGCAGTTATATGTACATAATAATTATATACATCGTAGGTCGAGCAGCTGAGTTTTTCCTGTTCAAACAATCTACACACATTTCTGAAGCCGCTACTTTGCAATTATGATTTATCTTGTCTGTTCGTTAGTGGGACAAATTCGTCGTTGACTTTTTGAAGCGAGTGTTTGAAACAGACGTTCTAACTTTTCCTTCGCGTCACGAAGACTGCCAACTATTTTTTAATTAATGAGTGTTATACCGGAGAATCGGTTAACCTTACTATTTTACTGGTATTTGCAACCCGATATTAAATAATAGATAGCTAGAATTTGCCATTTCATTATTTACCTAAGCTGCGGAAGTTAACAGCAACTTTATGTTATTTGGAAGATCCCAGATTACATTATAATTAGAGATTTTATATATTAATATAACGCAGTGTGGATCAACAGATCCCATGCATTATAAAACCATCTAATCGTCTCAGTAGCACAGGGGGTAACATTAGTGTACTTGAAAGTCAGCATGTTTGAACGCTCAACAGATCTGGCAGAATACTTAAATAGTATAAGTGTAAACTTTTTACTGTTGACTTTATAACAAATACGTAGATAATTTAATGTAACTCGTTGTAAAATTTAACAGTGATTAATTTATTATGGTTAAAATAATTTATACTTTTTAATTAATTCTTAATTTAATAACGCGTGTGCTTTAATTAAAATAGCTTTATGGTGATATATTGCGGACATAATACCCAATGCAAGAGTTATACCTAACGGTATATGATTTTAAAAATAGAAGAGTGTTTAGATTAATAGCACACATATATCTGGATAAAACGATGTATCATTTATA
This sequence comes from Lycocerus yunnanus, assembly GCA_036346125.1. NCBI lineage: Eukaryota > Metazoa > Arthropoda > Insecta > Coleoptera > Cantharidae > Lycocerus > Lycocerus yunnanus. The sequence continues at coordinate 5,521,723 of JARFIX010000008.1, forward strand.
GAAGATATATTGCTTAAATCTTCAACTACTTTACAATTCAATGAGCAAACATTATATGTTGTTTCAAATGTTTGGAACGATATCTTGTTGATCTTTTTCTAGTTTAATCAAACTTCTACATAAAGAACAAATCTCTTGCTTTATTTGCCACGTGGCCATCAGATCGATACGTACGATGCGATGTAACTGCAGGACCTTATTCCCCTTTGCTATTTTCAAGATGCGAGTTTGCTGTTTTGTGTCTTAATGTAAGCTTAATAAAGTTCAATCGCGCTTAAAGAAATAATAAAGAACGGTTCTAACTACTTAAGAAAAAGAGGGTTTTTAATATACATAATTTCAAAAACAGGGCTAAATTTACTAATTTGAAACTAACTTGATTGTAATTCAAATGTAGTTCGTAATGCAAATTTATAATAAGCATTATTCTATTTCCTGTTTCATTAATTTAATGATATTTTCTTATTAAGTGGCCAATAAAGCTATTGAAAATCGCCTCGTTATTTCATGCCGGTAAAATTTATTCCTGGTTTCACCTCATCAAATAACAATGTTTATATTGAACTTCGATTCTCATGGGAGCAATATTCGTATTCCAATGGCAAGAAAGAAATAGTAGGGGTTGTTCAAACGACCACCGTGGCATAGAGCTGTCATTCAAGTGCGTGCGTAGCTTTAGATTACTTATACCACCCTGTGCGACTAAGAACACTATATATTTCAAGTATTGTTAGGGTATGTATATGCTGGACAAAGAAAGGCCCCTGGTGGAGTTAATATAATACTAAATACATGAATAACCATAAATTGAACACCTATTTAGGAAATAAGCTTTCGCATGGGTGAACCATAGTTGAATATCGACAATCTTGCACATAAAATTCGATTTAAATGTTTGATTAGATCCAACAACAAAATTACTATAAATGCTGTACGAAAATTTATGCTAATATGCAATTGTCATAAACGTCTCAAGCTTTAGAGGATATTAATATTACAATCTATGGTATATTCATTATTAATTATTAGTACATAATATGTATATAGGTTGTAGCAAAACGAGTGCTACATTAAAAAAAGTCATAGTAATATTACAATGTTTGCAATTGAATTTTATTGAAAGTAAAGCGAGTCATTAAATAAACGCTACCGTTGTCTACAACCCTCGGGGGTAATTCAAGACAATGTAATCTACAACCATGACTTGCTTATACAATAAACTCATTGGATGATACAGTTCCTACCATATGGCACAGTTGTTATGTATATGCATCACGCTAATCTATTTATACCTTGTTTAAATAACTATTAACCAAGAAAAATTGCACTTTTATGATACTCGTAGGGTTAGGTTACCCAATTATTAGTTTTTAAATAATTGCAGTTATCTGATACAGAATTAACAATAATTTTATATTTTTAATATGTTTGCGAATGGTATCTACGGCATCACCGCCCTCAAAAAAACATCCTTGATCCACAACTAAGCTCGAAAAGATGGAAATTGAACTGTATAAAAATTTCTATACAATTTCAGACTATGTTCATAACACCGATACAAAAATGAAACTGGTATAACGGGACCAGTTAAGAATGCTTAACCGTTCATGTTTTATTGATAATAGTTACTTAAGCAAATTATGGAATGCCGATGATTATTATCACGCAAAGAAATCCATTCTTACCCTTCTTGAAATCGATCCAATCATGCTAACGTTCTTAAATTCAAACAAAGCTTCCCTTGGATGACTGGGTCAATTTCAAGAATATTCTAACTGGTAAGATCGGATTTTTTTAAGTAAGAATCGCACTCGCAACAATTTTCAAAGTAGGATTAAAAATGAAAATAAATCTAAAATTCGATAAACGACATCGTATTAAAAGATCAAAAGCACCGATGATAGTGATAATCTGCCATAATAGAAGTGGTCAGTTAAAAATAAATTAAAACCCATTATCGTAACTAACGCGTGAATAACTACAACTTCAACTTGTAATTTACAACATTATCTGCAGTGTTCTTATCTGATGGACTGTAGGTACATAACTAGAACGAGTTACTCCCTTGAAATGATCACATAAACCAGGTTTACAGCTTGTCATAAAACAAGCACGTATCTGTCTTGTTAAGGCTTAACTAGCAAATATATATTACTGACATCAACAAACCTTAGAGCCAATGATTAATATAAATAAATACATTAAGGTAGGGCGTACTACAACGAGAAATTTTTACATTAAACTTCATGATGATGAGTAGGTAATTTAGGCAAATAATATAATTAATTAAAAAATCGTTCAATGTATGTAAGTGACATACGCGTGTGCAAATAAAATAAATCTATCGATATTGTAAACAAAATTCAATTACTGCATTTTATCTCTGCAATTAAAAATAAACTCGGGAAAACATTTTAAAAAGGCAATAAATAACTTGTAGAAAACGAGACGAGAATGTTGGGGCACATTATTATACTGGGATAATAAATGAGTAAAACGAGACACGCGGTCTCATCCACTTTTATTAAAATTCGCGTCCACTGCATATTATCGGAGTGCTGATGTAGAAATGGTTCCTCGTAAAATCCCAAGTTTTAAAATGTGGTTTGGAACTGGTAAAGATAACCTACACGTAGCTCTTTACATCGACAACACTTTTGCAACATTATTTTATAATATAAAATATGGAAGCCCAGGGACATATTATTGCTTGTTGATACTACAAGAGGCGATTTATCTGTCAACAAAAATGATTTCCCTATACCCATTTCAAATATTTCATACATAACTTTTTTTATCGATATCGACGATCATATATTTCCACAATATTGACTGTGCAACAATTTCTATTAGTTATGGAGATATAGTAGGCTGTACGCAGCACTAACATAATAATATACGCGATTATTCGAATCTAATACATTCAAAATTTAATTTTTTGTAGTAACAAATTCAAATTTTGCTTAATATAATTGATTTTTATTTCTAAAGAAAATTTTAAACTTTCACGTTTTAACTTGGAATGCAATAATTCAGATCATAATTGCATAACAATTCCATACTGTAAATTATTGTTATTTTATAGGTGCCTTCAGTACGACGACGGATCGGAGAGAGCATTTTACAACATATTGTAGAATATTACTTAAAAATGTTCCAAAAAATGTTATTACTTTTTTTTGTCTGTCTTATCGTTTCTTTCACCTTGATATCTACGCATTAAAGTAGGCATTTTCATTTTAAAATATTCCAATAAAATAAAAATTAATGGTACTTTCTTTTATTACACGTCCCACGCAATACTCAAAATCCAGTGGGTATCCAATTTAGGACTGAAACATTTCTCTCGTCCCACTTAAAAAATCCATTGTTTCGATTTGACAAGACATCATTTTCTTTATTTTTATTATTTTCTTTCTAGTAAATAAGATGATAGCAACATTTATGTGGTAAAACATCGTCTAATTTTTTGTAACCGGGCACCTGGATTGTAAAAAACGTGGATAGCAGAGAATGTGGGACTAAGCCTAGAGGTATAGTCGAGAACGGCTAGCAGAAGTGATTTTATCATGAAAATGATTGTTGTTGTAATTGTTTTAATAAACAAAAATCAATTCTACAAAGTTTGTAATTAATTTACTGACAACTTTCGTTGAAAAAAAACTTCTTCGCAAAGGTACTTTATGTTGGAAAAATAAAATAAAATTAGGGGGTAGAACTATCCAACAGCAACAGCTTGTAAAAAAACAAAAAATGTTATTGTTCAAACTACTAGCAAAACATCTTAAAATATAATGTTCTTGAAGTTTTAAACCGAAATTCGAAGTTGAAATGCTGGATTTTGTATCATATGTATCGAGTTGAACAAATTCAAAGTTAAAATACCCTGTGGCAATCGTATGCTCCTTCAGACTTTGCGCACATCTTGCTCTAACTCTCTTTAGGACCTTATTATGTACCTACCTAAACCAGGATGTATCGAACAGATTGCCGCGAGGATAGTAAATATTACGGTCAGGTGTGCTTCGAAATTTGTTTAAAATGTATCCAAAAGGTAACAGAAATGAAAATCGTTGCGCTGCTCGACCAAAGAAAAGAACATTTCATGCAAATCCCCAATGAAAGTTACTACTCGACGCGACGTTATGACTTACGGCATTTAGCACATCAGTATTTGAATTCCGGCGTGGAAAAAATTGCCGCTTACATTTCTGTTGGTGTTTTTAACGAAGGCTATAACGCTATTTTAAAAATTATCAATAACGTGGATTACCAGCAGTGCAATAATTTCTTTGAAAATCAGGATTTTAATTGAAAATTGAAAGTGCAATCACACCGATCAGTTTTGAAATCCGAAACCATGGTCTCTGACAATTGTTGTTATTCTATACAGACATGAGAGTTATGCTACCCAAAAATTTTTTAAGATGTAAAATAATGGTTAAATTTCAGAAAGATTTGCTTTCCTGTGAAGTTTTTTAACTTTTCTCTTTTCTCTATTTTTTCTCTATGTCACTTTTAGCTACTAGCGAATGTTGAAATGCGTATTGTGCATTAATAAAATATAATGAATTATTATACATTTTTTATAGTATGGCTCCTGCCGACTACTGCAGTAATAACCATTGATAACAAATACATTATAATATTATATATTTTTTATTAGGTAACATGTAGGTATAATATGGATTTCAATATTTACTAAAAGCTACTAAGTTGACTATGCATATGGCTATTTTGCATTTTACATGGATCTCCCCATTAAAACAAGGGGGAACTCGGGATGACCACAGTTCGTAAATTTCTATACAGCTACCTTTCTGGTTTACAATTAAATAATATTTTCTAATAATTCCTTATTTAAATTTATAATTTTTTGTTTACATGCAAGATTAGCAAATAATCGTTCATTTTTTCATTGTTAACATAAATTCTCTATAGAAGAAAATTACATTACAAAGTTACATTTTGTAGTTTTTAGTTCCCTCATTTATTACAAACCCAAATACTTTCCTTTACTACGTAAATGGGAAAGTAAAAAATATACGGCTAATAAAATAATCTCATCAACATTTGAAAAGCGTCCATAACTCTGTCTGATGTCAATTAATTTTTTTGGTTTTCTGAATCTTGCTAATTAACTTTACTAATTCACATTAAACTAAGGGCCATAAAACTTTTGTATAACAAAAGTTTATCCTCGAATCACGCTGATCCGTGATTCAAGTTCGATGATTAATTGGCTATTAAATTATCAACCAATCGCCGGATTTAAACCTCGGACTAAGGTGATTTGAGGATGAGGTCCTGTTATATGATTAGCTCTTAATTAAAATATTCGGACAAGCAGACGGACGGACACGGAGCTAGATCATAAGGCTTCTTCGTATACTATGTATAGAAGTCTAAAAACAAAAGAGCTAATATAAAATTAAGCCTGCCATCAATTGTTACATGAAATGCACTAATTTTTAGCATCGATAAGTCCTCTACTTTTTATCAGATTACTAATACTGCAAATAATATTATTATACTACGTATTTTGAAATTTATAAATTGAATTCAAAATTCGCTCATTACATGTTTTAATATAATTATGCCTAAAATCTAAAATAAAGTTGTTATAAAATTAATTATAGTATCTAAAATTCTCATATTTCTGAACAGTTAAACTATAATTTTGTTTGCCGCAATCCTGTACTTTTATAGACTTGACAGTCACGGAACATAAATCTGACTTGTATTGTCAAGGGTATTCACTCTGAAAACTTTTTTTAAATTTTTCATTGAGGAAGATGGCACCTTTTTCGCACACAGCATACAACATCACCTGTAGTATTCTAATATTCCATATTATAGAAACTTAAAAAATTTGACGTGACAACACATGACTTTCCCGTTTCGTCTATTGATTTTTAAAAATACATACAAATTTCCTGAACAATAATATTGCATTGCTTCATGCAACAATGTACAAAATTCTTTTTCTTTATGGAACTATTTAATATTTATGTATGGGTGTATAAAACTAAACAAGGTGGAACTCGGATGACCGCAGTTCTTAGGCTTCTATACAGCTACCTTTTGGTTTACAATTATATAATATTTTGTAATTATTTTTAATTTAAATTTATAATTTTTCTTTATCTGCACGATCATCAGATTATCTTAATTTTTTAGTTGGTAACAAAATTTTCTATATAAGAAATTGACTTGCATTTTGTAAGTGTTATTTTTACGTTTTACGTAATTTTACTTTCACTCTTTCGCACCTTTAATTGGTTAGTTCATTTATTGCCAACCCAAAAAAAAGTGTAAGATGAATAAAATAATCTCATAAACAATTGAAAAAGCGTCCACAACTCTGTGTGTTTGATCTCAATTAATTATTTTGAATCTTGTTAATCCATTCACGCGTTTGTCCATCCACCCACAAAGAAAGTAAAATTTAGTGACAAAAGGTTTTTTTTGTTACTAATTTAGTGACTTTGAATTATGCGGACGGACAGACGGACGGACACGAAGCCAGATCATAAGGCTTTTTCTATACTATGTATAGAAACCTAAAAGTAAAATTTAGTGACAAAAGGTTTTTTTTGTCACTAATTTAGTGACTTTGAATTATGCGGACGGACGGACGGACGGACGGACAGACGGACGGACAGACGGACGGACAGACGGACGGACAGACGGACGGACGGACACGAAGCCAGATCATAAGGCTTCTTTCTATACTATGTATAGAAGCCTAAAACGGAAAAATGAAAACGATCGAGTAAGTCGATTGCCAAACTTAGATGAAATAATAACTTTATTCTGACCGTCTTCCATTGGCAACATATAATTCTCAAAATAAAGTGAACACTTCCCATGGTTTGGAACCCACGTTAAACATTAAACAGTGGGTCCTATACTACATAATTATATACGAGTATGTGAGAAAACACTTCAAGCGCACATCACACAATTGAAGCGATATGAGAGATACATATGTAAAAATTTTAGATTCTAGTAACTAATTTACTAACCAACAAATATTTTACTAACATAATACAAAGTGGGTAAAATGTGAAACCCCAAAGAATATCACATGGAATCCCGGCTTTGCGCCGTTTCTTGTATTTAGTTTTTCATTTTTTTCATTCTTTTCGGAGTTTGAAACTTTCTTAAATTATTAACTTGGTTAAAAGGTTTAAAATATTTTACATATTTAAAATTTTAGTTGATTTCTTAAAAAAATTTATTTCTTTCGTTATAGATATCCAGTAAGAATGAAACTGTTTAAAAGTATTCAAAATGAACACGCCTTAACATTTCTATAACGTTCGGTATAATAAAATCGTGGTTATTGTTTTTCTTTAATGAAAATTCTACATAAGCGCGAATTCATTTTAGATTTCCATTTCAATTTTATAAATTGGTATGCATTGAGAAAATAGTTTGAAAACTTTACATACCTGCATTCACTTAATACAGGAATAGAAATACATAATGCGGCTTACCTGAAACATAAAAATATTTTAATAAAAGTTCCTTTGAACAGAGTAGATATAAAAATATAAATTACATTTCAAAATTAAAACAAAAATCACATTTTATAAACACAAGTTCGAGGATCTAAAGGAAAATTAATGCAATGACCCTATTAACAAAGGTAATGGAACGACACGATATATAGCCGTTTCAAATTCCGCATGACCTTCTCCTGCATTTAACCTGGTTCATTACTAAAGATAATTGTCGATCCTCCATTATTCAGATAGCCGCATAATTATTTCGAGCAAGTATAATGTGCCCCAAAAGCAACCCCGTGATCGAGAAATCGAACAATTTAAACAAGTATAGTCGAATAGATTATCCAACGTCTTGAATTTCTTGGTAATCGCTCACAACCAGTGCAAGTGTACGTTAAAATGCCGCAGCAGGATAATACAAATTGCTTTCAGCTTAAATTGTCAAGAATAAAACAGGCAGAAAAATTGTCGTGAACATCCTTAGTTGATTTAAAACAAAGTGAAATAAAAATAATACACAAGAGATGAGCAAAACTAACGTACTTCCCCTCCTCTAACACAATTTTATTCGCTTATAAAAATAATAACAGTCATTATTTTTAATTGTTGTTTGTATTTTTCTGTAACTTATGAGTCAGAACCACGCCCTTCCAAATCCAATTTTCAACTCAAAATGTTACAGCAAAGTTAAGAGAATAATACTCCATAACTAAACTCTGTGCTTTAGTTAATTAAAACTAAAAATAATTTATAGTTTAATTTATCGTACTTTTTATTAAGGCTCGTTGGGACAGTGCATTTTTATTAAGCATTTAGTGTGACAAATATAAAAATACAAACTAAAGTTGTTTTTGATATTAACATTAATCCTCAAGAAATTCTCTCTAAAAATTTCTTGTTAGCTAACTATACCTACATAGATCTCCGTTTATAAAGATGCCGAAATAAAAGTCAATTTATAGAGTTGCTGGATAAAACTTTAGTTATTATTATTGGAGAGGAGTAAGTATTATTATGATGAAAATTTATGTTTATATTCCTAGCCCTTGAAAAATATTTCTGATATAATTTTCCAACTATTATGATACACTCGGGAAAATTCGTACTATAAATGGGGTAGGTTGTTTGTATAGTGAGCGAAAAACGGTCTGTATAAAAAAAAATGCAAACTTTCTTTGATCCATTTTCTACTTTGATATGTTTAAAAATATGAAAGAGTTTTCCTAATCAAAAAAAATATATAATTACACCATTAATGTATGTTATAGACCTATTGTATTACAGTGTATCCATACACTTTCAATAATATTTTATAGTAAATCGCAAAACAACTTTCGTTGCCTTTGGAGCGCCTTGCAACACAAAGGCAATTGAAACAGTATCACACACTATAGGAGTATTATCTACTGCAAATGATATAGAAATAAGATATAGTAAGTAAGTTTCTTTTAAAAGTAGTCTACGAAAGTATAAGAAATTGCAGAAACGTACTCATTGTATCTGCTCTTGTAATATACTTTCTTCTATGAAATTAGAAAGCTTTTAAGTCTCAATTTGTGTTTTCAAATTGCTAAAAATGTTGTAATATTGTGAAATACTATCGACTTCCTAGCTATGCGAGTTGAAAAATATAATAGAGTATAATAGAAAACAAAGATTTTTCATAAATAATATTAAGAACTTACTATATATTTTATCAGATATTTCATATCTTGCAGTATACATATTACTTAAAACATTTACAATAGATACAGGGTGATAATCGAGACTCCCGGCAATAAAACACTTGAAAATGTAAAATTAAATAGTAGTAATAATTTCCTATTTTCATAATACTTACATAATATAAGTTAAATATAAGTTATTAAGTAGTAGATATAAATTTTAGAGCGTAAAACTTTGATTCCAAATCAACAAATAAAATTAATTTTATGTTTTGTAATGGCAGAAATTAGATATGAAAAGCTCAAAAATTACCTCAAATAGGGATAGCCATGAAAATGAAACTAAACATAAATAAATTAAATTAATAATTACACAAAACCACTCTCCCTCTGTCAATCCATATTATCTGTCACACACTTCAAATTGTTAAGAACAATTCCAACCCAATAATAAAATTAAACATTGTGCTGTTTCATGTCAGTTAGGGCATGAAAATAATTTAACTGACCTAACCTGAAATATAGGTGGACCTAAACTATGGTATAGACATATTTAGCAACAAAGCTCATATGTTTGGCTTGGCAGACCGCAGACCTGACCATATGACCTATAGAAATAATTAATAATTGAAGACCTGCGTTTTACATCGCGTTTGTGGGATGTATCGTTTTCCGACGATACTGGGATCAAAATTAAAAAATTGATGCCACTTCTGAATTGTTATCAACATGCCAAGGCAGAGATGGATGGTATTCACAGGTTAAAATCGCAATTTCGCCATGAACATCTAAAACATTTGATGATTCCTTGCAACGTACAATTGTGAACTAGTCTTCTTTTAAGAGTAACGGCCCTATAAACATACCTAACCTCATTCGGTTAAGTGTAAATTGTAGATAACATACTATTTATATCGTTGTAAAAGAAGAATATAATAAGAGTATTCATGTCACTTCGTAAATTCATCGTAAATTTCGTAAGTTTCGTAAAATCTAATAGTTTTTGCTTTTCACTTTAATTTGGCATTGTAATATCATAAACACACGCTTCTGTTAAACGTGTAATAGGGAATTAAAATCAACAAGTACGCAAGAATCGACGACAAATTAGATTTTGAAAGGTGCTCATGTCACGGAAGCTTACGAAGTACATTTAGGAACTTTGCAAAGTGACATGAATACCCTTAATGCTTCGAGCTTTTTCTGTAAGTGCATTTAATAGGTATATTGAAATATTTTCAAAATTATCTTTTTGAAAGAGATACATATTTTGCTGTTATGCTGCTAAAATTTACCAAATCCACAAAAGCTAATTCAAACAAAAACAAATTTTAACTTTGAAACATATAATGTAGAAAATCGGACATGTAGGCATATGTATTTAGTTTAATATAACTTTGTAAATAAATTAGCAAATTAACTGAAGACCTGCGTTTTTAATAATTATTTTTTATTATTAATAACTATTAATAATAAAATAATAAATTAATAACTAGATTAATATGAACTGTATGTGCGAGTTATAGATATTATGTCATAAATTTAGGTATAAAACGCACAAAAGTCCAAATATTTTACCAATAGTTATACCAACGATTTGCTATATCCAATTGGATGCATTATAGTAATAACCACTACACATCAGTAGCCTCCGAGATGTGTGTACACATATAATACAGATTAATTCCTCTAGCGTAGTAATCTGCATAAAATCTCCATATAGATAAGTTTCACTAAACAATGACATCCATTATGTAGTAATAATAATAACTTCCCAATTAATCACATTAAAAGCTAAATGGCAAAAAAAATGAGGTGCAATGGAACAACAAACTTAGCAGGCTATATGTTGTACTTAATTAGCCATACTTCGGTATAACATAAATTTATTGAAAAATATAAAAGGTTCGGTACGTTCTACATACTTTTCCATTTCCGAAACGCCTCGTAATTTAATATACCGAAAAAACAATCACAAAAAATCTTTTCGGCAAAGTTAATGAGCTATTAACTGTCGTCAAAGTCAATTTTCACAAAGAAAATACTTAATAATGTGGCTACTGACGATGAGATGGCAAAATAATTTACTTTTACGAGCTATTAAAATATATTTAAATTGTTAATTTTCTACAATATGGACAACAATTTGTTAAACTGCATTTGAGTAAAAAGGTGATACCAATATTTACAAGACTGAAATATAATTATCATGTCTCTAAGTACCCAGACCCGATACGAAAATAAATCGTATTTAAGAAAATAAGTAAAATTAACGTGAAACTCAATTTATAGTAATTTAATATTTCTATCTCGGCAACACAAAGTGTTTTACTTCTGCCGGACGTTATTTTAGTTAAAGAGTGTCAATGAATTAATAATGTAGTTAGTAAAAGTACACACGCCATACCCTATCTTTATTATAGAGTAGACCTGAAAAAGTCGTTACTCTAACGATAAAAAGAGAGGCCAGTGAACAAGGTGTGATATACCAATAAGTAATAATCACGTCAAAATATGTGTGCTCGCTCTAATATCGAAAGCATTATATTCTATAAATTCTTATTCCTGTTTAGAAGCGAGTTACTTATACTACTAATACTGTAAAATAAATTTAATAGTAAATTGATAAGTACGTAATCGCTCTTTGTTACCTTTTCCAATTAGGAGTAAGCTATTATTAGAAATTTTCATTGTGGGTAACTCTTTTTAGTAAGTAATTGCAAATCCATCCACCAATGTTTATAACGCTTTGAAATGATTTAATTTAGGATTTCTCTTGAGCTTATTTCGTGAAGAAATTCAGTAGAAATGGGAAAATAAGTCTTAGCGACAATACAAAAACGTAATTTTTTGTTCATTCCAGCGCCGCAAGAAATTATCATTGATAAATATTAGACAATTTCAAACAAATCTAACCAATATCTCAGATTTAACGGAATCCTTTGTGAACTAGAATCCAATAATCACCAAAAAAAAGTCACCACATTTTTCAACAAATTTCCTGTAATCTATCATCCTTTATATTTTTTGCAAGAAGGTTGTTATCATTTGCAACGCTCAATAAATATTCTTTACGTTATTTACAAATGGTAAATGATATTTCCATAAAACAAACGGAAAACAAAAGCATTTTGAAATATTCAATTCAGTAAATTTGAATATTCAATAAAAAATTCAATACTTTTTAATTTAAGTAAAACTTGAACACTACCCACTACGCAATCAAAATTCAATATTTAAATTACAGCTTTTTCAGCTTTTTTCATATTTTAGTAAAATGAGTGAAACGTACCTACTACTATGCAAAGTGGGAGATTCAATTTGTTTTCTGCCAAATGTATATGTATAATAAAATATGGTGCAGATGTTATGTAGATTTAAGAAAACACCACACAAACGAGAAAGTAATGATTTCCTGTGCTCACAAATAAGTATTAAAAATATAAAATGAAAACACAAAAAGTACATCAAAAATTCATTAAAAGTGAGAACTATTTTATAAACGCACTTGATAACTTGCCAAATATGGTAATGCATTGCTACAAAAACTTGAATAAATAATAATATCAAAATATTCATTTTTAGGAAAGTTGGTGAAATATTTTAATAAATAAATTTAATTAAGACGGAAAAAACCACCATCAGTTGAAAGCTGCCCGTTATTTCAATAATAAATTAGTTAACTTAATGTAAAAGTAATTTGTGTAGAAAATAAGAAGTTGGGCTTCGAATCAAGTCATAAGTTGGATTTCTAGTTGCCGTCAAATTATTTTTCCGTGGTTAGGATTTCACGTTAAGCTGTAGGTCTTTGTCCTTCAGAAAATCGGCATGACTACGAGCATGCATATTTTCGTCACAAACAAGCAATTACGCTTATATCCTATCGATTGACAGCATAACGCTATAAAGTTATTATATTCCTGTTCATAATAACTACATTGACCGGGTATTACCGTTAATAACTAATTGTCGACGCTGACCGCAACATATACGTACATAATGCACTATTATTACAATTGTAAAAACCGCCACTTGACTCGTAAATACATAATATGTTGTATTGTGCGTGCAATAATAAATAATTATATTCTTCGCATTATTTCATATATGAAGCAGCGTTCGTAACATCCATCGTTGCACCGATTTCGTAAGATCCATCCAGGGCAACTTAACCAAAATTAAATTACTTAATTTTAATTTATTAATTAATTAAATTTACTAATCTTATACAACGCGAGTCTTTCTTTCAGTCCTAGTCCCGCTCTGAATAATGTGTTTTCTCCGGTTAAATCGGGTGTTAATACATCGAGAAGCGTTTAAAATACCAATTAACAGAAATTGAACAATGTATAAGGCAGGAAACAAAGTGTGATACCTGATACATTAATAACACGATACGAATTTTTTCTTTCATCGATTACCGAATTCAAAATCACTGGCACTCATACTGATTCAATTAATTAGTAAAATGGTGTACCTTTTTACAATAAATCGACTCGAATCTGGTTGGTGCTGCATGGTGCAATGCGGATTAGCGCTTACCTGTGCAGTTACTAATGTGGAGAGAAAATATCCTCATTTTATTGGCGGATTGTTTTGTTATTTGGGCTAATGCTGACATTAGCGATTGTAAAGAAATTAGATTTTTAGAACAAAAGAAGAGGAGGATTATCAGTTAAGTGAAATAATGTGTTCAAAAATGTATTTCTCGAGCTGGATTCAAATCAAAGCGCGCTAATGAATTGATATACCAATGTTTTCGGTATATTGGTTCATTGCTACGTGGATCTTTTATATTTTTTCCATTCTACTACAGTCGAAACAAATTTCTGCAATTAGAATAAATAAATAAGGAAATTCCTGTTAAAGCACATTAAATAAAATTATATTACAAAGTGATCAACAAACATTAAAAATGCCAGAGGCAAAATACTCTTAAGCCAGAAGAGTTTGTTCGAGTTCTTTTAATTATTGCGTTTAATTAATTAGCTTTATTTAAAAAAGATAAAGATAAAGTAAAAACCAAATTAATTTTGTAATTAATATTATTTTAATTTCATCCTTTAAATAGTTAAACGCGAAATAATAATACTCGAGAAAAAATATTATATAAAATAAAAAATATGAATTATTGACACTTTTTACGGAAACCCAAAACAAATAAAAAATATCTATAGTAACAAATCTAATATCTAGTAAAAGAAGCGTTATATTTGTCACAAAATAGAAAGGATACGGTAAGGTATAAATATCGGCAAAAGGCAAGCCCTAAGTTTGTCAATATTTGATACCTGGCATGACGGGGATTGTGAATCGAAGTATACTTTTAGTATATGTGTTTGATTTATAGAAACTCGAAATCCTAAAATTGATTTATTCGATGTACAAAAACGATTGCTTGGTCTGACATGATCCTCAAGCTAAAGGGTACAAGACTTGGAAAGCATTTGCATGTTCTTGCAGCACAAGGACTTTTGGAAAGCTTTTGAATATACCGACGGATACGTGCTTTCTCCTCAAGGTAAACAGAAGGGTATATAACTTGTCAGAGGAGTTCAATACTTGGCACAAACTTCAATACCTTCAAGTTATCCTTAAAAGATACTAATTGTATTTACACATCATATTCCTTCACGTTCTATCAAGAGAAAAAAGGTTGCGCCTCTATAAGCAATGAAATATTTACGGTACAATTTGAATTTAAAACTGAAATAAATCGGTGGGTATAGGAAATTATTTAAACGATGAAGTAAGAGTTAGCGGAGCTAAAACATTTTAATTTTGTGTACTGAACCAAAATACCATCTTCAGTTACATAATAACAATTAACAACGTTTTATATAAGATATTAGATTTACGGATTAGCTAAAATCGTGGATCGATAGTGAACCACTCAAGAGATAAGTGTTAATTATTATTGTATTAAAAGATAATGATAATTTGATGAATAAAATTATACCTTAAAAATAATCCAAAGCATTTTACATGCAGATCGAGATTACGCTATATTTAGAAGTAAATTACCATTTAAAATAACACTGTATAATTTAATAATAATTGGATATAAAACAAGAATTAAAAATAAACGTAAATGTCATTTCTTATCAGAATCTAAAAATATATTGCAATAATAAAAACCACTTTAGTATACTATTTTACTTTAATAGGATATATTATTATTGTTAACAGAATGAAATTTGTTTTAACCCTTTTATACTTATCTCGCGAGTTACCTTCCTGGACTTTAGTTCAGATTGAAGCAGTTTCTTTCTCGTTTTTATTAGAAATAATTGCAAAATATATTAGCACTATGCATTTTTTAATTTGATGGTAAAATACATTGCATTAGAACAATATTATGACTGTCCATCCTCTTAGTTTCTTAATATTGAAAATCTGCAAGTTAATTAGATACTCGGAAGTACTGATGGGAACCAGTAAGTACCACATCGTAAAATATTGAAAAAATTATGATTATTAATTAATTATATACGTCCAAGAAAATATTCATCCAAGAAAAATCAACATCGAAAGCTACAAACGAAGAAAGTAAAGGAGAAGTTCTATGATTATTCACAGACCGAGCGACGCCGATTTTAATAGCTAATAGATACTGTGCAGTGGCGCGCACGTTTCCTTGATACGAGTTATTGTGAATTTTAAATAAAACAGTATTTTTCAGTAGATAGGTACTCTGAACCTATAGGTGCCTCCTAATTAATTGTACTTGTTGACTGGTGTTTATAATCTAACCCAGCGCTTCTTACTATTTTCATTCATGGCCCTTTCAATTTAGATTTTTTCACGACTGCAGATCGAGCAAGATCAGATTTTTATTTGACCTTCGGAGTACCACAATAAATTCCAATTTCAAATATCAAAATCTGGTTACTATTGATCCAATGCTTAAATGGCTAATTTATGTTTATTTTAGTATTTTTTAAATATTTATTTATTATATTTAAATTGAAATGATGGTTTTAAATTCAAACAAATAAAATATTATGTACTGCATAGTTACACAAATATACAGCGTGACCAGCAAGACCCCGGGCAAACATGTTTTTCACAATCGTCAAAATAATAGGTATTGGTGAGAAGAAGCACCCCGGACCTTCTGCCATCGTTGTTCATCGCCAATACCCAAGTCTGTCATATGGTTTGAGGCGGTATTTGTGCTACCGGTAAAACACATTTAGTTTTTGTAGAAGGATTAAAATTAACAAGGAAATCTACCACCGGGATATTTTAGAGACTGTAGTTCTTCTGGGGCCCAACAGAACTTTGGTGACCAACATTGGACCTTTCAACAAGACTCTGCACCTGCCCACAATCCTAAAACTACGCAAGAGTGGTGCCGAATCAATTTTCCTGATTTTATCAGTTCCGCTGAATGGCCTCCATACTCAACAGATCTCAACCCAATGGATTACGCCATATGGTCAATTTTAGAGGACAGATTCTGTGCAAAACCCCACAAAAGCTTGGAATCACTAAAATAATCTTTGCGTCAGGAATGGGACAAAATATCCCTAGAAGAGGTACGAAAAAAAGCCAAAATTTCATTCGACGTTTAAAACTCTGTATCCACGCAGAAGGAAGCCATTTTGAAATTTTATAATTTATGATGTACATAAGGTTGTTGTTAATTGTTATCCATTTTTAAATTTTTGAATTGTTACGTTTAAATAAGTTTTAAAAGTTACAAAAACATAACATTGTAAAATCTAATAATAATTAATTAATTATTAATCATTTAAGATGCGTTTCAGCAAACTTTGATTTGAAATTTTCATGTTAAAAAAACCTAAAGAACTTTAATACGAAAAATATATTTGGAAATCCAGCACACGTACAGTAGCGCTCATAAATATGGTTGCACTCAATTTTTTAGCAAAAATTAATAAAAGCAAAACTTATTTTGCAAATTGTTGTATCATTCCTAAAAGTAAGTAGGCTAATACAGATTTTGACGTATAAAATTTAATGTTGTTAATAACGTGAACAGTATAAAAATATAATTATTTCTTATTCAGTGTCCAAAAGTAAAGTGGCATATTCTTTAAAACGTCAAAAACTGTAAATAAAATTAATTTTTTCGAAATAAACTTGTTAGAGTAGTTGCTTCAACAGTAAGAATTATGGTAAAGACGAAAGAATATTCCGAAGATCTGAAAAATGCGATTTTGAAATCATTGAAAATGGAGACTCTTTAAGGACAGCAAATCGCAAATTTGGTATACCAAATCAAACTATAGGTCGTTGGATCCGTAAAATAAACCAATATGGATCAGTGGCCAATCGACCAAGAACCGGGCGACCACGAAAACAACCGGACGGGAAGATAAAATGATCGTTCGTGATGCGGTAAAGAATCCTCGTTTAATGGCTACCGAAATTGTCCGTGATTTTAACGAGAATCGCGAAGATAATATTAGTGTTTCGACAGTGAAACGTCGACTGAAGTCAGCTGGACTATTTGGTAAGCGTCCTTCTAAGAAACCAATAATTTTGAAGAAGAATCGGATAGCCCGATTAAAATTTGCCAAAGATCACTTAAACTGGGGAGTTCAAGAATGGTCTAAAATTCTTTAGAGCGATGAGAGCAAATATAATTTGTTTTCTTCTGATGGTATTAAGTATATTCGACGTCCAGTAAATAAAAGATATGATGTTAAGTATCAGGTTCCCACTGTAAAACACGGCGGTGGAAGTGTCATGGTGTGGGGCTGCTTTTCCCGTGATGGTGTTGGACCTATACACTTAATCGATGGTATTATGGATCGGTTTACGTATGCTGACATATTAAAAGATCACATGCTACCACATGGGAAGAGAATAATGCCACGCGGCTGGATGTTTCAGCAAGATAATGACCCGAAATATGCTTCAAAGCATGTTAAAGGTTACATGGCGAAGGCTAATATCCGCCTACTTGAGTGGCCTAGTCAGTCTTCTGACTTAAATCCTATAGAGCATTTGTGGGAAGAGCTCGAGCGACAAATTAGAAGTGGGACATACCAAAATAGGAGTTAGTTATGAGAAGCTTTAAGGAGAGAATGGCAAAAGATTCCATTGGAGCGTTTAGTAAGCTTGTTGACTCTATGCCTTCTCGATGCAAAGCAGTTATAGCCGCAAAAGGTTATGCAACAAAGTATTAATTGTTTTTAATCTTTATATTTTTAATAAAGTACTTTAAATTTTGTTTTAAGTGCTTTTAATAATACTTTATTATAAGCAAATATTTCCTATTTTGTGATTTTTAAATTTTACTTGTTTATAAAATTTTTCAAATAATTTTAATTATGTGTTATAATTCCAAGGTATTTAAAGAATAAATTTTGAAAATTTAGGAAAATTTCCTTGAAATTTAAAAAAGTTATCACAAAAAAACTAAGTGCAACCATACTTATGATCGCTACTGTATCTCACTTGTTATCAAAAGTATTAGAATTCTAGAAAGGAAATTTCATTACAAAATTTTCTATGGAAATTATCTACAAAAATGTAAACTCTGGGTCAGAGTTGATCCGGTTGTGGTACTCCAAGGGTTAAAATTTGAAGAAATAAGGAGATTTTGTGAAAAAATTACGAATTGAAAATCGTATAATTATTAAGATTCTGCAACCCAGCTGACTCGTGCGCTCCAAACACATCGACAAGAGACGTGCAACTGATATAACAGATATAATATCGTACACAAAATTTAAATAATTTTGTTCTTTACAATGTTCATATTTGTTATCCATTCAGTTAACATCTGTGATCATCGTATTTTTACTTTAAAATACTTCAAGATTATTATAATAGGTAGGGTAAGATGGGGTCAAACGGACATGGGGCAAACGGACATTTTTAGAAAAAATTCGTAAGTTTTTTCAGAAAAGGCGCCGCGTTATTATTGCAGTATTACTAGTGTCGTTGACATTTGAGGTAATTAATAAGAAAGTAATTTGTTAAAATTTTTCCAATCTAAGGCTATTATTGCATGTTAAAAGTGAGGAGTGATAGGAAATGTAAGTAAAATTAACGTGTTGTTATATTTTGTTAGAAATTATTTAGAATCTAAGTATTTTAGTAAAAATTTAAAACTTATAGTTAGGTCAATTAAAACCAAGTGTCTTTGGAATTACTGCCACGTAATTTCATTGTCCTAATATTAATATTTATTTAGATTTTGAATTTAAAAAAAATTCCGATGCGGGGCAAACGGACATATTGATTGAAATTGATATTGATTGATTGATATTGATTGAACCGGATAGTACAGTATTTATGCTTTTTTAAACAATGTTTACAGAAAATGGTACAGATCCGGATTAGAACTACAGAGAGGAGCTCGTGGAAGCTCGTGGAATCAAGAAAATATGAATCTTGTCATAATTGCTGTAAATAAAGATAAAATGGCTCTTAATTCAGCTGATAAGTTGAATAGCGTTCTTATCATCATTCATTGCGACTAAAAGTGCGAATTTAACTATTTATAACGTATATTAAACCTTATGTCCGTTTGCCCAGGAGTGTGGGGCAGACGGACATTTTCACTATGTTTGTTTTAGGTTAAGTTCTCAAAACTGTTTCTATTTTTCAACTTTAATCTCATCATTTGTTAGCTTAATAATTGAGATATCAAACCAAATAATTAGTTCTTAAATATTATGTTGCTTTTATTAAATATAACTATAAAACCCTTAGAGTGTCCGTTTGACCCACTCTTACCCTATATAATTTACTACATTATTTATGCGAGAAATCCTTGGCTGGTTGATTAATTTTGCCATCGGCAAAAATATTTCAAGTACGTTTATTGACAACCTAATACCCATACGTAATTTATTAGGTAATTCTTATTTTCATTTTTGAATCTTTGAATGTAAGATTTGCTCTCTAAATTTTTATTAAAATATTTTAGTAAAATATTAAAATATTTTACTAAAAGAAGAAATAGCGTCCTCTTTATGAAAATTAATAATTAAGAGGCATCCTTATAATACACGCACCTAGCTAAATTATTATTTAAATTCCATTTCATGGAAATAACTTTAATCCTTAACATTACATCCGAAACTATAATTTAAAAAATATTAAGCTTGTTATGCATATAATTGCGAGTCCCACATCGTAAAAGGAATTAATTCATATTACACGAATAATTAGATAAACCCATGATAAAGTACAACCATTAACTTACAAACAATAGGTATAGGTACTACAAGTAAATATGAAAATAACTCCAAGTTAGGTAGGTGCTAAAATAAACTCAAGTAATTATGTTATGATTATTGGTAATACCCAGTTCCTGCCAATTACAAAGTCTTTAATCTACATCAACTCAGTTAACGCCAAATCTCGACAGTTATTAATTTCCGTTAGACTATACTAATTTAATAAAAGAATAAAATAATACAGTCAATTCTGGCGTATTAGTTAATATGGCCATACTAATGTAGTATATCGCAAATTATTACAATATAAAAATTCATACTGTCCATTATCAAGCAACAAGTAAAATAATGTTTATGTATTGAACCGCATAGTCAAACGTCCAAGTATTTTGGAAAGTTATTTCGATAGACTTAATATAAATAAAAAAAAAACATAATACAGATAACTACGTGAGGTGAATAATTAAAACTTTCAACACAGAACGCGAATATGGAAATAAGTTATTTGCTTCGTATGCATCGAAAGTTACAACTTCTTCGTAAGTTTATAGTTAGCACTAAATTATGTTCGACAAATTTGTAGCAATGTTATTGACTCCATATAAGTTATGCTGTTAATATATAGTTTGAGAGAATATCTGAATTTATCGCCCTGCACCGACATATTGAAACATTCTCGTCTACAAGGATTATTAACTTGGAAACCAAAGCAGTTTCAGGTTCACCATCTGCATATGAAGGGTACAGGAATAAAACAAGGTAAGTCCATTTTTTGCAAATGAAACTGTTAATCCCATTTCTTGCCTCTATGTGGCTCTTTCTACATGTAAAATATCAAAAAATAAAACTAAGGATGTCCACAAAATTTAACGTTGAAAATATAGTATACCGGTATAAACTATAGAAGAATTAAGATTAAAATTAAGATTTCTCAATATTCTACTTTTGTGACATACCCTGTTTTATTCCTGTAGCCTTCATATGTATTCTAAGTTAAACATAGATCTTACTAAACAGTGGCATATACCCAAATGTAACATAAATACATAATGTATTATACCAGAGCAAGTAATGTTAACACATCTGGAAAATTTAACAAATCATTACCAGGCGACATTGGAAAAATATAATAAAACGTTGCACGATCTCACTTTGCATTATTTTGGCTAAAATTTAAATTATTTTATCATCTCACCTCCATTTAAAATAGAAAAGTAAGTCAAGTAACCAAATTCATATATGCTAATATATACATGTATATACCAACTATATATTAGAATAATTTTTACCAAAATGAACGTAAAAACAAACTAAACGCCATCACAGTAAGTAATACTGAA
Source organism: Lycocerus yunnanus (assembly GCA_036346125.1). Taxonomy (NCBI): domain Eukaryota; kingdom Metazoa; phylum Arthropoda; class Insecta; order Coleoptera; family Cantharidae; genus Lycocerus; species Lycocerus yunnanus. The sequence continues at coordinate 5,543,406 of JARFIX010000008.1, forward strand.
AATACTGAAATAAATCCCCTCCTATTTGCAACCCATAGGTTGTATAGAAAGTTGAAATATCTAACCAACTGGCATTTCCACTTGTTTTCAAAAATACGTTAAATTCCTACCCCATAACTGTTCAACCCCAACGATGAGCGCGAGTCCACTCAGGATGCCATAATGTAGATATGAATAAAAACACAAACTAACAATAATGGTGATTTATTCTCCCACTGAAGGTAAAAGGGGTGGCATGCTTTTAAATTTCAGAATATGAGACAAATACACATACATTAAACATACAATAATACATTATTTATTATCAGATAAACTGTTTTACAACTAAACCATTTTTAAATCAAATTATAAATATTTATATTGAATATTCAACAACACTTTTCTAAACGTTATAACAACTTCAATCGGTGCTCTCTTAATAACCACGATACCTAATCTAAATATTTATAACCTCTCTACATCATCTAATAACGACCACAATTATTGTGGTTAAGAGACTTGCACAACGTAAACTGAATAAATTCACCAAAACCAAAATAAATTGATGTAAATCGAGCAATTTACACTGTTTTTAATTGTTGCGCTTAAATTTATAACTAAAAATAAAAACCATCAACTTGACAATACTCCTAAGTAGTGGTACAATCACTACTGCTATCAAACAACCAATACTACGACTCCCCAACTAGAAGTATGTATTTATGTTTGTGGTAAAATATATAACCTTGAAACCATAAACAATCCACTTGGAAAATCATCAATCAAAATCTGTGCTCAGACCGAGCACACCGGCTCACACCGAATACTACAACTGACAGAAATATTTCATGACTAAAAAAGAAGCAAATGAATTATTTTAACTGCAATATTTCACAACCAGATAAATTATATTTAAAAAATTAAAATTTTCATAACTTTGATCCAATTTTAACTATCGTTTGATTCAAGTCAAAAACTTTCATCAATCGATCGTAGATCAAATTAATCTTGGCTCTGAATTCACTGCAATGAATTAGCGTAACTTAACAAAGTAACAGATATTGTTAATGCATTATAATACAAAGAGGAACAGTTGCTTAGGAAAGCAACTAAATTTCAATTCTTAAATGGTGGGCCAAACTTGGAAACTAGTTTGTTTATGATAACTCCATTGTTATGAAGAGAGAACAAAACACCCTCTAGTTATTAATATTTTTAGTCTAACGTCCGTCTGTAAAAATAGAAAAGAAAATTTTAGCACAAATAAACAATTCACGGTAAATAAATATGTACTGAAAATGTGAAAATAATAATTTTCAAGAATTACCTATAACCACTTCAGCTGAAAAGTTACTCAAACTTTCAGAAATTACACCTCTTCGCAGAATTCCACTTTCAACACAATTTTGTATAAAATGAATCATCACTAATTCAAGAAGGTTCTCCGAAAAGTCCATACTTATTCGACTAGTTTCCCAGTACTCCCGTATAAGCAAAATTGAAATGAATAATGAAAATGAACAAAACATTCAGATTAATTCCTAAAACTTCAAAAATTCAAGCTAATATTCAGTAAAAACGTTTATTATGAGTTTAGCTAGGTACAAAATTTATAATTAAATTTTATTACAGCACATTATTGTCGAACAGAAACAGAAATTTTTTGTATTTTGACAACTACCTTTATACTTACTGCGATAAAAACTAATATCACTATAATCACCTAATATCAAGATGACAAAACAAACAAGGTCTAGCTAACCACAGTGGTAATCATCGAAAACAATTATAATAATTGTTGAAAATATTCTTTGAAGTAAAAAAAATTCTCTGTTAATTTGATAAAACCTCGGTGTAACATTAATTCAAAACCAGTTTTACAAAACAGGTGAAGTTACCAAAAGTTGGAAGAATTATTTGTCAATAGTTTCTAAAAACTAATTCAATTAACTAACATGTACATTTTCTATTATGCATAGAAAATGTTGAAAATCAATAATATAATTTAAATATAAAAGCAACCGATGATCACATTTAATCGTTTAGGTGGAACTGAATATAAGTTCCAATTACATATTGTGATCAGAAAATAAATAAAGTTTAACCATAAATAAATAATAATAGAATCATTACATAATTGCCAATTATCTTATATTATAATAGTTATATAAGCTGCTAGGGACGAAGAAACCTTATTAACATTCAAAGAAAGTTATATAAACAGAGGCGGAAGCCGAGAAACCTACCCCAGATGAATTATGAAATGTCATTTATGCAATTACAAAAAGAGACAGAGAGGGTCTTTGGCTTGGTTTTTAGAGCGATCAACTGCTAACGCTAAGGCGCCCAGCTCGAGAGCCTTATTTTGTTGTGACCGTTTCCGTGCTTCGGAAGGCACATAAAGCTATTGGTCCCCTATGGTAACAAATTACAATTATCAACAATAAAATAAGGTAACATACATGTTCTCTAAAAATATTTGTCCCATCCAATCATGGCGGCCCCACCTTTGTAAAGGGGGTAAAACCCATTGATGATTATATCAGGTTAACTTTTGTATAACATATTTTCGTCCTTCATCCAATCTTTCAAAGCCCCAGCCTTGGCCAACCCATTGATGAATTATTATGGAGTTAATTATGTGGTTTTCGTTCCCTTCCTCTTCCCCGTTTGATATTGGAAACGTCGTGATCACAAACCAAAATGTTTTCCATCGAGTAGTAATTTAACCGTGGTCTACCGGCCTTTAAAGTCCCAGATTGATATTATGATTCATATTAAAATTTAACTACTAAAGAATCGAACCCCGTCTACCCTTTAAAACCCTATTTTTATTTATTTCAAAATTAAATTAAAATTTAAAAATTAACAAAACTAAAAAAGCTATTATTACTTCTTCAATATTTAATTTAAAACTTCTGTAGAGAAATTGGAAAATTCTAAAAGTAAGAAAAACTTCATGTCATATAGAAGGATAGTTATTTACATTGAGTTGATTATTGTATGATAGAATGAATATGAATTTCAAAATTTAAAACTGCAAGAATATAATAAATTTTATAATAATTTTTCATTGGAGTCATATGTTTTCATTTTAAAGCTCGTCACATTAAAACCAATTCACAAAACAAATTTTTAAATTAAGAATGCATAATTAAAAACTTTTAAATCGATTTTTCGGTTGAGAGCTCAAAAGTTAAGTTTTATAAAATGCTAATGAAACCGTTTTACCCTTTAAAAACCTATTTTTAACATTTAAAAACAAACTTTCAAATATTTTAAAGGTATTTTTAAACTTGGACCATTTTAAAACAAAACCCTTTCCAAAATCCAAACTATTTGAAATTTGCAAATTTTATAAATAATTTTTATTTTAAAGTTAATTCTGTTAATGCAAAAGTAAAAACCTATCACAAACCTTTTAAAACCCAAACAAACAATTTGTAACCAAATTTTTATGTGATTTCCATGAAAAACCAATTCAAATTAAATTTTTTATTTCCCTTCAGGCAAAATTTTAAACCTTCCTTTTTAAAACAAATTTCCAAAAATCAATACTTTCAATTTCAGACATAATTTGATGCAGAATATTTCAAAATTTTTTTAAACCCGAAATTTTAATTTCTTTAATGAAAAGTAAACTGTAAAACAAACCTTATATTTTAAAACAAACTAAAATTATTCAGCCAATGTTATATGGTCGCATTTGGCCTATGCAAAACAGCCAAATTCAGAATTAAAGCTTTTCAAGACTTTCCATTCAACCAAATCTCAACATCCCTTCTCGTTTATAAAAACATAATTTACAACAATTTTGTACAATCAGTTTTGTGTTAATTTCACGTCGGGTAGTTTCTCTATTTAGTTTGATCTACACCTTGTAGCGTTGCAAATATCACTTCCTTCGCTAAATAAATTGTTCTTACATCTGAACACTTTTAAGTGTTACATTTAATTTTGAACACTCGATGTAAACATGTAAATCGAAATGTTGGTAAAGGATTTTAAAATATTTAAGCTGATAAAGGTTAGGTAAAGAGCACATTCTGTATTTAAAACAAATAAAATTGAATATTTTTTAAAATATTTGGTTAATAGTTTTTTTAACCTAATTGTAAATACCTACAGGTATTTCTGTGCGCTTTTTAAGATCAACTTGTCGATTTTTAGTATTTTGAATTTCTTTTTTGAATATTGAAATTTTATTTGAAAATTGAACATCTGACAATCCGCATTTGAACTCATAGTGAAGGATATCAAACATTTTTTTAGTATTAGATACAGATGAGTCTTTTAGGTTGTGATCGATTTTGTGATTTTGCTTGTAGTTCAATATCATTTTTTTGTTGAAAAGCGAGGATCCTGCGGAAAAGGGAAAGCTTTCTTGGAAACCGAGAGGATTTGACCTATTTTATTAACACCACACCTGATTTTTCGTGAGTAAGATTATAATTTCTTTTACATTCCTTTAACAAGGATTCGGATAGTTTAAATTTTGCAAAACGGAAAATTTGCTCCGGAAGTATCACTCAAGGGTGTGAATGTGCCTTCAGCGTAATTGTGCTTATTTTATTTGAATTTAATCCTTTAGTTTAATTCAATTTGCTACTAATTTCTTCTTTCGTTTTTTATTGTTAAGGAGGCACCTTCAGTGTCCCTTATCTATAATTTGTTAATATTTTCTTCCTTAAATTTACAATAAACAACCTCATTTTTAATTTGTTTTCGTATGTTTGATTGCAACTTTTGGCACCCTGGCAGTATAATTTTAATTAAGTACGACTTACTCACAAGCCCTCGCTCCGAACTGCACAAGCTTGTGGTTCCTTGAACAAGTAGCTGAAGGGCAGTACCCAGCAACGGTGCCCGACAACACCCCAAACTAACCGTTTCGAGCTCAAACCGTAGGCTATTTATGTATTATTTATAAACTAATTTATATATAGATGACGTTAAATAAGTGCTACAAAGTATTCCAATATAACTGCAAACTAATATTACACTACACAACATAGGTACTTCCACCCTACAGTTGTTGGAAGCGAGGTTTAAAGTAAAAACGTATTTTAAATAATATATTATATTACAGATTGCGATGAAGAGTTGATACTTGATACTTACAAATTTTAGAACACGAGTATTTTGTAATTTGTGTGGGTTATGAGTTTTAAAGATATGAGTAAAAATTTTGCACTGCAAATATTAATTTGTGAAATATGTCGGAAAGTTATTTTTTGTTGCATTAAATAAAACTAAAACAAAGTTATACAATAAAACTTCTAAATATAGAATACTGCCTTATTTGAACATTTGGTGTCTGGTACGAATAAATTAAGTAAAAAGTTGAAGACATTAAACATTTTATTTTAAAGTCACTAACTAACTCGTTGAAGTGTCATTCGACAATATGTTCAATTAAACAGAAATGTCTTGGCTAAATTATAACGTAAAATAACCAACCATTAAAATTAAACATTCCATGCATTATAAAACTCAATCTAAAAGTAATTAAAATATCTAAAAGGTTTTAACTGGCAACAGTTTAATAAAAGAGTTTTTAAATTACCAACATCGAATAATTTTTTTAATAATATTGAAAAAAAGCATTACGTGGATCTATATGTTGACTAACTGATTGTGATGTTTAAAAATAATTTTTTATTGCAATTTAAGTAGATATATTCTAATCGGCTAGTAGATAGAGATTAATTTTATTCTTGTTCGGGAAATTTCTTTCTGTAAATATGCATTATTTTATTGGTTAACTGTCCCACACAACGACTGAAAATTAATAGGAAAAATAATTCATCGCAAGTACAAATAATATCCCCAACTTATTTTCATTATATTAATCATTGAAGTCTTTTGACATCGGAGTTTTTGTAATAGAAACGTTCAATGCACTCGTTCGAACAGACAAAAACGCATCCCTGCGCAGTTGTGTAGTTAAATGATAGATGATCTCTTGCATTATTAAAATGGTTTTCAAATGTTTCCGGCACAACATTTTTAATTTTCAAATGTATGAATTTTTAATCTGCAATAATTACTCATAGAAAAATATTATCTTACATATCAATGTTTTTATTTAAACAACAAATGCAAACCTTATATCATCATTTGCGAAGTTGCTTAAGTGACCTCCTACACGAACATTTTCATAACAGATATTAATCGCCTAAGAGAACGCTTGTTGAATACGAGAACCTTTTACTTCTAAACCTCATAACTTATGCAATTAAGGAATCGTGATCAAGGACAGGATCTTAAAAGTTAAAATTAACATTTCAATTTTGAAGGAAACGATACAGAAATTGAACGTATCATATAACTTCGAAATAAGTAACAAGTTGAATATAGTCCAACATCAACCCGACTTACAATATTAGTTTATAAAGTATTGAATAGGTAGCAAAACATAATGAAAGTAATTATTGAAACTTAAGAACATTAATAATTATAATAATTTTTGTGCAGAAAATTCTATTAATTACGGAAGAAATTCTACAAGTTCTATATAACCTGGAGGTATCTAATATCTATATAAGCGATAACAGAAAATGCAATTAAAATGGCATAAAAGTTATTAGTATATAAAAATTTACTCGTTATACCTGCCGGTTAATAATTGCCTGCAGGCTGTAGCATTTAATATTACCGTAATCATTAATCTTCGATCGTATTTCCGTAAAAGAAACATGGGGCACGTACATTTTTGCTACCACTACAGCCGAATATAATAAATTAATCTAATCTAAAATTACAAAAACTACTCTTACTTTTCATTAGGACTAATGCAATGTCATAAAACAGTTCTAAACAAATAATGGTTGGCGATAATGCATCTGTTACATAAGAGTTTTAAAAAAATTATTAAAAAAAAACAAAAGAATAATTTATAAACAATTACAGATAATATACATTAAATCTTAATGTTTCGTATTGTTACATAAGGGTGAAAACTCCGCGAATATATCCGAATTTCCACGAATAAAGGGGATGGAAGAGGCAGGGTGCGGATCAATACACCAACAGGCCTATCCTGGTTATATGATACTTTTAATAGGATTAGCAAAATTACAGGGCATTCACAGAGAAAACATTTAATTCAGAGAATAGCAGTTTGTGGTACGGCATAAGAAGTGTGCTATATTTCACGTTTAATACTCAAACTTCAAAAATGTTGCCAACGTTACTTTATAGGCAGTTCTTCTGGTATCTCTATGTTCAACTTTTCTAAAATGTAAATGATCCTTCATAAAAATAATTATTATAAGCATAAAATATATCAGCAGAATTTCACTGTCAAAGAAAAGTCTCGATGTTCATTTCTTTTATTTGAACGATAAAAAGTTACAAATAACACACGTTTTATTAAAAGGCGACAAAAATATGTAGCATATTAATAAAGCGAATGGAGAAAAATGATGAAATAATAATTACAAATTTTCGCTCTTACAAACTTTTACCCCACAAAGAAATACAATTTTTGCTGAATTAATTTACATTTACAAAATATTTCATTGGCTCGGAAATTGGAAGTTTTCGTGGTAAATATTAATTGAAAAACAAATTAGATACATTGTAGAGTGATTGCGTATATTCAATTTTAGAAAATAAAATGAGCCATAAACTGTTCAATATTCTTAATTTCCTGCAAAATTAATTAACTCCATAATATGAATAATAATAATTTATTAATAATACTTTGATCTCGTTTTTATCTCAAAAACGGTAAGCCTACGAATGAAATGATTTGGTAGTAAATAAATGCAGCACTCGGAATAAAATAATTTGTTTCGGAAAGTAATCATTAAAACACAAATAGTGTAATTTAGAACTTCGCGTACTGAAGCAATTAATTTTCATTCCTTGGTGCATAATGTGACATTTAAGACAAGTCTAGGAGGCGGTAGTTTATTTCCTTCCGTTGCAGTCTTTGGCAGTGGTTGGCACAATGTGGAACCACCGATTGTCTTTCATTCAAATGTAAAAACTACGACAATAAGCATACATCACTGAAATTTTCACTACACACTGTTAATTATTATCTTGTTAATTAAAATGAATATCTTAAAAGAAGCTTTAATTATTTAGCTTCAAAAGTTGTCGCAGCACGGTTGTTAATGTCGTCTAAGTTGAAGAACGAATTCTCCAAGTTTCACAATCCACGCGTCAAGCAATCTCTCCTTAAACTTTTGTATAAGAAATAAAAGAATTATTTAAAACCAAGTCAAAATTCTCATGTAGTTCAGTAATCTCCTTTAGTACGTACTAGAGAAAAGTCGATACCAGACAACTATGAAGTGCTCGATATGAGATAAAGTAAAAAGTTTACACTATTCGTAAAAAATAAAATGCAAAAGGTCATTGACAACGTATTCCAAAAATATTTTGTCATAAAGTTAACGAAATAAAACACTCAAGAAATATTACAAAAAATAATGGAAAGATGACTTTTGCTAAAAGTCTGAATGACAAACAAAAAATATTCGCTTATAAGAAAAATGTACTTAAACTAATAAAATAATCTGAAAGAAAAATAATTCTTTAAATTAAATTTATTCAGTAAAATTTGTTTATTTTCAAAAGGAAGATTGGAAAAATTTAATTACTTTAGTATAATATTATGCAAGTGTCGAGAGGTTAATATAATTTAATAACTTTAACATATATTGTGCATTAAAAAAGTTTCCGTCTTTCTTTTTATTCAACTGGATCGATACGAGAAATGACTTCAAAATTTATACAAGACCATAAAAAATGTTTATGTGTGTTATTTTAAAAGCAAACAAATATTTGTAGATCGACGTTAGGTCTATCAATTATCCAATTTTAATATGTTACTGTGAAGTAGCTTTTTAATAGGAATTAATCGGACGTTAAAAAATACGCCGACTTAAAAATTTAACAAAGAGGTAGATGATTTAATTTTGTGCAGATAGGTGTACTTAAAATAAAATAAGTGATGCGGAAACGATGTTCAATAACAAACCAATATTTTTATAATACGAGGGTGCACAATTCTTCCTCGAAGCATAAATTTATTCAGGTCGTGTTGTAGGTGGCCTGACTAGAATACTGTGGTAGCTCTGCCAGAGGCAATAAACATTGGTTTGCATATATTTGTAGACCGTCTGATTGTGAACGATGAGAGAATCGTGCCTTTACTGTTACCCTTTGCTCAGATGTCTAGATTTGTCACCTGCTTTTACTAGTACTTTGATACATTAGCTCTACCAGATATAGATAATTACGTATTCGTAATCCAAATACCGCATTTTTAAAGATCTTCACGAAAAGGTAAGAAGATTTGTCTAAAATCTCGAGCATTGATAACAATTATTTACCAAGATTTTTCTTCGAAATCGAATTATAATTTTTTTTGGCAAGTTTTATCTTATTATACCCACGTACGTACTTGCAAACAAACTTAAAAAAAAACAAATGAAACCACGATCCTCTTAAACGAAGTGAACAAAATTTTACTTGAAATTCCAAACGTTTGTCTCAATTTGTAAATGCTCGCAGAAGAGATACTACACCTATACTTGATAAAAATGTATGTCAATTTTATAAAATGTAAAAAACTGACTGCTCGTTCAATTTTAGTTCAGAAAAAGAATTTTGCTCGGAATAAATGTAGTTGCCTTTGTTTTTCATTAAATTTGCATTTCTTCTCAATAAATTTAAAAAGTTCATGCCTTACATTAAATCCATACTACTGCCTTACGCGTTGTGAATGAAATAAATTTATATTAGTGCTAAGCTTTAAACCAAAATTTAAAAATTGCTAAACAGCACCATTTTACAATAAATTAGTTAAAAGACTGTGCATGTAATCCATACAATATATATTATGCATTTTGTAAAGAGTTAACTCTTTCATAAGCAAAATTTACATTTAAAAAAAAAAGCTGTATCACAATGCGAATTATAAGTTAACTTGGCAACATAAAATTCAAATTAGTGAATGATGCTTTAAGCATAAATAATCCAGAAGGACTTAAAGTTCACCGAACTGTTATACATTAAAACCTAGTGCGATGAGATACACTTCAGTCCATTAGATCGGAAATTGATATAACAAGCTTAAAAGTTCACTTTCGTTTAGTAAAGCTAGAAAAAAGGAAATATATAAAAGTAGTAAATAGAAATGCATATGTTTATAAATTTAAAAATTATGCTTTACCTATGTAAACGTAGCATTCTTATTTCAAATTTTCAATTCCACTGCTTCATGATAAAAATTCCAACTTAGGAATGTAATATTAATAAATTTAAACAATACCTGACATACAAAAATGTACAATACTTTTCAAACTCCTTGACAAATTTTTTTAACAATCCCTTTTCAAATCAATTTTTATTATAATAATATAATATGTATTCCAATCCTTCCAAGATTATATTTCCTATTATGAACGATTAAAATTAAATTAAGAGCAAACTTATACCCTTTCTTGACATAATGCTTGAGTGCTAACACTTTGATGGTTTTAAAATTTTTAAGTGCTTTCTTTAAAAACTATGTTTCTGCTCTATCATTCTAGTTCACTTTTGAAAAAACAATGTCTAGGGAAACCTAATCATCGATATAAAATAAATATACCAAAATCATATTTCGCTTTATTTTGGATCGAAATTGGATTGAGATGGAAATTCTTCAATAATCATTACCCTCAGACCGATTTCCAAATTAACTCTGAAAATTGGTGTGACACGCTAGCGATTATGTTCACATTTACACAAATTTCTGTAACTATTTCGATTATGTCTGTAGCTTTACTTTAGGTAACATAAACTCACCTCTACAATTAGTAGAAGAGCATAGGGATTGTCGTGGGAAGTATATGGTTAAACCTGACGAGGTCTTTTTTGTAGAATTGTATCATACGAAATATGAAAATGTTTCTTGTCACCTTGAAATACGGGTCGGGTCGTTCAGACTCCGCTCTCATTAAGGGTGGAAACTTGAAAATGGTTGTTTTTTCGAAAACAAATTATATACAAATCTCATTTTTGCGCAAAAAGTTTTTTTTTAATGTAGAATAGAATAGAAAAGTTCATTACAACTTTTCGAATTTTTCAAAATTAACTACGTTATGACGAAAATGTCTATTTTTAATTTATCAAAAATACAGTTTTCAAACTGAATTGCTCTCTGACAAATGCCGTGCAATTATCCCTGAATAATTATTCAAACCGTGTACTAACTTAATACCTTCGAATGTAATGAAAATAAAACCATGTAATGAATTCCCAGTATCAAGTTGTTATTGTTCTTATTTGTTATAAGATTGCCTTAACCATTTCCAAATTACTGAACCATGCCTTTATGGTATTTATAGAAACTTACTTTATTTGGTACACTACGAAAACAATATTTCTAATATATTATGTAGTATACAAATTCGGGTTATTCACGAAATAATTTTTCAAAATATCAACTGTACAGAAAAGATTAAAGTACTTAAAAAAGAAAGTACCAGGTACAACACATAATTCTCTGACACGGGGTAAGCAGCCGTGGGGCATAAATGTCGAAACCGGTAGATTTAAACATCTAAATTAAACTGTTTGTTCATTAGCACCTTAGTGCCGTAAAGAGCATACTTGGTGAGAATAAGTGTATATTTCGGAGTATGTGGTAGGTAAAAGGATATGTTCAACCGCAGATGAATAAGGTCCAGGCAATTAAATGTTTGCTAGGGTTCGCTAAGTGCCACTCTTTGCCCGTGGAGAGTTTACAAAAATTTCTTTACGGTTAGTTAGAGGGTATAAAATTGAGTTTATTAAGATGAGGATGAACTCGATATTTCCAATAACGCTAAAATACATCCCGATATACACGAATCAACCGGTAGGCAGGGCCAACGAGTGCAGCGCAAGGAGGGAAGTCAGTCGCTCCCTGCTATCTATCGGGTCGACATCCACACTTTTCCGAGTAGGACCGTTCTGGGGAAATTTTTAGAAATTTTATAATTTTAGTGGCTCGGAGGCTCCAAACCGTTTTGACGAACGCAACCACGGCCAATCTCGATTTCGCCCTTAAAATTATTTTCGTAAAAATACTTCTTACATCGTCGCGGTTCAATGCTTTAGTCAAATGCCCGTACACGTACGTCACGGCTGCATCACAAAAGTGATAAAATACATGATTTTAAATAAAATTACAAAAAAATTCAAAATGGACGGGACTTGAAATTCGAATTTAGCTTATCATAGAAACGTATTACAATTTTTTATTTTTTAATGCCTAAGCGTCAAAATTTTCGTTTCATCCTCACCCTATAATTCTAATTTAGTGCTGTTATAATATGCTTTCATTTCTATAGGAAAACTTGTATTTAAGAGTGGCACTTAACGAACTCGGCCCTAAATTTAAAATGAATATCAGACATCACTATGTAGTTTAGAATATAGAGAATTGGGTTACCTAATAGTAATTTCAGGCCAAATTTGTTTTACCTTTTTTTTTTTGTAAATATCACAAAGTTATTACTGACCATAATTAGAATTTTGACTCTTCAATCTTTGAATCAATACATATTTAAGCAAGCGAATACTGGTATTACGTGCTATTAATAATTAATTATATAAATATACGGAATTTTTACATAAATGAAATAAATGAAATTTTGAAATAAAAAACCAAAAATAATTTAATTCAGAAATTATTAAAATTCTTGAAAATTTATGAAATAACATTTTCAAAATGTTTCCCATTATTAGCAATAGTACAGCCTATTTTGGAACTCTGTGTGGACTTATGTATATGTTACTGAACTAACCATCCGCCTACATTCTTGGGTTATTCTATTTTTTCAGTTCTTGAAGATTTTCGGGGGGAGTTTTGCCTACTACCGTTTTCAAATAATCCCAGTGAAAGAAATCAAACGCCGCGGGATTAAATCGAAAGATTTCGCCGGTCATTTTATCCGAGAAAATCAAATGATTACAATTATCTTTAATAAACTGTTATACTTATTTATGCAGATACATAAAATACATTATGTATTTCAACCTTATGTTACATTTTAGCATATCAGATTGAAGAATACTTTCTCCCATCAATCTCCATAACAAAAAATTATACAAATAAATTAAACAGATTAACGATTTTCTGATTCTGTCTGAGAATTCTTTTTGAAACGAAAAAATGGTGTAATCGCCACTGAAAATAAATGTAATTAAATGAAACCTTTTTTTCTTACACGGATTGTTCCGTATAATGTAAACAATAAAAATAAAATTTGAGAAGAAATCTGCGTACAATCAAGAGAAAGTAAAAAGAGATTCATTATGAAGTTTACTGTGTACCGCAAAGTCAAACCAGGCTAGCCTGCGAGACCTGTAATAGCAGAACGACATGAAACAAAACGATAAATAATGTACCGCAATTTTCATTAAAAACGTGGCATAATAGTGGCCGTGTTTTCAGTTTTTATAAAAATTTTCCTATGCTGAAAAATTCGCTGATTCGGCGATTTGCCATCGCCTACAAATCGGTTCCATTCTTTTTGTATGACTATTTGAAATCTTTGGTGTATGGTGATAAGCCACATACTCTTGAAGCCTAAAAGAAAAAATTCGGCAGGAGATGATAAAAGATCAGATGCTATGTATAACGCCAGAAATAGCCAGAAAATTTTTGTATGTAACTACCATAAGAAATTTCTAAAGTATTTGTACCATATGGTTAGGATTGCACGTTAAATTCAAGGGATTTACCGCTGAACGGTAAGACGTTATCTTACGCATGGGAGTGTAATTATTATTCAGAAGGAACTCATAGAAATACAGAGCACACCCAGCTTTAACTCCGTCTTTAGCCTCTCTAATTGAATAAATAGTCAACTCTGGATTAACTTTTACTTGGACTATATATAACTGGCCCTTAGTTAAACTATCGATACTATATTATGGCGTAACCAATAAATCGGTTTAATTAGGTTTATCCCGAATTGTATGTGTCGGAATGTTGCCACACTGATAAGATTCCAAATACATATGAATTGAAGAAGCTGTTCAGAAAGGTCCAATTTTGCTCAATGCCTAGAGCCAAAATATTTATGAGCGACATTCATACAAAGTATAATTAATAAAATTTTACAAATTTTAATAAAATATAAATGACTTCAAGTTTCATTAAAAGTTTAAAGGCTCCAATATAGCGTACGTTTTAAATTTTAGGTTATCGTCGTAAAAGTTTGTGGGGGTAATTATTAAGAATTTCAATATGTAACATAATATGTTACATATTGTGGCTCAATTTTTCCATAATCATAATATTGGCTGGTGTGAAATTAAATCAAATTTAAAATTTGATAGAATTATTTCGAAAATTGTACCTATATAGGCAGAATAATAGACCTATTAAACATTCAAAAACAGTTTCAAATTTCTGAAGTAAAGGCAAATTTGCATTATAAATAGAGCCTATTAGTCCGCCGAACCTTAATTAGTAATTCAATGATGATATACATAAGATTGTCAAATAGATGATATGTGATTGAAAACTAAAGTTTAGGTAAACTTTTTAAAAATATCCCTGAAGACGTACAGATTTCCCAAATGTGGGTGTTAGTGACGTGCGGCATATACGGAGACTTACAGAGTTCCGAGGTTTGTACGACTTCAGAAAATTTTTTAACAAGTTTACTTCCACCGCAGGCAAAGGTACGTTCAGCAGTTATATCATAAATACCAAAAACTCAAATTCTAAATTACTTTTAGCTTTAAATAGATAGTAATTACAAGTAATATTATAATATAAATCGATATAAGTATTTAAATAATTTTTACACTTGTTCTGCTTTCCCTAATTGAATGTTTTTACAGTATCAACAAAACTAGATGCTTTCTTATTGATTCTAACACTACAACTGATAAAAACACGCCTTCTCTATTGTGATATTTATGTGTCTAGCGTACGACTACAGCTAATTAAGCAATCGAATTATTATTTTGAATTATTGAGGCCCTATTTTCGAAAATATATAAATGGTTCCGAGGTTATAATATTCATATTTGTAGATCTTATATCATAATCATCCTTCATCTATATTTTCTTTAGGAACTTTTCAATTTTGAGGATATTAAAGCACTCTTCCCGAAAATTAAAAGAAATACTTAGTTGCAATTTAATACATCATAAAAGTGTTGACCTGATGCCAGCGAATCGTGTCCCAGTGAATAGTTTCCGACAAAATCCAAAGCATATACTCGTATATAATATGTAATAAATTAAGAAAAAAGTATTTGTATTAATTTCGTTCAATGATCAACGGGTACAAAATCAGATTACTTGTTTTAAATTTGACCTTATTTTAATACGGAATCCTGAATTCACTTAAATATTTAGCCTCAAACAAAAGGATAAAATGGGATTAAAAACTGGCCATCATAGGGAATTTACGTAACTCTGCTCTAAGTATCCACAATGCAAACTTAAGCATAGATCATCTTTAAAAATAATTAAAAGACCAAATTCATTGGGGGGTGGGTTTGACAAACTTAACCATATCTGTTTATATGCCCGGTAATATTTAGATGAAACACTACTTGGACCATTTTACAGACACACTTGTACAGCAAAAATTAAAGCAAAAAATACAGTAAAAATTCTTGTTAATTTAACCTTCTAATTTAAAAAACTTGAATCAAATATTAATTTCAAATGTTAATAATATATATATAATTTCAATAAAAAATTCTTATATTGCATTACATTTTAGCATAGGTTTGCAAATTTTAAAATTAAACTTAAGCAATATTTACTATCAAATAAATGTAAATTTAATAATTAAGTGTCCTTATAAATAGTTAATTAGATCTAAGTATTTCGTTTCAACTTTGGTATTATTTATTATTTATTGTTGCCTTTAGAATAAAAGTTACAAAATGTGATGTGATTTTAAATAAATAAGGTTTAAGTTTATCTTGTAAAAGTTAAATTTTTAACTAATAAATTAATTAGAAAAGTTAGCTGTATAAAATGACACGTCCTAAAATCGATTTTTCAATCCTATCTGTATTTTCCTCTTGTCAAATAAAAGTTTTACTTTTCATCGCCACACTACAAATTTTATTTTGTAAAAATATTTTCTGTAAAATATATTATCGTTACAAATACTATATATTTATTGTTGCTAGTACTTTAGTCGTTACAAATTAACAATAACGTTTTGGTTTCTGATTCAATTTTCATACATCTTGGTAATTGAGTTGGCACTTGATAATGTTAGAAATGGTTCAAGTTCAAGATTTAAAAATTTATAAAATAATCGCCATCCAAAAATTGATAAAATATCGACGTGATTCATTACACACAACACTGCGTTTATGTGCCTTGCAATAAAATAATGAAGACATAGGAAATTATACCAATTATTTCTATTCTTCAATAAAATGAATTCCGTTATTAGACACATTGAAATGTTAGGCGTCAGCAAAGACTTGAATAAAATATTAAATGTTTCGCACAAAACCAAACTGTTATTAAATTGTTACAATAACAAAGCTTCTGATTGACATAGCTAACCTTAAATAAATTGAAGTAAAAAAACTTTTCGAGGTTTTAAAGATGACCATATTCTGATGTCAATTCATAAACCATGCATGACCCTCGTAGTCAATGGAATTGAGCCAGTGCAGTGCTTTTAAAGGTCAGGCAAGCACCGGCAAAAACAATAATAACTGTTGCCAACGAAGCAGTATTTTTTTAACTAGGTGTGGTCTAATGGCGTGCCATGATTTTCGGCAAATTGGAGGCCAAGAAAAAACAATGTGCCACAGGCAAATTTATTAAATTTGTATGGTCAAACAGTTAGCTATGTATGTGCATTTGAAACACAGATTTCGTAGACTCAAATAATTACTACATATTTTTCTTTCTGATGCACTTACTGATTTCGATCACGTTTTATATAAATTTATTTGAAAATATCACAAAATTGCACGCAAAATACTGAAAAAATTTAAAATTTTCTAAATTGCTTTTCGTCGTTCGTAATCTGTCTATCCACAGCGTAATGTAAATTTTGTAAATCGTGCGATAAAATAGCTATTTTCGTGACTAGTACTTAAATAGGCTACATTTGAAGTACGTGTTGCGAACAATATTTTTGCAAATCTGCAAATCGGTAAATAAAAATATTTTAACAAAGTTGCTCAATCTGGACAATGCTAAAATGAAAATAACTCGCCAGTAGTGCGGAAAAGTGAAGGTAAAGTCATCTCGCGAAAGATAAGATTACGAAAAAGATCAAATAACATGAGTAATCTTACTGCAGAAAACAAGCCGCTTTCAATGCCATGTAATGTGTATGAAATGATAGTATTTCGCTGC
Organism: Lycocerus yunnanus; assembly: GCA_036346125.1. Classification (NCBI taxonomy): domain Eukaryota; kingdom Metazoa; phylum Arthropoda; class Insecta; order Coleoptera; family Cantharidae; genus Lycocerus; species Lycocerus yunnanus. The sequence goes on from JARFIX010000008.1 coordinate 5,560,738, forward strand.
AGAATTGCAAAATTGAATTTTCAACTCTAAAGTAAATCTACATAAAATTATTAACAACAATTATAAATATTTAAACTAATTAAGATTGAAATAATAAAAAACACATTAATATTTTCAACTCAAATATTTTAAATGTATAATACTTATATCATCATGTTACAATTCTGAAGCTACAGTACAACAGCTTATGGTCCGATGAATTTCGTCAACGTTTATACATATCCTGGTCCGAAGCCGCTTTGGCGACGTAAATAGCTATTTAACCCCTTAACTCACAGCTATATGACATACATGTTATACGTTTACTTCCAGAATTGCTTAGTTACGTGCCGGTCTCAAGCCCAAATAATTCTGCTTATTATTATTATTCAAATACTTTAAAACTGTTTATGTCACGTTTGATATTGAATTGCTTTTATCTAATAATTTAGGTTTTACGTTGTACATATTATGTATTACTTTGCTTATTTGTTAAAACTGAAGTATGTAAGTTATCATTTTCTGCTAGAAAACAATTGTTTCATTTTACCCTAAATGAATAAAAATATTGTGCGTTAAGGGTTAAGGTATATTATAGCTATACTATTATAATCCAATTGAAAATTCAAAGATGCAAAGATGCCATAAAAGGGATTTAACAATAAAAACTTTAATAATAATAAATTACGTTATATTTATTTTGTAAAAATAGTTGTGCGTTCCTACTTTAACAATAATAAACTTTATGGTCACAGAAACTACAATTGTTACAAACAAAGCATAACTATCAGTACAAAACACTAAAATATATAACGCAACATTATTATACTCAATTCCTTCTTCTATATATATCACTCTAATTATAATAATATTCAGGATAGGTTGAGAATAAAAAATAAATAAAAAACAGAAAACAATACCGTTAATACTTACCGTGAAAAATATACCTATATAAATAAATAATGTGAAAATAACAAATGGGCAGATGTACCACATAACAACCATATCTGTGCCGCTCGGAATAAGTCCACAGCAATCTTCAAACACGTAGAATTCGCCAACTGAATTAATTCTAGTGTCGCCCTCTCTTAGAAACAATACGATCTTTTCAGCCGATCTCGTATACTAGTTTTTTAGTTAAAAACAATTTAACTACTTTTCAGAATTTACAATAAGGAGCTTTAAAAGCTTTTAGGGAAAGTGGCAGGTGGTTGTAAATGTTTTTTAAATTATAAATTATCGAATTCGTTGTCAATTCTCAAGTTGGTATATTTGGGCTAGAGCGGCTTAACCCAGGTTCGAAAATACAAAATTTCCTATAGAAACTCGTTCGTTTTTAGTTAGATGATGACATTAAAATAAGACTTTTAAGGTGGAGATGAACTTGATAGATCCTTTAATAAGCCCAAAATTCAATTTTGAAGTTCACGAAATTTCGAATACAAAGTAAGTAGGTATATAGGAAATCGGTAATTCGCGCAGCGTTCAGTGCTCCCCGAATTCTGCGGCAGTGGGGATCCACCCTTCGAATTTTTTATGGCCCCGAGATTTTTTTTATTGTTGCAAAGCCGAAGTCGATGGCCTTTAGTAACCAAGTTTTACGAAATGCGTCTCTAGGGAATATCATGATATAAAAAAATGTGACACGTATCTAATTTACCCCAAAGATACAAAGATACATAATTTAGAGTGGTATAATTTTAAATTGTGAACAAAATAAATTCAACAATTTACATAATATAAGGGGTTTCTACAAAAATTGCTGCTATTTTCATATTTTATTTATACAATTGCAATGTATTCGACAATTTTACTTTAAAACCGAAATATCCAAGAAAACCTAAAAATGAGAGCCATTTTATAAGATAAAGAGCCAAGCTCAGGCATTATGCAGGTATTGTAAATTATTTTTCAACCACTGGTAATATTGGTAATAACTGGTAATAACCGTTAATTTTATGAACTAATTTTATGCAATATAATTTTGATTTGAAGATTTCTTGTTCTAACAAATTTATTGGCTATAATATTATATTATGTCTAATGATATGATAGATTTATTAAATTATAAATCTTCAGGACAATCATTATTCTTATGTTTTATTGTATCATCATTACTTAATATAAATAAATTTTGACATAAAAAGAAATCGGATTAGTAAGAAAATGTTTCTACAGATTTCAATTTTGTTTAAGTCCATTCCATCTAAATAATAGTACAAATCTATAGTAAAGATGTGCCCCACTAAGCACAAAGGGGGCAATTTCTTCTACAAACTAGGTTCCTTTAGTTGCTGTAGAAGTCATAATTGAAGGAAAACTGGGTTGTAAGGAATATTTGCATTGCTGATAGGTAGGTATCATTAAGGTCTATTAAATTTAATGGTATGTAAAAGTCAGAATCCCTTTATTGTAAAAACAGCGATTAACCCACAGCAATAGAAAATGCAGTTACCCCTTTTTGTTTAATTAAGAAATGAAACATATTTTTCGGAGTAACATACTACATGTCGTATATTTATAATTGTCTTAACATTTCTCGATGATCTGAAATAAACAGATATTCAGATTATGATCGATGTGGTAGTATTTTAATTTAAAGATAACTACGTACCAATCAAGTCAGATGCCTCGTGAATTTAGTTCTTGCTATTCATTCAGTTAATATGTACAGTTACATAGTGCGTGTAAGGACAAACAAAGTATATAGTAAAAATATTCAATAGATACCACTCGTCCATTATATTAGCACTTAATTAGTTAGGTAAGTACAACAGAGTACTATTGAAATAAAAATACTTATACATTTACATTATATTATAATACTATGTATATAATGTCAAAATAAGTTTTACTTTTCAAAATTATTTCAGTTTTAAATAACAATTTTACTTTGTGCATAAGCATTGTGTAAATTAATCTCTACTGAAGGGGATTTAACAAACTTTTACCCACAGTCCGCAGAGCTCTTCAGGTGTATAGAAAGTTCCGGTAGTCTCCGAAAACGAACCCACAAAGCTATAGGATTTGTATTTGAAAAGATAAACATTACTTCTACGTCCGGCAGGGAATTCATTTAAAATTTAAATTGAAAAAGTCCCATTTTAATATCATTCTTACTTGGTAACCATAATAATTAAAAAAAATTCAATTTAAAGTTTTGTAGAGCAAAAAGTTATACTCGCACGTCATGTCACTGCTAGTTCTAAAATAAACAGACTACGGTAATTATTATAGTGGAGGGTAGTACATATTTCTATCTAAGCACATACCCATAGATATGCTTGTAAGATATTTACTTATGCAAATTAAAAGATTTATGTCCAGAAACAATTTTCATCTACATAAAATAGCAGGCTTGTAGATGAATCTATATCTACATTATATATTTACTAGCTACTTTAATTTATTTTGAAATAGTTTATCTAGTCAAGTAGACACTGCTAATTAAACTGCCCCGGCTGCGGTCAACAATGAATTATCTAACAAAGATCAATGAAGTTAATAAATACTATATAATTGAGTAAATGCACAATTATTATAATAGCATTCAAACTAGGTGTAATAATGACTAATATTGAGCAAATGAATAAATAAAATATTATTGATCAACTTACCTAGTTGGACGTACATCTTGGGCCGGACATTCTCCTGCCAAGCCGCAAAACACGCGGAAAAAGCGCACGCGACAATAACAAAAATGATATTCATTGTTCATCCACTACTTGCTACCACATTATTATACAAAAAAAAACACCACACTAAAATTTAATAAAAAATTAAAACTGGCTTCTCATCACAGATGCAAAAATATTCTCAATTCACAACAAAATTCCTATCATGGTAAGCAATATTATAACGGCGTCGTGTTGTGTTTGGACGCCTGACGTCGACTAGTATCGCAGCGTCGCGACGTCAGTACCAGCTGACTTCCCCTCCAAACTGTGACGACAGCGCTAGTAGCCTGCAACGGACATAAACTATATTAAAAATATAATATTATCATCTAGATAGATATCTCAAATAATTTAAAAGTATCAAAAAAGTTAGTATATTTCATTAAGGGAACATTTACACATAGAAAATAATAATAGGATGATATTCGAAAAAAAAAAGGCAATTTATTATAAAACACGATAGTTCGAATCTCTTAATATGCATCGGAAGCCATCTTCATACGTGTTTAGAGAAAATGAAATATTCAACGTCTAATAAAAATTGCATTATATTTTTCAAAAGTTATTGTAAGTAGATATTCCATAAACAGTAAATCCATTACAGTGAATGTTTTTTTTCATTAATTAGTATTAATTTACCAGTGAAAGATTTTTATAATAATAATGAGATATTTCTTCGTAAAATAAAAAAGCAATTTACTCCATCGATTTCGCTACAGTTTCTCAACATATTATACAGTTTAAATGTACATATACAATTAATTGATTACTTGCAATTTTGAATGTAAATTTTTTAAAATTTAGGTTCAGTTGATTGTACAAAGGAAAACACATGCCGATGAAAATCGTTGTGGCACCCCAATATACAAATATGAATTTCAATTAAAATCGCAATTAAAAGATGATATACCTACCCAAGTCATAATTTCAAAATTATATTTACTAATTACATAATATTCAAACGTGCTAAAATTAACTCAAAATTTCTTAAATGAAAGAACGACATAAGGTCAACTTTTGAGGATAGTAAATATTTACATAACCACATTATGGAATTAATATAACGCGAGTTAATTGCCAGAATATCTATAAAGTTACTTAAATGTTTTCATTAAATAAATAATAAAAACCTTATTTTAAGTTATATGCATGTATTTTGATTCAATTGCGTAAGTAAGTATGTAATCAGATGAGCGCTTGAGATATGTACTTTATAGTACATAATGTAAAGAAAGAAATTTTACGTTAAAATATGGAACTGAAGTTCTTCATGGTGCACGGCATCTTATCAATAATACAACTGACATTAAAAGGAAAAAGACAAAATTAGTTCTTCAATAAGATTTTTCTGGATCAATTGAATTGAAGTTTGTAATTGCAAATTGAACAATCATTGCAACTGACCTGTTATCATTCTTTAAATCACCCGGATCAATTCCATAAAATACAGCTAAAAAGGTATTTTTATATAGACTGTTAGTTGGTCACGAAAATAGGTTTTATTTGGTAGTAGATGATGATTTCTCTTAATTTTTTTTAATAAATAATTCAATTCTTTTATAATATAATTAATTATAAAGAAGATGTCATTCTAAGCTCAATGATGTCAGCGAATTTTAATTGTTTGTTTTTCCCGTCAGAATTCAAACTGTAATTTTGGTTTGGCCGCTTTTCCATCCTCAGTGGAAAGCGGCATTTATTGTTTGATTTTGTGAACGTCAGGAATTCTGCCTGAGTTCACATTAACTTGCGCTATTTTATGTTTATATGTATGTCTTATATCCTGATAAGTACACACGGCTTCCATTTTTTGGGCAGAATAAATTTAACCATTGCAAGGGCAGGGGTTTAACGAATTTTTTAAACAAGAGTTTACAAAAATACATTACAAAATGTAAGACTCCCCTCTTGGTTAAACATTTTTCTCCCTGGCTTCCTTTTGGTTGGGAAAGGGAAAAACTGTTTTAGACCGTCCTCAAAAATGTTAATTTAAAATTTGGCAATTTTTCAATATCTTAAACCACGGTGAATAAATTTCAAATATGAAATGAAAAAATTTGAAATAAGTAGACAGTATACTGTAAGTATACTTGTCAAAACTTTGTCACTTTTTCTTCCTCTTAACTTAGATCTGTAATATCCAACAGTAACCTCGACGAAGTTCCGAAGCCACTGCTAGTACTGTGAGCATATTAATTGTTTTACATCTGAAGTAGCTTGTTAGGCTGACCTCAGATGTTCTTCTTACTCTCTTTTATATTGTTAATGATAGCAATTCATTAATATAGAAGGACCACCTTCTTTAGGTGTCTTCCGAAGCACGGAGACAGCCATACAAAGTGAGCCTCTACCCGGATTCGAATCGGGACGCCTTAGCCTTACGTTAGCAATTGATCATGCTAACAACCAAGTCAATAATTATCTCAAAATTTTGTAATTACAAAAATCAGAAATTGACAAAAGTAAAGACTGTCCTAGAAAAACCGACCACTTTATATTCCTATTAAATAAATGAAAACAAATAAAACTTTTAATTTTGAATTTTTTATTGATTATTTACAATATCATTTTTCAGAAAAAACATAAAATCAAATTTTTATGACCTAAGTATAAAATTTTCGAACTTTTCGATTCACCCTTTAATTAAGTTTTGTACATTAACAATGCTGAAAAATCTGCGCCTTTTTGTATTTTTATTTGAACATATCAAGGTCTATTGTTGCCCCTTGGTTTTTTTAATTTTGTTTTATTTGGGCCCAATATTTTTCAATTGAACGAAGTTCCGGGCAGTTCTGTGGATTTACATCTTTAGGTAAATGTTAATACCGTTTTCTTTACAAAATGCTAAACATTTTTGCTATAGGGACAGGTAGCTAAATTTGGCCAGAACAAAGGTGGGTGTTATGCGACCTCAGAAAAGGCAATAACCGTTTTGAAGGCATTCAAATAAATAAATTTCCATAATTACTGAACCTGTAGTTAAGAATGGTTTCGATTTTAATCCACAAGAACAAATTGCTTGCCAAATTAAATATTTTTTTGGAAATTTTAAATTTTTTCGAATTTGGGTTCTTCGTCTATCTGACCTCGACGTGTTGTAACATAAAACTCCTGTCCAGGTAGCTATTGGAAGTCTGCCTTAGAGTATGTTCCGTCGTCCATCACCACACATGCATATTTTGTAAGAAAATTCTCGTACAATTTCCGGGATCTTGTTTTTGCAGTCATTTGCTGCTTTTTTGATCGAATTACAGCTTTCTGTACTTTAAAAGACCTTAACTCAACAAGAGTTTTCATTAATTGTACAGTTGATTTTCACGTACCCGTTTTATTCGCCATATCCCTTATTGATGTGTAGGGTTTACGCTTAAACTCTTTCACCACTTGTTTTTGGACTTTTAGGTCAGCTGAACCACTTTTTCTTCCAAAACCACCATTTCAATCAACACTTTGTACTTTTTTTAAATTAGACAGCACATTTTGTACGGTTATTTTCGGTACATTTAAAAGTTTCGCTAATTGTCTTTGTGACATTCGCGAATTTTTTAAGTGTTCGGAAACAATTAACTTTCTTGTTTTCACTTGTTTGCTCTCCATATCTATTCACAGTGAAATATTTAGTAAGACTAAAAGGGTATACTTTTCTGCAGGTAATTTTGAACACAATGGCTTAAAAATTTTGTGAAAATCTCAAAATTTGTATTCAAACCATAAAATTAAAAGTGGTCGGATTTTTTCTAGGACAGTCTTTATGTACTTATTTTAAGTGTTTTACATTTGCTGACTTAATTTAAAAATCGTCGCTTAACATTACATAGTTCTGATGTTCTGTCGAGAGTCACCAATTTATCAAAATTATGTTGTATAAAATATTTTAAAAGGTTTCAAGTTTAATGAAATTTGAGGAGGTCCTAAACTTTAATGTGAGTTGGAAAATTTTCAAATTTCATTAGAATTATAAAAAAAATAATAAATGTTTTTCAAATTTCATTAAACTTGAAACCTTTTAAAATATTTTATACAACATATATTTTCAACAAGTAATAATAAACATTTACAATTTATCAAAATTATGTGCGGAAAAAATGTTCCTTAATGTGTATTGGAAACTGAACGTAGTAGTTGTAAAAACGCGTCCTAAAGGAATTGCATTATTTTGGCGATTGGTATTATGTTGCGCGAATCTGCCGTACGTGTTATTCATTCTAGAAATGTATGAAAAAATACGTTTAATTGTTCAATTTAACTTGTTCATTTTTAAAATTTTAATTTAATATTAATTTCACAAGTTAATAATTTGTTACTAATAAGTTGTAATGATTTTCTAACTAACGTACAGATTTAAGTAAAGCTTACGGAATTCCATTTTGTAGTTATAAAATTCTTTATTAATAATTCTTATTAAAACCAAATGCAACTAGAAAAAAAAATTAAATTTTTTTTAATAAACCGCTCTTTCATTTAAAATTATATTTTCTGAAAAATCATAAGTTTTTCAAGATCAAAAATACATAAGATCCTCAACCCGTCAATCATCCCATTGGTGGGTAACTCTTTCGCCAAGTTGCGTTCGGAAAATTGCAGCAACTAAAATATTTATTAATTTTATATAATTATATATTTAAGGTTTGTTTATTGAATATGTAATAAAAATCTACAAAGCTCTATACTGTTTTCGCTATTTTTATTCTTAAAATTGCCTATTTTCTGATCTGAAGAATCTTGAACATTTAAAGGGAATGCTGCTGTCGGTCGGTATGAATAAAATAAAAGCAAAAGTCACCATCGCGTGTCATATTTTAACTAAACACCGAACAAGTAAAACTTCAAATCAAAATTAACGAAATTATAGCTGATCGAGTCAACGTTTGAATTAAACGTCATCAACCATGCCAAAAATAAATAGAGCACTGCCACCTAATAAAAATTTTACCTCTTCGATCTATTATTATTCATGCTAAATTAAATCATCATGATACAAGTTTAAATTCCTTTATAAACCATAAAAATTATACAAGGATTTCCAAATACAAGTTTTTACGTCCATATAAATTGTATTCAAAAACAACGATTAGCGATATAAAAATAAATTATATCAATAAATACTCGGCACCGCTATGGGATGTCCAAGTTCAGCAACTAGTACGCTTATTTACAATTTGGTTATGGAAAGTTTAGAAGAACTTCATTCTCACTTACAATAATTAATATTTAGAAAGAAGAACAAAACAGACTTTTAGGATGACTAACTTTCCTGGTCATCCAATTTAGAGAATTAAAAACTTGGTTTGGAAGATATCTAAATTACAATTACTTAATTTATTAATTAATTATTAATTAATATGATAATAGTTATACTATTATAGATAGTATAACTATAGATTATAGATTATACTAGAATAGATATATAGTACTATTATCATATTATGAATAAAAACCAGCAGTGTAGCGTAAAGCATACACCGGCCGACTGGAAAACGGTAGACCGCGGTTCGAATCCTAGTCGAGTCGGATACACTGCTGTGATCAAAGGTCCAATATCAATCTGTGGACCATGGGGAAGGCAACGGAAACCACCCATGAGTTATAATCCCATGAAAATTCATCTTGGCTTCGGCCAAGCAGGGTCTGACGCTTCTGTCAAGAAGCAAAAACGACCAAGAAGAAGAAGCAAGAAGATGAATAAAACAAATGATAGGCAACAGTTATATGATCCGTTTAAAATTTATAAAATATAAAATCAAAAAATAACTTCAGTCCAGTGATTTGTCTTAAAATTAGAGTAAATCTAAACAAATAGATCCTTCACGTTAAATAGAAAGCAACGCCTTCTGCATAGGATACAAATGCAAGTAGCAGTTTGTAACATGAGCCGCATAAACCTTGCCATGTGAACTCTTTCGGCATTACCCGAAAAATTTGCCATCTTCAGACATGGATTGGTTCAGCAGCATCATGATCGATTGATTCGATTGTATGAAAATTAAAAAAATCTTTAGTTTTCATCAATCTTAAAACATGTTAATTGAAACTTAAAAAGAGAAATTGATTTTTCGCGATTTGAATATCAGATTTTGTGAATCTCCGAATCGTTGTTATAATTATACGCGCTTTCCATGTTACTATACCATGTACCTAGTACCTATGTACAACTAAAGGTTCTCTTAGTTGCACTCTGATCGATAGACCTCAAAACAACCCTGGTCAAGCCCTTATAATGATAAACTTGAAAACTTACCTAATGATTGAATACCAAAAATCACGTAAAAACGACGAGAGCTATTTACGTTGCTAAAATAAATGAGTAACTAAAACTTTCGAGAAGGGTTGGTTGCTCTACTTGGCAAATTAACCATAATATAAAATTATCAATTCACAATAGCTGGTTACTTTAAGGCATTTGCCAATTAACACTTCGTAATGCAAAAATTAGGTAGTCGAATAAACGAAAATGATAATGGTAAATTATTTACCAATCGCGCTTTAAGCAGGCAACACTACGTGTGCCGAATTTCGATTAAGAAAACGAAATTTGCGAAACTTGACTGGTAAACTTTGAAATTCAATTTAGTTCAATAAATTTACTGAAAAGCTATCGAGATTTTGCTATTACTTTGTGATTGTTCGATATAAATATGACACACAAAAAATATTTTTATTTTTAAATTTAATATGTAAAAGACTTACTTAGGCAAAGTTTATAAAATTTTCGTTTGATTCAATTAATAATGTTATATCCTTAAAAATCGTTAACTGAAAATTTATTGCTTATTGAACAATTTTCCAGTAAATAACGTTTAAATAAGTTATGTAAGAAAGTGATAACAGGTTTAATTACGCTAGTAATAAATTATAAAAGTTATAAATAAATATTAATTGTCCGTTGTAATACCAACTTGGCACTGTGGATGTAATTCCCTGGTGGTATTACTCGCATATGAAAGAACAAAATATAAATTTAACCTCTGAGAAACAAATAAACTAGTGTCGGGATTAACATGTTCTTTTATAGGTAATATATTAAGCAATAAATTTAAACATGAATTCCTTTCAATTTCATTCGCACCCCTTTCGCCTATACCTTAGGTTATATTGATTTACAATTATTTATTCCCAACGGTGCAGTGTATATTGAAATTCTTAGGTTGAAAATAACTAACAGAAATCCCTTTTAGAGAAGAAACGCTGATGTCATACTTATCAGTGCAGTTTTATCAGCAAGATTCGTCCGCAAAGACGGGACACAACCTTCATCAATCATTGCTCAAGATACATCCTTAAAACCTTAGCTTCCACAACTGCCGTATCTCACGCACCAATCACGGCCACGGTAGACCAAAGAGTAGATAATATAGGTACTATTTACAATAAATCATACACCTTAGTAGACGACATCGACATTGCTTCTTTAATAGTAGAATAAAAAATTATTCTTGAGACAATTAGAGAATTACAAAATGTTATTATGATGACTAACTTTTTTTTATTTCTGATTGTGAGCTTTTTCTCATCATCCATGTTGAAGAATAAGAAAAACTCGTCGAGACGACACCGAAAATAGCAAATTCAGCTCTATATTCAATCAGCGCTCACAGCAAGCCATTACTTAAGGACTCGAGAATAAATGAAAAAAATCTATAAAGGTCGTTCATTTGTCATTTCTATATCTATTTGATAATTTATTTCACTTGGTCACTTACACCATCAAATTAATATTGTTTGTTGATTATTATTAAATTAAACAAAACTGATTGAGTGGATGAAATTATTGATATTTTAACAATTAGCTCTAGAGAAACGATTAAAAATTTTTAAAACGCCATGGGTCTTATAAGATTTTTGGATATCGAATGTATATTTTTAAGATTTAAAAATTTAAATATATGAGATAGTACGTAAGTATCTCTGAAAAATTCAATGACTGGTGTGAACAAAACTTAAAAATTTTAAAAATTCAAAAGTGAATAAAGCAGGTTTAAAAAACAATATTCTTACTTTAAAGTGCCATAATATTGTTCATTTTCAACTTTTTGAGGTGGATTTACATATCTTCCAAGTAATTTAATTTTAATTACAAATTTTTTTAATTCATGTGTTTCGGATCATTACTAGTGTCCTCTGTGATCTGAACCGCAAAGTTTATACTTTTTATTTATATTTTTAATAAATTTTAAAGTCGCATTCAAACGTCAATAAGTTATATACAAAAATCCATAATAATAATGTTAATATCTATTTACATTTCTTAAAGAAAAAATCACAAAAGTCGTTAGTTTTTCAGCAGTTTCAACAAAAACCTCGCACTTACTACAATAACTAAATTTATTGAAAAAAAAATTTCGTTTACCTCCTTTGTGTTCAGTGGGTATAAAAGTTAATAAAATCATCAAACGAATATTTTTTGGTAATATATAGAGATTTTTGGCATTAATTTTGCCAAATTGTTCAGTATAATTACTCCACTTTTGTATCAAAAAAAAAAAAAATGTCCAAAGCCAGATTAAAACTAATTTTTTTATTCCACTTACAATCATTTACTTCATAAAATTAATTAAATTTTTTTTAGAGAAGTCGAGTCAATTTAACAGACAGCTAGTCGTAACTGTCGGCTAATTAACATTCATAATTTTTATGAACCTTCAACATTTAAAGTCACTCTCGCATATGCTTCTTTTCATGAAACATAAATCAAAAGCACCAAGTCATTACGATTCAACAATTATATAAAATTTCGCAAATATAAGGATAAAATCAAGAAACAGGTACTACAAAATTTATTATAAAAATATAATAAAAAGTAGTGGTTATATTATGTTAACTTTGTGCACACCGCGCCACGCTGTCTACATACTGGCTCGTTAAAAATACATTATGTAAGATTTTGCAAGCTTTCTGAAAATTATTACCCACAAAATTAAGTATAAATAATTGAAAATTGTTCAAACTATGTAGTATGTATTGGTGAAAATCTGAAATGCCATTTATATAGATAATGCATTTGAATATTTATCTGAAAATGAAAAACATTTAAGAAATTCAGAATTTGTATTACCCGTGATATTAATTTATAGTAGTAAACTAGAATTTTTAAAGAGGAGAATTACAGTGCCAGGGATTATAACTGATTAGGGTCGCAGGCGATTTAACTCGTTTTAAGTCATTTAAAAAATAACACTAAATTACCTTCTAAAAACACGGCCCACCCATGTTTTAAGTCAGTTTTAAGAAAATTAACTTTATTTCGGATTACTTTATAATTATTATAAAACATTTTGAACTCATCAAATATTACCATAATCATGTCAAGGTAGCAGGAGCGGAGTAACTAACTCGTCCTGGCCCTACTCGAAAGACGACGATAACTGCACCTTATTTTAGTAGATATATAAATAACAAAAAAGAAATGCCACATTTGAATAAATGAGACATGGGTGGTACAAAACGGGCGCAAATGTTTTATACCTACGAGTTTTAGAATAACTAATTAATAGAAAATAACTGTACCCGATTTTAAAATAGAACTCGGTTGTTCTGTTTACATTACACTTAAAGGTATTCACTTATTTTTTTGAAAGTTTTCTTTTTAATTTATCATTTAGCCTATTTTAACTAAAAATTATTTTTCTTCATACCTCGGTCGAAAGTACGTACTTTCGTCCCTAATAGCAGGGACGAAAGTTGAACATTTACTCCCTTTGAGAAGTACACGCGCGCCCTCTATAACGCCGGGAGGAAAGAATTTCTCATGCGTATTAATACTCGTAACTAGGGACTATTTATTCTGTTGCTACAACAAATCGTTAACCGCTGTCATCAAAAACATGCTTATCAACATTTAAAGTTAAAAAAAGTAGAATTAATAACGTACTTTCGACCGGCTATGAAGAAAAATCGTATACACTACGCGGGCCAAAAGTTGAAATCTCGGTCCTGCGCGTCATGATGCCCTCGGCTTCGCCTCGGGGCATCATGACGCGCAGGGCCGAAAATTCAACTTTCGGCCCTCGTAGTGTAATATACTATTATTAGGAAGTTTTATAAACGCAATCAATATCGTGCTACTGCACGATTTCTTTTCAATATTCTAAATCTTACTCGAAATCTTTACATTAATATAAACTTAAGAAGAAATACATAAAAAGACCAGGTGCGTTATTTCTTTAGAAAAAATAATATCTTTAACACAATGCCCTATTCAATTCAGACCATTTATTTTATACCCACATAATTAAAATTTTGATTTTTAAACCCCAACCTTCTGAATCTGGAAAGTGGTAAAAAATATGTGGGTAAATTATGAATTAAAATTTTAATATTTTTATATATTTATATTTCGTAAATAGGTTAGACCTCCTATTTTTAACAATTCGGGAGTTCGTGAGAGCCTGTTACACGAGCATTGTATCATATCTTGTATATCTAATTTCCTCTTCAGCGCATCTCAGTTGCCATAACCTAGGAGTATCTACATTTAGAGCGCGTTTACATTAAGAATTAAAAACATTTTCAGTACTGACGCTAGACTTATGCTGCTTGATTTAAAAGCTTACAACCAAAGAACTTTTAATACAAACCATCATAAGGTGTACATGCATACGGGTAGGAAGCATTTAAACTGAACTTAAAGTTTTATTTCCCTTCTCCAGCGAAAAGCTTTAAACTTTGACATATCTTTTTTACTTGTAATGAACCGAATAATTTGGTACAGATTAATGCTATACTTATTCATGATTGTACAAAAAAGAGCCTTAGATATTTTCCTAATTTATGGCTTTTTGACTTTATGGGCAGTTTCTTCTTAGGATCACTGCTTTTTGTCTGTTGTTGTTGGTACAATAAAACTTTTCTTTACTTCTTTAGTTTACTTGTATTAGTTGGCGTCCACATCAACATCGGTATTTTCGGAAAGAATTAAAGCGTAACTGCGCCGGCGCCGTGTAATAAATAACTCGTACAAGCATATGAACGTGTCACATATCAGTGACGTAACACCGGTTGCTAAGCTATGATTTATTATTTTAACATTGGTTTATATAACATTGTTGTTGTTTAACACAACATGATAAGCATTACTCTCAGTTAGCATAGTGACCTGTTTCTGCCTCTCGCTTAAGCTTTAAATACTGAGTGCAAGTATAAGCCCAAATTGACCACAGCGTACTGGTACTAATCAAATAGAGGTAGCTACATGTTAACATAATGCATTCATATTGGTTACCTATTACTTTCAGTAAACTTTTCAAATAACTTAATGTATTATTAAGAAAACATTGAACAAACTATAATGATTATTTGGCACGCTTTCTGATTAATAAAACAACCAGTTAAAGCGTTTTTTACATTTTAGCAAATTCCTACAAAATTATCTAGTACATGTCATTGAGTAAAATTCTGCATAATATGGAAAAAATTCAATTAAAAAACTTTATGTATTAAATCACAGTTTTGACTGCAACAAAACGCGTTTAATTAAAATACGAAAACAAAATGTAATTACGTTAAAATTATTGCGAAATCCTAGTTTCATTGTGTATAAATGTTCAAACGGAGCATTTAAGAATATATATAAAGGGTATTTGCTTATTCATCACTCGAAACTGCGACAGGATAATCTCTTGAACTAGTAATCCATCAGGATATTCGCAGTTTCCACTAACAATTCCAACAACATATTTAAACAATACAGCTTTGTAAATAAGTCACAATAAATAAATTCTTTCTTAGATCTCAAATAAATCTTACCTAGCAACTTTTCATATTCATTTTTTTAAAAACTAAATACTATCACTCGGTTAGTTATGGTCACTCGCGGTGATAAATGTTATGGGGCAAGTATACGGCGGTAGTTGAGAAAAGCTAGTTACTCCATAGTTGGATAATAATGGTTTACACAATGTGTTGAAAAAAAGTTCGATTATTGAACAAATAGACAAATTTGAGCAGGAGCCATTAGGCGAGTGCGTGAAGTCTAAGAGTTAAATTAGATATTTGTCTTTTCCACAAGTTATGCATAACGTTTTATTTAATTTTGCGTAGACAATTCGTTTATTGGCCGTTTATTAGAGTAGGTTTGCACACGAATTTTGATCCCGGAAAAAGGATCTTCCCCACAAAACTAAATAAAATATCTTATTATTTGAATTATCAAGTAAATCCAATTTTACATTGTGTTGACTATTTTCATATTTTTAAGTTAGATTTAATAATATTTTAGTAAGTTTAATTTAATCTTATGTATAGTTAAAATTAATTAAGAATAATAGTTTATTTCCAGACAGCTCCAATAATCCAGCTATGTGTAATAGGAAAAAATTGCAAATATTAAAAAAAACTTGCAATCAAATTATTGAAATAATTGATGATAGTGCAGTCAATCACCGCAGCTGTTTGAATAGGTTAAGCAATTTATTGTAATTTGATACTAGTAAATCATCAAATTCTAATCTTGGGTAACTTGTCAAAATCAATATCAAATAAATGTATTCTACCAAACTGTGGCTCGTGAGCCGTATGCGGCCTTTTAAGAATTTTATTGTGGCTCAACTAATAAAAATTATTTGAAATTTTCTTTTACATTCTGTAGCATCTACATACGTGTTTTGTAAAACTAAAGCTGGGTTTATGTAGACACCATAACTTGACGTAACGCCATGTTCTACGATTCTGATTGGTTAGATATAGTTATTTGAGAATCTCGCCTCGACGCGAGGCGTTAGCCGAGACAAAATATCATTCGAGAGCACCAAAAGCATTTCGTGCACAAGTTGCACACACTATTTTTTCTATAATTGTAGATCAATACCAAAAAAAGGATTTGATAAAAATTATTATTCTATATTGAGTTTGTTTGATTTTGGGAACGTGCGCCAAAGTATTTTGAGCACTTTTCGCAAGCGCAAAATACTTTCTCGCAAGATGAATAAATGTCAAATTTTGACACTGTTACTAATGTGCAAATTTCAGTTTTCTGTTCGGTTATAGCAAAAAGTTTATATTGTGCTAGATCAGATTAGCATCGTGAAACGTGGCGTTGCGTCACGTTACAGAGTCAACATAAACGCAGCTTTAATTCCATAATATCGAATAGAACATCTAAGTCCTACAACCATAATAAGAAAACATTTTGATTTCCTTTATCACTACAAATTCAAAACGAACAAATTCATAAAATTATCAAAAGATTATTGCTAAAAAAAAATGATCACGTTGTTCAGTCACATCTGATTCCTGCATCAACCTAACTTATCTCTATATCTAAACTAAATTTCTTTTTCTCTTCCTGGGTGAACAACTGATTTGCATACTAAAAATGGTACCTAACCAAGGCCTCCCTAAATTCCTTATAATCGATTACTTTCAATCAGCCATGGTCAGCTGTCCAAAACATTGAAGATTGCCAAAGTAAAAACTTCCTTTACGAAAACGTCAAGTATGTATTATGTACAAATGATCGCGATTTGGCTGTAGGTTTAAAAAAATACTACTGCTGTTACTGAGAACCCCCTAAACTCGTGGGTCATTACGTATTGCGTGCCCTGGCTTATAGATAGAAGTTACGTCACTGTACAAAATACACATGCATAAAAATCAGTGAGACGGTCACTGGCATAGTAGGTAGATCGCTCTACTACTAATTCTATAAGGTACCCGGTTCGAACCCGGGAGGAGTCTACAAAGGAAAATTTTCTTTCCGACTCTCTTTCTATCTATGACCGTCCCCGTGCTTCGGAAGGCACGTAAAGCCGGTGGTCCTCATATGTTAATGAATTGCCATCATTAACAATAATATAGGGTAACAGGCACATCTGAAGCCAGTCTAGCAAACTACTTCAGATGTAAAACAAATAATATGCTCACAGAACCAGCAGTAGCTTCGGATCTTTGTCGATGTTACTGTTGGATATTACAGACCTAGTCCTAATTTAAGAAGAAGAAAGAAGAAGAAAAATAAGTATTAATATATTTGTATTCTTTTCAGATATACTAAATATTTCTTCAGTTTAAAGGTGGGCGAAAAGAAAATAAAATTATATTTAAAAAAATTAACCCTATCAGTGCCGGCACTAGAAGTTATGGTGCCCCGATGCAGAGATTGTTTCGGCGCCCTTTCCGATAAAACGGATTTTGTCATTAATAGATATCATATCATAAATAAAGCAGGCACTGAGTCCTACTATATATTAATTTATTATTAATAAATACATCTATTTATTACCAACCTTATTATCAAGTTTTGCACTTGAAATATTTTAATAATCATAAACCACGTATTATAAGTTTTTTAGGGTGTGAACAAAAAATAACGTGAATTGATTAAATTTTAACTTTTCTGCAAATCTCAAGGGCACGTGTTTTGCCACGTGGCATTTGATTACCAGATGTCTGAAGGCAGGTTAATCATCAGTATCGTTAACCTTTTCAATTAGTTTACTTACAAATAATCAGGTGGATTTTATGTTTTTCAGGAATCATAAAATATTTATGCGAATTAGACTAAAGTAATTTGCCAAGAGTTAGTTTTCCTTGGAGCAATAAAACTAAACTATGTAAATTAAACTCACAAAACACTATAATCTTTTTAAATGGTTATTATCATCACCTTACACGTTAGCTTTCGTTAATAGTGGTATGTTTAGGGGCGTTTAATGATTTCGACAAAAGCAGATGTTTATCCATAGTCTGGCAGTAAGGGCACAGATCGCTTTCGAGTTACACCACCTGGCTCCCGTATTATAAATTAAACTTACCAGCACATGCTCAACCGGTTCAAATGCTAAACCGGTCATATCGCATTTTTATGTGGTGGCAAAATAAATAGTATTTAATTATGGTTTCACTTGTCTGCTTAACCTGTGAAGTAGGCGCTATGTTCAAAATATATAAAATAAGTGTTAAAATTAATTTTGTCCAAGATCTAGATGTACTTACTGGAACTAGGCTATCGCTTACAACAACGAAGGAGGGTTTACAAAACATACTCGGCAGTGCAAAATAATGAATAATGTTTTATTCGTTACATTGTTTAAATCGGAGATCACCAAGTTTATATTATACACATATATTTAAATTTAAATATAAATTTTGAAAAAAAAACTGGCTTTAAAAATTAATTTGAAATGCAATTTTCTCATTGACTCATTTGAAACTGTAACCCCGCTCAGAAAAATTAAAATTTATTTTTAGCCCTAAAAGTAATTTTAAATAAGTATTTTATATTTATAATATAATTTCGAATGGTTTGCGATGCCTTTGGCATCACAACAATTAAACAAATTTGCCTTAGTTCAGCAGAACTAGAAATTATCCAACTCAAATCAGTAGATTCGAAAGACAACTAATAAAACTCGTTAAAAATATCACTTAGCTAAAGGTAATCTAGAAAATAATACATCTTTGAGCCGCAGAGTTCTAGAAGAGGTTACACCAAGTTAAACTTATTAAAAATATCCCTGAGTACGACAGAAATCGAAATTATTAACCTCGAGACCAGGAGCCCGAGTGTCGACTGCGATCTCCACGCGATCAGAGTACTACCGTTTCTTGCAATCAACGGTTGGCTCACCTCACAATGGAAGTTCAAAATTGAATTGTTGGCTTAATGTAGCATCTATCAAATTCTACCTCATCTTAAAGTCTTGCATTAATGTCCCCTTTCGTTTGGTGAAGCTATTTTTATAGGAAAATGCCGAAATACCTTATAAATTGAATAAAATATTATGAGTATTAAAATAAAATGAATTATCAATAAATACATCAAAATTAGTTGAAGATCAAACGAAAAAACTAGAGCAAACATTATTGCCGATGACTCCAAAAGAACCTATTTATTTATAATATTTTTCACAGAATTTCTCGTTTTTTAACTTATTTTGGAGACCTATCCCACACTTCATCATTCATCCACTTTTAAGTTTGAATTAGGTGCTTAAAATGTGGACGTTATGATTTTATTTCAGCAACTATAATAGCTTTAGTTAATAATCAAAACTGTGGAGATAATTCGTACATTAGATTACTTGAAAATTATTAATATGTATTACGTAAAGAGAATAATATTACTGTAATATCATAATATTATTACATTATTATTATACAGTAATAATATTGTAAATAGTAGTTTACACAATGTGTGGGAAAAAAGACAGCTTCTTGAACGAGTACACAAATATGAGCACGAGCAATCAGGCGATTGCGTAAAATCTAAAAGGCTCTACACACGAGGCAATTGGTCGATCATTTTATATAAAAATAAGGAATAACAGTACTCTGTTACGTTCGATGTTTCGGCTGTCTTGCTGTCTGTCTTGTTTGTCTTATGCTGATCTTTATCGTTATTTAAAACGCCCGACCAAGTTGCCTCGTGTGTAGAGCCCTTAAAAGTTCAATTATTTGTCTATCCCATAAGTCGTATACAACGTTTTATCTAATTTTATGTGGGAAACTCGTTTATTAGAACAATAAAAATTTATACGCTTATATATATAATTTAGTTACTAAAATTACCAAAATACAATGATTCTTTTTTATAAAAATCGTTGCATAATAGAAATGCTATGACAATGAGTCAATTTGTACATGATTTTTGGTCCCTAAAAAACATTTTTCCCCACGCTATTAGATAAAAATAATTGTTTATTATTTTAAAATAGAAATATTTCATTCTTTCGATCAAACCAGAATCCACATTCAATGCAATTAAAGTTACAGGTAATAGGCATTTCCAAGTTTTTCACCTTCAATGAGGAAAATACATTTTTTTTTATTAACTATCGTAAGTTGCTACTAAAATTATTAATTGAACCATATTATAGTAAACTTGAATTTTTTGCTCAACTAATATCCATATTAAGATAATATTTTGTATTAAGCCTGACAAGGACTTGACTGATCAGCGTGAAACCAATATCAAATTCTATTTTCTATTCAACGAGTGTGCAATATACTAGGCTCAATTTTATTTATTTTCACTTAATTGAACTTCTAGAAAACGATCTTTTTCACATATTTATTACAAAATATAGGTACTTTAATGTATTTTTTTATTTAATTGCAAATACTTGTAATCTAAATACCAAAAATTTTAAAATAATAAACAACAATTTTGTGATTTTGACGATTACATATTTTATTTACGCTAGCTCTTTCCGGATTCCGAACGAGAGCTGGCATTAGTTTCCCATATAAGCAGACATACTTCGCACAGTTGGAAATTACTGAATTTGAAACATTTTTTAAATTATTTATTAATCCTATTACGGTAGTAATGTTTTCCAAATTTTATAATTTTAGTACTTTTAGTACAGCTATGCAATAAGAGCGTTTTATAAAATTTTTCATAATGCGCTATTTGGCATTAAGCTCAAAGAAACTTTATAGATTTAATAAATTGTAAATATTAGGTTCTAATCTACATTTTGTATATCTCGTATTATATTTAAGAAAATTAACAATGGCTGTAATAGTAGTGTCTGATGGTTATAACGAACCTTATGGAACCGACAGATTTCGTTCGTCATAACCGAGTTCAATTATATTTCCAGTAAATATTTAGCTTTGCCATATAATATTATAATAAGTTCGTTTTGGGAAACAAATTCATAATTCGCGCTTTTACGGAGGAAAACGTTCAACGAAATTTTATTAGACTACAGTCAATGATTTTTCGTATAAAATTAAAAATAAAAACTTTGTTGAGCCTCGAAAATCTACTTAAGATATTTTAGTGGAAACATAATTAAAATAATTTGGTTTTATTTGCAAGGTCAAATAAAAATTATTATTTTATTCTATTATTTTTTCCGTTTATAAATTTTAATATCTTTGATATGTATGTATGTTGAATTGTCATAGTATATTTTATATCCAATGTATAAATGCAATTTGTAGCTTATTCAATTAACAAAATGTAGCTTCTGTACAGATAATATATGACAGAGGTCTTTGGCTAGTTTAAAACTATTTGTTAATTCAAATTAAACTACATGTAGGTACCACCATGAAAAATATTTTACTTCACGATAGAGCAGTAGAGTTTATGCTATTGTTTATTCTTGCCATTAATACTAATACCTCCTATAAGAATTATTGGAGCAACATTCTCTAAGAACTGTAATATTTATAACAATTTGGCTCATAACAGATTAGTAGTTCAATGATGTACATGCAATCCTAAAAATAAAATATCTTCCTGCTTTGTACGAAATATTATTTTACATTAAATCTTAATTGTATTTTCTACCCAATAGAGTGCTCTAATATACTAAATAAAATGCGTAAGCTTGTACATCTTAATTGATCTTTAATTAATTTATTACAGTTCAACGATTCAGAAGATACAAGCGCGAAATAACAATATACTATGTAAACTATATAAAACATGGCAACCACAAATTTGCAATTTTGAAAAATATTAATTATATGAAGGTTAAAATTAAAATATAAATAATTTTAAACAAAATCTGTAACGTAGTAAAACAAGGTGTGCAAAATTGAAGATGTAGAATGTAAAACTTATAATTACAAAAACAAGTAATAACCTATCAAGAATGGCTGCAAGCTAGTTATAATGCATCTGCCGAATTAAAACATTGCATGAGTTAAACAATTTTTTAATTACTATCCATAGTATTGACTTCATACTTTTGTGATGGTTGAATACAAAATTTAATTAAACCAAACAGCAAAAATATATAACATGAGGATAGCTAGCTTGCATAATAATTATTCGTACAAATAATATAAATTTTAATTATGACCATTATGTTATATTCTACGTGTCGTTTTGGATTTGGAAAAAAATGATCGATTCTAATATTTTAATTATTCAATACCATATTATTGTAGCGGAAGTAATGCTTATTGAAGACTGCGACAAGAATGAATATATTATCTGATAACAAGTGTAAACAAACCTCAAAGACGGCCATTATAACTGCACAATAGCTAGTGAATGGTAACTATGGGTTAAAGGAGCAAGCCATGAATACCAAGCACATCCATTCATAGTAGTAGCAGGATGTGTGGTTTCTTATAAGGTCTCGCAGGAAAAAAATTTCTTACTCTAATATAAAAGCAAGACAAACATCGTAATAAAAAGTACCACAAATACGCTTCCATATAAATTGAAAAAATCAACAAAAAATCTGGGAGTTTAAGTATCAAGGGTGACATAAACTTATTTAATTATCAAAAATTAAAATACATTGTTTTTTTCGGATATTTTAAAAACTGTTTTAATATTTACCCACGGCCACGCTTGTGATCTAAAAGCTCGAACGCCATTACAAAAATCGCATTCGTGCAATTCGCGAAAAAAATACAGAAAGTTCGAATACAAATTTGAAAATCTAATATTATTTAACTTCTTTAATACATTTTTTCTCTTTTGTTTTTAAGAACTCAGTCACATTTGTATTATTAATTTGACAATTAAATATTTTCCGAGTGTCAACAGAAAATATTGTGTTCAAGATGAAGCAGAAGAGTTTCTCTCATACTTGATTGGCACGCAGAAAATGAGTTTATTTTTTCGGATGAGAAACTTTTTGTTTTACAGTAATCCAACAACTCACAAATGATGGAGTGTGTTTGAGTGGAGGATATCCATTACCACAAAAAATATGTGCTTCGATATCAGGGTAACTCATCTGTGATGGTTTGCAAAAGAGGTAAGCTTCCATCGAAGTTTATTGAAAAGGGATCAAATTAAAGGAAAAATACTATCTGAAGGAAGTTATGAAAACAGTTCTTTTCGTAGTGCTCAAACTGGCTAAATCCTAGTTTAGTATCCTCAATTTTAATTTTATAATAATTACTGACAAAAAACAAACGCACCGTTTATATGAGATCAATGTTCGCTTACACTATCTACACTTAAATAGTAATCCAACCAATAGCACAAAGTAATAAACGACACTTATCGACTTAAGTAGTCCTTAACAGTTTAAGGGTAGGTGTTGCAAAAGAGTAGTGCAGCGCGTGGTAAGATATAAGTAACTAGATGAAGTACGTCGTTTTCGCTGAAGTGGTTAAATCCATAGTCATAAATTAAAATACATTTTCAAAAAGGTTTGGCAAATAGGGCAGTTTTAGTATCCATTAATATCATAACTGTTCATCAATTGATTTGCATCTACATACATGTACCTATTACAATATTTGTCAACATGTCAATCTACATAGTACCTTGGCTAAAACCAGCTACCTATTACCTGATGCAGTCGGGCCAACAGAACTCAGAACAATATAATATTATTTTATTATATTGTGGCTCCAATTGGCACCAACCCTACTCTAATTTCTTTATTGCATAGATATTATACATATTATTTATAATACGTTTGTGGTCATATTTGAATATGACGTTTTATCATGTAATGTATTATGATTTTACATATGCAAGTAGTTTCAGAAGTGTTTGAATTGATGAATACAGTTTCATCACAACACGCTATTTTAATGAGCAACTGTTCCAGATGCATTTAAAATTAAATAAATGTAGACCAAATAACTAATGAGTCGAGTTCACACTATCAAATAAGAACAAGTACTCTATTTCGTATGAAATTAGCGATTAAAATTACTAGTTTTACTTACATTATAAAATATTATGATGTAATAATTCATTTTATCAGATACATTTTAGAATTTTTTTTTAATTCAGTCGAAAAACTATTGATTCCTGTAAGCAAATAGATGATAATGTTCTGTATTATCAATTCATAGTTGAAGGTATTCAATTTCAATTCAAATTTTCATCAACTGCAAAGCATAGGTGGCTTGTTCCGACTTCATGTAAACATTTCTACCAATATTACGGGCAGAAGGTGTAAGTCTGTGGTGTATGAAGAATATTACAAATATTTTGAGAGCTGTGCCTAGGAAGTTCAATAATCGCTGTAGTTTTACCGTACTTTATAGGTTACCGAACTCCATTTAATTAGTGCGTAGGTAATCAACTTGACTAAAGCCAAAATGGCATATTTACTAGGAATATAATTAATGCGGTGGTTCCCGTTGCCTTTCCCATAGCTCACAAATCGATATTGGACTTGAGATCACAGCAGTGTATACGAAAGATACAGTAGTTTTACACACAAAAATTAGAACCTGTGTTGTCATCGACATATTACTTAGTATGTACTACACTATTTACTGCACCACTAAAAAAACTTCAATCCTAGAAATCGCAGAAATAGAATAGAAAATTTCGTTTATAAAAACCCTGTTATCCGTTTTCTAAATACTTTAGTTTCTCATCTAAAATTTAATATTACCTACCGTGGATGTATAAAATTGCTGAAGCTTATTTGACTGTGATCTCAAAATGTGATTTATTGCACACATTTTTAGAAAAGCGCACAAAAAACGGAAAAAATGTCAGTCACCCAAAGTATTAAAAGTGTTTGTGAAAAGTGGAAATGAGTAATAAAAGAAAGTTAAAAGACAAATTACGGTAGACGATTTTCACGTGCATACAGCTTTTCTAGTGGAAAATAATAAAATTTACTGTTCAAAATAAATGTAAAAATATTTTATTAAAACATTTTATTTATTATTATGAAAACTGTAATAAAATAGATAAGAATATAGAGCTAAACAAAGTTCAAAAACCTTATCATGAGTCATAGATTTAAAATTTAAATAACATTTGTGTAAATTTATTCGGTATATTACAGAATTATTAATTATGCCCATTTATTTTTGTCACTAGCACGAGGTGGTTATAAGTAGTTTTAATTTCCACCTTTTTTTCTAATTTACATAATGATTCTTTTGCACGATTTCTGCTAAAATTAAGTACTGAAAAACTCGATACAAATATATTTTTAAATTTAACAAATTAGGCTTGAAAAGGGTTTTAGATTAATTATATAAGCCAAAAAGACGCCGATTAGTTAATATTTAAACTAATATAAATCACATTATGAACCATAATATGTAACTTACGTATCAAAGAACTATTTCAGTTACAACATTTAAATTCTATAGGTAACCATAAATCGTTTTTGAATTAATAATAAATACCCTATGCATTTAGATTACTATTTATTACCAAATCATGCAATAGAATATGGTTAAATGTATTTTATCAAAAGAATTATATTGAGCAGCCACGAAATAATATTTTGTCGATCAGTTAAATAATTCCGAATTATACTATATATAGAAACAACACAGTATTGAAGAAGAATGTTAATTTAAATTTAATGCATGCAATAACTACGTAAAATATATTTCATTTGTGTTATTATTTCATCATTTATTCATATAATAGAAATCGTTAATGGTTTGGTAAATATTGTATTCCTACACTTTTCAATACTTTACATTTTTGAAATTTTTACTTAGACTGCACTTACATAAATTAAGTAATTTACTTCCACTTCTGTAGGTACGCCTTAATAGTAAACCGGTTAATTATTTCAAACGGATAACTGATTTTATTCGATATATTATTATGTAGAACCATAACTTAAAAAGGAAATTTCCAGAAACTGGCTAGTACTTAAATATAAATCAAATGAAGGGGTGGATACTATGAAAATATATCTTCTAAATAAAAAAGTTTATATAATACTGGAGTATATGCTTTGTCTACATTGTACACGACAATTTTGAATTATGAAGATTTTTTGTATAATATGTAGTACTTTTCTCTAAAATAAACATGCATAATTTATTTATTACAATAGGTACTAATTCAGAGACGGTCGTTGGCCTGGGAGTTAGCGCGATCAGCTGCTAAATGTACGGCGCCCCGGTTCGAATCCGGGCAGAGCTCACTTTGCAATGACGTCTCCGTTTTTCGGAAGGCACGTAAAAACGGTGGTCCGTTTGTTAATGAATTATATCATTAACAATATAAAATAGGGTAACGGCACATCTGAAGCCAGCCTAGCAAGCTACTTCAGATGTAAAACATTTAATATGTTCACAGTACTAGCAGTGGCTTCGGAACTTCGCCGAGGTTATTACTGGATATTACAGGACGTAGTCCTAAGTTAAAAGAAAGAGAAAAAAGGTACTAATTCATTCAAAACCAACGAATACATAGAAAACGAATAATCGAATTATTCCAAATTTCAAAGGTTAACGTAACATAAGCCCTTTAAAATACCTTAAAATAAGCTTGAAAATATTACCGTCTTGTCTCTCGTCTAGTTTATAATTTTCATTTCAAACTTTTCAGTTTTTAAAATATAAATTACATTTATAAGGAGATTTTAAGTAATTAGAATCAATCTAACAATGCAAATCAGTAATTAATGTGCTCATTTGCAGCTTTCCATCTGTTTACGCTCGTAAATACTAAATTTAGTATTATGTTGTGAAAACTTAACCAAAAGTATATTTCTACAATTTTAAAAAACCGCAAACAAAATTAATTTGTTTGTAAGATAATTTAAACGTTAGCAAAAAATACAGTTAACACCTGAAATCCGTAGATTTAATTATAAATTTTATTAAGTAGATATAACAAAGAATAATATACGTAATAAACCGAGAAAAATACTTTTTAATTAAAATTTTATTAAACACATACAAACAGAATAATAGCAGATAAAGCTGCGTATTTTCTCCTGATATTATATTTTATAACATTGCAAATGTGTTTCAGATAAGGGGGTCTTCCATCATTTCGGAACTGGTTAGCCGTTTTAATATCACTATTTTCAACCATAGAATTTATATTTTTAATAGAGATGGATAGGGTAGATCAGTGTGGAACATACTGAAGTAAAACAAAATATTACAAAATTATAGCACTCCTGACCGTAACGTTAACAATAAACTTTTAAAATAATACGCACCGCAACGTTAAATCAATAGCGGAACCCGCTATTTCTTTTGAAATAACAAAGACAAATATCAACGTTTCTATAAAACCTCGACATCTTCAAATCTTTGCTCGACCTTTCAGTTTCAAAACTAAAGCTGGGTTATGCTTAAATTTGATATGCTCTAAGTAAATTATGTTAAAATTTAAGACAATTAACAACTCGGAATTTAATTAGGTACTGAAAAATTAAACTTTATATGTTATTTTGATTATGTATTTAAGAAAGTAACGAAAAAATTGTATTTTTTATTGAAAATTAGAAAGAATGTTGCGGTTTTGAGTGATATAAAAATTTATAATACCATCATAAGGCCGCATTTTGAATTTGGTTTGTCCATTCTGTTTATGGGTTAATATCGGCATGTTGAGTAGATTGCAAAAACTCCAGAATAGGGGTATACGAATTATATTGAAAATAAGCAGATTTACACCCAGGTTTGATTTGCTTGATGCTCTGGAATGGCATAGTGTGCACCAAAGGATTATAGTCAATGTATTGATTTTTGTGTTCGAGTTAAAAAATAATATGCTTCCGGAGTATTTGTGTAAGGGTATTACTTATGTGGGAGAAGTGCATGGTTATCCGGTTCGAAATGTACATAATTTTAAGTTGAATTTATTTAGGAACAATAGGGCTCAAAACATGATTTTTCTGACAAAATTGTTGACTTTTAAGCAGAAGGTTAAGGATTATGTTGGTTTTGGTTTGAATTTATTTAGTGCTCTTTAGTTCGTTTTGTATACACATTTGATATGACATCTAAAGTAGCGGTGATAAAAATTGCATCAGCTTAAAATTTAAAAAATTCTTGGAAATAACGTTTTAATTTTAAGAAATGTGAATCGATGCAGGGGTTGCATTATAACATAGGGTAGCAGGTAAGATTTACTCAATTGTTTTCGGTTTTTGGTGTAAAAAAGACGCGTTTGAATTATGGCAAAATTTAAGTAATTAAGTGAAAAAAATAAAAGCGAAATTATGGCATTTTTGTCGATGGGAATGTCAACATATGAAATTGTAGTGAAAGTTGGTTGCAATCAATCGTCTGTTGCACGATTATTGAAGAAAATTCGCCAGGGCACTACTACAGTTCGTTAAAAAAGGGAGTGGGCAACAACGAAAAACATGAAAAATGCAGAACAGGCGTCTGAAGCGAATTTGTCAAAAAAATCGGTGTAAAACGGCAGTAGATATTAGAGAAGAGATGGAATATTCAACTAGAGTGAAAATTAGCGGTGAAACAACGTGAAGAAAGCTATGTAAGAATTTCAGCAAAAAAACCCGATTCAACTAAGAAAATGCATCGTGGTCGTTTGGAATGGGGCAAAGCTCATCAAAATTGCACTGAAAATAATTGGAAAAAAGTGATATTTTCGAATGAGAGTAAATTTAATTTGTGGGGTTCGATGGAATTCATTATGTATGGCGGAAAGCTGGTGAACGCTATAATGATTTGTGACTACGGAGGACTGTTAAGAAACCAGGCGGCCAAATGATGAAATGAGATGTTCTTGTTTTCATGGGATGGATAAACTACATTTTGTAGAGAGAACTGTAAGAGGCGGTTGATTATGAAATGATTTAAAAATCTGTTTGGTGCCGTCTATCAATGGGTACTTTTTAAGAGTATCGCAGCGCATCTTTCAGGACGATTCTGTCCCATGTCAAGGATAAGTAATCATTCAAAATTGTTGTTTGAACTATTATGTATTAAAGTTTTACTAAGCAGTATCAACTATACAAAAACTTTCTGCAGATAATTAATTTTAAAGAAACCGAGGAGATTATTTCACTTTGAATTTGGGCTTTGAAATTCTCCCGATTTAAAAGTAATTGAAAACCTTTAGGCCATTCTTGGGACAAAAATTAAAAGTTTGAGACCTAAAACAAATGAGGAGCTACAACTCTATTCTTTAAAATTATTCTTTAAAAATGTGCAATAAATCCCTTTAAACAAAAAATTGTTAAAATTATCCTGTTTTTTTGTCTCTCGAGTGTCATTACCCCTTAATGAATTACACCTTAATCCATTATCAATGTAATTGATTCAATTAAAAATTTGCTTTATTCTGCATTTAAAACGGAACAGTGTTAATCTACAATAATGCCCATTAGTCATTTAATTTAAAATTTAATGAAATAAGAATTTAAACTTAGATTTTGCGAAATTTAAATCGCGATGCAATTTTTATGACCGCTACTGTATATAATAGTATATACATATGTATATTACTAAATGAAGTTATTATATTATAACAATTACGAAAAATGTTCATATATTTTCTTACAAATTTTATACATAAGAGTCTTCCATCCATCGCTTCGTAAAATGAGTCATCGGATAATTTCGCAAGGTTTTACCGCTAACTATATACTATAAGAACTGCTATGCTATAATTATTGCAAATCAAGTATCATTTTTTAATAGTTCTTGGCACGAAGATATCCGATGATACTTTACAAAATACATGGGTAAAAAATATTAAAAGTGAATGGGTTACAGATTTGGGGCAGGAGGCCCCTCCACCTAATTTTCCGATACGTTTGTTGACTAAAATTGTTTAATTTGGAACTTTTAGTCAACACCTGTAGTTTGTCGGTTTATTTATGGAACTCCCGATGGAGTTGTTCTTGCACTTATTAATAAAACTTTGATGTATCCTCTTCCCGCCTCCTTAATTGGTGCTCTCTACAAAAGGCAAACCTCGTTCAATAATTCTGTGGCCATTGAGTAAAAGTAACTTTTACCCAATTAACCCAAAGTAAATTTAGCTATTGGCATATAAAGAAAGATCTGCTCCCCATATGAGTAAAACCGCCTAGGTCTATTTCAGTTTTGAAATATGCTTAAAATGCAACGGACTTGCTTATGTCTACTTATTTAAAAAGTGTTCTAGGTAAAAACTTTTAACTGTATATAGACGCCTTTATTGCATGGACAATACAACATATCATCGGGTTGTTGGTAAAAGTGACAAAATCCAAAAAATCGTAAAACTGAGTTAATAAGTTTTAAATAGTATAATATTTTAATAATAATAGTAATTAAATATACTCTATATTATTTCAATAGTATAAAAAAATTAAAGTATTTTATTGAATAATAATCAAGATCATTTTGTAATATGCTCGATTATTTTTTAATTTTGTAATGGCTCTCCTGTAAAATTATGTTTATGTTGGTTGGTCACTTTTACCAACAACCCGACGATATTTAAGTAGTAACGCTAGTAACGATTAAACAATAGATGTGCATCAGTAAAAATTGTCTCTTTATGATTATTTAAGTCAATATCGCAGTTTCACAATAAATGACTTAGGTACTTTTACCCTGTGCCCATAGAATTTGAACTGTGCCTTAAAGCGCTTGAAATTTAATATTGATTTTAAAATTGGAAAAATTTAATACTATAGAATCTGGCATAAGTATGCGTTTACTGTCGTCTTTCCAGAGTAAAATGATCACTTAACGAGCATAATACAAAATTTCTGAGTGTAGTTGCAAGATTTTGAAAAATAATTTTATCGATTACATTTTTAATCAGAAGGCGCAGCTTCAACTTTGTGCTGTACAGAAAACTCAATTTAAATAATAAATAACGTTTTCTGACATAAAACTAATTAAAATACAAAACTTGCATGTAATCCACTTCCACATATTGATATGATAATTGCACATATTAATAATTCCATTTGCTATTTTGCACATGTTCTACTGGTAAAGTATTTTCACTCTATTCAGCGAATTTATTTAACTTAATTGAAATAAAATTATCAAAGGTGGCCACCGAATCAGTCATGGCCACTGTATTCGCCTTTTTTACATATTTAGCACAAATGTAGAAGTAATATTGGAAAAATGTGAAAGAAAAGGAGAGAAAAGAGCCGGACTTTATAAATTAAATTTACCACTTGTTTAAATAGTTACAGAATTGAAAAACATCTATGCCAATAATAAAGATGATTAAATTAACAACTCCCCTAAACTCCACTTAAAATAATTCAATTATTTTATCGCAAATTAAATCTCAAATGCAATAGTACATAATATAGTACCTAGTAACTACAATAATTATTATTAAATTTTTTAATCGACATGGAAAACTGGATTATTTTTTAACCAATCATAACCACAGCTTTAAGTTAACATGATATAATTTTGTTTCAACAAATAGGTACTTTTTGGGTTTACCGCAGCCGATAAGATTAACTGCAACACCTCGACTTCATTGGATATTTTGTGTAGAGTAGAAGGGTGGTCCAATAAGAAATAAAGTTTAGCGTTTCCGATAAAACGATATATTTATTTTATATTTACTTTATAGAGATTTATTTCTTATAAATATTGATGAACGTTGTTTGAATGTTTAAAAATTGTTGATTGCGTATACCTACATTTTAGCAAATCTTAAATGGTTTTTATAAAATATCATCTTTTTTTACAGAATCGTACAATATGATCATACAAATTCTAGTTTTTTCTGTATGAAATTAACGTATATACATAACATAAATTATGTATATGCTCAAATGCTATGTATTAATAGTATTGAGCAAACATAACTTTTAAAATTAATTCAATTAACTTCCAGCACTATTCGAAAAAGATTAGGGGAAGGAAAATTGTTTAGGCATAGTCCTGCACAAAAACTGTACTTATTGTATGTAACAGACCTAGGGACGGATGATGATTTCGACATATTCACTTGGAACTGACCCTTCACCTGATAGCCTCAGACTTCGGCTTGGAGAAATCAATGCTCAGGACTGTTCTCGTGAACATTTCGACTTCATCACTTTATACGTATGATTATCATCAAAATGATAACATCAATAAAATGTCATTTCAATACTGAATATGAACATCTGATTAAAATTTTCCTAAAAATATGTACACTCAACCATTGGTAAAAAGTTTAAAAAGTTAGTGTGGTCTGTGTACCGCAGTATTACTTTTAATAAATTTTTGGATTTTATTTTATCAAATGCAGTAATTGCAGAAATCGCCCAAATCAACCGCTAGTGGCTATCATAATAGGATATAGATAACCATCCAAATGTGAGCCTCCCTCAATTAGAATTTTTAGTCAGTTAGAAAATCCGGTCCTGATTATGATATTATATATACGCTTCCTGGTCAAAATACTTTAACTATTTACTAAATATTTAACTTATCACTTTGTTCCAAATATGTTATAGCAAAAAAATGCATATTGTGTAGGCGCATGTTATAGCTGCTAGACGTAAACAAATATTATGTACATAGAAAAAACTAAACAACCAAGATATTACAATAAACAAGGTAACATAATAATATTATTAAATAAAATAGATTAATAATTATGAGACGGTCATTGGCATGGTTGTTAGCGCGATGAACTGCTAAGGTAGAACTCCCGGTTCGCATCCGGGTGGAGTTCGCTTTGTAATGCCGTCTCCGTGCTTCGGAAGGCACGTAAAGAAGGTGGTCCTCTCACAAGATGCTTGCAACATCTTTGAGATATTAATTGCTGGAGTACCCTCTTGAGGGGGACGGGTAAACGACCTTGGTTGTATCCTTACATAAGGAAGCCCGAAATATATATATAGATTAATAATTATTATTATCATTATACAAATAATAATATTAACAAAATAAACGATTTTTAATTGTTTGAACTTGAACGACAATTGATAAGTAAGCTCCACTGATAAGTTCGTTACAAAAAACAATAATTACTTTATCGTATACGACAAAAATTGCTATAAAAATAATATTAAATGCTGGAATAAATGTTTTAGATAATAATAATATAAACATGATGAAGTTTTAAATGAACCCAATATAAACATTGACGCGGATTTTAAACATTTTCTCTCGATTCTTATATAAACCCAGCACCGATCATATACAATAGTGAAAGTGC
Organism: Lycocerus yunnanus; assembly: GCA_036346125.1. Lineage (NCBI taxonomy): Eukaryota > Metazoa > Arthropoda > Insecta > Coleoptera > Cantharidae > Lycocerus > Lycocerus yunnanus. The sequence continues at coordinate 5,594,143 of JARFIX010000008.1, forward strand.
AGGTATACTCACTTATTGTATAACATTTTAATACTTCGCATTATAAGGAAACAATCAAAAACATATGAATTCACTTACAATTTCTAATTTTTAAACTAGTGACTTGCACCCTTTTGAAGTCTTGGATACCACACTATGCCATAACCATTTGCGACACACACGGTTCATACATTATTCGCTTTAAAAATAACAAAAATCCACGTCCACATGAATTTAATGATTACACACTTTATTATCAAACTATTTTCATTCATAAATTCCTCATTTTATTAGTAAAAAATTATTATAAACATTAAATACACCAACAAATCGATGTTAATGCTACGCGCTTGCTCCAGCTAAGCAGCACACGTTCGACTGTCATAAATCCCACGAAATTAACCGACGTACCGCGACTGCTACCGAATAGTTAAAACATTCGTAGTTTGAAATTACTATATTCATTGATAAATTTTCACATAATACAATAATCAATCAAATTCCATATTTTTAAATTCATAAATTTACATGAATGTTATCTTAATTCGTTATTGCCTTTCCTCTTCGTTTACTATACGAATATAACGCAAAACAAAAATATACTATATAATATAATTTTCAAAATATACCTGTAAAATATTATTTTTAAAATATAATAATTTTCAATCGTTTCTTTTTTTAAACTTGCGTGGTAAATTTGTATTAATAAATCAAAATTCCATTTAGGATCATTTAAGATTAAAGAAAAGGAACCATTTTAATATCAAACAATCTACTCCGGAAATTAAGCCGTTTGATAGAGTCTATAAAAATTCCTTTAACTTTTTAAGAGGGTTATTATCAACATTTTTTAACGTATTAATATTACCTAGAGGATATTATGTTCAATGAACTATGTGCATTGTATATACACATTTTTGAGATTTTTTTATTTCAATTTTTTATACGCACATATATGCAATTACGCTAATTATAATATAGGCGTTAAGCCAAAATAAGAAAAATTAGTTCTTATATACAAATTGAATCATTCAATAATTAAAAATCTTGGTGCCAAAATAACTTAATTACTTTGTATCCCAATACTGCAGTAGCTCTGCGCATTTTATTATCTCTGCCTGTCTGTAGCCAGGGGAAAATAAGTTTTCCAAATTAAAATTAATAAGACACTACTTAAGATGTTCAATAAGTCAAACAAAACTTAAAAATATGTCATTCATTTCTATAGAATCTACATTTGCTGTCACTCTAGACTACACATCTCTAATTATCGAATTTCCTAAAGTTAAAGTTAGAAGGGTAAAACTGGAGTAAATTGTTGAGGTTGTAGTAGGTTTTTCTGAACTTTTTATCTGTAGAGATTTTTAAAATTCTATTTAGAATTAGTTATCGATTTTACAGTTCACGAATTTTCCTATACAAACATGTAAAAGCATACTATGGAGAGGTGATTTGCCGCATTCTGTGGATGGGACTAGTACCCAGTGTAAATAGTGACATTTTCTAGTCGACAAACTTTCAGTTGTTCCTCAAACCCCGTAGCTCAAAGATCTACATTTTTGAGAACTGTTTTGGCACAGAAATATTTTAATAAGCGACTCGTTGTCGAAGGCACCACCACCATTCGAAATTATGTTATTAATATAAAATTATCTATTTCAAAATTATTTTTAGCTCTAAAAATCTATCATTATTTCTTTGAAATTGAATTACCAAATTCAAAATCAAATAAAGTGCGTTTTGTGGTTCGAAACGATTGAAAAAAACGAATTATTATTAAAATCAATACATTCCTCACAAAACTATAAGAATCAAATTTAGAAATGTAGTTGAATGGATCTTTCTGCATTAATATAAAGTACATAATGGTTATTAACTTTTGACTTTCTTATTTATTTCTGCTTATAAGACTATTTTTGTCTTCTACCGAAAAGAGGTAAGCCCTAAAAAATCAACCTTTTTCATGTCCTGGTTTTACATTTTATTAAAATGGTCACTTCATTCAAAACCCAAATAAAACAGTTGGCTCTATATGTGAGGTGGAACTTGTTAAATACTGCAAAGATAATGAATGAAAAACCACCTAATGCTGGTACACTCTCTTAAATGATTTACCCATTTTTGTTTTAATTTATTTTAACTGCTATATAAATTCTTGTTAAACATGGTAATTTAATAATTTGTAATTAAATTCAATACTAATCCGTAATAAATTCGTGGTTTAATAGTGAAACTCAATGTTGATCAGAAGTATCGGTATTTTATATCGTCAAGGTATTGAATAACCTAAATTTATTTCACTCTCCAGAACGTACATTTAGAGTAAATTTAAAATTGCTTCCACCAGTGCGGCCTTCAGGGTGCTAACTTTGGCCTTCTAGTTCAATAGAATTGAATATTTACGCACCATCATATTCTACTCATATATTATACCAATGGTGACCAGACTTTTTACAGCAAGAGCCAAAGTTACCTACCTAAAATATTTGGAAACCGTACCTCAAGTTCTTGATAAAAAAAAAATTCTTCGACCAGTTTAGAAGTTGAGTCACAATAAACCTTATTTCGCCACCGTTATATTATACCATCATTATAATCTACTCTATATTTTTCTTAGCCTACGTATAACCAATCAAAGTGCTAAGAGTTTTCTGGATAAGAGATTACCTTATATTTTAAAGAGGAAAAAGAAATTGTTGCTTCAGTTAGCCGATAATAGATGGTGAATTTGATAAATTAACAAGATTGGACAAAGAAATTTATAATTTTATAAAAGCCTCAATTTATGTAACAATCTGTGTTCTGTAATACACATAAATGAATTCAAAATTATTCCCCAAGTAAGTGACTCCATGCAGCAGAACAGTTGAAATTAAGAACTTTTGCTCCTATGTTCCCTCCAGAAATCTGGAATATAAATGCAACTGCAATTATTGAAAAAGAACGCACAAAAAATCGTGTTGAAGAATGGAATCATCGATTTTGAAATATGATTGACTATAAGCATCCAACGGTATAAACATTCATAACCAAAATGAAAGTGGAGGTAACATGTGATGAAACTATAAACTACCGCAGCATAACATTGGAATTTCAGGTATTAAAAGAAAATCAAACTATGCATAAAAATAATGCAAAAAAGATTAAGACCACTTTACAAGGAATTAATTGACTGTTGGATTTAATTGACCTATAGGATCCAAACAAAATATAATAATTATATTAATATCCTTACAGCACGGCTATAATTAACTCATTATAACTCAACTATTATCTCACTTTACATTATATTTGTATAAATTGAATTATATTATAATTTATTATATTTAATATGTTTGTTTTTTTATATTATAAATAACTTAGGGAAAAAATTAGGGGTTCACCAAAATCCGGCATAAATGTAGTCCAATATTTAACTCTTTCATGAATCGATGAATCTACCCCAGATTTAAGGACACATTTGCCGGTTTTCACCAACCAATTCCTAACGTTAGGAGTTCCCTAACGTCTAAACTCCTAACGTTAGGAATTGGTTGGTGAAAACGGGCATTATTGTTTTAGGGGTTGTTAAACGGGATAACAATTACTATTTACAAATAAATAAAAAGCAACTAATTTTATCCAAAAATTAGAAATGAGCTGTTTTGTAGATAAATAAATTACCTTTAAATTCGATTTATGGAGTTATGACAATCGGACTATTTTTGTTGAATTAATAGCAGTAATAAAATAAAATTTTAAACTTTATAAACCCACGAACGAAATAATAAGCACTAAATACATGATGCTTAGTGGTAATCCTTTAACAACAAACAAAAAGTTTTTAATATTAAATGAAAATACATGAGCAAACAACATTAATAGAATATTTAAATTATAAATGTATATTGTATTATTAACCTGTGAAATTAATATGAAATTAAAATTTTAGAAAATTAACAGGTTATCTAAACAATTAAACGAATTTTTTTTATAACCTTTCCGAAATGGGTTTTGCTGTCATCAGATTTAAAGGAATTAATTTTTTTCTATTTAACGGAAACTTAATTAGGTTGTTCCTTAAATTGCGATCATTATTATGGATAAATTTTAAATTTCATGCACCAAGAATTTTATAATCTTGTAGTTCTAAATCATATCAAATTACAATACACAAATAAATAATTATACGTATTTTTTTGTTAATAAAACATCCGATGACAGCAAACACCCATTACTGAAAGCTTATTCAAAACATTGGTTCAATTGTTCAGTTTCCTTATTAAACTTTTTTTTAAATTTTAATTTAATATTACGAGAAGAAAAAGGAGCTATAATAGAATCAATTTAATTATACTACTTGTTTATTTTATATTTTCCTATACTTTCTTGGACTACCCCCAAGCATAATATTTTTTAGTGTTTATTTTTTAGATCCGGGTGTTTATAAAAACTTGCATCTTATTTTATTTCATAGTTTTTAACGCTTTTTTTTGTAAATAAATTAATATGTAATAATATTTTAATAGTATAAAATTAAGTATCTGCCTGATATTTATTTTAGAATTTTCAACGAGGCAATTCCACTTTAGTATTAGGGTCGATGCCTACGAAAGCTATTATGTTTTATTAGTGGATAGTTAATTTTCTTACTGTTTTTAATGTTTTATTATTTTTGGATAAGTTATTACATTTAAGTATTTGTTTCACTCGAAAAAATATTTTTGTTTTTTTAAAAAAAACTGCATCAACAAAAGAATATTTTCGTGTTTAAAAGAAAACTAGGGGAACGGGTAAGAAACCCGTCATCCGATTTTGACCATTTTTAAAGTGGATTATAAAAGATGGGTGTTTAATTAGCGTATAAAAAAAATAAAATTTGCGGAAATTTGCAATTTACTCCTTGGCTCTTTTGAACTGTAACCTAGCCCATCGAAATTAAAATAGGTTGTGGCGACAGTAAATATACCAGAATATCGGTTTTTACTACAAATTATGAAAGATAATAGGGTAATTAACCAATAAAAAAATAAAATTTGTGATTGGTCAACAAATTTCGGAAAAAATTTAGTTCTTGTGTGAATCCGAGTCTTGATGTAGTTGCGTTTGTCAAAACCCACTTTCCGCACTCTGCGCTCCGCTCGGGCGCTTTACTTACTAAAAAACATTCCCCAAGACGATACAACTCGAAAAGGTGTGAATTAGAAGTCCGTCTAAATTCATCCTCATCTTAAATGATTAGTATTTTTGCTCTTTCGTTTGGTTAAGCCATTTTTCGTTTTGTTTGGTTAAGTCATATTTTTGTTTGATGCAGCCAAGTTTTTTTATATTAGCAAAAAGATTGTGTTAAGACCATAAATTAATTAAAACATTTGTTACTATGATTAAATTTTTGTTTACCTTAGAAATCAAAGTCGGCTTTACAAACAAACAAAAACAGTTTATTCTGAAACCCTCTTCAGAAGGTTAAAAGACAAAGATTAAAGTACCAAGAGGTTAGGCTGGCCTTTGAGGGTAAAATGTAAGGAACGAATGCAGTCGTAAAATACGACTAGGTATTACTCTCCTACTTATAAAATTGTTCTTTTTTTTTTACAAATGCTAAGAGAATTCTAAAGATATAATATACATAGTGCTATCTCCGTCTAGAAATAAGTGTTCGATTTAAGATTTGTTTTTGTCCATAAGTAAGCGTCTATTTTCCTAAAATAAATTTATTCCTTATGTAAAGTAAATGTGACATCTACTTCTGATAAAAAATTAAACGTTACTGATAGTTTAACAATAAAAGTTAAAATAAACTGAATCTGCATACTATATTTTGGACTTTTGTCACAAGATCCATGCTAATAATTTTCATTGGCAATATTATGTAGTTTTGACAGAGCCACGCTTTAGCCATAATGAATGGTAGAGAGCTTACCGCAATTTTGGAGCCTAAATTAGGTTTTTGCTGTGCAACCAAAACATTGATAGGATTATCTAAAAATTGAAGATTCCAACCCCTTTCAAATTTTTGTTTTTTTAAATTATTTGAAGGCTGACGAGTGTTCTAATTATTTTGTAAGTGTTGGGTTCATTAATTTTTTATAAGATATTAAAAAATTCCGTAGAGAGCGGGCCTATAACTTGACGCATTCCAATCACTTTGAAATTTTTTGTTTTTTTTAAATTTCATTTGAAAGTGCTTGTGAAGTGCTGGGTGTGCTGTAATTTATTTTAGAAGAGCTCGGCCCGTTCATTTTTATTTAAAAATTAAAAAATTCAGCTGAAGACGACTTTTGATCAACTTTATTACATGTCCTGTCGTCCAGTTTTTGTATGTTTTAGCCCATTTTGAAAATTTAGCTTCCTTGTTATTACGTAACACCATACACCCAGAGTGTCCCTGTGACCGTGGAGAACCTTTGAGGTGGTGATAAAGGACACTTTTCTAAGACAAAATTTTAAATATAAGTTTTTTCCAAGTCGAAACCCTTGAGAGGTACCTCTCTTTAAAGCAATTTTTTGAATTTCTGCCTTCAAACGACCATATCACCGTAACTATTTTATGATATTAACAGATTAGTAATTTTTTAAAGACAATTTACTTATCTACAAAATAGTTTATAATCTCCTATTGTCTAGAATGAACGGATTTTGAGTTATAAATTAAATTAAGAGAAGAAATGTCGAAAAAATTCCAAGTTTTATTTTTTGTTTTTGTTGAAAACCCTGTATCTTTTAAATTAAACTACTTACAAAAAAAACTAACGGTCCAATTCGGGTAGCAAATTGAACGAGCTATAACTTTAGTCTACTAAAATTTTGTAAAACCAATCCATTTCACAAAAAATCTCAAAATAATGAATAAGGTCGGTACAAAAAATATAATAGTCATACAGGGTGTCTCTGTGTACATGGTAAAACTTTGAGGTTGTGATTGAAGGCACTTTTCTAAGATATATTTTTAAATAAAATTTTGTCCTAGTTCAAACTCTTGGGAGGTAGCCCTCTTTAAAGCAATTTTTTGGGATTTTTTGTAAAATCAGTTGATTTTCCAGAAAATGTCACTAGATTAAAATTATAGCTCGTTAAATTTGCTATCCAAATTGGGTCATTAGTTGTTTGTAAATGGTTTCGTTTAAAAGATACAGAATTTGCAAGAAAAACGCAAAAATAAAACTTGCAATTTTTTAACATTTTATCATCTAAATTAATTCATAACTCGAAATCCGTTAATTCTAGAGGATAAGAATTAAAAACTAGTTTGTAGATAAATAAATGATCTTTCAAAAATTACTAATCTATTAATGCCATAAAATCAATGGTTACGGTGCTATGGCCGTTTGAAGACAAAAATTTAAAAAATTTCTTTAAAAATGGGTACCCCCCAAGGGTTGGGTTGAAGTTGAACAAAAATTTTATTTGAAAATTAGTCTTAGAAAAGTGTCCTTTATCACAACCTTAAAGATTTACTGTAGACACGGAAACACCCTGTATGACTATTAAATTTTTTGTACGACCTTGTTGATTATTTTGGGATTTTTTGGAAATGGGTTAGTTTTCCAAAAAATTTTAGTAGACTAAAGTTATAGTCCGTTAAATTTTCTATCCGAATTAGATTGTTAGTTTTTTGTAAGTTGTTTAGTTTAAAAGATACAGGATTTGCAACAAAAACAAAAAAATAAAACTTGGAATTTTTTTGACATTTCTTCTCTTAATTTAATTCATAACTCAAAATTCGTTCATCCTAGACAACAAAAGGTTATAATCTAATTTGTAGATAAGTAAGTAATCTTTAAAAAAAGTTGTAATCCATTAAGTCTAAAAAATCAATAATATCAGAGCTATGACTGTTTGAAATCAGAAATTTAAAAAATTGCTTTAAATGGAGGTGCCCCCCAAGGGTTTGGACTTGGACAAAAATTTTATTTAAAAAATTATCTTAGACAAGTGTCCTTTATCACCAACTCAAAGGTTCTCCACGGTCACGGGGACACCCTTTACGTGTAACAAATATGGAAGTATCTCTTAACAGTAGAAGTTGAAACTGACGTTTGACGTGTTTCATCAAAAGCAGTCGTGATTTCTAGAGATGTTGAAATAGTCATAAAAGCTAGTGAACTTATTACAAGTATTATTTTATAATACTTACAAAAAGAATTTAACCGCAAACAAAAATATGACTGCTTCCAAACTTTTGAGCGGTAGTGTATTTAAAAACAATTGTAAATTCAAAATATAGTCTAAGATGCAGTGGAGGTCTGATTTCTATAACTAGAATCGATTGTACCAACCTCATCTAGGAATTTAACAAACATTCAGCTTATGTGGAAATTTTAAAACTAAATTTAATCCAAAAATGTATTAATATAATTTGTTAAGCGAAACATTTATAATTTAGGGTTACCTTTAACCGAAGAAAATTTCTATAGAAATAATTACTGCAAGAATTATTGTATATGGAAATTATTCTTTGGTTAAAGATAGCCGGAGGTTGAGCCTTAATGAGAATATTTCACTTCGGTTTAATTATGATTATCTGCCAAAATCCAAAAATTTATTGCACTAACCTCTTTAATGCCAATTTCAAATATTCATTTAACTTAAATGTCAGTTCAAGCCCTAAATGGTGCAATCTGCTCCTAAATTAAGTTCTATAAGTCTATATTTAGAAATTTTGGTAAATAATTGGCCACAAAATATGTGCGTACCTACATTAAAATAAGTATTTAATTATGTCCGAATTTTGCCCACTTACATAAATTTCATTCATTTGAATATAAGAAAAATATTATTCAATGGTTTTATCATTATTCGATCATAAGGAATATTATTTTCAGTGCCGTAACTAGACCTATGAATAGGTGTAGCCGCACAGGGCATAGGATAAAGCGACCCCAGAAATGACCGACAAAAAATATTAATTTTCTAAAACATAGTTACTCATTTATGTTGAAATTTAATTTTGAAGCAATTTCTAAAATATTACGCACTTGGACTAAATTTAAGAAACTATTTTTATTATTTATTTTAAAAAATACATACACTGCTACATTCATCTAATTCATTAGCCTAGCAATGGCAATGAACTAATAAATATAAAAAAGGCAATATACTACCTGTCAATTTTAGCTTACGATAAGTAGTGCACTCTTTTAAGTTGATTACTATAAGTATATTAACTATAAAATATTAATAATATAGTCGGGCCCAGGAAAGATGAAGCTTGGTCATTTTCGATAGTTGTATGAAATAAGCTGAGAATTGCTAGTCAAATGAGTATTCTATATAATAAATTTAAATCATAAAATAAAAGCAGTAAATTCAACACTGTCAATATAATAATTATGTAGAGGTTAAGTATAGGATGAAATAATTTTCTATAATACTTATATTAGAGTATTTATTATCCCATAGATTTAAATTATAAAATAAAAGTGATAAATTCAACATGCCTGTTAATATAATATTATCTTTTCTATTACAGTAGCGCTCATAAATATGGTTGCACTCAATTTTTAGCAAAATTAATAAAAGCAAAACTTATTTTGCAAATTGTTGTATCATTCCTAAAAGTAAGTAGGCTAATACAGATTTTGACGTATAAAATTTAATGTTGTTAATAACGTGAACAGTATAAAAAAATAATTATTTCTTATTCAGTGTCCAAAAGTAAAGTGGCATATTCTTTAAAACGTCAAAAACTGTAAATAAAATTAATTTTTTGAAATAAACTTGTTAGAGTAGTTGCTTCAACAGTAAGAATTATGGTAAAGACGAAAGAATATTCCGAAGATCTGAAAATGCGATTTTGAAATCATTGAAAATGGAGACTCTTTAAGGACAGCAAATCGCAAATTTGGTATACCAAATCAAACTATAGGTCGTTGGATCCGTAAAATAAACCAATATGGATCAGTGGCCAATCGACCAAGAACCGGGCGACCACGAAAACAACCGGACGGGAAGATAAAATGATCGTTCGTGATGCGGTAAAGAATCCTCGTTTAATGGCTACCGAAATTGTCCGTGATTTTAACGAGAATCGCGAAGATAATATTAGTGTTTCGACAGTGAAACGTCGACTGAAGTCAGCTGGACTATTTGGTAAGCGTCCTTCTAAGAAACCAATAATTTTGAAGAAGAATCGGATAGCCCGATTAAAATTTGCCAAAGATCACTTAAACTGGGAGTTCAAGAATGGTCTAAAATTCTCTAGAGCGATGAGAGCAAATATAATTTGTTTTCTTCTGATGGTATTAAGTATATTCGACGTCCAGTAAATAAAAGATATGATGTTAAGTATCAGGTTCCCACTGTAAAACACGGCGGTGGAAGTGTCATGGTGTGGGCTGCTTTTCCCGTGATGGTGTTGGACCTATACACTTAATCGATGGTATTATGGATCGGTTTACGTATGCTGACATATTAAAAGATCACATGCTACCACATGGGAAGAGAATAATGCCACGCGGCTGGATGTTTCAGCAAGATAATGACCCGAAATATGCTTCAAAGCATGTTAAAGGTTACATGGCGAAGGCTAATATCCGCCTACTTGAGTGGCCTAGTCAGTCTTCTGACTTAAATCCTATAGAGCATTTGTGGGAAGAGCTCGAGCGACAAATTAGAAGTGGGACATACCAAAATAGGAGTTAGTTATGAGAAGCTTTAAGGAGAGAATGGCAAAGATTCCATTGGAGCGTTTAGTAAGCTTGTTGACTCTATGCCTTCTCGATGCAAAGCAGTTATAGCCGCAAAAGGTTATGCAACAAAGTATTAATTGTTTTAATCTTTATATTTTTAATAAAGTACTTTAAATTTTGTTTTAAGTGCTTTTAATAATACTTTATTATAAGCAAATATTTCCTATTTTGTAATTTTTAAATTTTACTTGTTTATAAAATTTTTCAAATAATTTTAATTATGTGTTATAATTCCAAGGTATTTAAAGAATAAATTTTGAAAATTTAGGAAAATTTCCTTGAAATTTAAAAGTTATCACAAAAAACTAAGTGCAACCATACTTATGATCGCTACTGTATATGCATTTGACATATTGTAATATATTACGTATAACGCTTCTAAAATCAGACGAATTGTCGCACTAATGTAATTTAAAACAAAAAATGTTCCAATGTTCCATGAGTACTATAAACTATAATATTAAATTAATTTAGATAAAAATTTTGTAACAAAATATTCTATTACAGAATAGCACTCAGCCAAATATTATTAGGGCGAATGTGCCTGTTCGCGGCCACGACCTGTTTTCGACAATGAAGGATAAAAGTTAAATAATAATAATTCTACAAAACCATGGCTTTCAAAAATCATATTAACAGTTTTGGACATTATTTTTTAATTAAATTTAATTATTACTTGGTGTAGTTAACAAAGTATAAACAAATAAAAAATGTTTCACTATGACGACCTTAAGATTTACTTACTTAGCGTAGAAATTGATATAAATACCTTAGTACGCAGTAGTTTCTTATGACAATGTCCGAGAACTGAATGATACGCACTTTGTGTGTTGTCTGAGCTTTTTTTAATGAAACATTTAAATGGTAGAATATTTGTAAAAAATAAAGTCATGGTACTGCGGTAAACATTCTAACTTATGTCCTATATACATTTTACAAATATGAAGTAAAAAAGTTACTATTTTCCGACGTGTCAAACATAAGATTTCTGTTAAATGGCCGACAACAGGCACATATACCATATATGTGCATACTTTCTTTGTTGGTTATCAAACTGACCTAGGTCTACAAGAAATCGTCATCTGTTTAAATCTGTTAACACACGTTTTACCAAAGTCGACCAAACTACGCATGGATATAGTCGAATCCTTGTTCTTTCAAGAACCGATGAGTGTACCCCGGAATTAACAGTTAACGGATGAAAAACTGATTTTGTGTAAATAATTCTGCTCAGGAAAATAAAACTTTCTCTGCGAAAAAATCCTGATGAAGTTCTTTGATTAGGATTATCTATATTTTGACATCAGAAATAATATCTCAAAAGTTCATTGCAATATTGTGTACGCTAAAAAATTATTGAAGATCAAAAGTTGCGAAAATCAGTTTTTCGCAAATATCTTATAAACTACTGGTTTTAAGTCAACTTAGTTTATTGTAAATTGTATTTATTACTAAAATTTCAATAAAAGATCATAATATGATCATCAGATCATAATATGATCTTTTTATTGAAATTTATATTATGTATATAAATTTATGTAGGACTAATAGTTCTCAAAATAGACGGCCCAGAACAATTGAAGTAAGGTGCATACTCCACTACACATTTATATGTACTTTACGCCTGATACTGATAATAATTATCAGGTCTTTATGCGTAGGATAACCATTTAATATACATTCATAATTCGTTCCAAATGCAACCAAAGATCGTTACTATAAATAAAGATCCAGGGACCCCTCAGAGAGAACCTTTAATAACTTTTTAGTGCACACGATTTTGCTATAGACTTTTCAGATACTATTTATAATGGTCAAAATAAAGATAATCCAGATAAGAAAACTTCTCCCGGATTTTTTCGCAGATTGGCTGTTTTTGTTTTATTTTCTTGGACTAATTAAAAGCAATTCATTTTATCGGTAAAATAACAAAAGAACTATTTTGTAGATATAAAAATTAGCTTTAAATTTGTTTTTTTTGTACGTTATAAATTTACCGAGTTATAGTTTTCTAAGGGTAAGTGGTTTTTCAACCTTCGAGTAAAAGTCATATTTATTGTTTACTGCTTATTATTAAGAAAGTGTGTTTTTCCTATAAACAAAATGGTTAATTTTAATTATTTAAATTGCATTCGAATAAAAAAATATATATGTACCATCTTTTGTGGCTTTTGAGAAGATAACTAAAGTGGCGTGTATTATTTTCATTAAAAAGAAGGTTATAAGGTTATAACGTAAAAGATCTATTTTTAATGAAAATAAAATGTTTTGTCGATACTTGTCCATGTAAAATGTTGGCATTTTAATTATGTGTTGACATAAATTAAATATAGTTAATTTTTACTAAACAACATGAGAAAATAGTTTAAGTTACTAATTAGTAACTTTTAATTTTTTATTTTGAATTTGGCCGATTTTGAATTTTTAAAGTCTTTTTTTTCCAAAATTTGTGAATCGACCGCAAATTTTATTTTTTTAATGTGTAGAGAACGATGTACTCTTTCATAATTCACTTCAAAAATCATGAAAATCCGAATTCGGGTTTTTTGACCGTTCCCAGAAATATTTTTAAATACAATTTTCTAGTTCAAACCCTTGGAGGGTACCACAGATTTTAACTTTCCCACAGAAAAGTTTTTAGTAATATATGACAAAAGCGTACAGAATTAAAAAAAAAAGTTTAATTTTCACCCACAAATTTCACAGAAAAATTATTTATATAAAATAAAGTTTATAACTTATCGCAAAACCCTTACGCTTTTTGCTAGAATATGTATCTGAAAAGCTGCCTTCAAAATTTCAAAAGAATTGATATAGATATGTAAGAGTTATTTCGCCCGATTTGAAAATTGCAGTTCTTAGAAAAACGTGTTCACAGTTTCAAGTTTACATAATCTGAATTATTATCAGAATTTGGTTATGCATTTAAACTGCAATGATTTCTTCAGACTTATGAAACATAATTTTTCTTGTTATTAAGACTTAAAAGGCAATATTAAATTAATAAAAAATTAACTTTTTGAAAATTCTGGATTGCCGTTACCCCTTAATCTATACAAATTTATAACGTCTGAAAGAGGTTAACCTTTTTCATCTACTTGGTAGAAGCCTTTACTTAAACCTTGACTATTTATCGAAAAGAGGTTGTCCATGTAGATTTTCTATCTGAATTAAGATGAAAATGCTTTCTAGCACAATATAAATTTTCATTAATACAATGAATTTTTTCCCACAAAAATGTTATTTTTCAAAATAAAATTTTTTATTTACTGCACAATTTTTATTTTTTTAAAATGGCAGGGCTAACTTCTTTCCCCAAAAACGCATTTTGCATAAAAGAATTTTTTTGTAGAACAAGCAACACAAATCGAGCAATACTTTCATTTTTTTGAATTATCAAAAATGGCAGGGCTAATTTCACGCAGATGAATCTTTCCTACTTTTTAAAAATCTGCACGTATATTACAAAAGACTTGTAGTTGTTGAGGTATGTAACGTTCGCGTTCCCCTAGATTTGACAGACGTATGTACCTACCGAATCGCTGACCTTATTACTTTTTTTATGAATATTTTTATTCTTCTTTTTCTAAACGCTTTAGGTTTCTATTAGTCCTTTATGTCACCTTTGATCAAACCATCGTTTTTTAGGTCAGCCAATATTGCTTTTATTAAAATTATTTTTGATTTTATTTTTAATATGGATATTTTAGTTGAGTTTTAAATCCATGTTGACTCGAGACATATTTGACGGCACACTCTTTAGGTTTCCACAGAATAGTTTTGTCGTTTACTACAAATTTATGAGATTTCTAATTTTACTATTTAAAATTTAATAATTTTACGTAAGGTGAATTTGGAGCTGTTTATTTTTAGATTCCATGTAGATTTTCTATATTATTGTTGTAGATTGATATTGTTGGTAATTAATTATAATTGAGTCATCTGTGAACATGTCCATTTCAGTTGTTAAGATGGGGAGATCATGAATATAGAGGATGAACAGTAATGGCACCAGTATGCTGCCCTGAGGAACCTTTTTTCCTTTTGACATAGAATAATGACAACATATTTCCATGAAGCGAGGCTTATTTTCTGACTAGAAAAAAAATGCCTTTGATTGCTACCATTTTCATTTTTAGGTGTTAAATGGAATATATTTATCTGAAAAATTGACTTCCCATGTTATTTTTCTGTTTGGGTATAAGGATTGTTATCTGGTGTATTACAAGAAAATTTAGCACATAAAAACTTACAATATCTATTGAATAAAATTTATGTAATAAAGTTAACATAACAATAAGTTTGTAAACAAAAAACTAATATAAAATGGTATTTAAAATAGTAAAAATATAAAAAGTATAAAATATAAGTATTCTGATTTGTGTTTTCTTTACATTTTTACACAACATTCCTTTGAAATGATCAGCTTTATAAGGACTGAACTAGTTACTGCTCTTCAATTTCTTTACGGTAATTGCCTTTGCTCTGTATTTTGAACCAATAGCTAAAAATAATTAATGTGTAATATTAATAACGATTCAGAGAAAAAAGCAAAGTCAGAGTATAAGCACATCTCTGAACAAACACAATAATAAATAAAAAAATATATAGAAAGAAAATTAGGAATTAACTTGAATAAGATTTGGCAATGGGTTGTTGCCATCTTCAGATATTTTACTTACAAGGAGACCACCGACCTTACCCTCACCGATTTGCTTGATTTTTGTTTTACGGGCAGGTTATGACTAGAAATGAAGCGGGCCAAAATATTAGAGCGCGATATTCACCCGTTGCCGAGAAAATCTACTTTGAAAATATCGTCTTTTTCATATTTTATGGGTACGGCTGAAGGGTCTAGTAATTTTCTTATTGGTATCTGTGGATATAGGGATAACAAAAATACTATATATAAATTAAAATTATAATATATCAAGCTGTGTACTAAAATCAAAAATCTTATTTTTATCTATTAATCTTCGGAGGAATCATCCGAAAATTGCAGGAGCCAGGGTGATATTCGTCGTAAAACAAAAAAGCAATATGTTTCACTACATCGAGCGCACCTTATAAATGCAGTTTTCTTACACTTGCAAGGATTGTTTAAAATTTCTATGGGGAAGCACATTTGGTTTACATTTATGAAAACATTTCTCTCGTCAGTGAGCTTGGAAGCAAACCACGCGTACTGCAGCATATCCGAAAAAATTGGTGAGGACAACTGATGTTGTACTATCGATTGTATTTTTTTGCAATCTTCCGAGAATTGATTTCACGTTGTGTCTCGATCAACTGTGCACAATTTTGAAGACGTTTGATAAAATTTTTTACTTGTCGATAAAAGTAAACATCGCAAGGCTGGACCAATGGTGTACATTTCGGAGGAATTACTTTAATCGTACAAGTTGATTGACCTTCTTCATCCTGAAATACTTCATCGTATAGATCTAGATTTGTTTGGCCTCCCAAGAATCGATTATAAGTAGAAAACGTTCTTTTCCACGTATGGCTTAAAACGTTCGTTAAATAATCTTTATACAAAGATGTTGTCAACTTTCCCGACTTTGAAGAAGTTACAACAACATTTTATATTTTCTAGCATATTCTTCTACACATATTTTAACCCTCGGCCCAAATGATCCTGTCGCCTCTTGTAGGCATACAAAAACGAGAGGTAATAGTTTTCCGGAGAGGGTAATGGCATACTGTGCTGTATAGGAATGGGTGACCTTGTTCATGTCCTTTGTATTAACAATAATAACTTTTGATCCCGCTCCGCGAGAGTTCGGTTATAATTTGACTGGTATTGACACCCAGTCTGATCTGTATTGATAACAAGATCTTTGTCAAATTTCGGTATCAACGCACGAGTCTGGATTCGAAATCTTTCAGCGGCAGCCAAAGTTTCCTCCAGTGTCGCGGTTTCTCTTTGGCTTACAAATTTGGTTATTTTTCGCTGGCCAATTCGGTGTCTTCTTTTGAATCGAACAACCCAATTTTCAGAGGCTTTGAATTCAAAATTCTCAAACTGACCCGCTGCAGATAATGCCCACTGTTGCAAGTTTCTTGTTGATACTTGTTGAGAGTTTTGCGAGCTTCTACAAACCTGTCATTGCTCCAAGAGTCAATAATTTCAAATTTATCAAATTTTGTTCCACCATTTTGAATTTGTTTTCTCCATTTCTTCAAATCCTTAAAGCTTTTAGACGGGAACATCCTCCTTTTGAAGAGTTTTAATGCTCCACTTTGGATGTTGCCTAGCAATATTAGAAACCTTGATTTTGTAATCTAGTGGAATATTATCGATTTCTTCTATTTTCATCCTTTTCTCTCTGGAGAACAATCTTCGGTCATATTTTCTTTTACTTCTTCAAAAAATTTTGTCCTCCGACACAATTCCTTTTTCTCTAACGTTGTTATAATGTAATGGTAAATGTCTTCTCCTACTACCACAGCGTCTTCACTAATTACCGCAGAAGCTTCTGGCGCCATTAAATTATTTGCAATAAGGAGTTGCTGACAATACACCATCGCATCTTTCAATCGCCTCCTAGAAATTTCACTATACAGAGATTCTTCATCGGTTTCGATTTCTTCAACTGTCGAAGGGCCCAGTGTTTCCATGAATTTGTAGTCAGACATTGTCGAAACGATATATAGGTATAACTTGATATATTATAATTTTAATTTATATATAGTATTTTTTGTTATCCCTATATCCACAGATACCAATAAGAAAATTACTAGACCCTTCAGCCGTACCCATAAAATATGAAAAAGACGATATTTTCAAAGTAGATTTTCTCGGCAACGGGTGAATATCGCGCTCTAATATTTTGGCCCGCTTCATTTCTAGTCATAACCTGCTCGTAAAACAAAAATCAAGCAAATCGGTGAGGGTAAGGTCGGGTGGTCTCCTTGTTAGTTATGCAAAATTTAATGTAGTTCAAATTAAAACCGTCTGGAAACTTTTATAATAATAATAAGTATAATTTTAATTATTTAGTTAACTACATAATTTTGAAAATTTAATTTAATTTATAAAGATAATAATTTATAATATATTGCTTAAATAATAAAAGTTTATAAAATAAAATTACCTTTTATTTATTATCATTAAAAATTACTTACTGTGAACATGGCACACTTCTATATCACATTCAATCGACCTTAAGAAATTTAACCAAATGCGTTGTTTATCGGAGAGCTTATCCCGCTCACCTTTTACTTCGACAAATTTGCACTAGAAAAAATATTTTACATTATAAAACTAAACATAGTAAAAAAAATTGCATTATTTACTTTCTTTGTAAATGTATTCCACAAGAACAAATCTGGAAGACCAGAATGGTACAATCTATAATTTTTAATAATTCGTTCAAGAATTTTAGCCAATTTACTCCTTCCAATGCATAGAACTATTTCATATAGTTCCTGTACTTCTGAAACAAGTTTTTGACTGACTAAAGAGTATTTATAAGAATGTTCTTCCCATATATCCGACATAAAATTTTCTAATTGTCCCAAAGGCCAATCTGATTTAATTTCATTTAATCGTTGATCAATTGACTTTTGTCTGTTACTATAAAAATTTGGCGTTGTTAAATCTAGTGGATAACTCTGTGTTTCAAGTATAAAGGCACCAGTCACATTACTATCATAAATTATATCCCAAAACAAAATACAAAATAGTGTGCCAAATAATCTTCCTTCACAATGCATTCCGTTCGGATAGCCTTTTGTTCTGTAATGATCTAATGCAACTTTTTCTACAGAAAGGATAGTCATTTCATCATTGTCTTTTTTTATATATAAACGTTTTCCTCCTGTTGTATTACTAAAAAATATTTTAAATTATATGATTTTAAACCGAAATATTTTGAAAGCTTACGTATGAGTAGTCTGAGAACTGATTTCGATACAAGGAAATTCGTTTAAAATTTCATCTTGTACAAAACTTATTTGATTTTTTATAAGTTCAGGTAGTGGATTTGTTTTTCTATCCTTCATCAATTGTCCTCTAATCGTCAACGTTTGTAAGTCAACATCTGACAAACTTTTATCTTTTAAGGCTAACAAAAGTTTATCGGCAGCCTAAAATAAAGGAAATCATATCTATAAATATTTAAAAAAATTTCATACAAATACCTCTTCATATTTTTTTAAGTATACATAATAAAGTTTAACTAACAAATCCAACCATTTTCCTCTCATGTGTTGGCAAAACTTAGCATTGTTTATTAAATATAAGAGATATTCTTTAACTTTTTCTGGATAATGTTGTGGTAAATATTTTGTAGCAAGAGATAAAGCTGAAATGTATTGATAATGTGCAGAAAAACGTAATAAATGTGCTGGTTTAGGTGTGGGATTAAGATCAATTGGTATTGCTTCACTAAAAATTAAAATATTAATAAAATAAGTAATGTAATTATCAGTAGTTTTATAATCTAATTATTAAAAATTAAATTAAAAACCTATTAATATTAAGTAAGTAATTTTTTTCTACAGTTTAAAAATGCCTTCTATAAATTTCATGATGTTTTGCAATTTTTCATTCTTCAATGTATTACTCTGTAGATATAAGATACAATGTTTATTACCAATTGTGTTCCTTTGCTAATTTCTGGTTATTTCTTTATCCATCGATAGGCAGTAAATTTTTTAATGTCAATGCTTTCCCATGGGTTACGTAAGAAACTTTTAGACCTACCCTGGCCCACCCAAATTTGAGATTCTAGTGTGCCCGAGTGAACAAAAGAAGTTGAAAAGTGCAAGGAAATTACTCAAATAATTTGAATTATATCAAATAAATATGAGAATCTATGGCTCAGGCATACATTAAAAATTAACAAAAATGCTTTTTAGTAATTTTTGCTGCAACAGATAGGGTTTTTATGTTCCCTGATGGAAAAATTTGACCACAGCCAATTGGTTCAAAACTGACACTAGGCTGATAGTCCAGTCATTTATTCTTAAATGACTTAATATTATATATTATTATTATTTGTTAAAATTACTATAAAATAATATGATTAAATGAAAAATTAACATTCATTAGCTGTATTTTTTATAACTGGTGTTACTAAATTTCCTATGTTATAACAAGTCAAAACTAAGGGCCCATTGATAAAATATTTACAGTACACCACTGCTCTTAGATAATTATGTTATAAAAAATGTTACTCACTCGTATTCTTGCAGTCGTTTATGAGCCATTTCAGATAAGTCTAACATTTGTCGAAAACTTTTGCTTGTAAAGCAATTTTCAATATCTTTTTTACAATCATATGCAGCAGAAAACCTACAAAAAAAATTACAAACTTAAATAAAAACAATAAATAATGTTATCTCACTCTGAAAATTCTTGAATCGATGAAAACACCATTACATCTTGATCGATGCGATACGTGGGCATAAAAATGTCTTTAGTCTGTATCTGACTTAAAAACCAATAAATATCGCTATCTTTTTCAAATTCACTCGAAGCAAAAGAATATGCAAAATGAATTTTTTTCAGAATATTATAAAAAATTGGATTCATTTTAACACAAATGCCCATTTTTTTAATTATTTCTTTTTTTAAAACCTGTTCGGTGTTTGCAGACAACGTAAGTGTAGTTTGAATGTTACAATGCTTCAGCAATTTTTGTATTAATTCGCCTTTCTTTAAACTCACTACTTTAATTTTAAAATTATTGCAAATATCTTTTATATCCTTTACTAGTAAAGTATGTAGAAGATTTACGCAAGAATCAGATGACATATCTAAAAGATGATTAGTATTTACCATTAAGTATAATTAACTTGTTTATTACAAATTTGTTTACCTGAAACAACAAAATTATTTTCTAGAAGGAAATCATACATGTTCCTCACATCAACATAAGACATTTCCAATTTTATAGATTCCGTAAATTTAAAAATGTTCTGCCATTTACATTGCCTCATATATAATTTAAAACAGAACAATCTGTATTTATCATCATTCATGTTTAAAAAAGAATTTAAGAAGTCTGTTTCGTACCCAGTGAACACTGTTGCCAAATGTTTATGAGAAAATATAAACTTTGTGATATTACGAAACAGAGTTAAACACATGGGACCCCACGTGTCCTCTTCATCATTCTTATCTTCTTGCATATCCCTTGTAGATACATTTGATTTTTTTGCCGATGTTTTTGCTTTCAGTTTAGCATTTAATTTTGTCGATTGACGAGGAGATTTTGAAGGCGATGTTCTTTGAAGTGATAATTTTTGAGGTGATCTATTACAAACAATGTTACTCAAAATGGTAATCTTTTGTTGTGGTGTATTGTCATTTTTTATATTGTCAATGGTAAAAGGCCTAATTTCATCTTCTGTAATATCAAAATTGTAAGTCTCGTTGTATATAATGGTATCATTTGAACTATTACTAGAAAAACTAGTTGACTTATTAAACGAACAAGAGGGTTTGTTGTTGATCGTGGAATCGTTCTTCTTTTTCTGTAAACTGCAACGTTTATCTTTATCTGTGGTAGCTTGAATTTTTTTGGATTGTGCTAAAAGTATAAGAATGTGTAAAATTGTATAATTTATAAAAGATGAAATGAAAACTCACCAGATATATCAACCTTTTTCTTCGAAGAGCTAAATAACTGCTTTTTACAGTTTAACCTATTATTACTTACAGTAGAACTTTTGGAAACATCTTCAGTTTCAGATGAAAGTTTCCTGATTTGGCGTAGTCGTTTCGGAGAAGGTATAAAATCTTCATCACTACTACTTCCTTCAATTGTTTTCTTTTGTTTTGGTGCACAACTTACTGAACTAACGTTAGCAGACATAGATGAAGTACTCGTTAGTGTAGTGCTGCTTGCATTAAATGAAGGAACATTTTTTTCATAAAATTGTAATG
This sequence comes from Lycocerus yunnanus, assembly GCA_036346125.1. NCBI lineage: Eukaryota > Metazoa > Arthropoda > Insecta > Coleoptera > Cantharidae > Lycocerus > Lycocerus yunnanus. The sequence goes on from JARFIX010000008.1 coordinate 5,615,689, forward strand.
TTACGTTAGGAATACTTATGTTATTCAATTTATATGATGGCAAATCAAAGGGAAGAGTACTTTTACGACAAGTAACTGTTAAATCAGTCCCAAATACATTAAATGGACTAATAACTGTAGGGGATTCCTCCACATTATCATTATTTTCTTTACCCATTCGTTGAGATTTAATCTTTACAGTGGTACGTCTTGAATTCGGAAAGTAATCTCCTATGATTGTTTGACGATATTTCTCATCACTTTGTAACACCGAGTTTCTTCTCGTTTTTCTGAATTTAGACATAATCTATAACATTATTAACGCACTTTATGCAAGAAATTAATGTTTAATTAAACAAATAAATGTTTCATGAGAAATGTAAACCTTTGCATAATGTAAAATAATATGCACTAAATAAAATAATGATAAAATTTGCGCGAAAAAATGTGTGGTTATGCTCGCAGAAAACACTATTACGCCACTAGACACAGAATATAAGATTACGCTAGATAAGAAAGAGTAATATTCACGAAATATTGATGGTTATTATCCTTGGTTATGTTATAAATTTGTTTGGCGATTTGTTTGTGTCACTCTTAGAATATACAGGGTATTTGGTAAACATGCGGCAAAAATTACAGGGGTTATTTCTTGGCCTATGAATATTTTTCTCTATGATGATTTTTGGAAAACCCTTTGTTACGAAGATACAGGGCGAACAAGATTTGCGACAGTAACAACATTTTATTATCAAAAAGTACATGTAAAATTGTTCAATCTACAATAATTGTTTAAAATGACTTCCTCCAGCCTGGATACAAGCATTTAATCTTCAATCAACGCTACACCTTTAGAGATATGTTCACGCGCACATTGTTACGGAAATATTGCATTCCGAAGACCATTTTAGTTAATGCCGGCCCTGTATTTTAAGCATGTTTAGCGAGACTGACACGGGCATAAGTCGGCGGGCGCACGGATGAAAGGTAGGGAGAGTCCAGTTTTGAGTTTCACACGAGGCGGACATGTTTTTGAGTTTGACTTCCCTGATTTTAGATAACATCTTCAAGAGTAATTTGAGTATTTTTAATATTAAGGAATATTGAAGTCACTGTGACGCCGCGTGATTTGTTTCTTGCATAATTTCTTTTTTTTAAAAGAAGATTTTTATTTTAATTGGAATTGAGTACGACAGTTAAAAATTTTCAAGGTTGAAAATTTTAGCGTGCTATCTACATTTTGGATAGTCATGTGTAATTCGCTCGCGTACGCAGTCCGCGTTTGTTTACTTACCTTCGTTATCGCCGACGACGATTTCAAATATTTTCGGATCGAGAGTGCGTTTTATCTTATTAAGAATACGTTATTTCTAAGTCGCCGGATGTTCAGTTTCCTTCGTGTCAACCAACCACCATTTTGGTATCATCTTAGCTGGAACACGATTTCGCTGCTGCTGGAGACTTTTCGGCGAACCGTTATCTGCAACAACATTCAACCCTTTCCATCTCGATGATCTTCAACTAGTGCTGTTGTGTGTCTAGTGCAAGTTCGCGTTAGTTTCTACCCCAGAATCTTTGGGATCTCGCGGTTGTAAAAATTATCTTGTTATAAGGTCCTACTGTGATACTTTTATGCTGATCAGTAAGGTAAGAGTTTATTGTATTTTAACAGCTGACAGTCTTATTATTTTGATTTGTATTGGATTCATAAGAATCGTCCGCAGAGTGGGCCATCGTAATTTTTTGATTTTACGCATCTCCATTGGTCGATATTTCAGTTTGTTCCAACACGTAGGTACAGAAACCAGATACTACATCGCTTTACCTTGTAGACCAATAATTTTATATTCCATAAATTTGATATTGTTACTAATTTTTCTGGTTTTATTGAGAGATAGAGCAAATTGATCATTTTTAGGATCTACTGCCATAGCTCTCCGCTAACAGCTAGGGCTAGCCGAAACGACCATCAAGGGCCCAGTCACAATACAATAAATTTTGTGACTGCAAAGTGTTTGTTCGTCGAGTAAACATATTTGTTTTCGGTGACAGGTAGGATACCCGGATCGCAATTTTTACCATTTTTGAAGTGGATTATGAAAGATGGATTATGAAAGGTCCCAATAGCATATAAAAAAAATAAAATTTGCGGAATATTCACACAATTTTGAAAAAACGGCTTTAAAGTTAATTTGGAATGCAATTTTATCATTGGCTCTTTTGAAGTGTAATCCCGCCCCCAAAATTGAAAGAGGTTGTGGCGACTGTAAATATACCGGAATCTCGTTTTTTACTACGAATTATGAAAGATAATGGTGTAATTAGCTAATAAAAAGAATTAAATTTGTGATCGGATAACAAATTTCCAAAAAAAAATCACTTTTTTGTGTGAATTCGTTTCGGAGGTGGTTGCACTGTCAAAACCTACTCTCCGAACACGCCCGCACCCGTCCCGGGCGCTTCGAGCGGTTTTGACACGTGCTAAACTCTTTAAAAACATCCCTTAAGCGGCTCCAACTCGAAAAGTTTGAAAGTTGACGCGGCAGATCTCAGGGAGAGACTGACTCGTTTCTAACGCTGCTCTAGTTGGCCCCGCCCGAAGGTAGACCGCTAGTATAAATCTGCACGGACGGTCATCAAAATGCATAAAATTATTGCGTAATATTACGCAATAATACACTTACATGTATTTCTTATGGAAAAATTGCAATTTTCAAAATTAAATTGTGGCCTTGTTACAACTCCGACAAGATTGATTCTCACCTTAGAGAGCTTGTATTTTTGTGTTCTTTCGTTTGGTATAGCCATTTCTATAGGGAAAAGTGTATTTACGATTCCGGGTATTTTACCTCTCACCTTTGTTTTCAACATCTTGATGACCTCAGTCCGTGACCCAACTTGCCGTGACCAATGAACACGAAAGATTTTTTAGTGCGCCCTGTATGAAATTCAATTAGCAAAATTTACATGTTGGGTCACTCAGTGACGTCATAATATTTTATAGGTTAAGCAACTGTCAGTTTTAAATTGCAGCGTTGATCTAAAGGCCTCGCCACATAGCCTTTGCCATCGATTTATTAATTTAATAAAGATCGATAGTACTGTGCAAGTACAGGCGACTTTAAAACATAGAAGGCGTTTCAGAAGACCCTGACAGAGCCCAGTGTATTGGTGCAACGCTTTGTTAGCCGCTTCTAAAAACGCTCTGAAAGAAGTTGAACTGCCGTCGACTTTAGACGCCACTTGCCGGCTTTTGAGCGACCTAGCTTCTAAACTCGGCCTGTATACTAAACGCTCTGAGAAGAGTTGACCACGACGACACGGTTTCCACTGCCGGCTTTTGGCTTCTAAAGTCGCCCTGTGTACTTGAGCCTTTACATATCGTTCGATTTGGAACGTCAGCGTTCGACGTTCCAAGTGGTCGTTGTACGTTAAACGGCAAAATTTGCGTGCTATAAGCGTTTGCGTCCGTTGGTACCAACAGCGGCCTATGTACGTTTATGAAGATTATGATTATAACTTCACAAATTTATATTTTTCTAATAAAAGTATTAAAATAAATTTATGTATTTATTATTGCATTGTTACAACTCATTTAATATTTTTCTTGGTCAAAGAAGTCCCCAAAACAGCGCAACTGATCATTTTAGCGATTTAAAATTTAATGTGTCACCGCTTGTTAAAGAGTTAGTATTTGGCTCTTGTAAAAAGCATGCAGTAGATGCGTTAAACTTCTTCCTTTCCTGTATATTCTAAGGTGTCACTTTTAAAGGTAAGTTCACCGAATCGCCAAGGAATCGCTTATGTGTGGCTAGATTATTTACACCCACTCGCGTCGACAGATCCATAGATAAGAATATACTCATAGATACGAGAGTTAGTAGGTATCTCTCTTATCTATGAGTATGGTACAACTCACGCAGCCCAGATCACTGCACCCATATTAGAGAGTGTAGTATACACACGGACATGTTTTCATGTCTCACATGTTTCAAATATAGATGATTCAGAGTAATCCAGACTGTTACAATCAAGCAGTTTTCAATGTTTGAGGATTTAACTGTCTATGGTTCTCTCACAGGCAATGAGATTTTGAACAACAAAAAAGGTATTGACAAAGACGAACCTTCTGGAGAGCCCCCCGCAACCTTGAAGGAAGCAAAATTATGTATCCGTACCGTAAGAAGTAAAGTGAAAGCAGAGAGACCGCCAACTTTACTTTACTTTACTTGGCTCCGCCTGCTAGATGATAAGACCGACCTATCACGTAAGCACCGTCAACAGAATACACGAAATTGGTATTTTTCACAAACTTTAATATCGATTTTAAGCGTTCTTATTAAAAGTATTGAGTTTCATCCATAGTACATTTGGCTAGTTTTAACGTTCTCTAAACTAATTCTAAAATAATTTTGTAAAATCTCCACAGACAGAGAGTTCTGGTAAAAGTACTCTCTTTTTTTCTGCTTTTAAGAGGGCCTAGTAGAATACGCATGATACTATTGTGCACTCACTTCCACTTGTGGCGTAAGATAGGCGAATTAGCCTTTGACGATGGCAGTTTTTCCTAAACTATAACGAATTTTTCAATTTTTTTATTTTTAAAATCTACATAGTTACCCGTTTGCGGTAAAGAAAATTCAAGCTGTTTCGTTGAATAGTTTAAAATATATAGCGAAATAGAAATCACCATTATTATTGCAATGAATTTGTACCTTATGTTATATTTATTTTCACAATCATTTTACAATAAATGTTTATGAAAATTGTTTACAGTGTACAGTTCATCATTATCTACTAAATCCAAAAGAAAAAGTATCAAATTTTGTTTAGTTTTAAAAAATCTTCGCCATCAGTAATAAAATAAAATATCATTTATTTTAATGAAATTTTCAGTTAGCCAAGTCGCAAAATAGTTCGTAAAACTTTGACTATTGTGACAGAGATGGCCCAATTTGGAATTTGTTTAGATGACATTTCAAATTTTAATCAAATATACTATATTTTTCAATAAATTGCAATTTTGCATTAACAAAATAATTGCTATTTACCTCAAGCTAGTATTGACATAATAATAATTATATTATTTTATATTATTAATAATGTATTAGATTAATGTGATATATTAGAATATCACATTATTTCTATTACTCAAAGAGGGCTACATAAAATATAATTTGTAATGCCTGAGAATATGCAACTATCTAAACAAAGTGAAAGGCAAATAGATTTCGATTTGCTGTCTCTACTACGGCCACCTTAAGGTGGCAAATAGTATCAATTATTTTCAAACACTACTGGTAGATGACTCTGATATCGATTGATCACTAGATAATGCGAGCAGCAAAATTTATCGACGCCTGTATTAATTCGTACTTTTTTTCCGCTTACCTATTCAGAAAATAGTTTTGAGCGCAAAAAATGCTTATATTGACAACTTAAATTGTAAATCTTTTCGACATAAAATAAAATAATATACTGTACTATGCGCGTGCCATCTATGAAACATTTTCCAAACTGCAAATAGCATAAGCAGGATAGGGATTAGAAGAACCACGATTAATTTCGTTACTAACGAGGTTAATAACAGATTTTTAAACTGCAAACTCTCAAATAGAAAATTTGTAATAACATACTGTAAATACAGCATGATTACTTTACTATTTTCACTACAATAAATAAAAGAACTGAACCGTTCCGCAGGCATGTTTTGTTTATTTATTTATTCATTAACTATAAATGTTTTTACTTGTAATTATAATATATTATCGATAAATGTTCAAATATATCATGTTGCAAATTTGAGCACGGTACGTTATATATACTCGGTTTTTAATTGTGGTTTGTTCTTATGGCCAAATAACATTGGTATTTGCCACCTTAATGACAAAATATTTCTATGTAGTACGGCTAATTTTCAAGTAGAAAAAAGATGTATTGATTGCTATCATTTTAATTTGTATGTATTAAAATGGAATGTATGTATTTATAAGAAAAAAATTGAATTTTCATGCTATTTTCCTGTTCGGGTATAAGGATTGTTATATTGTTATATTACAAAAAAATGTAGCAAATAATCTTAAAATATCTATTGAATAAAATTTATGTAATAAAGTTAACTTAACAATAAATTTGTAAATGAAAAACTATTATTGAATGATATTTAAATTAATAGTAAAAATATATAAAGTAAAAAATATAAGTATTCTGATTTGTATTTCCTTTACATTTTTGCACAACATTCCTTAAAAAATGATCAGCTAGTTTACTGAACTACTAGTTACTGTTCTTCAATTTTTTAATGGTATTATTTTCTTCAATTGCACTTGCTAAAAATAATTAATGTATTAATAATTATTCAGTGAAAAAAGCAAAGTCAAAGTTTAAGCACTCTCTTCATAAAAATAATAAGAAATATGAACATTAACATTTAAGAATTTTAATAAGCTTTCGGCAATAGGTTGTTGTCATATTCGGATGTTTTAGTTTGTTGTGGAAAATTTTGAATTTCAAAAGTTAATAATTTATATACTTCTTCAATAATAAAAGCTATAAAATAAAATAACTTTTTACTTATTACTATTAAAAATTACTTACTATGAACATGGCACACTTCTATATCACATTCAATCGACCTTAAGAAATTTAACCAAATGCGTTGTTTATCGGAAAGCTTATCCCGGTCACCTTTTACTTCGACAAATTTGCACTAAAACAATATTTTAAATTATAAAACTAAACCTAGTAAAAAAATTGCATTATTTACTTTCTTTGTTTCTGTATTCCACAGGAACAAATCTGGAAGACCAGAATGGTACAACCCATAATTTTTAATAATTCGTTCAAGAATTTTAGCTAATTTACTCCTTCCAATGCATAGAACTATTTCATATAGTTCCTGTACTTCTGAAACAAGTTTTTGACTGACTAAAGAGTATTTATAAGAATGTTCTTCCCATATATCCGACATAAAATTTTCTAATTGTCCCAAAGGCCAATCTGATTTAATTTCATTTAATCGTTGATCAATTGATTTTTGTCTGTTACTATAAAAATTTGGCGTTGTTAAATCTAGTGGATAACTCTGTGTTTCAAGTATAAAGGCACCAGTCACATTACTATCATAAATTATATCCCAAAACAAAATACAAAATAGTGTGCCAAATAATCTTCCTTCACAATGCATTCCGTTCGGATAGCCTTTTGTTCTGTAATGATCTAATGCAACTTTTTCTACAGAAAAAATACTCATTTCATCATTGTCTTTTTTTATATCCAACAGTTTTCTTTTTGTTGAATCACTAAAAATTATTAAAATTATATATATTTGAAATTAATACCTTAAATACATTAAAATATACTTGAGCCCAAATAAATTGAGCCCTGCGTCATAGTTTAAAATGGAATGAATTAAGATCAGAATTGCTAGTCAAATGAGTGCATTTTAAAATGCATCATTTTTTGTTATTTTTATGTAACTCTCTCTGTTTATCACAATTTGACTAATGTACAAATATTACAATCACTACGTAATTCAAAAATTTTGTTAGTTTATAATGTAGTACAAGTAACGACATTAATTTTTTAATGTTTTGATTTACTAATGTACAATATTAGTAACGTACGACTTTTATTAAACTTTGACAGCAAGACATGCAAATATTTTTGTACTCTTTTAAACAAAGCTAAACGATGGATTAAATTATATTCGGGATGTCGTTTCTTAATCAGAAATTTGTGAAGCAGGGCTCCATTTATTTGGGCCCGAGAATACCTTTGAAATTAATATTAGATTAAAATTTTTAAATTAGTATTAAACGTCTGATGACAGCAGTAACCATTGCTGAAAGCTTACAATAGTATATTAATGCCCGGTTGCACCGCATTTGACTTAACAGCGTCAAATTAAAATTTACAAAAATTACACACTATTTAAGACCACATGAAGTTTCAAAACCCGCACTGCTAATAAAAACGTTTGAATTATATGATATAAAAGCAAAAAATTAGGTTACATTATCAACACAAACTGCATTTGCTGAGTTGCCAGTTGTTAAAAAAATAGTTTGTGACGTCATTCGCGCTAAAAACACGATTTCAAAAATCATTCTTTATAAATTTTTTTTGAGAAAACTGAAGGTCTCCTGAACTTTTTATCTATGCAGTGGTATTTACGAGCACCTAAAGTTTATAAAAAAGTACTTCAAAAATCATGCAACGTCCTATTCCATTTCAATTTCTAACTGTAACAACTGTACATTTAATTTCAAATAAACCATATTTTTATTTGAAATTTTATTTATTCGACTTACGTTTTAGCCCTAGCAACCAGTAAAATCAACTTACCATCATGGAAACACTATTCGTAAATAAACAAAATAGTTCGATCGTGCAAAAAAAATATTTCGTTTTATTGTTTATTTAACCTTTTAATTTTAAAAATGTTAATTTAATAAATAATTATTAAATTATATTATTTTAAAACAAAATATTTTGAACGCTTACGTATGAGTAATCTCAGAAGTGATTTCGATACAAGGAAATTCGTTTAAAATTTCACCTTGTGCAAAACTAATTTGATCTTTTATAAGTTTGTCTAGTGGATTTGTTTTTCTATTCTTCATATTTTGTCCTCTGATCGTCAAAGTTTGTATATCAACATCTGACAAACTTTTATCTTTTAACGCTAACAAAAGTTTATCGCCAGCCTAAAATAAAGAAAATCGTATGTATAACTATTAAACAAATTTTTGTAAAAATACCTCTTCATATTTTTTTAAATATTTATCATCAAGTTTAACTAGCAAATCTAACCATTTTCCTCTCATGTGTTGGCAAAACTTAGCATTGTTTATTAAATATAAGAGATACTCTTTAACTTTTTCTGGATAATGTCGTGGTAAATATTTTGTAGCAAGAGATAAAGCTGAAATGTATTGATAATGTGCAGAAAAACGTAATAAATGTGCTGGTTTAGGTGTAGGATTAAGATTAATTATCATTGCATCACTAAAAATTAAAATATTAATAAAACAAATAATGTATTTATGAATAGTTTTATAAATCAATTTTTCATGAAAATTTCTTCTTCAATATATATTACTCTGTAGATATAGGATACAATGTATATTACTAATTTTTTGTCTTTGCTAATTTGGTGTTATTTCTTTATTTATCAATAGGAAGTAAAGTTTTTAATGCCAGTGCTTTCTCATGGCCAACCCAAAATTTGGGATTTTAGTGTGTCTGAGTGGATAGAGAAGTGCAAGGAAACTACTTGGTGAAATAATTTGCATTATATCAAAGAATATACATATAAAAATATATAGCTCAGTCATACATTAAAAATTCGCAAAAATGCTTTTGGTAATTTTCCTTGCCACAAATGGATTTTTTTATAGTACACCACTGCACTTAAATAATACTCCGATGTATGTATGTACTATAACTTACTCGTATTCTTTCAATCGTTGATAGACCATATCAGATAATTCTAACACTTGTCGGAAACTTTTCTTTGTAAAACAATTTTTAATATCTTTTTTACAATCATATGCAGCAGAAAACCTACAAAAAAAATTACAAACTTACATAAAAAAAATTAATTTTATCTCACTCGGAAAATTCCTGAATAGATGAAAACACCATTACATCTTGATCGATGTGGTATGTGGGCATAAAAATGTCTTTAGTCTGTATCTGACTTAAAAAACAATAAATATCGATATCTTTTTTAAATTCAATCAAAGCAAAAGAATATGCAAAGTGAATTTTTCTCAGAATATTATAACAATTTGAATTCATTTTAACACAAATGCCCATTTTTTTAATTATTTCTTTCTTTAGAACCTGGTCGGTGTTTGCAGTCAATGTCAGTGTGGTTTGAATTGTACAATGCATCTGCAATGTTTGTATTAATTCGCTTTTCTTTAAACTCACTACTTTAATTTTAAAATTATTGCAAATAGCTTTTATATCTTTTACTGGTAAAGTATGTAGAAGATCTACGCAAGAATCAGACGACATATCTAAAAGGTGATCAGTATTTTACATTAAGTACTATTAATTTGTTTATTACAAATTTGTTTACCTGAAACAACAAAATTATTTTCTAGTAGGAAATCATACATGTTCCTCACTTCAACATAAGACATTTCCAATTTTATAGATTCCGTAAATTTAAAAATGTTCTGCCATTTGCGTTCCTTCATATATAAGTTAAAACAAAACAATATGTATTTGTCATTCATGTTTAAAAAAGAATTTAAGAAGTCGGTTTCGTGCCCAGTGAACACTGTTGCCAAATGTTTATGAGAAAATATAAACTTTGTGATATTACGAAACAGAGTTAAACACATGGGACCCAACGTGTCTTCTTCGTCATTCTTATCTTCTCGCATATTCCTTTCCGATATATTTGATTTTCTTGCCGATGTTTTTGCTTTCAGTTTAGCATTTAATTTTGTCGATTGACGAGGAGATTTTGAAGGCGATGTTCTTTGAAGTGATAATTTTTGAGGTGATTTATTACAAACAATGTTACTCAAAATGATAATCTTTTGTTGTGGTGTATTGTCATTTTTTATATTGTCAATGGTAAAAGGCCTAATTTCGTCTTCTGTAATATCAAAATTGTAAGTCTCGTTGTATATAATGGTATTATTTAAAGTATTACTGGAAAAACTAGTAGATTTATTAAACGAACAAGAGGGTTTGTTGTTGATCGTGGAATCGTTCCCATTTTTCGGTAAACTGCAGCGCTTATCTTTATCTATGATAGCTTGAATTTTTTTGGGTTGTGCTAAAAGTATAACAATGTGTAAAATTGTATAATTTATAAAAGATGAAATGAAAACTCACCAGATATATCAACCTTTTTTCTTCGAAGAGCTAAATAACTGCTTTTTACAGTTTAACCTACTATTACTCACAGTAGAACTTTTGGAAACATCTTCAGTTTCAGATGAAAGTTTCCTGATTTGGCGTAGTCGTTTTGGACAAGGTATAAAATCTTCATCACTACTACTTTCTTCAATTGTTTTCTTTTGTTTTGGTGCACAACTTACTGAATTAACGTTAGCAGACATAGATGAAGTACTCGTTAGTGTAGTGCTGCTTGCATTAAATGAAGGAACATTTTTTTCATAAAATTTTAATTTTACTTTAGGAATATTTATGTTATTTGATTTATATGACGGCAAATCAAAGGGAAGAGTACTTTTACGACAAGTAACTGTTAAATCAGTCCCAAATACATTAAATGGACTAATAACTGTAGGAGATTCCTCCACATTATCATTATTTTCTTTACCTATTTGCTGAGATTTAATCTTTACAGTGGTACCTCTTGAATTCCCAAAGTAATCTCTTATGGTGGTTTGGCGATATTTGTCATCACTTTGTAACATTAGGTTTTTTCTTGGTTTTCTGAATTTAGACATAATCTTATATTATTAACGCACTTTATGCAAGAAATTAATGTCTAATTAAACAAATAAATGTTAACTAAGAAATATAAACCTCTTCATAATGATATGCACAAAATAAAATAATGATATAAATCACAGATAAAAATTGATAAAATTTGTGCAAAAAATGTGTGGTTATGCTCACAGCACAGATCATCACACCTCATATCATTTATGACATAATGGATTTTCAAGGTAAATAACGGTGGAATTATTTCAGTAATATCACCCCCCACTTGTTACAGCTTAAACTTGAAAGTTAAAATTCGATTTGATTAGCATCATCAAAATACAATATTATAACATATCTATTTCTCATTAAATCAATAAGTATTAGTTTTCTTTATGAAATTACTACTTACGTCAACAATGAGGTTTTAATTCGTTAAAAAAAACAAAATATTGCTCGGAGCCAAAAATAACCTAGAAAATAATAAATCTTTGAATCACGGGGTCCTAAAAAAAGTTAAACTTATTAAAAAAATCGCAGGGCTCGAAAATATTTAAAATTTTGGATTCTTGTCGCGACAGATGCGAGAAGTAGTTCCTCGGCGGTTGTGGGTGTCGACGCATTGGTGACAGAATGTGTTCAACTATGACGTAATACTACACAATATAACATTTACATATTTTTCTTATGAGAAATTTGTGATCTTCAAATTTAAATTGTGAGCTTAATAAAAGATCCACCAATTTCGTCCTCGCCTTAAAAGACTTGTAAAATTGTCCTCTTTTGTTTGGTGAAGCCATTTCTATAGGAAAAAGTGTATTTTGGAGTTAGAGAATATTAACTCGAACCATTTTCGAAAAATTATTTTGAATGATTATATTATGACAAGTTCACAAGTTTTTATTATGTTTATTTAAATAATAAAATAATCAGGAAAATTACATATCTTTTGATGTTACCAAGTGCTGATAACCATATAAATACTAAAATTTTCCTGTAGATAAATCAAAATAGTGCTTAAAAAATATTAAGAATTATCAGGAGGTAAAAAAGAAATTACATTCCTTCTCGGAACATTAAAATATCGACTATAATAATAATCTCGGCAATAATACAATTATTAATAAAAAATAATATAAATATGCAAACAGTGCAAACACTGTTTAATAATAATCGACCTGATTGATTATAGAACAAATAAAATCTTGACCTTTGTATGGATATATACCTTATAACAAATTATAGAACAAATTTTTGGTTACACCGCACACATTTTTTTATCTCATTTATTTTTGGAAAACTTACCTTGTTAATTTTATAAAACTTTTACACAAAACTTTAACTACTTTAAATACTGCGATAGTGACTGCATAAAAATTGCACCAAAAAGGGTTTACACAATAATAAATTGTGCTACTCCTGTTTAATATTTTTCTTATCAAAGTGAAATCAGTAATATAAGAAAACTATTAATATTTATAAATTGTTTTGATAAGGTATAATAGATAAACTAATATCTGTGATGGGAAAAAATCTTCTGTTAAACAGCTCGATTTTTAAATTGTCAAACCGACACTTATTATTGTTCCTACACAAAAATGTCCTTTTTGAAACTTAGAATTAAAAATGTTTCTCCGAAACCTAGTTTTCATGGATCTTAGATTTATGCTACTCAAATTTCCAAGTTTTTATTTTAAATTTTTAACCTAGAAATTTAAAAAATTTAACAGTTTTTTACTGCATTCTTGTTTCAAATCGACTATAACAGTATTTTTTTCAAATAGTTTATTGCTAATTTTTAAATTTTAATTTAAATTATTATTAATCAATCCATCATGAAAGTATTTAATTGTAGTTTTCGGACCAAGCAGACGCCATTCTTTGTACTTGAATCTGTAATCTGTCTATCTTAAAAATATATTCAGGCGCATTTTCCTTCGTAGTCCATTTGCTAAGAATTCATCTGTGTGTCATTCATTTACCAGAGAGTCACCCATCTGGATATTGTAGGTAATTATCCAGTGATCGAAAAAATTCGGGTGTTAGTCTGTGCGAGCGGCCGTTTTGGAGAATCGACGCCATCTTTAATTCTTATTGAAAATATACTTTATAGGCATGTGAGGTGTCATTTTACATGTTTTTAGGGTTCTAAACACGTTAAAAAAATTAAAAATATTTTAACAAAAAGTAAAATATGTAAAACTGAAATCATACATATAGGTAAAAGAAATTAAGATTGCAGCGCCAGTGTGGTACGATTCAAGGCGTAATATTCGTGTATATTAATTTAATTTTGTAATTTATTTAAAGTAATTGAGTTTTAGTTTTATATTAAAATCGTTCATGTACTTATCTGTATATGAAAACATTTTTGTATTCATAAGCTAATATTTATGTACACAACAAAATTGAAATTTCAGTGATATTCTGTTATGTTTTCACATGATTACCTCTATTACCTCTATTTGCAGCTTTCGATCGCATTAATTATTTACGGTGGGGATCAGTATATTTAGAAAATGCAAGGGGTTAAAAGAAAATCACCAGAAGTGTACGAAAAGTTTATGGAAGGGGTTTTGTAGTTCAAAGATCTACAAATGGTTTCACTGCAGTTGCCGCGGATATGTGCCTAGAGCAAACAATAAATAGATCTAAAAGAGTGTTTCTGGTGTTATTGGAATAACTCGAAAAAACAACAGTAACAGAATGGGAATTAATATACCATGAAATCCTTGCCATAAGTAATATGTACAGAAATGTTACCAATGTTTATTCAGAGAATTATGAACTACGAGCACACCATGAGTCAACATCAATTATATCAAATAATATGGAAAGTAAGATTAGAACGATGATGAATTTTATTACAGATAACGAAAACCCATTTTCTCCTGGGGCAAAGCAACTGAGAAACATTATTACGGAACAGACAGTTGAAGACGCTGTGAAAAATAAGTTACTGCAGGTCTTCACTATAGGAAATGAAGCATTTAGGAAAGACAGATTTGTTGATAAGAAAGCTAATATTTCAGACACCATCCATAGGACAAATTTACTACCTATTAATAGCATCCGAACAGAGAAACAGGCTGTAAAACCAAGACACCTAAAAACAAACAAGCTATGGCTCAACGTACTATTCAACTAGCTCGAGAGAGAGGTTATCCCATTAATGATCTATTAAAATTTGAAATTGTTGACACTTTCTTTCTTTTTGACGAAAAGGGGTTCTTTACAAAGACAAATAAGAGTTCATTATCTTCAGAACTTGAAAAGGTATTAACCAAAATAGATGGCAATTCAGCAAACTTATCAAGTCTTACAAATTGTTGTATTGTGGATTTCATGGCTTGCGCTAGAAAGATTTCTCTGAAAGATTTGAAAACATTTGGAGATTTTGCGAGGCTGTCTGTTCATATGTGAAAAATGTTATCAAAAAAACAGCAGCAAGAATTGACTTCATATTTGACTCTTACTTTGATAAGTCGCCAAAGAGTTTCGAACGAATTCGTCGCGGGACATGTGGATCCATTAACCTCCACTCCATTAAATATACAACACCTATTCCTGTACAAAAGGACAAATTTTGGTCTTCTATTTCTAACAAGGTCAAACTTCAAGACTGTTTTAAATCGTATCTATTAGAAAAATGCTGTAATATATGGCCAAATATGCAGGTATTCTGTAGTGCAACATCTTTTATTAACTCAACCACATGCATGTCCATACACCAAACCAATTTAAAAGAAGCCCACAAAGAACTACAATTTCCCATGTTAGAGGAGGCAGATCTCCGTATTATGCCCCATATTAAACATGCAACAAACAGGGGGTATCAGAGAGTGATGGTATTATCAAATGATACAGACGTTCTGGTTCTTCTCTTATATCATTGGACTACCTTCAAGAATCTTGGATTGAAGGAATTGTGGATTCGTCTAGGTGTTGGAGCTACAACGCGCCAAGTTCCCGTTCATATAATGGCTGAACGAATTGCAATATGTCATGTACTTCCTGCTTTACACTTCTTAACTGGGTCAGACTGCACAAGCAAAGTAGGTACAAAACATGCTGGAATGACGAGTACACCTGAAGCATTTCTTACAAATTTTGGAATTCCTGCGAGCGAAGTAATAATGGAGCAGTCGATACAATTAGCAGAAGAATATCTTGTTTTTAAAACAATGGACGAATTACGAATGTTTCTTTACACACATGGGAAAAACATTTCCATAGAACATCTTCCACCAACCAGTGCATCAATTAGATCACACATTTTAAGGGCCTACTACAACACACATTTATACATAACATGTTTAAATGATGACATTGCAGAACTTGATTCCACACAGTTTGGTTACGAAGATGTAGGTGATTGTCTACAACCCTCACGTACAACTTCAATGTTTCCTCCCAGCAACGAACTTGTGCCATGTTGCTCATGTTTAAAGTGTGCAAGAGATTCGTGTTTATGTTTTCAGCTGGAATATCTTGTTGCATTTACTGTCATTGCAGAAGTGTAGCCGTTATTGATTGTCGTAATAAGTATTCTAATATTTCAACATAAATTACTACGTCTGCTATTTTAAAATTTTAGATAATATAAGGAGTCATATTATATTATTTATCCAATACCTCATGATAATAGGCTCATAACTATGGCGATTTTAAACCAATAAACTAACGTATAAGTCACGGAGTGAGCTAAAACATTAAAACTCACGCTAAAATGCTTTAGCTCACTCAAAGTTAAAAATAAAACACTCGCGTACTAATACATTTTATTAATTTATATTAAACAGATCAACGTGATTAATTAATATTTACATTAATCTGGAAGTTAAAGGACATCGTTCTGTTATTGGTTTCAGGCTGATTTGGGTTATTGGACGTTATAGTTGTTGTAGTACTAGAAAGCATATTTGACGAATCATGAACAGATCCAACCGTTTGATCAACAGTAGTCGAGGGTGAAGAATAATTTGTTGTTTGTTTAACCGGGCCCTGTATCTTCTTGGCTATATCAATCTTGTTGGAAACTGAATCTTGTACATAACCTTCCGCCACCGTGGATGATTTCCAACCACCGTGACGTTTCAATGTTAAAATATCAGCCCCCGCGTTTGCCAGAAGAGTAGCTGAAGTGCGTCTCATACTATGTCCTGTATATAATTGAGCTTCAGGCAGGTTCAAGAAAGACGCCACTTTTGAGGTATCTTAGATAAGGTGTTAATGCCAACTGGTTGGCTAGTACATTTTCATTCTTGTAATTCAGAAAGAATCTTCGATGTGATATAATTTGGGGTCTTAAAGATACGTATTTTCTGTAAAGTTCAAGAACATTTAACGAAAACCCTTCAGTAACAATCGTGAAGCTTCTCGATACGTTTGTTTTGTATCCAGTAACATAACATACAGATATCCTCCTTATCTTCTACATCATCAACCGTCATCTTTGTAATTTCGTCACATCGACAAGCCCTGATATTCCTATTATTAATGCAACCTAAAAATAATAACAAGTAAATACTTCAGTAAAACAATAATAAATATGTAATACCTTCATCATCAGGTATTCACTGTTAGGTGCCTCAGTCAGAAACTTTTCAACGTGTTCTCTTTCCAAGATTTTCGCTTTTTAGGCTTGTAAGGTTTTGCTACACTTTTCAAATAGGCAATCAGTTTTCCGTATTTTGATATGTCAATATTTTATATATTTTCAAAGTACTTCTTAGCATGGAATATTTCGTCCACATTGATGAAGGTGCTAATTTTTTTCTGCAATTATAGAAATAGGCCAGCATGATATCTTCATTAACTCCAATTACATGTCGCTGCTTACTCCATTCATTAAATTGATGAAATTCTTTATCGTAGTAAATTTTGACTTTTTGGAATTAAATCCTTACATGCTGCTTGCGCTTCTTTCTCAACTTCTTGAGGAATATAAATATTTTGTTGTAATTCAACCATTTCTAATGAATTTGTTGACAATATTGATTTGTTTTAATTCGTTTACCATAGTAACTTCACACGGCATTCTACTACACGGCAGACTACTTATTAAATTTTTTTAAATTTGATTTACATACTACATAAATTTAAATTTGACAATTTAAAACGTCAAATTTAAAATTTTGAAATCGTTATATGAGGTATTGATAAATTGATGGCACTCGTGTGTTAAGTTACATAAGTCACTTGAGAAATTAGCCCACTCGCCCTACGGGCTCGCGGGCTAACATTTTCTCGCGTGACTTATTTGTAACATAACACACTAGTACCATAAATAGCTATTTTGTTATATATTAGTCATATTAAATACCTAAACTATAGTGATGTAATTAACGTATTCATTTTATGTTAGTTCCTGTTTTATAAAAAATTTAAATCTGTTCTTATAAAATATTTCCTATTTGTTTTGGATAGTTTAAAAGATATTGATTTGTAGCTGTCATACTAAATAATGATTAGTAACCACTTTTCAGTAATTATAATACCAGAAACGTGTTTAGAACCCTAAAAACATGCAAAATGACACTTCACATGCCTATAAAGTATATTTTCAATAAGAATTAAAGATGGCGTAGATTCTCCAAAACGGCCGCTCGCACAGACTAACACCCGAATTTTTTCGATCACTGGATAAGTACCTACAATATCCAGATGAGTGACTCTCTGGTAAATGAATGACACACAGAAGTATGCTCAGTAATTGTATTATCGTACTTTATATTCAAATATGTTCAAAGATAGCGTACAGCGTTGGTTCTTTTTGGTTTTAAAAGTTACCGTCTTGGTGAATTACAGATATTTATGTTCTTTCTATAATTTTAATGTTCAAATTTTAATTAACTACAAAATTAATTATATTGATTGAAATGGCTTTAGCGGCTGCCACAAAATCTTTATTATTACTTGGAAGATGTGTTCCTTGCGTAAAAAAAAATGCTGCAAAATTTAAAATTAAGAGGTTAGAATTGGATACCAATTTATTAATGGTAAGACCGACTTAATTTTAAATGTTTTTTAATTCATAATACATTGTTTGTAGTACTTTCCAAAGTATGAGTTTGTTTATGCTCACGATCCAGACAAGAAATGTAAAACAGGTGACATTGTTCTAATAGAACAACTTTCGCAGAAGATGAGTACGTTAATTACACACAAAGTTAAAGAAGTGATTTATCCTTTAGGCGATATAACCGATCCGCTAACGGGTAAAAAAGTTATGGTGGGCTATTACAGAGATGAAATGGAAGCTATTAATGAGCAGTTTGGAAAATCTGAAAACGGATTTCAATACGACGAAGCACCCGAAAGAGGATGGCAGGAAGACCAGAAAGATTTTTCACATGTTGAAACGTACGTTAAATATCACAAATTTGAAAATGATGATCAACCTCATTCTGTTTAGAGTTAGGTTTTTGTAAATAGATTAGCCGAATAGATATTTAAATTAATTTAATGTAATCATTTGTCCCCCTCCCAAAATTATAATTGAAAGTATAAGTAGCAGTTGTAGTTTAACTAAAATTTAACTTTTATTTAATTTTACTGATCTTCCCATTTGAGGTCATCTTTGTAATATATAAAAATTGTTGGTGTATATAAGCTTTGCGGTAGCCCTAAATCGGTATAGGCATCTCTTTCATCTATAATACCATTTTCTTCCATAGTCTTTTTCATATCCAAGATTAGATCATTATACCTCCAAGTATAACTGGAGGAATCGCTGTTAAATATGGAATATCTCTCCATAATTCTATTAAAGCTGTCTTCGCAGCAAACGTTCAATAATACTTCTTTAAAAATCAAAGCATTTATTATTTTTATTGGACGTACCCTCTTTGTTAAGAGTCCCACTTGGTATGTTTCATCTTTCCACCATGGTAAGTCTATGGGTTTCCAATCTGTAGCAGGACATTGTGGATTTACATGTGGAATCAGACCATGAGGGCAGTAAGGTGTTCTAGCTCCGGTAAGAGGATGAACGTAGTGACGAATATCTTCATCATTTTCATCAAACCATTGACTTATATCTTTTCCTGCATAAGCGATAAGTGGTTTTACACAGTCTTGGTTTTCAAATTCTTTAATTATCGGAGTAACGTCAAAGACTTTTCCTAAAAGTGAAACCCAACAGTCGTTAGGTTTGCTATGTACCACAACTTCAAAAGGTGCTATGTAATGATATTTACATTTTGTGTATACTTGAGGATGCGGCATATTAAAATTTTAAGTAATAAATAGAACACTTATTAGTAACTGACAACATGTGAATGTCAAAATTTGAAATATTTGTTAAAAATGTAACGGCTTCACAAAAGTGCTGTCAGATTTAAAGTGTAAGAAAGTTTTCTAAACTAGCGCAATATTGAAATTTTGATATATAAATTGTAAGTCGTTGCTTGCTTTGCTATGCAGAGGTATTGTTCGTAAGTATATTTCTTAACTATGAAGTTTCAAGAATCAAATGGTGCCAGTATTTTTTCCAAATCTGATTGTGTTTGCTAAAAAGCTTTTAAAGCTCCAGGCAATGGAACTGAAATAAAGCATACATGAACGATGGTCATAGCTTGGTAGTTAACTCACTGAAATGGTACTAATAAAACCAAGGAAGGTAATCACTCCAAAATTTAGCGTTACATAGACTTCATGAATGCAAAAGACTTCTTAAAGACTTGATGTAATTAAAACAAATAAAATTTTTATTTTACAAGTTGGCAATATTTTTCACTCAAGTTTTTCTTGACTTTCGTGTATATTTCTTGATTCGATTCTAATTTTGACCCTGTTGAATATCGCGTTATATATGTCCGTAAAAATCATTATATAGACAAAATCTTTACCTACATCATTTTTAAAAATTAACTAAATATTCTTTTCAAGGACAATAATGCTAAACTTTTTGCGATATCGTAATTCTATGAACATGAAATGCGAAGTTTAAGAAAAACAAAATTAAACCAAAAAATTCACCCTGAAATAAGGAATAAATAGCCAAAAAAGTAGTTGGTAGGAAAAATAGAATAAAGATATGTTAATACCATAATGTTCACAATAATTATTATCAATTTAAAAAAATTTCTGTAATCAAATGTTTGAGAAGCCGTGTGTGACTTCATCCCCTAAAAGAAGAACCAACCTAACGAGCATTTACTCCTTTGCCCGCTGGCCCAGTTCGGGCCTGGTATCATAAAAATTAATTCAAACTGATAAAGCGCAAAACAGTGAGATTAACCTACTTCCGAACACCAAAACTATTTTTACCCTGTAGCGAATGCTTCTTTACTTACTAACGAACTAGGCAGTTTCCTGTTAAAAATTGATACCATCATTTTAATATATAAAACGGAAAGTTTATATGTCTGCCCCATCAGAATCTTCGGAACAAAAAGCTCTGACAGAGTGAAATTTTAACTGATGATTCTACTATGAATTCTCAGGTGAATGTCGGTATTTCCAGCTCTAAAAATATTCCCAAAAAATTTTTATCGCAAAATTAGAACCAAAAAAGCTATATAATTTTCATAAAAATTTAAATTGCGATAAAAAAAATGTTATCTTAATATACAAAACAGTAAGTTTGGATGTATGTCTCTCCCATCAAAATTTCCAGAACAAAAAGCTTTACGGATTAAAAATTTAACTGGTAATTCTGTTACAAATTCTAAGGTAAATGCTGCTATTCTCAGCTCTAAATATATTCTCAAAAAATTTATCGCAAATTTGAACTAAAAAAACTATAAAATTTTCATAAAAGTTTAAATTGCGATCAACACTTCCATTAAATAACGATATACATATGTATATTGCTCCAGTAGAGATATCTCATTCAATACACCTGCATAGCAATATCTTGATGAGCGAGAAGATAAGACTTCTACTTCCAAGTCTACGATTTTAAAATAATCTGCCACTAGAAAATAGTATAATAATAAAGGTGAAAGGGAAAGCTGCCACTTTGAAGCTTGCAAAGAGAACAGGGAATACAATCCTTCATAAACTTATTAACAATCAAGAATCATATCATGCGGCTGTAATATTAATTTTTGACACCTCTTTATTGTTACCTTCATGTACATGCTTTTGATTTTCCCTCTTCTCAGCCTAAATTGTATTCATTTTATGGTTGTAAGTTCTATAGCTTTATTCTGATTTTTTGTATACTTTCAGGATGTCTTATATCAAAGAACACCCTTTACATCTCTCATTGCCACATTATTTGGTGCAAAGTAGTCTTTGGAAGAAGTTATCTAATGGCAACAATTTTAATATGAGAAAAAATTTGGATAATAACATACAAGAAATTAAGTAAAAATATAATCGATACAACTGTAACTTTACAAATAATTAAGTTAAAAACAATAATAATAAATAAAAGTAAAATTAAAGCTTAAAATATAATACTGACTTTTTTAAATGCTACGACTTGTATTTTACATAATTACATTTTTAATAAAAACCAACAAATTAGAATCATTTTTAAGAATATCATTCCCCACAAAATTCCGTTTCTAAACGTTCACCCATACGATCCCATTCTACGTCATCACTGTCATCGTCCGATCTTTTTTCTAGTTCAACATCACTATCCATTTGTTCACCTCGATAAAATTTTGCACTTGGCAATTCATCTGTATCCAGTGTATCCGTTTCTTCATCGAACCTCCGCCGTTTACGTTTATTAACTTCCCTTGAAGCAAACTCTTCGGAACTACTACTACTTCCACTGCTACTTTCGTGCTTATCAAAAGATCTATCAGCTTCGCTCTCACTATCGTCATCTAAAGCAGCTTCTACCTAGAAAGAATGCAATGCATTACTTTAAACTTAAGTAAATTGTCATTTACGTACATCCTTATCCATATCGGCAATGTCGTTAACGGAAAATGACAACAAAGGATAAATCGTATCCATAAACCTACCACTTGGAGATCTTTTTCTAGAGCCAGGTAAATCGTGAACCTCGTAATTAATAATATGTTCCGGACTACTACAATGCGGAGGCGGATGTCTATTTTTGGATCCTTTTGAATTCAAAGGAAAAATTTTTTCGTTTACATGCTCCCATCTCTCGGCACAAGTCCACAACCAATCGGGAGTAACTATTTTAAATTATTCTCTTACCTGCATTCACTTTAGCAGTTCCGGTAACAGCAACCAAGTGAGTTGTATGTTCATCAAATTCTTCAGAAACCTTAAAAGAATATATTAAATTTAAAATTTAAAGAATTTCAGCACTTACATTTGCACCTAAACTCTTTGCAATTTGATAAGCTTTAGATTTTCTAGCCTAATGTGAGTTGCAACTAAACCGCTAAATTAAATTACATCCTTCCAAAATTTTCGTTTCACTGCTGGTATCACAGTTTTGAGATCGGGACTGCTCCTGAACGTGCACTATCGTGACAACAAAGGATTAATCGTATCCATAAACCTACCACTTGGAGATCTTTTTCTAGAGCCAGGTAAATCGTGAACCTCGTAATTAATAATATGTTCCGGACTACTACAATGCGGAGGCGGATGTCTATTTTTGGATCCTTTTGAATTCAAAGGAAAAATTTTTTCGTTTACATGCTCCCATCTCTCGGCACAAGTCCACAACCAATCGGGAGTAACTATTTTTAAATTTTTTCTCCTTTTACCTGCATTCACTTTAGCAGTTCCGGGTCGAACAGCAACCAAGTGAGTTGTATGTTCATCAAATTCTTCAGAAACCTTAAAAAGAATATATTAAATTTAAAATTTAAAGAATTTCGAGCACTTACATTTGCACCTAAACTCTTTGCAATTTGATAAGCTTTAGATTTTTCTAGCCTAATGTGAGTTGCAACTAAACCGCTAAAAATTAAATTACATCCTTCCAAAATTTTTCGTTTCACTGCTGGTATCACAGTTTTGAGATCGGGGACTGCTCCTGAACGTGCACTATCGTAATTTCGATAAAATGCAGTATGAATACGTTTTAATATATCTTCCAAATATAATAAATAATCATCAGGATCTTCTGGTTCAATTTTTTTTAGGTTCACTTCTACCAAATCCTTTTGAATTTGATCTGTAGAATTCATGACTAGTGAAAGTGGTGATATATTAGGTTGTTGATCACTAATATTATGTTCAATATCTTTGTGTTCTTTGCTACTAATTTCCATTTCATCACTATTACTTTCGATATCTCGGTGTTCTTCACTACGTATTTCACTTTCAACTTTCTCATCACTATTTACAATAATTTCTTTACTATTTTGATTACATTGTTCTTTATTTGCCGAGGTGCCATTTAACGAAACTGTCTCATTTAGATCTGTAAGTTGTTCTTCAGAATTTGTACTATTAACGTCACCACATGCCTTTTCTACTACATCAGCTGCGTTTTCACTACCTTTACTTTCATTTGTTGGTTGTGGTTTTTCTTCTACTAGAACCTCGCTATCTTTCTCATCGTTTTCGTGTTTTTCTAAACCAGGGGGAGCATTAATATCACCCGTGTGTTTAAAAAAATGGTAGGGTTTAACATGAATTAAGTTGGATGCATAAGACCACACATCTTCCCTATCATCTATAATACATACCATATTGTCACCACAAGGAAACAACGCTTTTAAATTGGCCGTTTTACTTGTGGGATCGAAACATTCGGCTCTAGATAGTACACGTTCCGAGAATAACTTGTTATCAGAATCTAAAATTGCAGTTATTTTATGAGCATAATTCCTAGCACCAAAGGTACAAATGTGTAATTCAAAAAGTTGCGAAATTCTTGTTAAAAACTGAATCGTTCCAGGTCTTAATCTGGTGTGATACCACGGAGAATTAGGTCCGTATAATTGAAAATGATGTACATCGGCTAAATTTGGTGATATAATGTCATTTGTGGTGTGTATCAAAGTTTGATCCAAATCAACTAATAAAACTAATTTCTTATTTTTTAGCAAATGTTCGTTGTCGGCTTTACCAATTTGTTCGGCTATCTAAAATATAAAAAGAACACAAATACACTCGTACGTTTAAATAATTTAAGTACGCACCTCTTGACTGACTTTCAAATCAGGTTCAGTATGTATCATCGGCACTGACGCTATAGATTTTATTTCATCTTTTCTTAAATCTGCACCACATTCGGCACACATATCTTTCATAACCGTCGAATGTGTGCATGGTTGTAACTCAAAAAGAGGTTCTCTGTAAAAAAATTTCTGTTAAAATTTTCGCGCCATTAATATTTAAAAATAAGTGGAATTACCCTGGTTGAATTATGGCGCCTTCCGCCGCGATAAGCTTGGATAGTATTCCGGCGTGTGTCGATCTAAACCTTAGTTGTTCTTCCTTATCTATAGTATCGTGTTCATATACTAGCACCATTTTACCGATTTGTATATAACTCCCTTTCCTCACTTTCCATTTTAGAATTTTTATAGGTTTTAAAAGTTGATGCGAAACGATTACGTATTTTTCAGCCATCTTGAAAGCAACGAGCTCCCCCGCCTTCTAAAACTACAGTTTCATTGGCTAAATATACGGTCACGTGCTACTATATTGCCCGCGATTAATTTGAAATATAATTTTATTGTTTCTCAAAATGTAAATATTGGAAGTAAAGACTTTCAAATTGTTTATTAACACTTTATTGACTTGTACAAATTTGTATAAGTCAAGCGACACAAGCCTTTAATCACAAGCGGCAGTATCGGATCTAGGGTTTTCGGCGACCTGGGCAAAACGCTCGAGATGGTGCCTGTATAAAAAAATATGGAGGTAAACGTAATTTGATATACAAAAAAAATATATTTCAAAATACAAAAAAGCAACAAATGTTATTTCAATTTAACATTTGAATTGATATTGTCAACGAATTACAATTTATTGTTGTGTTGTATTTATCGATAAATAAACAACAATACTTACGTTAAATAATTATTATACCTTAAATTAATATTTTTTAATAGTTCAATTTATTAATTTTTGGGTTAGACATTTATAAATACTGATGCGTTGAATGCCAACTGTAAAATATTGTATATGCGCTAGCACATTAAAATTCTAATGTGGTAATACAGGGTGTCCCCGTGACCGTGGAGAACCTTTTAGGTGGTGATAGAGGACACTTTTCTAAGACATATTTTTAAATAAAATTTTTGTCCAAGTCCAAACCCTTGGGGGGTACCTTACTTTAAAGCAATTTTTTTAATTTATGATTTCAAGCGGCCATTGCACCGATATTTTTGATTTTTTGGGTTTAATAGATTAGAGCTTTTCTATATAGCATTTAAATATCTACAAATTATGTTATAACCCCTTATCGCCTAGAATCAACAGATTTCGAGTTATGAATTAAATTAAGAGAAAAAATGTCAAAAAATTTCGAGTTTTATTTTTTTTACTTTTCTTGCCAACCCCGTATCTTTTAAACGAAACGTCTTAGAAAAAAACTAATGGCTCAAACCGAATAGGAAATTTAACGGGCTACAACGTTGTTGGTCTAATAATTTTTTTGTGGAAACCAACCGTTTTCACATAAATTACGAAAATAATGAACAAGGTGTAGGTTAAAAAAACTAAATAAATTAACAAAATTTATTTTAATAAATTTTCAAAATGGCCTCCCTCATTTTTAGCACACATACGTGACATTGTTAAAAAAGACAGTGTTTGAAAAGAGCACATATGTGTGCTGAAAATGAGAGAGGCCATTTTGAAAATTTATTAAAATAAATTTTGTGAATTTATTTAGTTTTTTTAACCTACACCTTGTTCATTATTTTCGTAATTTATGTGAAAACGGTTGGTTTCCCAAAAAAAATTATTAAACCAATGTTGTAGCCCGTTAAATTTTCTATCCGGTTTGGGCCGTTAGTTTTTTTCTAAGACGTTTCGTTTAAAAGATACGGGGTTGGCAAGAAAAGTAAAAAAAATAAAACTCGGAATTTTTTAACATTTTTTCCCTTAATTTAATTCATAACTCGAAATATGTTGATTATAGGCGACAAGGGGTTATAACATAATTTGTAGATATTCAAATGCTCTATAGAAAAGCTCTAATCCATTAAACCCAAAAAATCAAAAATATCGGTGCAATGGCCGCTTGAAATCATAAGTGAGGTACCCCCCAAGGGTTTGGACTTGGACAAAAATTTTATTTAAAAATATGTCTTAGAAAAGTGTTCTCTATCACCACCTAAGAGGTTCTCTACGGTCACGGGGACACCCTGTATGTACAAGTTAATATCGTTTTTTTTAGTTGGTCAATGTAGTGTAGTCAGATTGATCGATTTATCTCAAATCTGGGTGATTTTTGTAGACATTTTGCGTTTAATTTTTTTCCAAAACCGCAATTTGGCCAATTTCTGATAAATTAAGCTGTAGTTTAATTTGCTCTAGCTTTTATGCTGATACAAGCAAGATTTAGAATTTGCCGAATTACTGAAATATATAAATCTACTCTATTATTTGACAATGAGTGAGTTTACATACCTATGATTTTTGATACCCAAAAATTTTTTTTCCAACAAAACTAGATACAATTATTTAGGCAATATACTACTACATAATTATTATGTATTTGAAATGATTTTAGAAAAAATAATCCAAGGAAAAAAAATCCACGGTAAAATAATTCAGGTGAAATAATATACGGAAAAAAATTCACTGGTAAAATAATCCAAAAGTTAAAAAAATCAAGGTAAAATAATTATTTTAATTGAAAAGTTTTTGTTTTTACTTTTGACTTTGCGCAGGGCGAGTGAGGCAATTTTCTTAAGTGACTTATGTAATTAACACACGAGTGCCACACAAGATTTTATCCAATACCATTTAATAATGATTCAAAATATGTATAATAATTTTTAAATTGGACAATTTCGTCAAATTTAAATTAATAAAAATTTATTAGTATGCTAGTGATTAATTTTCAATCCATAGGAGTGAGTTAAAACTTTTTAGTTCACTTATGCCCGATTTCTTCACTCATAGTTATCTTCAAGTCAGCGAACTTTAGGTTAAATTGACAAAATAATCAACCAGATAATTGATTTATTTGTTTTGTTGCCGTCTGATTGGTTATTTCGTCGATTTAACCTGAAGTTCGCTAACTTCAAGATAACTATGAGTGAAGAAATTGGGCATGCGTGACTTATAAGTTACTTTGTTGGTTTAAAATCGCTATAGTTATAGCCCTATTATTATTCGGTTCCCTCAGCTCCAGCCGCTACGAGCCGTTTTGACAAACGCTTTACTAACTAAAGATATCCCCCTACACCGGTCATACTCGGCAAAGTATGGAAGTTGAGCGACCAGCGAGCCACTAACCTTTATTATATTTTACCCTTATTATACTCTTGACTTTTCTACTATAGACGGTCGCGGCTTGGTACTTAAATGCGTCAACTACTAAGCAGGTGCGCCCCGTTTTAAATCCGGGACGGGGGGGTAAGAAATTTTTCTGATCGTCTTCCATGTCCGGCAAGCGAAGCATGTGTAACTGCCAAAACCTCTCAGGAGAACCAAACCAATCCTTTACAGTGAAGTTTGGGGGAAACAGAGAGAGGTTTATGTCTAGGAGTGGATGAGTGCAGGCTAAGGAAGAAGAAAATACCCTTGACTCCACAACTTTAGTTTACCATCCGTGGAAATTACATGTCAGAAAAAAAGAACCCAAAACTGATCGATGAAACTTACATGTCGAATTAAAAAGTCTTTAACCTACCAGTAGAACTTACAAAGAAATACATAAATCACTGGATAGTCAAAAAAGGTAATCGTCAAAAAATAACTAGAACATGATGGTGCTCAGCTACTAAATATTTAATTTTTTAGAATATTTCAGTACAAAAAAATAAATAATATAAAACAGCTATAAAATTAGATCATATTATAGAATAGTACTTCATATAATTAGAATAGCTTAGTACTAATGTAGTATATAGTGTGATATACCTAGTGTGAAGCCTAATAGTAAAAAACGAAAATTTTCAATTAGGATTGTTTTACCGTGATTTTCTGTACTTTTGGATTATTTTACCTGTGGACTTTTTTTCCGATTACCAGGTGCTAAATCTCAAGGCTAGTATTTTCAACGCCACAATTATCATGTTGAAAATTGAATCTCAAAATCTTGAAAATCAAAACTTGAACAACCAGATTGGAACAACAAAAGTTGCAGATCAAAACTTGTAAGTTAAAGTGAAAAATCAAACGTTGAGATCAAGTTGAAGCCTAAACTGATGTTTGGAATTAGAGAGACAAAATTGAACCAAAAGATATTTACCAGATGGTCGTTTTCTATTAAATTGAAAATTTAGTTCGTTTATAAAATTTTACATGTAAATCGAACTATTGTAAAAATTAAAATCGCTCTCGAATCCATATGGCCGCCAGTATCTTTAGCAACAAATTATTGCTGCGCTAAACTTAGAATTTATTTTAATACTTACTATTTTACTAAAAAACTACTAGGTGTTTTCAAAAAGTAGCACTGGACACTTAGCTCGTACAGAAAAGAATTTAAAATACAACAAAGATACCTCCGATACTTGACAGGTTTTGGATATCAATTTTTTTTGACCAGGTGGAGAAGGTATTGATGACGGTTGTTGATTCAACTTCAAATTAATGAACATAATGACGACTATGTGAATTCATATTGGAGTGTCGAATATAGATACATCAGGCAAAACATTAATACTTTAGCTACAGGTAATGATTTTAACCAGTATCCTACAATAGCTGAAAATTTAAAAGTCCAATTTTACAGACTACAGCATAATCGAGGTAGTGTTGGTTATTCAGTTATCCGTAAATTACTCAAAGTATTTCATTTTTAAGTTAAATAAGTTACTTTCTAAGTACTTTAAAGTATTTTAATTTAAAACCCAATTATCAAATACACAATTATAAGGAAAGGAAAAAATTTAACAAGATGTGTATGAAATAAGTGGAAAATAAGCTGTTTGTATTGAATTATAGGATTACGAATAGATTTGAATTCTAAAAAAATAGTTCAAATACCGAAAAAGTAATTCAATTGCTAAAAAGCACTTTAATCACATTAAAAGTACTGCAAGTACAAAAAACCAAGTACTTTACACTAGTTTCAAAAGTACTTCAATTACACTTTGAGTATTTGAAGTACTTTTTCAAGCCTCTTACTTGAAATACTTTTAGCTCTGATTACAGACATGCAGTAATTGGTTTAATGGCTCATCTTTTTGAAGAAAATTTACTCATTTATTGTTCACTTCATGTAATTAATGTCAAAATGATTGGGTAACGCAGGGCATAAAGCAGATCTGCTTAAGTAATCAGGTTAATGTGTTGTTTGCACTGCATTACTAATTGCAATGGCATTTTACACTCAACGCAAAAATACTATGAACTATCAGTTTAGTATTATGAATTAGTAACGAGACATTTTAATTAACATCTTTTCAAATCCAGCTTACTTTCTAGCAATTGTGGATTTACTACCAGAACTAATGAAAATTTTAAAAGATTAAAAAAGTATAAACTGAAAAAAATAATAAAAAACGTAGAACGTAAAAATAACACTGTATTAAAAATCTCTACAAATGATAAAATTTGAAACAAATAAACAATAAAATAATTATACATGTAAGATCAATGATTATTCCATTAAATATTTTTATTAAGCCAACTTAAATACATGGATACATTTACGTTTTAACAAAGACTTCCCATAAATAAAAAATTATTTAACTTGAAATTCAATGTAAAATTTAAATTATCTTACACTCATTTAATTTAAATTAAAATTAATGATCAAAATAATGAATTAAAAAAAAATAATATAATCTTAAAAAGAATAACCCAAGTATTATTTAAATAAAATAATTGGCTTATACTGATGATATTCTGCTACTCTTACATAACGACACAGAAAATAAAATCACAATATTATAAAATGTTACATAAGTTAGTGAGGGTTTAATTTTTTTTACGTTTTCATATTTTAAAAAGACAAAATAATACAAACTTTCGTTTTGGATGTGCATTTTTTGGAATATTCTCACCAAGTTATGTAATAAATAAATACAGTAGTTAATCATAGTAAACTAAACACTTTCGATGGATAGTGTTTAATCTCCTAACAACAACCACTGCCTTGTGAGCTTCCTGAACCTCCAGCACCGGGTAATGCAGGGTTTGTGGGAGAATGTTGAGGTCCAATCTTTATTCCATTAGCCTGAAAAATTAAAAGTTAAAAATTATAAACAACTTGAGTAAAATAAAAATTTACCTCATTGTTAATATCAAAAACACCCTCTTGTATTTTTTCATAAATTTCTTTTGCTGTATTAATAAAAGCTTCTTCTACATTAGCAGCAGTTTTGGCAGATGTTTCCATAAAGACTAGACCATGTTCACGTGCAAAAGCTTCTCCTTCTTCTTTTTTAACTTCGCGTCTGCTTTCTAAGTCACTATATAAAATTTTTAAGTTATTATCATAAAAATATTTAAAAATACATAAAACAGCTTGGGATTCTTTGTATAATTTGTTATTTGCTTAGATAAGATAGAACATGTAAAGTAATGATAGTTAAAAAAAAAAAGGAACTGTCATACAGAGAGAAGGGAGAGATTTGAACACGAGAACCTTAAAACATAATATCCAATTATTTTGATTTAGTAACACTTGATCTTGGAACAAAAATGACCAATTGCTAACTAATTTTATTAACGCTTGAAAATTTTATGTGTATGATTACCTACTCATTAAGATCATTAGAAAAGGTTCCCAAGGTTCATTGCACCATTCTTGTATCATGGTACGCATTACAAAATTCAAGTTTTGTAATCAATTGGATTGGTTTATCTGTAGTATTTCTGATATCTATTAAGTTTTTTTTAGTGTTAATGTAATGTTTCTTTTCATAAAATTTTCAAACGTCAATAACAATAGTAAATTTTTAACAATATCGGTTTAGCTTAACCAACTGAATTTATAAGTTTTGTCATATACATTTTATACCAGCTGTATAGCGCGAAGCATACACGGGTTGACTACGACGCGGTAAGCTCGCGGTTCAAACAAAAAGTCCAATATCGATCTGTGGGGAAGGCAACGAGAAACCACCCCATGAATTATACTCCCTGGTAAATTCGTCTTGGCTTCGGCCAAGTTGAATCGCCAACGTCCGGGGACCGGATATGGCACATGAAGAAGAAGATATACTTTTTGTATTTATATACCTAGTACCCATTTAAAAATTTAAATTATGGCAATTGTTAATTATTTTATGGGGCGATTCTGGTTATTCCTTTAAATCTTAAAATATTTAGGTAGTTCAAACTTACCAATGAAAATTAACTTGATATTTTCATCGGCCAGTTTAATTAAAATTCAAGTTTTAAAGGTGGTGACCAATATACACACATAGACGTAATATGTAGAACACTTTAGATCTGGTTGTACAATTCTAAATTTTCACCACAATACAGTTTAAATTTTTCTGGTAACTACTGCCAGACAAAATTTAAGGAGTAACGCCTTGAAAAACATAAGTAGATTTCAAGATTTTCCAGCCATCTCAATAAGTTTAATAATTAAATAAAGAATTATTGCATTTAATTATGGTTATCAAGTAGCAAAAAGTACCAATCGAGAGTTTTTCTGTATGTCTGGCACGATCTGAGTTCAAAATTTTCATTTGGCAGTGGTTGTAAATAACAATATTAAGTCTATTAATATTACAAAAATAACAGTCTTGGAACTGTGACATGTTGAATTGTTTACTTTGTGGTTGGTTTGCAGACCTCTGTTTTAACGCTGAGTTACTACGAAGTACTTACATCACGACATAAAATATAAAATTTTCTTATGTTATGACTACAATAAGGTTCTCGTTTAAAAAAAACTAAGTTATAGAAAGCATTTACAGGTTTCTCTATCCTTCGGTAAACACATCACCATTATAAATTTCATTAATACCCCTCTAAAACCGGTTCAAGTTTTATATTAAAAAATACAGTGCCAGAATCTGTCGTTTGAGAAGATTTTCAAATCTAAAAAGCTACAAATAAGTTGCGGTAATTTTTGGGCCAGAAATAAAAGCTTTACTAATTAAAGTTTTGTAGGTAAGTTCCTCTATGTTTTACCAAAATTGAAGATAAACAATAAATTAAACAAAGGAATTAACATGTGTACCTCATTAACAAGTTCTCTAAATTTGTAATCAACATAAAATCAATAGTAAAATTGAGATAAGCCAAAGCTATAGAGTAATTATTTTTTTAAACCCTAATACTTATCTAAATTATACAAAGATAAAAAGAAATTACCTTTTATTTCCAATAAGCATAATAACCATATTAGAATTGGAATGCTGTCGGGCATCTTCGAGCCACGTAGTGAGGTGGTTAAATGTTTCTCTGCGTGTAATGTCATAAACTAATAAAGCACCTGCAGCTCCTCTGTAATACGATCGAGTGATAGATCGAAAAGCCTCTTGACCAGCCGTATCCCAAATTTGCAATTTAATTTGTTTACCATCGATGGTTATCATTCGAGCACCAAACTCAACACCAATTGTTAGATCATGAACAGGTTGAAATCTCTTATCGGTAAATTGTAACAATAAACACGACTTACCCACCCCTGCAATAAAAATTTTTGTTTACAATCACTTGATAGACGTATGGCTGCTCAGTCATATCAGCTGGAATGTTGTAAAAAATATTTAATTGATAAAAAATTAACTAAAACAACGAGCTTGTGACCTTTGTATGATTTCCGTGTGTCTTCGGGGAATTAAAAGGAGGAAAATTCAACCACAAAATCACCATGTATTGTTATATTTTATGCATTACATTAATTTGAAATGTTATCGTTGATTGTATGCTTACCTGTGTCTCCAATTATAATATATTTAAAAAGATAGGCGTACGACATTGTGCTTAGAAAAAAATAACAATGAAAATATTTTGCCAAAAACGTCACAAAACTTTTATAACTTGCTAAACACTGAAATGACTGCGCTTGCTACTGTCGAACGTCATTAGTCAAATGCGCAGTAGCAATGCGTCATATTTATCTACAACCCTCGCATTGGTTCAATAGATGTGGAGACTCCGCGGCATGTTTAAAATATTTACATTTTTTCCATCTTATTTTATTTTACGTTTTTTATTACTTTTAAGGTATTAACTCATTATTGATATATTTTATTTATTGCTTCGCAAATGAATTTATTCTAGTTTCATACAGATAACTTAGCTAATGCATTTATTCAATAGAAAGATATATCAACTTAATATACAATTTATTATGAAATGCTGCCGATAAAAATTGTTTTATTTGAATTGTTAGTTTAATTGACTGTTGCATTAACATAATTTAAAGCTTAGTCGATTCTATTTCAAATTTTATAAATGTCACGAAGAACATCAAACCCGCATAATTCTTTTCAAGTTTATTGATTTTCTCGTTCTATTATATGGAAACAGGTACACACCTTGCACAGACTAGAGACTAATATTATTATTATTATATGATAATCCAAATTTTTTTTTTAAATAAACCAATAGTCAGGGGTGTACTGATAACAATAAGAAGAACGCAGAAATTCTTTTTGGAACCCACCCTCCCCTTGGTACATTTACCTGACACCTTACCATATGACTGAGAACTTGTGATTCTGCAATGGTAAAGTTTTAAAAGAGGGTGAGTTATTATAAAAAATTATGTACACTAATATTCCACAATTCCAGAAAAAAAATTCTAAAGTTTTACCAAAATTCCTAAATTCCACTGTGGTACCTACATATATTAAAAATAACCAATAAGCATTTAAAAATGTTGAAAATTTAATTAAAAAGACTATCGGAGATGAATAAAAAAATGATAATGCAAGAAATGAATAGTGCAACCACTTTCGCAAAGAATTCTTGCTTCCTAATGCTCGTTTTTTACGAAGTAACCAATCAGACAGCAACAAAACAAACAAATCAGAAATATGATTGGTTACTTTACTTTGTTAATTTATCTAATAGATAGATATCTAATCTAATAGATATCTCTAGGTGAAGAAAATGGGCATGGGAATTTGCGACTACAAAAATCCAAATCTGGCGCTTAAGCATTAGGAAGGACTAAACACTAACTTGTTTATGAATACGGGCGTGAGGTAATTTAAGAAAAGATTGTATTTAAAAGTGTTCCGTGGCATGCACAAGGGGGTGCTAAAAGAGGTTCAAGTTCCCGCCCTCGTTTGTATTGCCACCCTAGAGCTCCAAGAAAAATTCTTAGTAAAATTTTGACGAATAGTAAATTACAGAATTTATTACTGTCGCTCAGTAGGAATAGACTCTACCCCCTTATTACGTCCGACCAATAATAGTATAATAGACGATACTCCCTAAGTATCCTATGTACGGTCCTGTCTACACCTTTTCCACATGTAATTCGGATTTCGTCAATTGTAATTCAGATTTGTCAACTGTAATTCGGAATTCGTCAATTGTAATTCAGATTTGTCAACTGTAATTCGGAATTCGTCAATTGTAATTCAGATTTGTCAACTGTAATTCGGAATTCGTCAATTGTAATTCAGATTTGTCAACTGTAATTCGGAATTCGTCAATTGTAATTCAGATTTGTCAACTGTAATTCGGACTTCGTCAATTGTAATTCAGATTTGTCAATTGATATTCAGAAATCGTCAAATGAAATTCAGAAACCGTTAATTGAAATTCAGAAAACGTCAAATGAAAATCAGGAAACGTCAAATGTAATTCAGAAAACCATAATTCTGTCACAGAATTAGCCGAACTGTAAGCCAAAAAATACAATTTTTAAAATAAATACTTGAATGTTATAATTTTAAAGTTTCAATCCTTTAAATAAAGTTAAACCTACTTAATTTAATTTAAAATCAATCAATTGTCAGATTTCGTACTTGTAGTAGACAACGCGCCATGTCATTCAAGATTGGAAACTGTGTTTGATGGGACGACAGCAATTTTGTTGCGACTAGGACCCTACTCACCAATGTTAAATCCAATTGAGTTCATTTGGTCAAAAATTAAGGCAGAAGCCAAAAGCCATATTCGAGTTCCCAATGTCACAGGACCTAATCTTACAGAACAAAGACTGGTCTTTGCACGACACATCAAGCAAAAACCTTATCCATGGAAGATATGCAAGTCGGTCGCTAACTTATTTGCTAGAAATTGATTTAACAAATTGTTGTGAAACAATTTATGGTTTATTTTTTATTATATGAATAAAATTTAAATATTTATTAAATTTTATTTCAGTTTAGTTATAATTTCATTCTATGTAATTTATATGCAATCCTAATTAAATTCTCATGCTTTCCGAATTACAATTGAAGTTTTCTGAATTTCATTTGACGATTTCCGAACATCAATTGACAAATCTGAATTACAATTGATGAAGTCCGAATTACAGTTGACAAATCTGAATTACAATTGACGAATTCCGAATTACAGTTGACAAATCTGAATTACAATTGACGAATTCCGAATTACAGTTGACAAATCTGAATTACAATTGACGAAATCCGAATTACAGTTGATCTTTTCTGAATTACATGTGGAAAAGGTGTAGTAATTGTAGATGTCCTGTCGTTATTTGAATTCGACCAATAGTAATAGACGTCACCTCCTTATTACATCCTAGTAGTAAAAGTGTTGACACGAGTGCTGGAACTTGAAGCTGAATTGTTAGTGTTCATAGAAGATGCTAAATCTGAACATGCAAATAATTTTGTGATCCTGTTATTAAAGAATCCTGCCTATTAAAGCATTTCTTGCTGATACTTTTAACCACCTAAATATATTGAACAAAAGCATCCAAGAGATAGAAGAAAATGTTTCAACGGCAAGGATAAAATCAAAAGATTTTCTTCGCAAAATTTTGTTTGTGGTCAACATGTTTGATTGTTTCTCTTACCTTCAAAAGATTGTAGAATAAATTGCAATGGACCAGTCCTTGATAGTAAGTTCTCACATTGCTTACATGTTACAGAGATTACATAATTTGGAAAAAAAGTATTAAGTTACTTTCCAGAATTGGACTCTAAAGCTGACAGTAAGCGTAGATGAATAAATCCTTTTTTGAATATGTCAGTACTATAATTGGCTGATTTGACCTCAAAGCTAAAAGAACATTATATAAATTTTGCTGCTGACAGCATGTTAGAAATGAAATTTAATTCGCAAAACATTGAGATTTTCTGGGCAAAGAGAAAAGAATAATATCCGAAGCTGGCACGGGAAACTTTGAAATTATTAGTACCATTCGCCATTTGCTATCTATGCGAACTAACGTTTTCTTCAATCGTAAAAACTAAGAAGAGAAATAGGCTCCAGTCAGAAAATGATTTGCTTATTTACGTCTCAAAACAAATTATTAAGAAATAAAGAGGCACAGCCTTCATACTGAAATTGTATTTTTTTATTTTTATAATAAATTTATAATTTACGTTTTGTTGAATAAAATTATTAAAAATATACAAGCTTAGTGAAATTTGAACATTTTCCAACTTACATTTTTAGCCTAAGACCCCGTTGCACAAAGTGGTTTTGTCTTATCAAGAACTCATCAGTCAATAATTATTTGACGAACATATTATGTCAATTAATTTTACTAAAATATTCCAATATAGTTTTTGCATTCAATTGTAATGGATTTTAATCCATTTTCATTCATTTAGGATAGTTTAACTGATGAATTCTTGATAAGACGAAACTACTCTGTACAACGAGGTCTTAGACTAAAAATGTAAGTTGGAAAATTTTCATATTTTGAAAACTACTGATCTAGAAGATCCGCGCAGCATAAACAGTTGTAAAGTACGCGTATCGACATCTAATACACTCGGGTTCGAATCTAGATTGGGGAACATTTTTTCAGCATCTCATCTCGCTGATCCTTAAATTTGAGAGCATATCAAAAGTGTATAAAACTTTGAATTTCATGTTATTAGCTGCAGTCGTCGGTAGTTAGTCGAGGCGCAAAATGTAATATACGTAGGTCTTCAGTATACATCTTCAATGCAATTTAATTTACAATACAGTAAAAATATCTTTATTCGCGGTTCCGTTATTCGCTGTTTCAGTATTCGCTAAAGAAAAGATTGAGACCACTTGCTGTATTTCCGGTCGAAAATTTCATTTTTTGCGGATTAATAATTTACGATTTTAAATATAATTTAAAAATATCATTGTAGTACATCTAGTACATCTATAGTACACATCTATAGTACATATCAACTAGTACACCTTAAATATTTGGTTTACGTATATGCATTGTATATTATAGTCTAGACTATGTGTATACGACTACATATAGTCTAGACTAGACGTCCCGTCTAACAAAAGACCTTTGATGTGTTTTTGGAAAGAAGCCTTGCTTTTAAAAGAAAAATTGAAGTTGCCACAGCTGAATACCATGCGGAATTAAAAGGCCTTTTAAAGGCGACAAAGCAAGAAACAATTACTAAATATTTTAAACCAAATAATTCAGACAATAATAGTTAATAATAATACTGATAGGTATGTGATTAAACTGATTTTATTTATTTTATTTTCCTACCTTGGAATCCAACTCTTGCATTTCCATACAAATCACCATTCCATATTTACAGTTTCCTTATTCACGGCAGAATTTTGGAACGTATACCCCGTGAATAAGGAGCTTTTACTGTATCCCAAACAACATTTTTATAATTTTTTAAAAATAATTATATAATACTATCGGCCACCATGACCTCCTAGTGAGTGAATACAGTGGAACTCGTTTGATATGCAACTCGATTGACTGCTCGTAATTTTAAGTTAGCCAAAAAAAAAACTATCCCAATAAGAATAGTTTCAGAATTCCAATATTGATGTTTGTAGACATTGCAAAAAATTGTATTGGAGTATTGAATGATATAATAACTGATGTTTAAGCGTTGTAAATAGCGTTGTTCGACTTACAATTAGTAAGTTGAATAAAAAACTTTCTGTTTTAAAAATTACTATCATGATACCCGGCTTCGTCCGGGGTTTAAATTTATATGAAATTTTATCCAGGTGTGAGTTCAATTTTGATTTATTTCTACTGGTACCTACTAGGTAAAGAAATTTGCGATGAAATTTATGGATTTATTAATAAAAGTTTGTTGAGAATATGTTTGGAGCCGGGAATAGCGGCGTTGACCTAAAAAGTCGTCCCAGAACCACCAGTTAAAAGTTAATAAGTTTTTATTTCACTTCGTAAGAGCTTTCCGTTGAAAATAATTCTTCGCGACGGACATACAAACTTTCAGTTTTATAACTTCGTTAGAACTTTCATTGGAGAGAATTTTACACACGGTGAAGGATATGAGAAAGGAACTAGGTTGGTTAAACGCAGCGGAGTTGAGAGAATATCGAATGATGGCTTAATTACTACATATAGGCAAGACGATGCTGGAAGTAATGTCAAAATATATCAAGGGCAT
Organism: Lycocerus yunnanus; assembly: GCA_036346125.1. NCBI lineage: Eukaryota > Metazoa > Arthropoda > Insecta > Coleoptera > Cantharidae > Lycocerus > Lycocerus yunnanus. The sequence continues at coordinate 5,654,562 of JARFIX010000008.1, forward strand.
AATATATTATCAAGTTATAGTGTTAGCAAAAAATTAAGGTAAAATTGAGGATATGACGCACATATTGAAATTTATCAATTTTTCAGTTACTACTCACAAGTGTCTCATGGTGATAGGATTTTTGTACCTACAACCCTAACGTATCTTAAGCAGGAAGTATAGGTGATTCTGATTGTGCTAACTGTTATTAATTACATTAATTCTAAAATTGAATTTTGCGTCATATCCCCGATGAGGTTGGGGATATGACGCTTCGAGGGTTGGGGATATTGCTTATGGCGATTTACATGTAATTGATTAAAAATAATAAAAACAATTTTATTTGAAAAAGTATAATAGTCAGATAAAAACTCAAAAACAATGAACACTTAAACTACGGTAATGGTTTTAGGAAATATAACATTAAATGTAAAGTGTAAAATTGTAAAAATGTAAAATTAATGTAAACATATTACTATCTCACAATATGCGTCATATCACTAACTATCCACCATTTTATTTATAAAATAATTAAATCATAACAAAGACCATTATGACTAAATTAACTATTTATAATTAATTTTAGACGTTGTACAATGCCATAAAATTCAGAAAACGAATTAAAAATCTATGAGGAAACATAATACAGAACTTTCAAAATAATGTAATAAAACTTTTGCATGTGCTCACCTGATTCAGACGAAGAAAATGCGTGCTCTCATGAAAACGATTCGTTCAACAATTAGTTTCTTGCTGTATATCTGGTTTTAGGCAATGGAACTAAGGGATATTTAGGTAATAAGGTTCATAGATAACAACATAACAGAGATCTTGCAATTGCGTCGTATCCCCTACCGCGTCATATCCATCGGTTTTACCTTAATATGTATAATTGCAACCAAAGGGACAATGAATTATAATATGCTACCACGAGCAATGAAGAGTTTGGATATTGGCCGATTCAAACACAAATTGAAAATTTTACTGCTATATGAGAAAGATGTATAAAAATTGAGGGTTTTGGTGTATCGCATAGAGAATATTGATATTTTTTGTATATACATATTATTGCAATGAATAGCTTATTGACTGAATAAACGTCTCATTATTATTATTAATTACCAGAGTGCTAAAGCACTAACAGCGCTACAAAACTTTAGAAACCCGATTAGAAGAACATTTGGCTAAAATTGAGCTGAACAGCAAAATAAGAGTATTCTATTCTGAGATGGTTGGAAGTTAGCATAAGGCAGAAGGTTATAAATACTTACTAAATACAAAGAGCAGATAAAACTTTCTTCTCTTTATTTTACATTAAACTGTACGGAAACCGTTCTGATGTACCTAAATTAGTATTTGCTATACATTACCTTAAAGTTCTTCTTAAGCAATAATAATAATTTTTAATTTTTTTTCGTTATTTGTAAAGACCCATTTGAACGAAACTGTTAGCAAATGTGGGAATTATTGTTAATAAATATTTAATGTCGATTAATTCATACAATCAATGCAAGCCATGAACATTTGAATTTTCGCCAATAGTAGTCATTTTACACTGAATAAATATCAAGTTATAGCATTTCTTAATAGGAGTACACTTAATACCCCAAAGATGTTACCAGGACCATATGAGAGAGAGACGGCCGGAAAAATTTGATGTATGTATTTGGCCGAGGTTTGATCCCACGACCTCTACGACAAGATAGTCCAGCGCTCTAATGTGTGAAAAAGTACATATTATTTGTCAAATTGTGACATAAATAATCCTTTATCTTCTAATTCTAAAATAATTTATCCATATTTTTCTAAGTAAGTAGTATGTGTCAATGTTAACATGTACAATAGGTATATTATTATAGTTAGAACGATAAAACGGATAAGTCTAGGATTAACTGGTTAACTTTTACCGGTTAATTTTATTTGCTGTGTGATGAATAAAATCTATTCTTACTTTATCTTGTGGATAATGTTAACATTACCCAGCTAATTTTAGGTTCAGTCGTTTTTTACACATTATCCGTAACCAGGCCCGTAGCCAGAATTTTATTTCGGGGTGAGGGGGGGGGCTTGTAAAGATTTTCCAACTTGAAAATACCTACACCTTTTTTATTTTCAAAATTTAAATTTGTTATTTTCAAAAAGAATTTTTTTTAACATTTCGAGGGGGCCCCCTCCTGTCTACGGGCCTGTTTGTAACATTTTATGCATGAGTCGGTCGGTAGCAGTTAGAAATATTGACTATACTGGTGCTAAGGCACCCGATTCGAGCCCGGGAGAAGTTTGGAAAAGTTTAGACAAATTTTTTTCGAATTATATTGCATTAACTACGAGACTATTATGATCGTCTTATATTTAGTAGTAAAATAATTTAAAAAAATTAATTATTGATTCATTATAACGATTTCTAAGCTCAACATTAATAGATTTAAAATATATTTTATTCATTTACTGACATCCAGTTCTGACCAAATATAACCATTTTTTTAAGTTTTAACAATCCATTTTAATCAAGTAAATCACTGTTATAGGCCCCATATACCTGCCAACAAATTGCTCAAACTGGCGTTGCACAACAGGTTGTACAACAAAAATTATTAACCCATATACCTCATGCCGATTGAGATGGTGCGAAAAAAATGTTTTGTGTAGGGCCAGGCTGCGTAGTTAAACGGCATGTTTCCGGTACTATAACCGCGGTTTTCTGATAACACATGCTACACATCAGTGTCATTTGTTGTCTCGAATATCTCGAAACTTAAAGAGATACAAGCGGAGGGAACGGTTTTACCGTACTCTCAATTTTACCATTTTTAAAGTGGATTATGAAATATGAGGGTCTAATTAGGGTATAAAAAACGCGCTTTACTTACTAAAAACATCCCCCAAGCGGCTCCAACTCGAAAAGTTTGGAAGTTGACGCGACGGATCTCAGGAGCGACTGACTCCTTCCTAACGCTGCTCTAATTAGCCCCGCCTTATGGTTGATTCGCTAGTAACAAACCACAAGTACCGTTAATAGAATGCATAAAATTATTGCGTAATATTACGCAATAATACACTTACATGTATTTCTTATGGAAAAATTGCAATTTTCAAAATTAAATTATGGCCTTATTACGATTCCGACAAGATTGATCCTCACCTTAAAGAGCTTGTATTTTTGTGTTCTTTCGTTTGGTATAGCCATTTCTATAGGAAAAAGTGTATTTTCGATTCGGGAAATTCGAACTCTACCCCAATCGGAAATAAAAATTGCACAAAGAACCTTAAACAATCTAAACTATTTTAAATCCAAAACACAAAGACCACGGCATGTTTTCAACATTTTTTTTTAAGTATCCTCAGAAGAAAAAGGGTACAATTGAAAGTAATAGATGTACAAACTAGTGTAAACAATCTCGATTATTTTGGATCAAAAATTCAAAATAGAAAAATCCATCTTAAATAAATAATATTTTGAATACACCTTGACCAAAATGCAACAAGATGATTCAGACGCAATTGTATAAACTACAGCGGGAAATTTTTAGTTATCTCGCGTAGATTTGTCAATATAATCACGTTTTAACGATAAATAATCTCATTATAATTTATATGGAAATCCAATCAATCTGCATTATTGGTTATTCGTTGTTAATGTAATATAACTTTCACTGCATATTGTTTCCAATTTTTTTTAGCAATAATACAATGTAGGCCAGTCAGTAAAGAGTTGTATGTTGCAAACGGTGGTGTAGAAGATTTTATTTTTATCTTGTATAAATAGGTCAAGCATGTGAAAAACAAAAATGCTAACACGGGCGATCTCGGAGAACTTGGCAGCCAAAGAACTTCAAAATTTTAGGACTTTTTAGTTTTTGCATATAACCTAAACCGTGGATCTTAGCAAAACATTTGTGGTTTAACTAATTAAAGAGCATTAAATTCTGCGTCGAATGAGTACCACAATTTAATAATTTGGTCAAGTGGTATGGTCGAAAACTACGGTCAAAAAACGACGATTTTTTCTAATTTTGTCAAAAACTACGATATACGTATACGTGAGTGCGCGTCCGGCATCGATCGCGCTGCACTAAATTCGTTGTAACTTTTAAACTAATTAATGAAATTGAGCATTCAAAAGCTCAAATGAAAGAAGAAACATGTAGCTATTGGATTATTATATTTTAAAATAAAAAAATGAATGTATATAAGAGTAGTATAGGTATATAATTGGAACATACGGAGATATCCGATAAAATCGCTAAGAGCTATTATTATATATTCTAAAATTTTTTTTACACTAAATTCACTTATTTTTAAGTCCTATTAATAATATATGCTAGTTAGGTAGGTTAAATAAATTTTTTATAAAAGTTATTAACGTTTAACGTACCTCTAATTTAACGAATTTTGGAGCAAAAAAAAATTTATTTTTATTTCTGTAAAATAAAAGGGTTGATTTACTTTTTAACCTAAATCCTCTTATAGCATCTTAAAGTACACATTTCAAGCTTTAAAAATCGCACCTGTAGAAACCAATAACGCGATTTAAGCAAGAGTAATATGTGGTTAAAGTTAGGTATACATTTAAGATTTTATTACTTACCCAAAATTTTGAAATTTTGAAGTATACATCTTCAATACTAAATTTTGAGATTTTTTACTTATCGGATATTTTTATACATTACTTCTAGAGTAATTTATGAAAATTTCAGATCTTTATTTTAAGAATTGTAGAAATGGTAGAGCTCTTAGCGATTTTATCGGATATCTCCGTATGTTCCAACTATATACATTTACTACTTTATATACATTCATTTTTATATTAAAAATATAATAGTCCAATAGCTACATGTTTCTTCTTTCATTTGAGCTTTTGAATGCTCAATTTCATTAATTAGTTTAAAAGTTACAACGAATTTAGTGCAACGCGATCGATGCCGGACGCACACTTACGTATTACTAAATCTCAGTTTTGACAAAATTAGAAAAATCATCGTTTTTGGCCGTAGTTTTCGACCATACCACTTGACCAAATTATTAAGTTGTGGTACTTATTCGACGCAGAATTTAACGCTCTTTAATTTGTTAAACCACAAATGTTTTGATAGGATCCACGGTTTAGGAGTTATATGCAAAAAACTAAAAAAAGTCCTAAAATTTTGAAGTTCTTTGGCTGCCAAAAGTTCTCCCGAGGTCGCCCGTGTTAGCATTTTTGTTTTTCACATGCTTGTACCTATTTATACAAGATAAAAAAATAAAATCTTCTACACCACCGTTTGCAACATACCACCTTATTTCGATTCTCTACTGACTGGCCTAATGTTTTAATTTTCCAAAAGGGATCGTTTAGAAAAATCCAAGGCTGTTAGAATTGTTTTCATTTTTTGATTATGTCAAAACTTACATCATTCATAATAAATTATTTTTCATTCTAAATTATGGTTACATGAACAACCTTACACGAGATGCCTTCTCCAGTAAGCAGTTTGCACCAACCACCAACACCACACACTGCTCACACCTCAACTGCTGTTAGAACAACCGAAACTACAGGAGAAAAAAAACCTACAGTTCTTGAAAGTCACGGTTATTACTTAGGTAAAACAATTGGATCGGGCTCTTATGCAACAGTTAGGGTAAATACTAACGTTATAAACTCTTTTTATACTCAATAGTTTGACCAATGTGTTGATTAAAAGGTTGCTCATAGTGAAAGGCATGACGGAAATGTAGCAGTGAAAATTGTCAGTAAATTTACAGCACCAGCAGATTATCTAAAAAAATTTTTACCAAGAGAAATAGAAGTTGTTAAAGGTTTGAAACATCCCAATCTCATACGATTTTTACAAGCTATCGAAACAACCCACAGGTAGGTGCAAAAAAACATTTTTCAAGTATGTAGGTGTTTATTAAATTGGTAATAAAAATTAAATTTTAGAGTGTACATTGTTATGGAGTATGCAGAAAGTGGTAGTCTATTAGATATAATCAGAAGAGATTCTTATATTGATGAGGTTCGGGCAAGAAAATGGTTTAGACAACTTGTGGATTCCGTAGATTATTGTCACGAAAGAGGCGTAGTACACAGGTGAATATTTAATTGCAAGTGTTAAAAATTCAATTGTAGTAATTATTAAGTTTGCTATCTGTTAGAGATATAAAATGTGAAAACTTATTAATGGATAGTGGTTACAACGTCAAATTGTCAGATTTTGGTTTTGCGAGAGGGCACCTTAAACCTAAAAATGGGCAGTTCCCTTTAAGTGAAACATTTTGTGGTAGTTACGCGTATGCTTCGCCCGAAATTCTCAGGGGTATTCCATATCATCCTCAACAATCTGATATTTGGTCCACAGGTGTAGTGTTGTACGCAATGGTTTTTGGAAGGTTACCCTTTGATGATGCCAACTACAATTTGTTACTAAAAGTAATATTTTTATATTATAAAATGAAAAATCACAGCAGTTTTCTTAATTTTTAGCAAGTATCAAATAAAGTAACATTTCCTAGAGAACCAAAAGTGTCATCAACTTGTAGATCCTTAATTAATAAGATTCTGGCACCCTTAAAAGCCAGAATAAGAATTTCGGGAATAAGAAATGATCCCTGGTATAATTTTGCTACGGGAGAAAGATCTGGAAGCAGTCGAGAGTCATCGGTAAAACAAATAAATAAAACTTTATGATGTGACTAAGGGTTACTTTTAGGATAATGAAGCTTTACAAGCTGCAGGGGCTTCTTCATCTCCTAGTCGCGAAGCTGCAATACCAGCAGTTTTATTAACAAAGCAACAGCTTAAGGCTGAAGCTGTTCCACGAGATAGAGGAAGAAGTGGTAGTACAGATGAAGAAACTCCTATTGGTTTACAGATGCCCGATGAGTCAGGTAATGATACGGATACTCAATATGTGGCTGATAAAAGCAAAAGACATAGTCGTCGAACATCACCAGAATCAAGTTAGCTTTAAATTAATGTTGTATAATCAAATAAATTTTCTAAATAATAAAAGAAAACAGTTTATTGCTAATTATTATTATTTATAATTTTTATAAATAGCTCAATATTAGAATAAGAAAATCACTTACAAATATTTATATACCAAATATACAGCTAAAATTCAATTTTTGTACAGACTCACATTTTTAAACTGTGCAACACATTACTATAATAAACCTAAAAGTTATAATTTGATATGTCTTATTTACAAAAATACTTACATTTTAAAATAATAATATTGTAGTGTAATATCAATTATTGATTGCAAACAAAATATGACACAAAACAAAATATACGAAAAAGTTCCATTTTAAAATTATCTAAACATACAAAAAACTTACTTTGCTTATTATGAATATCACATTCAATTTTACATACGAATTATTAAAACAAAAATATAAAAAATATTCCTCTATAATATTGTGGATTTTATTTTATGTTCCATTAAAAGTAGAAGGTAGGTGTAAAAAAATAAAATAACTAAAAAGTTTCACCATTTGAATAACTTGCTGCTTCATCATGGAAAGGTAGTAAAGGAAGTTCAGGACAACATAACAACAATGGATAATATGGATTATCTTTTTTCATTACTAATGTGATACCAGATGAATATGCAGCAGGAATTTTAATGTGAGATGTATGGGCAAAGTTCAGTCTATGTTCTCTTCTATTTTCTCGAACCATGTTTGCAATTTGACCTATAAACAACAAAATTAACATCAATATAGGCAATATAAAATTCAATTTTTGCATTTTTGTAAGGTATGTAGGGTTGCGAGCGAATCATTGGTTTTTTAAGTTTACACAGTCACCAACGCCGACAGAAAATTTTCCAGGGAAGGGGAAAAATATTAATAGATATTAAGATATTATTACTATTAAATTTTTATTAGATTAAAATTTTTAAAATTAAAAGATTAAATAAACAATAAAACGAAATATTATTTGTAAGCTTTCAGCAATGGTTAAATTTTAAAATTCTTTAAAAATTTATTTTTGTTTTTGCAAAATATTTTCATATGTTCAATTTGATTAAATTGGTATAGTTTTCTTTGTATTTTTTAAGATTCTTTTTATTAAATGTATAAGCGTAAAAGAATAACAATTGCTCAGCCGGTACCCAGGAACACAAATTGGTATTATAGCAAATAAATGATTTTCTTGCCAGCGGATAATTGTCTAACGTTTCTAGATTTACTATGTAAATTTTTTTGAATTTATTTGGTCAAGCCGGTTAAAATTAAATTTATTTTTTTTATAATTCAAATTCAAGTGTGTGGGAAGGCCTAATATTTACAAGGCAGTTAAGATATGACCAGCAGTGTAGCGCAAAGCATGCACCGGCCGACTATAAAGCGGTAGACCGCGGTTCGAATCCTAGTCGAGTCGGATACACTGCTGTGATCAAAGGTCCAATATCAATCTGTGGACCATGGGGAAGGCAACGGGAAACCACCCCATGAATTATATTCCCATGAAAATTCATCTTGGCTTCGGCCAAACTGGGTCACGACGCTTCTGACAAGAAGCAAACGATGAAGAAGAAAAAGATACATTGGTAATAATATAGGCAGCCATAAGGCTTCCACTAATGGATGCATTACCCGCCCCTTCAGTTAGAATTCCCCTTATTTCTGGAAAATAATCAAAAGAATGAACCCACTTTTTAAGGTGGGCTGCCGATGCCATTCTAAATAAAATAATTAATAAATTTTTTTTGTATACTTGATTGGAATATGGCATTCGAAAATTATTCATCGACCATCGACTTTTTCTCAAAAAAAAGAGATTGAGGATGCACCATACATTTTTCCATGTTTAATAGTCATCGAGTTCCCCATGAAAACCATTGAAATTGGCCCACACTGTATATATAGACTATTTTACAGAGAATTGGTTTTTTTTTCACAAAAGTTCATAACAGCTTAATAGATGTATCTTCGACAGGTTAGCATGGAAGATATTCAAAGTTGCAGATTATGAATTTAATAACTAACTGCAACAAAATATTTTATTTCTCATTAGTTTTTATTTAAATTTTGCACGATGACTGGTATAATCGTTTTGAGGCAATTTATTGCATCTCATTAATAAAAAAAAAAAAGAAATCAATTAGCTACGATGGATGTGATTTTTTGTACATTGAGCTTTTCATATTCATTTTAAATTTTTCAATAATACTCGTATTTATAAAATAGCAATAGGATCACCTAATCCGTCATAATAAAAAATCAATATGTAAATTAGTTAAAATTCCAATTATGAATTGAATTCTATGACGGAACCATTACTTCCTTGTAAATATTGGTAACCATCATTTGAAATTTGGAATGAACCACAAATCGGATCTTATTAGGTTTGGTTAGGGGTCAGGAAAAATATATCAAAAATGCGATTGGTAACCATTGAGGTAGGTAAAAATTTTTATTTTTTGTAATAGAATTCGTTTTGTTTTAATCCCATGTCCAAAACAAAAGTATATAAAATTAAAGATAATTAAATTCTCTTTAAAAGAGATTACAAATTTTTTTTCTCACAATAGAAAATTAATGGTAGTTAATTCAAAGTTCCCAACTTTGAGGTAATCACATATTTCTGACCCCTAAACAAATCCAATCAAATCAAAAGATCCGATTCACGTTGCTTTGAAAAATTAACTTGAGAAAAATGATATTTAACAAAAAGAATTTCTTAAAAAATTTAATTTTCTAACTTTTTTTTGATTTTAAAATTTGCGTTTTTCAATGTTTAAAATAGTTAAAATGTACCTCTGGCTTGAGGTTCTCGATATTAAATCCAGAGTTTCAAATTATATTTAAAAAAAAATGAAAATGAGATAAAAACACCAACAGAAGTTTTGGTTCGGCTGACCAAAGTTATCGTCTGTGAAGAAATGCATTAATAATTGAAGGTATACTGGTCAATATTGCCCATTTATTGACAAACATTAACGTTTATTGCCAAAATGTTTTTGTAATACTGTCTGCCTGCAAGGATATTATGGTGGACTGATTCATCTCTTTATCAAAACCTAGCGATTCATTCCTGCCTAAAAAAAACTTACCTATTACATTCAGTGAATTCCATTTAGGATCTTCAATTTTCATTAGTTCTTTAAGATCGGTTTTAACGTTCCACCTAGATAAGACATCATCCCGTTTTATTAACAAAACTGATTCAGAACAAAGTTGAGGCCACAAGTAACTAGATTTAACACATTCCAAAGGATTCGTCAAATATACACTACCATAACTAACACCATAAATCATTTGATGATGCCATGCATCTGGAATCGAGCCAAAACACTTTTGTAAGTTTAGCGTGGCAACTGGCACTGCACCATGTGACATCCAAAAGTACAACCACAAATTCAAATTCACCACCCGTTCAGGATACATAGAAAAAAACCTTGAATACACTTTACCTTCCGTTAATATTTCTAACCCATTAATTAAATCCTCATGAGTACTACCAGCCACACTTCGCGATAATAAATAATCAGTTAAAGGACTAGAATTCGACCTCAAATTAGTCTGGACTGCTTCTTTAACCTTTTCAATTGTGGGTGTAGGAAGGCGAAGAGCTTTTAATAAATTTAAAACGGCCGTTGCACCACAGGCAGAAGCACCAATTTGAACAACCTGTGTTCGGTTAGCTTCTTCTTCCGACCATAACAAAAATGTTTTAATTTTATTCTTTAGTGTACTTTTACCTCTATCTTGACATTCTTTTGCAGTATAAAAATCGTTCAATAATAACTTCTCATTTGATAAACTTAATTCGCCATTTGACGTGTGATGCCGGAACGAAAATCTTATGCTGGAGCTACCAACAGTACGTTGTGAAAAGGAACATGACCATGGCATCTTCAATCTTTGAAGTCTTTCCATAACCGATACAGTTGCAGAAATTTGTTTAGTATTACTAAAATTAGATACATTTAATCCAGATGAACTTGGTAAGCATGGGGCTCTATAAATAGGAGAGTTTCCAATATATTGCTGCGATACACCATTATTCATGGAACCAATTCTGTAAAAACACAAAATTAGATGATATAAATATATATTTCAAATTGTGAGTACTAATTTTTCTCTTACCTAGCAGTAAAATCGTTCAAACGAGAATCGTTGATTATAGCACTGTGAGACTTTAAACTTCCACAATCGTTAATTCCTAAATCTTGTGGCAGGTTTTCGGCATTTTCTAAATCGGCATTTGATTGGCTATCCGAATCTCCATCACCAGATGGACCTGGATCAAAATCCATTTCTAAGTAATCCATTTCAGGACTGGCATTTTCTTCTCTATTTTGTGGTTCAGGCACGGGATTCAGAGGGGGAATTTCCAAATTGAAAAAGGAACTAGGTAAGTCTGCTACATGATCCCCTTTATAAGTGTAAATACAACCGTCATCTGATATGGATAACAGTTCGTTATCTTCACTGCTGGAACTATTATCAATGTCTAAATTACGTTGAAAATCTGGGTCAATGTCCCTAGAACTACAAGGAATTGGTTGAAATGAGGTTATCTTTTCAGAAGATTTTGTACACAAATTCTCATCTCTCCGAAAAGAATTAAATATATCGTGACTAGTATTAGAAATATTACATTTAGCTACACTGCAACTTTCACATTTATTGCCACCGTAATCATCCAAAAAATTGATTTTTCTGTGAGCTGAATTCGTAAAGCCGTTCAGTTGTAATTCACTAGAAGTATCACTTTCTACCACCAATTCCTCCACGTTATTATTAATTTTAGTAGACTTTTTTGGAACTAGTGCAGCAGATTTAGTTTTGGGTATTGCACCTTTACTTTGATTGTTTAGGTTAGCATTGCTATCCGAAGTCGAAAGTCGAGTGTTGGATGTACCTTCTTGAAATGCCCCATTTATTTGAACTCCGTTAGAATTATTCATGACTGCGGTTATTTAAAAGGAACAGAAATTATAAATGACGATATTTTCACACTTGAATTATAATTTTAATGTTCAATCAGACCATATAATCATTGCATTTTACGTCGCATTAAACTTCATAAAACTGATTAAAAATAAATTTCACATTCTTTAATGATGTAAATATCGAATGACACCGAGTTTTTCGCTTAATGTATAAAATGTTTCCAATAATTTCAACAACATTAGTTAGGTTAGCCATTTATAAATATCAGATTTGGAACCTTTTTTAACCAACATTTAAAACGAAAAAACACTGTAATGTATAAGTTGTTTCGAAAAGCTCAGACTAATAAGAAAAAGGGTTGGGTTAAAAATAATTTCAAATATTTTGTATGCTCTTTGGATTAGTTTTTTGTTACAAAATAAAAGAAATACACTAAAGTTCTTAGTACTAATTAAAACAGTAAGCAAATTTAACTTAAATTCAGCAGTTAACAAAATTTTTCAAGTTTTGACTTAAACTTCTTAAGGATTTTTTTGCTTCAAACTCTAATTTCAACGTAAAACACCAAAATTTTTATATAAAATAGAAGTAATATTTTTTGTTGGTAATTTCTAGGCCCCCTTTATCCTGGACTCTTTGACGCTGCACTTGTCGTACATGCCTAGACTGCACCTGTCGGTTACATAGTTTGAAGAATTTGATAATTTTCCGAGTAATGGCCGTTTTCTTCACCTAGAGATATCTCTTAGATAAATTAACAAAGTAGCCAATCACATTTCTGATTGTTTTGTTTTGCTGCTGTCTGATAGGTTACTTCGTAAATTTATCTTATAGATAGATTATCTAAGAGATATCTCTAGGTAAAGAAATCGGGTATAAGTGAATCCTGGTGTCGAAGTTGATTTGTGGCTTGAAAAAAGTTAATAAATACGAGAAGATGGGAGAAGGCTCTAAAAGCGAAGTAACAACTATAAATGTGGATGGGGTAAATATTAGATAATTTTTGCATTTTAGTTTTAATTATATTTTGCAGATCTACCAAGTAAAATGCACACCAATACTGAACAACATAATTTATTAAAAAATATGTATTGGCAAGTGCTCATAATTTTTTCTTGCACTGTATAAAGTAACAACTGTCACCGGTACTGTCAGTGGTTCTCATAACCTTAAAATATAAATTTACATTAATTTAAAAATTGAAGAGCATTGAAAGAAATTATGTCTCACGAAGTTATTGAAATTGACGGTTCTATGTTGGAAGGTGTAAGTTTCCTTTTGTATAATGTATTAACTAAATTATTTTTTCTTTGATGCGTTCCATATAATTTTTTGCAGGGAGGTCAAATTTTACGTTTAGCGGTTACAATAAGCGTTTTGATAAAGACTCCAATTCGTGTAATTAATATTCGCGCAGGTCGTAGTAAACCGGGACTTGCAGAACAGCATTTGAAAGGTTAATAATAATTTTTATTTTACTATCAAGTTAAATTTCAAAATGCAGGTTTGGAATTGGTAAAAAATATATGTAATGGAAAATTAATTGGTGGGTCAATTGGTTCAACTAAAATAGAATTTTGGCCTGGAAAAATAGTTGGTGGAAATTACTACGCAGGTGTTAAAACTGCTGGAAGTATTGGTTTACTTTTACAGATTGCTCTACCTTGTACGCTTTATGCAGATTCAGATACCACGCTAACATTGGAGGGGGGCACAAATGCAGATATGGCACCACAGATTGATTATACTACTCAAGTATTTCGACCTGTGTTGGAGAAATTTGGGGCTACATTTGAGTTTGATATTGTGAAACGAGGATATTTTCCCCGAGGTGGTGGCAAAGTTGTTGTACACATTAAACCTGTACGTGAATTACAAGCAGTTGAAATGTTAGATTTAGGAAAAATAATTAAATTGCACGGATGGAGTTACGTTTCTGGGACATTACCAATTCATTTAGCCCAAAATATGGCCAAGGGGGCTTCAAGTCATCTTAGCGAAGTATTTAATCATGCAAAAATTGAATCGTATAAGGAAAATGCTAATGTTGCTCGAGATAATTCATCAGGAATTAAGTATAGCTTATTATGGGTGCCTCTGTAGTTGTGAGTAATACCTGTAGTTTAAATTTTTAGTTTAGTAGCCGAGTCAGAAACAGGATGCATATTGGGAGGATCTGCATTAGGACGAAGAGGAGAGTCTCCTAATAAAATTGGCGTGAAGGCTGCTGATGAAATATTAAGGGCTGTTAAGGCTGGAGCATGTGTTGATGAGCACAGTCAGGATCAAATTATCATTTTAATGGCTTTGGCCAAAGGAACTTCAGTAATTAAGATTGGAAAAATAACTCTGCATACTGAAACTGCAATATACATTATAGAAAGGCTCTTAAATGTAGGTATAATATTTATAATATTTAATAAACCATATAATTTTGAATTTATAGGTAAAATTTGTAACTACAAAATACGAAGATTATTGTATTATAGAGTGCTGTGGTATTGGAATGACGACATGAAATAAGTTTTAATTCTATTTTATTTATGTTAGATACTGTAGTTTGTGATTGTGCAGCTTAAAGAAAATCGTGTAAATTTTTTTAATAGCTATTCTTATGACTGTAGACAAAGAGAAAACATCTATTTGATTACTTATACTTGAGCTCAAATAAATTGAGCCATGCGTCATAGTTTAAAATGGAATTAATTAAGATCAGAATTGCTAGTCAAATGAATGCATTTTAAAATGCATCATTTTTTGTTATTTTGATGTAACTCTCTCTGTTTATTACAATTTGAACTAATGTACAAATATTACAATCACTACGTAACTCAAAAATTTTGTTAGTTTATAATGTAGTACAAGTAGCGACATACTAATTTTTTAATGTTTTGATTTACTAATGTAAAATATTAGTAACATACAACTTTTATTAAACTTTAACAGTAAGACATGCCAATATTTTTGTACTCTTTTAAACAAATCTAAACGATAGCTTAAATTATATTCAGGTTGTCGTTTCTTAATCAGAAATTTGTGATGCAGGGCTCAATTTATTTGGGCCCCAGAATAGAATGATTTTATTTTAAATTATTAAATTTTTTTTTTAAAGATGTACTACATATTTATTTAAAAATAACAAATAACATTAATAATAGTGATAGAAATGAATAATTATTATAGAACTACCCAGTGCGATGGAGAAATTCGTCCATGACAGCTTATGTAGGCATCGACCTTAACACAGAAGCAGAATTATTTATTTGAAATTATTTTTATAAGTTTTATTAATTATTTATTTTTTTATACACTATGTGAAATGCTGTATTGAATAAATAAAATAAATTTATTGTTATCGTAGTGACATCTTTTAGGTAGTAAATAAATAAAAAATTTAATTAAATGCGACCTGCCCCGTGTGTGAGGGTAAAGTATTTTTATGCAACTGGTTCCAACTTTTCAGAAAGTCGTGTTTAATAATTTTATTTTTATTGTGTATCTTATATATCCGCCTTGAACAGCCTAATTGTAGCTAATGATTGGCATAGTGGTAGAGACAATCGCCATTGTACCGTATTATAGAGTGGGATATAAACCTTAAAAGTTGGCATAAAATGAAAAATCAAATGCTACATATTTGATATTTTAATCTTTATAAATTACACTGTTTTGGGCACAATAAACACGAATGTGCATATACATTACTTATTCTATTTTTCCTCGACATTGGTTATTACAGTAGACGCTCGATAATGTACACACCGGATAATGAAAACATCGCGCTAATGTACACACAAAATTCACACTATGGGATCAAATGGACCGCCCTATAATGTAAACAACCTGTGCAATTCGATATTGTAAACAGTTCTTGCGAACGTGTCATATCGGTTATTAGTCTCTGGGCGACGTCGCGTCGCCAATATTTGTAAGGAATTCCTCTGCAATTCAGCTATTTCAGTTAGATGGGTGTTTAGTCCGTGAACTTACGCCAGGCATATTACATGTGTTTATGCATTATTACTATGGCGTCCACATCCAATAAAAGAAAGTGTTTAAGATTGAGTGACAAAGTGAAAATCATAGACGAGGTTGCTCTAGGTGCAGGAGTGACACAATTAGCAAAGAAATATGGAGTATCGAAATCAACAATCTGTAAAATTAAGCGCTTGAAGACACAAATTTTGCGAAGAACGTGCCACACATTTGGAGCCTTGGGAAATCGAAAAACTTTAAAAAATGCGAAGGCACCTAGAATGGAAAATTGCCTGTATAAATGGTTTATAAAACAACGGGAAAACCATGTCCCAATTAGCGGCGAGATAATTAAAGAGAGGGCTAAACTGTTAAATGAAAAACTGAAGGAGACTGAACATTTCGTAGCCAGTGATGGTTGGCTACAACGATTTAAAACAAGATATGGAATTCGACTGCTGTCTATATCGGGTGAAAAATTATCAGCACAACCACAATTAATACAACCGTTCAATGAAGAGGAAGACGAAGGCAGTGATGATGACATTCCCATTGAAGTTAGAAGTGTAGTGACTGACGCGCAAGCTATAGAAGCTTTTAACCAAGCTTTGGATTGGGCTGAAGGAAAAGAAGTATCATACACGGATATTTTAGTTCTGCGTAAATTACGTACAAAGGCATTGGAAGACATTGCTAAGCGTAAATTTACGCAGACTAAATTATCAGCTTATTTTTTCTCAATAAAATGTATAATACTTATAGGAATGTTGGAATATGTTTTGTTTTTATGTATTGTGTTATTAAGCGTTTCTTTTAATAATTTTCTTATTAATAAAAATCCCGTTCGCTAATGTAAACATTTCGATAATGTAAATTCGCTTGGTTTGATATCGTTCACACTATCGAGCGTCTACTGTATACGCTACAAATTTGCTGATGAATGCATTAACATTAATTTTGGAAGCTTACTTATGCCAGAAATCATCCTTAATTCTAACTTTCACTTATGGAACCAGCAAGTTCTGATATCTTAAATAATTTCTGTAATAATTAATCGTTAATTAAATGTGGTGCAACTGTATTCATGCTGAATCTGAACTGTTTGTAAGCCATTTTCAGAAAAAAAAAATAAAATTTGAATATGAATTAAGATTGTTAAAGTTATATAAATATTTTTAAATTATTGCATTGACTGTAGACTTCAAAAATTTTTGTTTTCCGCATGTTTCTTAATTAATTAATGTTTTATTAAGACAAGTCATTTTGTGATCAAGAAACGTTTATCACCTTGAATTATTATTAATATTATTATTATTTGGTTAGATCTTCTACGATTTTTTTAAAATTCTGATACGTATTTTGGAATTTTACCCCGAAAATAAAATAATATTAAAATTATTAACTATTTTTATTATAATTACCAAATTATAATTTTCTGTAAAAGGTAAATTACATATTAAAGTTTATTTCTGTATTTTGTTACTGACGATAATTTTTTTAAAATTTACAATTGAAATCTCATTAATCCATTCACGTGCGTTTCCGACGGCCAAAAAGCAATCTTTTTTAGTAAAGAAGTATGCTGTAATCTGCCTATGAAGTTTTTTAAATACTCGTACTATAACGGTCCTGCCACACAGAAGTAAGTCAGAAAACAAAAAGGAAAAAACTAGCAATTGAAAAACTGATAAACGAAGATGAAATAAAAACTAGTAGAAAATGTAACGACATGGGAGAAGAGTTGAACATTATCATATCGTGTGTACAAGATCGCAAAAGAGGAATTAGGGTATAGAAGTAACGAAAAAAAATACAAGATGGAATACAAAAAGAGAAGGTTAAGAGAAGGATAGAATGGCTAAAGACTGGAAGGGAAAAATAATTGGAAGAGTACAAGAACTGCGCAAGAGAAGTAGATAAGCTATATGAGATCAAGATAAACACATGGCGATAAAAAAAATGTAAAAGATGGAACAGGTAAAGCAAATCGAGAGTGTTCTACCAACTCATAAAGCAACAAAAGGCAATATAACTCAAAGAGGAATGAAAGACATCAAAGAAACGATAAAACGCAATGCAGAGAAGATAAACCAGAACTGGGTAAGGTATTTTCAGGAGCTTATAAACACACACAAAAAAGAAGAATATACGCAAACAGAAATAGATAATGAAAAAAGAAGCACCGATACCATCTAAGGAGGAAATAAAAAGGGCGATTAACAGGATGAAAAATGGTGAAGCGCTGGTGATTGGATGCCCATGTTTCACAATAGACAGGCATGGAGGGAGATTGTGAGGGAGGCCGTGAAACACAAGGATATAAGAGAGCAGACAGCAGGAGGAGAAGCGGTTGAGGAGGAAGGAGGAGAGGAGTAAGAAAGATGCAACAGAAAGATGAAATACAATGTACAATATTATATGGGGACTAATCCACTCCATCAAACGGATTTGTAAATCCCGGCAAGGGGATAGCTATATTTTCAATAATAACAATTCAACTTAGAAAACCGTTAAAATATTATTTGATCAATACTAATTTTTAAGGTTTTGTGTACTATACTGTGCGTCGCAAAAACAAATTCAAATCTTTTCAAAACTCCTTTTATACCCGATGTAGTATATATATTTCGGGCTTTCCTTTGCAAGAATACAACTTACGTTGTTTACCCGTTCCAGTGACCGTCTCTTATAGCCGATATCAATACTGTAAAGGCGGCTCCAGAAGATCTGAAAGAAATTGCTACCTGTCGACAGAATAAAATAATGTTTTCAAATCATAATGCTTATAACATTAGTAATGAAAACTTACTAAAATGCCTAAAATTTTTATAGCTGTAAAGCTCAATTTCTGATATTTCCACATTACTACTACTACTCCGATAAAGACAAATGTGCTGATTAACAGTGCCTTTACACAATGATAGTGCTAAATTCTACATTTGAAGAGAAAACGCGTGCATTAGTCATTCAAGGCTTGGATCTGGAACTCTCTTCGGAAAAACTATTTGAAAAATTAAGAAAGTTGATCGAATGTGAACATTAAAGAAATATACAAACTTTTCAAAACAAATCATCCGTTCGTTATAATAATAATATATTGCTATGTTTCAAATTGTATTATATGATCATTGAATTGATCTGAATTAATTGAATTGATGACTGAAAAATTGATCTTGTATGAATTTGGGCGTCACAAATCATATACTATAGTCAAGTCAGATAAACTTAAGTTAATTTAAATTTGTTCTTATAATTTTCACGGCTTTTCGCTCTTCTTTCGGTGGTACAAACTGTATTTTTATCGAATGTTAAAAGTGGTTGCTTTTGAAGAGAAAAAGTAAATTTATTTTTGGTTTGAAATTTTTAATTTACAAATAAACAACTTTGTTCTTAAATTTTTACAATTGCTTTTCATTCGAAATCGTGTTAAATCTAATTTAGGAAAATCTAATTTTGAGTGAATTGTCTGAAAAAATATCAGACTAAAAGTTACTTAGATGTCCCAATAAAATACTGCTACTAAAATCGATTCACAATTTCTACAAAGGTAAAATTTTTATACTAAATAAAGATTTCGTAACTACTGTTTTTACATTTTTGTTTAAAAATTATTTACCGTATTAATAAGTTTGTTACTCGTATGTTGTCCAGATGGATTGCATTCAATGATCTTGTTATACCCAGACGTTGTCTCTTGTTGTTCGAATTTCGGATTTTCTTAAATTTTTTTTTGTTGAGTTCTGTTGCGTTTGTTAGTTATCAACCGCTTATTAATCGATCACCACAGTTCGCATTAAATTTCTCAAATCATTTAATTCAATATTGAAATTTTTCTAGCTATTTTGTCTTTAATCAAATTTACCTGTTCCACTTCTACGAATTCATTTAAAACATTTTTAGTTTTACTGCGTACTATTCTTCTGTAATAGTTTAACCCTTTTTACTTTTAACATTTACTTAATTATTACCTTCAATCTAAATTCATAATCACTTGTGTTTCAATGCAATTTATTTGCAGAACAAATATCCAATTGACGATGCGTCATATTAGTGCAGATAATGTTCATTAGTAGCAGATAGTATTCAGGTTTGTAACTTTACTAACGTGCGTGTTCCAAAGAAAGAGACGGTATAACAGAACATTATGCGCCTCATGTTTTAATTCAATTAATTGTACATTTAAATGAATTAAAAAAAACTTTATTATACCGTCTCCTTCTTTGAAACACTTGTAAGTTAGAAAAGTTACAAACCTGAACATAAACATTTAGCTGCACTACTATGACGAATACTAAACTTTGTTTTCTGGTTTCTTTTCTTTATTTTGGTATATTTGGATGGATTAACGAATAATAACCAAATTTATGTTCTGCAATTTCTGCATTTTAAATCAGATTATTCGGGTTTTTGTTACTACTAACATAAATATCTTCACATTAAAAAATTATAACCTAAGTCTAACGAAAAATATATATAACTATGCAGTAAGATGGAAAGCTTTGCCCATAACAGTTTGTGTAAGCATCGACCTTAGGCATCTAACAATGAAGATGAATTACCTAAGTTAAATACAAAATTATTTATTATTAATTCATTTCATTAAAAATTAAAATCATTTCAAAATAAAATTAGTACATTGAAAAAAGTAGGCTAGAAAATTCATCTAAATACGATTAGATGATAAATAATTAGATGGTTTACCTAATTTCTAAGTAAATCATTACTATTGAATTAACTAATTTGTCTACTACAAAAGTGTGAAAATCATTTAAATAAATTTGAGCAAATCACCTAATTATAATAGTTGCTTTAGCTATAATTTTCATATATTTAGTGTGGTAACCTATTTAAAGTGCATAAAACATCTACACGTATTGTCATATTTATCTAAATATAAGTTTGTCTAATTCAGCCATTAGCGAATAGACGTTACAGTCAATTGAAGTAGAAGGCTGAAAATCAATGACAGTTTTTAGATGATATGTCTAAAATTTAGAAAGTTTTTTCACATTAATTTTTTCAGTGTATGGAGTCAAGTTAAATAAATTTTAGAAATATATATTTTATAGCCGCATATTTTATAGCGGCACACCCAGAAATTTGTGCTAGAAGAAGAAGCTAGAAGAAATAACATAAAAATGTCTAATAAATAACTCTTTTTCTGGTGAGGAGTTCAAAATTAGTTATCTCAAAAAGTAACTTAAGTTATTTTTTTAAGTTACTTAGGGGCGACCCTTAAAAGAAAATGTTAAAGCAAACAGTTAAAACAGGTGAGAGTTAAGATTCCCGGAATCGAAAATACACTGTTTCCTATAGAAATGGCTTTATCAAACGAAAGAACAGAAAAACACAAGCTCTTTAAGGTGAGGATCAATCTTGTCGGAGTTGTAATAAGGCCACAATTTCATTTTGAAAATTACAATTTTCCCATAGGAAATACATGTAAATGTATTGTTGCGCAATATTACGTAATAATTTATGCATTGTATTAACGGTGCGTGTCCTTTGATATGCACGAATCGACCATAGGGCGGAGCTAACTAGAGCAGCGTTAAGAGGGAGTTAGTTGCTCTCTGACATCCGTCGGGTCTATTTCCACACTTTTTCGAGTTGGATGGTCTTGGGGATGTTTTTAGTAAGTAAAGCGCGGAAAGTGAGTTTTAATAAACGCAACTACGTCAAGACTGGGATTTACACAGAAAATGAATTTTTTAGGAAATTTGTTAACTCACCACAAATTGTATTTTTTCATTTGTTAATTACACCCTGATCTTTCATAATTTGTTATAAAAACCGAGATTATGACATTTTACTGTCGCCACAACGTATTTCAATTTTGGTGAACGGGGTTACAGTTTAAAAGATCAAATGAGAAAATTGCCTTCCAAATTAATTTTTATTCACAAACACAAATTTTTTCAAAAATTTGTGAACCCACCGCAAATTTTATTTTTTCATAAACCACTTCAAAAATGGTAAAAATCGCGATCCGGGAATCTTAACTGTCACCGTTAAAACATAGTAATAATACATAATTAATTATTGTATTTACAGTTCTGAAATATTGTTTTAATTTTTGCCCATCGCTCCTTGAAAGTAACTTAACCCACCCCGTTAATGTGGCCTTGGATTGAAAACATTGCAGTAAATCTAACCTACTTAATATTCTTATAACTTGGATTGGCATGGACATGCAGATTGTGAATTTTTCTGAAGTAGTTGTGAAATGACAGTTTAATTCGGTAGATTGAAACATGTCCAATGGAAAAATTGTTAATTGTAAAAATTGGGCAATTTTTACCCCCTTCCCCTTCCTTTATTTTCTTGGAATTAAAATGTTTTTAAATAATTTTAGAAAAACAATCTATTTTGAATTATTTAAAATTATTTAAAAATAAAATACAAAGAATTTATAAATTATGTAATTCATTTCGCTCAATAAAACAGTTACTATGAAAATACTTGTACGCGCATATTTTGTGTGTGTAAATACTACAAATCCATAAGTTTGGTATTTTTTTCTCTTTGAAGCTTTGCCAGATGAATACACATATGCCCCATATAGTTTTTGGCGCAATTTATAGGTAGGATTAGATAAATTCTGACCGCCTAGCACAATTTACAATCAGCGAACTTATTACTCAATGTCGCAGGTGCTAAGGGTAATTTTAAAAATCTGTTAAGTGAGATCAAGCCGCACGACTGAAAATAGTGCTATTAAGCTCCCTATAAACTGAATCTAGTAGTCAATAAATTATTAGTAACTACATTCGATAACTTGAAATAATACAGAGTTTTAAATCATTATTTTAATTTTGTAAAATTAAAAAATGTATAAAAAGCCTCCCAACCTTGTAATTTTTAATTCAATTATTATCAGCAATTAGTAAGTACCTAATAATTCGGCGACGGTTGCGTACTTTCTAAATAATTCATTCGGTATCATTTTGGTAGCCGCTTTTGCACAGTTACATGTAGTGTACTCTGCAAAGAGAGTGGTTTTTCCTCATTCTAATGCTGGATAGGTTTACTCTGGTATATTTTTGAAACATTTACAGGGCAGTAGAGCTATTCATAAAGCGTTTCATGTATTTGAGTCTTTTGCATGAAAGCCTGTAGCTAGACTGAATGAGCTTGAAATTGTTCTAATATTGAGTGGCGTTATTTCAATCAGTTGTCCGAATATGTCGTTAGTGGTAGACTTCGGACATCCAGTATGATTGGGTGGAATTTGTTGAGAGAGAGAGAGAGAGGGAGAACTAAATCTACTTGCTTGGCGCACATTTTGTTATTTCTGCTCTGCAACTCAGCCAGCGAACACATCAACCCACTGCTGTGGATTTATAATTTTTTTGTATTTACAACTACGTATTAAATAGGATTTGTACTTTATTAGCAGTTTCAGTAAATAAACTACAAATGTACCTAAGAAAACAGTAAACAATATTATCTTTTATTATACTTTCTGTAGGTGTATGGGTATTACGCATTTAAAAAGTTTTATTAGTTTCATAAATTCTTATGACTTGTACTTGCTCATACAATTTTCGCGTGTGTTCATAAAACAGGTTGAATGGTCCAATTGGTCATAAACCTGTAGATTCTGAGCTTTTATTAAGCTACTGGGAAACAAACTGTTATTATTCAGTAGGTATAAGTTTCGCCGTACATTTACCTACGCTTTACAAAAATTGTATCATTTTGTTAATTAAATGACATATTTTGATTGCATTAAAAGTTTAGAATATTTTAATTTAGCAAATCTGGGATTAGGCAAGGTTCCTAAGCAGTTTTAATATACAAAACCACGGCGTTGTTAACAATTAATTATACTTTGAGTTTGAATATTTAATAAGAAATTTGCGAGAGTTGTTTTACTAATAAGCAATCTACAGTACCTACCTACTACATAGTTGTTATATTTAAAATTATAATTAAAATTGCAATAGTGCCATATCCGAATAATAATAAATTGCTAGTTACACAAAATGTAAATTTCTATTAGTATAATAATATTATACTAGAGTATAAGTTGTCGTAATTAATAATTTTACAACTTGGAAAAATTAATTTTACTTATGATTTACATTTTTAAGTGATTTCTCTTTTTTATTTAAGTAGGTATTTAGGCACCTAAATATGTATGTAAGTTTTAAAGTATTTCAAAGGGCAGCTCACATTTTCAAAATTTTGATATCTAATATATTTTTAAACGCCGTAAACATTGTTTCAAAGTTCTTTATAAAGGAGATAAAAACTAAAGTATTTATTCAATGGTTCTGTATAGAAAATGCCAGAAAACAAAATGTTAATCAATGTTAAATTCATATTTAGTACCTACTGTATGCATACGCGATGGCGCATAAGTCAGGAATTTGTATGAACAATTCATAACTAATTTTTCATTTCCAATTATTTATTTTTCTCCTTATTGAAGCTCTCAAAGAATACTTCGCGATGAAAAATTCAGCACTGAATAGTATAGCACATAAATTTCAATTTTTAAATTAAATAACAACTTATTCAAATTTATTCAATAACGGAGTTACAGTAATTAATGATTATAACATAACCATTCAGTGAGATAGAAAAATTTATTTATATAAGTTTGTGTAGGCATCGACCTTAATACTGAAACTGAATTACCTTATTGGATACACAAACTGATTAAAAAACTGTTTGCGTTTTTATCACCCGATAAATTAATAACCAGCCGACCAAACCAAGCGACCAATTAACTTGAATTAAAGAGTTTTCAAAGAGAAAAATATTATTTATTTATTAATTAATTAACTGTCATACCATTTTAAATAACATTACAGAGTAAAATAAATTTTAAAATACATATAAAAATACAGACTCATTTCAGTTTCAACAAAGACGCTCCGATAATTCATCGATAATTCATATAATATGTAACAATCCTCTTGAATACCGGGAGTGAGTTGCAAAATACATCAGCGCTGTTGAACTTCATTAAACAAAATGAACTATTCAAGTCGTAGTTGGTTCTGTAGTAACCAATCCAAAACAATTAGTTAGCTCTTGTATTATGAAGTAGTACACAAAGTTGAAAACGTTCAAGTACGCCGAAAGTTGTTTTCAGGCAGTTTTCCTATTTATCAGACGATGCATAACACATAGATCAGCAGTGACCCTTCTGTATTGTAGAGATTTGCTATTGCACATGACTAAAACATTATCGGAAGATATACCTTCAAGCAACATACCGCATTTGTAATTATAATATTTGAGAAATTTACACTCTAGTCCAGTCTCGAAATATTACTTTTATAGTAAGGATTCTAAACGCACGACGCATACTCGAATTTGGATCTTACCAACGAAAAGTATAGCAATTTGACGGTAGCAACAATCGAAGTAAGCTGTTGCAAATCTTGGCAATATGGCTAGTAAAAGTTAGTCCAGAGTCCAGTCGAACACCCAGATCATCAATTTTAGCAACACGCACTACCATAAGTCCACTCCATTGATTTTGTATTGAAACAAATGGCAGAGATGCTTTTAGTATGTTATGGGAGAACATTTGTTGAAATTTAACCATAAATTTTTTCAAATTATCGAGATCGGATTGTAATGACGGACAGTTATCAATCGAACAATTAGATTTAAAAATTTTTAAATCATAGACAAATAACAAATAAGAGCTATTCTTTATGTAAAGCCCAATGCCATATGCGAATAGTAAAAATAAGATCGGTTCAAAATGGAAACCTTGTGGAATACCCGAGTTAATCATTATGTCAGCAGACGTAAAGTTTTGAATTCTTGCGTATATTTGGTCTGAAGCCTGGAGATTCAATTTTGGATAGCAGAGCCACAGGAGATACATGATCGAAAGCTTTCGAAAAATCGATGCACACAGCATTAACGTGTTTATGATTATTGAAAAAATTAATAATGTAGGTGACAAATGCGAGATGGATAAAAATGAGCATTTTTGGTAAAGTTGACTGGATCGAAATACCTCTGTAATTACTGATATCAGCACGATTTTCTTTTTTGAAGACGGGGTTACAATTCTCTTCTTCCAACTGCTGGGAAAACAACCACTGAATAGTGATAATTCATAAATTTTCTTAATTGGTGTGGCTAACGAGTACTGACCCTTTTATAAAATACGCCGAAATTCCATCAGGGCTACAATTTTTACTGCCGGGTAAGTTATTGATTGCTCAAAAACGTCGTCTAAGTCTGAAATGAGTTACAGTTGATGATATCACAGATATACACTAGAAAATTGCTTCGCAAATAAATCAACATATTCTTGACTTGAATTGCAAACTCCATCTTCAAAATACATGCAAGCTGGATAGCTATAGACTCTTTTACAGTTTTTCAAATATACAGCCGTGCTCACGGCAGTAAGGCACCTAAATGTACTATAACGTAATAATTCAAGAAAATATAAATAAAAAACAATCAAACTGGTTCACAACGTTTATTAAAACATAATTTTTAATATTTAGTTGGTCCTCCTTTGCTCGTATTACTGCTGCAACCCTTTTCGACATACTCCTTATTAAAGAGTTGCAGATCGATGGGGACAGCTTCTCCCATTCCAACTGCAAATTTTCTTTCAGTTCAGTTTTGATGAGCAATCATGTTTGGCGATATTTTTTAATATTGACCACAAATGTTCAATGGGGTTGAGGTCTGGTGACTGTGCAGGTCAATCTAACACAGTCACCCCATTCGACGCAAACCAATCCCTTGTAGCTCGGGACGTATGGCAAGGTGCATTGTCCTGCTGATACGTTATGGTCGCATGGTCAGTATCAGAAAAATTTTGTGTAGGAATCCATTAAAATGGATTCCAACATGGCAATATACTTGGTACTATCCATGCGACCCTCGCATACAAACATATTGCCCACCCTGAGGCTGCCATACAACCCCAGATCATCACGCTTCCACCTCCAAATTTGACCGTGGGTACGACGCAATCGGTTTCATTTTCTTCCCGGGTCTTCGCCGCACATATACGGATCCAGGGTTCCAAAAAACTAACAATAGTTTATAAAAATGTTAATCAAGATTTATACTATTTTAATTTAACAAAGACAACAAATTAAATTGTTAATGTTTTATTATGAAAAGAAATGATACTAAGATATTACCTCAAAGTTAGATTCGTCGGACCAAATTATTCTTGACCAATCCTCGTGCGTCCAATTTCTGTGTGCCTGGGCCCATGCTAGCCTGGCTTTCCTGTTTTTTCTGAGAGCCACGGCTTACGCCGGGCTTTACAACCGCGGAGCCCCACTTCGTTCAATCGTCTCGACACCGTCTGTCGTGAAACTGATGGTCCTCCGCTTTCAGCCATTTGTGCGGCCAGCTGTTTGGCCGTCTTCCTGCGGTTTCTAAGGGACTCCCGTTGTAAAACCCTGTCCTCTTTAGCGGTAGTAACCCGTTTTGGACCACTTCTACGTTTATAATCGTAGCTACCGCTTTCCCGAAAACGTTTTATAGTGTTTTGTACTGCACAGCGGGATCAACGAACACGTTTACTAATTTGTAGTTGGTTTATCCCTTCTTGATGGAGTACAATGATTTGTGCTCTTTTTAATTCACTCAAATTTGAATTTTTTCCCATTTTGACAAAGTTTATAGTTTATTAAATACAACTAAAATATTTAAAATGAACACTCCGAAAATAAGAATTCATACTTTTAAACTAAACAAGACGACTGCTTTCTACAAAATGAACAATTTATGCAAATCCTTTTTGTAGGACTCGGGTTACAAAATTTTTTTGACCAATTTCTTTGAATTATAATCGTAATGCACTTACAACTACCTGCTAAAAATATTTAGGGTCAGGTAAGTACCTAAAAAGAATTACGCAAGATTTTAAAGGGTGCCTTACTGCCGTGAGCACGGCTGTATGTTGGAGCAATAGAATTAAAGTGAACCAATTGTCACACGTAACTGTGCGATTGGTGCCGTGAATTGGAGTAGTTACCTCTCGAAGCCGCCGCAAATTATAATCCATCTAGGAACAATATTGTAAATTATCGAAAAATTTTTTTTTACACTCTTAGATATTTTGTACTTATCTTTTCACATACACTGAAGATGTAATTAGAAGAAAATAAAATTTACAAACAAATATCACGAATGATCACAACTGGCACACTGGAGTCTCTGACGACCCCGTTCTGTTTCTTTTGGCTGACACAGCTGCACTGAACTTTCTATAATGATGGTATGTACCCCAGAAAGCAGGTAATACAACTAATTAATTAGAAATACCACCACAAGTATTATTTTTACAATATAAAGAGGTTCAAATTGAAGTTAGATAGGTTGAGGTCGTCTCATACACCAGTGTGTCGGCTAAGGGTTACTGCCTTGGTGTGCAATTTTGTTCCGAGTAATGAGATTAATCAAGCAGTCAGTTTTACTATTATTATAAAATCACCTACATAATATGGTACAAGCGTACTCTACAGCTTATGTTTAAATTTCGTGCCAGAAAATAGTTATTTGTGCACTAAATGCGCAAAACAATACATCACTGTAAGAGAGAAAAAGTTGGAAATCTTACAAGAGAAGCAATGCTATTTTGTACTCAAAGGTATACACTAAAACAAAATTTGTTTGTGCAAAACTTTCTTCCTAACATTAAATGCCTTTTTAACATCGTACCTATACATAAATCTGGTACGTCACCATTGTGTCATTGTATCCATTGCATTCGTTAAATTTTCTTTAATATTTGTCAACACCACCATAAAATGGATATTATGGTTCATAATTTTATTTGTTAAGCAATTCAGTTTGGTCTATGTTAATTTTTAGTAATCTAGTGTGTGATTCTGGAATGTCATCAGATGAACAAAATTCAACTATTCAAAATAATATTTTTAAGTGATAAATTGAAAACTTAATAAGTTGACCTTTTAGAATAATATAATAGATACTATATAAGTGTTATTTAGACATTTGTTATAGATGTCGTAATTTTCGAAAATTAACCAACCAAGAGTGATTAACGACATTCATTGAAAATCTCAACAAACTTTATTAACAACCTAATATACATACATACACATATCTAAACTTCATGTACAAGGCGCATTTCTGTTTTACGTAATAACTGTTTGCGCAAAATAGTGTTTTCTAAAGTTTCTAATTTGAAAACTATATAGAGCACGATGCTGTTTAAAATTATCAAGTTTGAGAATTCAAGTAAGAAAATTGAGATGAATTTTCTGTAATGACATTATATTACTCTAACGTATTTTCTAATATATCTTCATAGGTATTCATCTTAATGCGATTCCTAATATTACGCAGTAGCTATAATTTTTCTACGTTAAAATATTTTAACGTTTTAATATTAAATATTAATTTCTAGGTTAAAACCTTCAATTAAACAGGCGGTATAACTTATTTAGTTAACACTTGAACTTGAGTAGGCTATCGTGGTGCATGCAATAAAAAAAATAGTTAAAAAGTTTTAAGAAACTTCTTAAAATTGAAAACAATATAAACACCCTTTAAAGGTTTGTTTAACATTATTTATTAAATTTATTCTGTGCATGTTCAAAACAATTTTCTTTATAAATTATGCACGCAATCATCCGCTTTCTTTACTTATATTTGTTTTAAAAATACACCATTATTTTATTATATTCTTTCGACTATAAATTTCCCAAGCGATTGGTCTAGTTTTAAACTCATATGGTAATTTTTTAAATTTAATAAAGAAACTATGCGTTTGTTCGGAAGCTGTAATACTATGTGATAATAATTAGATTAATACTGTATGTTCGTACGTGCTAACATCAAATCTAATTATCTCAAATTTCAATGAACCAACAGTAATTCTGTTTTACAAAAACTGCGCTTTTTGTTGTACTTTATATTATATGTATGTTGTACAGTACATATGCAAATAAAGTTTCACACGAATTAATTTTTTGTCCATATTTGAGAAAAAGCTCTGATACGTAGGAAGACTCTTTTCGATTGCAATGATATTATTTTGCACTTCTGGTATTCCAAGAAAGGCCATCAACATACTTAAAAACGGACAAATAGGTTATGTAAGTAAGATAATTTCGATCTTGGCTGATTCTCTACGAAGGCATTATAGATTAAATAATAATAAATTTGTTGAAACACTGCTAAGGTTTTAAATTGAAGACTTTTTTATTCCTATTTTTATGCTTTTTAACACTATTTTGTACTTTTAAGTTTGTGCTTTTATTAATAAATAATATCAGTGCTAGCAATGCTAGCCTTCAAAAGAATTTTCAACGTTTTTCAATCCCGGTGAGAATTTTAGCTACCTGCAATATTAATAAAAGGAATTGCCATTTTAATATCCATTCACTTTATTAATAGATAATTAAAAATTAATAACTTTGACTAAAAAGCATTTTTAAATTGAAGCAGTATTTGATTTACCTATAGAGTTTTAGAAAAAATCTTTAAATTGACTGCATTTACATTCTATTATGTATATTACTGATGCTGTAACAATCTTCTATAGTATCCGATTTCTAATATCAGATGGATCAAAATTGTAGATTAACTTGCTAGTGGGCTTTTAGGGTAGGCTATGGAAAATCTGGGAAAACCACCCCAATTATACCTCCCTAGTGAAATTCATCATGGACATTTAGTTAGACGATTGCCGACAATGGATCATTCAAGCGACATTAAAATAATTACCCTTAGACAAATACATTTTAATTAAATATAATTATAACTTATCGAATTAAATAGAATTAATTTGCAATTAAAATATTGATATTATAATGACAATGAAATGTCATAAAATGATTCTTATAGTAAAAGAAATTGAAGAAATAAAAATTTTATGTTAACGTTATTTGGGTTGAAAATCGAATATTCACAGATATTTGGAAAAGACAGTCTTAACGTGCTATGTCCGTAGGCGTAGTAGACATCAACTCGAAACTCAAACCCAAAATCCTACGACTAAGCAGGGAATATTCACTTCGGCGTTTGATTAAGTAGTACGTATTCTGCCATGGAAGTTTACATTACACCGCAAAAAAAATAGTTTCACTAGTAAAATGCAAATATATTATATAATCCTGTGCTTGCTGGTAATAATGAAGTTTAAATGGAATAGGTAAAGTACTGGAAGTTGACGCTAATGAAAATACTTAGTACATACATCACAAGATTTTATAATACAGTACATAAAAATATTTTTTAATACTAATCTTTAAAGTTTAAAGAACGTAGTACTTAACTTTTATTTATAAGTGATACTGATGTATTGTTAGCACAAATTGTATCTATTATGTGCTTAATTGAAATTTTAAGAGTTAAAAAGCCATTAACTTTAAAATGAAAAAAGTAATTTTTTAAAACGTCATAAAGTTCGATGTGAATGTGACAGAGTGTAAAAGAAAGACATCAAATCAAGTTCAATCAATGTGACAGCACTGTATTGCTTTCTCTTGTTGTTATGCTCCGGTTTCAAATTCCGGGATCTACCACGAAAGACAAGGGTTGTTGGAGCGTACGTTTCCGGACTTATAATGTTAATTCAACGTGAACTTGCATTCCAAAATGGTCAATTTTCCAATAGCTGTCATTCTATGACCAACAGTGAAGTGCTTGAATAGTTTAAAGCGTATACGAAGTGGCAAAGAAGATGTACCTTTATAGTAGAACGTTTTTAGCAGTAGGAATGCTTACCATGTTTATATAAGTAAATAAAATTGAAATTTATATAATATCAAAGTGTATTATACATATGTATAATACATAAATTGTATAGAGATGCGATGAGCGTAACATTTATGGACTAAAAACGAAAGAATTATGAAGTCGATTGCATTATATTATTAATAAGTGCAAAAATAAAAAATTACTTTTTTTAAAACATTATTTCCCAAATTCATATATTTAAAAATTAAAAGACGTTCACAGAAAATAGATTTGTAAGAATAAGTACAAAAATAACGTTAACATATAGGGAGCGTTACCTTTTCAACCACTAAACTTATATTAGTGATCAAATCCTTATTTCTCGCTTAATCTAACAATAAGCTTCCTCCATTTAAAACAATTTTTGGGGGAAATAAAAAAAATGTTATCGAAAAATAAAGTAAAAGTTCGCTGGAAAGATAAGAAATAAATTTTTTTTTAGTTAAGCATTTAAAAAACCTACATTTGAAGGTAATAAAATACTTTTGGAAAATGGATTATGCCGAATAAAATTTAAAAGAAATTTTATTAAATTTAATTATCCGTTGAATAGAAATCATTTTTAACTTAAATAAATAAGATTGCACTTAAAAATTTTGAGAATATATTATAATAATAAAAATTGTTTTACATTATTTAATTATATAATTTTTAAAGGGCACTAGGCTTTTGGTAAGCTTGGGTTCTTATTCATAAAAAAATAACAAAAGTATTTTTTAATATTATGTAAAATCAAACAAGACATAATCTGCTTTACAAAAGCAACAACGATGCTTTTAATCAGAGTTCCGATCAATAGCAATTGCTTTAGTTTCGTTAAAAAGCTTGTGCAAAAGCTTTGGCGTAGCTTTTGTTAAAGGAAATAAATATGCGTGCTAATTTGCGGAACTGTACTTTTCAGCTGACAATATATATTTTGTACGACGAAAGCAAATTACACTTCAGTAATTACTTACAAATACAAGAATTAAAATAATTGGTAAACGAACCATTGCAGCCACAAAATTACTAAGTGCACTTATGTGGTTTACATAATATGTGGCAATATAAATTTTGTAGGAATGTACTACTTACCTACGCTATTATTTTAAAATTTAATAAATTATGTTTAATTTAGTATTAAAAACCAAAAAGTTTAACTATTTACACTTTATTTATCATTTTTGACAATATTTCCGTGGCACGATTAAATTAAATGTGTCGTTAGTTTGGTTACATTGTAAGAAAATACCCGATATTAATCATATTATTTAACAAGAAATAAATTATTGTTCGAGTTTAGATCAGATAGAGAATATTATTTTATATCGTCCAACTTTTCGGGTCGTTTATTATTAGCCCATTTTCAAGGATACAAAGAAATAATATTAATAAACGTTTAGATCTGTTCAAAACGCTTACTCTCCTTATCCTGTAACGCAAACCAAGTCCTCTCATTGTGTATTTCATAGTATAATTAATAAACATAATAATATATATTATATACGTATGTACAATATTGTCCGGATAAAATTAATTTTTTTAAAATTTCAAATACAGAAAGACGTGTTGTTTACTTCATTATTGCTAACGAGTGATTTGTAGTGATCGACAAATTCGAAAAAAAATTATTTGTAATAAGATGCAAATTTTAAATTTTTTCTGACCTTGTAATCGGGTGCTAATGAATTTGTATTATTAAATTTTAAAATGATGTAGTAAATACCAGATAAGAGAATTTTGCTATTATTTTTTAAAGTGAATTTGTAAAGTTATAATCTGGTGGTCAGTGTTAAAAATTAAAAAAAGTTTTCAGCAATTTAGAATCGCGTGAATTAAATGGAGACTTCAAATAGCAATAAATAAGACAATTTTGTGCGAGTTCCGGTTAGAAAAATTGAAGAACAGTTCCGTCCAAGCGGTTGAAATGAACGCATGGCAAAGTAACTAAGATTTTCCAAGAATTGATTTTGAATGCTGAAATCTATGGTAAGTCAGGACTAATGAACTGAAATTTATGGCATAAAATAACTAGAAAAGTTTAGTTTAATGAGTCAATTTGATTGAAATTTTTGATTGAATGAATTTTGACGAAGTGCATAATAAATTGTGATAAAAAGTTTGGAGGTTAGTTTTCAGATTGGAAATTTTTTTTAAATGTATTCCATTTATAGAATGGAATACATTCCAGTTAATAGTAGATAAAAATAAATGGATTAAATAAACATAATTTGAAAAAATCATAATTCCTTATAGATAAAGCTTGATAAATTTTTTTCCACTACGTTTTTTTCAATAATTAGAAAATTATCAGAAAATACATAAGTATATAAGACTCGTCCTATCTATTGGCCTTGCTTGCAAGCTCGCTCTGCCATAAACTATTGGCATATAGTTTAATAAAAACTTACATTATGTACACTCATTATATAAATAACTAATTTTAGAACAAAAAATAATTTTAAAGTAAAATTTAGAATTGCAACTATAATATTAAATTAAGTAGGTAGCTAAGTACACTAAACGTTTCTCTTAAGTTTTTATTTCATACATTACACAATATAGGTGCATTGTTTGCGACTTGACCAGAACATTTGAACCATTACTAAATCAATTATCGATTTTTAGTTATCAATACATTCAGAAAATATTCCAATAAGGATATGAATATCGTTCCACTTTCCATAAGTATCACAGTGATACGTAACACGAAACAACATTTGAATTTTTTTTAATTCTTACTTTTTGGGGACTTTACAAACAAAATCGATTATTGAGTGATCCAGAAACCTTACGGAACGCAACTTAGTAAGTGTAAGACGTAAAAAAAGTTTATGATGATTTTTTGTTCAACACATTAAATTTAATCAATATTTATTCCACATATTATGCAATTTATATATCATCATTTGAGGCAATGGCTAAAAAAAGTTTATTGATTTGTATTAATTTACACCGAACCACTGGAGCAAAGGTTTCAACGTAATCAATTTCCTCATGTTGTGTATAACCTTTTGCACACAAATGACCTTTACTATTTCAATCAACAATTTAACAATTTTTTTAAACTCTGAAAGTCTAATTAGCTTAAATTGTTTTTGATATTTGCCACTCTATTAAATCCCGATTATTAATTCAGCCTGGTATAAATTTACAAAAAAAAAAAAATAATTTTGGTGCAATAGTTTATAATAGTAATATAATAAGTTTGTTTTACATGTTAGGAATTAATGTCATTAGAAAGCATAAGAATTTAAATAAAATTTTAGCGATAAGTTGTGCTTTTTGTGCTTCTTAGAGTAGAACATTTAGCGACGAAGGATGCTGTAATAAGCGAAGTTTATATTTATTATGATAATCGAAAAAGTGCAAAATTAACATGTAAATCATAATATTAATTATAATATTGTGATTCAATAGTTTGTACTTGACGTTACTCTAAAACATAAAGTTCAAGTTTGTGATTGATTAGAATTTGCCAACGAAAATGAGTGTTTTCAGAGAGAGAGAAAGAGAGAAACTGCCGATTGAGCTACCGAGCGGAAATTTCGAGTTTAAATCCCCGACTTCACGGAATTTTTTAGCTCATCCTTCCGGTAGCACACTCTGTGATGACAATAATAATGTTTTATGTTTCTATAAGTGTGGACAAACCGTAAAACGTACTAAAATTTATAAAACATTAAAATTTTGTCTCCAATAGTAACCTACGTAGTCGTTTATAGTATTTCCTATAACTTGTTCAAGTTCTTTTAAAATTTATTTATTTATCTAGTATATTAAAAAAATTGTTGTAAAAAGGCATGTGCAATAGTTATATATTTTGCCAAGCCAGAAATTGAACGTTTGGGAGGGTAAATTCAGTTTGCAGGATGAGGCGAATAATCAGGCCCGCAAATACGTGTAAAACACGAGATTTTTGAACTTTCGTGCAGCAATGCCTGCTGATTAAATTCATAAAATTAAATTAACATGTATTCTACTCAAATATTTGTTATTAGAAGTTTCGTGGTAGTACCGCAAGATTTGAATTTTATGATCAATTGTCATTTATTTAAAAATTATGTACGAAATCAACATACACTTTTTAAATTTATATGCAATTTCAATAACTATAGGTATTTATTCGCAATAGACTATAATACCACAAGGACAACGGCGATCGTGATTGGGCTGATGATTGTCCGTGGTCCTTGTGGGCTTTAAATGAATGAACTGGTAGTTGTGTGGTTTCGGTACTTAAAAGGTCACGAGTTACTATAATTCCTATTGAATTATGACCTTTTGAATGCCTTATAAAAAGTTGTATTATAGTTATGCTAATATTGATAACGTGACTTATTTATGATGATGTCAACCGGGAATAAATTTTTTTCCTTTTTGCCGCTTGACCGAAAACTATAAGTTTTTGGCTGAAAAAACTTATAAAATTTGAATTAGATATTATTTTAAATTTTGTAAACAGATTACAACAGAAGCAAATATTTTCTAAACAAAAATTGTCGTTTACATTGTTTCTCTGAACTTTCACTTAAATGTAAAAGTTTTGTTCACAACCACACATACCTATGGTATTTTGATTTTTGACTACTATAAATGATTGAAATCTTTCATTTACATTATGGGAATAAAGACAGAAATATCTTTGTGTTTAAAGAAAGCGTGTCAAATTTTCTCCAGATTGATTTATTTGAAAAATGCTTACTAGAATTGATAAATTACGAATGTAAATTCATTCCTTTAGATTCATTAGTAACGTTTTGCTTTAATAGCATCCATAGGCAAATTAAGGATTCTAATCGGTCTAGTCATTAAAGACCTAAAAATAAATATAATTTTTAAAATAATATTCAAGTGTTCTTATTTTGTTAATCGCCATTGACCTTCGGCTATATAAATGTTTCTATATTGATTTTAGAAGTTTTTACTATTTGTTAGAAAACAAATTCTTTTTTTTAACTGTGCTGAACGTTTATACGAAGTAATAACTTTTCGAATTTGATATTGAAACAAAACTGATAAAATATGAATAGTCAATTGGTCAAAACCTTGCGGCACACTGAGTGTTTGTATGAACAGCCAATTCGCTCTAGTTATTAACATTTCAGCGAAATAATGGTTTATGCTATTTATGAACAATACTTATTATCAGTATACAGTAGCGCTCATAAATATGGTTGCACTCAATTTTTAGCAAAATTAATAAAAGCAAAACTTATTTTGCAAATTGTTGTATCATTCCTAAAAGTAAGTAGGCTAATACAGATTTTGACGTATAAAATTTAATGTTGTTAATAACGTGAACAGTATAAAAATATAATTTTGTTTAATCCTGCCATAGAAACATGTTGTTTCTTGCTTAGTTACGCTGCTTGAAAGTATTTGTTTTGCTCACACAAATTATTTCTATGACAACGAGTGGGCGAAAGTAGTGAGTGTAATTTACTTTCGCCCACTCGCTGTATGAACAATGTTGCCCGTTTTTTTTTCGCTGAAACTAGGAAAAACAGAAAAATAAACAAATTACGATGTAATCTACATAACACATTTATTTATTAACATGAAAATTAACAGTACAATTATTGAAAGTAGGGTTATTTAAACCAAACGTACCAGAGGTACCAGCAACAGAAAATTGATCTTCAGTAGCTTCCATAGTACCTTCTGTTGCTTTAACTTGTATACGAATTTTTTTACAGGTGTTTTCTTCGGTGTTAGTTATTTTCCTCGCTATGTCGATTTTATTGGTCAGCGAATCTTCTACATAACTTTCTGCCACAGAAGAAGAACGCCAACCTCCATGCCGTTTAAGTGTTAAAATATCTGCCGAGGCATTAGCTAAAAACGTTGCCGATGTTCGGCGAAAACAATGTCCTGTATATAAATGGGGATCTTTCAGGTTTAAATAGTTCGCTATCAAACTTGGTATTTTTGCTAATGTGTTTATACCTACTGGTTGCACTGTACATTTCCCCAGACGATAACACAAAAAGAATCTTCCTTCACCAAGAGCTGAAGGGCGCAACGCTGCATATTTGCGATAAATTTCTAAACCGTTTAATGTATCTTTTCCTTCACCACTTGTTACAACAAACGAACGAGACTTGTAATTTTGGTTTTAAAATTTTGACGACCAATAAATTTCCTTATCTTCTATGTCAGTTGTTTTGAGATTGACTAGTTCATCGCACCTACAGGCCCCATAACTCCCATTATAGTAACTACTTTCAAAAACAAGAACGTCTCATCGGCAGCTTCGTTGATAAACATCTCCACATCTTTTGATCAAACGTCTTCGCCTGTTTTGGTTGATATCCTTTCGATTTACTTTTCAAAACAGCTATCAACATTTTAAACCTACAAATTATTCACATGATTACATTAAGAAATTTTGAAAATTTAGCTCTTTGAAACTTACTTGCTAATATCTACTTTCTCAAAACAAATAAGGTCGATTTCAACATCGAGTATGTAGATCACAAAGAAGGAGGCGCGTACTTTTGTATTAAACCATTAAAATAAGCCAAAATAACTTCCTCCTTTACAACAAATACATTTTTTGATTTCATCCAATCACGAAATTTTTCTAGTTCTTTTAAGTACCTTGCTTTAGATTTTACAGGCAGTATACTAAATGTTATGTCATCAGCTTCTTTCAAAATGTCTTCAGGCACAATAATATCGTCTTCTTGCTCCATATTTTCAAACATTAAACACGATTTTAACTTTTACAAATTAATTAATTTGCGAATGTTTTATTTTTGTTTACACAAACCATAGCAACGCAATATATACTATCTACCTTGATTTACATATTTATATTAAATAAATAATTTTTATTAATAAAATTTAATAGGTTTTAGTAACGTTTCAATCGCAGGATCAAACAAAACGCTATACAGCACTCGTGAAGAAACGAATTCGCTCACTTATGAGCCATTCCACACTCGGCTAGCGCCTCGTGTGTAAACTGGCCCATGCGTGAACGAAACACGTGCTTTCTTCACTAGTACTGTAATATACTAATTTCTTATTCAGTGTCCAAAAGTAAAGTGGCATATTCTTTAAAACGTCAAAAACTGTAAATAAAATTAATTTTTCGAAATAAACTTGTTAGAGTAGTTGCTTCAACAGTAAGAATTATGGTAAAGACGAAAGAATATTCCGAAGATCTGAAAATGCGATTTTGAAATCATTGAAAATGGAGACTCTTTAAGGACAGCAAATCGCAAATTTGGTATACCAAATCAAACTATAGGTCGTTGGATCCGTAAAATAAACCAATATGGATCAGTGGCCAATCGACCAAGAACCGGGCGACCACGAAAAACAACCGGACGGGAAGATAAAATGATCGTTCGTGATGCGGTAAAGAATCCTCGTTTAATGGCTACCGAAATTGTCCGTGATTTTAACGAGAATCGCGAAGATAATATTAGTGTTTCGACAGTGAAACGTCGACTGAAGTCAGCTGGACTATTTGGTAAGCGTCCTTCTAAGAAACCAATAATTTTGAAGAAGAATCGGATAGCCCGATTAAAATTTGCCAAAGATCACTTAAACTGGGGAGTTCAAGAATGGTCTAAAATTCTTTAGAGCGATGAGAGCAAATATAATTTGTTTTCTTCTGATGGTATTAAGTATATTCGACGTCCAGTAAATAAAAGATATGATGTTAAGTATCAGGTTCCCACTGTAAAACACGGCGGTGGAAGTGTCATGGTGTGGGGCTGCTTTTCCCGTGATGGTGTTGGACCTATACACTTAATCGATGGTATTATGGATCGGTTTACGTATGCTGACATATTAAAAGATCACATGCTACCACATGGGAAGAGAATAATGCCACGCGGCTGGATGTTTCAGCAAGATAATGACCCGAAATATGCTTCAAAGCATGTTAAAGGTTACATGGCGAAGGCTAATATCCGCCTACTTGAGTGGCCTAGTCAGTCTTCTGACTTAAATCCTATAGAGCATTTGTGGGAAGAGCTCGAGCGACAAATTAGAAGTGGGACATACCAAAATAGGAGTTAGTTATGAGAAGCTTTAAGGAGAGAATGGCAAAAGATTCCATTGGAGCGTTTAGTAAGCTTGTTGACTCTATGCCTTCTCGATGCAAAGCAGTTATAGCCGCAAAGGTTATGCAACAAAGTATTAATTGTTTTTAATCTTTATATTTTAATAAAGTACTTTAAATTTTGTTTTAAGTGCTTTTAATAATACTTTATT
Organism: Lycocerus yunnanus; assembly: GCA_036346125.1. Lineage (NCBI taxonomy): Eukaryota > Metazoa > Arthropoda > Insecta > Coleoptera > Cantharidae > Lycocerus > Lycocerus yunnanus. Next base: position 5,694,339 of record JARFIX010000008.1, read on the forward strand.
ATAAGCAAATATTTCCTATTTTGTGATTTTTAAATTTTTTCTTGTTTATAAAATTTTTCAAATAATTTTAATTATGTGTTATAATTCCAAGGTATTTAAAGAATAAATTTTGAAAATTTAGGAAAATTTCCTTGAAATTTAAAAAGTTATCACAAAAACTAAGTGCAACCATACTTATGATCGCTACTGTATGTATAGGTAATATTAGATTAGAAGTTTACTAAGTTTGTCTTACCAGCAAGAATACCTAAGCACTTGGATCTATTTCAGGTTAAGTATACATAAGTACCCAAGTAATAAAGCAACTTTTAAGTTGACACATCACTTTTATTTTATTTGTAAACTTTAAAAGCAAATTTTCTGGTTTATAGTTTTATTTTATTCATCCAAATGCAACGGAATAAAAATTTAATATTTCTCTAGGCGATGCGACAGCTAAAACTAACGCTTTGACTTACTACTTATTTAGTTTTACTACTGATTATTTAAATGTTAAACACGATGAAAGAATATATAAATTTAAGAAAAATTTTGATGTTAAAATTTAAGAGATACATTTTGTTTATTAAAAGTAACGTTTGTTTTATATTTCTTTTGTAATTTGGTAAGTTTAGCATAATTGAATGAATTAAAGTTGATTTCAAAGGAAAAACTCGCAAATTTTAATTCAAGCAGTAAATAATTCAGTAAAAAGGTTGTAACTTTTAATGTAAATGCAATAAAATGTTCATTTCCATAACTTGAAGAAAAAAGGACTTTTCAAATTGTTGCACTATGAGTTGTTATAGGTGGTGCACTTAAAGCGTAATGTTCTTATGGGTTTACAAGTAATAAGAATGTTTACAAGTTTAGCCGCAGAAGCGCTGGTAGCGAAAGCAATTCAGTACGAAACTTGCCGTCGTGACGCCTGCCGGCTAATATTTTATAGCGTCGCGCAACCCTTAGCAATCAGCAAAAACTGACTTAGCAAATACAACGTGATTTGTGAAGTTATATGTGCACCCTCAGCTCGTTATCGGTTTTACAATCTAGAGGTGTTAAGTGTAACCTCCTTTTGGCTAATTTACGTTCGAAACCCAAATGGAATAGCTTTTCAAATTGGTAAACAAACTTTATTAACTTTTTTTTCTGATTTTAATTGAACTGTCTAGTCATTAAGTTGATAATTAAATAACTTTGCAAGTCTCAGAAGGAAATCTGTTACACTGCTTCTTATTTAAACACTTCAATCAGAATTTTTGCATGTTTTTAGTTTTCAACTTTGTGTAGAAAGAACTTTTTGTTTTATATAGTAGTTTTGTATATTATGTTAATTGAATTAATGAAGTTATACCTCACCGTTCAATTACAAAAACTGAGGAAATTAAATATTTACATGCTGCTCCTAAACAATAAATTAATAGCTTGAACAAATAAATAATTAATTGAGTTTAAATTTTGTAAATAACTTGATCCAATTAGTCTCTTGTTTGAAATGAAATAATTCTGAAATGTTTTGCAAATATACTTAAAGAATAGTAGAACTTGTATATAATTATAAAATTTTCTCCTTCTCGAGAAAATACAGATACAATATGTAAATTTAAAATTATTATTTAACAAATAATACTCAGAGTTTTAAAAAAATTGTATAAATAAGTTCCCATATAAATATTTCCGTAAAATAAAAATAATCACAAAATGTTTAAAAATATTCTTTGCTTATAAATTAAATGTTCTTTTTATGATTGTAATTTTTTATTAATATAAATTAAAAATTGATTAAAAAAGAAACGGAACAATTTTCTTTTACTGTATTAAAATTGCTACATTGTCAGAATAATATCGTGCTCTCTTCTCGTTTCAAGTTTTTCTACTATTCTATAGAATCCAATTTCTACTTGTATTCTTTTTTATACTTTATAATTTTGTTTTTAATTGACTCCAAGTATTTATATTATTTAACCACACAGCTTATAAAAGTTTGAAACTAAACATACATTTTTTTTGCTTTTCTTTTAAAACTTAAAACCTTTTTTTATTCAATTTAACAATTATTGCTTTTAATTCAAAACTTGAATTTGAATATTTGGGTACTTTAAGTTATTAATATGTGTATTTAAAATAACAGCATAACGTGAGCTCATATTAGTTCGACACTTTAATAATAATAATTGTATAAAGTATTAACGCGTGCTCAGATTACGAACTAATTTTTAGTTTAAGAACTGGAAAATTTTGAAAATAAAAGCTTGAGGTTGCGCAGTATGATTAGATTATTTATTTAGGAATTTTGCAATCAAATGCACACATTGTATAATGTAAACAAATGGGTGCCTATATAAATTATACGGATCGAAATTAATACTGCAGGAAGAAATGTTTTTGTATTGTAAATATTTCAAGTTTTTTGTAATTTTGCAGCAATTTCAGATTAAAACAGATAATTAATAAATTGAAAGCTGTTTTAAAAATTACTATCACGTACCAATGAATATTACGTATGTAATCAATATTCAATAAATTGACATACCTACTTTACTTGTGTGATCTACCAAATGAAATATTTACGTATCACTAAATAATTAACAACATTAATGAATAATAAAATAAACGGTCTAATTTAACTTCTGTAACCTGAATCAATATTCCTTATTTGAAATATGTATTATGTGGGAAGTGGTTTACAAACAGCTAATAATTGAAACCATTACAATAATTAAAATTAAAAAGTGATAAAATTAAAAATTATATTTTCAATTTAAACAAAATTGTTGTTAGTCCTGTTACTTTAGAGATTACATTAAAAGCAGATGAAGAGAGAGAGATTTATAAAACGCTTTATTGAAAATTTTTACATTTCAAGTATTTTGTTTTCTTATAGAATGGAATTTCTAATAAGAATTTTTTAGGAATATAATTTTCACACTTACTCTCTTATTCATGTACCCACCTAAATACAAAATAATGTTTCCTGTGAGGAGTGCTTATTAGTTTTACGAATGTACTTTAAAATTTTAGTGTTTTTTTGCGTTTGCATTATTTATATTTTGGTTTAAGAGGAAAACATTTTTGACTTAGTGATTTTAATTCTTGTGCTTTTTATAAAGTAAAATTGCTATCAAATTATTTTATTATTAAATTACGCACATTAACTTTACAAGTTAATGAACAAACCATACTTGTATCTACCTAACAAATTTGTCAAGTCTATTGTAATAATGTGAAATTATATTTACCTCACGAACACCTAGGTTTTCAAATTTACTTTCAACGGGAAAATTCAACGTCTAAAAGCAAAGCTTTCAATTAGTAAAATAATAGATAACAAATAAATATCAATTATGTATATAAATATTTTTTTATCTGAAGCTTTTTAAAGAAATGTTTATATTGAAATTTACAATAAAAAAAATGCTTTCCTAAGTATATGTAGACTAAATCGTTTGTTTACATTTATCAACGTAATAATCTAAAAGCCTACAAACGTTCAAGGAATGAAGGAAAATAAAAATCAAAAATATGACTATGAATATCATTTTATAAAAAATTCTAAACCCTAGTAAATCTGTTAACTTTGTAAATTTTCATTTTATTATTTCTTGCTTTGATAATATTTTGTAATTAAGATAAAAACGTCAGTGTTTATAGTGGAAAAACAGAATTTTCAATTAAATTGGATCACTTTATAGCAGTAATTGGTAGAATTTGAAAATGTTGTTTACAAAAAAAACTTTTAATAATGTTACAAAGGTTATGAAATAACAAATTACTTTCTCCTTATGGCATTTCTGATATAGTAATGTGTATATACGTATTGTAAATAAAGTAGTAAAATGTAATTTTTCGTTTCATTTTATGTTTGTGATAAAAATTGACGGTTCTTTTTTTATAAATGGTTCTTATAAATTATTAATATCAACTACATTCAATATTTCAAAGTGCTTTTTTTTCATTTTCTGTTTAATTTCAAATAAACTTTTTTTTATTAAAAGTTGATCTAATATTTTGCAAGTTGATTAATAATTTTATATAATATTAAATTGTAGTATTTATATTATTGCCTTGACATATCATTTTTACATGGTTCTATATCTCTCCACGGTATTTCACTAAACTGCTGCCGATCACGATATATAATAAAAAAGCTGTTATCGCATTCGTTAAAATTAATTAAATAAAACTTACGATGTTGATAAATAACTAATTTTACAAAATATAAAAGTGTCAATAGTTACGATGCTACTATAGAAATAATAAAGTATGTAAATAACAGAGATTCGCCAGTTAAAAATAAGAACAAAATAAAATTTAAATTACTTTATTTCCTTCCTTGGGGCATCTTCTATGTGAAATTGCACGTAAAGTTAGTTTAGTTGCAAACAATCTACTGTGACATGTTTTTTTGGCAAAAATTTTTAAAGCATAGTGGTCCTAAATATTAAATAACTTAGGAGTGAATGCAAGAATTCCAAAAAATCGTATGTACCGTAAAATTAAAAATATTGTGCAATTGATTGGAACAGGCGAATACTTACAAAAATTAATCCAAAAATGAGTGGAAACAAGTAATTTTTCCAGGTGAAAGTAGGTTTAATCCGTGGAAGTTGAATGGCATTTATTACAGAAGGCGAGGAACTGATGAGCGATATAAAGATCAATGCATTTAAAGAATGTTGAAAAAATCAAGTGGACAATTAGATTGGGGTGCTTTTCTTTTTATGAATTGTGAAAGCAAAGCCCTAGACTATGGATGTATAATTAAAAGGTGTGCTTACAACGCTTATTGAGTAGGACGCGAATTTTGTCATATTGCGAGACAGAGATAGTATAACAACTTATTGCACGTGATGCAAAATTGCAGTGGCGCGCAGTGCACATTTTTGCACTTTAAAGAAAATACGTCAAGTTTCTTTAATATTATTTTTATTAATCTAAGAATAATAATTATTATTAAACAATTAACAACGACGATTTGTTGTTGTTGACATTTATATGCGTTATAAACATAGCTCTTCAGTTTACCTCTTTAATTATACATTTGTGCCTTAGGCTATAAGATAATTAAAAAAAAAATTAGCAGTCATTCAATGCTAAACACCAATCAAAAAGTTTAAAGTTTTAAGACGATTCTACCTTGCGGTATTTAGCCAAATGGATCATTAGTCATTTTTTGCTCTTATTCACATAATTATTTACTAAAATAATTTTACTTAAAAGATGTAAAATAATCAAATATTTTTAAACATAGAAAGCTATTTGAGGGGTCCAATTCATATTGAAATTGATAATTTATAAATTATATTATTTGTGCAATCATGTGGATGTACTTAATTATTAATAACCTTTTAATTTTAAAAGTTGAAATTGCAAATTTTAAACGATAAATTTGAACTAATTTAGAAAATATGATTCCTAATGCAATTTTCATGATAGCCATATTAAATTTAAATTTTTAATAATAATTAAAAAATTAATAAAAGGAGTACTTACGTAAAAGTTTCTATCAATAGATGAAGTGCTGCTCTTGTAACAGCCAAAAAAAAAATAATAATACAATTTTAAGGGTTGCAAGAAAAATCGCCGAGTTTTTGTTAAAAATTTGGCAACATTTTTATTATATGAACTTTTCACTGCCATTTTTTAAATTACAGATTAAATGGCAAATTAAAAAAACTGATTACAGATTTAATAGTTATCAATGGTGAAATTTTTTTTTCCTTGGAATTGGTGCGTTTAATAATAATACCGTTAAGCGTGAAAAGTTACATGAAGTGATGCTAGAATGGGCTATACCAACAACAACCGAGGCAATTGTTGAAGACGACAATAAAATAATTGAGTGCATCGATGAGGATCTGTATAAATGAAACAAATGAGTTTACAATCAGTAAATTAGCAAAGTACGGCAAGAAGTTGCGCTATCAGCGACTTTATTTAATCTGATGATCGAGAGTACTGTGAGATAATTAGAGTCAGGAGGAACGACATCAACGAAAGAATGCAAATATTGATATAGTAGTAGATTAAGGCAAAACATGATACCGAATGTCAAGTGACGAGAATGATGTTGAAGATTAATGAAAACAAAATATGAAATTCAAGATGAAGGACTACACACGACATACTGGTTTAGAAGTTGTAAGTCTGAAAGAGGTTTGACATGTTTGAAGTATTTTAATATCTGAGGAATTTGGGAAATGCTGAAAAGCAAAAACATATTTTTAAAGACGAGGGTGAAAATGTATAAAATATTTGTCAAAACAGTAGTTGCAAATGCTGTAGAAATACTAAATTTGACTAAACGAGAAAAGAAAAAATTAAGAATATTTAAAATAAAAGTATTAAGAGCTATTATCACTTATCACCGGTTTTATATTCCTGTCAAAATATAATCACTTTCTTTCTGGAAGTCCTCACAATTTGTTTTACGAGGTGGATTATTCTTTTGTTTTCTTTACCCAACAGGCGCGTATGGAATTCGAACCTACAATTGCTTATTCCTAGTCACATAAGTCTTCAAACATGCCATTTTTCTGGTTATTAAGAGCTATTATAGGGTCAAAAAATGAACAAAAAAATATAAAATGAGAGCAAATGGTAAAGTAATGGAAATAATAAGAAATAAAGACATTCTAAAGTACGTAATGTATTAAAAAATTAAATGGTTTGAACATAAATAATAAGGAGAAAATGAGACAGCTCTATAAGACAAACCACAGAGTGAAGATCAAAAGAGACAAGATGTAGAGAAAGAACACGAAAGAGAAGAACAAGAAGAATAATAACACCGAAGTCAAGGTATGCACAAAACTTTAGGATATTGATGAAGAGAAGAAGAGAGTGATCCACCAGAGAAGTGGAACGCAAAGACTTTTAGAAGTAGACATATTCCATAAAGAATGTATTCCTGCTATAACAACATAATATTTGTACTTTTTATGTATAACTTGTTTTACTTATGTTTTGCTTAATCTTTAATTTAAAAATCGGATGTGGCCATGCCCATGACTTTATCATACTTTTATTAAATATTAAAAATAATTTTAATAATAAAATGAAAAATATTTTCCATTAACCAATATGACTCAAAATCTAATCAGCTCTAAGTCTAAATATAAAGATACAAAATACTAACTTTAGTTTTGAAATTCTCATTAGTTTTGAAATATTTAATAAAAATAAATAATAAATAAAGATTTAGAAAAATTGCTTCCATGAACCAATTTTATCCAAAATTTAATCAGTTCTAATTCCTGCCATAAACATAACAAATTTCAACTTTAGTTTTGAAAATCCTTTTAGTTTTAAAATATTAAATAAAGGCTAATATTAAATAATAAAATTTAAAATAATAAAAACAATAGTTTTATAAACAAATTTTAACTAAAATTTAATGGGTTATAAATGTCGACTAAAATATGCGAAATCCTAAATTTAGTTTAGAAATTCGTATTACTTTTCGAAATATTAATTAAAAACTAATACTAAATAATAAAACTTAAAAAAACAATAGTTTTCATAAAACAATTTTAACTAAAATTTAATCAGTTGTAAATCTCAACATAAGTATCCTAAATCCTAAATTTCGTTTTGAAATTCTTATTAGTTTTTGAAATATTAATTAAAAACTAATATTAAATAATAAAATTTAAAAAAATAAAAAAAAATAGTTTCCGTGAATCAATTTTAGCCAAAATCTAATCAGTTCTAAGTCTCAATATAAGGATACAAAATCCAAAATTTTGTTTGAAAATTCCTATTAGTTTTGCTGTAGGTCGCACACAAATTTGACCACACACACACACACACACAGACACACACACACACACACACACACAGACATTTTTGAAATGGTCTTATTTTACTCAGGGACCTCAAAAGTGTAAATCCATCAAAATCTCAAATTTTTTTCTGCACGAAAACAATACTTTCTCATATTACATATGATAAAGTAAAAACGGCGTGTGAAAATGAAAAAGTGCTTATTCAATATTTTTATTCAAATAGGTAAGTACTGGCAATAAATAAACCAATCGATATAGCAGGCTTTAATTGCACTAATTACAAGTAGTATACCACAATAATTTTTTTCTATGAGATCTAATTAAATCAAAATATAGTGCTTATCAAAATTCAAAAATATTATTAGTAATAATCAATTGCATACATGGCATATACATTTTATAACATTGTAGAGCTTTAATTAATAAGCTATTAATTATATTAAATTCAGAAAACAATTTAAAATAAATTAAGTTAATTTGTTAAACCATAATGTACTACTAAATTTAAAATAACAATCGTATAAGTTTCGTTTTATTTACTTAATCCAATTAATGATACTTTATTCGTTAGGTCAATGCTTTTCGTTTTATTGGTTTGATGCAATGAGTGATGTTATAAATACATTGGAAACATTTTTACAAGAACATTCGACTCTTTTAGTTGGAAATAAAATAAATAAAAAAATAAAAAAAATCACTGTGTACTTTAAACTTGACTATTTTAAAGTAATTTTTTTTAAATAATTACTTTTTTATTATAAGTTAGGTACTTTTTTTACGTGAGCGTAGATATATATCTTGAAATTTTATATTTGAATAGGTTTCAGCATAATTCCCGTTTTGGAATTTTTATAAAATTTTATCCATAATAAAGCACTTCAATATTACGCAAAGCTTAATTTATTACTTTTATTATAAAGTTTAAAAGAAAAATATAGTTTGCCATTAATTTTTCTCAAATGTAAAGATTCCATCTAAGGTTCTAGATTTAATCAATATTTAAATTGACCTACTTTTACAAATAATTAATAATCATCTCATTATTTTTAGGAAACGCAACGACGTTACTTAAAAATAAGGCCTTCGCATTAATTTCTGTAAAAATAAGGAATTTATTTATTAATGATGCAATTTCCTTTAAGTTATGAATTTCGTTGCTAGTGCTTGCTTTAATTTCATTTTTAATTAGTTTCGGTAATTGAACTAAAAAACATCAAGTAAACCACATAATAATATTATACCGTATAATACGATAAAAAGTAATAAAATGAATAATTAGGGAAGTAAGTACATAATTGGAACAATATAACCAAATGTAAAAATAAGTAATCAATTACGAAATGAAGTTATACAATTTGAACATTATAATAAAATGAAAACTTTTGTTAAAAATTTATAATAAATCTATTGTTTAGTAGTTTTTTTCTTTTTTTGTAAATTAGTCAATAATATTCTTTAGTAATATTACTACCAACATAAACATTTATTATTAACAATTAAAAAAAATGAACAATAAGCATACATTTTTTTGATCAATAATTTTTTAGTATTAACCGCTGTTGCCAAGAAAAACTAAACCAAAACCTGGATAAATGTTTATAATATTCACAAATTAACAATTGTTTACAAAACTATTTTTTGATTTAAAATTTTGCATGCTTATGTATGTAACCTTAAAATTGTTTATCAATAAATTGTACACCTTCATTATAAATTTATTTAAACCATAGCAAGTAATTTTCAGTTGCTATAAACATCAATCAGATGTTGCATCAATAAGTTTCTGTCAGCTTTCAATTTATATATTTTCCCGGGTCTCCATTTTCTCTAATATAAATTAAATCATCCTACATTTTTTAAAAACGGAGTAACCTTGACGGGCTTGCAAGATCTTGAAAACGCATTTGGTTGCACATTTACTGTTAACAATATTTCTTCTTCGTCTTCTTCACATCAGAAATTAGGCCTTAAGGCCTGTTCCGACTTCCTATTGCCTTCTTTTTCGGGGTCTTCCCTAGTCTCTCTTTCCGTTGGGACGGTATTGATGTGCAAGCTTCAGCGAGAGTTAATTAACCCTGATTGCGATTTTCTCCATTCTTTTTGTGAATTATGAAAGATAATTATGTCATATACACATAAAAAAAATAAAAATTTGCAGATGGTCCACAAATTAGATTAAAAAACGCCTTTAAAAATTAATTTGGATTGCAATTTTATCATTGGCTCTTTTGAACTGTAACCTCTCCCACCAAAATTAAAATAGGTTGTGGTGACAGTAAATATACCAGAATTTTGGTTTTACAACGAATTATGAATGATAATGGTGTAATTAGCGAATAAAAAAATTTAATTTGTGATCGGACAATAAATTTTCGAAAAAAAATCACTTTTTGTGTGAATTCGACTCTTAATGTAGTTGCGCTATCAAAACCCACTCTCCGCACCGTACGCGACCTTTCGGGTCGCTTTGGGCGCTATGAGCGGTTTTGACACGCGCTTTACTTACTAAAAACATCCCCCGAGTAGCTCCAACTCGAAAAGTATGGAAGTTGACGCGACGGATCTCAGAGAGCGACTAGTATCTCTCCACCACAAGTCACAGTCAACCCAGGCACAGCACACGTATCGTCTACAGAATGTTTTCCATATTTGACATTGTATTACTCAATAATACACTTACATATATTTAGTATTATGGGAAATTGCAATTTTAAAAAATAAATTCATCCTGCCTTTAAAGTTCTTGTATTTTTCTGTTTTTTTGTTTAGTTGAACCATTTCTATAGGAAAAAGTGTACTTTCGAGTCAGGGTTAGTTAACTCATGCCTAAGCTTCGGCCATCGCTGATCGTCTATCCGGTCTACGTGGTCTTCAGTGGGACAAACAATATTTATTACGTTTTAATTTTTAGGTTTAGAAAACGGTCGCGGCCTAGCGCTTAAGTGTGTTAACTTGACCACCCCGGTTTAAATCCTGGCGGGATGAGAAAATTGCTCTGACCGTCTTCCGCGCCAACACATTCGACAAGCAAGGTGTATACTGCTAGAACCTCTCAGGAGAACCAAACCAACTCTTTAGAAAGAGGTTTGGGGGAACTGAAGAGGCCTATGTGCCTCTGGAATGGACAAATGCAGGCTGATAATGAAGATGAAGAATCTCTCCAGAATCAAATCACAATTAATGAGCGCTTTACATTGGCCTGTGTAGTCATAATTTCCCCAAAATTTTGCCATGCTAGCCACTTGATCGATCGAAATCGATTGAAAGCCGTCGTAGGTTTTTCATTAACAATGCATTGCTCAGTATGAGCAAAAATTAGGGGCGTCAGCTAAAGTATATAAAAGTTAAGGGCGGGTAGGGTTTTAAAGGCGAAAAATATGCATATTTTCATGTTTTTTTTTTGGAGATATGATTAATGTTATTTTATTTATTTTATATGCACATTATAGTATGGCATTTGAGTTATCTTTGAAAAATTTTTCTATTAAAAATATTAATAAATAAGTCCGTGACAGCGAATCTTCGCAGGCGCCTTGAAAAAAAGTTGTTATACGGTGAACACCATAACTCATTACCGAATTATCTGAAACAAAAAAATCAAAATGCGTTTAACAGGTGATATGTTTCCCTAGGTAGTCACGAAGAGTTTTTTTATTTTTTTTTATTTTTTTAGTTTTGGCAGCATTTGGAAGTGAAAAACGCGATTTTCCCGAAAAATTTCGGTGAATTTGTTATTATAAAATGGAAAAAAATCGTTTAAATAAAAAAAACTCTCCGTGATTACCTGTTGATTTATGTGTAGAAATAATGTTTAAAAATTCAAAAAGATCGGTCAAGTAGATTTTGAGTTATAATGTTCACCAACTTCAAAAATGACGTTTGCGAGAAAATCGATTTAAAGTTACTCGAGCATCCAAAATTAAGCATCAATAAACGGGTATAATATAATTTTTTATACATACACAGAATCATCAATGATAACTCCGTACAATGAAACACTGTCATTGAGGATGTCCAAAAAGCCCCAGTCAGTAGAATATGCCTGAAAAAATGTCTCGATCCATTTTTCATAATTAATTTTTTAGTCGAACATGAGGACCAGTCGCTTGAAACGCTGTATCTTCATTATTTTTGCTCCGATTCACTTGAAATTTTGACACAATACTCTCGACATGTTGTACATTCAGAAAAAAATTTAAAAATTGCAAACGAAAAGTTTTAAAACCCTACCCGCTCTTAAGGGAGGAAGGGTAATTTAAATCACTACAGTATACAAATTTGGTTGACATATTCTCAATTCCTTATCAGAACAAACATAAAAAAAAATTAAAAACAAAGAAAGTAACATTAGCAAATAGCTGAAGACCCTGAGGAGAAATGCTTCCGGTAGCAAATTTCACGTCGCCACGAAGAATGCAGGCTGATGAAGAAGAAACGGTTTTAGTATTGAACGCAATCAAGCGAACAAATATACAAATATATCCGGTGCTTATTCTTAATTCAATAAAATTAAAAAAAACCAGACTCCGTAAAAAGTAAACTAAAAAGATTTAACAAGAAGACTTAGGAACATACATAGTAGAAATCCATTATCCTTAAATTAAAATAGTGATTGTTATTATCCGTCTTGAGCCTGCCAATTAAAAGGTGAATATGATAATTAATTTCAGACGGATGCATCAGATTATTATGCCTATTTACCTATACATAGAGAAATTGTATGTAAAAACACATTTATGCAAATTCCTGCTTCCCTAATTAATTTAGAGAAAAAATGAAAGGGATGAAAATTACGAAGAAATATTAACTACGATTGATGAGAGTATTAGATTTCATCTAACTTTTACTCAATTAAAAAAACATAACCCTGTTTTTGCTGTCGCGCAGTCGGGTAAAAAGGTAATAAAATATAAAGGCGTCAAATTTTTCATTCCATAAGTGTTTGACGAATAGTTTTGATTTGCGGGTCTAAATTTTAATTAATTATTTTTAAGAATTAATTCTGAATAAACTATCTAGGTATCGTCAAGTTCTTTTACGTTGTTCTAGATAGGTATATGAATAATAATAATAGGTATTAATCAATATAATAACACCTATTTTGAAACAAATCAAAATTTTATTTTTGCTGTTAGTTAAGTCACTTAAATATGTAAGGTAAGAAATATTTTGTTTTGTTTGGTGATTTTAGTCATATTTAATTAAAAAAAAGTTAATTTGACAAATCTTCAAATTCTAGTTTCTAATATACCCAATGCTCGAATGTTCCTATAGGTAAATTTAATTTTTTTTATTGTTTAGTTGCACGCACAGAGATTTCAAGTTTGGTGGTGACTCGCACTTACTTTAATCTTAGTAAAATTTAGAAAATAAATTATATAATATATGAACAAATTCCCAATCACTGGTAAATGCTTTTATTCTATTTGTCAACAAGTAATATATAACTTTCGCTTTTGTAATAAATAATAAAGTAAAATGAAGTAAAATATAATTAGTATGTTTTGGCAATAATTGGTTGTAATACATACATATAATAACTTAATAGAATTGTTTATAATAATTATTGTAAATTTTCTAATATAATTATAGTAATGATCATAATGCTGTTTTAAAGTATGAAGAAAACGTTTTCAAGATATCATTTATATTTTAGCAAATTTTCGATTATAATTATTAAAATATTGATTTTATAGGAATAAATTTTTAATGCATTGTTTTACGATGTAACGGTAAAATTTAACACTTTATTTTAATTGGGCGTGGAACGTTTATAAGATATAAAATTGATAAATAATGTTTCATGGTAAAAGCGATCGTTTATATTTTTTTAGAAACTGTTACATTATCTCCGAGATTCAAAAACAACCCTTTCTACTTTGATTTACTTATCCTATTATTAAATTATGATTAATTACTAATTAAAAGGTAATGCAATATTCGTGTTTATATTGTTGGTTGTATAATATAATATAACCATGCAATTATGAACTCATTCATTGTTTTAGTAACCTACTTTAAATTAAAAAAAAACTGTATAGGTAGATATTAATAATAAAATGTTTCGCAAAAGTTACCATGTCGTTAAATTATTTTAAAACTTTTTAACCACTTTCTTCCTGAAGCTAAAAATTGTTATAATGATGTTATTTAGAGAAGAAGCGACTGAATTTGCAAAGTAAATAAAATGTGGGTATATTTTTGTACCGGGTTTTTGGTTTATACATATTTAATAAACTTTAATAAATATCTTTGTCAGATTGTTTGTCTCACGATACAATAACAAATAAATTAATAGTGCAATGCTCAGAGATTTTAGTTATGCGAGATCAAAATTTTGCATAAATATCTAATTTTGTTAACAACAAACAAATTACTAAAATAAATAAAGAAAAAATTGTTTCTCTTCAGAAAAATTTCTAAATGATAATTCAAAAGCTGCGGTATGACTTTTGGGGGAAAAAAATTTGTATACATGAGAAGTGAGAAAACCTTAAAATACAACGTTTTATAAATTTTGATGTATATAATTTTTTCGATGCGTCATACACGAGTTAAAATGATTACAACAATAAAGTTTTGGAATTTTTTCACTAAGTTGTATTTCAAAATTACGTTAAAAATGGCAAAATTGTTGAAAGAAAATTACAAAAAGTTGAAAAAAAGAATATTCGAGTAAGGCGTCTGATTATTTTCGGTATTACTTGTAGCTACTGGCTTTCGCTACTACTGACTGCATGCTGACTGACTGCATGCGATTATTATAACCGCCTTGGAATGTTTTTTTATATTTTTGTCATAACTAAAGGCGATGGCCTAATATATTACATTATAAAATTATATATTTCTTTGTTTTCAATTTAAATGATGATAACTATGTGGGTATGTATTTTGCAAGGATATTTCAAGAAACAAAATTTTCCATGAATGGGTTATTTTATTAAAACTTTATAATCAATGGTTATAGGAAGTTTTAGTTTATAGTAACAATGTCGGCAATTAAAGTAGAAAGCGTTTTTGAATATTTTACGGTTTTAATTTTTCAGTAAAAACTTGAATAGAAATTATTAAATTAATATCTGACGAATATTTAAAAATGTAACACAAAATATCCTAGACATTAATATGTTAGACGCCAAAAAGCCCGAATCGATAAACATACGTTTCGATGAATATCTCATACCCTTATTTACAATAGACTACAGTACTATTTTGTTTTTGCACAACTACCATTTGTTTCATGTAAATATCGTCACAACTTCAACACAACAACGTTAAATGAACGAGCAGATTTTAATAGTCTTTTACGTAGTTTGTAAACAAACTTTGTTATTAACGTCAAAAATAATATTTTCTTTCATAGTTTAAAGTGGAAAGCTTTTTAAACTTTCCTTTTATCTATATATCTATCTATCAATTAGTTTTGTGTTTGTTGTGTTTTTGTATCATTAAAATAAAATTTGCTGTAGAAGAGAAAATTACTGAATTGATTTTAAAGTTCTAGGTACAGAAATAGAATTTAATTGATTATCAACATAGTATGTGTATCACAATGCGTATAACCATTTTAACTTTTGTCTCCGGTTAGATAATCCAGATTTAAATTATTTAGTCGCCTCTATAGATAAGTCTGCCTAAGCAAAATAATGTAAATTAGTTGCCTTTGATTCTAAAACCTAATTTACTTTAATATTTAGTCAAGTAACATCATCTTTTATTACCGAGTCTCTGTTTATTTTGGGTTATGATTTTTAAATTCCTTATAGTAATTCTATCTTATCATTGGCCGTTTTACAATTCTAGGTGCTATTTAATATATAGGTAGGAAATTCGCATATCTAACACGAAATATTTTTACACTGTTGCGTGCTTCTATGTTATTTGATATCTTTAATTTATGCTTTAATAATTAAATAAAAAAGAGATAAAATTTAAAAAAGTTCCTAATTAATTATGACATTTATTCACATTGCTATATTAAAAATGTCAATGTGATATTATTTTTATATTTAACTTTTGAATGTCTTGCTTTGGAACATAAAAGACTAAATTAAAAATATTAAAATTAATAGTGCTATAAAATTTCAAATTGATATAGTAAGGCAAATTATGATTAATTACATAATATTTATATTTACAATACATTCTTTTATATTACGCATTTAGGAGAATAATTATTGGCAAAGTTTTTCATTTAGAATATTGAATTCTTTGCAAAATGAAAAATGGGTTCGTTAATCTGGTGCGGAAAATGTAAATGAAGCGAAATTGTAAATCTGTTTTTAAGTTTATTACAGCAACAAACTCTTGTTAGTATTTTCAGTTTACCCGCTTCCAACAATAATTATCGTGGGGCGTCATGGTTTCTGGAGTATTGATAAATCAAGTTACTTAAAAAACATACCTAAACCATATCCCGAATTATAAACTTTTTTTGATTGATGGATTACCACGTTAATGTGAAACCATTGTAAGTTGACAACCTATTAAATTTTTAAAAAAATCTAATTTATAATAAGTCGATTAACTTTCTAAAAATTTTAAATTGATTATGATTAATTAATGAGTTGAAATATTTTGCTTAGATTAAAAAATGATTTTATTAAAAATACAGTCTATAGACGGTTGCTATAATTAGGTACTTTTTCTCGTTAACGATTGGGACTTTTGCTCGTTTTAGGCACTTAAATTCCTTTACATCGTATAAATAATACAACAGAAGTCAACAATATTTGTGTCAATTATCAAATTTGAATGTAATTTTTATTTATCTAGAATAATATACTGCTTTGATAACACATTATTTCCAATTCAAATTTCAGTTTCCTCGTTTCAAAATTTATTTGAGTTTTGAATGTTTTAAACAACTTCGTTTGGAAAGCTTTAATAAACTCGTACTGCAAATAAATCTAAAAGAATCGATTTTAACAAGAGATTAATGTAGGTAAATTATTGGTTAAAGTAAACATGACATATTAAGTTAGGAGTTATTTATTGATGATACAATCATTTGTTAAATTTTGAAATTCGATATCAAATTACTGTGCTATAATATAGTAAGTGGGGTATCCTCATTATAAAGATACATATTTCAAATTAAAGGTTTAAAATATTGATAAATTGAATAATATAATAATAGGTATTCTATAGTAACCAGAACTACCTAGTTTAAATAGTTGTATCGAATAAAATATATAGGTATATAGGCACACAAATGAAAGAAAATAGTTTCCGCTAATTGGCTATTTTTATTATAAATCATCTATTAATGACATGGAACGCAATCTATGCTATACCGTTGCGTGACAAGAGTTGTGAGAACAAATACAATGACGGTTTATAAACACACACATTTTAATAGTGTTTAAGTTAATAAAAATAATCTAATCAAAATCAAAAGATATATAAGGAAACCAACAGAAATATGTATAATAAAATAATAATTAATATTTTTTAATTATACCAAATATTTTAGCTAAAAGATTACACTATTTTTTAGGGTTTAAAATGAGATAAAAACTTAAAAAAGTTTTTGCAACACACATTTAAAATGCACATGTTTTGGTAGTCAAAATAAATCTTTACTCATATCCTATAGTATATGTGTATTTAGTATTTCCTATATGTGTTTAAAATTACAAAACAATATTTAATATATTGTACATTATGTATACTCGTGTATTAATTAGCCTTTGATCACAATATCCTTTCCCGGAAGATAATTGCGCAATATGTATTTAATTTCATGATCTATCAAGCTCTGTTCTCAGTTCATCCAAAGTGATGTACTTGTTAAAGCTAACTATGCTATGAAAAATGCATCATACAATGAGTAAATCAAGTTTGAGTACTTTTGTTTGATGGTGTAAAGTCCACCTAGTGCTCAGGATATTGTTTCAGACCAGTAGCCAACACTTTTTATAGACAGCGCGATTAATTGCAGTTATCTTGGTTCACATATTTTATGCTTTGTCATATGACATCTTTTTATATTTCTTATCTATCAACTGATTAAGAAACATGATTTTGTAAAGTCACAATTTGTCATGAAAATTATGAAAATAGTATATAGCCAATGTGGTTCTCATAAATAAATTTTGTATGATAAATTGTATATAGAAATTATATAATTATTAACCTCTGAAATTAATAATAAATTAAAATTTTTTTAAATTAAAAGGATATTATTAATAAACGTCTGATGACAGCAGTAACCATTGCTGAAAGCTTACAAATTATATTTCGTTTTATTGTTTATTTAACCTTTTAATTTTAAAAAATTTTAATCTAAATTGAATATATATATCATACCAACTCTACCAACTTGTGACTAACCAACTTGCACGAATGCTGATATTTTTAAGTAGAAAAACAAAATTTAGACTTAAGGAATTCGTTTGGTTGAAATTTGTCTAAATAATTTTATAAATTCTCAATACTTTGCCGAAGTTTATTGGTTAAATAGATAGGTACGTCTTTGCTTCATTTTTATGTATTTGTTAAGTTAAAATATATTTTATTTTGATGGTTTAGCACCACCAAATTAAATTTTATTCAAACGTTAGCAATTTTTAACAATAATAAGAGAAGTTGAAAATTTTAGCTTCGGTTAGTACATATACCACTACTATGAGCATATATTCACAAATTGTAAAAGCAAATTAAAATGTCCAAGAGTTGGAATATAAAAGTTAAAAAATACAAAACTTCTAAAAAGGTATAAAATTATAAATTACTGTAACACAGGTGCGAGAATCTGAAAATAAAAAGTTAATAGTTGCATCGTATCACTTTGCACCAATTAAAATAATAGTGACGCAATAAAATTTTAGTCGTAAAATGGAATTTAAAAAGACACCCTAAGACAAAGTTTTTTTAATTTTTACTTGGACGACCTGCAATGTCAGAACACATCTATATGGTAATAATAGATAAAGTTTATCTAATATAAATATTATTTAATTTAATTCATTACAACATATTGCAAAATTAAACCAGCTGTTGCAATCAAATATTTGTTTATATTCATCGAATCAATTATTAATAATAATCGTAAATATCAGAATTATGAGTAAGTTTGTACCTACATTAAAAATATGAGCCAAAACCATCTTAGCTCACCAGTGTGTAAATAAAGTTACCCAAAATCCGCCTGTCTACTAAAAATACTTATTTAACAAATAAGATGCAAAATTAAGTATTTTATATAAAATTTCTGAGATTTTAAATTTGCAGCTAAAGTTAACAATATAACTTTTTCTTGAAAGTCAAATTTTAACGCACGTTTGTATAGATTTGCTCGAAGTCCTACAAAAAAATGTTGAATACAAAGTTAAATGGAATATCCCCAAGGTAAGAATTAACCAAGTTATAGTTATTTCGTACTTAAAAAGAACGCTTTGTGAAAATGGAAATTGTAAATTTAATTATTTAAATTCAATTTTGACAAAAAAATTATTTATTATTTTTAGTAGCTTTTGAGAAGATAAATGAAGTGACACAAATATTATTTTCAATAAAAATAATTAATTACCAAAATAAGTTTTTTAAGTTTCTTTCAAATGAGACCAAGTTTGTTAGTTTATTTTAAATACAGGTTTTTTTGAATACGGATTAATTTATTAAAAAAATTAGATGGGTACAGCAAAAAAATCCAGAAGAACTTTTGTTTTTGAATAAATTTGAGAAAAAGGGAAAACACATTGTTTTGAAATTTTAAATAGCGCCCTTCATTACGATACCTTCATCATTTTAATAGATAAAAAATTCTTGTTTTCCGCGATACAAAAATTTGATCAGTTAATGAAGTTAGAAGTAAAAATTGAAAGATTAAACAGGAAATAATTTTATTCGGAAATTATACATTTAGCAGATGACATTTCACTGCATGGGTAGATACGATCGTGCACATATTTATTTTATGTACTGGGAAAAGGACAAATTTCAGGTGTACTTTGAGAATAAAATGAATGTTTATTTAATTAATTCACAAGTTGTTAGAGTAGTTATTTATCAACCATCTCATGCATAAATCACAGCAATTAATTCAACTGAGCTTAGCCGCAGCAAATACAATTTTTTAAACAAATAAGATTATAATAAGTTTTTCTAACTTTTATTGATCTTCATGTGTATGCTATACCGATAACGTCTAAAAGGACAGAACAATATAGTCTATAGATTTAATTTTGTAAAAGTATTCATTTAATTTAAACATTCCTTTTTAATGGGTTACTTTGTTTTAAAATTATAATTCTTAATCAAAGGTTTAGCGACGTTAGCAATAAATATCTCAATTCTATTTTTTAAACTTAATTTTATTTTCTATTTTTAGTGATTTTTAAGTGAAAATTAAAACTTTTTTTTAAATACTGATTGTTTATTACTGTGTTAGTAATAGAAAAACAAAATTTAAGACGTAGGTAAACTACAAAAAAAAGTTAAAATGCTTTTCGATTTAAAGCAGTCATTTCCAACCTGTTTTGCCAGTAACGCAAAATTTTAAAACACATAATTTGAATATTTTGTATTTCTTCTTGAAACGCCATTCGAGTTTCAATTTTTAATATTAGAATAATAATAATCGTAGGTCACAAGAACTCAAGTGTTTGTTTATTTTAAATTTAAAACATTTCTAAGTGTTAGAAATTTTTTGAAATTGAAACTTATTTTGATCATTTCATAGTCGCCATTTTGTACTTTTAGTTTTATAACTTTATATTCATAATTATTGACCTGTAAAACTCCTAGGTAATAATTTCAGGACAAAATTACCGAAAATTGCTTTTTTCTGAGTAGGTAAAACAAAGCAATTAGCGTATAATAAAAGTGAGTAACCTTTTTTATTTTCAGATTGTTTTATATTATGTTTAATCGACCTAAGATTTATGATGCATTTCTATGGCGTATTTAAGTTCAAAGTACGCAAACTTACCGGATTAATTGTTGCACACTTTTTAAATCAATTTTATTGCTAAGTTTCCGAAAACGGCTTGAGCGTCTAAATGCACAAGAGAAATAGTATTATAAATATATGCGTGCGTTTCATAGGGGTTTTGTAGCTTAACTACAAAGTAAATACCTAACATAAGCTACTTAATTTATTAATTTATTACTGTTTATAGTTTGAGTAGTTACAATATTCCTTTTTAAGTGGTACTAGCAACAGTAGTGTTTATTAATAACAGCTATTTGATATTTACGTAATATGGACAACACGATTAACAATACACAGGTAAACAAAATACGATATACGATTAACAATAGATAACACAAAAAACTTAAAACAAACAGTAAAATTTATTCCATTATGAAAAGCCAAAAATTTTTTAATAGTAATCGCAGCTTTTTCGTAGGTAGATAGTTCATGATACAATATTATGTTTTTGGGGAACAACAAATTATATATTGAATAAAATTTTTTTAAATTTTTACAAGCTAAGTGAAATTTAAAAAATTTTCAACTTACATTTCTAATCTAAGACACCGTTGTACAATATTGTTTCGCCTTATCAAGGACTCAGTTAAACTATTCGTAAAACGAAAATGAATTAAAATCCATTAATTTCACAAGTTAATAAATTATTTACTATAAATTATATTATGTAATTTAACTGACGATTAAATTCATTTAAATTTAATTTTTAATTTTATTTATTTCGATATTATCAATCAATAAATCAAAGCAATTAACATTTTGAATTTTTAGTATATTCCACATAAGAAACATGTCATGCTACGAAAAAAGTGTGTCCACTACATCCTCATCAGTTATGACATAAATTGTTTACCATTATTAGATTAAAATTTTTACAATTAAAAGGTTAAATAAACAATAAAACGAAGTATTATTCGTAAGCTTTCAGCAATGGTTACTACTGTCATACGGAATATAACGAATACGGAGTATTGTCATTTGATACGATTTCTTGATCCGTAAAGTTTGAAAGATAATCGCGAGTTAAGAAACAACTTACTTAAGAACTCATTAAATAGAAAAAACTTAACCTCAATACGTTATTTGTAACTTAGATGAGTAGGTGGCTGTAGATATTACTTAAACCTTCGATGCCGGTTTTTCTGTTCATACTATTCTTTTCTTTCAGGATCCATATCATTTCACGAAGGAGTCTATTTTTATAATTGGTGACTGATTTGATTAACTTGGCATTTGTAAAGGCATCATTATGTCCATCAATTAAAATATGTTTGGCAATCGCAGTGGTTTCTGGCTTATTACATCTAATACTTGAAACATGTCCACTCATTCGTTTATGAAGCCATTGGTTAGTTTGGCCAATATATACAAGATTACAATCTTAGTATTCCACTTGGATATAAAATCTGACTTTTTCTTGCGGTACAGGGTTTCTTAATTTGGCATATATGTAGTTGTCCAATGTTATTTGTTGATTTGAACGTCATATTAATCTTGTAAGGTTTTAAAACTTTTTTTTAATTTTTCACTTAGTCCTCGAACGTATGGCATAACTGTAAATAGTAGTTGGACTTTGATTGAACATACTTCCATTGTTTCCATTTTCGATGAGGTACTTACTATATCGCAGCTTGTGGCATGGTAAGTGGTGTGCATAGATTTCTTTTTCTTGATGTTGTATACTCCAAAACACGGCCGAAAATTTCTGCTAGAAATGAATACAATTTATTGCTTCTACTATAAAACAAATCCATAGGTTGGCTATCAGTATTCTATACTTCAATAACCTAGCATTGCAGGTAGCTAATTTAAAGTTTTAGTATTTACAAATACATATTATGGAATATACGTTCCACTGATTGCAAATTTCTGTGCAAGTAATTATGATCAAGTGATGATACACACTAACAACATTCCAATTTAACTCTATCAAAGAAAAAATAAAATTTTCTGACAGTTTTAGCGAAAAAAGCCGATAGTGCAAACAGGTCTTTCACATAAATAAATTCACTGTAAATTTTAAGTCCAAGTCCAATTTTTTTAGTTAAATGATTGATAAAAGTAAAGAAAAAATTTTTTTATAAAAATTTTGCTTTGAGCTTTGATAGATGTAAAATATAAAGCATCAAATCTTTAAAGCTTTAAAAGAAAACTTTGATGTCAGAAATTGTCTTCTCTCCGATTGACAAAAAATTCGACTTTATCAACAGCTGATGGCAAACACCGAAGTGTCACTTTTATTGCCTTATGCAGTAAAAACTTGTTTTAACAGTATATTTATTGTTTAAGGCTGATGTATTTAAGTTTAGATAATAAGCGTCTTCAAAACGATTTGAGGAATTAACTTAAAATTGTGACAATATATTTAATTCTAAAACACACTGAGGAACTAGTTTTTAAAAAACAGTTTTCGGAAAACAGATATTTTGCTTATTGTGTACCCCAATGTATATATGCTATATTATTTTTTTTAAATTTAAAGTTAATCTGTTGGCTTCTAATAATTGTAGTCAATTCTTCTTTTTCTCTTGAATACGTTTTCTAGGGATTACACTCTTATCCGAAGTTTTAAGAATTCTAGGCGCCAGTGCCAGCGCTATAAGATCAGTTTTTGCCTTCTTGAAATTTTATAGTAATCACTCAATTATATAACAAGCAATCGCAATAGCATTTTCTGCCTCGAAGCATTGCCCGGAGAACTTGCGTCAATTTGCCTTTCTATGTAATGTTTTGTCAAAGAATAGTAGACATTAGGTAGATATTATGTACATAATGTAAGGTATATACTATGTGAGGTGAATTTAATGACTAGTAGCTACAGTCCGCTAGTACCATTAATCAGCTTTAACCTTTGGAAATTTTGCAACTCCCTTAATAGTTTCCTTGATTTTAAAAGAGGCTAAAACTTCACAAAGTAAACGTCACGTAAAACCTTAGCCTACAGAGAGGTATATTTAAAAGTATTTTTAGCATGCATTGGTTATCGGTTATTAGCTAGAAGTTAGATAGTTTTAAAAACTATCTTTAACTTATCTACTCAGATATTACATCAATTATTACTAATTAACATAATTTCAGGAATTTTTACCAAAACTGAGCTAATGAATATTTAGAATAAGTTTCAAAGCTTGTTTTTAAAAGCTTTTACCAACTCCAACTTTACCCTAGCGTGTATTTTAATTAAGATCCTTGATTTTAGGTCCAAAAGACTCTAATGAACTTTATTTAGATAAATTACAAAGTTTCTCTCTTACCAAAAATTGAAATTTATAATCTAGTTTTGCTAAATAAGTATAGGAAAAGCATTAAAAGCAAATTTACAAATTCTTTAGCAACATTTTCTTTTAAAAAATATTAGAAAATTTTAAATTATTGCTTCGTGCCTACATTTCGTGAGTAGTTAAGAAAAATACTTCCGATATTTAAAGATTAAATAATATTTAATTTATACTTTTATATTGTAGATGGTATAATTCACATTGTGTATCTAAAGCATAATTTAATTCAAAAATAGCAACATATTATAAATTAAACATTTTAAATTTTAATTAAATAAGTATTTAAAAATGCTTAAAAAAGAAACAAAATTTTAAAATGCCTAAAAATAGCAAATGAAAAGTGGCAACTTAGTCTATCAATACGGAAAAGTAAATAAGCGCTTAATTGTCGAGGAGTATGTTTCAAAATGTGAAAACTTGAAATACTTAATATGTATGTGTGTGTGTGGGATCTAAAAATATGTAAAGCTGAATGTTTACTACATGAAACATATTTACTGCTAAAATACCTACCGCAGAATATTAGTTAATAAATATAAAAATTCTTTATTGTACTGCCAACTTTTCAATTAAATTCTAGTTAATTTTAGCTGTCGACATGTTTACTAATTGATGTTAGTTTAGTTTGAAACTTTTAATTTTAAATTCTACTTATAACCATAAAAATATTAAAAATTTTCATAGGGTGATGAAATTTGTAAACATCTTCAAAGACATGCAGAAAATGCAAATAGTTAAAATTAAACTGACATGGTTAATTAATTTTAACATACTTGTATGTAGGTAACGGAGGTAGCAAAAATGTATAAACTAAATTAAGTAAACATAAACATATTTCAAAGTAAACCTACAGGCGGCAAAAGGAAGAGTCATTATTAAAAGCTCAAGCCACTTTAATGACACATAACATCTAAACTGTTTCATCTTTAATAATTACCGAAATAGACCCAGCATCTGCTGGTTTACAAATTCGAAACTTTTAGCCATAGTCTTTAGTGAAATCGGATGATATTACAAGTCAAAAGTTATAGCACATGTGGAAAGTATCACTTAGTTATTGAATAATATACACGCACATCTTGTTTCCGCACTTAACTTAAAAGAATCGCCGAATTTAAGAGCGGTGTTTTTGTAAGTAATATAAAAAACAAGCATAATTTCATTTAAAGATCTAACTCATTTAATTTATAATTATTTAAGTATAATTACCAGAATAAAGATAAAGATAATTTATCTTTAGGATAAATTAGGAACATTATCAAAATTTTACAGATATATTTTACTAACGTGTAAGTTCAGATTTTGCAAGAGAAGGAAACTTCTACATACATACGTTTAAGTTATGCAACAGAATAAATTATACTAACACACGTCGACGCACTGAAAATTATTTATATCATTTTACTTGCAAATTCAATCCCTTTTGATGCATCATAATATAAAAAAAATACGCCGTAAACCTTTGTGTATCTACTGTAATCATTTTTTAATTTCATTGTTAAAAAAAACAGGAAAACAGAAAATTTTATTTACTAATAATCAATAATTATGAAAATTGAAAACTGCATCAGCAACAATCAAGCAACCATCCGTAAACAAGTGAGAAAATAAAATTTAATTAGTAGTTTTGCTTTGATTTCCAACACAAGCTAAAAGCTACTATTATGAAACTGTAATCTTTCTTGTTTAAGTTGATAACTGCTGAGTTGATTTGCTCTACTTAAATTTTTTATCGCAGCACAACTATTTCTATGTAACAATTTTTATTTTTTTTTCTCCCTAAAGTAGTTTTACATTTATAATGTTTTTTTTCATCAAATATTGCCCAATACCGGTAGACGCCTCGAGACTTCATCAAATATCCATTGTAAAATGCTACAGTAATTTCACCACAGTCACAAAAATTTAAATTTTAGTAGGCAAGTTACCTCGCCGGGTAAACTAATTCACCCTATTTGGACCATTTTTCTTGAAAATTATATAAAAAACTCTGCTTTAAATATTTATTTTAATAAACGAAACTGCAAGGCGGTGCCGGCGGCGCCGCCGTGATCATTATTTTAAATTTAATATAATAATAAATTATCCATTATAAATTTACTTTTGTATGGTTATTTATTAAATTAACTATACTTTTAAATTTAAATTAAAATATTTCATAGCAAATATTAATTATTATGTACAATACAAAATAAATCCATTTATTTACTTACAATTAAGTACAACGATAATAATATTATTGCAATGATGCCGTAGCACCGACGCTTTGATGTTTACCTCAAAATTGTTTTGCTCATAATAGAATTGTTTTAATTTAAAAAATAATTTCAAAACCTTTAAATCATGTTTACCTTTAGAAATTACCGATACCTATCTAAATTGCTTTTATATTTTATGCAACATCGAACTGTTTTCCCGTAGTGAAACATCTTTTATACAAAATTCAATACGGTCACGTAGCAAATCGAATTTAGTATTTGTTTGAAACTATAGACTTGAAAAGTTTTACCGAATTTTTATCTTAAGCCACTGATTTTTGATTGTTTTATTAAGGCAGAACAGTTTACCGAATTTCTTTTGTATTTATTTAACTTATTAATTTTTCGTTCATAATTTAAGCGTTATCGATAAAAGTTTTGTTAGGTATTCAAATTTAAATTCCGTTAACAATATAAAAAGTTTATATTGGTGAAAACAACAGTAAATTTAGATTTTAGAAAAGCTAAAACTTAATTGAGTAATTTTTTAGTTTGAGTTCATTTTGAAATATTTAAACACTACGAAATGATTTTATTGTGATTTATTTCAGCATTATTATATAAATTTTTAAATGTAATATAATGCAAATTAAATTAATTCTTATTAATGAATTCGTCCTGCCGTCGTTGTCATTATAGGTTTACAATAATTAATAGGGTTTTGCTCATCACTCTCCAAGTTATTTTCAAGACAAGTATCTTGCAAAATTTTATATTATTTTCTTAGATTGAAATTTGTAAAATACTTCTAGTCATTATTAAATATTTTAATTCAGTGAGGAATATTGAAATATTTATAAATTGGATTTTATAAATAGCACCCTAACTTACGATGAAATGTAAACACTCTTAATGATAAAAATAACTAGAAACGTTAAAAAATATCGTTTAATATTGAGGTATTTTAATTTATTCAAATTAGATTTTTTTTATGTTTTATGTTGTTTACTGACTTAAATTTTTTCAATAAGTTTGCGTGAACGAGCTTCCAAGCCCATTACATTTTCGGTAGACATTATTGTTTAAATGTGCTGCTATACTATAGATTACAGTTGATAATAAAAATATATCGTAAACGAATAATACTCGATGCGCAATATTGTCCATTTATTTAAAAAAATACACTATTTGCTTGATAAAAAGCTCATAAGATTTATCTATAGAGTCCATTAAGGTAAAATATAGAGGGTTCTAAAAAAGAAATATATAAGTCAGTATTTTCAAATAAACTTTATTGTGGGAAAGAAATATTCTTGATACGCTTTTTACAATAAATTCGTTTAGTTCACAATAAATTATCAACAGTTTATTTATTTCATTACGGGGTTTCTTGTTTTTAGAAATAGGTAAATAACACTAAAATTTAATTGTGGGTGCAATAAAATACAACCTTTTCCGGATACGAATGGCCCTCTTTAAGAATAATTTTAACTGGTAGTAATAAAAATCTTTATAAATCCTTTGTAGAAGCGATTCAATTATATGCAAAATGCTTAAAATTATTTAAAAACTCGCGCTTTTGGAGACCATATTTTTTGAATTCTTATACACAGTGCCATTGTCATCGGACTCTTTTGCTATTTAAAAGCTATAAACATCTTATATATTTTTTGTCAAATTGCAAAGATTATTAAAATGACATCGTAGTAGTTCCATTAAGAAGATGATGTTAGTTCTAAGTTCTAAGATCTTCAGTTCTTTCAAGCTCGGGATGAGTAAGAACTACCATCTTTCTTTGGTAGGCAATGGCGAAGCACTGAGATATTCCGCCATTAAAACATTTCTTAAAAATAAAGAAAAGCTTATCGTAGTTCGGAGTCCACGTTAAACAGTAGGCCTTCAGCGCATGCGAAAACACTTCGAACGCACAACATATTATGTATATTATATTATATAGAGGGTCGCGACACTTTTATCGAAATTAAAACGATTGATGATGAAATGTCTTTATACCTTGCAAATGGTTTTGTGTGTGTAGGTAGTAAATAACCAATAAATGAAAAAGAAATAATAATTGAGATACAACATTTTTTATTATAGTAGAACCCTCAGTATGATGGATGGTGACCAATCTTCAATAAAATTATAGTTTCAAAATTAGTTCTACAAATGATAGTTATATCTCGTTGTTATTCACAATTTTATCCTTGATTTTCATCTCCTCAGATCTTTTTTAGTAAATGAAAGCAAACCAACTTACCATTCTCAATAAATAATACAAAACTGCAAACATAATACAAACTGTCGTGGGCAATCTGACCAAAACGTTTTGTAGGCATCCTTTACCCGAATCCTCGAATAAAATTATTATAGCTCATCTGCATATATTGCCAAATGCATTTGTGAACAAATAGGCACCTGTCTACTCATCGCGAATCATTCAACGAATAGCTTTAAAATCTTTTGTACGCGAATGCCAATGTTCATACATATATCGTACTTCTAGTATATTATAAATTTAATTAACTTACCCACATAATATATTATTTATATCTCTCTTGTCGTTTCATCTTGACAAAGTTATCATAACCATTTAACTTTTTAAGTTTTTTTTGCAAATTACTTCTGTGACTTTCTATTGCCTTTCCAGAAAAAATACTCAAAATAAAACCCTTACATTATCGCTATTCGTGATAGATTTCTCTTACAAAATAAATTTGCTAAACTCGACGAACATTCGCCATGCTAAACCGCACATTGCGAGTTTAAAATGCTTGGCAAATCTTCGGCAATGCGTAAACGTTGCCATTATTGATATTAGAATGGCTATAAATAAAAAAGTTAAAATTTGCAATATCCAGAAATTTAAAATTTGACTAGTACTGAAAAAAAGGATTGTAAATAAGGCTTCAGGTTTAATCCGCTGCGTTTACATTAATTTAAAATAAATTTTTCAAGAGACCACATTATACCTCTTTCGAAAGGGACCCCATTTAAATGCGGACGTGGGCTCGCAAGAAATTTTAACTGATGTTCTAATGGAGACTTTATTAGCGCAACTCCGTCTGCAAAGGCCCTTAGGTAACGCGCTACATGCGGGTCGTGTTTGTTTAAATTACAAATGCTAATTTAATTTTTATGAATAAGTATTTGCATACATTTATAATGTAAATTAAACTTTTATAATTTTAATATTTATAAACTAATTGTCAGATAATATAAGAAAACTAATTTAATTAGTGAAAATATTTAGCTACATTTTAATATTCTTAAAGAAAAACGTTTAAAAAAGCATTATAGTAGAAATTTTATCTACTGTGCACATAGGAAATTGTGCTTTTTACTTCGACGTAGTTTCAATATAGGAAGTATATAGTATAGTTTAGGTAATACATAAAGCATGCTATTCATCTTTCAAAGCAATATTATTAAAACTTTTTAAGAGCGGTTTGTATTTACAAAATTGGCTTTTATTAACATGTTATTCAATATTTTACTATTGGTTATAATACATCAAGAAGGTACTCCTATAAATATATGTGAAGCTAAAAAATTTTCATTTTAAGTTTATATAGCCGAAAGTTTTTCTTTTACTTACAAATTTACTAGGTAATATAAAAATATACTGTATTATTTTACTGCATAAAAATTCTAATTCAATTTTCTGTGTTCCGTATTTTTTTATTGAACTTCACCAAGTTTTTCTGATATCGTCGTGCAGCTTATCAAACTTTTTATGGAACTCTTGCGTATAATTTTAATATTTAACTTATGTATAGATTAATTTGTGCAATCAAAATTTAAATTGAATAAGAACAAAAGTGTCAATAAAAGTTTATACTTTATGTAAGTATTTATATAAAAGTATATCTAACAAATGTGGTAATTTTGTTTCAGATATAGAAATGGTATAGAAGCCATTTGCAATAATTCTCTCTACGTGGTTGGCGGTCGTACAACTCTATTAGTGGAATAGAACATTCGAAATCTCTACTCGAAAGCGTTTCGCCTACAAATTATGGAACAATGACTATTTCAGCAATGGTTCAGAATTGGTAGTCATAAAACGGAATTACGACAATGCTATAATTGTCTCTCCACAAGAATGGATTTTATACACCTACTTCAATATTGTTTACTTACTACTAGAGTAATTGTAGGAAATAATCAATGTAACTGCCGAAGCTATTGAAAATGACATTTATTAACTTGAACGAAGAATTTTTCGATAAAATTGTGGTGCGATAAATCGTATCTTATAAATTGCGAAAGAAAAGCTTGAATCTATTAAAAAAAACTTGGAACTTTATTAGTATGATAGCATACAATCACAATTATGATGATATAGTAAAGTGATAAATAATATTTTATTGAGTTGAATTTACACTGCTGTGATTAAGTGAACTGGAAATGAAGTATAGATTTATACAAGGTGTTACTTTTTATATTTTTGTGATAGTGTTAATTATTCATTTTGCATCAATAAACTCCTTTTTATATTCGGGTAAGAAATTTTAGCTAATTGCATTTTTTAAACACTTTAAATTTATTTATTTACTAAATAAATAATGTTATGCAAGTTTTTAAACAGAGGAAATAGTTGCAATGCATTTTTGAAAAATATGTTATTTTCTTCGAAGCAATAATTTTTTAAGAAACGCCTACCAATAAAAGATATAATATTGATAAATTTAGCACACGAGCTAAATTTATTACATGTATTTACACATTAATTAGATTTCAAATAAACTATCCATTTCTCGACAGCAATTTCCTCTGTTTTATTTCAAAAAAATTAAGTTACTTATGAGGCTTCTCTTAAAAAAATAATCATTTTAAAAAGAAGCTTTGAAGTGATTTATTTTGCAAACTTTTATAAACTTAAGACTGCCTTTTCCAAAATTTAGTTACAAATGAATTTTTTTAAAAGTTATAAATTTTATTGCATTATGTAGTAAGAGGATACTTTGTAAGTTCGTGTTGTAACTAAGTTATGGTATTTGTATTTTGCGTGATTTTATTGCAAACGTGCCTCGACTATAACTTCGACTTTTGAAGAAAAAATTGTTTTTTAATATATGCAAGCTTCTAAATATATCATTAACTATAATTTTCTGTTTTATAAAATAATATATTTTGGAACATAATCTTTAGAAAAATATATTTAGAATAAGTAGTTTATTAATATATTATTTTTAGATGTGTTCAAATATTTGCATCGAAAGCAGATTAACATTTTAACTATATTATTCATATAAATAACTATTTTTAAAAACTCCATTTATTAAGTTTATATAATACCAAAGATAATTTTGTCAATACGAACGATAGATAGTAAACAGTTATGTGAACCGAATAGAATTCAATTTTGCAAATAATAATAACTTTATACTCGAGCTGAATTCTTCGTGCATTGCATTCAAATAATATGACTGTGGTTCGATAACTAAAACTCGACGTTTTTAGAAAATAATTTTTTTTAAATAATTAGTTAGATAACGTTAAAATAAATCGAATGTATTATAGACAAACTTAAGGGGTTATGCCTAGTCAGAAGATCGAATAAAAGCGAAATGTATACATATTTCTGGACAACAATCTTTATATTCAAAAGAGTTTTATTTAGCAAATACTTTTTAATTTCTTTGTTCAAAAATATTAAATAATGATCAAGTTACAGTAGTTGATCAATAACCCTTTTAAAAAGCATTTTGTGGTAATCAGTGCTATACGGAAAACCCCAAGTTATCGGAAATTAAAAGTTCAAAATATTTTAATTAATATTTGAGTTTTTTCTCCGTTTAACGATACCATATTCAAAAAATTAAATTTTGACAAAATATCAACTGTTTAAAGTTAAAAATATCGATTTATGTAAAAATTCGATTTTTTTGTCCATAAACTAAAAAATACACATTAAAAGCTAAAATCCCTGCGTTACACAGGTTTTAAATGTTTAAAAAAAGTATAAAAAAGTTTAAATAAATTTGTTCACTAGTTTTTTAAATATCTTGATCACCGACTTTCAATATGTAATATTGAGCAAATCGTGTTTAAAGTTTTAAATACAGTTTATACTGTCGTAAAGAAGTTATTTTTTTACTTACACAAAGTCTTTATAAAAAAAACTGACGTAAAACTTGTAGGGGATATTTCTAATATTAAATACTTTTTCGGAAAAATTAATATTTTTGAATTTCTAACTAGGCCTATCCTCTTAAAATATCGATTAATTACTGAAAAATTCGATGTTGAAAATGTAATAATTTTCTATAGAATAATAATATAGGTTAATTCTGATGGATGACATTCAGTTGACGTTACATGTTCGTATTCCTTCGAGTTAATATTCACATTTGGGAGATCTGTTTTGACTTCGGGATATTTTAATGCTAAGTGTGACATCGGTAACGTTAATCACTTATATTATTAATAAAAAAAAACACTTCAATTCTAAAAAAAAGTAGTAGTTACACGTTATATTATAATATTAATTCATGTAAGTGTAAGATTATGTTTAAAATAATTTTGTGATTGAATACTTTTGAAATATTATCGTTCCTTGATACATTTAAGTTGATTGCTTCAGTAAAACCGATAAAAAATTCGCCTCCCATTGCGAACAGTTTGGTGTTTTTTAATGTGCGAAGTTCGGGCATAAGAATGCAGCCAATAATTGGATTATAATTTAAGTGTTTGGATATTTATTTTTGAAAATTTTGATTATATAGATTTTATACTATAAACTATAGATTATAATTTTCTTAATTGTATACTTTTTCATAATCATCAATAAGTGCTTTAAGAAATCTTGAATTTGAAATATTAAATACAGTCAAGTCGCGAAGTAGTGAACGGAAAAATTTAACATTAAATGTATATATGTAGGTCCCCTATACCGGGTTTAAAAAATAGCCAGTCGAAATAACTTTTGCTTTTGAGTAAATTTAAAAAATGAAAAAACACATCGATTTGGATGACAAGGGGGACGTTTAAAAATAATACTATTTAAATTTATCATATAACCCAGCGACTTCTACTTCGAAATTTTAAATAGCACCCTCTTACATTGCGATATATCATTTTAAAGGTAGAAAAAATCGTCGTTCATTTAAAATATTAAAAAATTGAACTTAGTGAATCAATTTATGAGTTAAAGGTAAAAAAAAAAAAACAAAAAGTAATTTTATTCAGAATTTATTAAAATTTTTGAGAAATCATGAAATAATATTTTCAAAATGTTTTTCATTATTGGCCAAACAACAGTACAACTTACTTTGGAACTCTTTGCGGACTTTCTGATACATATGTTTCTGGAGTAATCCACCTACATTCTTAGGTTGTCTTATTTTTCACTTGTTGAAGATTTTCGGGTGGAGTTTCGTAAACTACCGTTTTCAAATCACCCCAGAAGAAAAAATTAAGCAGAATTAAATTGAGGAATCTCGCCGGTCATTCTCTAGGATTTCCTTTACAAAACCATTTTCCAGAAAATTTTTCATCTAACCATTGTCACATATTTAATGCGTAATGTGAGAGTGTTCTTGATTTTCTAAAGACTGATCAATAAATGGAACAATTTCATTTTCTTATAGATATACATTTGTTTGGTCAGGTTTCCTTCAATAAAAATTGGCATAATAATGTGATTTTTAAATATACCTGCCCTCGCATTTTGTTCTTTAGAGAACACTGCGTACTATCTTATCGAAGCAGGTCAGAATTGTCCCAATATTTAAGCCTAATTTTAAGCCTAAATCGCAGTTTAAATGTTTGTAAAACCGAGCATGAGACATCAGTTCGTAAAACTCGAATCTTTTTTCAAAATTCAATTTTTTATTTTTAACTTATAATGGGATATACTAAATTTAAATTTGTACCGCAAATGAACAAAAAATTTTTCAACCTTTGAAATGATGTATCGCACGATAAAGGTCGCTATTTAAAATGTTTAAGCTAAAGTTCTTGAAGGAGGAGGGGTTAAACATAAAATTCAAATAGTATTGCTTTTGAAAATTCTCTTGCCATCTAAATCGATGTTATTTTTTAATTTAGTTAAAAGCAAAAACAAACCCCGATATAGCGAACTGCAAACTAAATCATGCTATTAGCACGAGTTTGAATGACGTATTTTATAAGAAGTTACACCTCATTTTACACGAAAAGTTAAGATAAAAACAAATTTTAGATGTAGGTGTCATAATTTAAGACAAAAAATATTAAGTATTAAATAAAATAAAATACAAGAACAATAAAAACTAACATTTTTCGTAAGCGTATAACCAAAATAGAGAATAACCCCGAAAAAGTGAAAGGTTTAATTCACTATTTTGCGATTTGACTGTTTATCAATTTTTAACCTATAAAATAAACAATATATTAAAATTAAAAATAAACTAGTAAATTAAACAGTGTATAATGAAGTTTTAGGTCAGCTTTAAGTTGCTTATACTTAATAAGCGAACAACTATATGGAAACATCCTTAATGAGGAATCAATATACATATTTTCATTAGATACTTTCCAAAATTATATAAGATTAAATAATTTTCAGACGTGATCCCTGATCTTGATGTATACACATCTACATACTACATAATACAAATAATAAAACAATCAAAAAACAACCTTTGCAGTTGATGTAAGTTTTTACTAATGTCCATTGCGCCCTTTTCCTGTTCACACATATTCATTATGTATCAATATGGCACAGACATGTGATTAAGATATGCTAGCAAATTGTAGCAATTTCCTGTGTATAACATTATGTAATAGTGGAAACATGTCCACCCATTCTCATTGGTTAGTTCAGCTAATATATGTATACCATTACATAACTACTGATTACATTAAATTATTATTATATTGTACTTTACATTTCAAATGTTGCTTCTTGCAGTTTAATGTAGCGAATCAAATTTTCATTTTCAGTCATTTAAAATTGATTGTTTTATTTAATACTTTAATATAAATATCATTTAACATAGTTCTTCTACGTGTTTTTATTATCAAGTTTATTTAAATAATCATGACAATGATTTATATTTTAAAAATCTTCAACTAGGGTCTTTGAATCAATTTTTTTGATTTTCAGAAAATGTTATAAACCTGCTCGATATTGTTTTGTAAATGGTCGAGAAATATTTGAATTATTTTAAAAATTTTCTTTAATTTAAAATTATTTATGCAGGTTGTAAACAAACAAAATGTACAGGTTGATTCTATATTTTTAAAACGTTAACAAGGATTATAACTAATATTGAGATTATGGTATTATTGATATTTTTAATTTTATTGATAAAAAATTTCGTTTAAAATAATCAGGTAGGAAAAAATTTATTACTTTATAAATTTAATTAAAAATTCAATAAATTCATACTTACATAAAACAAAATATTAACCTTTTAAAAAACTTGACACGTCAAGTTATGCGTAAGAAGGAATAATTCCTGCTACTATGTAATATTGATTGGATGCAAATCGGTTGTTGTAGTAACATAGATTTATTGTAGGTAAAACATGGTAAAAAGTTCTTTGTTAAAAACTTCAGAAAAAGCTTATCAAAACTTTTAGACAATTTATGTGAGGCACTCTGTAAAATAAGTTAAATGCTTAAATCTTGTAAATGTCAAACAAATAAGGTTCTAAGGAAAGTGCAATATTAGCTAGTTTGTGATATTAGCTGCATATTAGAAATAAAAGATTTTAATATAATTTACTCAATCTAATATTCTAGACGTTTATCGATAGCAGGAAACATGAATAACATACATATGAATACCAACTATGAAATCGTTTGTCAAAGAACATGTGGAATATATGAGACCTTTTGCGCACGTGCCTATAATACGTGCTATAGAGTTTTATGTTAGTTCCAATGTCGAAAAGGTCTATAATTTAACAAATTTTATACAATATTTTGATTTTTTGTAGACCTTTCACATATAAAGATTGCACTAAAAAAGTTTACTTAACACTTTTCATATTTTATGTAAGCGAGAAAGTAAAAGTTTTTCTGAATTAAAAATTATTTTATTAAAATAATGAAAAGATTGACAACTCAATTATTACCGAATTGACAAAAATTAGATTTTTGTAAATTAGAGTATGTAATACCGCAAAAAAATTTATACCAACATAAAGTTAAAAGTTATAAAATTCTCCTTATTTTTATAAGATTATTGTCCCACAAAGCTCGGGAAACTTTGAAAGTATACGCTAAAATATTTAAAATTCTAGAAAGGTTTCTAAATAGATTTTATATGGTAAATAATTTCTATAACAAGACTTGCAGTTTTTGAAAATAGATGTACGTAATTCTAATAGAATTATTGAATTTTCTTATAAAAATTATAATATTAATCAATCGATTATGATTACCGTTTGTAATATTATGTGTAACCTAAACTAAATTGAATACAATAAAAATACTCACAATGTAACAACAATGAAATACAAATATTATTCAAAAATCAACATTATTGAAAAGGTACACCGCGCACCGTGGCAAAAGAAATTGCTCCATCTACGTACAAACATATTATTTATTATAGATATTAGTCCTCATTCTCTTCTCTCTCGGTTTGAAATGTTGTTGGTTTTTATAAACAAGGTGAAATATGCCAATGCGTGTCTGCGAACATGCGAGGGCCATACTCAACAATTGCAGTACTAATTGAATTTTTATTGACATTAGTAACACATATATAAATATTTATTAGCTTGTGAAAATAAATGTTAATAAATACGTTTTATTCCATAATTTACATCTTAAAAATTCAATTATCAATCCAGGCCTGTCTGATGAGTTTGCTATAGAACGAAATATAAATGGTCATTTATATAATTGGCTAAATGAATAAGTATGGAAAAAATTCACTAATTATTTATAAATTAACTTATTTAACATTTGTAATTACTAGAATAAGTGGTATTCAAATCAATCCATATCTTATTATAATAAATATTTAAACATTTTTTTTAATTGGAAATAATTTTTAACTAAAACGCGATTTATATTTACATACTTGTCAGATAAAATATTTATTCCATTAAATAATTAATTGTATTTGACTCTATTTAGTACCTACTTTACATGACTCATATAGGTCACATAATTGTTATTGTTTCTCTACATTATCAGTTCTTTCTCAAATCATACTAATTATACTAAAATAATTAAATAATTATATTTATTATATTATATTATATATTATATTTATATTTAATAATTATACTAAAATAATTAGTACAGATACCAATAAGTTACTAATTTGCAATAAGTAACTGCAGATAATTGATATACTCACTGATATTGCTCATTAACCTGTAGTTACTACTAAAATAGTGTAAACTGTTTCAATTGTTATTAATCGACAAATGAAATTATAAAATGATGCTGAAAAGTAACTGACGATTTTTTCTTATCCTCAAAATAAAAGCTTTTTCCACTACTAGCCATAAACACTATCATTTCAACGTAAGTTATCGAACTGTGAACCACGCCTTCTGTCACCTGAGGTGAATAATATTTTATTATTCACTAGTAGTTAATAATGAACATAAATGCGTAGTCCGGAAACTTCGGGCCATTTTGAAAGAAAATTTATGTGTAAAACGAATTAGCATAACCAAGAAATTCTATCAATAGTGTTTAAATAATTAAAATCGGTCTATAAATAAGATTAATTTGATATTTAAAATGTTGATTAAATTGGAATTTTGTGACGTTTAGCAATTAGGCGAAATGAGAAAACGAATTAATTATGACAGCTAATTATGACTAGAAACTTTATAAATCGATTATTAATAATTATTACAATCAATTATCGTTACAAATAGTACACTTATTGACAAAATAGTTTTCGTCAACTATATACTCGCAAAACTTACAAATATCAAAATATTTAATGTAACCTTTATGTCAAAATTAATTAAACATTTTCAAGCAAGTGTCAACATCAAAACAAAAAACTATCATTTGTTTTATAATTTGAAATAAATAATTAAAACGATTTACTTTATTCATTAACAATTATTATTATAAGAGTAAACAATCCTAGTAGTGGAAAAATTGTATATAAACCACGGTAGTGAAGCGTGTTATAACCCGCGCGTTTTAAATCCGCGGTGCTACGCACCTTGGGATTTAATCTGGCGCTAGGGTTATAACACTATGCTTCACTACCTTGGTGTATAATATACTATTATAGTGTCACCGTGTTTTTATTTTTGTATACTTACAATATTTTTGTACTTATTGTTTTTGTATATTTTATACTTTTACCTTCTAGTAACAGTGTTCTGCGATTGATTACCTTTTACTAATTCTTATTTTAAATTTTAACATTTCAAATAATGAAACTAATGTAAAATTGAAAAATAATTTAATTTTTAAAAGCTTTGATTTTAAAAATGGATTTTAATAGTAAAGTAGCAATTATTATAATATTTATATTATATATTATTATAATACCTACGTGTTTACTTTATTTATTAAATTAATTACATTTGATGAGATTATATTTAAAATTTTGAAATAATTAAAATATAAAAACTTTGCGATACAATTCTTTAATCTAATTAAAATTTTAATTAAAATTAAGCAGTAAGGACTTATGGCAAAAAAGTAATGTAATTTTGTTTTGTTTTGATAAACTAAAATTAAATAATACACACGTATAATAATACTATTCGAAATAAAACAAAATAATACAAAACTTTGTAATAAAGTAAAAGCGGCAATGCTTGTTAATGAATAAGGGGTAAGTTAGAAAACAGTTGGTGAGCTGTTGTTACAGGGGGGGGGGGCAATTTGATGTAATTTAACAATATCTATATAATAGACAACGCTTAACGTAAATAATTCATTTTTATAATATGGCATATTTATTATCATTCTTAAAATATTCAATGAGATATTTCTACTTATTAGTTATTAAGTATCGAATTATTTGCTGATATTAAATTATATTAATATTAGGTATATTATACTTACAATAATAACAAGTACACTTACAATAACATAGTGAAAGATTTTTTCTAGTTTCAATATTTTTATAAAGGATATTGTAATTATTATATTTTATTTTATAATTTATTATAAGTGATAGTATACCTTACATATAGGTAAGTAGCACATTACAATTTGTACTGATTTTACTTTAGAGTTAATTTTGTGTGTTTATACCAATCATTCAAATTGTACAAACATGTTTAATAACAATATGTGCTTTTTTAATTTCCCTCAAGTCCTGTCGTACGCAAACTTGAATTAATTGAAAGCAAAGAAGGTAGCTTTTACTTTCAGGTACAAATAAACAACGCAGTATTTATTTTACAAAATATTTTGATAGACTTGCTTGAAAAAGTTCTAATTAAGAACTTTAAAATTGTGTTCGTTTTATATTTTTTATTTATATGTACATAGCAAATTAATGAGTTTATGTAATTACGATTAAGAAACATTATTTTGCCTACAATAATAAAATGTATATAGTAATACTGAGCTCAGCAGTATAGCGAAACAAAAGGTTTAATTAAATAATAATATGTACATATACTCACGCTGTTCATGATTAATTATTTTTATGTGTATATTTTTACCTGCAACAATACCGAATATTTGTTAAAAAAGGTTATTTCAAATTTCATTAAAAATATCAAATATTACATAGGTAATAAAACTTTAAAACATTTTTAAAAGCACCGAGTCTTCTATTTACAAAATGTTAAAGAACCAAAAATAATAGTTTCAACTAATACTTAAATTTTTATGCAAGCAGATATTGCATTAAAAACGTTTTAATTTACCCCTAATAGGAATATTGCATAAACCGAAAAATAGGATTCGAAGGATTCTATTATTCGATTATGAAATAAAATTTTATTTTAAATTCATTTTTTCCGTGTTTTCATAAACCGATGATGTTTAAAAATTGATGGAAACTAGCGATTACTTTAATTTTTTGTAAAATTCCGGAAGTAAATGACATAAAACATGAGGTAAGTTTAATGTTGGAAATGTTAAAGTGTGCATGTTACTACAGTTAACTCCCTTATCAGAGTTTTGCACGTTGCATTGCCCTTGTATTTGTTGGTGTCGAATTAGACATGCTATGAATATAATCTTGATTTCTAAATTAACAATGAAAATTTATCTACTAAAGTATTCAAAATAATTATCTTAGTTTGATATGATAATGGAAGAAAGTAACCAAAAACCGATATGCTATCACAACTTCAACTAATGATACGTGTGCTTTTGAAAAGCAGATAGTGAAATTCTATCTCAAAACTGAGTTGAACTTCTCATCCAAATAAAAAAACAACTAAAAAAGTAAACAATCTCAGCACTAACTTTGGCATTAAAAAAGTTTAATATAAACCCTAGAAACCAGTAGTTTATTTCTAACGTAATAATTACTGAAGACTTGAAAAGATAGTCAAAAATTATTTCTGTTAATCGGTCATCGTCGTTTATGAGTCATCAGTCGACTAGTAAGCAAAAAAGCGTGGTTTTCATCATGTTTGCGCCGGAACACTGCTATAAACAACCTCAAACCCCATTAATACATTAATAATTATTATACAGTGACTAAAAAAAGTCTCCGTACGACACTATTCTAACAATTTAAATTACAATTACTCCGTTTTTTAACATTATTTTTGTTATGAAATATGATAAAATATAAATATTGACATTCATGCATTAGTTTTAAGAAAAATTTTTTAAAAATTTACTAAAATCCGTCTGTAAGCAAGAAAAATTTAAACAAACTGCCATAATCTGTCTATAAAAAGTCTCCGTACGATGATGCATATAGAAAATGTTTCCCTTTGTAGACGCACGATAAGCACTTTTATTTTTAAATTGCAACGTTTTACAATACATTGCAATGTTACTATTACATTACGCAATTAATTTTTTTTAGGTTTTAGTTACGGTGACCGTGTTTCAAGGGCAATAACAAAAATAAGCAAAGAAATTTTCTTCGAGGTGCGACAAACAATAATTAAATTGTATTGTGAAGGCATATCAATGCGCGAGATCGGGAAAATTATCGGAAACCTAATTTAAGTGTTCAATACATCATTAAAAATTATGAAAACAAAGGTTTCTTGAAAAGTAAGCCCTTTTCTGGACGCCCCAAGATACTAAATAATATTATGAATCGTGCTATTATATGCGAAGTGAAGAAAACCCCAGAATAAGTGCTACAAAAATTGGGGATGAAGTACGTAATAAACTTTATATTAGTGTTTCGGACCAGACAATCAGAAATTTGCTCAGAAAAGACAATTTTAATGACCGGGTTGCTAGATGTAGCCTCTAATTTCAAAAGTTAATAAAAGTAAAAGATTCAAATTTGCAATAGAACACAGAAACAAAGAAAAAAATAAAGAAAAAAAGATGAAAAAAGTTCTGAAATTGAGTGATTTTTACAGACGAGAGTAAGTTTAATATTTTCGGTTCTGATGGAAGAAAAAAATTGTGACGAAAATCAAACGAAGCGCTTAATATGAAAAACGTTATTCCCACAGTAAAACATGGTGGTGAAAGTGTTTTATTTTGGTGTCTATTGCAGCGTCGGGTGTGGGAAAATTATATTTTATTGATTCCATAATGGACAAGTGGGTATATTTAGATATTTTAAACACTAATTTAAAATACAGCCCAATCAATTAAGCTTTCTAAACAATTTTATCTTCCAACAAGACCAAGTTCGTATACATACGTCAATGATTGTTAAAGAATAGCTCCTTTATTATGTGCCCAAACAATTGCATTCACCCCCAAAGTCCCTACTTGAATCCCATCGAGCACCTGTGGGATGAATTAAACCGCAGAATTCGTAAACACGATATTACGAACAAAAATACTCTTAAGAGGGTATTACAGGAAGAATGGGACAAAATTGGGTCAGATATGACAACAAATTTAGTGGAGTCAATGCCAAGACGTGTGGGGGCAGTGATTAAAGTTAAAGGGTTTTGTACAAAATATTAAATATTAATATAAACATTTCTATGCCTATTTTTAAGTACCGTACGGAGACTTTTAGTAGATTTTGTAGATAGATTATGGCAGTTTGTTTACATTTTCTTTCTTACGAACGGATTTTCGTAAATTGTTTAAAAAATTTTTAAACTAATGCGTGAATGTACATATTTATATTTTATCAAATTTCATAAAAAAAATAATATTAAAAAACGAAGTAATTGTCATTTAAATTGCTAGAATGGTATCGTGCGGAGACTTTTTTTAGTCACTGTATGTCTCCAGAAAGTCGTAACGTCTTAAATTTTTGTCTCTTTTATAAACATAAATATAAATTATCAACATTGATAATAATTATGCAATATGGCAACCAGAATGTACATGATAACCTCAATTTTCGCAGCACAACTTTATAAAAATAGTTTGTTTTACGTGAATATTGCAAAAGTGACTCAATACTTCAAATACAAACATTAATCTAAATTTCTAGACAGCTCGAAGTTTGAATAACACTTTAGCAATGCAAAACATTTTTGGAAAATAAATAACTGTCTGGAAATTTTGATTGGATGACGTACTATCAGTAATTGCTATCTTACACTTATCAGTTTCTTAAATAACTTATATTGATTTACTTACAGGAAGTCAAATAAAACAATGCCGCCGTTGATTGAAATTAGATAACATTTTTTAGAGAGATTTTGCAAAGAACGATCTTATTTAAATAATCTTATTTTTTCTTTTATTATTTTATTTATTTATTTGTTTTCTTTATTTTAAAAATAAAGTTGACGTGTCCAAAATTTTCTGAGAAAATCCCTCTAAGAAATGTATGGAATACGAGTATGTTCCAAACTTTACGAGCTCACTGTATGTGAAGAGCTAGGAGCTAAAACAACGAATCTTACATAGAATAGTGAAGTCGTCAGCAAAAGCAAGGCACTTGTGTCTCTGTCCATATATTCATGTAATCCATACACATTTATACATATAATATTTAAAATTGCAAAATTCAATTATGCATATTATGCATAAAATACATATATGATTTTTTTTGAATTTAAAAATTTCAGAACAAGCCTAAGGTGAGTTTTGTAATCAAACAGATAAGAAAAATATTAAATATTATTATACGTAGTACATCATAAATAAATATAATACCACCAAAAGAAGCAAAAAGGAAATAATTATTGATTAATATTATTAATTAATAATATTGTAAATGTTTATTAACTTTTGAAATTATATGTTGAATATGAAAACTAAACTTTCACTAAACTTGTAATTTTTAAAATATTTTATTCAACATATTTTAATAAATTAGAATTATATAAATTAATAACCTGATAAACTCATATGAAAGTAAAATTTAAAAATTAGTTTTGCTGTCATCAGATAATTTATTAACGTTGCCGAAAACTCATGAAAATATTCGTTTACTTATTCATTTTAACCTGTTAATTTTTAACATTTTAATTTAATATTAATAAAAACCTTTATTAATATTTGATGACAAAAAGCAACCCATTGCTGAAAAAATTCGTTCAATTGTTCAATTAATCCTTAATTTAATTTAAAATTATTAATTAATTACAACTTGATCACGGTCAGACTTTTTAGACGATAAACCCATAGTAATACTGCGTGCTTAGTGTTATAATTTTTTAAAATCCTACCATGGAAGGATGCGATTTTTACAACATTTTTAATAGTTTTTCACTTAAATATTATTTATATTATTATTCAAACCTAAGCAAGTAGAAAATGTATCCTTTAAACTCTACAAGTACACATTATAACTGGATCACAGCAGTGAGTTTCACTCGACCAGGAATAGAACCGTGGTTATCTGCTCTCTTCTAGTCTGCCGGTGTACGCTGTTGCTTTAAATTAGTTATATTAATTGTAAGACAAAATATAATACTTTATTGTTTTATACTGAGTTAAAAAATACAACTTCTTGTGGCAAGCCTTTAAGTTTGGCGGACGTTTATTGCTAATTCGAAGTTTACAAATGAGCTGTAAAAATTGTATTTGTTTGAATAAAACATCATATTCTTTAAAAAAATCAAAATATTTTTATTACATTTAATTAACTTTATTTTTATGGCTAGTCACGGGCGGCACTAAAGCTAAAGTAGAAGTTAGCGAGCGGCAGTATTACTTTTACAAACAAATAATGAATCTTTAAGTTGGTGTATTAAATGACATAGAGTTGAACTTGTTTACATTTGGTGAGAAAATATAAGCATGGTTAGCAGTTAGGGTGTTGTATTGCTATGCCGTAGTCGTAGATTTTTCTAATCGAGGCTCTCTTGTGCAAGCTTCTGGTAACAACTTTAAAACATTAAATGCAAATTTACTTTCTCTATAAATTTGGTTTGAAACCCGCGTTAAACTGTAGACCACCTGTGTCTGTAGATGCTATAGCATTCTCAATATGAAATAGGGGGGAAGGACGAGACGACGACTCAAGGTTGTTCAAAAAACTTAAATATATTTGTAGGTACCTAGAAAAATATAATATATTTCTACAATTCGAAAATTATTTATACGGAATAGAAGCAACTTGATTCACAATTTATGAATTACTAGGAAAAACCACCAAAAGCTTTACCTGATACTGACTATATAGCAGTTAAGTGACAGCTCTTAGAAAACATTAACTTTGTGTGGTCAACTTGC
Organism: Lycocerus yunnanus; assembly: GCA_036346125.1. Classification (NCBI taxonomy): domain Eukaryota; kingdom Metazoa; phylum Arthropoda; class Insecta; order Coleoptera; family Cantharidae; genus Lycocerus; species Lycocerus yunnanus. Next base: position 5,739,203 of record JARFIX010000008.1, read on the forward strand.
AGCGCAAAAGCCGGATATTTATGTTAATTATTAGAAAATTACTTTTAATTCTACCCACAGGTTCTTGATCATTTTCTGTATGTCATTAATTGCACGATTATATGAATTGTGCAGTAAATAGCGCAAAATTTCAAGGTAAATAAAATACAAAACAATGATAACAATATATTATTACTCTATAAGCATTAAGCTCCTATTAGACATTTAAATAAAATCTCGGCTATAAACTTGTTTAAGCAAGTAAACCGTAGCATTTTCTTTGGCTTGTTTTAACACAGATATCTAGAACAAGTTTGCCGCACATTTTATCTGAGCGTCTAGTTGGAGCTTTAAATTAATATTTTATAAAGTTTTTGTAGTATTTGCCCCGAATTTACAACTGCGAAAAAAACCGAATTTTTGTAGCTGTTATAATAAAAAGGATTGGTGTCCAATCTTTGAAACACAATCAGTGTTTAAACTCGATGTGCGTATTCTTTATTATCAGTTAGATTGCAATAATATATGCATGTATATAAATGGTTTGCCAAACTAGAATTTAGGTTCAATTAGAAGAAATATTTATATCTCTGATTTTAGCTTAACAAAGGAAAAATTAAAGTTTAATCTGCTTTCAAAAAGTTAAAAGATTTTTTTATCGTATTTATGTTATTGAGTGTAGTTCATTAATTAGTAAGACCTGAAAGCTTGATAATTAAGAGAACAATTATACATTAAAACGCGGTACCGTGATACGCAAAACGTATTATCGAAAATCTGCTGAATCAGACATTTTGAAGCAAGAAATTAGAACAATGCATCTACTGGTGTGTTGTTCTGTTTGAAATTAATTGTCTATCGAGCGACCTACTTATGAAAGATTCTGAATGGAATGAAGGAATATGATAATTTATTATTATATGTGAAAATTGTCATATACGTACGTTTGTTAGAATTAAAATGCTTTGCACACGAAATTCAAGTTCAAGTTTGTTTCATCCAAGTGATATGTTTCAGAAAACGAAGAAGAAACATTTTATCGAAATAAGAAAAATTACGACGTAAGAAAAACTTCCAAAGAACACTCAGATAATTCCTTAAAAATTACTTCGACCCGAAGGTCAACAATTTTTGCTACAGAAAATTCAAGTGTGGTTTATGCTCAAATTGGTGGAACTGCAACTCTACCTTGTATCATACGAAAATTCAATAATGGTGTGGTAAGTGTAATTGAATTTTGTTATAGCCATAATTTAGTATGTTTAATTTAAATTTAATTTTGTAGCAAGTATTCAATTAAAACAGTCAGAAAGTTTAATTGTTGGGAAAAGTTTTTATTGCTGTTATTTTATTAAACTCCTGCAGTTTTCATCATTTATTTCATAGAATTACTAAAAAATAATTTATCAAAGCTTTTGTATTGTTCCGACTGCCAAGCTTTCCCAATTTCATTTAATGAAAGAAACTCAAAACTTTTTCTTTGTTGTTATTTTAAGTTATCAGGTTATACAATAACAAAAAAAAAGACAAAATATTATTCGTTCCAAGAGATTAAGTTATTTAAAAATTAAACGTCAGTTTATGTTATAACTTTTAGTTTATGAAGGTTCGCGTTTAATCTAAACTAAGAATTTATAGTGACACTTCAATATTTAACAATGAATTTTAAATTGAAGGTTTCGTGGATACGGAAACAAGATTCTCCTGCTCTGCTAACGGTGGGATTGACAACATATAGTGCAGATGAACGTTTCTTTGTGGAGCACGTAAGACATCTTCAAAATTGGGGTCTGTTAATTAAGCACGTGCAAACTTCGGATGCAGGACAATATGAATGTCAGATATCCACTCATCCTCCGACTAGCATCTTTATTGAGCTGAAAGTTACAGGTAACTCATTGAATATAAAATGAAGACAGTTTTAATTTTTGATTAAAAAAGTTAACTTTTTTTAAAACGTAAGACGTATTAAATTTTAATTACATTATACAAAATATTGCTTTAGGTGAAAAGAAATTAGTTTGAGAGAAATTTTAAATTAAAAAAAATTTGTAAACAAAATTATATGAAGCCAGACAAAAGTATAAAAAAATATGTACTTACCATTATTAATTTGAATTGTTGAGTGAAAAAGTAATGTTTGTAATTAAAAAAATACCCGTTGAAAGTAACTCGATGAAATATAATTGCATTTTATTTTGATGTAATTGCTATCGGCAGTTGATGTTTCAATATTGTAGATTGCAACAAACTCAATCGAGTTACCACCCCTTGTCCAATAAATCTACCTACAAATTAACTCGATTGAAATATTATTACAAACAAATAATAATTTAATAATAAAAATGATATTTGTATTGCTGATACCGTATTATTGATTTAAATATTGCTGTACAGGGTGCTCGGTTTTGTGTTTACACGGGGATTACATTACAGAAATAATAGATCGGTTACGGTTTTTTCAGGCGGAACAGGTGCGGTCCGCAACCACATCTAATAATAAGACAACCAAGTGTATAGTACATAATTTTGTTTTCCTTTGCATTTATAGTACGTAAAGTTTCTATTCGGGATATTAATTTAGTAAAACAGTAGCGTGCAATGTTCAACCGATTTCGAGAAAAATGAGTTTGAAAATTCTGTGATAATTAAATGAACTGCAGTGTGAATTTAAAACGGGCACTTCTACATAGCCGAGTTGTAACATAAGTAGGTGTTACACATAATTAAGAACCAAGAACATAATATGTAAGTGTAGGTACCTGCATACTACTTTCGGATTGCAATCTCGGCAATTTTTTTCATTTCAATTTTTATTACCTCTTTTTTTGGAAAGTCATGTGTTCTATTGAAAAAAATAATTTTTAAACAGGTACGACGGTCATGGCCTGGCACTTGAGTGTCGAATACCAAACCGAAATACCCGGTTCGAGCCCGGCCGGAGTAAACAAATTTATTCTAACCGTCGTCTTTCGGAAGAAAGTAGCTACCCACCGAGGTAATTAGCCAAGAGATCCCTTATAGGGAGGGGTCACGATACACGGAATCGAGTTAAACACTAAGAAGATGATCTATTAACAAGAAGTTAAGTCCGTTCTTCGAACCTTTTATCTATATTATGATATTAATCGAATTTCGTTAATCCATTTCCAATTTAATATTAATGGAAATGTTATTAATCTACTCAAGACAACGCATGCATATTCTTTAAACACCTTATCCCTTATAGGGTAATTAAAAATTTTAAAATACCTGGATTCAGTACAAAATTCAAGATAACTATTTTTGTTAGTCATTGGTATACCGCTTTTATAATATAAAATAATTAAAAATGTTGTACAGTAAAATTTCTTTTTGATAAACTCACAACAGATATTTTAGTGGCGAATTACGTCCCGGCAATTTGTAATTCGTTACAATTCATGATTAGGTACTGGCGAATGCTAACCGGCAAATTCTACCCCGGCAAATCGTACTATTGTCCCTTAAAATTATTGTTATTTATTGAGACTGTTAATTAATTTTAGATTTATTGAAAGAATAAAGTATTGTATATTTATGAGTTAAATATAATTTTCTAGAAACAATTCTAAATTTAATCGCGTATGAATGTCTCCCTTATAGCCTTATACCCCCAAAGTAGAGCCATTTAAAGCCGAGTACCATAAATTAGAAAAATTCCGAAAGTGTGAATTTCAATATTCTGCTAGTTGAATTTTAAATTTCTATAAAAAAAATATACAGAAAAATGATATAAAGTGAATAAATAAGTCTTCGTGCTGCGTGTACTGATTTTGCAAAATTTCAAAATATTATATGTGATTTTGAAGTAATTCTGAGTTAGTAGCAAAATGTATTGTTGGTCACGCTATTGCCATTACTTATTGTTAGTACAATCAAGTTTAATATTAATTGTCGATAGTTAACCTATTTTATGTCTCTTCAGAACAACTTCAATGTACTTTATCGTCATTACACGTTCCATTATTATGGTTGTTTGTTCTTCACTTTTCGTTTAATTCAACAAATAATTGTCTTTTCTATTTTCAGTGGTATAAAATTTCAGCTAAACGTTTTCCTTGAATTAAACTTGTAAAGTAGACTGATATTTTACCGACTTTGAATGAAAACCATTAATGAATCGGTTGTCAGAGAAAGTATAAAATCCATCTAAATGTTTTAAAAATTTAAAAAGCATTATGAAATTGATACGTATCCCGCAGTATGCTGTTCATTTTTTTCTCAATATTATGATTGAAGTGCTGGTAAAAACTGTAGTCCTGTCATTTGTTAAACTAAATATTCGATTAGCGTTATTATAACATGACTATGGGCTATGCCAGTTTATTTCTTCGAATATTATTATTTAAAGTGAAATAAAATTAGGTTACCCGAGAAAGGATAAGAGGCTGTTATTTCACTGAAATATTTCATAATATATTTGCTCAATTTCGTGTCTAAATTTATTAAGGTGGATAGCATTTTTTATATATATCAATTCAAAGTGTTGAACAAGCGTGTCTAGACTTTGATTCCGTTAAAATTAGTTGAAATAACGAAATTATAAGAGTTAACGAAATAATTTGTTCGTACGAGAAAGGTGTACTTCTTGCCGTTACTCTAATCATGTACTGTCGCGATAAGGTAATTTTTTATATCTGTAATTTTTAATTTCTTATTTTTTATTTATTACACTCAATTATACTGTACATTTACAACCTAGGTAATCATACAGGAAAATTTTTAACATGATTTAGGTTTAAGTCAAGAAGTCATCCAAACGTGACATTGTATGTCTAGTTTCAATTCAAATTTTTATATTAAAAATTAAAAAACCTACCTTATAGGTTGGAATACCTATAGGAATACCAAATATTTGTAAATATTTTAGTACTAGATTTATTATTTAACGTTATTATAAAAAATTTTAACGTTTTAGTCAAGTAATCGAGAATTAAATGAAATATAATTTTATTACAACAATTCGATATCGTAAATTAAATCAAGTACAATACTATTGATAAATGATAAAATCGATACATACGTAGTATGTATTTTAAAGTAATGAATATGAATTTAATAGAAATTATGATATCCTTTGTTTGCAATAACCTCGAATATCTCTGTAAACATCAATTTAATTAATGTACGATAGTGTTCCGTTGCGATTTGTGCTCAACATATGAGAGCATTGCCTGAAGTTTTTTTTTTGTAATCAAATTAACTACATATTATTCCGATAATTAAGCTGCGAAAACTATCCGCATAAGTTCTTAATAAGGTTTAGATCTCAATTATATTACAATGTATTATAATGATTAAAATGATTCAATATTATTCTTAGAAAATCCTAGCAAAATAAAAATTGAAAAATGTAATTGTGTGCATTATGTACTCTGTCGAAATATTTAGTTATTATTAATCATATCTAAACCAAAAACCGCTAATACAAGATCATATTTTCTGTTCCATCTAAATGCACTCCAACTTTTTCCACCCATTTCACGTTGGTGAAAAATAAAGAAAAAACTGAAAATGAATTGCATGTTTTCTCAAAATGCCAACAAAATTACCAACTTTATTTGAAAAAGTAATATTTATCCAACATATGCTGTAATATTTAAATTATAAAAAAAAATTTATTAATTTTGGAGCTCCGAAGACAATTTTAAGTAAAAGTTGTACTTTTACCACGAATTTTTACTTCCAATGAAACTATGTACTATAATAAGGTAATACAAAATATCGACCGATAAGGCGAAGGTGATGGCCTTTTTGTAATAAAAACAATAAGATCCAAATTAAGCAAAAACAACCTGATTTGGTTAAAAACGTCGACAAATAATAATGCGTTCGGTAAGCATGTAGTCAATTGGTGCTATGTTTTAAAATTAATTTAAATATGTGAATAAAAGCTATTATTTGTTCTGATTTTATGTTCTACAAACTTGTCTATTAGAAATTTTATTCTATCGGAAATAGTTTTCTCTAAAAATGCGTCGGCATAAATTTTGATCAATTTGTTTCGATTGAATTTGTTTTGAATGTTTATTCAAAAATGTATGACATTTTTTTACACAAAATTGCTGTTTTTTTAAATTTTAGCAAATTTGAAAGCGTCACGATTTGTATCATCGAGAATTTTCTATTTGATTGATCTTGTAGTAATACAAACGGTACTTTTTATTTTGGTAAACATGAATAAAAAGTTAAATTTCAGAGAATCAGTGTTAAAAGTAAAATCAGCATGGGTAACTAAACAATTTTCAATTTGTTCACAACCAAAAAGTACGTAAAATAATATTTGTACGGCATTTTTCTGTGATTTTAATCGATTGTCAAAAGTGACAAATGAAATTTTAATTTATTAAACTAATAATTTTATTGATTTTCTACAAAAGTCTTACAAAAAATATAGTACTTACTCTTAAAAAAAAGTAGCAATTTGTTTAGTAATTTTAATATCTGCTGTGATTCAGAAAATATTTAGTATAAAAAATTACTCCTACTTGCTTTTATTTTTTGGTATTCAAGTAATAGAAAATGGTGCTTGAGACACTGCCAACTAATATTAATTTACGATAATTATTTGTAAAATTGCGAATTGTGCTACAGAATATTTGAATTGTTTTGTGATAAAACTCGGCGAAGCCCTATCTTATCGTCGGGAACCAACACACAGAGAAAGGGGACTCTTCGGAGGATTACAACAAAACAATTATTACCATAACCTCAAAATTCCGAGTGAAGACAAACACTGGGGTAGGTTTACACCTTCATTCTCATAACCAAACTACTCTTACTACCGCTGGTGTAAAATCACACTAATGACGAATGGCCCCAGTGGGGAGAAACCATGCACAAATGTGATTCCGGAAGAATCATTTAACACTACGGCTACCGGAATTAACACAATGCAGTCCCAGACCGATCCGTACATGCAACAACAATACGTCTATCAGCAACAAATTCCACCTCCACAAACAATGGCACCTGTTCAGTATACACAACAGGCAGCTGTTGGACAGCAATACCAAACAGGACCTATGCAACAACCTGATCAGGTGGTATATTACCCAACCAATCAAATGCATTACAACCAAAACTTGACGGCTGTAGAAGCAGCGCCCCAACCATATTTTCAGTTACAGGCAGCGTTACCTAACCCATCATTGCAGCAAGTGATGAAGCCCACAATGATGCCACTAGTGCCGCCGCACTATGTAAACCAATTGCTGAACCTAGCTAACCCTTATGCACAAGCACTCCCCTCAACGTCAACACAGGAGGATGCATGGAAAACAGCTACAAACAAAAAAAAGAGAACACGCAGCCCAGAAAAACGGATAGCTGACAAACAAACAAAAATTACCAAATACTGGCTGTCAAAAGACGCAGTACAAACACAAAACAGATTTGCAGGACTAACAGAAGAATCGGAGGGGACAATGGGAAGCATAGAATCCCAAGAACAAAAAGAACCTGATGAACAACCATTAATTAGAAAACCCCCACCTATTACTATTTATCACACTGAGAAAATTGGCCCAGCTCAACTATTACTAGATGAAATTGCACCGAAACAATATTCAATAAAATCAGTAGGACCTGAAGAAATCAAAGTACAAATTCTTAAACCCGAACTTTTCGACACATTTATAAAAGCATTGCAGGAAAAAAAAGCTATATTTCACACCTACAAACCAAAACAGGATAGAAGCTACAGAATAGTAATGAAAGGTGTGCATCCATCAGCAGAAGAGACGACTCTCAAAACGAACTTACTAGAGCACGGGCATGAAGTGACCAACATCTGGAATATTAGACACCGGGTAACAAAAACCCTACCATTGCACTTTGTCGACCTTAAACAAAAGACAACAATAAAGAGATACTCAAACTAAAAACTCTAGGAGTATACGAAGTTTGCTTTGAACCACCCCCTGCGAAACGAACAATTCCGCAGTGCACAAATTGCCAATCCTACGGACACACAAAAAATTTCTGCTATAAAACTGCACAATGTGTAAAATGTACAGGAGATCATACCACTAAAGACTGTCCCCGCAAGGAAAGGGACAGCAATGTCAAGTGCGTCAACTGCAAGGGCGACCATCCGGCAAACTATCGTGGATGTGCAGTGCACAAAGAACTTCAACAACGTCTTTATCCCACACTTAGAAATAAAGAATCTAAACAACCAAAAAAGGGATACTACAAACCAACAACCACAACCAACCAATATTAGCTACCAAACACCAATCAATTACTATGCAGCTTATCCCCCATTACCAACACAGAACGGCATGGCGTATACAAACATGCCAAATAATACCAATCAACAAAGACAGGACTGGCAAGCTAATCAAAATACAAACACCAACCAAACACCTAACCAACAGCCACTCAATATGAACAAACTTGAAAACATGATGGGACAGCTTATGACGCAAATGAGCACTATGCTGAATCTGTTAACAACGCTCGTCAACAAATTGGCTTAATGGCAGCACATCCCAAGTATAAACTAGCTATCTGGAACGCCAACGGTTTATACCAACACACACAGGAAGTCAAAGCATTTTTACAGACACACAATATTGACATTTTAATGATTTCAGAAACTCATTTCACAAACCAACACCATCTAAAAATACCTAATTATCAAGTATACGATACAAAACACCCCGACAAAAAAAGCACATGGAGGAACAGCAATAATTATTCGTAATACCATTAAACACTACGAAAGAGAAAGATATGCCAAAGAACATCTACAGGCCACCAGTATCACTTTGGAAGACAAATTAGGACCAGTGACTATTTCAGCAGTATACTGCCCTCCTAAATACAATAACAAAAAGGAACAATTTGAAGAATTTTACCATACCCTAGGAAACAAATTCATTGCCGGTGGAGACTATAACGCGAAGCACTCTTTGTGGGGATCTAGACTGACTACGCCAAAAGGAAGAGAACTAGTGAGAGCAATGAAGGCAAATAACCTGCAACATATCTCAACTGGACAACCTACCTACTGGCCATCGGACAAGAACAAGGTACCAGACGTGATTGACTTCTGCATAATAAAAGGTATAGATTCTAAAAGAATTACAGCCGAATCATGCCTGGATCTATCATCCGACCACTCCCCCAGTAATTGTAACAGTTCACAGTCAAATAGTAAATAAAGAAAAACAACCCTCACTGTACAGCAAGAGAACCGATTGGGACCTGTTTAGAAAAAATCTGAACGAATTAACTACATTGAATATACCGCTAAAAACAGAACACGACATTGATAAAGCAGTAGATGAACTGACTAAAAACATACAAAAAGCAAGCTGGGCCGCCACTCCTAACAGTTACGTGCGTAATAAAACAGAATCTACTTCTCCTACAATTCAACAAAAAATCGCAGAAAAAAGGAAACTTAAAAAACAATGGCAGCTAAAGAGAACGGCAGAAAATAAAGCCAAGTTAAACAAATCAACTAGAGAGCTAAAAGATATGCTACTGGAAATTAAAAATCAGGGTATTCAAGACTACTTAGAAAGCCTAACTCCAACAGACGCCACAGATTACTCCCTCTGGAAGGCAACAAGGAAATTAAATAAACCACAAACACATAACCCTCCAATAAAAAACGAAAGTAACACATGGGCAAGAAACGACAAAGAAAAAGCTGAAACATTCGCTAAACACTTGGAAAAAGTCTTTCAACCACTTTCGTCAATGTCAACAACGGAGGAAGAGGAAGAATTAACGAGTTATCTCGAAGCCCCATTCCAACTTAGTCTTCCCGTTAAGAAGATTAAAATTCAGGAAGTTCAGAATACTATACAAAGAGAAATCAACACAAAAAAATCTCCAGGTTTTGACTTGATTACTGGAAAGATTCTACAAGAACTACCTGAAAAAAAGCATGAAACTGATCACATTTATATTCAATGCCATACTACGCATACACCATTTTCCAAATTTGTGGAAGGTAGCTCAAATTATTCTGATACCTAAACCTGGCAAGAAACCCGAAGAAGTCAAATCATATAGGCCCATAAGCTTGCTGCCAGTTTTCTCAAAGCTTTTTGGAAAAATTTACCTAAAAAGACTGAAACCCATATTAGAAGAACAAAACGTCATACCAAACCATCAATTCGGTTTCAGGGACAAACACGGAACAATAGAGCAGGTACACAGGCTGGTGAACGTAATCAATAATGATCTCGAGAGAAAAGATTCTGCTCGGCTGTATTCCTGGATGTTAGTCAGGCATTCGACAAGGTCTGGCATAAGGACTACTATATAAAATAAAAAAATGTTTGCCTTATCATCACCTACTAATATTACAGTCATACCTGAAAGGTAGACATTTTCTGGTAAAACAACAACAATATTACACAAAACTACATCCCATCCTATCAGGAGTGCCACAGGGCAGCGTGCTTGGGCCATTACTCTACCTGATTTATACATACGATCTTCCAACCACTCGCCTCACTACGGTAGCTACATTTGCGGATGATACTGCAATACTGGCATCTCACAAAGACCCAACAAGAGCATCAAGGAATCTGCAACTGTTACTAAATAAAATCCAAAAGTGGCTGCAAAAGTGGCGTATAAAAGTCAATGAAGCTAAATCTTTTCATATTACTTTCACCATGAATAAACCAACTTGCCCACCAGTTGAATTAAATGGCGAACAAATTCCACAGACCGAAGAAATCAAATACCTCGGAATCCACCTTGACAGACGTATGACATGGAGAAAACATATAATCACAAAACGGAAACAGCTCGGCATAAAATTTAATCAAATGTACTGGCTCATTGGCAGAAAGTCAAAGCTCAGCCTAGAAAATAAGTTGCTATTGTACAAGGCAATCATCAGGCCGATATGGACATATGGAATCCAGCTATGGGGTTCAGCAGCCAACTCGAACTTAGAGATTATCCAAAGATTCCAAAATAAGGTCCTGCGAGTGATAGTTGACGCACCCAGATATGTAACCAATGAACTGATACAGCGCGACATAGAATTGCCCACCGTTCGTGAAGTGATAAAAACATTTAGTATTAAATACAGTGATAGACTTGATCACCACCCTAACATTTACGCAAATAAATTACTCGTGACAAGTAGTGAAGTGCGAAGACTGAAAAGACACCAGCCTACCGATTTAATTCAGAGATTTCAGTAACACCATAATATCTAATTGAAAATTTAATTAAACATAAAAACATTATAGTTGCTATAGTATAGAAGTTGTTCAATGGAATAATGTTCTCCGAATGATATTGTTAACCTGTGTTGTCAAAATAGACGCCTAATGCCTACGGGCAAATTGCTGTATATAATAGAGTTAAATAAAAAAAAAAAAAAAAAGTAATAGAAAACGGATAATTGAAAATAAATAGAAATAAAATAACAATTAACTGAAATAACCTGGAGAATACCTACCATATGAAGAGTCTAACAACATTAATATTTTCAATTTAGAAATAATAACTGTCGCGTCTTTCAACTGCAGAATCCCAATGCCATCCATCCACTGACAGAAATGCATTTTAAAGCTCTGACACTATTGAAGCTGTATCTTAATTTAACAATAGCGAATAGTGTTTCGACTTTCAAGTTATCTAATTTTATGTTTGTTTTTCTGTTTGTTGTAAGTTATTTACGATAAACTACGTAAATGATGTCAGTTCAGATTTTTGTATTTGTTTAAAATTTATTTGCCCTTTACTTATAAAAATAAAAAATTTTATTTTGTTTTGTTTAAGACAATTTTATTTTAAGTTACCTACAAAAAATTGCTACGATTACCTCTCGTTTTGCCTTTCGTATGGTTCTCTCCAGGCTCCCTTGTAATTCTTGGCTCTTTTTAATTTTTAATTTTCAGTTTATAAAAAATTTTTTAAATATATTTTAAATATGTTTGTACTTAAATCGAACGTAAAAAAATATCAAGTAATTTTTTATCTTAATATAATTTTCTAAATCTTAAATTATTAAAAAGAAGTTATTAAATATTTGTTGTAATAACTCCAGAACGAATCGGCCAATTAAAATTGCTTTTCATCAAAAGATACTATTTTTTACAAAAATATAAAATTTTTTACAAATTTTATAGTGTTTTAGCGACAGTGAATTATTATATCTGTGTGATTTCAGCCTTAACTAATTTTGTTTTAGATCTTTAATTTTTTGAAAATTGTTTAATAATTTTTAAATATTTAAAACATCACAAGTGCTTCACTTGTCTTGAAGATAGCAATAAAAGTCGAAATTTTTAGACATTAAACATTTTTTTATTTTAAAAGAACATACCCAAATCCAATTACAATAATATGAATCTTGCATAGGAGTTAACAAATTAAATTTTGTATTATTAGAAAATTATGATGACGTGGAAACTTTTGAAATAAATATCTGGTATAAGACAAAAAAATATTTTCAAAACATTTTAATGACATCTCAAATAAAAGGTTTTCTTCTCCGCGTAGTCTGTGCGGAACATCCCAATTAAACAAAATTAGAGAAAATAGTGGTACTAAGAATTCTAAATTAAAGGTGTGTACATCTTTTGCGCTAGTTGTAATTTTATGTAAAATATTTTCTTATGAATTTTCTCATAAAATACATGTAAGAAAAAAACGTTAAGAACGCACGAGTTTTACGAACACATTGAACACTCGATCAGTACGCCACTGTTGTAAGATTATCTATTACTAATTTAGTTATTATGAATTATATTGAAAAATATATCTTAACATTTGCTTCCCTGTATCTATAATGTGGTAATGTTCGTTATATACATAGTATGTAGTAAATAAGTTTTCAAAATTAAATTAAAATTAAAAATCGTTAAGAAAAAAAATAAACTGGCTGTTTTATGCTGAAAATCAATTCAATTTATTATTCACTTATAATTATAATAAAAAATTCAATTATGTTTTCTTATCAACTCGTCTGAGCATTCAACGTTGTTTTGCTTACATGTACTTAATTAAATTGGTTGTATCAAAACAGTTTATGTTATTAAAAATCTTGTTAAATAGCAGGAAAACTCCTCTGTTTGTTGATTTTTGAAGTAAACTGTTGTGTATAAACCAATTTATTATATTATTAATTAATATTTTAATATAGTATGTTACGAGTAGTTTTTACAAAGCTGTTGCCTATACTGAGCCATTTTAGACAAACCCCAATTTGAAGCATAAAACTACAGCAGTAAAGTATTTTTAAATATCTTCTCTTGTTATGTATTAATTAACAAAGTAATACGAGTATATAGCCTAAAGCATATAATCTTAAGCAATATTTTATATGTACAAACATACATGTAATTATGTATTGCGCAATATAATATTTAGTGCAATACTATCAATATTTAAGGAATTAAAAGTTTTGACACTACTATTTTAACCTCGTCGCAGTCAGTCTACTATTTTACATTGAGTCATTTCCATGCCCGATTTTTTACCGCTAAGACATTACTTTTTATTTTAGTAATATCTTTTATCTTGTAAAAAATTATCTTTTATTATAGTAGGTACGTTCACTGGATTACACTGGATTATTAAACAATTAATAATTGGTATACCCAATAAAATTAATTTAATTCTCTAAACTTTCGGTAATATAGATTGTTGTATAATATAAAATTTTTTTGAGGATATATGATACATACTATTATAATAACGTTCTCTGTGAAATATGCAATCTATATACACGATATCTTCTGATTTTTCCAATTTTATCTTGTGTTATTCTTGGGAAATAGCACTTCTATTGGGAAATATTTACACCTTTTTTTTTAGAATTTTTGTTTTGAAACACAATTTTGTCAAAAAATGTAGAAAAATGTTTTGAACCTTATTGATCTCTCTTTTTTTTTTAATTTAGCCGCTATTGGAAAGTAAAACGTATCAATATTATTACTACCACTTTCAAAATTAAAAACTACTTTAAAGCTCTTAAATTAATAAAAAATAATGATTGTGCCTGTTGTGATGTCATGGGTGAATTGAGGACTACTCCTCAATACCAATGAACCGAAATCTCAATCTTAACTAAATTTTGCTTTTTCACGTTCTTATTCGTTATTTTTACATTATTCTGTAGAAATAACAACCAATTTTAAGAATTTTAAATCATGTTCAATCGTAAGTACACGATGTCTTCTATTTTTTTGTCATGATCAAAGTAAAGTCTTGTTTCACTAATTATTTTCTATTTTTATTATAATATCATATTTTACAGAATTCTTTTTCTTCATGTGCCATATCCGGTTCCCTGAACGCTGGCAATTCAACTTGGCCGAAGCCAAGATGAATTTACCAAGGAATATAATTTTTGGGGTGGTTTTCCGTTGTCTTCTTCATAGTCCACAGATCGATATTGGACTTTTTGATCACAGCAGTAATATAACGCGAGCAGGGTTCGAAATGCGAGCTTACGTTTCTTAGTCGACCCATGTATGCTTCGTGCTATACTACTGGTATTTTACACATGTAGTAACATAAATTTATAATAATTCTACAACAGATCTGACCAATCAACGAATTTTATCTACAAACATGTATGGAAACAATTTTGAATATTGTTTAAATTTGAATCTATTTTATTTATTTGGGTTTTTTTTTTAGAAGTGCATCAACAACTACATAGGTTATTAGCACTTTACATAGTATATATCGTCGCCTCAGGATCAGAGTATTCTATGTCCATATTTTTGCGAAATTGAGTTATTTATACCATTTTATTCTAAATGCGATTTTCTACAATTTAATGTAATAAAAATTTTAAAAAAGTCTATTGGTTACGTTGATCTAGAGAGGCTATTTTATTCTATGTCTATTAAACATCCTAATTATCTCCTACTATTAAGTGTGGATTAGGAAGTTGTTTTGCTAGATTTTATAGCTCATTTAGTGTTATTGACTTGTTTGGTGGTAGATATATGTTGCATAGAGACGGTCTTGGCCTAGTAGTTAGAGCGATCAACTACTGATGCAAAGGCACCCGGTTCGATCCCGGCAGGAGTCTAGGAAGGAAAATTTTCTTTCTGACTTTCTTTCTATCTAGGACCGTCTCCCGTGCTTCAGAGGGCACGTAAAGCCGGCGGTCTCCCTTAGTTGATGACTGCCAGCATCAACTATGAAAAGGGTTACAGGCACATTCCCCAACCCGGATTTAGCAACTGTGGGGTCTTAATGCTTAAACTTTTCTCTTAGAGAAAAAGGCTATGGCCCAGCAGTGGACTAAAAAAGGCTGAAAAGAAGAAGAAGATATGTTGCATATGTGTATGTTTAGAGGTAGATAGGATGTAACAGCAACGACCTCAATGTCCGTGTTTAAGTTGATTATTTCTGTGTATATGTTGTTAGATATAAAAATAGAAACTCCTCCACTAGCATGTTGTTGATTTGGTCTGTGTTTGGAATACTCTTTGTAGCCTTTTAAGGATATATTCTTGTTTTCCTTTATGTGTGTTTCCTGAAGGCATAATATTTGTGATTTTTTTATTGCTTATTAATAGTTGTAGTTGAGGTAGTCTGGTGTAAAATCCGTTTAGGTTCCATTGCATTATAGATATTATAATGTTTTCTGTCTGTTTGTTATTTTTCATACTTTATATTTTGTAGTTTTTAATTTTTAAAGGTTTGTTTGTGTTTGTTTTGTTAATAGCAGTCTTGGTTCGATGATGAGAAGATGGCATCTCTAGTTTCGTTTCTTTGGACATTGTCTAGTTTAATTACTACGAGCGAGAATGTGTTTTTAATTTTGTTATTTTGGAGAAGAACTTTGAGATCTTTTAAAGAGGTTTTTATGTTTTTAATGTTAGGATTGAATTTTTTTTTGTTATTTCAATAGCGTTAGTAGAATTATTAATTTCCTGGTAAAAGTTTTCAAATTGTTCATATGTAAATTCATAGTGGGTGGGGTTCTTTGTAAGTTCTTCTTTTATTGGTATAAGTAGTTCAGTTGTAGTTAAATTCGTTTCTTTTTTATTACTTTAAATTTTTTAATTTTCTGATTTTTTTTGTTTTCTGTTTTTTTTTGTTTTATGTTTTTTTTTCACCTATATCTTTGCTTGGTATTTGTTTTTTGGGAAACGGGGTTGATAGTGTTAGAAGGTGTTTAAATGGTTTTTCCAATGTTGCATTTATGGTTTTAGTGAGAGTTCACTGGAACTTGATTGCAGAGTTCGTTTGTTGACTGTTTTTTGTGGGTCTTCAATTTGAGTTTCGTCTTATTTTGATTAATTTCTGTTTTGTTTTGTATTCTTGTATTGAGTACTTCTTCTGCTATCTTTTGGTTTTCTATTATCATTATTTTTTGATTAGGTTCTGGTTGTTGAATGTTTGATTCATTGTTAGTTGAATCTTCTGTTTGTGGTATTTTTTTTGTTTGATTATTTAATGTATTAAGACTAGTGTAATTTTCTGATGGAGAAGTATTTATTGTGTTTCTGCAAGTCTTTTGCTGTGACCGTAACGCCTGCATACTTTGCATTATTCGGTAGTAAGAAAGATTCTACATTGTTCGTTGTCGAATTCAATGATTAGGCTATCGGGGATTTTTCTTCATCTTTGGGTAGTATCTACACTTGTCTGCGTCCACTATTGATGTGTGATATGAGGCTATTATTACTGATTTTTATGTGGGTTATTGCTGATAATGTTTCTATATTGTTTATCTTTAAGATATCTTTAATTTTTCATGTGGAATGTAAGCTGGTACGTGAATGGTCATTCTTTTGGCATCTGAGATTAGTTTCCTATTGGTACTACTAGATTGCCAATTTTGATCGATTTGTGTTTGTTTGTAATTTCTGTTGTAGTTTTTGATGTTATGAAGAATATAACTATTTGATTAAAACTCATCGATTATATTTTTGAGATCTGTTATGGGTTGTAATGCCAGTTATAATCAGTAAGTTCTAGATTTTCTTGTTTTTACATGACCATGGCGTTTTAATTTTTTGGGAAGAAATAATTTACAAAGATGTTTAAATAGGATTTAGTGGGATTATTTGGATTGGTTCTATTTGGACAGGTTTAGGTTTTATTGTTCATTTTGTTTATTTTAGTGTCTGTTCTGGTTTGATACTTTTTTTTCTACTTACCTCAGTGAGTAGATTGTCAAAATTATGCTGCTATCTCTCACGCACTTTTACTTGCACTTTTATTTAAAGAGTACGAGATTAATTAACCGACTTATAAGGCAATTACCATTAGTAAAATTAATTTATTACGCAATTAATTACCTTTTTTTATTATTAATATGACAGGAAATTGTTTTATATACTTTTGATATTAAATTCAACATTTGCAGAAAGTGTTTTTTTCATTTTTTGCTCTTATTGAAACTAGTACTTTATTGCAAATACTAGAACAAATTTAGTCATTTTTTTTATTTAGAAATTTTTCCTGTTATGACCACGACTGTATTAAGTACCACTCGACGTTCTCTTGAGTCCCTTGAAATTGAGAGCACTTGCACAATGCATTCTAATAGACAGTTAAATTTACTATGAGCATAGCATTAACAACTACTCGTATAAAACTTGAACTGTAGATCACAATAGTATAACCTCATTATATTTGATTCAAATTTTTTAAAATTATAAGATTAAATGAACAATAAAACGAAACATTATTTGTGAGCTTTCAGCAATGGTTACTGCTGTCATCAGACGTTTAATAATAATGGTTACAGCAGTAACCATTGCTGAAAGCTCACAAATAATGTTTCGTTTTATTGTTCATTTAACCTTATAATTTAAAAAAATTTTTAATCAAATATTAATTTCAAAGGTTAATAATATATATAATTTCAATAACCTCATTATAGTCATCCAAATTCCACCTTGTTTTTTTATACGTGTATATTAGCTTATTATCTTTTATAATTATTTTGAAAAATTTTAAAATTTGCAGTTTTTTCTCTCCGTTTGTTTGGGCCTTTTGATTTGGATCAAAGGACCAATTGTGTGATGAAAATTCAGTAAATTTTTCAAAATAATTTTATTTACAAAAAAATATTTACATGTACTTGCACATTTATATAATTAACAAAAAAAACTTTGTACAAAAACTCAAAGTTGTGATAAAGTTCAATGCTTTTCACTCCATTAATAGCTTTTATTTTATTCCACATTTTTGGCTTATAATTGATTGCACAAACTGTTGCCATGACTCAGTTTTTTGTGTTTTAATTATTGTTCTTGCGATTGCTCTCTTTCTTTTAAATTCTATTGGGTCGTTGTTTGTTCCTGTTTTTTTGTATCTATTAAATGCATGATGGCTATTTTTTTGAGCTTCTTTACATTGTTGATTTCTCCAGTAACTGTTTGTTTTCTAATACAACTTCTCGTTATTTTTGTTATTGTTTTGTTTGCTGCTGCATTTATAATTGTAACCAGCTTCTCGAGGGTGTGATTAATGTTTTATTTTCATATGGGTAAAGGGGTATTGGTATAGAAGTTAGTTCCGTATATTTAATCCAGTTCGCAGTTTCCAATTTTCATTTATTTATTGATGTTGTAGGACTAGGTTCCATTTTTGGATAATTTCAATTTATATTGGATAATGGTCACTGTCATATAGTTGATCTACTAGACTTCAAGTAGTGATAGATGTTAATTGTGTTGTTGGAAGAGCGAGATCGATGCTACTAAACGTGTTGTTTGAACAATTAAAATGTGTAGGTTGTCTTTGATTTAGTATTATTAGTGTGTTTGATTGCAGTAGTAAGTCTTCAATCATTTTCCTCGTCTATCGGTGTGTTTGATCTCCATATCTTGTTGTGGGCGTTAAAATCTCCTACTATTAGGTATGGATTAGGAAGTTGTTTTGCTAGATCTTGCAGCTCATTTAGTGTTATTGACTTGTTTGGTGGTAGATATAATACTATGTTGTATATGTGTATTTTAAGAGGTAGATAGGATGTAACAGCAACGGCTTTAATGTTCGTGTTTAAGTTGATTATTTCTGTGTATGTATATGTTGTTAGATAATATAAAATAGAAACTCCTCCACTGGCATGTTGGCGATTTGGTCTGTGTTTGGAATAGTCTTTGTAGCCTTTTAAGGATATATTCTTGTTTTCCTTTATGTGTGTTCCCTGAAGAAATAGTATTTGAGATTTTTATTGCTTATTAATAGTTGTAGTTGAGGTAGTCTGGTGTAAAACCCGTTTAGTTTCCATTGTGTTATAGATATTGTATTGTTTTCTGTTTGTTTGTTATTTTTCATACTTTATATTTTGTAGTTTTATATTTTGAAGGTTTGTTTGTGTTTGTTTTGTTAATAGAAGTCTTCGTTCGATGATGAGAAGATGGTATCACTAGTTTCTATTCTTTGGGCATTGTCTAGTTTAGTTACTATACGTGAGAATCTGTCTTTTATTTTGTTATTTTGGAGAAGAACTTTGAGATTTTTTAAACTGGTTTTTGTGTTTTTAATGTTAGGGTTGAATTTTTTTGTTATCTCAATAGGGTTAGTAGAATTATTAATTTCATGGTAAAAGTTTTCAAATTGTTCATATGTAAATTCATAGTAGGTGGGGTTCTTTGTAAGTTCTTCTTTTATTGGAATAAGTAGGACTGTTGTAGTTAAATTCGTTTCTTTTTTATTACTTTTAACGTTTTTAGTTTTCTGATTTTTTTTGTTTTTTTTTTTTTGTTTTACCTATATCTTTTCTTGGTATTTGTTTTTGGAAAACAGGGTTAATTGTGTTAGAGGGTGTTTAAATAGTTCTTCCAATGTTGCATTTATGGTTTCTAGTGAGTAGTCACTGGAACTTGATTGCAGAGTTCGTTTGTTGACTATTTTGGTGAATCTTCAATTTGAGTTTTGTCTTGTTTTTGATTAATTTCTGTTTTACTTTGTATTCTTGTGTTGAGTACTTCTTCTGTTATCTTTTGGTTTCTATTATCATTATTTTTGATTAGGTTCTGGTTGTTGAATGTTTGATTCATTCATATCTTCTGCCTGTGGTATTTTTGTTTGTTTGATTATTTAATGTATTAAGACTAGTGTAATTTTCTAATGAAGAAGTATTTATTGTGTTTCTACAAGTCTCTTTGCTGTGACCGTAACGCCTGCATACTTCGCATTATGTGGTAGTAAGGAAGATTCTACATTGTTCGTTGTCGAATTCAATGATTAGGCTAGCGGGATTTTTCTTCATCTTTGGGTAGTATCTACACTTTATATAATTAACAAAAAAACGTTGTACAAAAACTCAAAGTTGTGATAAGTTCTTGAGTTGTACTAAACGAAACTGATTTTGTTCAAGTCATTGGCGACTAAAATTATGTACAGGTGTTTGTCTCAGGCAAAGCTTAAAGATTAGTGTTAGAACTAGCTGCACAAGGTATCAAGTTTATTGCTCTGTTTTTCCCTTTTAGGGTACTAAAATGAACCGCGCCAAATGGGATGCTTTCGGCATTTAAATTTCTTAAGAGATTTTAACAGTAAGACTAAGAAGATGATATTTTGTGCAGCTATTTTGAGAAATTTTATTGTTTAAAATTATTTTCGTTGTAACACGGTGTTGTAACACCGCTTTATGCTACACTTTACTTTTTGCTGAAGCCAAGATGAATTTTTATAGAGTATAATTCATGGGGTAGTTTCCGTTGACTTCCCCATGGTTCTGATTGATATTGGACCTTTGATCACAGCATGTATCCGACTCGATTAAGACTAGAACCGCGGTCTACCGCTTTCCAATCGGCCGGTGTATGCTTTACGCTACTACTGGTCACTATTAGAAACCAAATTTGTATTTTATTATTCTTACTGCAATATTGATAAAGGTCGATTATTTTTGGTCGGTTGCAAGAGCAAGTTCTATTTTTCACATCATTGAATTTTCTCGTTTAAAATTTCCACTTCAGATTATTTTTGATAAAAATGATTAACTTTAACTTATTCTTATTATTAATTTACCACAAACATTGCTGTTTTCTTTTATGTGTGTGGTGTGCGTTAGAGGTTTCATCACGTACACAGGGAATCTACTGCTTAACGTGGGATTCGAACCACGAAAACGTGTAATACATTTTATTTTAAGAAAATTTTACTAAGCAGATTACGCCTCAGCGATTTACAATTTGCCTTCCAAAAGGAGACAGTCAGATGAAAGTTCTTACAGCACCAGCGTTACCTTAGCAGTCAACGCACTTGATCACGCCGCCATTGACTGTCACTGACAGATTAATAAGAAAGTAAATATTATATCGAAACTTATTGTTAGGTACAAATACATACAATTCAAGAGAAAACATAATGCATTACAGGTTTATCAAATGATTAATTTGGTAATTTACACGATAAGGAAATTTTTACTTCACTTAATTCGTAGCAATAAAATTAAACTGCAAGTAAAAAATATTTTAATATTTTAAAGAATCTCATTTTTTATATTGACTTTTATATGTATGCTGAAATTGAATAAGTGTTTTAAAATAATACTTTATTTATTGATTAAATTATCCAGAAATAGACAGTATACGAAATGAAGAAGCTTTGCATGTATAGAAATTGCTTAGTATTAAATAAAATTGATATAGCATTCATTCTATGCCAATAAATCAAAATAATATTTAAATAAGAAAATATGGTCGAAATGGATTTTCATTAATAAAAATAAATTGGCTCGCTTTATTTAAAAATGAAAACAAGACATTGAATGTTTTAGACATTTCTATTTAAATTTTGTTGATATATTTTGACTTTGTTATAAAGAAATTAAAGTTAAAACTCAAATAATATTGTATTTTGACTTTGTTAAAAAGAAATTAAAATTAAAACTCATATAATAGTGTAGTTAATTAAAATTTTGAATTCTTGAATTCGAAAATTTTAACTATTTAGTTGTTGATTTACCATTAAAATTGATCTTTTCATATCAGTCTTGTCAACAATAAACTATTAAATTTAGTACCATGTTTCTAAACCATTCCGGAATTTAAACATAATATACTAAATGCAAGATGTGTCTGTGATGGTGTATGTACAAGGTTTGCAAGCGACCTGTTAAATTAGCATATTTCTCACAACCAAGTTTGCCAACCTTAAGCAAATAGTTAGAGCGGCAATATTTTGAATTCTAAAAATTTCAAAATTTTTAACAATTTGTTTGAATGTAGACCAAAACTTAAAAAAATTATAATTACATAATTCAATTGGATTTTTTAGCGATGCGTGTTGTAGAAACATGTACCTTTTAGATTACAATGACCTAATTTCTCTACTATTTTTACAATTTTATGATATAGTATAGAATTTTGTATAATATAATAGTCTTTATAATGAATAAAATTTGGAATCTAGCTAAATAAAGTTTAGATAACGTACATGACTATAATAAAAAATTAAGAACCCTTAAGCAATGTAAGTGGTTGTTTGCTAAAACACGCTGCTTCTGTTAGGTACCATTAATGCACAAGTATATTATAATGTAACATTATAATAACTTAAAATACACAGATTACACATAACAGATATTATAAAGAGCATAATAGGTATTAGACAAGCTTAAATAGTTACATTAATATTCAATAAGATTTAGTTTTCAAGTTAAATATAAATAAAATAAAATTTATTTTTTCATTGATTCAAAATCAATAGGTAGAGGTAACTGGTACGTAATATGGAGTAACAACATTTATTTCAAAATTTAGAGTAAATCAGGTTGATGCCTTGTAACACAATTTTGATGATATAATATAATAGACATATAAAATTTGAACTTGACATTGCCACAAAATGAGCATTGCGTCTATGAAAAGTCTGTCTTGACTGTTCCAACTTGGGTTGACTTGTATTTGGCGCTTAATTTAAGCATAACATTATTTTACGAACTTGATTTGTAAATAAAGCCATATATTTTGGGTATAGATACAAAATAACGTTACTTCCAAAGGTGATTCCAAACCTATCCATTAATTTTATGTTACTTTGATCGGACTGTACAAACAACAAGGTATTGTATATCAAATAAAACCTTTAGCTAGGTATCTCTGAAATAAAGTTTCAACAACGCGTTGTACGGTATAGATATTGAAGAAACCAAAAATAATTAAATTTTCAAAAAATATCTGCTAGGGGACATTGTTTTGGTAAAATATTCCTAAAAAAGGAGTTAAATATTGTGTTGCAAATGTAGAACATTTAAAAAAACGTTAGTTATTTTGTATCATAATTAAAAAGAAACATAAAATGGAATTTGAAGAATTTAAACCAAAACGATTAAAGAAAAAATGAAATTTAAAATATAATATGAACCCTAAAAGTTTGAATAGGATTTAAAAGAATTACTATTTTATAATCTATTCTGTAGGTAACCCGTGTAACCCTAAAACTTTTGATGAAATTGTTTTAAAAATTATTTCTAGAATGTATTATGTAACGTACAAAAATATGGAGGTAGCATAGCTATATTTTTAACGGTTGATCCTTAGGGAATGAAATGATATCCAATCAACTTTCATTTTGTCGCTGAAGTATATAAAAGTAGTAATACTCTTACAATAACTTTATAGTAAAACCATTCAATCTTTTTCATTAAATTTAATAAAAGTTGTTTTTTTATAAAACAGTTTGACAGTTAAAAATATAGTTGCGTCAATACATAATAATATACCTATAAAGTCCACCACATAAATATACTAATCTAAATATCTTAAATGCAATTCCTGGCAGAAAATTATGTATCATATTGAATTAAGGTTATTATTTTTTTAATACTGACAATTTAGAAAATAATGTACTAATGGATCTCTTTTATCAAAATTGTAGAAGCTGTGGCAGAAATTTTGGGGTCACCTGATGTACACCTAAGGGTTGGTTCCCTCCTTCGTTTAGTGTGTACTTTAAGAGATTCGACGGAGCCACCGTCGTACGTCTTTTGGTATCACGATCAACGAATGATTAATTATGACGTGGGAATTACAGTATTACCGGATACCTCTTCTAGCGTTTTATTACTTCAAGAAGCTGATCAACGCCATAGCGGCAACTATACATGCAGTCCATCAAATGCTGTACCAGCATCCATCAACGTTCATGTGCTCAATGCTACCGAAGGTAAGATGATGCATAATTTATAATTAATAATATAATAAAGTAGTATTAATTGTAGAAGAAATACCAGCGGCGATGCTTGATACAAACAGTGGCAATGCTTCCAATTCAGTTATTCAATTGCTTATTGCAATTATGTGTATAAATTTATTTATTGTACCAATCGTAGAAAGATGAAACTGTTATTAGAAATTGTAAATATTGTAAATACACTTATTCTTCGATTTCAATAATATAGTATTAAATTAATACAATAATTACCTTATTGACGTGTAATTAAATAGTTCTCAAATAAACTAAGTCATATTCTGTATTAATGTCATTATTGCTTATAAATAAAATATATTATTTTTTATCTATTTGTTGTCTCAATATTTTGTTAGTGCTCATAAAAAAACGCATAAGTTTGTTTAAATCTTTAAATACATACCTTCGTTTTAACATCTTTGCTATAAATCTTCAAATTTAATTGGTAAAGTTTAAGATAACAGTTTATACGGTATATACCTTACATAGTATACAGAAGTGTATAATATTATAGTACCTATCTAACAGGTATTAGATAATGTAATAATGTGATTTTAATCAAAGAACTTTCAGAACTTAATATACTACTTGGAAAGTGTTCTGTAATAATAATTATTATCAAACTGAAAGTATGCAAATATTTATAGTTTAATTTTCTAGTCGAATTGGAACTTGAAAGAATATAATAGGTAGTTAGGAATAGGTATCCCTGCTATCGAATTAAATTAATAACGAATTTATATGTATAAACAATAAGCAATGTTTAAACGCTTAAACACATTGGTGAAATATTGTTTGGGATATAATCACAGACTTATACAATTGCGAAAATCTACTAGTATTGTCCAACAAACAATAAAACGTTTAGTTTTCCCGGCTTGGGCAACTATTAGGGCACAATGGTGAGCTAATGTGAGGAGGCGGAATCTTACTGTCAGATTTCAACTTGGCGGTGACATCCATGACTACCCTTGTTATTTATGCCTAAAGGGCGTTTAGGGAAGCAGCCTTATAAAAGCTCAACATAGGGTGACTTTTATGTTATTTAAATCATTTAAACATTATCAGAATAAGGGCTGTACAATACTTATACTTGGATAATATATTGCACTATTTTTATATTGCACTTGAACAGATATATTTGTGAAAGATATATTTTTATTTTAAAATTTGCTGTTTCATTCTCCAAAAACATCAAAACGGATAACTAAAAAATTTGTTTCTGATATTTTAAAGACAGCGCTTTTTTGCATTACCTAATTTAAATTTCAGAGTGTATGCGTATACTTACCACTAATTGCTACAAGAGCATTAATCAATATTGGCAAATATTTGCTTTGCAACTTGTTTAGGAATCTACGACATGACAAACGCTGTGAAAAGGTAAACAGGACAAGAACCATAATTGCATATTATAGTTAAAAATAATAACAACAAAACTGTAGATCGGAAATTTAATTTGTAGTACTTTGTAATAAAAGCCTTTATATAATATATCGATAAAGTAAATATAGAGCACCTAAATACATTACATCAAAAATAATATATTATGTAGGAGTATATTTTACGTGTATTCAGTATTTTTCATCTTCTATAACTAACAAATATGTACGGTAAACATCCATTATTAGTAGTTATTGCATTTCTACTATTCATTAATGTAAATAAATAATATGAAATAATGTTATTTAGTTTGAAAAGATGTGCAGTAATTAGAAAACTTGGAGAGCCGTATTTTAGATTCACAATTTGTTTTTCCAAGTAAAACAGAATATAATTTGTTTTATCCATGCCATTGTTTATTCTGATTTACTCGTTTTCCAATTATTTTGTATATCTTAGAAAGTACTTAATTTTTTCTTGTAAATTTTGTTAAAATTTGGCTCAGTTAAACTTGTATTTATTTTATAATTTTGATATACCAAATACCAATTAATAAATTAAATAGAAAAGCATGTACCAACATCATATTATTATACAAACTGTAACTCAACTCGATAGCAACTACAGATCAGCTATTTGTTATTTACTCAAGTTCAGACGAATGTGAAATCAGAAAAAGGTAAATGTTAAAAATATTTAACCGAATTATAAGGAAAATACTATGTACATATAACACAATTATAGTACTTAGTTTCTAAGATATGCTTAATTTTATTATAAATTTCCTTATAAATTTAAGTATCACATTAGTGCATTGAATACGATTAAAATTTACTTGAGATTATTAAAATGCTGTTGCTGGTTTCAGTAAATTTGATAAAGTATGAAAATTTCAACTTTACTGTAAATTGGTCGTTATATTACATATAAACTGGGAATTCATTATATGATAAATAAACATGGAATTGTTTATTGAAATACTAAAACATTACATACTGAATGAATATGTACATTATTAAAGTGTTATTGCATTATTGTTTAATAGCAATCAACGACTAATACCAAATAGATACAGTGTAGTATATCTACGACAAGGATTGCAACGTACTTGTGTTGCCTAGAGAAGATAAGATTTGAAATTTTGGTTAAATGGCTTTTTCTTCTTCGGGCAGGGTACGAGAACTGGGCCTCGAAAATCGCAAATTCCCTATAGAAATGGTATAATATTATGAAAAAGAACATAATTAGAAATATTATAAACTATGGATGATTTAAAAATTTTCACGTTTAGGCATTAAAAACTCAAAAATTGAAATACGTATCCATGATAGGCTACATTTGAACCTCAAGTCCCGCCCATTTTAAATTGTTGGTAGCAATTTTACAAAAAATTACGTATTTTATCACATTTTTGATGCAGACGTCACATATGTGTACTGTTATTTGAATAAAACATGGAATTACATCGATTTAAGGAGTATTTTCTAAAAAATCACTTTTGTGTGAATTCGTTTCTCCGCAGCCGCCCTCGCCCTCTGGGGCTCGTCGCGCTACGAACGGTTTTGACACGTGCTAAACTCATTAAAACCATCCCTTAAGCGGCTCCAACTCGAAAAGTGTCCAAGTTGACGCGGCAGATCTCAGGGAGCGACTAATCCCCACTTTTCGATGCTCTAGTAGGCCCCGCCCCAGCACCTTTTCATGCATATTGAAATGCACGTACTGTCATGAAAATGAATAATTTGCCCGATTTTGTGATTTTTAAAATCGATTTTTGGCGTTATTATTGCAAATATCGAATTCATCCATAGTACATTTTACTCGTACTCTACTCGTTCTCTACCTAATTCTAAATAAACGTTTGTAAAATAGTCACAGGGAAAAAGGCCCAGTTGGCGTACTCTAACCTCTTCTTCTTTTTCTTAATTTAGGACTAGGTCCTGTAATATCCAACAGTAACCTCGGCGAAGTTTCAAAGCCACTGTTAGAACTCTGAGCATATTATTTGTTTTACATCTGAAGTAGTTTGCTAGGCTACCCTTAGATGTGCCTGTTACCCTTTCTTATATTGTTAATAATGGTGAATCATTAACATTGGAGGACCACCGTCTTTACGAGCCTTCCGAAACACGAAGACGGCATTGCAAAATAAACTCTGGTTAAATGGCAAAACTGTTAAAAATTAGGTTAGTGTAAATTTGGTGTTGGTTAAATTTTACGTGTAGGGGTTAAATTTCACATTTGGGTGTTTAATTATAATTTATAGATAAAAATACTTATCCTTAAACTAGCTTATCAATAGTAATATTAGTGCATAGCAAGTTGCCGATAATTCTGGCTAAAATGCACGACAGCTTATTACGACGAAAATTTGCACGACGCGAAGCGAGGCAAATTTCTCAAGAAATAAGCTGGGTGCATATTTAAACGAATTATCGATAACCTGCTATGCACGTAATATTTGTCGAACTATTGCATAAGTAATAAGAAAAATTCAAAATTTGCAAAAGCTGCGATTTTGATAATACGAAATCGGATAAGTGCACTTGTGCAAGCTTATCGCTTAATTGCCATGGAATTGGTTCTAATTTTGACATTTGAGTTATTCCAAATTTTTCTATTGGTTTATAGGTAACTATGTACATACGCGTGCAATAGTCAAAATAATACAATAATTTATAAAAAGTTAGTTCCGTTGTAGTTTATCTGTACAAAGTTTTTTATGACAATTCTAGGGTAAATTAATAAACTAATGCACCATTAAATAACTCTTCGGTTCACTTGTACCATTTGAACGATTATCGTAACTATGAAGTAATCTAATTTAATTTATCATAAAATAAGGTAGCCGAGTTTTCTTTTTTATTGTGTCCATAAAGAAACCGTAAATTTTTTACAAGGTAAGTACTATTTGTTAAATTAAAAACTATAAAATGGATTGTGAACTGGAAATATTAGTTAGTTATAGTACAAGTGGGTAAAGGGAAAAACAAGTAAACGTTAAGTTTGATTATGGAATCGTTTTCATTGAAAACGCCATTCAATAAAAAAAAAAAAACAATGAGTTTGTTATTGTTAATAAAATAATTCTGCAAACAAACGTAAGGACGCGCTGGCGTTTGGATGCAGGTCTACTAAAAGCAAAAGTCTCCTTGAAGGCGGGAACTGTACATTGCTTTCAATATTACATTTTTTTATTGTTCTGTACTTTTGTTTCTATATGATATTGTGTAAATTGGTTTCGACCATTATGACGCACTAATCTTTCTTTTCCTATTTGTTTCTTCATCGATCGAGTGAAGGCGACAGCAAAACTCTGCTTTCCTTACCGAGTTAAACGGGCACAACTTAGGTAAGTAAATGTTGATTAGTTTTGTATTTGTACTAGAGAAAGTAAATCGCAACAGTTGCTTTAACTTAAAAACATCATCATGGTGAAAAAGCTACAAAATGGGTTGCATTAGAAATAGCTTGTATTTAAAAATCAGCAAATAAAACTTGCAAATTTCAATCTTGTCACTGAATTAAATTGTAACTGTTATTTTGAGATTTACTATTTTTAAATCTTTACCTTTAGTTAACGCTAACTATTTTGTTAATTAACTGCGTTATATCATATTTTATATTTTAAACAATAACACCACATTCGAAAGGGATAAAATTTGGCACACAGTTTCCGCTACTCAGAGACTTAATTTCATAAAACAAAATCAAATTGCTTTCTTACCGTGTTTACCCTTATGCCTTTTGGTAACACGTTAATAATTTTAAACTTAATATTCAGAATCATAAATATTTTTGAGTGAGATATTACCTGGTTAGTATTGTGTTGACTAATTTTCAAATTACTGCTATGGTAACTATAATATCTTTACAGATACTTTTCAAAGAAGGTAAGGCTAAATCAATCAAAATTTTAGTTAAAAAATAAAAAAAAATAAAAACATGTTTTACTGTAATAAAAATTTGCAGGAAATAATTTATCGAGCACATTTCGCCATGAATTATTTGCAGGGGCGCGATTGGCCATAAGTAAAAAATGTAAATGAAAGTTTGATTACAGCACTGCAGTTAAAATGCCAACATTTTTTACCTGTGATCAAGTTTAGGGTTGAAAATGTTATAGAATAAAACAAGTCTTCATCCGGAAGTATAAATTTTTATAATACAATATTTCTTTTGAAATCTATAAAATTTATCGTTATTAGTTAAATATCAATTATTATTGCGTTTATATTAAATGAAAATTTTAAAATTAACGAGTTAACTGAACAATTAAACGGATTTATTTTTCATAAGCTTTCAGCAATAACTACTTAGTGCTGTCATCTTGTCGGCATTGTTAAAAGCTTATGAAAATAAATTCGTTTAATTTTTCAGTTAACCTTTTAAATTTTAAAATTTTTCTTTAGTATTAATTTCACTGGTCAATAATATTATACAGCGTGACCCACATGAACTCGGACAAACGTTTATAAAAAAACCTTATTTAAACGCAACAATTCAATAATTTAAAAATGGATAAAAATTAACAACAACCTTATCTACATTATAAATTATAAAATTTTAAGGTAGCTTCTTTCTGCGTGGATACAGAGCTTTAAACGTCGAATGAAATTTTCGGCTGTTTTTCGTACCGCCTCTAGGGATATTTTGTCCCATTCCTGACGCAAAGATTGTTTTAGCGATTCTAAACTTTTGTAGGGTTTTGCACAGGCTCTGGCCTCTAAAATTGACTATATGGCGTAATCTATTGGGTTGAGATCTGGTTAGTATGAAGGCCATTCAGCGGAATTGATAAAATTAGGAAAATTGATTCGGCACCATTCTTGCGTAGTTTTTGCTTTGTGGGCAAGTGCAGAGTCTCATTGAAAAGTTCAATGTTGGTCACTAAAGTGCTGTTAGGCCCACTGAAGAACTACAGCCTCTAAAATATCCCGGTGGTAGATTTCCTTGTTTATTTTTACTCTTTCTTTCCCAAAAACTGAAGGTGTATTGCCGGCAGCACAAATACCGCCCCAAACCATAACAGACTTGGGGTATAGGCGATGAACAACGATGGTAGATAGTCCTGATGCTTCTTGTGACCAATACCTATCATTTTGACGATAGTGAAATTGTTCAATAGTAAAATTTTTTTTTGATCAGTAAAAACAAAATTTCCCCAATTATGAGCAGCGGTGCGATATAGAAGAGCACGGCATTGTTGAAGTGCTACTGGCATTGTTTTCATCAGTTAGCATTTGGGCTTTATGCAGTTTATAAAGCTTCTTCTTAAGTTCATTTTTCTCTATTTGTCGAGCCGACTCTGGCATGATTTCGGTTTCACAAGCCATTTTTCGCATCGACAGTTTTGAAATTCTTTGAATCCGAAGTTTGATGATGTTGCGATTCCGGCGAGTGATGCCAGAACATTTTTTTCCTCTTCCAGTTCGTTCTTTCATATTATTACCAAGTTTTTTGAATCGTTTGATGGGATCTGAAATGGTTTGTGAAAGAATTTTAAGCATTCGAACTATTTCACATTGCCGATTTCCAGCTGCGGCTCGACTTTTTGTTATTTTATAACTCACAAACTGATTGTTTAATTTTTTTGTTCTTTTTTTTTCTAATCTCCATTGTTTTTAGAATCGGATTACTAGATTTTTTCAGAAAAATTCAGTGACTTTTGCGAAAAGAGAAAAAGATGTTTGTCCTGGGTCTTGTGGGTCACGCTGTCTACTCTAATATAGATAAAATATTGCATTTATATTATTTTGTCTGATGCTTACTTTTACTTACATAATATTTGTTGGGTTGCATTGATTAATTATAATATATTGTAAAAAAAATTATTTCCACATAAGCAACTATAGGTAGAATATGTAGTTCTAAGTATATTATTTTAGGAAGCTGATGTTGAGTTTAATTAACGCATGTTTTGTACCCACATTAATTTAAGTAAATGTAAACAAAACTTTAAATGAATTTTAGAGAACCTCAGGGTTTATTTTCCATCGCAATAGTTTGATTTGTTTAAATATTAAACTTAAAATAAAAAAAATAAGATACTAAAAAAATAAATAAATAAAATAGGGAAATCCACAGATAATACAATACAAACTATAATAATAGTTTCAATAGAACTAGTTTTATAAGTAGTTTTCGATGTAGAATTTCAAAATATTTTTAAAATAGTACGGTTTTGACAAATTTCCAGAGAATCGTGTCTCTGGGTCTTCCTCTCTCCTAATCTCTAGGTGAGATCTCTAACTACTATGTCCTATACAATGTGACCTATAAGAAAAGTAAGGTAAAAAAAAGTTATTTGTAAACAATTCTTATAAATTATTAAATACTGAGTAGATCTTTTTATTCGGGGTGGTTTTATCAGGTGAATTCAATACTAATTTAATATTACCTTTTAATCCATTTCTTTTAATTTTTTCTTACTAATTTGATTGTGTCAGATTGAGAGACATCCAATTTTTGTATAAAAGTTAAATAAAATGTATTATTAAAGTTTCTCTGAGAAATCAATTTCTGCTTATTACACGGTAAATTTTTTCAATTATTAATATTCTAATTTTATATAGCTACTCGTATTATATATTACTTGATTACCGTCTGAAATATCTTTAAGATTTTGATGAAATACAATTAAAAAATTTATTAATCTAATATTTCAAAGTATAGCGGTATGTATTATTTAAATTGTCGATACAAAATTAATTCAATTTTATATAATTCTCTAAAAGTTTTCACGCTAAGTGATACTTAGCAGGGTCTTTTAGTAGTTAAAGCAATAATTGAATTTCTACGAAAATGTAGATTTATAAAATTGCTTCACAAAACCGAGTTATTATATTAATTTCATTAACGATATTAGCGTTAACGGTATTGCACCTATAATGATATTTCTATAGAGGCTAATGCAACGCCTATTTCTTTAACAATTCTTTCAATAATGCAGAGGTAGTTAATACTAACTTCAAGTTCAAGTTTTATGCTTATCTTTAACAAGTTAGTAATGAGACTAAGTTAAAATTTTTATAAAAAATGCCAGGGTTTACCAAATCTTTTATTTTGAAGATTAATTCATAATTGAGCTTATTTTAATTTCATTTGGCTACATAGTTAATCAAACATAGTATTGGATTTTTTATTCTTTAAAGGTATTCTTAAAGACATAATTATTAGAATGTTTAAGCAACGAGTTAAAACCGGAATAACACTAATTTTCTAACTGAAATAATAAACTTAAAGATGGAAAGCTGCCAACACTAGCATTCATAAATTGTGTGTAAAATCGAGTTACAGTGACTAAAAAAAGTCTCCGTACGACATTATTCTAACAATTTAAATTACAATTACTCCGTTTTTTACCATTATTTTTGTTATGAAATATGATAAAATATAAATATTGACATTCATGCATTAGTTTTAAGAAAAATTTTTAAAAAATTTACTAAAATCCGTCTGTAAGCAAGAAAAATTTAAACAAACTGCCATAATCTGTCTATAAAAAGTCTCCGTACGATGATGCATATAGAAAATGTTTCCCTTTGTAGACGCACGATAAGCACTTTTATTTTTAAATTGCAACGTTTTACAATACATTGCAATGTTACTATTACATTACGCAATTAATTTTTTTAGGTTTTAGTTACGGTGACCGTGTTTCAAGGGCAATAACAAAAATAAGCAAAGAAATTTTCTTCGAGGTGCGACAAACAATAATTAAATTGTATTGTGAAGGCATATCAATGCGCGAGATCGGGAAAATTATCGGAAACCTAATTTAAGTGTTCAATACATCATTAAAAATTATGAAAACAAAGGTTTCTTGAAAAGTAAGCCCTTTTCTGGACGCCCCAAGATACTAAATAATATTATGAATCGTGCTATTATATGCGAAGTGAAGAAAAACCCCAGAATAAGTGCTACAAAAATTGGGGATGAAGTACGTAATAAACTTTATATTAGTGTTTCGGACCAGACAATCAGAAATTTGCTCAGAAAAGACAATTTTAATGACCGGGTTGCTAGATGTAGCCTCTAATTTCAAAAGTTAATAAAAGTAAAAGATTCAAATTTGCAATAGAACACAGAAACAAAGAAAAAAATAAAGAAAAAAATAAAAAAGTTCTGAAATTGAGTGATTTTTACAGACGAGAGTAAGTTTAATATTTTCGGTTCTGATGGAAGAAAAAAATTGTGACGAAAATCAAACGAAGCGCTTAATATGAAAAACGTTATTCCCACAGTAAAACATGGTGGTGGAAGTGTTTTATTTTGGTGTCTATTGCAGCGTCGGGTGTGGGAAAATTATATTTTATTGATTCCATAATGGACAAGTGGGTATATTTAGATATTTTAAACACTAATTTAAAATACAGCCCAATCCAATTAAGCTTTCTAAACAATTTTATCTTCCAACAAGACCAAGTTCGTATACATACGTCAATGATTGTTAAAGAATAGCTCCTTTATTATGTGCCCAAACAATTGCATTCACCCCCCCAAAGTCCCTACTTGAATCCCATCGAGCACCTGTGGGATGAATTAAACCGCAGAATTCGTAAACACGATATTACGAACAAAAATACTCTTAAGAGGGTATTACAGGAAGAATGGGACAAAATTGGGTCAGATATGACAACAAATTTAGTGGAGTCAATGCCAAGACGTGTGGGGGCAGTGATTAAAGCTAAAGGGTTTTGTACAAAATATTAAATATTAACATAAACATTTCTATGCCTATTTTTAAGTACCGTACGGAGACTTTTTGTAGATAGATTATGGCAGTTTGTTTACATTTTTCTTTCTTACGAACGGATTTTCGTAAATTGTTTAAAAAAAAATTTTTTAACTAATGCGTGAATGTACATATTTATATTTTATCGAATTTCATAAAAAAAATAATATTAAAAACGGAGTAATTGTCATTTAAATTGCTAGAATGGTATCGTACGGAGACTTTTTTAGTCACTGTATATCTTCAAGAAGTTGAAGTTACTAAAATTTAAATAATTTTCTCAGATATTAATAAATTCTCGATAATTTTTAATTTTACTTGTTGATCTTTGTGCTACTTATGCCTTTGTTTGAATGAAAAATAGAATTTGTGTAAATTTCTTTAAAAAATATTATTCTACATAAATTTTACATTTCTCTGTCATGCAAGCTACTAGTTGGTTAAAATGTTGAACATAATATACACATCACATTAAAAAACTGGCATACTACTTCAATAAATGAATGACCGATAAGGAAATTAGTATGTCTTATGTGGAAAAACCTACCTCTACTATGGCTTCGTATTAAACTGTGGATATGCATTGTGAGAGAAGTACTATCTATCATTCACTCATTTTGATTTACTATAGAATCTGATTTTCTGAAAAATATAATATTTTGAGTTATAAAAAAGTAGTTAAATTGGAACAAAAAAATTTGTTTGCCAATCTAGGAAAATATAAATTTGAGCCCTAGAATAAGTCCATATCTAGTATTCATATTTTAAGACTCCTAGTTTAAAGACGTTCTTGATTTAGATGTGGCTGTGATTTCCGTGACGAATCAATTACACGTAAAAATTTAAATAAAGATTATAATATATAAAAAAGTGCCTTTTTATCATATAAAAGTCGATATCTCTCCCTGATGCAGAAGACGAAAAATAAGAAGCTTTCCTCGGAGTCAAGAAGCCAGTCTGCTATCGCTGCCCGGCTATTCAATATTATCAAGAATATAAAAATGCTATTTTGATATACTACGTACCTACATATTAAGTACCATCAGCAGGAGGTTGATATTATATGGTTCATCTCTGATTGTTTTTGTCCCACGAAATTTTAATATGAGTAATAATACATACTACTTTTTTAATTAATACATTGTTAGGTAAGAAAATCTACTCTGCCCATCTTTGATCATATCTGCGATTGGTATTTTACAGCCTAATCATTAAGCGCGCGATCAATATTTTTAGTTTATCTTAACGTATTAAATTGAAAAGAGCGTTTTAGCGATTACTTTTTTTGTTATAATTATTGTAATTTGTTTAACATTTTGAATACTGGTATTTTCTAGAAGAATGGAAATAATATATTTGAAATGCAACAAAATTTTTTTATTAAAATTGCTGTAACAAGAACTTGGTGTACCAACATTGCGGAGAATTTTTTTGGCATTCGATTAATATTGGTAAAATTGAAGATTCGGATACTGTAATTTATTTCTATAAATAATCTTTCCAATATGATATTATAAGCATATTGCCAATTGTTACAGTAGTCATTGTCAGGTTATGCGTATAGTTTTGTGTTATACGGGTAGCAATCATTTTGTATTTTTATTACCAGTACGGATCTGAGAAGACAAATTTCTTTTACAAAAATGTGGGTTCCGTCGAAACACCTCATTTATTAGAAATTTTGCGATGATACTTATACTTCAAAATAATAGCTCGTGCGTGTTGAAATAAAATATACATAATAAAAAAATATAATATACATTATGTTATATTTTCCTAAAAGAAATAATTAATTAACTACGCCCACTGCACAAAGTTACTGATACCAATTTGCAAGTTTTACAATTAAATTTTCTTTCTTTACAATTAAATAAAGTGCATGCACTTGGTTTATTTTACGTTTTATGCCATAAAGAGAAAGGAAATAAAACTGAATTATCTTTACTGAATCGTGCAAATTATTGTAGTCTACACTAAATCTCGTTTTTGTCTTGCAATAATAATTTTGCAGTTTGTTGCAAATGTTCCATGTTAACAAAATATGATACATTTCTATAAATATTTATAATAGCAAGAAAATAATTGCATTATAAACAATATTTTAGATTTATTTGGATAATTTATTGTATCACATAGTCAGCAATCTAGTAAAAAATCTAAGCATCCATATCATGAGCGCCAGTGAGAAAAGTGGAAAATGGATGTTTGTATTTAGAGAGCGATACATACAAGTAAAAATATATGAACACCAATGCCAAGTGATTAAATATTTTTTAAAATTGATTATCAATTTGAAAATTGAAAATATCGAAAAAATCGAATTTTATTGCTATCAATAAAGCACAGAATTGGCAATTAAATGTAAGATATTATGGCGACCAAGTTTTTCATAACGCTTTTACATAATTACGTCTGTATTTTAGCAATTTTACCTCTAATATTAATTATCTTAGAGATGGTCTTGGCCTAGTAGTTAGAGCAATCAACTACTGATGCAAAGGTACCCGGTTCGATCCCGGCAGGAGTCTAGGAAGGAAAATTTTCTTTCTGACTTTCTTTCTATCTAGGACCGTCTCCCGTGCTTCGGAGGGCACGTAAAGCCGACGGTCCTCCTTAGTTGATGACTGCCAGCATCAACTATGAAAAGGGTTACAGGCACATTCCCCAACCCGGATTTAGCAACCGTAGGGTCTTAATGCTTAAACCTTTCTCTTAGAGAAAGAGGCTAATGCTCAAAAGTGGGCGGAGAAGGCTATATCGGAATTAATTATCTTTGGGTTTGCGAATCATAGCTGGTTTGGTGACAAACTCTTTTCTTTAAATACATACAACCAGAAAAAGAAATTCAACTAGGTGTGATCGGAAGATTACGGTGGTCAATTAAAGTAACCCATTTAAGAGATAACGTGACCAAA
This sequence comes from Lycocerus yunnanus, assembly GCA_036346125.1. Classification (NCBI taxonomy): domain Eukaryota; kingdom Metazoa; phylum Arthropoda; class Insecta; order Coleoptera; family Cantharidae; genus Lycocerus; species Lycocerus yunnanus. The sequence continues at coordinate 5,776,352 of JARFIX010000008.1, forward strand.
AAATTTGGTTTGCAATAAAGTGATTGTTTTTGTGCTGTATTCAACGTGGCTCTGTTCTGCTAAAATCATATGATGTCATTCAAGTTGAAATTGTTTATTTCATAAAAAAAAATTAGTGTAGAATTCTACGATAACAAACAACTGTGGTTGCATCCTTAAAAAATATAGTTTAATGAATTCCAGCCCATCATGCACACCAAACAATGCATTTTTGTGGATATAAAAAAGTTAATCCCACAAATTTCTTATCTAGTGCTACACAAATAGAACTAAGCAACTAACGATTAGCTACTGTACATAGAACTTGAAAATTTTTTAACGATTTTGTAATAGCAGTTTCTACAAAAACATTAAGAAAAGATCCTAGGGGGTTGCAGCTTATTACCTGTATTGTATTATTCAACGAGGTAAATAATTGCTAGCCTATTGGTAAAAAACTCAACCACCAAGTTTTCTAATTATGTAGGTATATTTCACTATAAAATCAAAGAAGTAGTTTTCATACTTTAGTGTGCTCTTGGCATTCAACTAAGAAAAGATTTTAATGTTTTACTTGATATTAAGTAGTACTCTATTCGGTTTTAGAAAAATTTTGTAAATAAGAAATATGAAGAATATCTGAGCTGGTGCTAGAAATACTTCTATAACAAATTTTGTTGTCTAAGTTTGTACTCCTCTTACAATAATTTTTTGAACATCTGCCTTCAAATGGTCAAAGCACCGAACGAAACTATTGGTTTTTTTAGAATTAATGAAGTAGCAATTTTTAATTACCTATACACACTAGATTATCATCCCTTATCGTCTAGAATCAATGGATTGCAAGTTATTATCAAGAGAAAACGATCGTGGAGACACCCCGCACCATGTATAAATAATGCGAAGGAACTTTTTAAAAATCTCAAACAAAAAACAACTAGGTATGTAGTGAAACTGTCCAACACATACACGAGATTTTATCCAAATTACATTTAAACATAGTAGATTTAGTATAGTGCTTGTTTTATAGCTGTGGGTATTATATTAGCTTAAAATTTGTTACAAATTTTTTTTGTAACAAATTTTAAATTTATTGCTTAAATACAAATACCCCGTTTCTACAAATTTCTTTGTTAGGGTAGCATAAATTTAAATCCATAAATCTAAATCAATGGAAGATGATTGGAGATAACGTGATGACGAAAGACATCCATGCGAGAACTTCAATGTTCCAATCGTATGTGGTGTGTTTTAATTTTGGAACATTGTGGCGCCCTATCTCTTGTGTTTTCATCGAAAATAGCTAAAGCCAACCGCAACGGACCTCCCCTACTGAGCATAGCTGGCATAGTCGCGGCAGGTGATTCGCGATGTGTTCGGTTGAAATTTCTCAGAAATTAAAACTGTAACAAATTTTAAAATTAAAAAGTTAAATAAACAATAAAACAAAATATTAATATTTTCATAATTTAGTTATGGAAATTTTAGAAGAAAACCCAATTTCATCACTTCCTTTTCAACTACCTTTTTACAAACGGTACGTCTATGATATTATCACCGCTATTCCAAAGGGTAAAAAGATTTTGTTGTCGAACATTTTAATGGTTTCCATCATCGTTTACAATTTACCATCAAAAAAGAAGAACTTAACAAAATAACATTTCTTGACATTCAACTGATCCGCGAGGGCACTTCCTTAAAATATAAATGGGCCCAAAACTAACGTGGTTAGGAAGATATTTAAACTATAATTCCTATCACCATAAAAGTCAAATAATAGGAACAGTTATAGGATTAGTTGATAGATCCTTAAAATTAACCCATGGCGATTACAGAAAAGAAATTTTAAAAACAGTGAAAGAAACCTTAAACAAGAACGAATATCCAAAGTCATTAGTAAATAAAATCATAAAAGATTGCGTAAACAAACTATACAATGTAAGTAAGCTCAATAAAGGTCAAACTAGTACACCTATCCCCCGATTTACACGGTACTTGTTTTACACGTTTTCGCTTTTACACGGTTTTCAAATAAGTTTTTTTGTTTTATCGCACTCTACTAAATGCTACTGTGTTTGAACACGTGCGCTGTGTACACATCTCACGGGGAATCCGAGCTTATGTGCTGACTTGCTGCACATGCACACTGTGTATGTATTTCTTCGCATAAAATTAAAGTTTTATCTACGGAAAATTGTATTTGGTGAAAGTTTCACAGTTTCAGAAAGATTTAATTTTCCATATTCGTAAATTACAAGTGAGTGCATAATTTAGATTATTATAAATTAACATAAATTAAAAAAATTATAGGCTTATGCATTTTCTGCAAGCTTTTCGATTTACACGGTTTTGACTTGAAAATTTTAATTTTCGATTTACACGTTTTCTCAGGAACGTATCTACCGTGTAAATCGGGGATAATGTAGTTGCCAAACATATTTTAATTGATGGACATAATGCTGCCTTTACAAATGCCAAGATAATCAAATCAGTCACCAATTATAAAGATCGACTCCTTCACGAAATGATATGCATCAAGAAAGAAAAGAATGCGATGAACAGAAAAACCGAGATCGTTATATCTACAGCCATCTACTCATCTAAGCTACAAATAACGTGTGTGGGTTAAGTTTTTTCTATTTAATGACTTATTAAGTAGGTTGTTCTTTAACCCGCGATTATTTTTCAAACTTTATGGATCAAGAAATCGTCTCAAATGACAATTCGTTATATTCCGTTTCCATGTAATTGCACTATTATTATTAAACGTCTGATGACAGCAGTAACCATTGCTGAAAGCTTACAAATAATATTTTGTATTATTGTTTATTTAACCTTTTTAATTTTAAAATTTTTATCTAATATTAATTTCAGAGGTTAATAATATATATAAGTTGGATATTATATGATACTATACGATTTTTTACTGACAAACTGCAGAAGTTGTTAGGTAAGTTCTTGGTCACTACATTAACGATTTAGAATGAAAAAACAAAATAGTATCAGTGTAGATGGAGTGTCAATTGATGTGGGATTCCTAGGGTTAAGGAATTCGCTTTGAGCTCGCGCCTTTTACTGTTTTGGTGAACTATTATTTGCCGCGGTTGAAAGCTGCGAGACCGCAAATCAAGAGTAAAATCTCCGAATGCAGTGCACAGTTTCACGAATCGGGATCTAAAAGATAAAAATATCAAAAACGAACTTTATTAAACTGCTTAATAATTAAATCACCAAAAATTTAATTAGGTTTAAATAAGTAATCAAAATTTCAATGAATCGAATTTTAATAAAGTGAAGCAGAAGGTCTATAATCTCTCTACTTTTTTTTTAGTAATTTTAAAAATGGAATAGATTACAATGTATAAAAATAATGTTTCTAAACTTGTGTTACTTTAGAAATTACATTTTTTAAAAACAGCAATTCCCTCTTTCCGTCTAAGTTAACAATTTTTTGTTAACTTGACGAGTTTCATAAATATTTCATTTAACCTTAATTTACCTACGGTTACCTTTCAGTTGGATTTACTTGATAAAAATGTTAGGAATTTAACTTTGTGTTATATTGTTAATGAATTTTTTATAAAATAATTTTTTAAGTACCTACCTAATAGATTAATAATTAAATTAATTTTACAATAAATGTTTAGCAACTTATAACCTTAACATCGCGAAACATGTATCATTGATTACTCTTAAAATAGTTAATAAAAAGAGGTTAATAAAGTTAATAATAATAATAAGTGTTAAAATGTTAAAAATAACAATAATCTACAAAAATAATAACAAAATATCAACATACTAACACTTGAGAAGTACAGTAAAAGCTCCTTATTCGCGGGGTATACGTTCTAAAATTATGCCGCGAATAAGGAAACAGTAAATATGGAATGGTGATTTGTATGGAAATGCAAGGGTTGGGTTCCAAAGTAGGAAAATAAAATAAAATAGATAAAAATCAAATCAGTTTAATTACATACCTATCAGTATTATTATTAATTATTATTGTTTGAATTATTTGTTTTAAAATGTTTAGTAATTTTTCTTGCTTTGCCGTCTTTAAAAAGGCTTTTAATTCCGCATGGTATACAGCTGTGGCAACTTCAATTTTCCTTTTAAAAGCAAGGTTTCTTTCCAAAACGGGTCAATTTTAATGAAGCGATCACACAGTTCATTTGCCATTTGGAAACCTGCGGTCTGGTTTTTTAAGGTGATTGTCATCGTATCATTGTAAGATGTTGAAGCTTGAAGGGTTTTAACATTTCCTGCAAGTCGGCTTCACTTAAATCTTCATCGTGTGATTGAAGCAGCTCTTGAACGTCACTCGAATCTATCTGTTCAAAACCATCATGTCCTATTCCATTAGCAATTTGTACAATTGTGTCAGTTAATGTTTTAATTTGTTTAAATCCTCACTTTCACAGACTGTTAGATCAACCTATAGTTTTTCCAATATGATTGCAATGTGTATGCTTGAGCTCTTGTAACGATTCCTTTATGTTAACAATGCACATTGCTATGTTAAATTTTTTCCAGAATTCCATAAAACTCACGTCAGAATCACATTCCATGATATCCAGAATGATTTTAAAGGTTCGCCTAATGTAATAGAGCTTGAAAGCTTGAATTATTCCCTGGTCCATTGGTTGAAGTAAAGCCGTCGTGTTCGGGGGCAAAAATATCACCTTAATATTTGGATGCATGGTTTCAAGCTCACGAGGGTGACCCGGAGCATTGTCCAAAAGAAGAACCGCATTGAAGTCTAAATTTTTTTTTTTTAAATATTATTATTTAATTTTGAGTTTTGAATCTAAATTATATTCAAAATAGTAAATTATTAATCCGCGAATAATGAAATTTTCGGCCGCGAATACAGAAAGTGGTCTCAATTTTTTCTTCCGCGAATACTGAAACCGCGAATAAGGAGCTTTTACTGTAATTAATAATAATACTGATGTGTGATTAAACTGATTTTATTTTTATCTATTTTATTTTATATTCCTACCTTGGAACCCATGCATTTTCATGCAAATCACCATTCCATATTTACGGTTTCCTTATTCGCGGCATAATTTTATTAGGTATAAATAAACTTACGTACTTGCTAAATAAAAATTCTACATATTTATAAATCTGGATCCGATAATCAAAAAAATAAAAATCATTACCGGTTATCAGTGTTAACAAATGAACCACCTAAGCAGTTTTGGCATAAAAATTTAATTAAACATAAAATCTAGCGCCAACATTTTAAACTAATAAAAGTTTGTTAAATTTTAACAGTATTGCTAAAAATTTTATTATTGTGTCATAAATAAACATTACAAAGACAATTTGCTTAAATGTAATGCTAACCATTTTATATTGTAATTTAATATTTGATAATTTCTAATTTAAGGATACCTACGTATTTTACTTAGACATGGTAGATTAACGTGTACAGGGCATTATAAAATTTAGGTAAGCATAACATATAAAAGTGAATGTTTGTATGTCCGTCTCATAAAATTTAACCTTAAAGTCTAAAAGTGAAATAACTATGATTTTATACAAATTCGGTAACCCCATTCCGAGCTAAAAATGAAATTTAATAAAATAAATTTGCTTTCATGATTTGAATTTCATTAAATTTTAATCGGGCGAAGCCGGGTAACCTTGTCATTTAAAACATCAATTTTGTTTTAAAACCATTTAAAAAATAAAATATATTGGAAATTTAAGTAAAGGGAAAATAAGGTAAAAATAAATCACAATTGGCCGTGTAAATCGTCAATATAAATCGAACCCCGGTTCAAACCGGTGGATTTAAAACATCAATTTCTGTTTAATAAAACATTTAAACAAATAAAAATGAGTTTTATTGCAAATTTAGGGTAAAGGGTAAATAAGGTAAAAAAGGATGACAGTGCAGTTTGGGGTTTAAATTAATACTAAACCGAGCGGCCTCGGTTCAAACCCGGGTGGAGTAAAGACATTATTCTGACCGTCTTACCTGGCAGTAGGTATAAAGCACACTTACCAAGACGCTTGGCCAGCGTGGTGTTTTTGGCTAAATACTCTCCAATGGGAAGGCCTTTATCCAGCAGTGGATAGAAACAGGCATGTAGTGATAGTGAAGGTAAATTAATTGTTGAAGGTTGTCTATGTGTTTTAATATTATTGTTTAAACCACAGCAATATATTATGTTTCCTGCTGTTATTTAAACCCCTGCAAATTTTTTATAGTCTCCGATCCAAGTTTTACATTGTAAAACTAAATAGAAGGAAGTACCTATAGTATGCCGTCATACGATTGGGGAATTTGACATGTGCCTAATTGCATCATCTAAAAAGATTTACACGTGACATCAATTTATAAAAAATTAAAACATTTTATAAGAGATGAAAATAGATTACAATAACTTTGACAATAACTTGATGAATAGTACCAGCGAGGTGAAAAGATTGAATAGATAAACCGTCTGACTTATCCACTCTGTTCTTCTAATAAACACACCAATAATTATTCGGTTTATATTATAAGAAATATTTTCAGACCGATATCTTGTATTTATCGTCACATTAAAATAAACAAATTATAATTTTATAAATTAAAAACAACAGCGTATTAAAAGAACCGCCCGAGGTCACTGTATTATTTAGAACATTTTAAATCAAATTTTAAATTATACCAAACCAATTACTGCTAATATGAATAATGGAAGAAATAATTTCGAATATAATAGTTCAATTTCTTATTAGTAGATGGATATGTAGTTTTTCCCTTATATAAATTTTTGAATTGCTGTTTTTCTTATTTTCTCTTAATTAATTTATTCGAACCTGAAAAATTAAGAATTTTCTCAATTAACCTTTCACTGAAACTGTTAAAGGTAATCGAATTTTTATTCAAAATTTTTTTGTTATAAATAAATAAATACAGAAACTTAAAATAAATATAATGTATCATTATTTAACAGTATTATTAAAAAAAAAAAGTTAATGATATCTTTGTAAACATAAATTGTCCAAAATCGTTTTAAAAATCTTCATTTCCTCAGGATTTTCTCAAAAAAATATTGTTTTGATTTTTTTAACGAGTTTCTTTTACCTATTTGAATCTTCTACGCTTTATAAAAAGGGTAAGTAATGAAAAATTGTGAAGTTTTTATATTTAACGATTAATAAAAATCTAATATTCACTTTGACAGAAATTGAGGATTTAGGTATTTGTGTAAGTTGTCATGAACGAATGTATATTTAGAGACTTTTTTAAATTCACATTTGAATGAATTATTAACGACTTGCTTGTTGCTAAATAACAGGTTTGTATATAAACTGGATCGATACTTGGATGCGTTACTTGGTATTATTTATTTATTCACTTCATCTTTCGCAAGCTTCCACAAGTTTCCAAAAGACCGCAAAAAGCAAAATACTTTTATTCACTGTGCTTTAAATATTTTTTTATCGAACTTGCTATTAAAGCATACTGCAAGACTGAAAAAATGTACGCATAATAAGTTTATAAAAAGTGCTTAACTATGTCAATGTATGAAAATATAATTTTGTATGTCTATTAAAAAAACATGAATACATTTTTTTGTTTTAATGATTTTTTCGAAAATATACTTTTAAAGATCGAGAATGTACGAAAAGGTATTTACTTACAAATGCCTGCATGTAGGTTTTTTGTTATTCTGTGCGTAATATTACATCAAGTAGTATTAATTTTTATATCAAAAATTTCATAAATGGCAGTTATACCTACGGTCGGTAAGAAAATTGTTTACATTTTGATATAAAACGAAAATACTGGAAGTGAACAGTCACTTACTTCTGTTTTCAATTTATTAAATTTTGTGAAAATGTCATTAATATAACAATATCATATTAATTTATAAAAATACTTTCAGCTTTGCTTGTTATCTATATACTTCATTATCTACTTTTTAACTTTTGCGTTAACAGAAGCGAAAATTAACGTCTGAGATTAAAATTAAAGCCAAATATTTCTGATCTGATATAAAAAGTAATTAAGAAAATTGCTTTAAAAAGTTGAAACTCTTTCTGTTATTAATATATTTAACCGAAGTTTTTTAATTTTATCACTTCAATATATTATGTGGTGATAATAATTTACTTTCAAATGTAGTCTCTGTACTATTAGTAATTAAAATTAATTACTTCTTCCTAACTAGTTTCTAGATAATTACTTTTATTTATGTTTAGTTATGAAGGCAAACTTGAAGATTTATTAAAGTTGCATTAGAAGTGTTTCTCATTTCTGAGTATCACTCACAACTTACTAATCTTTAGTTCAAGTACGGTTGAACAGACTTTAAGTAATGCGAACGCTTTGTATAAAATTACTAAATTATGTTAATTAAATTAAATAAATATGTCACGAAATATTTTATTGGAATAAAAGATACAATTTTAATAATCTTATTTATTTTATCAACACATGCAACATTGCGATTACAGTTAGTAAATAGTACTATTCAATTTATTTAAAATGAAATATTTTCGATATAAAACAAGCACGCGTTATTTGCGTTGTAGAAACCTGCATCAGATAGATTTATGAATATGTTATTCAGACGAATAAATCAAGAAATGTGAGTCTAGTACAGTACAAAGTTGCGTTATACACAATCGCCTCAGCAAATTGCCTTTGGTATTCCAGATTATTTGAAATGTCACACAAACATTTTTTCCGATTGTCGCGGTTTCTATACTATTCCAATCAATATTTCAAGGAGCGCCATTTCAACAAACCAAGTTATGTAATAAAATTCCATTAAAATATTTGAAAATATGCTTAATGCTTAATATTTTTTGAATTTTCTTTTAAATGTGCAGGTTTTATCGCTATGTTAATTAGTCATAGTATACCAGTGATGTTATAATTTCTTACAAAGTCTCTTTGAACCTGTACTAAGAGGTTTGTTGCAGGTTTGTTACTTTAGGAAACTAGCTTTGTAAAACTTCTAAGGATTATGTACAACCACGTATGTATTTGTTGTTATAATAATTTTATACATAACCAAAGCTTTACATACTTAGATTAGCAACTCGATGATACTAGCAACTAAGATAAATTGGCACATTTCCTATTTGTAATTAATTTAAATGTATCTTTATTAATTTGGCAATGTAGGTAGGTATTTGTGTAGTAAACTTTTCATTAAAATGAAACTTAACAGAAAGATAAGCTGAATTAAATTATGCGTATTGTAATCTCCACTTATTGGGTAATCCGAGTTTATGTACGTCATAACATTAACCGAGATTTTAGCAACAGTGTAATTTAACTAATTGAAGGCTTATATGATGTAGTTTACTTTGTAAGTTTAGTAAGTTTTGGCGTAAATTTTGGCATACAATTAAAAATCTTCCTTTAATGTAATAATAGACGACTAACAAAGTTGTCAAAGTGTAAGTTAAAATAACGAAAATGATGCAATGGATATTCTTACTACAGTTACAGATGAACCCTCGGATTAATTTACTCTCCGCATTATAAGCCTGCAGTTTTTATAATTATTTTAAGGGTGTGTAACGTAAAGCATCAATGAACAGGACCTTGAAGCGCCAAACCACAGATGTAATCCTGGTCGTACCGGGTGTACTACTGTGATCTACTGTCCAAAGATTAATCTATGGGTTATGGGGAAGGCAGCAGAAAACCACCCTATTCATTACATTTCTCTAGTAAGTCTTCTTAGCTTTGGTCGCACTTCACAATGTTTAGTAACTGAGTCATTTATAGTGTATTTAATCAATAACAATAGTGTATTATTAACTATAAGATTAAACGCAACATTATAAACAACATTATAATTTAATATTATAATAATATAACAAACAAATCGTCGTAAAAGTGATCAACCAACATAAACATAATTTTACAGAAGAGTCATTACAAAATTAAAAAACAATCGAACACATTACAAAATTATCTTGATTGAGTATTATTCAATAAAATACTTAAATTTTTTTATACTATTGAAATAATATATTTAATTACTAAAGTATTTATTATTAAAATATTATATTAATTAAAACTTTATTAACTCAGTTTCACGATTTTTTGGATGTGATCACTTTTACCAACAACCCGACGAAATGTAAAGTGATGCATACATTGGCAGACTATTAGGAAGTGTGAAACTGAAGTAGTAATTCCGGTATACTACACTGTTGTGATCTAAATTGATCTAAGGGCTATATAGGGAACGCAGAAAACTATCACATTAATTATCATCAAGTCATCTTGATTTCGATCAAGTAGATCCTTGCGCCCAAGTATACCACTGTGTTTCACATGCAATAGTGTAGATAGAGGAACTTGGAATCCAGTCACACCTTGCTATTACTAAGATAAACCATAACTTTGTGCAGGAGAATATGCTCTATACATACTAGGTATAAGAATTACGAGTCCTTTAACTTGGGAATCATTGCGTATTGCGTGCTAAAGACTCAAAAACACATTAATGAGTAGGAAGTATTTTATATGCTAGTATAATGTTTGTTTTAAATAAAGACATTTATTTTAACGATCCGAACGCTATTAATTTTTTTCACAAGCTTTTAAATAATTAATTTTTTATTTCAATAAACGAACAGAATGTAAAATTCAATGTTTAAACCAAATTGTTAATAGAAAAAACCAATAAATTTTTAAAATTGGTTTTCTTATTTGAAACGTGCCGTGTTCTGTAATTGTTCTCTAGGTAATACCCAATACAAATGCTGTTCTTAGTTTACAACAGTAATTCAATTGTTTAAATTACTTAAAAAAATAAATTATTGTTAATGTAACTTTTAATTCAATTTAAAAGGCCATTCATCGGACTTATTAAAAATATTAGTAACCGCATTGAACGTGTGCATTCAAAATGACGAACCAAGCGAATTTTTAAAATTAAATGTAACTTGTATTTAATGTGGTAATCAAGTTTTGTTTAAAATTCTGCTAATATAAAAGTTCAAAGTAACTTTGCATGTTATATTTTCCCATGTTCCTGGATGTAAAAGTACGTCCGGAAAAACGAATTATTTCATTTGAATTAGTCAGCGATGCTCCATCGAATAAATTACTAAATAAATTCGTTACTAATAACATTAAATAAGGGTGAATCATTCCATTAATAAAGTAATGCTAATTTTGTGATCAAGTGTAACATTGCACATCTGCTTTCCCCTCGTTTGATATGGTAAATGAAGTAACACGTCTGTCACAGAACGAATGAAATCTGATCTCGATGTTCACCACAAACACACATTAGGGGCTTATTGTGTCGTTAATGGTTGAACAAATAGGGTGACAGTAAATATAGGATATTGTGATGCACTATTGGAATATTTGGTTTAAACGTAAAACTGTTAAACAATTGACTAAATTGCCTAATTTAATAATATTAAACAATATTCGCCGGATTTTTCATTTTTATTGTGTAATTGATTTTCCAGGTTATTTAGAGTTCATTTTTGAATTTACAGCTTTAGAAATTTTTTCATTGATAAAAATTCTCAATCATCGTTATCGGTAATTTGTTAAAAATTTAATTAACAAACCGGGTAGCACATTTTACCTTTTCAAATAAGTCAATTCAATTTAATTTCACGAATTCAAACAGATTTTAGCTTTATTCAGTGTTAATTTTTAATTATAAATTTAATTCAATTTATTTTACTGTGGATATGTTTGGGTTAATCTTTGAAGCTGTAGTAGCTATTTATTTATGTTGCAGTAAAACCCCAACATTAGTGGAACTATAATTTACCAATTAAAAATAGTTTCAACCATCACCAAAAACTACACTAAACAATTTTTAGTTTTATTCTTTTAAAATTTATTATACATTTTAATTTCGTTAAAATATACTCACTGTGAATTTTATTTGTTAACGATTTGGTAATTCTAAAATACTGATACGTTTATGAATAACTGTCAAATTTCATAACATAAATCACAAATATATTAATAATTATTATAATCCTTTATTATGTAGCCAAATAAAATTTTTTTAATAGAACTAAATGCACAGTTGTTTAAATCTGAACCATTCGATAGTACATGTTCTAACGCACTACTTAAAAACTAGGTACGTACATGAAAATTGCCGGTAAACTTTTTAGTTTAACATTGGTAGTTAAAAAAAACTAAAAGGTATGAAAAAAACGTTTAGTTTTGTTACCCTAGTTTAAATAACCCGGTAGCACGCGGTTAAACTTTCCTAGGTCGCGGTCGTGAGCTTGTTCTAGTAAAGGTACAAAGTTTCACCAATAAAACAACAATAAGAAAATAATTGTAGACGGAAAATATAACTGTACATTAATCTCCAATATTTTAAATAAACAAACAAAAACGTACGCAAAAAATTTCAAACTAAAAATATAAAATTAAAAAAAAAATAGAATAGAAACTAAATGAGCTGATCAACCAAAACTATAACGAGTTTGCTAAATAAATGAAATATTGACAAAAAAAACTTAAAAACTAAAAAAGCAATAAATATGCACATTTGTTTTCTTAACGAAACTGTAAAATATCAGTAACCCTGACAAACATTTACAATTAAAGAAGTTTAAACCCACTTAAAAGTGTTTGTTTGGATCTGCCTTCTAATCAAACAAAGTATATATGTATAAGCAAATTTCATCCCATATCATAATAATTATGATGTATCGAAGTTATCCAAATCTATGAGTAACAACAGAAGCACAAAACAATAATTACAAACCTTGCATTTATATTGTTAGATAATTTCCAATTACCAAGAAAACGCCTTACTACAACCAAAATTGTGTATGGATACAGGTAAAATTTATTGACTTGAATCACTTTAAGCATTTAATGTTTATTAATCAATTTCAAGTCAATTAATCACAAATTTTTGATTCAACTTTAAACTCGATTTTAAAATATTATGAAATTCCGGATTTCTAAAACTTGACTGAATTTTCGCAAAATTCCTTTTCTAGAAACATTTCAATTTTTTCAGATGGATCGCCCTCAGATCTAGGCAAACTTTTAATGACAATATTGTATTTTTGTATTGCTTTCTAATCACTTTTGACTTTGTCTTTAGCATCTCCCACTTTCTTTCTTTTTTTTATTGCATTCACTTGTACCTGCACTTATTTTTTAATTTTGGATGTATATCCTTATTCATCTCCTTGTAATTGTTGGAAATTTGATATTTTCAAGAACCCAGCATGTTTTCTAGAATTATGGTAAATCATCCAATAAAATAATTACAATTAATTCAAATTTTTAAAATTATAAGGTTAAATGAACAATAAAACTAATAAAAATAAATAAATAATAATAATAATTAATAATTTTAATAAATATTTTAAATAATTATTAAATGTCTGATGACAGCAGTAACCATTGCTGAAAGCTTACAAATAATGTTTCGTTTTATTGTTCATTTAACCTTATAATTTTAAAATTTGAATTAATATTAATTTCAAAGGTTAATAATATAAATAATTTCATTAAAATTATTATATTAGGGGTACCGTAAGATTCTGTTTTGAGATTTATATTATTCTTGATTTACATAAATGATCTTTCTGGTTTCACGCTGACAAACTTTACACGAAATAAAACATTTTCTTAATGGTATTTTCACTTGAATCTATGCGTGTGAACTTAAGATTTCTCTGTTTTTATCTTCACCTTCTTTGCTTTGCAGTTTTAATCGTTTTCTTGTTTCTAACAAACAGTATATTAATTTGTGCTTACCCATTTGTATTATAATCTACATTTTTTTCTTATTCTCTGCGCGAATTTAACGATTTTATAAGACAATTATGAAAGATAATAACAAAATTCCAAAACACACAATTTTGGAAAAAAACAACATTAAATACTCATATTTATTTATAAATATTCATATTTATTACAAAGCCGCAGTTTACCACTCTTGCAGATGGAAGGAAGACAACCGATAATGTCAGGTTCATGGTTGGCCTTGTGGGTGGTTCTGTGGACTGCCCGGAACTTCTATCGAAAGTAAATTTTTATGTTCCTCCAAAATCTCTGAGGAATGCAGTCATTTTTTATATTGAGCCGTTTTCAAAGCTGTACTTAATGTTCTCAGCAGTCAGAATGGCTCGCAATGCGAATAAACGCAATCATGTTCTTTTACAATAATTTGAGCTAAATATGCACAGTTTTATTGTTTTTTGTTAGTATGGTATAGCTTTTTTCCAAAGTGAGTTTTTCAGCTCGCCCATGCTAACAGTAGTTTGTTTGCTTAATAATTGTAATTGTTGCATCATGTAGTTGACTCTTAGTCGTTTGATGTAGTAAATAAATAAATAAATATAATTCGACAATTATTTTTTAGTTTTTAGGGCTAACCATAACTTTGAATTGTGAAAATGCAAATATAAACAGAATTTTAGATTTTTATGATATAATTGCAAATGATAACGATGCCTAGAACATTGTATAACTTAAGAAAAAACATCTTTGAGCCAAAACAAAACTCGAAGAGGTGGATGTTTACCTTCTGGAATCTCTGATAAATATGTATATAAACGTAACTTGCGTAATTGTATGCATTTTCATTTTTTCTATGGTAAATTTAATAAATTTGGTTATTTATGTTATTAAAAGACCTATCAAGTTCTACCTCATCTTAAAAGTCTTATTTTAATGCAATCTAACAAATAATATTATACAACTTTGAGTTCGTCTGAATGTCCATGATGTCGTGAGAATGTCCATTTATTTCGATACTTTGTAGACTTTCATTCTGTAACTTTACTTTCTGTCAAGTTAGAGAATTAAAAATAGATTAGGATTTAAGAAATTCTAATTCATGTTAATTTATTGAAGCAGTAATTACAATTTCATGTACCAATACGAATGTCTTTCCACACAGGCTAGGAGTAATTTATTTTGAACAAAAAATCCAATTCATTTGACGTAAGTTTTCTGTAGTTGTTGCATCGGCATAGTTTATGCAGCAGCAGGTACATCACAAGTTTACTTCTATTCAGCGTTAATAGCTGACAACTGGATTCAAAACTAGCTTAGCAAAATTTATATTTTCTTGGTAGTATCTGTAAGTTCGTATTAGCCGTATGTAGTATGTACTATGCGAGTCTTCGCGTTCAAGATATACATACAATTTGACAGCTGTAGTGGAATGGAACTCATAGAAATATTTAGCATTTGCGTGCTCCAAAATGGGCTTTGACGGAGCTTTTATTACATTATCGCATTATTTAATGTAGGAGTAAGGCATTATTAGGTTCTTTGAAGCCACTTTCAAGTGGCAACTAACGGAAAAGCTTAAATTCAGAATAACACTACAATATAATTTATATGTATTTTGTGTATCCACATACATGCTTATTGTGTTTTTCTAATACTAAATTTTAATAATCTAAAATTGGGAAACTTTGAGAATAGAATTTTGAGGAATTTGGAGTAATAGAAATTGTTGAAGTTAACATATTTGGATTTAAGTTTGGTAATCTTACAAAGTACTTTTTAAGCCACGAATACGTTTATAATAATTTGGTATTTATTTTTATTTTTAAGGAGTTAACAATATAAATATAAAATATGCTTTATTTAAAACGATTTGAAACTTTAGAAAATTTATTTTATGTCAAAATAAACTTAAAAAATCGAAATAAAATTTAATATATAGGTACCTAATAATAAATTCATGTGATCAGAAAGTAAAAATCTTAAGATTTCCTTAGGTGCATTAGGTTTTTAATAGTAGAAATATTTTGATATAAAGTTTTTGAAATATATCCAACTGTTGATATAAAATACATCAGCGGTAGAATAAAAAAAAACAGGAAAACTTGAAAACACCGGTGGCAAGTTTGCAAAGTAAACCTAAATATATTTTTATGTAGTTTAGTAAGAAACAAAACAGATTTAGAAATATCTTGCCAACTTTGTAGCATATTTGTTTTCAATATCTTCGTAGTCAACTGTTGGGCAGCATATGGAACAAATCTTAGAAAAACTTGTTGATTTGAGCGTTTTGCATTAAGTTACTTTCTGTTATATTAAAAGTTTAACATATTAAAGCTATTTTGTTTTGTATTTAAGTTAGGTACTCTATAAGGTTAATATAGGTAATGTAAACTATTTTCAAAAATGGTAAAGAGACTTTAAATATAGAATGCTTTATAAATTAATTAAATAACATTATTAGTTGGTTATTATAAAATTGTACGTAATAAGAATTAACCTCATTCATAGATATTTTATATTTAGTGAACCCGTACATATATTATACTATATCGTCAAACTTGACTTAAATTTTTTTTATTGGTAGATATACTATCTATATACATAGTTCTCAAAGTCCCTAGATGTATTAACATGCACTTATGTAATGCGTTCACAAATTGTCAATATCGATTTCTTTTGGTAGCTATATCCGTATCCAATTGAATTTGTTTTTTTTTTCACTTATATTTATACAAAACAATTGTATAGTGTTATCAAGCATTACTTATTTTTAAATTTCTTCCGGCTACATACCCTGATCTTCTAGAGCGTGATTTAGGTGGCTGTTTTACCTTCACCTTTGTAGCTCTAGTAGCATAGAGATTGTTATCGCTACAATCATTTAGGTTGGTAATAAAGAAATTTACCAATCAAAGCTGTGCTGTCAAAAGCAAGAAAGGTACATTTGGCGTTTTATATTGCCGAATTGTATCCTTCAAATTGGGATGTTAATCAGGTTTTTTAAAATTCACTCTAAAAGTTTAAATGTACATATAATATTTTAATTATTACCTTTTACCGTATTTAATTGTAAAATGTTAAATGTCAATTTACATAGTCAATATTGAAATATTTTAATAAGATAAAATAATATATATATTTTTTATTTGTCGAATAAAATTTTTTTTTAAATTTTTACAAGCTTAGTGAAATTTTCCAACTTACATTTTTAGTCTAAGACTAAAAATATTTTTTATTTGTTATGCTTAAAGCTCTTTGAACTTAAAATTTTACCATATTATGTCACACACAGCAAAACGGATTTTTTGAAGAAATTTACTTTTTCTATCTATTTTATTTTATTTATTTTTATTTCCAACATAACCAGTACGCCATTATTATATTCATACAAAGTTGGCATCCAAACACATTAAAGACTAAATTACGAATTTCGAATCCAAATAATCTGTCCCACAGTTTAGGCTAAGTGGCCTTATTTGTATTCAAATCCTTGTCATATAAGGTACTTTTTGGAACGCAATAGGTATAATCGGGGACTTAATTCAACAATATCCTTAAGATTTTTATTCAGTTGGCTTCCAATACAAAGTTCTTATTTATATCTAATCACTTATTTAATAAACAATTATTAAATGCATAAACAAATGTTACCTGACAGTATTTAACGTTCGAATAAGTTTGGAACGTCTGAAACCCGTCAAGCACTTGCACAATTTAAATTACAATATTGCTACGAAATAAAATAACTGTTGCTACGAGGGTTGCGCTGAAAATTGTTCCTTCCTTCAGGTCTTTTTATAACCAACAATTAATAAAGGATCTTTTTCTGATAGGTCTTCAAAAATTCTTTGAAATTCTATAATTGTTGCTTCTGCGCTGAAAAATCTTCTACCTCACATAATTCTTTTAACAGTTCTAAGTTATACGGAGGATGAATTACCAATTGAACTCCCGAACCTTTAAAAAATCTAATGTTCTGGCAGCAGTGTGGGAGGATGCGTTGTCATGGACTAAAATGTTATGCAAACCGATCCTTTGGCGACCTGTCTTTAATTTTTCAAACATCTATAGTAAAGTCACTTCGCAGTACTATTCAGAATTAACAGTTCTGCGATCTTCAAGTAGAATAACAGCAACAATACCACTTCGACGTAAAAAACAGCAATAATTAATTCATTCCTATTGACGCTTCTGCAACGAATTACTTTTATGGACAAGTCTTCATATTCGAATACCCAAACACTATACTGCTGTTTAGTTTCAGGGTCGTAACTGTATGGTATACCCAAGATTCGTCACCTGTTACAATGTATGCCACTTGCTTGGAAGCTTCGCTGTCAAAATTTTGCAACATAAATTTACACCAGTCTACTCGAACTTTTTTTTACTATCTGAGAGCAAAGCGGAATGCAACGGCTTGCTAGCTTTCTTACACCAAGATGTTTATACAAAATAGTATTCACCGCCGAGGATCCAATCTTCACTTCCTCTTGAATCTTCCTATAAGTAATATTTAGATTGGACTGAATCAAGCTTGACTCACGATCAATATTTCTGAACAGGCAGCTTCCATAGGTCTTCCAAGTCTTGTTTTATCTTCTAGCAGCTCTCGCCCTCGTCGAAATTTGCAGAACTAATGATTAACAGCGGATGATGAAGGGACAGCATCGTCAAAAGCTGCTATCAAATTTTCATCGCTTTGCTGGTATCCTAACTGTCTTTTATAGTTGTAGATAATCATAGGTCTAAAGGCAGTTCGTGGAATGCTCATTTTAATTGAATTAAAAATGCACACCTACTTAACTTTAAAATTAACTACGTTTCAAAAGGAAATCGGAACGTTTGACAATTGTGCGTAACGAATGTCAACTAATGCGACATTCAATTGTTGCAATTGCTTCTAGCCAATTGAGCTTCCAAGGCCAGCTACTAACTATTTACAGAGCATATAGAAAACTTCCAAATTTAAAAATATATATAATTTTAACTATTTACCTATTTTACCCAGGGCACGGCGTTGTTTATATCAAAAACATGGCAATATAAAATTTTTTTTAAGGACTTGAGAGAAAATAATAATGTTCTATACCTACTACATGCGTAAATAATGTGTTTTTGTTAGCTTGCTTGAAAAACTCACATTCGGGTTATTCTGATATTTTCAAGCTCAAAAACCACCGACTTTACGTGGGTGGTTTTTGTTCACAATCGTAATATACTATTATGTTATCTATGTCACGGGAAGCAACACCAATTAGAAATTATTATAATTGCTATTATTATATTATTTATTACATAATATTTTGATCTGCGCATTTGTCAACTTCATTTTTGCAAAAACATGAAGTCAAACTTAAACTGCGCAAGCGTCGTCTTATTCTTAATATTTGTGAAAACAAAAATAGTATATTATACACCAAGGTAGTGAAGCATAGTGTTATAACCCTAGCGCCAGATTAAATCCCAAGGTGCGTAGCACCGCGATATTTAAGGCGCGCGGGTTATAACATGCTTCACTACCGTGGTTTATATACAATTTTTCTACTACTACATAGTTGTTTACTCTTATAATAATAATTGTTAATGAATAAAGTAAATCGTTTTAATTATTTATTTCAAATTATAAAACAAATGATAGTTTTTGTTTTGATGTTGACACTTGCTTGAAAATGTTTAATTAATTTTGACATAAAGGTTACATTAAATATTTTGATATTTATAAGTTTTTGCAGTGTTTATAAAATGAGTGAAAGTTCTACACCACCCGAAATGAGAGAGATTGCAGAATCAGTGGCAGACAAGCTACTACCGGAAAAATCCAAGACTCTTTATATGAAAGCTTATGTAACATTTAAAAATTGGTGCAGTGCGCGAAGTGTGGTTGTAATATCTGAAAATGTACTGTTAGCATATTTCCAAAGTTATGCCAATGATAATAATAATAACTATTTGCCAAAAATGCACTATTTGTAACGATAATTGATTGTAATAATTATTAATAATCGATTTATAAAGTTTCCAGTTTCAGCTGTCATAATTAATTCGTTTTCTCATTTCGCCTAATTGCTAAACGTCACAAAATTCCAATTTAATCAACATTTTAAATATCAAATTAATCTTATTTATAGACCGACTTTAATTATTTAAACACTATTGATAGCATTTCTTGGTTATGCTAATTCGTTTTACATATAAATTTTCTTTCAAAATAGCCCAAAGTTTCCGGAAAACGCATTTATGTTCATTATTAACCTCAGGTGAATAATAAAAATTATTCACCTCAGGTGACAGAAGGCGTGGTTCACAGTTCGATCACTTACGTTGAAATGATAGTGTTTATGGTTAGTAGTGGAAAAAAATCATTATAATGCAACCTGGAGAGAATAATATTTATATTAAATATCTATAATAATAAATAAGACAAATTGTATGAATGACACATTAATTGCCGAGTGTGCATCTCGTGGAGAAAGTAAATACTAGTTATGTAAATCATAAAGGTTCTCTTTTCTTTATTTGCTTGATTTTTGAAAATTGAAGAAAATTGTTCATGATTTAAAGATTTTCAATATCACTATTTATTATTTTATATTTTTTATTCAACAAAATAAAAGCTCAAAATAAAAAACGACTCTTAAAACACAGTTTCTACCTTAAACGACTTCTTTAATAACATAATTAGGAATTATCCGTTACAAATAAGTATCGCACTTCAACAATTTAAAGTAAAAACTAAAAAAAATTAAAAAACCCGACTATGTAACAAGTGAATTAAAAAGATGGAAACAAAAAGACGTAGGAACTTTTTTTTCCTTAATTCAAAATAGTGATTGTTATTATCCGTCTTGGGCCTACCAATTAAAAGATGATATGAAAGGTGAATATGATAAATCATTTTAGGCGGAGCCATCAAATTCATGTTTTACTTTTGCTGCGACTTTCCTGGCACATGTACTATGTTTCCGACTATGTATGTCAATGCAATAATAATTAATGATTGCTTTCCGTAAAACCATCAAAATATGCCCATAAGGGTAACTTTGCACAAAAAAACATGATTCAGTAACATGAGCCCATTGGCGCTTGAACTACTTCAGCTGGTAGGGAAGGTTGTCGTGTTATTATCAACCTAAAATCAAGGATCAAAAACTAACATTAAAAACTCGGCTTACGCCTCGTCCGTAACATTACAATCCGTCCGCTAAAACCATATTTTGCTTACTAATTATATAATATACTATTATTTTTATTTGGAGTTGTTAGAGGTCGTTGGTTTTAAATTTAATGTTGAAATTAATAAATTAAAAATTGTGGATTCAGAATGGTGATTAAAATGTTGATAGTTCTAAATATTAGCTTCAAATTTAAAGATTCCAAATAGGGAATTCAATATGGAGGTAAAGATATAAAATTTATTAGAATATGCGTAAAATCGCTACTTTGGATGTTTTAGGGTCGTTGATATTAAATCTGATACCTATTCAAATTTAAAAATTCAGAATGATGGATTCAATATGACGGGCAAAAAAGACTGGAAATCAGTGTTTTGCTTCTGTATTTAATATTTAAAATTCATAATTGTAAAATTATATTAACTTTAGCACTCTTGAGTTTAAAAAGAGACATTTAATGTAAAATGCCAGTAGTTAGCTTTACAAAACTGTAACTTTCAGGGTTACTTACTACACACGGCAGTTACTACACGATTTCTAGCAAATTATGCGGAGTACTTTCTTAGTTTTTGTTACGACACCAATTTTTGACGTGTAGTTATGATTAGATTACAATTAATTTGCTAATTCAAATGACAAAATAGACAGTGTTATGTCATTGCAAATCTTGTTTATTTATAAAGCATGTATTACTTTGCTGAGTGTTAATTGAAATTTCGATCATTTAAGATTCTCTTATTACATTTGAGAACTTGTTAAGTACGTATAAAATTTTCAGATTTTGGGTGGTCTGGAGGAAACTTCCAGAAAGGAAGTAATGAAATTTGAAATTGCCACTTAGATAATTAAAGCTCGATTATTTTGCAATGTTATAATAATATCTAAACATATGATTTGTAATTACAATTTTGTTAATTTTGGATTTTTCTTTTATGACATTCACTGTATCAAGTTACGAAGAATTTACTTTAAAGTGAAAATGTACGAATTTAAGTGAGCAAATCGAGTTTGTGAGAAATGCACTGAAACAGTCTTGCACGGAATAAGCTTTTAAGCACCAAATTAAGCATCTAAAAGGAAGCACAGTGAGTAGGACTTACACCGAATATCTTATTCGTAAGTTGTGGGCACTGATTATGTACGCTTCAGGTAAAAAATCTGCAAATTCTGAAAATTGGGTGCATCGGATCGTGCTCATACCTTGTTGGTTTAAAAAATGTAGATATGAATTATTTATTCTGTATTTAAAATTTAACGTTAATGAATTTGATAAATGAGTTATCTTTCTAATTTGTGATTACTTAGAGAACCAACTGCACTTATTTTAGCTTACCAACACATTTTTGTCAATTATTGCAGCTACAAACTTTTTATATAAGTATTTATAGATGTATTAATATTATTATAGAAAAACATTGTGGAAACTACTCAAATTCTACTTTTAAAAAACAAATGTGAGTAAATTTATAATATATTAGAAAAATGCGAGATTGAATTTTACATGAGAAAATTTCTGCAACGAGCCAGTTGTATTCTTAACTTTGGCAATGTCCAGAATTCTACATATTAAAATAAAACCGTTCTTCACTGAAATGCAGTTTATCTAATATTGAACTTTTTTGTGCTAGCAAGAGCAGAATTTTAAAGCGCAGCTATTTTATTTTTACTTTTATTTCCTATTTTCTTCAAAAAATATAAAGTTTTTAAAGCTAACAGTAATTACATTTTGACAATAGCATTTTCTATGCAAGGTTCGCTGGCAGCTAACAGATCTACGCGAAATCATAAAACCAACCTGCCCAACAGTTCACTTTATAATAATTGTTTGTCGAGAATATGTTATTCGGTATTGCAGGGGCAACCATGCACTATATTGTTACAGTATGTTATAGGAAAGTATAATAAATTGTTTATATGAAAAGCAATTAAGTTTAATGCTTTAAGTAAAACACTTTATGTAATATTAGTATCAAATATTGCTGTCGTTATAGTAATTAGTTTTCGATAATTTGAAACATTTTCTGTTAATATTGTTAAAATTGAGATATTCTAATGCTAACATTAGCTGTTGTAATAATTACTTATTTTATAATAATTGCAGTTTTATCTTCTTGCAACTAGGTACTAATTTTTATAATTATAAAATATAATCAAAAGTGTAAATTGTGTTTCAGATTTCAGAAGGTACAAAATACTTAGTAACACGGTTGTGACAAGGGATGTTGTGTCACTCTGCCACAGCCATCTGACACTCCAGAGACCTTCCTTTGTCAAATATGTGTACACTTCTAATGAAGTCAGATATAACCAGACAGTAGAAAATTATAATTATAATTGTTGTGTACATACTTAATAATTATAATTTGTATTTGCATTTGATCTAATTTTCAAAGAGTAAAATGAAATTAGGTTTTGCATATAAAAATATACTTTTATTAATTTTTAAATCTCAATGTTAAATATAATCGTATTTATTTCTTGTGTAATAAATAAATAGGAGTTTTATTGTTATATAGTAATTATTGGCTTAGTACTTAATATCTAATACATTTAATGCCCGACAAACTTAGGATAAACTTATACTTACACGATTTGTATTGTTAGAATATATTGTGAAATTGGCAGGTCGAAATAATGTATCGTAAAATGAATTGATGGGGTGAGTATATTCTTGAAGAGCCTTTGCTATGCTCCTGGATAAAACTGTTAAAGTATTAAATAATTAATTGTTATTAATTTCTTAACAAGATTATTACGTGGTGTTTATTTATAAAATGCGTTAGATTTTAAATTTTAAGATGAATTGTCCTGCGCTGAACTGTCCGCAAAGAATTAACTAAACATTGTTTAGAACTAATTTGTTACAGTATGTTTTTTTACTACGCCAGTTGTAACGGCAATAATTGTAAACTAATAACAAAATAATAATAAAATAACTGCTCGAAAAGATCGCCATTACCTGCTCACCTAATTTAAAAATCAGAATGGCTCAACTTTCTTAAAAAGTTGAGGTACAAAAAAGCAATTAGTTTAAGCTCGCGATTCATATCATGAAACCCAAAAAAAGGGGCAAACGAGCAGTTAAATTTGTATTCTTGTACCGTTTTTTTATTATAAAAGTTTATTTAGTTGTAAGTTTATGTACTATAATAATTTTAGTAATGAATGATGCTTTTCTCGTAAATATATGCTTAGAAAGGCGAGCAAAGGGTTAATTCATCTGTATTATTTTTACACAATTTTAATTCTTTAACAGCCGGTACCTTACAAAGATGCCTTTTTAATTTGTAAGAAGCTGAACTATTTTCTTCTGTAATTAGTCTAAATATTTTATACACCCTCCCGTAGGTCACAAAAATTTTGCAAAGAAAAACCAAAAGGAGCAAATCCTTATATTATTATATATTATGTATAAAGCATTTGAACGAAATTAGAGACTTTTGGCCAACTCCACTAATATCGTAATCCATGACGAAGAGTACGGAAGAAGGTACGTTGAATACTCAAAAACACTCCACGATCACTAGACATCACCGCAGCGCTTATCTTATATTATTTCATAAAGAGACCGATGGTTGTACGCATTGCATGGTACAACTATCACAAGTGTATTTCTCTAAATTGTGTAAATAAGTAGATTGAACAGATAGCTTTAACACTCAAACTGGTCTTTCATCAACAAAAAAAGAAGAAAATTTCAGTAGCCATATAAAAAAATGATGCTGAAGGCCCGAACAACGTCTTTCATTATAATTTTAAACATATTCCCAAACAATTCATTTTTTGTCTCCGGTGCATTAGTACTTGCAAACTATTTGGGATCCAAAATTGGGAGGCCGGAGACTTGCATATAACAACAATGTTAATTAAAATGTTCATCTTAGATCAATGATGGTTTCGGTTACTGCTAAAAAAATATATTGAAATGATATTGATACATTTCCAATTGTATTGCATTGATTTGTCAATAGTCAATATTTAATTAAAACTACTCATAAAGAAAGGGAAAAAGTAGTAGGGGCAAGGGCAGCTTTCGCTGATGTATTTAGTACTGCAATAGTTTTCTAAATGTGTTTTGCGGTGGTCAACAAAAATGCAACGGTTTTTCCATTAGTAAAAGTCTACTTTACTACAGAATGAAACTTAGACTCGTAAATAAATTTGTAATGCATCTAAATGTTGATATTCCTTTTGTACAAATAGAATATTTAAGTGGCGCTTTAGTGTTTGAATTCCAGATTATTTTTGTATTTCGTCTGTAATTTTAAAAGTGTATGCAGTATAATCTTTTAGAAAAATATTTTATTTGGAAATATTATACAAAAAGCTAATGCATTTAATGTCTTTTTAATGTTAGCTATTCGAGCTGGGCTTTTTGCTGTCTTCACATTAACCGGTAATCATTTTAGAAAAACGTGCAGTAGTAGAAATAAATAGTTTAAAGATATTGAATTACGAAATTTTCAGAAAGATATACAAAATGTATAAAAATTATTTGAGCATGAAAGACCTTATATATTTCAAAGTATATGATGGCAAAACTTGATATTTATCATCACGAAAACAACAAATTGCTGAACACAATAATATAACCCCAAATTGCTGTATAAAAATAGAGCTCAATTTAGTTGTTGCCCTCGGTGAGTTTATATCTTTAAAATATTCACCATTTCAAAAAAAGGTTTTATAAAGTGCAAGTTATTTTTATTAAAGAAGTTAAAGTAAATACGCCCTGTATTATTGTAAGATGAGAAATTTATATTATGAAAAATTTATAAATATAAAATAGTACTAAAAAGTAATAAATAAGGATTAACGATTGGTACAAACGCCGAACTAGAGAAAAATAACATTGCAACGCTAGTCAATTTAAAAACAACAAATTGCTTTATTTAAGGTTTAAAAAATACCTGCAGTACTAAAGCTAAGTTAACCATGCCCTATCGACCATTATTTTTCAGTACCTGCTTCTCGCAATATCAATTTCGCAAAAAAAATTTATAAAATAAAATCTATTTAATAAAGAAAGACGTAAGTGGATCAAGAGATTATGTCAGAAAATTAAGATTCTTAGTATGAGCCAATCTTTTCATCTCCAATTAAACTTTTATTTAACTTATATTGTCTTCCTGTCGCTGCTTCCCATGTCTTCCATATACATTATTTCTTAACAAATTTGATTTTATCCAATTTCATCAATTTTCAGAAGTTCAACTACTTATTATTTAAGTAAATCTAAATATACTATTACTTTTGTGATAAGTACTGCACTGTAGTATGTCTCCAAAAATTATTCAAAATATAAAAAAATAATTTAGGAGGTACTAAATTATGGATTATCCGTCAAACCTTTGGCAAGATTTGTCGGAAACTAACGCAAAAACATTATTGCACACTAAAATAAAATATATCAGTTTTTCCATCGATTGTTAGGCCCACACTATTGAGGGAATTTTTACCATACACGATCTATAGCAATCAAAAACGAATTCAAAAATTTACTTAAATTATTTATATCTAAATGCTAAAGTAACTGCAGAAATAAACAAATGTAGAAAAAAGAGGAGCAAACCCAACTACATAGCATTTGAATTGTTATAAATTGTGATTCATAAAAATGCTCGTGTTCGTCGAATCGTATTTGAATAACTCTGAATGTGTATCCAGTGGAATGAAAATATATAATTACATATTTATTACAAAAGTACACCAAAGTTGATATTGATATAATATTTTGTTGAGCACATTTAAAAATTTGTTGCAATATTTTTACAACAAGTCAACTTTAAATAGTCTTTTTGGCTCTAGAAGCAGCAGGCAAATGTGTATTGAAAAATTTCACCTCGTTAACTTTCTTCACAATAAAGAGCAATTTTAATAATAATGTTATGAATTTTGAAAGCAAAAGGAGCAAAATGACAGTTTTCAAACACTTTAATAGAGCAAGGAGGTTGAGTAGAGCTTTGAGATGCCTGAATATAAGATTAGCGGTAGTTAAGATAAGTCACACGATAATTACAATAAGACTATGAGTGAAAGGAGTGCCAGAGAAACGAAAAAATTATAAAACATAGTTAAGTGCTCAAGATTGAATTTTTTAGTTTACGTTTAGTAATAATTTTAATTGACATTTTGGTTAATTTTTTGCGATTTGTAAGAGAACGAAGTACTCTGGGATGAAGACAAAGATCCTTAAATTAATTTAAAAGTTTTAGCAATAAGAACTTCTATTTAATAATAATCTTTCGATTAAAAAAACTGCTTTCTTTGCAATATTTTGCTTTTGAAAATATAAGATCGATTCTTTTAGCACTCGCGGAGCACCATCTTGCGAATTTGTCATGTTCTCATTAACTGCAACCAGGGGGCGCAGCGATTACTTTGCATCAAAGCTCGCCATGAGGCTGCCTTTTTCTGCATCTGCAGAACTTTATACACTTGGTCCATCATATCCTTGTTAACTTTGACGAGAGTACCCAGCCATTCCTCACTTCGAAGTTGCATGTTTAGTCATAATTACAGTGCGGTTGCAAAGCAGAAGTTATGAAATGAAAGTCAAAGTCACTTTTCCGATATTTAATTTGGAACAATCTTTAAACAAGTTAAAACATCACTAGCAGACGTATGCTTGACCGACTTGCAGGATCTTAGCCTTGGAGGAATAAATAAATTTTGCGGAACAATACCGCTACTCATCTAAACTTTTAGTTATAACGGCCTATTGTGACATACTGTTTTCTAAATGCAAATGATTTGTGTTTAAATATTTTGTTTTTTTAATTATTTATAGCAGCAGTCTTTTAAATACTTTTGACATTACCTGACTTACCATTACCGGCCATTGGCACAATTGCAACAGTGACTTCTACTAGAAGTTGGTGATTGTACTCGTGTGGTTCAACTACCAAGAAGAATAAACCATAAATGTAAAGACAACTGAATTTACATTATTAATTTGTCAACAAGCAATTGCTCTTTCGTCGTTTAAAAACAAAACTTCAAGGTCTTAGAAAATACTGCAATGGCGTACTTCTTATGTCATTTATTACGTATATCCAAATATTGGTAACAATGGGTGTTTTTAGGTAAACGAGCAAGGATACCAAGCGCGACTCGTGGTTGTACTGTTGGATTTGTGCCAGGCTAGATGATCTTGATAATATTTGGTTTCATGAAATAAAAATCTTTGTCCACAGCTATTACATTGAATTCCTGTGTATAAGGCAGTAATTAGCTGCAAAGGAAAATGGCTGAAACAGAAAATAAATACATTACTATCTACAGATGTATATGTAGTATCTCTTATAGTACCATGTATACCATACCATGTCAATTTAGGATGAAAGTTACACATTGTACTTACGTTTTTAACACTTCCGGTTTATTGAAATCAACTTCATTACAACTCATAGTTTTGGTAAATTTTCTTGAAAACGATAACAGCTTATAGATACTATTATAACAATGCGTTTCTATAAGTTAAAAGACGCAAATTTACAAAAGAAATGTACAATTCGATGCTGACATTACATGGTAGCAGTTCGAATTCGGAATCGAAAATACACTTTTCCCTATAGAAATGGCTATACCAAACGAAAGAACACAAAAATACAAGCTTTCTAAGGTGAGGATCAATCTTGTCGGAGTTGTAATAAGGCCACAATTTAATTTTGAAAATTGCAATTTTCCCATAAGAAATACATGTAAGTGTATTTTGTGTTGTAAAATTTCAATATGGCGGTCATTCTGTTGGCGGTACGTGTGCTGTGCCTGGGTCGACAGTGACTAGTGGTGGGTGATACCAGTCGCTCTCAGAGATCCGTCGCGTCAACTTTCAAAATTTTCGAGTTGGAGCCGCTTAAGGGATGTTTTAATGAGTTTAGCACGTGTCAAAACCGTTCGGAGCCCGTACGAGCCCCGGAGGGCGAGGGCGGGTGCGGAGAATAGGTTTTGACAGTGCAATTACCTCAGAAACAAATTCACACAAAAGTGATTTTTTTCGAAAATTTGTTGTCCGATCACAACTTTAATTTTTTATTAGCTAATTACACCATTATCTATCATAATTCGTCGTGAAAACCGAGTTTCTGGTATATTTACTGTCGCCACATCCTCTTTCAACTTTGGGGCGGGTTATAGTTCAAAAGAGCCAATGATAAAATTGCATTCTAAATTAACTTTAAAGCCGTTTTTTCAAGAATATTCCGCAAATTTTATTTTTTTATACGCTAATTAGACCCTCATCTTTCATAATCCACTTCAAAATGGTAAAATCGCGATCCGAATTCGAACCGTCACCCATTACATTTGATATCATGAGAAGACAAAGCATACATTAATGCAAATTATTAATAATGAAAATTGTGAAATACATCCGAGTATCATTTATATCATGCTATTTCTCTAACTAATTTAATTAAAATGTCTCACAGAAGAGTTATCAAAATTATTAATGAAGTTAATGAATGTTAAAACTTATCTAGTATATATTAATAATATGCGACAAACTATTGCAACAAATTTTTCAGCTTATTTAAGTTGCTTTTATTGTTTGTTAAAATAAACTATTTATTAGATTTAATTTTGTAACTAAAAGTATCTCGTTATATTGGTGAAGAAAATGCAATAAATTTTACTTATTACAAGCTTTACAAAACGCGTATTTTGCATCCGACTGCTATGTTACATTGGGTAGTACAGAGAATATTAGTATATTTAGTATTCTACTGTGATTATGCCATAAATATTTTAAAATCAAAAATTTATTAACAAAATTGTACTTTAACCCTAGAATTGGAACGTAGAATTTAATTTTATTTATTAAATTCAAAGAGATTTATATTTACGTGTATGCACAAAATAATTTATGTGAAGATTATCCCTTTTAACCAATTTCCGCAAGAGTTTACAAATTTATCTGTCTGTAATGCGATTTGGCGTACCTACTCATAAGCAAATTAACAAATTCGGTACAAACATTTGATATATTTTGTAATTGACAGATCAACGAGAAAAACAAAATATTATGATGTCGGTACCACCTAAATATTTATGTGAAATATAAAATTAGGGTTAAAGGGAATGCTTAATTTTATTAAAATGTGTATCAAATTTTAAATCTTTTAATGAATTTTGTCGGAACGTGTTTGTTGGAAATTCTTTTAGATCAAAGGTTTTACCGACGATTATAAAAAGATAACAAAATAAAAAATTATTTTACGCACCACTTATTTACCACTGATGATATTGACGCAAAACTGTTATTAAAAAGCTTATCAAGATTTAATAACAAAATTGGTTTCCGCAGTTCTACTATCGGCTTAATTTATTTATATATTATAAATGTTTTATGGAGTATATAATTTTCCATCAGGAGGAAACGCTTACTACAGTTAAGAAGCACATTCATAACCGACCACTGGCTTCTAGGGTTTCAAATTTTATCAACTGTAACAAAATAGGATGTCCAACATATTCCGCAAAATAAAATTAAGCCTCCATGAAAAATGAGGCATTCTATAACCGAGTCATTACTCCCTAACACGAGCTTGCTCATATGAATCATTTTACATGACTGGACGTACATGATTAGTTTTACTTTTAATGATATCGGCTAAGCAGATACTTGCACCTATTTTATTTCTATAAAACATAAATTAATCAAATAAAAATATTAATGCAAATTTTTTAAAGCATCCGATAAGAATGAACTCATAATTTAATTTCAAGTTAAAAAAGACAACCAACTTTAAATAGACTTTGTGTGGTAGTTTATCGCAACTGTTGATTTGTGCATGAAATCTGACAAAGACTCAATTGCGCGTGAGCTATTGTTTAGCTCTAAGGAAGCAAACAGTAAATCGTTCTATTTATAATTATTATTTAACTTAATTATGGTAATTTCAGCGGGATCACTGATGACATTTTCTTTGAGAAATGCTATTCGTATGATAACGACAGGTTTCTTTATACTTAAAGTTACAAAAATAAAATAACTAAAAGAAAACTTATAACCTAATATTAAAATGTTAAGGTTTTAAGCTTGTTAAAAACTGTGATCTGGGACCGATTTCATAATGAAATTTAGTCCAGCATTAAAATTTAATTTATTATAAATTAACAAACTTTTTTTCTAACTTTTTCTAAATTTTCAAACTTTTTTTTGTAACGAGTTCAATTTGATAGAATATGATATTGGTACTATTGTTACGGCATTAACATAGATTATTAAATTTAACCTTATAAAAAATAACAAAAGGTAATGCCTACTAATGTGCAAAAAAATTATAAATTAATTGTGTAACATTATAATATAACTATTTGAATTTAAGAATTTTGCCTGCTACAAAAATTCGGCTTCGCCTTAGTCCACAAACATTTTTGCCTCCTAAAACTAGCAATTTCGCACCTTGGTGCATAAATAACCATTTCTGGCTATCTTTGATGTAAGTATGCCATACGGCTATAGCTACAATAGGTCATAGTTAGTCATAACTTTTGTTTATTTGATTATCGTTGATGACGGAACTGAATAGTCACTTACATACGTCCCTAAGAAAATAATAAGATAATGATAATAGAATTAATATTATTTGTAATTGTTTGTTTATTATTAACTAAGTAACAGAAAAAACAAACTCAGAAAGTCAAAATAATGAAATCAAAATTTTAATTGAAGTTCTGACAATCGATTTCAAATTATTCGTATTGTTATTTAATTAATTGTTATAATAAACTAATACATTGTGGCAGCAGGTAAATTATATAGTTATAAATTATACAATAGTTGGTTAATACAATGTAGAATGTTAATAAGATGCTCACATCTCTACAGCTTAAATAACTAATTCGTGAGTCATTTTAGAAAAAGAAAATTAATTAAAAAAATAATTTTAAAATACACGACTTATAAGTTGATTTGCTTTAAAACTTGAAACATTTTATATATACTATATGTATAGAGAAGCTAGGTTAGGTCTAAAGATGCTTTAAAGCGAAACCGGTAATGAACATTATTAGTTGATTTGATATAAATTAGTAACGAAACTCGTTTCGCATCATTTTAAGTTATACCTTTAATTATTAAATTATCTGATTACGCCTCTGCTGCATGTGAGCTTCGCTTTTTAAGTTTTCCACAAGGCGCTAATCAACAATGGACCTGTCTGGAGCCAGTTGCTACCTTTCGTTGGTATTTATTTCTTAAGCCTTTCCGTCCTAACTTTAAATGCACCTCGCGGCTTATTGCAATACCCCTTTTGTTACCTAACCGCTTTGATACTTCTGGCAACGTTAAATTGTAAAAACCCAAAGAATTCGACAGAAATATAGCACGGCATTCTGTCTTCAAAATTCCATATAAGCCGTTCTGTTGAAATCAGAGGAGTCTTGTTTTTTTCTTTGAAGAGGTTTGTTTTCATCTTTAAGATAGTTTTATCTGTACTGTAGTTTTAACGTACCTATGTGAAGAGTTGTCAGTTAACCTCGGTGCCAGAGTAAATGAAAGGAGACGGTCTTGGCCTAGTAGTTAGAGCGATCGACTACTGATGCAAAGGCACCTGGTTCGATCCCGGAGGAGTATAGTAAGAAAAATTTTCTCTGACTCTCTTTCTATCTATGACCGTCTCCCGTGCTTTGGAGGGTACGTAAAGCCGGCGGTCCCCTGCTTTGAGGGTCGCCCTCGGCTGTGCGATGCTTGGCGGGTTGGGCGTTGCACCGGGTGGTCAGGAGCCATACCCAGCAACTGAGGTGGGACCTGGCACTGATGGGGTGCGAATCGGGGGCTTCTTGGCTTGGTCCTCCGGTGAACATCGACGTGCTGCAGTTAACACACAGCATTGGCTCGGTGTGATCGCTGGTGGGTTGCGAGGCGGGGAGTCCTTTCTTCGTAACACCTACCACTGTTTGGGGCACGGGTTGATGGGGAAGTAAGCTGGTCGCATGACGGCTGTGCGCCTGGCATAATGCGAAGTACGATTAGCAGTCTGGGGCGAGCAAATACCGGGGTACAATAAGCGTAATAGCTTCAGTGCAAGTAGGCCTAGCGCCACACCCGCAAAGATTAAGAAGTTAAGAAATGACCTAACGCGGTATCTTTCCTTAAGTTTTATCTTTTATAACAAGGTTCGCGTTAATTTTATTTTGTGAAATTATTTGTAACAGTCTAACAATACGCCACGTGCTAGAAAAATACCATACAGATTGTTAAATTTTCTGTTAAGTTAATAAAACGGGAAAGATTAACCGACAAAATTCCCTTAGTATTGCTTAGTGCACGGTAACTATCTGCTAAGATTATTTTCTTATATAATAGTAGTATAAAAATTACTTCAACGATAAATTTCATTCTATTCATTGTTCGATTTATGTCGAGAACTTGTGTACCTTCGAAAAGTATTATCTGCCGCTATACCTGGGTGCTTATTATAATATTATCGCTTCATATCATTAGAACAACTTCCAGACAGGACCTTATCAACAAAGTGCAAAGTGCATAGACAATTATTAATTAGCAGTTGAAATTTTTGTTAGTGAGACTGAACTTAATACAACCATACAAGCTGGTCTTCTGTTATTACTTATGTTTTTTTCGGGGTCTTGTAGACTGCACCGATGGTTGAAGGGTCACGTTATCCAGCATGTAGATTGCACCGGGTTCGGTTATGACCCAAAATAATCTTTTAATTGTTAAGCCCATAAGTAGTTTTGAAGTCATTAAGAACCCCATTAGGCAATTCGGGTACTTAATTTAGGACTACCTATATGATGTTTGGGTAGAGTTCGAATTACCGGACTCGAAAATACACTTTTTTCTATAGAAATGGCTTTACCAAACAAAATAACACAAAAATACAAGCTCTTTAAGGTGAGAATCAATCTTGTCGAAGTTGTAATTAGGCCACAATTTAATTTTGAAAATTGCAATTTTCCCATAAGACATACATGTAAGTGTATTATTTCGTAATATTACGCAATAATTTTATGCATTTTGATGACCGTCTGTGCAGATTTACCCTGGGGATCTACATTGGGGCGGGGCCAACTAGAGCAGTGTTGGTAGGAGGCAGTCGCTCCCAGAGATTTTCCGCGTCAACTTTCAAACTTTTCGAGTTGGAGCCGCTTAAGGGATGTTTTTAATGAGTTTTGACAGTGCAACCACCTCAGAAACGAATTCACACAAAAAGGGATTTTTGTACAGGGGTTTCATATTTTTAAGCTGTACATTGTACTCCCATTAGTACTCTACAATCCAAGCTTACCACCATCGGTGCAATCTGCATATGACCATCATCGGTCACACCCAAAAAAAAGGATTTATTTCTGACCATCGGTGCAGTCTTCATACGTCCTTTTTTCATTTAAGGTAAGGTTTAAGTTGTAAATATAATTTTAAATATATTTATTCTTTAATTTTATTGTGTCCTATTAATTACCTAATGGTAAATCAACCTAGAAATCATTGAATGGTCCACACCCGATTGAGCTTTCCTACCGCTAGCCGGAGATATTGTACATTTCAGCTTGTCACAAAATGACCGAAAGGCAAAAAAGTTTTTTTATGAAAAACAACAATTTTTTTGTAAAATTTTAAACAAACTTTTACAATATAAATTAAATACGAATTAGCTTATAAAAGTGCACAAATACAGAAATAATAATATTTATTATTATAACTTTTACCATTGACTTTTACATATTCTATCAATTTCATTTACTGAATATTTAATGTTAAACTGTTTTTATACTATATAGTCATTTATCATAGTCTTTATAATGTCACTGTACTGTCTATCTCGATTTCCACTATTTCACTTAACTCGCCATATAGTATGTACATATTATCTGTACGTAACTTTTTTCTTCCGCAAAAATTAAAAATTTAAATTTATGAATAATCTACCATTACAAAAGTTGAAAAATTGATGTACTGTCAAAATTTCAAAAGAAAAATGTCGATAGTAATTGATAAAATCAATAAATTGGAGTTTCGAACAATAATTTAATACCTGCGTTTAATAAAGTGATTTACAAGACTCCCTTGTGATTCTTTATATGTTATTGACAGATGAAAAAAATTGTTTTTAAATGGATCCCCAATTTGCTCATTTGTACGCTTTTTGCAAAACCTTGTACATAACTTGTGGGAAAGACAGATAATTGAACTTCTAGGCTTTTAGAACTTTTAGGCCTCAAATTTGTTTACTCGTTCAATAATCTTTTTCCACACATTGTGTAAACTAATATTATGTAAGTTTGTTGCTGCCAACGTCGATTTTCTTTATTATGGGTTTTCTAAATGTACACTATCTCGAACTTTCTTATAGGATATTCAATTCTCTACAAAACTGTCTATATAATATGGTGTTTTAATGAAAACCTGAAATACTAAATAATGCTTTTTAAAAATAAGAGCGGTGTCAGGCCACATAGCGTTTAAAATATTATTTCATCCTCGACAGAACCACCTAAATTCAAAAAAACTTGTAGGCAGTTTTCGAGAAATTGGTTTCTGAATTATAAATTAGGATAAAAATGGTTAAAAATAGCTTAACCAAAATCACAGTTACTTGTATGAGCACAAAACTATAACCTATCAAAAATATGTGTAACTTTATGTTTATATTTAGGCTAGAGTTAATATTCCTAAACTCAAAATTACACTTTTTTTTTAGAAATTTATTCACCAAACGAAAGAAGACATTAAGACTTTTAAAGTGAGGTTTTATTATATTAAGCGCATAATTCAATTTAAAGTTTGCGAAATTATCTCTACAAATATAATATAGAAAAATAATTATTGCGTCATTAATTTGGGCATTTTGTACATACGCTTAGTCTAGGTCTCAATACTTACCACTCGACAAATTACCAAGTGACTCTCGGATCCGGCGGATCAAGAAACAATTTCGAGTTTTGTTACGGTCCGGGAATATTTTTAATAAGTTTAACCTCTTCTCATACTTCATGGTTTAAAGTTTCATTTTGTTCTAGATTAGTTTTGGTTTAGGGATATGTTTAATTAGTTTTACCTTGAACAATTATTACCATGTAAGAGTTTTGTTCAATGGCTGATTCCCTTAAAACAGACAATACCGTTGAAATAACGGGTAGATAGTGAAATAGTTTTAAAACTAAGTTCAAAGGATTTATGCCCGATTTATTCACTTGTAGTTATCTTGAAGTTAACAAACTTTAGGTTAAATTGACGAAATAACCAATCGGATGACAAAACAACAAATAAATCAATTATCTGATTGGTTATTTCGTCAATTTAATCTGAAATTTGCTAACTTGAAGGTAACTACGAGTGAAGAAATCGGGCATAAAACGACTAATACCTGATTATAGTTCATAGTTGATCATAGTTATCTTCAAGTTAGCAAACTTCAGGTTAAATTTACAAAATAACCAATCAAGCGACAACAAAACAAATTAATCAATCATCTGATTTGCTATTTTGTCAATTTAACCTGAAGTTCGTTAACTTAAAGATAACTACGAGTGAAGAAATCGGGCATAAGTCTTTTTACTTGTAGTGGGTTTAGAAAACTTACGGCTTCAGGGTTTGGATGAGCTTGCAGTATGCATTGGTATTGCTCTTAATAATAATAATGATTTTAAATATTAATTAAAACTAATTATTATTACCACGTTATTTTGCATTATTATTTCTATCATTTTGCAACAAAAAACATAGCGCTCAATAACCTTGAAAACACAAAATATGTCCAATAAATGTCAGAAACAAATTACAAACGGAAAGTACATTTTCGATTTTCTTTGTTATAAAAATGGAACGATTTTATCTTCTTTTTGTTATTACACCACAGTTATACAATAATTCTTTATATACCAAGCTATGCTTTATTAATTATAATTTTATAAAAATTATTATTGATAAGGGAATCCTTTTAAGCAACATTATTGATTAACAATAATGCAATTATGTATAAAAATATTTTAACAATTCTAAATTATTTAGTTTAGTATTTTAATTTGTAAGAAAAATAACTTAAAACTTTTAATAATAATTAACAATAACTAATTAAGGGGAGATTATGTCGAAATTCAAATTTTGGTTACTTTTACACACATTAATTTTGTAGTAGGTTAAGAATATATCAACAAACTGTTTAAGAGGGGCCTAGTAGAATACGTATGATACTATTGTGCACTCACTTCCACTTTTGGCGTAAGATAGGCAAATTAGTCTTTGACGATGGCGAAAAATTTTTCTAAACCATAACGAATTTTCTAATTTTTTATTTTTTAGAATCTACATAGTTACCCGTTCGCGGTAAAAAAAATTTAAGCTGTTTTGTTGAATAATTTAAAATATATAGCAAAATAGAAATCATCATTATTATTGCAGTAAATTTTTGTATCTATATTATTTTTATTTTCAAAATCATTTTACAATATCTTTATCTCATCATTATCTACTAAATCCAAGAAAAAGTATCAAATTTTGTTTAGTTTTAAAAAAACTTTGCCATCAGTAATAAAATAAAATATCATTCATTTTTAAAACTGTTAAAATTATTACACCCATTTTGCGACATAAATCGATATAAAAGTCGCTTGACAGTGTTTCGTAAGTTAAATCCGACAGTTTCACTCTAAAGCCTTTTAATAATTAAAATAGGCAACTTTCTTAACTTATTTTTGCGCCAATGCAGTTATAACATTGAAATACATTAGCAGCAATAAAAACCTGCGTGATTTGAAACTTTTCATTTTTGTCGCAGAAAAGAACAAAAGCTTTAAAGTCCTTAAATTTTCTATACTTTTTTGCTTCATAAATCGACGCATTGGGTCGCGTAGAGCTCAAAAATGCTTCCGGGACTGGGTCAAACGTTGGAAAGTCGGCCAAAAGTCGCCTGACAACTTTTGTGGGTGAAATCCAACAGTTTCTCTTTAAAGCCTTTTAATAATTAAAATAGGCCGTTTTCTTAACTTATTTCTGCGCTAATGCATTTATAACATCGAATTCTTGTCGCAAAACAAGGACAAAAGTTTAAAACCTTTCGTTTTTTCAAAAATCCTCAAAATTTCGATAACCATTTTGCAATATAAATTGACGCATTGGGTAGCGTAGAGTTCAAAAATACTTTCGGGCTGGGGCAAACGTTGGAAAGTCGTCTTTGACTATTGTGACAGAGATGGGCCAATTTGAAATTTTTTGAGGACGATTCAAATTTTAATCAACTACACTATATTTTTCAATAAATTGCAATTTTGCATTAACAAAATAATTGTTATTTACCTCAAGCTAGTACTGACATAATAATAATTACATTATTTTATAATAGATTAATCTAATATTAGATTAGATCGAGGGTCGCAATTACCGAGTCCCGATTTGAAAATTTTTCAAGTTATACTTTTTGCTTTATAAATCGACGCATTGGGTCGCGTAGAGCTCAAAAATGCTTCCGGGACTGGGTCAAACGTTGGAAAGTCGGCCAAAAGTCGCCTGACAACTTTTGTGGGTGAAATCCAACAGTTTCTCTCTAAAGCCTTTTAATAATTAAAATAGGCCGTTTTCTTCGAACCAATATCACATTATTTGTATTACTCCAGAGAGGGCTGCATTAAATATAATTTTTAATGCCTGGGAATATACAACTATCTAAACAAAATGAAAAGCAAATAGATTTCGATTTGTTGTCTCTACTAGGGCCACCTTAATACCTATTTAATTTTTTTAAACGCTTTGCCTTATAAAAGTGATTTCCATTAAAAGCATTACATTTGCATGCGTTGTTGTTTTCAAGTTCAAAGTTTAGAGTTATAAGCAATATTGCTGTAATTATGATTCCCTCATTTTGAAATTTATCTTACCTGACGATGTACGCAATTGAAGTGTAAGAAACCGGTAGACAATAATTAAAATAATTTCTTCAGAAAAGTGTTTTTTATTTGAATTTATCGAATTCACCTGCGATTTTTTAAATTTGTATTGTAGTTAAATGTAAGTGTATGTTGAGATTAACATTTGAACTATAAATTACTTCTTCAACATTTTTTGTGTACCTAAATTTAAAATACAATAGATTTTCTAAAAAAATTTGTTTCTAAATACTTGATCGTTGTGTGCATGTAATTTTTAAATATAAAAGTCTTAAAAATCAACACTCTTTATTTTATCAAAATTTGTTGTGACGTAAAATTCTTCAATTATGTCACGCGGATATTGGAGAGTCAAAAAATGAATTGGTTTTGCAACAGCACCATTTTAAGCGTGAAATTAGAGATAAAATGTGGAAGCTGCGGGTAGATCCGCATAGAACGATTTTTCACCTTGTTCAGCTAACAAAGAATGTCGACAAAATAACACTTTTAAATTTATTTTGTTTATTTTGTTAATAATGAAGAAATTATCACACAGTATATGTTATTTTCTATTCCTATAAGAATATTAAAATATTGAAATTATTTATATTATTAACCTTTGAAATTAATATTAATTCAAATTTTTTAAAATTATAAGGTTAAATGAACAATAAAACGAAACATTATTTGTAAGCTTTCAGCAATGGTTACTGCTGTCATCAGACATTTAATAATAATTGTGCAATTACATGGAAACGAATATAACGTATTGTCATTTGAGACGATTTCTTGATCCATAAAATATGAAAGATAATCGCGGGTTAAGGAACAACCTACATAAGAACTCATTAAATAGGAAAAACTTAACCCCAATACGTTATTTGTAGCCTAGATGAGTAGATGGCTGTAGACATTACTTAAACCTTCAATGTCGGTTTTCTGTTCATCGCATTTTTTTCCCTCTTGATGCAAATCATTTCGTGAAGAAGTCGATCTTTGTAATTGGTGACTGATTTGATTATTTTGGCATTAGAAAAGGCAGCATTGTGTCCATCAATTAAAATGTGTTTGGCAATCGCAGTGGATTCCGGTTTATTACATCGAATACTTGAAACATGTCCACTCATTCGTTTATGAATATTAAAATAAATTGTAGTATAGGAAAAATTAACAATTTGTCAATCGTGTTGAATTTAGAAATGTAAGTAAAAAGTAAGAATTCGATATTTTAAAAAGTTTGTTACGTATTTTGATTATACATACATATTAATTAGTTTTAAAATTGAATACTAAAATAATTTGTAAAGTTTTTGCAATTCTGATAAGTGTAAATTTAATAAATTGCAGTACTATGGTCGAATATGGTAGACCCTCCTATAACGCAATAAATTTGTACCGTGATATATGGAAACCGCGTTATAGAAATGCTGACTGTTATATAGTGCAGATCAGGTGAATACGCACTACGTCACATAAAACAAGCATTCTCAAAGCATTTTATTATAAATAGCTCATTTTAGCACCGCGATTTAAGGCGCGCGGGTTATAACACGCTTCACTACCGTGGTTTATATACAATTTTTTCCACTACTAGGATTGTTTACTCTTATAATAATAATTGTTAATGAATAAAGTAAATCGTTTTAATTATTTATTTCAAATTATAAAACAAATGATAGTTTTTTGTTTTGATGTTGACACTTGCTTGAAAATGTTTAATTAATTTTGACATAAAGGTTACATTAAATATCGAATAAAAACTAGTGAACGTGGAATACAAGTATATAGATGTTGACGAAAACTATTTTGTCAAAAAATGTACTATTTGTAACGATAATTGATTGTAATAATTATTAATAATCGATTTATAAAGTTTCCAGTTTCAGCTGTCATAATTCGTTTTCTCATTTCGCCTAATTGCTAAACGTCACAAAATTCCAATTTAATCAACATTTTAAATATCAAATTAATCTTATTTATAGACCGACTTTAATTATTTAAACACTATTGATAGCATTTCTTGGTTATGCTAATTCGTTTTACACATAAATTTTCTTTCAAAATGGCCCGAAGTTTCCGGAAAACGCATTTATGTTCATTATTAACCTCAGGTGAATAATAAAATATTATTCACCTCAGGTGACAGAAGGCGTGGTTCACAGTTCGATCACTTACGTTGAAATGATAGTGTTTATGGCTAGTAGTGGAAAAATCTTATTTTCCTGGGCTAAGGGATTTTATGATTATATTTTTAGTAATAAACCTAAGTATTGCCATTGCAATAATTATTATTACTTATTATTTATTATATGTTCATATGCTGTATTATTATTTTTACTGTGAAAGTTAATTATTTTTAACATTAATACATTTTACAATTTTTTGGAATTTGAAAATTCTAATAAATTTTTTGCTGCTTACTAATAATTTAATTATACATAACATGTTCAAAAGATATAATACGATAATTGCTCAAGTTAAAATACAAATTTATTATACCTAGTGCAATTAACAAATACGGTAATAAAATTTTATTACATTAAGGTGTTGGTTAATCAACAGCCAGGTAATATCTAGGTATGTATTTCTGCTGTTGCTTCATGCGTACTACAAAATTCTAAACTTTATTCATATTCAGTACAAGTTTTAATTCAATTTTGAGTTTATATTTATAAAAAAAAATTATTATCGATAATTTTTATAATTCAAAAGCTGAAAAAGGCTTATTTTAATATTTTATAAATTGAGTCATAATTTCCAGACGATGGATGTTTTTCTCGTGTTTAATTTTTAACCCAATAAGTATTTGTTATTTGCAGATATAGTAACATTTATTGTACATAACTATCATTACAATATATTACCTAGGAAAATAAAGTATACAAATGCTAATTATGTATTAATTATGCTATAAATTCTTAAAATTTCGCATAAATTTTGTACTTTCCAAACGCAAACCAACAACCAAAAAAGAAGTGAGCAATGTTGACTGTTTACATAATTCGCTAAACTCAAAACGTCAAGTTTTATACAAACACTGCAACTCCCAACGGAATTCTTGAGAGACTCCTGAGAACAAGGCTAGCTACTCGGAAGCCCATTTATTTGCAAACTAGCTCTTAGTACACCATCCCCTAAACTTTTACATCACATAATAAGCAAAAGGCAGCGCTAGAACTTTATTCCCCGTTTGAAATTTCCTTTTCATTTTATTACAAAGTTTTTACTCAAATTTTAGCAACATTACAGTTATGTGAAATTTTAAATTATTCTTTACTGTGCGAAAACGCTTACAATATTTATGTGTACCTACCTAAACAAAAGTTTACAAACAGTAAAAGTAAACCAAATTTGTACTATACAACAATTTCGCTGAATTATTACATCTTTAAACATAACTTGAGGCAAAACAAAAATAAACATGAATTATACCATTAACTAGATTACCAGTGCTCAGAATATTTAATTTGAATTGTACTTTTTACCTACTCAATATTATGTACCTTTGCAATCTACGTAATTGCTTAAAGGGTTAAGTATTTAATTGTTATTGTCAAGTGTTAAAATCTGAGATAACATTTGTTCGAGATCAGATAATAGCGTCAGCACAATTTCTCAGCATCTGCCGCAGCTGCAAGTCGGATTATTGGATGACGACGATCACTAACTGTCGATTTAAAATAATTACAAATCGAATTAAAATACGCGTGTAAATTAAACGTGTAGTTCTTTTAAATTTATATTTTAGTAGCAACATTTACAATTTTGGCGGTTGTGAGGATTATGTGTTAAATTCTTAGATAATCGGGACTCTAATTCGAATTGTATGTCTATTTAATTTATATAAAAAAGTAGTCTGCTCAAATTTAATATTAAAAATGGAAATACGGTAAGAAAAATATTTTATTAGATCTTTTGTCTTTCTGACTGAGCAGTGATTTTGACAAACAAAAAGATATAGAATTTGGAAACCCACACGTGCGTATAATATCCTTCGGTTTTATATGAGGTCGGATTATAACGGCTTTTCACAATATCGACGACAATGTAAAAATATTTTTTACATCAGTCCACATATATGTATTTTAATAAAAAATATCGAAATGTGTTTAAATTACCGCAAATACTTTTTTACCATCAGAAGTTTTTCTATTTAAAGTATCTATATTCTAAGTAAATCATAGTATTTATAAGTAGGTAGTATTCTGATTAAAATGATTTTTAAAACATGATAATAAAATTTTGTACTTAAGAGCACCAAAATATATTAGTATTTTTTAGATTGAGCACAAAATAAAAATGAAATCGAGGAGTGAGTTTGCATTTTAATTGTCGAGTTTTACGTGAGATTGTGTTTCGTTTTACATTAAGCAATTTTCAATTCCCGAAAAGTTTAGACTATTCTAGCGGATTTGAATTTTAAAAATAATAAACCACATCTCAAAAATATTTAAATAACAAAGAATATTTTATTTAAACTAAACACTGCTATCTTGTATATTTAAATAGTGCATGTTCTAGGGCTTCCTGATAGTAATACCTGGAATTGTGGTCCATTTCGTGTATATTCCATTTTCTTATTATTTTTTAAGTTAAGCATTTTACAAACTTCTTGCATGCTATAGTAATTAATACAAAATTTGAATTAAATCGCAAGATGGACAAGACTCCAATGGCAGGAATCGCTTATGTATATGTTACTGTAAAAGCCCGAAAACCGGTAAATCCTAGGATTTACGCGTTAAACCTAGGATTTACCAATTTACTTTGGTAAATGCCCGAAAAAGTGAATTATCAATACAATTTCGGGCTTTTACCATGTCATATCGGTCAATCTTAGGATTTACTGGTTCGTGTTGGTAAATGTACGAATGTTATGTTAATTGAATTTCCAATTGTGAAATTTATTTTTATTGACGGTTGTTACTTTATTACATTTATATAAACATCAAATTTAATTATATTTAAAGGTATTAAGTAGTACGTTCATAATTATATAAATAACGTATTAGTACATATCAGTTTACTTGTTAGTACATGATGAACTTCCATGGCATTTTGAATTGCATAATTTTCCGGATGATTTACATAAACATCTATTGGTAGAACATTTACGAGTACAGTTACATCTTTGAAACCCCTGTCCTCCAGATAAAGACATTTGTCGCACTGCTCCTCTTACACTTATTTCATTGGCAGGAACATCCACGGAATTAATAAAATTTTCTTTGCAAATGGTGAATTGATTTCTAGTAAATAATTGTGGAAGAGTCCCTGCACTTGTTCCCAGTTGATAGAAATCGTCATCTTTAATATCCATTATAACAGCCAAGAGGGTTCTTGGGTCTGTTTTAGATCGATCTACTTCCGGTATTTTAACTTTAACTGTTTGTCCCAGTGTTGCAGGGGGAAATTTTTTGTTCGATACCATTTTCATTTTCTTTGCCTGCTCCTCCAATCCTTTGTGAGCTTGTTGCCTGTGTTGTTGAATATTTGATGCATTACTATCGATTAATTCAATTTCGTAATTATTGTCTTCAGAAGTACTTACTATAGTAGCACTAGTTCCGCTGCTACAGCTAGGTACAACACCATTTTCCA
This sequence comes from Lycocerus yunnanus, assembly GCA_036346125.1. NCBI lineage: Eukaryota > Metazoa > Arthropoda > Insecta > Coleoptera > Cantharidae > Lycocerus > Lycocerus yunnanus. The sequence goes on from JARFIX010000008.1 coordinate 5,820,665, forward strand.
TATCACAGGACACACCATCGTTTTCTTCGCCAAAATTTGAAGTCATAATATTCTCTTCATTTATTAGATCATTGCCATCATCTTGGCAAAGGGCTTTTCGAGATCTTCTTCGCTTTTTATGTTTGGTAATACTTTGGATGGGATGTTGGCGCTAAAAGGCCCATCCTCATCGGACAACCGAACATAGCCTCATAAGGAGAACGCTTAATTCCTTCATGATAAGCGTTGTTTTCATGGCTTGAACAAATCTTAATGACTCGGACCATTTTTACTGCCATTCGTTTCCATCCAAGTAGTAATCATATTCTGAATGTCTTGATTAGCTCGTTCCACTGATCCTTGCGACTGACTGTGCCGCGGTTTTCCATGCACAATTTTAACACCGTTCCACATTTGACAAAGTTCAGTTATTATAGCATTTGCAAATTCTCGACCATTATCCGAATGTAGTATGTTGGGGCCCCAAAAGTGTAAAATGTCTAGAAGATTGTAGGCAATTTCTTCGGCGCGCTTGTTAGAAAGGGGGCGTATAATAACAAATTTTGAAAGATGATCCTGATAAACCATGATAAATCTAAATCCACCATCAGGATTTGATTGCATATCGATAAGATCAACTTGGCATCTTGAATTCATTTCTGTGTGTAGTATAGGTTGAACCACTAAACCTTTTTTGGCATACTAGACTTTTTCTGACACGGCTCACATAACCGCAGATATTGAACTATCGATTCAATTGTAACATTTTTGTATTTACGGTTAGCTTCCTTCATGGTTCTTGTTCTACCGCCATGGCCCGTTGCAAGATGTGCTTCATGTAATGCTGTAAATAAGTCTTCATACTTCACATAATAGCGTATATCTTGACATCCTGGCAAAAGCGGTTCGATAAGCCTTTCCTCACCACTAATACTCAAAATATCAAATCGTTTTAATCTTCTGTAATGTACCGCTTTTTTGCGCTTAACAAGTTTAGCCTCTTTCACTTCACGAATATAGTTACTATATTTATTACTCGTGATATAAAAATTATTGTCATCATTTTTATCAGCAACAATAAGATTCATTTTATCATAAAAATGCTTTTCATCAGCCATATTATTGTAATAAATATTACAAGTTCAATATTTCTACAAATATTTACAAGAAATATAAATAAACTATTACACAAAACTAAATTATATTTACAAGTTGTAGGTTTTTCTTTTATAGTTATAGCATTCGTACATTTACCAACACGAACCAGTTAATCCTAAGATTGACCGATATGACTTGGTAAAAGCCCGAAATTGTATTGATAATTCACTTTTTCGGGCATTTACCAAAGTAAATTGGTAAATCCTAGGTTTAACGCGTAAATCCTAGGATTTACCGGTTTTGGCTTTACAGTAACATATATATACATAAGCGTAGTAAATACTATTAAAGTATTAATACTATTAAAGTATTTACTACGACAGTAGATCATCCAAAAACACATTGAGGAGAAGAGTAAAAATAAAATTTTAAGGTAAACAAAACATTAATTCATATTTATAATTATTAAAGTATGATATCCCAAACTGTCGGTAACATTCAGTATTAAGGGTATAGGCTCTTTAAGTCCCCCTCTCCCTATCTTTCTATAAAATTAATATCATAACTGGAAATTAATTAGAAAACAACTTTTTTAACACGAAAACACACCAATTGTTTTTATCTTTTGTAGCCATTTAACAAACCTTTTAAGATATCACTATGAAATTTAGAAGTAATATTTTGCAGTTATTTAGAAAAGCACCAACTATTTTTCAAAAGTTTTTTTTTAATTTCTAAATACAATTAATTATCACTTTAAAGACAATTTTTAAGACTTACTTAATTGTAATGTTGTATAAAACTGTCGTTACGTTACTCTGCTTTATTTTACAAGGCAGATTATGTTCTGCTTTTTTTTGATTATGTTCTAGTTAAGAATATAATATACTAGTACATACGTTGCATTTGGAGAAAATGTAGTAAGCTTAGAAATCGTTTAAAATATTTGCTTGTAGAGAGTAATCATAAAAGACACTACATGATCACAGGTAACAAAATATAGATAAATATTTTTTGTTAATATTACATGACAATTAATTCTGTGTTATAAAAGAAACCTGATAAAATTTAGGTACAATACTCCGTTCTTTATTGATTTAAAAAGCATTTTAATTTCACAGAAATAAATTCTTCATTAAAAATTTCCATCTAAAATTTGAACAAAAATGACTCGAAGAGATGAATATTAAATTAGAAGTGCATTTGATCGTAAGTTATAATTTTATATTATGCACAAATTGCAAATTTAAAATAAAAGGATTCAATGGAAATCGTTCCAACTGAATGTTGATCGTGCAAATTCAGAGATGTCTTTTAAAAATTTGCAAATTTATAAAATTAAGTTTTTATAATTTTCTAATAATTTTCTCCACAAACTGTTTACATGTTCTGTCTTTCACCTGTTTGTATCTTGAGATATAGTATTTAATTACTTGATTAGGTTATTTAATTACGAAGTGTTCTGTACAAATATATATTTCTTTAGCTTCGACGTTGAGGTATTAGAGACCCAAAGTTTAACATCGATTCTAAATGATAATATTACAAAAGTGTATTTAAACATTTATGATTGCCCATCCACTCATGATTGAGAAATTATATACGGTTGATTACAGTAATAAGCTTTTTAGATTTTGAGTTACAGTTTCACTATAATTCGAACCTGGAAATTTTACCACAGTAGTCTAGTACTCTTACACTAGGCTAAATTCGCACTTACTACACACATATTCTGCATTACAATATAGAATAATACCGGAATTATATTATTATATTGCTATGTTTCAAAATTTAAAAAGTTCAAGTTTGTTCGTCCTGAAACATAAACCCACGCTTTTCCTAACTTGATATTCAGCAAGAGTTAAAAGACCCTAACTTAAATATTTATTTAAAAAAATTCTTTCTCTATTAGATAAATGATATTAAAATAAGGCTTTACGGTGATTTAGAACTTGGTAGGTCCTTTAATAGCCCTAAAATTTGTAGCATACTATGCCGGAGAGTGAATTTGGCACATTTTATAGACGGTACTTGTACCCTTTGTAAATAAAGAAATATTTTAGTCGACTAACTCCTAGTTGACTGTCGAACTCTGTGGCTTAAAGATTCACATTTTTAACTTCTATTTTGGCTCAGTGTTGCGCTGCCACCATTCGTCATAAAATTCGGATGATCGTAGTTCTTAGATTTCTGTGCAGCTACATTCTGGTTTAAACTTAAATAATTTTAAGTAGTAATTTGTTTTTAACTTTACAATTTTTTTGAGCAGGAGTCGACTCACCCTGACACGAAAATACACTTTTCCTATAAAAATTGCTACAAGAAACGAAAGAACAGAAAAATACAAGTTCTTTAAGGTGAGGAGTCGGATTTATAATAAAGCCACAATTTGATTTTGATAATTTCCCCTCAAGAAATACGTGATAGTGTATTATTGTGAGATATTACGTCATTTTAATCCATATTCTAACACCCGTCTGTGTTCGTGTAGGTGGATCGACAGTGACTAGCGGTGGGGAGCTACCCGTCGCTCCCTGAGATCCGTCGGGTCAATATCCACACTTTGTCGAGTTGGACCGTTCTTGGGGAATATATTTAATGAGTAAAGAGGTTTTGACAAACGCAACTACGGCAAGACTCGGATTCACATTAAAAGTGTATTTTTTCCAAAATTTGTGGACCGACTACAAATTTAATATTTTTATTTGTAATTAGACGCTCATTTTTTATTTTTTTAAATTTTTTACGCTTTATTTTTTTATGTGTATATGGCATTGTTATCTTTCATAATTTACAAAAGGAATGGTGAAAATCGGCATTTTTTTGTTAGTATTAACAGACACCCGGATAATCTAATTTCAAATACAAACATTTCAAAGCAGAAATTTGGTTATATTTGTTAATCCGCTAAACCTACATGATCACAGGGTCTCTATTATAACTTTTAAATTAATATATTATTTCAAAATCAATTAGACTATTTAAGAACCTGTTTTGAATAATTTTTATAATTATAACGTTTTTAAAATCATTGATCATGATATATCGAAAACTACTGTAACGGTTTGTTTCAAACTTAAGATTTTCTTTCTGAATTTTAATAACCTATAGAATTAGCAATCGATCCTTCGCTTTTGGATTGGTAATTTAAATTTTCTAAAATTTACGATTGAATTTAATAATTTTAAAGTTGAGCGAACTTTTAATTTATTTTGATGTAAAGTTATTGTGGTTTTTTAAAATTTTGTTAATCCATTCATGCGTCGGTCCATATTATTCAACTAAAGGCTAGTTGTATAACAACTGTAATTATTCTTGTAATTACAAAATTTGTTTTAAATTAAATTTAGGGAATCTAAATTTCAATTGAATATATCTATATTTATTGACCGAAAAATGCTAAGATATTCTATAAAATTATTTTACTAAATTGTACCCTAATTTTGCAAATTTAAATTTATTTTTACAAATAAGTACATTAAAAATAATGTGACCACTGCTTTTTGATTAAATTTTCGTTATAATCTAAATTTAAAATTTTTGCTGTTAGTGGTGCGGTTTTTTGATTTCCTTGTTGTGTCCAGTTTGTTGCTTTTTCCTTTAGTTGAGTTCTATTCACCTGATGTTTAAAAATTATAGTTGTTGATTCTTTTAAAAATTTTTTCAGTACAATTCTTCCGTTTTACTTTTACATTTATTTGCGCGCTTCTTCGTTTACAAAACTTAATTTTAAGCCAAAATTGTAAGCATCGCCGACACCATGGTCTTCATTAATTTCTTTTATAACTTCAATTATTAATTTTTAAAACACATCCAATTACAAGTATGTGCTTTTAGCTTCTAATTTATTATCTTATTAATTTCACTTTGTTTACTCAAATTTGTTGCAGAACTCCAACTTCAACACGATTTTTGAAACTTTTTTATTCACTCAACGCATTTTGTTTCCGCACCTTATGCCATTTATCATTTAACTGTTTTTGTAAAATTTTATTGTTGGACGGTCAACAATTGTTCAACGTACCAACCTTTTAACAATGTCAGATTCGTTAAAATCAAAAACTAATTACTAATTTTACTTTTTTACTTTAATTTTACTTTTACTTACTAGTTTATTTTTTAGTTTACTCTTTATTATTCAAAATTTATTACTAAAATTTTTTTTTATTAACAAAAGTCTCTTTCTCGATGAAAATAATCTCTACAAATCAAATCAATCATATTTATAGCTTGTTTTTATAACCGGCATTATTAAAATATTTCTAATACATTTGTTTTGATATAAAATAAAATTAAGAGAACATTATTTCAATAATATAAACTCGAATATCTGCTGCTAGAACGGGCTTCTCAATTTTTATGTTTCAATAATCTTCAGAAGTAGATAACGATTCGAACTAAAAAAAACCTAAAACTTTGCAAGAAGTGGTATACATAATATAAAACTGAAAATATTTATAAACTGTAAAAACCCGTTGAGTTGTTAAGCATGGGATCGAGATATTCCCATACCTGAGTGATATTCCAGGTTAATATTTAATCTGGAATGCAACTCAATCAATCATCAATGCAATTCAGCAACTTATATTATTTATTAAATTAGGCATTGATACATAGTACACTACATGAATAATATACTTATTAAGTGGATGTCAACTGATATGCTTATAATCGCTAAGATAATAATTAAGACGGAGATTACAAGTATATCTTTACACCAAGGCCTACGAGGTAATTGATATATTCCATATCAAAATTCAATGCATGTCAGATTCTAAGGTTTTCAAACTGGATGCCTCGATAGGGAGAAAAGCATTTTGTTTATTTCTATAATACTTCTGAAGTTTCGAGAAGCATTCAAAGTTTTTAATTTTGCACAAATTTAAAATAGGTAGAACTATTATAAATAATGTACTCAACAATTCTTAAAGCTACATCATGATTTTGGAAATTTATTACGTGCAGATTGAATTAGTTTAGTTTTATTTAAATTACTTTGTTATTATTTAAAATACGAACTGTATAGTAAAGTGGTTTTTAAAACAAGATAAAAAGTAACAACGTGCCTCGACTTTTTTACTTATCTCACTGTAACTTCAACGTATTCTGATCGTTTGTTCCGCTCATTGAACGAATTCGATTTGTAAACCGAACATAAATCGTGACGTAAATAAACCAACCCAAAGCGAAGTTATGTTTGTAAAACACTCGAGATATACAAATTACCTAGTTTAGCATGCTTTTTACCAACTTGATAATAATTTGTAACAATCTTCCTACTGTTATATTACAATTCCATGATATTAAATATAACGTTTTATTATTGACATTATTACATTTATTTAATTTTTTTATCGTTAAAAAGAGAAATATAAATCTTTACTGCTTACTTTTTAATAGTTATAAGTTAGATTCCCAGTTGCTACAAAATTATTTTTGACGTGGTTCGGATTCCACCTTGAGCCGTAGGCTATTTTTTATGTTTAGTGGGATATAACTATTAACTTGTAATTCGGTCTTGTGGAGTAATCCTTATTGTAAATTTGTTACCCGTAAATTGAATTAAGCTAATAACTGAATATTTTTATTTTTTTTATTTGAAAATTTAAAACAAACAAATTAAATTCGAATTTTCTGTTTATTACAGAGGAAACTTAATTAAAAAATATAATATAATATATTTCTACTCTGTTTGACTTCAAAGATAGTGTTTTGCGTATTACAACTTTTTATTATCTTAAACATTATTTGTTCAATATTTGATTTGAACAAGTTGATTAATTTGATAAATTAATAGTTAATAGTAGTAAATATGACAAAATGTACAACATAATAGACATATTTAATATGTCTAATGGGATCAATGGGTATATATGATGAAATAGGATAGCAATAATAATTATAGTAGCATTATATCGGTCGTTTAACTTTTAGGGTAAATAATAATATTATTATAATATAATAAATTAATCAAAAATTAAATGTTAACATCTTAAATATTCAATAATAAGTTTTATGAAATATTAATTCTATGAAATTTGATGTAATTACCTAATTGTCAATCATCGCACATAGTACGTGTTAAATACATAATAATATCTCTACCCGATAATGAGATATCTTGTAAACGTCCAGGTGCTATTCCTTTGCATATCTAGTGGATGTATTATGCGTCAATAGCTAAGCTCTGAGTTATAAAAATTTAATCGCTCACAAAATTCAACTTTACTTTGTTACTTAAGTTTACTTAATTTAAATTACAAACGACCATAGTTTGATAAATCATAGAAATGAATTAGCTTTGGTTGTGTGATCTATTGAAAATGGATACTTGCTTAACAAGACATATCCAAAGCTTAAGAGGAAACTATGACCCCTGGAGCAACTTCCGCATGGGATATAAATACAGATAGCATTAAAAACAAGATCACATTAGTCTTATTCTATGATAGATTTTGGTGTTACACAAAGAAATTCACCAATCTCAGATGTAAACTATGTGAATAAAAACTGCAGTTTAGTATCGTTATTGTAATTTTATCAATAAGCACCATACATGCAATAATAATAATATAAAGTTCTTATGAAGTGAATATTCTCAGCAATCAGCATGAAGATTGTGCATAAAAATGCTTATTGCACTTACGCCTGTATTCATAGATAGGTATGACATTAATTTCATAGTCGCATATTCAGTGTTGAGAGATCGGAAAAATAATTTCTGAATTTACCACTATAAAATCCAAATTCGGCGCTTGAGCATTAGTAAGCACTAAATACATGTTTGTGAATCTGGGGGTTAATCTATGCTTTTGACTGATTATTATAATTATAAGTATTTTATTAGTTAATCCATTGAGCTATTAGTAAAATAATCACGGAGTGCTGAACGCTGTTATTGTATTTATGACTTTATTTTTAATTTAGATACAAAATATTTTTTCCTGCAATTTTGATATGTACATATGTGATTATTAAAAAGTAATATACAACACGGTTTGAAATTCGAGTAATATAGTACGAGTACGAATGCCTGCATTTGATTTTTGAAGGTAATAATAACATTTCTTACTCACGCACAAAATACAAAAGAGTATATCAAAATACATAAAAGTTTACTTAGTCTATTATTTAAGTTGCATAGTAACTTACACATATAATATACAATGAATTCCATCGAAGTATGTAACAAAAATGCTTAAATTCTGGCTTATGTTGCACGTGGGACAGCTATGTTTCTGTTACCAATCCCAAAATCCCTAAATGAAGTTGAATAGATTTATAGATGCGGAATAAATTTAATATAATTTAAATATAATAGAATAGTCACTACAATACCTTCTTTCAAATAAAAATTAATTAAAAAGCTAACAATGAGAAGTACTACGTTGTTCTCTTAAATTCAATGTTACTTTTAATTTACGGAGTTAAGCTGAAAAGATTAAATTTACTCCGATGATTACTTCTGCCTACCTATACATAATATTATAACGAAAAGTGAATAACATATCAGTGCCCTATGGAATTTATAATAAAAATATCTTTAAAAATAGCCCTTGATAATAATATGTTCTTAAAGTATCTAATTGGGATAGTATACACGCTGGGCCAATTATTTTTGAAAAAGTATCAAGTGTATAATGTATTACATAAAATATACGTTTTTTTATTAAAAGCTGATGAATACGAAAATTTAAAAAAAAGTATGCTATTAATTATAAATAAGACATTATTATAAAGTGTTGATGTTGATAATGTTGCTAATATATTAATTTAGACCTGCAAGATAAGTGTATATTAGTTAGACTTGGCGCTTCGCTATTAAAGTGGCTAAAATTAATTGACTGAAATAACCACCCGAGGTTTTAGTAAAAGCAAATCTAACTTGAGTTAATTATAAACCACCTGAAAGTAAAAGATTTCGTTAGCTTGATACTAAATTTTATTCACTTACTTTACAACCATAAATGGTATTTGTTTACTACCAGTTAAGTTACAAAATTCATGTCAACTTACCATGAAACTATAATATTAAATTTATAAACTAAATATTATGCCTTTCAAATTTTATTCAAATGTACAAGATTTATGTAATCATCATGCATCTCGTGACCCAAGGCTATTTGTCTGTAGCAGGCACAGTATTTCCTGTAAAATAAGATAATTACTACTGCTTCCGCCGATAGTTCTTATCTTCCCTGCACACCCAAATAGTGTCAAACATCAAAATTTAGATGATCACAATGCTTATAAAATATTTTGCTTTCCCACAATCTCCCTTAATTTAAAGAAAGTAAAAAATTTTGCTTTAAAGAATTTTAATCTTGTCAGGGGAAATAATATAAGCGAAGTGCATTTATTATCGATTTTTAACCATACCACGAATTATATTTAGGAAGAGAATATAATGATTAGGTACGTAGCGTAGGTATGTATGTACCTATTGATACAAATCGACAAATAATAAGGTTGTACACTGATTACAATAATTATAACAATAATAAACCATGTACCAGGGTGGCAATACATCACAAATTATAATTAAATTATACATATAAGTAAAAAAAGTAATAATCAATTTAATATTGTAAATTATATCTTAAGGTACAAATTATATTATAAATAAATATCACAAGAAAACAGAAATAATGAGAGACTAGTTCCGCTGATTTTACAAAAGCAATAACGAGAGAAAATGTTTGATGAACTTTAAGCAAAAATTCGAGATTTGAGATTTGAATTAAAATATCAGAACGGCCAAGATATTAATGTAAAATATCTCCTCGAATTGAATTAAAAACCACTCGTATGAGCGGGTTAAATGTGACAAAATTAGTAGGTACCTACAATATAAAATTTTACTGTTGTATTAATATAGTTTTTATATTACTAAACTACAATTATTAACAAATGGCATTTGCAGATTCATATAAAAATTTAATTGCTTACGTATTAATGTTTTATAAGCAATTTAGCAAACCTTACAATAACATATTGTTGTTTCATTAGATCAGTTTAATGGTAAAAGATTTTATTAGCGAGGTATATACAGGAAATAGGATAACTTTTTTGCAAATAGCATCTGACAAAATAGGTTTAAAAGTAAATAAAGATAAAATTAAAATTTTGAACCTAAACGATGTAAATGTTACCATGGAAGACCACATAATCAAGAACGTAACCGAATACATACTATATCTGGTTCTCTTCATTAAAATTGGCAAAGACAACAAAACCACAGAAATAGCGCAAAAATCGGGTTAATGTTGGCTTTAAAAAAATAGGGACCCACTTTAAAATATTCAAAACTACTTATTAATGTCAAGCTAGAGGTTTATAGTTAATATGTATATTCTACCAGTGCCTACCTACACCGTTCAGGCTATCTGAATCTATTTCAAAAAAATTGTAGGTTTAGTTGCCTCCGAGCCATCCAGAAAACGATGGAGAGAGCGATGCTAAGATACTAATCTAATCTGACAAGTGGGGTACCTGCAATGCTGTTGAGGTGAACTTGTGGCTCTACAAAAGAAAGGTAAATAAACAATATGTATCGTACAAATGCACCCAAAGAAAATTAAAAGACGTGTTGGAAGACAACATCAAACAAATGGAAGGAAGGAAATTATCACAGACTGCACGAAACGTAGAAGAGTGGAGAAAAACTATAGCGGGATGGGACTCGGCGCGAAGCCAATTAATAAAAGATAAATATTTAACAATAAAACTTTTTTAAACAAATTTTGGGTTGAGTCAAGCATCCCGAACTCAAAAGTACACTTTTCCTTATAAAAATGGCTTGATCAAACGAAAGAACACAAAAATACAAGCTCTTTAAAGTGAGGATCAATCTTGTCGGAGTTGTAATAAGGCCACAATTTAATTTTGAAAATTGCAATTTTCCTATAAGAAATACATGTAAGTGTATGATTGCGTAATAATACGCAGTAATTTTATAAATTTTGGTAACAGTACGTGCAGATTTATGCTAGAAAATCTACCTTAAGGCGGGGCTAACTAGAGCAGCGTTAGGAAGGAGTCAGTCGCTCCCTGAGATCCGTCGCGTCAACTTGCAAACTTTTCGAGTTGGGGCCGCTTGGGGATGTAGGGTCTCGAAAAATTGCTGAGAATAGGTTTTGACAGCGCAACCACCTCAGAAACGAATTCACACAAAAAGTGATTTTTTTTAGAAAATTTGTTGTCCGATCACAACTTTAATTTTTTATTAGCTAATTACACCATTATCTTTCATAATTCGTTGTAAAAAACGAGATTCTGGTATATTTACAGTCGCCACAACCTATTTCAATTTTGGGGCGGGGTTACACTTCAAAAGAGCCAATGATAAAATTGCATTCCAAATTAACTTTAAAGCCGTTTTTTTTAAAAATGTGTAAACCGACCGCAAATTTAATTTTTTTGTATGCTAATTAGACCCTCATCTTTCATAATTCACTTCAAAAATCATGAAATTCGAATTCGGGTTTATTGACCGTCCCCAAATTTTAATATAATGAAATTTATAAATCAAACAGCTTCAATTGAATGATTTGGCCCAGATAATCTAGGCAAATACAAATGTATCCTTCACAAAACATATCCAGAATAGTAGCATGATACATCAACCGAAGCTGTCTGTAATGCATGATAACTGTAACTTGGACCGCATAAACCTAGCATGTGACCGTTTTGGAATTATCCGAAGGATTTGTCATTTTTACATATGCACTGGTTCAGCAGTACCATGATCAGTCAATGTTATAAAGGTGAAATATTTCTAATTGTATATTCTTTTACATAATACATATCATCATTTTTTAAAAAAGATTTGAAGTTGTTACGAAATTTTGTTAATTCCGTAACTGGAATTCATATTTTTACCTTAACTATGTGCTGATACGGACTATAGAGTGTAGAATTTCCTATTTTAAATTATTTTATCTTTATATCGCAAGTGAGGAGGTTAGATTTGCATTTTCTATGTTACACTCGCGCAAGCCTGTTTATGATTTAATTTCACCTTTACCATTAAAGATTGGAAGGGTTGAGTTGCTCGAATTGTCCTGAGTCGTTTTCGTTATCTTGGTTAGTCGATGGATTTAGGTGGTGAAAGTTGATTGTTTTTTTTTTATAAATAAGAGGTGATTCTGTTCTGGATGTTTGAATGTTCTTGGGGTCTTTGATGTGAGCCCTTGTGGTGCAATAAGTCGCGGTCATCGTCGTTTTAACGGAGTATTTTATGGTCCACCGATTTGTCGGTCAAGGTGTGCTCCAAATTTTTCCACCTGGCCGTTTATGCCATAGATTGGAGCAACCAATTTTCTTTTGGGTACCCGGAGTGTGTTCTTCATTTGAAGAGCTTTTATCTTGGATCAACCGACACCGGATGTGACCTTATTAATGCCATATTTTGTTAGATAAATGTTCAAAGCTGTGTGTGGTAACGAATTGCCCTGCGTTCAATGATTTTGATTATTAAGACCGATTGCAGGTATTTTTAATTTGTTTAATAAGATTTTGTGCGTTCTTTGGTTTTAAAATCTATACTTAGGTAATGTGCAGTCTGTTCAACAAACAGAAAAATACCGAAGTTGGAAGAATCTCGATAACAAAGGATATTAATTTTTGATCAGTTGAGACGGTAACTTGTGCAAAACCGGGTGAGTTTTGAAACCTGGTAAGATCGTGCATGTTTGTTATTCAATAATAAAATCCTGTAGGCATTTGCATTCATTTTTGTGTCGACTGTTATTGTTTAGTCGACGAACAATTCTTTGTTACATTGCAGCTAGTTTAATTGTTTGTTTTTCCTCAGGGAATTCAATTTGTATTTTGGTTTTGGTCGCTTTTACATCGTCAATGGAAAGCGACATTGTTTAATTTTGTAAACGCGAGGCCTTCAGCCTGGGTTCATTTTAATTTGCTATGTTTTATATTTTGTATGTCTCATATTCTGACAATTGCACACACTTTCCATTTTTTTTTGGGGAAAAAATCAAAACGTCTAGAGCTTGTGTTTTATTATTCGTCCTGTTTAATTACATTAAAACATACATGCAAAAGTGTTACAGTTTTAAATAGGAAGTGCAAAATTAACATTATAATATTATAAGTGCAATAGTGCAAAATGGACATTAAAAGTGCAATAGTGCAAAATGGACATTATAAGTACAATAATGCGAAAACTATTATTAAATTGTCCTAGATTTAGTTTAATGTGCAACTATGCAATTGTAAATCTATGTATATAAACAATTGAATTTTTAATAAAATAAGTATTAGCTCAAGCGTCGTGCCTGCAGTTAATTACTCCACCCTTAATCTCTTCGAAGTATACATAATTTCGTTGAGATTAATTACGTCCTCTAGAATACCTGTATGGCCAAGGGGTTAAATGTATTTTTTTAAATAAATGTACCCACCTCTTGGTTTAACATATTTTTCCAGGACTACCTTGTGGTTAGGAAAGGGGGGTCGTAATGTAATCACAAAAGCTATATATGAATTATATTTAGTAGAATTATATTCCGCGCAGCCACGCAATTACAAATCAGTGTATTATAAAATTAGACTTTCTTATGAGGTCTGAAGCTAACCCCGAATCGTAAATAATAATAAAATAATTAACATTACTGTAGCAAATAAAACATCAAATAATTCGAGCAATAGAACAACCGTATATATTTTTTGTTTTATCGCAATGCACGGATGGGACAAAATCCGCGGCCACAATCCCGCGACCACAATCCCGCCGCCAAAAGCCCGCCATACTACAATCCCGCCATACTACAATCCCGCCAACCAAAATCCCACCGGACCACAATCCGCCGGACCAAAATCCCGCCGAATCAAAATCCGGCCGGACTAAAATCCCACAGCCACAATTCCCGCCGTCAAAATCCCGCCGAACCAAAATCCCACAGCCACAATTCCCGCCGTCAAAATCCGCGGCTACCGTTCCTGCCGCCAAAATCCCGACGGACAATACGTACGAACTCAAATTACCTTAATTTCTATCGCAGACTTAAAATTTATTACGGTTAAAACTTAAATTTAATATCATATTCATAAGGACAATTCTGGGGGAGGGCACGTACCACATAAAATTAGTAAAATTTAAATTTTAAATTAAATAACAAGTAAACAAAAACTACAAGTGGTATATACGAGTATTATTATTAAAAGATAGTATATTAAACATTTTTTATGGTTCCATTGCGTAATTATAAGAAATTGCTTTTAAATATTCCACAAAATTACGAGTTGTAGTGTATTCAGTTACAATTTTTATTATTCTTTTGTCTGCATCTCGATACCGTTTAAGTTTTTTTGTCGGATCAAAACCAGCCAACAACTTATCATAAAAAATGTCACGACCATGTTGAATTTTTTTTAGCGTATTTATAAATTTCCATACGCTAGGATGGTCCATGCCTAATTCACTTTGTAAACGCCTATGCGCTGCTTCCGCAAAATTATTTGTTCGATCTGTGGCACTTAACACCCTTTCGTAAACAGACCAAATTTGAGGGTAAATGCTGGCCCTCGGCGAGTATTTGCGGATCGTGTGCGGTTTCCCAGATAATAATGTTCGAACCATTCTAATAGTTCCTTAAGTTCTTCCGGTAACTCTTGGTACAGTAATTCTACCGCTTCATCTAGATCTGGAATTTTCACAAATGCCAACGATGTAATCATCCGCACCTGAATTGCAAAATCTGGCTCGTTATTATAACGGCTTAGTAGATGAAGTTGACCCAGCTTCTTCTTAACATTTTCGTCAGGTGAAACAAACATCCATCTATGTTTGCAGTGGGAAAAGCTTTCTTAAATGCATTAATTGCTGCAACTTCAAAATCGCAAGAGATTGTTGAAGGGCTTAAATCTATATTGCAGGAAGTCTTCAACAGATCCACCATATTTGTGTAGGTAGATTCAGTCTTGTTAGGCAACAAAGCGTATACTATTGGATGTATAGCTCCAAATCTCTTTGCTAGTATCGTATATACTTGGTAAAATAAGGAGGAGTCGATTTGAAGGTACCATCTACAAACCAGTGATTTGATTCTCCCAAAATCTAAAATAAAATATCGAAAATATTATACATATGTCAAGTTTTATGATTTTCGATTTAAGCTTACCTTTAAATTCTTCCTACGCCCAAATATAAGGATTCGATTGTGAACTGGGCCATTATCAGCTAACAGAAAATCGTCTATTTCACCATTGGCACACTTGAATTTTTGAAGTTTGCTGGAATTATCAAATCTTCCACTTTGGTAGGAACAGGTGGTGCTGCGTTGACTTCTTGTCGAACTCTTCTTATAACTTTTTAGAGCAGTTTCTGATGGTAACGCAACTTTCACACTTTCCAATAATCCACCTTGGTTACTAACGCATTCGTTGATAACTTGAGAAGTGGGTTCCATAGTGTTTTAGCCCTTTCTTTTATTTGAGAAACTGTAATAGTTGCTTCTACCGTGGCTGCATTACTATCATGAGTATGACTGTTCATTTCTTTCAAAAGAATACCTTCATTTGTTGTGTGTATTCGCACTTTACATTTGTGAGACTTTCTTCTGTCGCACGCCAAAACTTTTGAATTGCACGCACTGAATTTTTCAAAATCAAACATATAGCCGTCAAAAGCAAGTTTTTCTTTTCCTTCTGACTTAAAAAGTTTGCACTCCATTTTAAAACTTCGTTATTACTTACTTCTGTATTTCTTACCACTTTGTTGTACTTACTAAAATATCATGGGGTCATAGGGAGTTACATTACAATTACCAACCTTCATTTTTACTTTGTTACTTACAGTAACGGTATTAACGGTAATAAAGTAAAACATTATTTTTATCACGGAGGGCTTCAGGATACAATCAGAATCATCTTTGCGAGAGGCAGGAGGCAAGTGCCCACCCCTAAATACGCCACAGCTTTTACCAATAGAGCAAAATATTAGGCTACAAATGTTAAAATCGATTATTTATCGCAATAAATCGCAACTTTCTCAGAAATTTGGGGTTTTGAAAAATTAAACAAGTTATTTTCGAAAGTCGCCCATTGGTGCTAAATCGCCCAATCTGGCCATACTGTTTTGAGGTATGACCAATTGCACAACCAGAAAATTCACTTGGGAGGGGAAATAATAATCTAATCTGACAAGTGGGTGCCTGAAGTGCCGTTGAGGTGAACTTGTGGCTATACAAAAAAAGATAAATAAATAATATGTATCGTACAAATGCACCCAAACAAAATTAAAAGATCTGTTGGAAGACAACATCAAACAAATGAATAGAAGAAAATGATCACAGACAGCACAAAACATAGAAGAGTGGAGGAAAACTATAGCGGGATGTGACTCGGCGCGAAGCCAACTAATAAAGGATAAATATTTAACGATAAAACTTTTTTAAACAAATTTTAATATAATAAAATTTAAAAATCAAACGACTTCAATCTAATGATTTGGTCTAGATAATCTAGGCAAATACAAATGTAATCTTCACAAAACATATCCAGAATAGTAAGCATGGTACATCAACCGAAGCTGCCTGTAATGCATGGTAACTGTCTGTAACATGGACCGCATAAACCTAGCATGTGACCGGTTTTGGCACTACCCGAAGGATTTGCCATTTTACGTATGCACTGGTTTAGCAGTACTATTATCAGTCAATGTTATAGAGGTGAAATATTTCTAATTGTATAGTTTTTTTTACATAATATATACAGTAGCGGCAACCTAAAATGCCCGGTGTAAAATATTTGCAATATACCTGCAACGATTGGCTTAATTTTAAAGTTGGTAAATTTTTTGTAAAACATACTTTATAAGGCAACCCTTCTTAACCATTTGTATACAAAATTCATTCATTATAGTTTAACAAGTCTTCAAATATACAAGAAATGGCAGGTAGAAAGAATTTAAGCGAAAGTGACAAGCAGAAAATTTTAGTTTTGCATGGTGAAAATAAAAGTTATACTTATATTGGTGAAAAAGTTGGGTATGATAGACGTACTATAAGTAGATTTTAAAAAATATGCTATTAGTGGCAGTACAAAACCACTTGACAGAGGGAATTCTAAAAGAAAACCACAAAATCGCAAGATCGAGTTCTACGCAGATGGGCATTAAAAATCGCTTCAAATCTCGAAGACAATTGAGAAAAGACCTAAGTGATCAACTTGCTGTGAATGTTAGTGTTAGAACTGAGGTAATCGTTTGGCTGAATTTGGATTACGTGCATACACTGCTGTCAAGAAACCGCTTTTGACAAAAAAATTAAACAAAACGGCTAAAATTTGCCAAAAATATCGTAATTGGTCAGTCGATGATTGGAGTAGAGTCATCTTTTCAGATGAATCAAGTTTTTACTCCGTGGGTCGGATGGAAAAAATACGTGCGACGATTTCAAACCGAACGACTATCGGACAAATGTACCGTTAAAACAACACGCGGATTATGATATGGGGACTAGGGATTATGATATGGGGTTGCTTCTCCCAGCGTGGATTAAGCAATTTACATATCATTGAAGGTCATGTAAATGCTACCAAATACATAGACATTTTGAAAACCAGTTTGGAGCCATCGATTTCAAATTTATTTGCTGAAAACGAAGAATGGTTTTTCAGCAAGATAATGCACCGTGCCATACTGCAAAAACGGTAAGTAATAGTTTTGTAGATAATTTTTTTTCAAAATGTATTAATCAGGTAATGATGGCAATACATTTAACTAACAAATAATTAAAAATTATAAATTAATAGCTTTTATTTTGCACAGGTGTCGAATTATTTCGTTAATAACGGTATTAATGTAATCGGGTGGCCTGGAAATTTGGCCGATTTGAACCCAATCAAACACCTTTGGGCCATTATGAAAAATATGTGGTGGACAAAAGTCCTAAAGGTCTACCTGACCTAATAGAAGCGATTAAATTTGTTTGGGACAATAATTTAACCCCGACTACCTGCAACAGTTAGTACGATCCATGCCATGCCGTTTAAGGGATGTTCTTAAAGCAAAGGAGGCTCTACTAAATACTAAATGTATTCTATATATTAGTAATAAACATTTTCTACATTAATTGTCTTTTGTATAATTACTTTACTACATAATTTATGTAATATTCGAGAAAAATATACCTGAAAATAGGGTTTATTTTCCAGAGAAGTGTTTTGTTGGTTATTTATACAATATATCATTAAATTTAATAATTTTCAATGTATTATAGTTAAACAATTACAAAACATAAGGATTAGTTCTATGTTAATGAAACATGTAAGAAAAAATAAGAATAACTTAAAATTTTTCGACCGGGCATTTTAGATTGCCGCTACTGTATCATCATTCTTTAGAAAGGATTGAATTTGTTAAGAAATTTTGTTAATTCCGTAACTAGAATTTATATTTTTACCCTATGTGCTGGTACGGACTATACAGTGTAGAATTTCTTATTTTAATTTATTTTATCTTCATGTCGCAAGTGGAGCGATTAGATTTGCATTTTTATGTTACACTCGCGCAAGCCAGTTTATGATTTAATTTCACCTTTGCCATTAAGGATTAGAAGGGTTGAGTTGCTCGAATTGTCCTGAGTCGTTTTGTTTTTGCTATCTTGGTTGGTCGACGGATTCAAATGGTGGAAGTCGATCGTATTTTTATAAATAAGAGATGCTTCTGCTCTGAATCTTTGGATGTTCGTGGGTTTTTGATGAGAGCCCTGCGGTGCAATAGGTCGCGGTCATCGTCGTTTTGACGGGTTATTATATGGTCCACCGATTTGTCGGTTAAGGTGTGCTCTAAATTTTTCAACATGACCGTTTATGCTATAGATTGGAGCTACCAATTTTCTTTTGGGTACCCGAAGTGTGTTCTTCTCTCCGAAGGGTTTTATCTTGGATCGACCGACACCGGATGTCGCCATATTTTGTTTAATAAATGTTCAAGACTATATGTAATAAAAATTGTCTTGCGTTCAATAATTTTGATTAATAAGACCAATTACATGTATTTATAATTTATTTAATAAGATTTTGTGCGTTATTTGATTTTAGAAGCTACACTTAGGTAATGTGCACTATATGCAGCAAACAGAAATATATAAGAATTTGGAAGGATCTTGATAACAAAGAATATTAATTTTGATGAGTTGAGATGGTAACTTGTGCAGAACCGGGTGAGTTTGAAACCTGGTAAGATCGAGAATGGTTGTTATTTAATGATGAAATCTTGTAGGTATTTGCATTTATTTTTGTGTCGACTGTTATTGTTTAGTCGACGAACAATTCTTTGTAACATTGCAGCTTGTTTAATTGTTTTCTTTCCTTCAGAATTCAACTTGTATTTTTGGTTTTGGTCGCTTTTCCATCCTCAATGGTAAGCGACATTGTTTAATTTTGTAAACGCGAGGCCTTCAGCCTGGGTTCATTTTAATTTCCTATGTTTTATATTTTGTATGCCTCATATTCATTTTTTTGGGGAAAAATCCAATCGTCTAGAGCTTGTGTTTTATTATTCGTCCTCTAGAATACCTGTATGGCCAAGGGGTTAAATGTATTTTTTTAAATAAATGTACCCACCTCTTGGTTTAACATATTTTTCCAGGACTACCTTGTGGTTAGGAAAGGGGGGTCGTAATGTAATCACAAAAGCTATATATGAATTATATTTAGTAGAATTATATTCCGCGCAGCCACGCAATTACAAATCAGTGTATATAATAAAAATTGGGCTTTCTTATCAGGCCTGAAGCTAACCCCGAATCGTAAATGATAATGAAATAATTAACATTACTGTAGCAAATAAAACATCAAATAATTCGAGCAATAGAACAACCGTATATATTTTTTGTTTTATCGCAATGCAGTAAATAGGAAATTTTATAAAAGACACCAGAATCATCTAGTTCTGATAGTGTCAGACTACATCGACTAAACTTCTCCCTTGAGAAGCATTTTTTGATTTCCTACGGGAACCGTTGTACTTCCAAAATTTTTGAGGAGCGACATCCATTAACAAAAAAAACGTATGATTGCATAGGTGGCAAATGCAATCAAATTAGAAGATGAATAGCAAACCATAGATAAGTTATCACCATAATGCACATATTTGATCACCAGCATCCAATTCAATCACGTTTAAAAGAAAATTTATATCCACAATAAACGTGATATTGATTCTACTCAATAGACTAGCAAAGCCATATACCGCGAGGAAAAACCAAATCATCTGCTGTGCATTTCAAATTCGTAAAATTATGCGTCCAAAATGGAGTACTCCAAATAATCAAATAAGAACAAATAAGGATTACAGCTAATTTCTATAACGTAATTAAAATTTAAAACTACGAATTCACTATTGTACGTGTTACTTCTATAATCGATACGCCATGAATCTTATCATAACACATTATCCTTAACCTCGAGCAGCATTTAAAATTGCGCTCAAAAACCTAATAAAACAAAAATTCAAATTTTCAATAAATTAATGTAACATGAGATTAAACTGAAATTTAAATGTCAAAAAAAATTAGATCAATTAATACTGTTAATGTGTTGTATTTATTATAAATTTTTCAATTAATAATGGGCATAAATTTTCAAGACACATTTCATATAGATAAATTTGTAATTTCTTTAAAATATTTAAATTACAATTTCCTTTATATGGTTAAAGTTTTGTAAAACGATTTGCTGAAAATTCTATTAAAATACCTAAAAAAATAATATTGGATAAAGCAAATTGTCAACAATGTATGAAAATTAATCTGTCGACAAAACTTGGGAAAAGTTTCTACAATTGGCTTTTCCGCTTTCGAGGTAATCTTTGTTAAAATAAATTTAAGTACAAAATCCATTTCGAATTTATGTTTAAATTGTTCTTGTAAATTTGTTGTTTTCTATTTTAAATTTTTCTCAAGCTGTGAGGAAGCAATTTGTTCTTTATTTAGTTTTTATTAAAAATTGCATTTATGATAGCTACATGGCTTATATGATTAAAGATTTACTTCATAGCCAATACTTCTTATCTGAATTTTATAGAAGACTCATTGATATTCAGGATATACAAGCTTATAGCACGTGACGATGATGACGAGGTGCTCAATATAAAGACCTACGAATAGTGCGGGCTGCGAATCTACCAAATGGAAATCGTGATTATGTGGTCGACAAAAACTTATTATATAACTTGTACGATATAGAACTAAATTAGCTTTCTTGATCGCATCTTTCCTACATCTAGCAGTTCGTATAATATATAAGTTTGCTACTTTTATAAATTCAAGAAAATTGTTTTAAATTCTAAATAAGTGCAAATAGTTGGAAGAACAACAATTGGAACTTGTTTTTATGGTTTGTAAATTTTTAAAGTAAATATTATGCTTAATGTAAATAAAATACAATTTCAATTTTTTTTGTAGACATAATATGTAGGGTCAGTATATAGTAATAGAAATTGTTTAAGTTAAAATATACGTGTTTACCTTCGTAACTCGGATTAAAATTTTTATCTTTCTAAAAGCAGGACAAGTCAAACACAAAGATATATTTTAATGGGCTAAATTATGTAAGGAGCTTTGAGGCAGATGGTGCTTTGTACAATTATGTAAATTCCATTAAACATAATGATTCTACATCCACCATGCCGTTTTTTGTGTACAAAATTTTGAATACATTAGCATTTAAGTCATCTTCTTATACAACTTTTACTTTGCAACATTTCCACGCACGTACAGTTAGCTGCAGGAACATCACCGAACTTTGAGACCAATTTTACTTTTCGACATTTTTTTCAGTCTGTATTTTGTATCAGTAGCCAGTCGTTATGCATTCTAATGTAACGTGATTCCGCAGAGACTTCTGTTGAACGTGAGTAATGCAAATTGGTGTAAAATTTTACTAGTGCTTTTTATTGCGAATGTATCACCTTAACAATTTTAATTTAAATATTTTCAAAATTAATATATTCTTTAAATTATATTGTTATATTTTTTATGCACCTATAAATACTTAAAATACAATCTACAAGTATTACTTGTTTCATTTCCTCAATAAAGGTTTTCGAATGGTTTAAATTACAGTTGTTATATAATAATACTTAGGTATAGCAGATACAAAATTTAAATCACAGGGGATTTGAGAGGCTGTTTTTTTTAGTTATACTTACAGTATTTCAGCTTCTTTTAACTTGCTAAGAGCCACTCTTTCCGGAACGATGCCGAGCTTTTTAGAATGAGTGGTGGAAAGTAGAAATTGTAACTTAGTGCTTGGATTATTACGAAGGTACAAATAATCTATTAACTGTTTCCTCATATATTTTAAAAAAAGAAAAGTTTTAATTAGAAAAAAAAAAAAATTTTATTTGCATATTATGCATTCATGGGTAAATTAAAAATTCTGGTTTAGTAATTTTTAAAAATTGGATAACCAATTTTATATTTTTTTAGTTTTAAACAAAAAGCAATTTTATCACTCTATACAAAAACTTCAATATAAATGCAAGGAGTTGAATTTGCACAGCTTGCTTTATTAAAACTTCCAAACACGTTTTAAAGAAATGGTAAATATTGAAAATAATTTTTACTAGTTATCTATTTATTTCAGTAACAAAATATATTTCGTTGTTAGTAAAACTTTTATAGAGCTTTTAGATTTTAATTAAGTAATTTTTGCTATTATAAAGATAGTTAAGTGAAACTTTTAAAACGTCGCGTCATGAATAAACCAAACTCTTACTATGGATTTATAAGAATGGAAAATGATGATAAATCCAGCAAGAATAACGAATTTAAATTGATTTGTCACGTTGGTAATTTATATTTCTTTTTAAAAGTTATGCGTTAGAATTATTCATTTTCATTTGAAAATAAATAATACCAAAAAAAACCTTCAGTGATTTTAAATGCAAGGCATGCTGAAAATCCTGATTAACAAATTGTAGACTTTCTTAAAATTCGAGCTCTCTAAATTTAGTATAATTTAATACGCACTCTAATCAGGCATATTCTTTGTAAATTTTGTACTTGCATTGTATGCTAAAAACTTTTAATACATTAAAATTCCAGCATATGCATTTAAATAAACGATGTCTATGAGTTTCAATCAATTTAAATACAAAAATGTTATTAAGTTAATAGCTAGAGCGCAAATAATATAATTGCAAGAAATTATTAAATATTAGGTTCGTATTTAATATAATTAAATTATGCTATTATACAGTTATAGTTTCCAACACTATCAACCACAAACTATTTAGGGAGTATTAACACTAATTGGAAACGCTAAGATTAATAATGCTTGATTTATACTGTAATTCTAATTTGACTTAGGTCAATATTGAATATACTCGTAACAATGCATTGATATGATTTAGAAATAATTTATTACTGCGACAATTACTGATTTTAATTATAATTTCACATTATTTAAACTACAAATACAATTTTATTAAAAACAGCTATAGTTCTAAGCATAACATTAAAACGATTAAAGAAAATAGAACATCGCTGTAGATGACGAAAAATATATATCAATTTTATTTAAAATATAATATGCAGGATCGAGTAACTAATATGTTTCCCTAAACATAAAGTAAACTTACTAAACAAAAAGCTGCAGGCGTGGATGGGATCACGAGTAAAATGACAAAGTGTCTCAGACATATTACTTACTGCCAGATTGTGTGAGTTGTTCAATGTGTGTTTTAGAATTTAGAAAGTCTTTAATGACGAGAAAAATACTCTCATTGTTCTTTTGTATAAGGCAAAGGCAGTGAGAATAATCGAAAGAACTATAGGACAATCAAGTTGTTGAGTATTCCAGGTAAAGCTTCTTAGAATGTTTTAATTGACGGGCCGATTAAAAAAACTATGTAGAAAATTTGAGGTGTTCAAGGTGTAAGTGATTGAAAATTTAATGGCAATAAAAAGAAAGTCTATTCGGCATTATTTGTTACTCTAGGGTAATACGAGTATATTATTATGAGATGTTCTAGAAGAGTATGAAGTAGATGATTAATGCAAGTACTGCAGCTGTTCGTGATAAAAGTAAAGCGTGCGTTACGATGGATGGAGCTTTGAACGAATAATTTAACATTGAACGAGTTCAATAAGAATGCATTATGTCTTCATGTTTAATATATTTATAATTAGGCATAATAACGTTTGATAGTAAAAGAATAAATTAAGTATAAATGAAACAATTTTTTTACGGTAACCGACACGGTCGAATAAGGTAAGGAAAAAGTCGGTCAATAGTATGTTGGTTTTAAATGCGTGACTACTATGCCAAACTCTTGGTGCAACACCTGGCAAGGAAAGAACTTTATATTTTGACCACCTTTTCTCAGCAGGTAATAAAAAACCACCGAGACTAAACTCTGTCTAGTAAGTCATTTCAAAATGAAGCGTATTATATTATATTATATTTCCGTTTGTTTGTAGTCTATTTTTCAGTAGCAGTAGGTTTTATACAGTTTATTTTTGCTGCCAAGAATACAGTAATATAAATTTAAAAACT
Source organism: Lycocerus yunnanus (assembly GCA_036346125.1). Taxonomy (NCBI): domain Eukaryota; kingdom Metazoa; phylum Arthropoda; class Insecta; order Coleoptera; family Cantharidae; genus Lycocerus; species Lycocerus yunnanus. The sequence continues at coordinate 5,845,268 of JARFIX010000008.1, forward strand.
GCACTATTTTCTTAAATTCACCACAAAATTTCACGAAAAGTAATTCCTGAATTGTCAATTCACAAATCATTTTTAGTAAAATTAATTCCAAAATAAATTGTTGAGATGTAATCGTTGCACCTACTAAATGAAAAACTGCATTTTGCACATCCTAAAAAGTTAGTTTGGTGCATATAACTGAGCGTGTAATAGCTGTTTAAAACGACCAGTGGAGAAGTAATTAAAGCACGCAAACAACGTCTATTAACTTTATAGGTGCATAATATGTCAATGTACCGTGCATTCAATTCTTCCAAATGCCACTACTTCTTGCAAATTTCATTTTTAAGTAATATTAAATTCTTTACTTGTTTTCACCAATCTCATAATGCTTGGCTGCTAGCCAAACATAGTGACATTTAAAACATATTTTACTAATGCGGCAGGTAGGCAGATAGCCAGAGCTGATTTGAAATTTTGGCAGTTCAACATCTCTATTATAACTTATAGAAACCTATTAAAAGATAAGAAAAAGTTACATTCGTTTTTTTTTTTGCTCTCAAACATAAAAGCTAGAATAAGTATAAAAAGAAGAACATTATAAAGTTTTATCTTGAAGGTAATTAGATTAAGCCATTACAATATACAAATTTCTAGGGATTTACTGTCCGAAAAAGAAAACTCGACACGTACTATTATGCAAACTGAGTGAATTATAAAAAACTTATGCAAACAACACAACTTTAATCCTTACTAACAAATTAGTTAAAATATTTCGAATAGAGTTCTGAAGTTAAGTTGAAAAAATTTTGTATTAATAAGAAATTAATTACAATTTATGGTTTCCTCTTAGCTTTGTGTTCCTGAAACAAAAATAATAATGTAATTGCTGTAATTAAGCCGTCAATTCTGATTGAACGATTTTCACTGTTGTGGTGTAACGAATATTTTGCATACAAAACATTTTAATTTAATTAGAAATTTTCTTTGTAGAATCAAATTATTAATTTTGTTATTTATTTAGTTAATTTCACACTTGCTCGCTCCCAACTGCAAATAGATATAAAGAAATACTAACAGATTTATGTTTTTAGATACAACGAAAACTAAAATTTTTTACATGTTGTTTTAATAGGGTATCTTGGCATTTAACACCTAAAAGATGTTGTTATCACCTTACCAAGAAGACACTGTCGGAAGGAATTCGGTGTAAGTACTTGGCAGAGAATGGAACTTATGAATGTGTAGGCTTAAACTGATATAGCTTCCAAAAGTGTTCTTATAATGCTCTTAAAATGCTCTTAAAATATTAATTTGATTATAGTGTGGTTTTCAGAAACTCAGCTGGATAAGGGCTAAAGAATCGTGTTATTCTTCCTATTATTGTAGTGTTCCGAAGCCGTTATTAGTACTGTAAGCATATAATCGGTCGTTTTTCCTTAAACCTAGAAAGAAGATTTTTTTAATCCTCAAGTACTATCGTGGGGTATTTTGGCACCTCAGTCGCCAGTTTTTGCTTTGTGTCTTCTAAACTAATTTTTTTTTAAATTTATTGGTACTAGCTATTCTCCTGCAAGATAAAATTGTTCAATCTGGCATAGTTCAATATTTTTTTATTTTTAACCGTTTTTGGAAAAAATGGCCGTTGGGGTGTTTCAGTACCCCACAATAGTAGTAGCGTTAGACTTTTTTAAAAACTAAAAAAAGTTGCAGTTTCATATGCGCTGGAAATAAATAAATACATTTTGTTGGTGTCTTCGATGCATCATAATGGCGGGCGTGGTTAAGATTCCGGATCGCGATTTTTACCATTTTTGAAGTGGATTATGAAAGATGAGGGTTTAATTAAGGTAAAAAAAATAAAATTTGCGGTCGGTTTACACATTATTGAAAAAAACGGCTTTAAAAATTAATTTGGAATGCAATTATCTCATTGGCTCTTTTGAACTGTAACCCCACCCACCAAAATTAAAATAGGTTGTGGCGACAGTAAATAAACCAGAATCTCGGCTTTTACAATGAATTATGAAAGATAATGGTGTAATTAGCAAATAAAAAAATTATATTAGTGAACGAACAACAAATTTCGGAAAAAAATCACTTTTTGTGCGAATTTGACTCTTGATGTACTTGCGCTGTCAAAACCGCTTGTAGCGCCCAAAGCGACCCGGTGCTTTACTTACTAAAAACATCCCCCGAGTACCTCCAACTCGAAAAGTTTGGAAGTTGACGCGACGGAACTCAGAGAGCGACTGGTATCGCCTCACCACTAGTCACTGTCAGCCCAAGCACAGCACACGTACCGTCTACAGAATGTTTACCATATTTGGCATTTTATTACACAAAAATGCACTTACATGTATTTCTTATAGAAAAATTGCAATTTTCAAAATAAAATTGTGGCCTTATTACAACTCCAAGGTTGATTCTCACCTTAAAAAGCTTGTATTTTGTGTTCTTTCGTTTGGTAAAGCCATTTCTATATGAAAAAGTGTATTTTCGAACTCGCCAATCTTACCTCTACCCCATAATGGCAATATAGAAGAAAACGAAAAACCAGAAATAATGGCATAATACTTAGTATAATAAAATAACAGCCTGTTTTCTGTTTATACTATGCATTTTTTGCACATTTTTATGTAGAGCTTATTTTAGTGTGTTATATTTGTGTTATATAAGTATATTTTTGTGTATACTTCCCCTAATTATATTCATAATCCATTTCCAGCGTACTAAAGAATTAATGTTTAATATGTAAAAATTCATAATTATTATTATGAACTGCAGCGTTATCTCTCTGATAAGTAGTTAAATTTTTAATTTTAAATTAATTTTTACAACACTACTATGGGTCGTTTAATGCTTCTTCTCTTCAATGTTTGAAAACTTTTAGAGGTATAACAATTCCATGTTAAGTGCTTACAAATAAAAATTGTTTAAGTTACTTTCACCTTTGTGTACAGTAAAAAATTATTTAAATACAAATAATTCCACAATAGATCAGTTTTCAATTAGAAATAACACGCTAAAGATGAATTAGTGAGCATGCCAAACATTTCCAAATAAAGCTTGTTTTGATTTCAATTTACAGATGGTTAAAAGATTTACAATAAGTTTTTTAATTTAGAAAATTATATGTAGGTGAAAAAGTATTGTATATATTTTTTTTAAATAATAAATTGTAGAGTATATGGAAACTTAACATAAAAATTTTAAATATGTTTGCTTGATCATTAAAATTTGTAAATTAAAAAATAAATTAGTAACAATCAGGTCTATTATGTATCACAAAACGTTATTAGGCACTTTAAAGGTTAAGAAAAACATATTCAAAAACAGATTGAGAAATGTTTCTTCTGCTCAAAAAATATAAATGCCTGCCATTCAACAAAACAATAAATATTTATATTTATTATTATTGATCTATTGTTGTAATGACATTTTATCTCAGAAATGATAAAATAAGGTATGAGCTAAATTCCAACGATTCCGTTTGGAATTATTATTTTAAAAACGCTAATTTATAGAACTTCTATAGGAAATTCAAAAATATTCAAAATATTAGGATTACCCAGAAATGTAGACAAATTATTTATGAAACTTTCGTGTATAGCTTTAAAATAAGCTTTAATAGTCTTGGATGTAAGGGGGCATGTTTAGAAAACTTAATAAAATAAAATTTTAATATTACATTATTTATTACAGTTTGTTATATTTATTAAACTAAAGTTATAGTGGATTACTTATAATAGTTTTTTATGGATTTCTCAAACCAATATTTTGTAGTAGGGTGCTGGAATGTCGCAAAATTTAAGGGCTTTAAATTTTTTCTGGTATTCTTCATTCCGACTCGAAAATCTGTAGGAAGGTCAGTGTCAGGATACGGTGACTTTTAGTACATCGGTGAATAAATGGCAGAACCACGATTTTGGATTTCACAGTTCAAAATATTCCCAATTATTTTACATTGCAATTGTTATTTTAGATCAGTATTTATTGACTTATTCATTCAGCAATAAAGACAATCTGAAGCAGTAAATCTAAACCATTCAGTCAAATGATTGCTTTGAATGTTAAAACGTGCAGTTATTCTATGCCACCGGTAAATCTTCTCAAATACCAAACACCAATTATGTGACTTAATGTTTGAATGGAATCGGCATAATTGTAACTTTAAGATACATATGGCTGGGTTCGCTTATTTAGCATAGAATTGGTATGAGCATGATTAGTTCTAAAGCGGTTAGTTATTACGATTGCAATGATAGTTGAAACCAAAGCTTAAATGCTGGAGTCTAATATCAAATTTTTATTAGTGATGTTGTTAGATATATTTATAACAGGTGTTGAGATGTAGAGGTAGGTAGCCCTAAAAATATGTAGTATAGGGTAGTGCTGGACAAGACAGAATGCCAACGAGCAGAAATGTTGTTATATACGATATGATGTTGAGAAACCGAAAAGTTGTTGTTTGAAAAAAGTAAAATGTACTTACTGGACTGTGTAGATCGGGGTGAAAATTATTTTCGGCCACTAAAAAGTATAAAAACTGTTAGCCGTTAAAGTTAATGCAGACATAAGTTGGAATGTAGAAATTTTGTAAATTACATTTCACGACTTTCTATCTTAATTTTAATCTGGTAATTACTAAAACCCACAGAAAAGATACAATATAAACAATCTATTATAAATAATCCATATACAATCCTAATAGCAATAAACAATCCTTAATAGCATTTATTGTTAAGGAGTTGTTCCATATTATGAAATGATCTAATCTGGTTGTTTGACTATTTAAAAAAATTTGATCTTTTGTGCGCAGTGAGGGTAACATGCTGGTAGTTCTAAACACTTTCTATTTAAATTTTATTGTTCTGTTTTCATGTAGCAGTCATATTTGTTTTACAAGTTGTAGTATGGTGTTTAATTTAAAGGATTTACGTAATTAGTTACATTTTTATTGTTCTTTTTAAAAAAGGCCCATATTCAGAGTGAAAACTTTACAGAAAAGGAAAGATTCTACAAGTTATTTACCTACTTTCTATTTTTTTAATAATACCTACTTATATGAAAAATAGTTAGAGTGATTTTGTTATGTCGAATTGTATACTATAATTTTGTTCTACAACTACAAATATGTGACTGTATTTTGCTTATTTACAGAGATATTTGACTAAAACCACTTGTTTAGCTATTCTTTTTACTTTTATGAAACATGCTTTTTACTTCCTTAATTTTTTTCATAATTAATTCGTTATTCAATTCATCTTATTCATAATTTCTGCTGGGTTGAGAGTACATTCGTACACATTAATGCGGAATTTCTGTATTAGGTAAAGATTTTTATTTGATTGTGGAAATTCTTTTTAATAGTTAGTATTAAGGTTATAATTTACATTTTTCCTATTCAGGATTTTTCGAAAAAAGGTTAAAACGCGTATGTATTTTAAAAGAACAAATAAAATAATATAACATTTACGTTCAACTTCGATTCTTTCCAAAACGGAAAACCTTCGAATCAATATATAATTTAAATTTCAGTGGTATCTACACTCTTAAAAATTAATTGGTAATTAGAACAAAAATGTGTTTGTTAAAGTTCTTTCGATTTATAAACTAAATTTTATGTTCATTATGTGCGTGTCTTGTTGGCGTGTACCAATTAACAAAGCAGTATTGTAAGGCAAACTTAACACCTATACCTTATGTAACCAGTTAGGATGCCTATACTCAAAATTACATAAATTGCGTATCCTAACGTGTTTCATACAAGATTTTTTTAAATGTCTTTTTAAAAAGTTCCTTAAATATGAAATTACCAATTTTATAATATTGGATTAAAAATAATTATAGTAGAAACATTTATTTCACTTGTCACTTTAAAGTGTGTAATAAATTTCATTTCTCAATCAGTTGTGAAAAGTAAGACGTTTCATAACATCAATCCATTTGAAAAGTAACACTTTATAAATATGTCAAAATTAGAAATAAATAATTTTCAGCGTTTTTCTTGCCCATTGCAAATAATTTTCTTATGAAAAATCAACACTTGATTGCCGGGAATATAAAAATTTGTTAATTTAACAGAAAACATTTAAAAATAAAAATTTAATCGTGGTTTAACTGCATTTTTATAACTTATTTTTACTTCTAGTAATATACATACCTAAATAATGTTATCAAACTTGTTTTTTTTATCCAACTGACTTGATTGATATAACAATTAAGTTGTACATACATATAGCCAAATTAATAGCGTGATGGAAATATCAAATTTAGGAAAGTTCACATTTTTCGTATAATAGCTAGTTCAATTCTATTAAGATAACAGAACTAAAAAAGTTATTTTGTGCGATTCCCTTAGAAATAATGAAGGGTTTCTATATTTCGTTTACAGCAACAATGCTTTTCTATTTCTGTGATAAATTTTATACTATCTTGTTCTCGATAAAACTGCGTGTAATAAAGTACCTAATTGTAAACTTTATTGTCAGAACGGCTTTTATTATAATAATAATATTTCATATTTTGTAATATTGTTAAAATGAATTTGTTTAGAATTAAAACAGAACCAAATAGGTATGCAATTTTGAATAAAAATGTTTTCCTAATGGACATCTACAAACTGCTAATAATTTATTTAATTTTTTAATTTTTAGGTTTTACTTCATAAATTTGCACGAGATTAAAAAATAATATAATTATTTGTTATATAAATAATAAATTTTAATTTTCTGATTGCAATTATTACTGTTATGGTTATTTTTGAATTTTAATTTAAATAATACAAAGACATCTATATAATTATTATTTTGAACCGCTTCTTTCTCTCTCCATCAAAATTGCCATTTTGAGCTATTTCTGCTCGAAACAATAGCATGCTAATTTATTCAAAAATATAATTTCCAGGCTCATAAATAATGCTTGCTAAACTAGTTTAATTCTGAAATGGTCTCTAGGGTTTACTCGTGTTGAGCAACCACATCTGTCGCTTCATCCCCTGCACATCTATAGTATTTTAAATCCACAATAAAAACTATAACTTCTAATAAAGTACCAATGTAAATCTTATAATTTAAATGTGCAAATATAATATATTATTTCGTATTTTAAATTTTATTTATCATGTACGGCATCTGTTAATTTATAAATTTTATTTGTTTAAATAATTAGATTAAATTTTGAATTTAACAAATAATAACCATTTCAATACGTAATACGTTTTGCATATTATAAAGTACTAATACATAGTATGTATGTAATGGGTATACATAAGTACACATGTACACAAAGAAAATTACGAAATCTAGATAATAAAATAAACTTTAGAAGTTTTTTAATTTATGAATGTTTTGATACATAATAAACTTAAAGTAACTAGAGCTGGTCAGATTAGAAATAAATATTCTCTTTTGTAAAATTGAATATCATAAATACGAATATACCCAAAAAATGCATTTAAGCGCACTTTTGTATGTATTCAGTAATATGTACGATAGGTAGGTAGTTTGTAATGTTTTTAGTCCTTCAAACGTGAAATTTTTTTATTTTATTTAATGTGATAATAATTATTATTATTGTGAACGACATTTAAGTTTTAGCCCTAAAAATATTTAGTATAGGGTAGTGGTGGACAAGACAGTATGCCAACGAGCAGAAAAGTTGTTATATACGATATGATGTTGAGAAACCGAAAAGTTGTTGTTTGACAAAAGTAAAATGTACTTACTGGACTGTGTAGATCGGGGTGAAAATTATTTTCGGCCACTAAAAAGTATAAAAACTGTTAGCCGTTAAAGTTAATGTAGACGTAAGTTGGAATGTAGAAATTTTGTAAATTACATTTCACGACTTTCATCTTATATCGTATTTTAATCTGGTTTTAATCTGGTAATTACTAACACCCACAGAAAAGATACAATATAAACAATCTATTATAAATAATCCATATACAATCCTAATAGCAATAAACAATCCTTAATAGTATTTATTGTTAAGGAGTTGTTCCATATTATGAAATAATCTAATCTGGTTGTTTGACTATTTTAAAAAATTTGATCTTTTGTGCGCAGTGAGGGTAACATGCTGGTAGTTCTAAACGCTTTCTATTTAAATTTAATTGTTCTGTTTTCGTGTAGCAGTCATATTTGTTTTACAAGTTGTAGTATGGTGTTTAATTTAAAAGATTTATGTAATTAGTTACATTTTTATTGTTCTTTTTAAAAAAGGCCCATATTCAGAGTGAAAACTTTACAGAAAAGAAAGATTCTACAAGTTTATTACCTACTTTCTATTTTTTTTAATAATACCTACTTATATGAAAAATGGTTAGAGTGATTTTTTTTATGTAGAATTGTATACTATAATTTTGTTCTACAACTACAAATATGTGACTGTATTTTGCTTATTTACAGAGATATTTGACCAAAACCACTTGTTTGGCTATTCTTTTTACTTTTATGGAACGTGTTTTTACTTCCGTGATTTTTTTCATAATTGATTCGTTATTCAATTCATCTTATTCATAATTTCTGCTGGGTTGAGAGTACATTCGTCCACATTAATGCAGAATTTCTGTATTAGGTAAAGATTTTTATTTGATTGTGGAAATTCTTTTTAGTAGTTAGTATCAAGGTTATAATTTACATTGTTTCCTATTCAGGACTTTTTGAAAAAAGGTTAAAACGCGTATATATTTTAAAAGAGCAAATAAAATAATAAGTAATATAACATGTACGTTCAACTTCGATTCTTTCCAAAACGGAAAATCTTCAAGTCAATACATAATTTAAATTTCAGTGGTATCTACACTCTTAAAAATTAATTAGTAATTAGAACAAAAATGTGTTTGTTAAAGTTTTTTCGATTTATAAACTAAATTTTATGTTCATTATGTGCGTGTCTTGTTGGCGTGTACCAATTAACAAAGCAGTATTGTAAGGCAAACTTAACACCTATACCTTATGTAACCAGTTAGGATGCCTATACTCAAAATTATATAAATTGCGTATCCTAACGTGTTTCATACAAGATTTTTTAAAATTTCTTTAAAAATGTTCATTAAATATGAAATTACCAATTATATAATATTGGATTTAAAATAATTACAGTAGAAACATTTATTTCACTCGTCACTTTGAAGTGTGTAATAAATTTCATTTCTCAATCAGTTGTGAAAAGTAAGACGTTTCATAACATCAATCGATTTGAAAAGTAACACTTTATAAATATGTCAAAATTAGAAATAAATAATTTTCAGCGTTTTTATTGCACATTGCAAATAATTTTCTTATGAAAAATCAACACTTGATTGCCGGGAATATAAAAATTTGTTAATTTAACAGAAAACATTTAAAAATAAAAATTTAATCGTGGTTTAACTGCATTTTTATAATTTATTTTTACTTCTAGTAATATACATACCTAAATAATGTTATCAAACTTGTTTTTTTTATCCAACTGACTTGATTGATATAACAATTATGTTGTACATACATATAGCAAAATTAATAGCGTGATGGAAATATCAAATTTAGGAAAGTTCACATTTTTCGTATAATAGCTAGTTCAATTCTATTAAGATAACAGAACTAAAAAAGTTATTTTGTCCGATTCCCTTAGAAATAATGAAGGGTTTCTATATTTCGTTTACAGCAACAATGCTTTTCTATTTCTGTGATAAATTTTATACTATCTTGTCCTCGATAAAACTGCGTGTAATAAAGTACCTAATTGTAAACTTTATTGTCAGAACGGCTTTTATTATAATAATAATATTTCATATTTTGTAATATTGTTAAAATGAATTTGCTTAGAATTAAAACAGAACCAAATAGGTATGCAATTTTGAATAAAAATGTTTTCCTAATGGACATCTACAAACTGCTAATAATTTATTTAATTTTTTAATTTTTAGGTTTTACTTCATAAATTTGCACGAGATTAAAAAATAATATAATTATTTGTTATATAAATAATAAATTTTAATTTTCTGATTGCAATTATTACTGTTATGGTTATTTTTGAATTTTAATTTAAATAATACAAAGACATCTATATAATTATTATTTTGAACCGCTTCTTTCTCTCTCCATCAAAATTGCCATTTTGAGCTATTTCTGCTCGAAACAATAGCATGCTAATTTATTCAAAAATATAATTTCCAGGCTCATAAATAATGCTTGCTAAACTAGTTTAATTCTGAAATGGTCTCTAGGGTTTACTCGTGTTGAGCAACCACATCTGTCGCTTCATCCCCTGCACATCTATAGTATTTTAAATCCACAATAAAAAACTATAACTTCTAATAAAGTACCAATGTAAATCTTATAATTTAAATGTGCAAATATAATATATTATTTCGTATTTTAAATTTTATTTATCATGTACGGCATCTGTTAATTTATAAATTTTATTTGTTTAAATAATTAGATTAAATTTTAAATTTAACAAATAATAACCATTTCAATACGTAATACGTTTTGCATATTATAATGTACTAATTAATACATAGTATGTATGTAATTGGTATACATAGGTGCACATATACACAAAGAAAATTACGAAATCAAGATAATAAAATAAACTTTAGAAGTTTTTTAATTTATGAATGTTTTGATACATAATAAACTTAAAGTAACTAGAGCTGCTCAGATTGAAAATAAATATTCTCTTTTGTAAAATCGAATATCATAAATACGAATATACCCAAAAAATGCATCTAAGCGCACTTTTGTATGTATTCAGTAATATGTACGATAGGTAGGTAGTAATGTTTTTAGTCCTTCAAACGTGAAATTTTTTTATTTTATTTAATGTGATAATAATTATTATTATTGTGAACGACATTTAAGTTTTGATATAAGTTTATAAGTTGAGACATATAATTTAATAATACTTTCCCTTGTTAAAAGCTATTGGTATTTTCATTATCCGTTTGCTGTTTTAAGGGTTACATCACTCAGTAAAATTTATTTTTGATTTTTTTTATTGAATGAAAAATGTATAAACTATCTAAAAATGATATTCCATCAAATTCAGAAGTGAAAATTTTTTTAAATATTTACAACTCATTTTAGAAGTCTCTCCCCGCGGTCTGAAATCATATAGTCAAACTGATAATTTTAAGTCAGTACAAGATTTGAGGAAGGATTTAACGTCGCTCAGAAAGGATGCTGAAGAGCAAAATTTAACCCTAAAAAGAAAGCTTTACGGTGCTGGAATAACGGAATAAATGTAAAAAAATAGCAAGCCGACGTAATATTTAACTTTTCATTTACAAAACGTGAAACGGGCTTCCTCAAAACTACGTTTTTTAAACGGTGTGCAACATAACTTGAGCAATTTTTATCTAATTAACTTAAAAATTCAACTGTAGCTTCTTAAATATATTATTTATAGAAGTACCAACAATTTTTGCGATTAATAAATAATGACATTTTCTATAAACAATTTAATATCGATTTCTTCGTAAAAATTAAAAAAGTTTAAATGCATGCCAAATTTGTAAAAATTAATATTTCATAATAATCCCAGGTACTTCCAAAGAAAAACTCATATCAAATAAGAAAAAATTTGTTGCAATGTTCTAGCTGCTGTCTGGACATTGCTACCCTGCACACCGTTTTTCTTTGATAAAAATCAAGTCTCACTTGATTCACTGCTACAATGCCATTTTAATGTAAAAATCAAAATAAAAAATATTCTTGCATACCTTTAAATATCTACAATAAACCCTGAAAACTATACTTCGATTCCTATATTGGTTATGTAGATAAAAATTCTCAAAAAAAGCCTAATTTTTTCGCGTTAATGAGTGATGTAACCCTTAAGTCAACCAAACATCATTGATTTCTCCTTTTCCCAACATTAAGTCCTTAAATATTAAGTAGAATAAATAATATTGTAGGTGATATACTTATTATGTTCTATAAAATTTTTAATTATAATTGTTATAATGTAACAATTATTAATACTATTATATTATGTGAAATTATATCAAACTAAAGTCATTTCCTGTTTAATGATGTAATTGTCTAGATATTTAAGTAAATGAACTATACTCATATTACATTTTCTAACGTATGTTAATAATAGCTATTTTCGTTACTAGTACTTAAATAGGCTAGATTTCCATTCGAGGTTGATTTTGCTGACAAGCCCGTAGGGCGAGTCAGCAAAATCAACCGAGAATAAACAAATATTGAAGTACGTGTTACGAACAAGATTTTTGCAAATCTGAAATTCGGCAAATAAAGAATATTTTAACAAAGTTTTATACAAAATACAAAGTATTGTAACAAAATAACTCGCCAGTAGTGCGGAAAAGTGAAGGTAAAGCATCCCGCGAAAGATAAGATTACGAAATATGATCAAATAACATGAGTAATCTTACGTGCAGAAAACAAGCCACTTTCAATGCCATGTAACGTGTATGAAATGATAACATTTCGATGCAGAATTGCAAAATTTATTATACGGGTCTACCAAGCATACAATAATTTTTAGTGGGCGTGTTTAGCGCTAGTTTAATTATACGTTCATTGGTTCAACTGTATGTAACTGTACTTCCATTGGTTCATTCAAATTTTATCACATTAGTTAGCATATTTTCCAAAATTATTATAAGCTTGATGACACTGTAGTGTCAGTTAACTGTAAGGTTTCAATGAATAAGCATCAAGTGTAAATAAACGCAACTTCTCTTTATCAAACTTGAACTTATTATTTCGACGATCAAATAACCCTGTAAATTTTGAAAACACCATCATCCGAATTCATATAAATTTTGTAAATTTGGGTAGTTACTTCTTTAGTGTCTTTTTAAATTATTTAAATAATTTATTTTAAACTAATTAGTAAAATTTCTCGATTATGGAAAATCAATACTTTTATTACATTAAGTACTTATTTTAAATTTATCTTTCATTTTACATATTATTTTATTTTAAGGCTGCTTGTTTAATTATTATCTATCTTTATATTAAAACAATACAGGATGGTTCATCAAAACTTTTATAGGCGTTTCTCTGACACATATCAAAATTTGTTCGAAGAATACTCGAACAATTCAATTTTATTTGAAAAAGAGATTACGTTAGTCAACTATTGCAGTTCCCCTTATAGCAGCCCTAAGATAAAAACGAATGTTACCCTAAAATTTTTAAGGAGAACGGGGTGTGTAAATTTATACGATTTGGAAGTTGTATGAATTCACTTTACAATAGTATTTCAATTTTTAAAATCCATTTTGTATTTTATTCTAAAATACACCTTATTGAAATTGTATATATTATTAACTTCTGAAATTAATATTAAATTAAAATTTTCAAAATTAATAGGTTAAATAAACCTAAATAACCTATAAAATAAAATAAATATTGTTTATTTAACTTATTAATTTTGAAAATTTTAATTTAATAAAATACTGTTATGCTCAATTTATATATTTTACGGTACATTTTGTCATCTGATTTCCTTAGGATTTAACCGGGAATCCCATTTTTACCTGACGATTTTTCAATGTTCAGTCTTTTCAGCAGCTTCTCTATTTCATTATGTATTGGTTCTTTAACAATTCTCTTATTTTAATCTATTTCTACTATTTTTTGGGACTATTACATCGTCGTCTTGGTTTCACAGCTTTTGAAAGTATCTCATCTATTTAATTTATTTCTTCATGTTTAAAATTCATTTGGGTCAATTTTACTGCTACCTTTCCATTTAGTTTCTTGTACTGGAATTATGCTGACTCATTTTGCTGATGCAATGAAATTGTATGACGAATGCATTGTCTTTTCATTCCTTTGCAAGCAAAAGCATTGCAATTTTTGTGTTTTCTCTATTGTCTCTTCAATTTGTTGAACTCTTCATTACTGCTACTGTTTCTATTTATTTTGTTCCATATTCCCTCATAACAAAAAATCTAGTTTTCAAACTCTGCGTCCTAATTTTTACGTTTCTGCAAGCCGTCATATGCTATGTATATCTTTACAAAAATGGTTGCGGTACACTTACTCAAAATTTCTTATAGTAAATTCATTTTAATTTTTAAAAATGTAAAAAAATTAAATATTTTCAAAAATAATTTATTTCTTTCGTGGTTAATAATACGTTCTATTACATTTACTGTAAAATTAATTTTCAAACCACATCATCAGAAAAGTAAGATTAAAGAGTCGTTCCATATGAAATCAAGCAAGAATTTGTATCGATCTCTTCGATTTTGCTCAAACTTGATATAATTTATTGTAAGTTATATCAAATAAGCATACCCATATTTTTTTGTTTGCTCGTAAAGTGACCCCGTTCACATTGTATGGCCTTCTAAAGAACACAGAATTTTGCTTGTAGAACTGTGATAAAATATTTCTACTAGCTGAGCCATAGCAGAGACACATATTTTTCGGTGAATTATTTCGGTGAGTCTAGCTGGGTAAATAATTGAAGTCAAAATTCAGGGTGGGGATGTTTTTTTATAGTTATAAATTTAAAAAAATGACTTTGATTATGTATTAATTTACTGTTGTCACGATATTTACTATTTATTAGCCTATAACGTATATATTATATTATAGATAGTTTTTAAAATGTAAAATTATGCAAATCATCATAATACATGTCCTAAAAATTAGCTCACATTGAAAATCATACCACAAATGCCCATGTAAAAAACTTAAACTCTTTCTAATATTTTTTCATAAAACGGTAATGTGAAGTTGTTTGAATGGAAAAATTTTTTTACAGCATATGCGTTGTAGTACTTGAACAAACGATTAGGCAATTTCTCGATTATTTGCTTAAACGTCTTTAAATTATTTTTGTTAAATTTATACATATATTATATTATGATTTGCTGAAATCCACTTCTGTTGAAATTTTCAAATAAATCCTTTTTTATTTTCCTTCGTCATATCTATCGTTTTCTTATGTCATGTGTCCTTATGAGTTAGGCAAGGGGATGGACAAGAGCTTAAGGTATGCGTAATACAAAATCACAAGATATGCTGATCGCAGTATGAATATTTTTACGTTACTCCGATCGCTATAAATGTGTATTAAAATTTATTCAAATGCCGCTCGGGATTTGATTAATATTTTGTGCTGAGTTTATTCTAAAAATACTAATTTCTTTCGGCGATTTTAAATATTAAATACTAAATTACTGGATTCTAGGATTTAGTAAAGTATTGGCAATTAGGAAAATTTGGTCATTTATATCGACATGATATATTGATGAATTAGTACTTATAGGTAAGTAGTTTCAGAATCGCCCAAAAAAGTTAGTACTTTACGTTGAGATTAAGAGCTGATTTGATTTTAATATTTTCAAGTCATGTGAATCTCACATGTTTAATATACGATAACATTTTTATCTTTAAATTTTATTTTCCAGCTTTTATAAATTTTATAATTGACCAAGAATTTTTAAGTTTTGACCGAGAAAAAAATTGTAATCTAAAAATTAGCTTATTACCCCTAAGACATTTTTAAATAGAAATTCATAATTATTTTTTAAAAAGACAACTTTTCAAATGTCGAAGAGCAAATAGTCGACTACTAAATAAGATTGTTTGAATTTAACATTTAAAAATGTAATATTTGCCAGGAATTTGCTGAATTTAATTGCGTTAAATTAATTGCATTCATTATTGCTATACTAAAATCACGATTTGTTATTTTAGTAAAATGATAATTTCTGGCTATTTCATCTTTATATAATCTCCTTTTCAAGTTTTTTTTTTTGAGTGCTTAAAGTTTGAGTTTTTATCGAGCCCGTCAATCAAAGCAGTCAGGCAAAATGTAGCCCCACGTATAAAGTATTTTTGATCTAAGTCCTTAAAACCTAGTTTTTGTTAGTATAACATAATATAAATCTGAAGTTATATTTCCATAAGATATTAAATCTCGACACTGTGCTTCGTAATTTTAAAGTAAATTTGTATGACCAGATATCTATGTAATTTTGCAATTATAGTCGAGTGTTAGTTAATTTACATAAACTTATGAATGTATTACAGGTATTTCATTTGATTGCTATTAATTGCATTATAGACCCCAAGCAATTAGGAAGTCGCATAGGTCACATTAATATTTTTTAAAATATTTATGAAATGCTCAATTATCAAAAAAATACAGTGTTGTGCCTGGTAAATAAATTTTATATTTGCTCACGATTCTCACAAGAATGCTTGACGATAAGAAATAAACTAAATAGTATACCGTTTCCTTTTTCCCCAAGGATGTTCGATTTAACAATAAGTAACTTAGTGCGATTCAATATGTCAGGTTTAATAAAATTCTACTTTCCTAACGAACAACTAGGGCGAATTCAGAATAATTAAACCATAATATACAATCATTTAAAATTTAAACATATTATGTTTTGCAATTAATCGCTAAGTTGCTTTTGAAATAATATCCAATTAATTAAAAGTTGTTATAGTTAAATTTTACGAAAAAATAAAGTAAAAATGAAGGAATGCTTGAAACAAGGTTTTCTAAACGCCATTATAAGCTAAGTTGAAAATTTAATACATCAATTTAAATTTAAGAAACTACTTAAAAGAACACAGAAGTACTAAATTAGCTCTTGAAAGATCAATTAAGGTTGGTAATTCAAATCACGAAGGTATTTTAAAATCAAATATTTAATTTACGTAATGTAGGTAATAGTTTTGTCTATATAGCTAAATTAGGTACCTTACTTAATTAAATTGTGTTAAAGTTTCTAGATAAGTTATAATACATTATACTAAATTTTACAACAAATTATTAACGAAGTCTAAAAATGTCATAAAAATTCACAATATATTTAATTGGAATTCAAGATTCTTGTTATTGAAAAATTCTCCGATAGGAGATGACGTTGGCTGCAATTGATTATGTGCAGTGGTTCTTAACATTTTTACGATTTTGCACAACTATATCTATTACATATAACGGAATTATACGCGGAAAGATAGTAGTATCTGATGTTTCAGTAAAAAAGTTTATCATTCCTCACTTCGATTCACAATCTATCTCGAAAAGCTCTTGGCTTATCTTTCTATTCCACTTTAAGCATACTGTTTCAATGTCACTTGATAATCGCAAAGCGTCAGTCAATGTCTTCTTCAATTTTATGGTATATGATTGCATAAATTGAACGCGTCAAGTTTTTTAAAATTTTTATTACGCATTATAATAACATTAATTTTAATTGCCTATAAAATGTAGGTAGGTATACCTAGGTGTATTTAACAGGTTAACAGCATATCGCTTTCCTATTTAAATATTTAGTTACCGAAGCATAATCACAATATTATAAATATTAATTTTAATTAATAACATTTCATGCAAATATCTACTGATAATAATATATAATAATGTGAAGGAAATAAGCTAATATTTTAATTCCTTTTAATAATTATCTGTTTTAGACATGCAACTTTTGCTGTTCTAGGTACTCAATTGACAAAGCCGGCCAATGACCGAAGTTTATACTCACAGCGCATTGTGGATTTTGTAATAATAATAATAGCTTAGGTCACGTTGTGGGTATAAGTATAGTTCGCTTCTATGATTCCTGTTTAAAGTGTTAGAATGTTGTCAAAACGTGATAAGGATAACATTTTAGGTTATGTTTACACAATAAGTTGAACTTGAATTTTTTATTTTAAAAATTATGAGCTTAGATTTTAATAAAAAACATGTTATACTAGTAAGTGTATGTAAATGCCAAATGCTGTAACAAAAAACTTTGTCAATAGCAATAGTCATGACTTTCAAATATTTTTGTATTAAAAGAGGTAGTGCTCCAAAAAGTGGAAAAAAAATAGTAAGTTCAAAGTATTTTTCTCAGGTGTTTTTTTTTTACTTTGATCTCAATAAGCTAACTTTTATCGTAATATTCTCATGTAACAGAGTTTGTTTTTCTAAAAGTGTACTTATTTATGTACTTTTCTGTACTTTACACAATAGATTCCATAGCCACTTTTTAAAAACCAGAATTTTAAAATGTGTACTTCTGCTACTGACTTTGAAGCCTAATCAGGTTAAAAGCTTATTTTATAGTGTATTATAGTCAAACATATGAAATTAAAAATTTCAATGGACTACACATGGATTGCCAATACTTGCCTCGTTTTGTTTATTAAAGAAATAAAACTCGCCTCATCGCTGTAAAACTTTGTAAAATAAATATAAGTACATTAAAATTTATCCAATTTGACTACTGCAGAACCAAAAAAATTAGTAATTTGCGGTTGGTTGACCTATTTTTGATGATTTTTAAAGTGGTCAACTTTGGTAGGTTTTATGGTCGATTTATACAAAACATTTAATATAAGCATAATTTATAATATTTAACATAAAATTTAAAATTTATCTAGTAAAAGGATTAATAATAAGAATTAAGTAAAAGTACTTAAATCAGGCTTTTCTAAAATTTAGATATTGTCATATAAAGAAAAATCTGGTTCTAATGTAAGTAAAACCGCCTAGATCAATTTGAGCTTTAAAATTCAACGGACCATAATAGCGCTTATGTCTACGTATTTAAAAAAAATTCTGGGTAAAAGATTTTAACGGTGTACGAGTTAACTTAACTTAACTGTTAACTCGCATATTAGATGCCTTAATTACAGGACAATAATATAACATATTTTAAGTAAATATTATGCAAAATAGTAAAGTTAGTAACGACTGCACAGTGAATGTACATCATTAAAAACTTACACACGTAATAAGTTAAATAGTTATTTTGTTTTAAGAAATTTAAATGTTAATAAAATTTATCTAACTTTACAAAAGCTATCAGTAACTACATAATATGTAAGTGTTCGTTATTGAATTTAGTCTGCCAATAATGGTTAGGTAACCAGGGCGTTTGTTTTTGAAAAATAAATTTAATGAACAAATCTTTCTTCCAATTAAAACGTTGATCAATTTATGTAAACCCTAATAACTTCTCTAACAAGTAAAGTATACCTTTAAAGTAAGTACATACTATATTAGTAGATATAACTTTTTAATTGGGACTTAGGACTAATGGTGTTGAAAACTGGGCGATTTACTTTATGGATTTTAAACGTATGTACATAATAATGTAAGTATCATAATAACGGCACATTTTGTTGTCTACAAGTACTTTTTATTATGCATTTTAGTAATGACATACTATATTATGTATTATACATTAATATGTAATTTAATTTACGGTTACATACCATTATCTATAATGCCATTGTCAATAATAGTCCAATAAATAATATCAATTCAGCTAAATGAATGTATAGCATTAAGTCCTTCTTGAAAATAGCAGCACTTCCTTTAAAAAATAATAATTTCTGTTGCCCCCGTTAATTATGTTTGCGAGACGACAAAATCATCATCGTTGAATGCTGACCAAACGTCAACCTGTAAAAGTCATCAGGAAAAATTATATTCTCCCACAAGAGTCTCGCAAAGACACGAAATGAAAACACCCGCCACAAATCCAGACTTTTCATTAGGTTGTTCAGTATTCTAAATCCAAACATTAAATCAGCAGATACTGCATAAACTCGAAACACTCCAAGAGTATCCTATATGCATCAGAAGAGTGCGACACCTAAAACACAAAGTTCTTACAAATTTCGGCTAAGATCCATGGACATCAGATCACTGAGCAGTAATCAAGAATTGATCTCACAAATGACTAATATAAAGCTTTCAGCATCCTATTAGCTCTTGGTATGATTGAGTCTGAATGGTGATCGTACGACAAACCAATGTTGAGAATTATAACCAAGGTCCTTTGACATTATCAAGAATTACATTATTAATTTAGTAGAAGTATGTTTTATAGCTTTTACGAGTAAATTTCATTGACTTGTATTTCTTGACGGTCATTAAAAGACCATTAAGCGTACACGAATTCTGCAGCCTTGCAATCTGATCAGATGCAATTCTGTATCAAGGTCATTCTGAAAGAGTACATAATCATTATTAGAAGAAATTAAACGAAAGAACGTTAAACATCAGAAGCAAAAATAAAAAAATCTCTAAAAATCTTATAACCGATCCCGCGTCAATAATGTACAACAAGAAAACAATTAAGTCGGGATTCATTTTCCGTCAGTTCTAACCTTACTTTCGTGTGACCTTGTCTAGATAACATTGTATTCGACTAATATTCTTACCGCAAGTAACATGAAAAATGAAAATCAGACAACAGTTGACAAAAATTACGTAAATAAAAATAATTATTACAAGGGAAACAATCAAAGGATCGACTCACCGTTTGGAAGTTTAAATCGCGTGATTGTTGCACTGTTGGTGTACTACGATGTTGTCTACTTCGTTGAAATTGCGGAGATATTGAAGCAGGAACTTCATTAGTCCACGACGGACAATTGGAGAATTTTTTACGTTTAACGTTCTTCGTTTTCCGTATTGATTTATTGCTACAGTGCCGATTTCTGGGTGTAGACATTTTTCTATCAATACTTTTCTTCTTTGGAGCAATTATTTTGTATCTCTTCCAAGGAACTAAAGTTTGTCGAAAGTGTCCAAGTTTGAATTTCGTGAAGAAATCCTACCGACTACGCCATTAATGTAAATTCGGATGTTGGTATTTCAAAAACTTATAGAGTGAGTTGTTGATGAAATATTAATTCAATTTTCCAAAAAACGAGAAGTTGTGGTTATTAAAATAATGGTTGTTTAACATTTTCTTGTCGACACTCAGGGACTTCTTATTATTTTGATTACAAAAGTTGGCAGTTTGCTTTACGTTGAACACCATATCAGTTCATTCACTTAGATCATAAGATGATCAACGATTACAAAGGAAATTATAATTAATTATAATATATCAGTGCAAATTTATACGACAATAGCTCAATATTATGTATAAGTTAATGAAGTTTTATTGCAAAATTTTGGTGTGTAGTATTGAAATACTAAAATAATAATACTATCGTACAACTATAATATTCAGCTTATTTTTGTGTAAAAAATTGCATTGCATAAGCTAAATTAACGATTACAGAAATTTTTGTTTAGCGTGCAAAAGTCTATCACTTTAATACTTATCTCGATCATTATGCCTTTCGTAACACGATAAAGGTGTTTTAATTATATAGAAACACTTCATTAGCTGTTAATAAGAATGATTTAATTTCGATTAAAAGTCAAGAATTAATTTATTTGATCCTATTAAATCTAAAAACATTTCTTCATAAAAGCGGTTTAATTTCTTAAGCAACAATGGCATTACATTGCTGGTGGATTAAATCGAATCTATGGCAACTGGCGGGTAAATTTATTGAGTGCTAAGACGTAAAATAAGGTTAATGCCAGTGTCGGCAACGAAGATTTAACTCTATGCGATTTTGGAAGCTCGAAACACGATAAAGTCGAGTTGAATTTCATGCTTACGCTTTAAAGAAGACAAAATAAACATCTATTTAACATCAAATAAAATCATTCTATCAGCTAGTATTTACTATCGGTTAGAAAAACCTTATTTATAACATTAAAGTTAACAGTAATCTATAACCTGCGTTGTCGCTTACCAGTCAATACTATAATGTAATGCATTGCATCGTTTTTCTAGGCTGAATTTTGCATTGAAAAGACATTTGCCAATTTCAAGAAACTGTTTTTCCATTTATATTTTCTGAAATTTTAAGTCGTTTCTAAGAATTGGTGAGTGACTAAAATTGTATCAGAGAACTCCGAAATTATCCAATAGATTAAAACCGACAGTGCTTTTATTACGTTAGTATCTCTACATTATTTAGTTATAATATAAAAATCCATTATAAGGTAGCTTTCTCGTATTTTGGAGATTTTCGTATTACTTTTTGACAATTGGTCTGTAAAAATTAATTATTAATAACATTAGAACGGCATGCGAAAAAGGTTCTCAGCTCATAAATGTGACAAAATAATTGTTACGAATTTCTTCATTCGTGAGAATATGAACTTGACAAACTGAGAATAACAAATTGAACTGAGTTTTTGGAGTCGTTTTCTTAGTATAAACTTCACATTATCATGATCTTCCAGTATCTACTTATGTTGTATTTTAAGTTTTAGAGACTTTACTTTCTAAGGGATTATACAAAGTAAAAAATTTGTTATCAATTTTTCAACAGTAGTTGCCGTGTTATAGGAACTACTGCACATAGCACTTGATTATACTATATTTTAGTAATGAAATAATTAAATTCAATAATTATTATAAACAAAATCATATGGTTATATTGACTAATTAATTTTTGGGAATCAACCTAAAATACTTTCAATATAAGATATTATAGTAATTTTGAGTACGAGATGCAGTCATCCTATAACGTGGTAATTGTTGAAAAATTGAGAACAATTTTTACGGTTTAGATTAATGTGCAATAAAATTTTTTTTTCTAATGTTGTCATTATCAGAAAATTACGAGGTATGAAAAGAAAATTATAAAGCACGAATTATGTTGAGGTCAATCCTTACAGGCAAAATATCAAAAGTTTGAACTAAACTTGGGTTAAACGTCGTGGCAACAGATACTAAATTAACCCCATTAGTATACTTATAAGATTTGTGAACAGATAAATCTGTATTGAAGAATACAAGAAAACAAATAAATCAAGTCAATCTCACAAAAATCGGTACGCAATAAAATTGTGGATGTAATTATTCAAACGAAGAGATCTGAAGTAAAGATCCTAATATTACATCACTGAATTAATAATGAGTTAATGAATGAATAAATAAATTTGTTCAAATAACTGTACAACCAATAGAGGTCTTTTCTGTTCTTTGTATTTCTTAATGCAGTTTCCAATACAAAATAAATTGATGATTATTTGCACATCAACCAAAGATAAATTAATTGTAATCCCCAAAATTAAAAATAAGGGAAGATAGCACCAAGGTTATTTAAATGCATGATAACATAGTCTTGTTCTGAATCAGGCGTGTGGTTCAAACACAGTAACAATACATAGACTGACTGGACACAAACAAATTTTGTTGATTTTAAATTTCAAAACTATACATCTATAAATACTGTTATGATTTGAACCAGCTACTTTTAAAATTTTAATTTAATATAAAATAATATTTCAGGGTCGGAATTTTGTGAGAATTTAAAAACATTCTCAAATGAACTGCCAATAAACACCTTTACAAAATTAGTATAGGTACATCAACATATTCAACATTATATCTGAAAGTTTTTAAAACAGCTGAAAATTCTACAAAATCATAGGGATTTAAATGACAACAATTTGGCAAAAAGTGGCACTAAAACTACTGCTTTTCTGCAAAGTTAAGCAAACAACTACTCAGTTTCTTACATTATTTTACAAGAAAGTAAAAGATAATCATGGAAAACTTTCCAAGCTTTAATAATTTGTTCTGTAAGTCTTTTAGAACAAGGTATAATAAAATAACGAGCTGTAATATAATAGACACAAATAGTAAATATTTTCGAAAATTTGTTAGAAAATAGTATAAAATTTTTTCCGTCAAAAAGTCCTCCCCACGGACGTAGACGACTATTTTTCATATGCATGTTGTATGCGTGCGAATTGTTACAACAAACATAAAATTTTTAGAAAAAGTCAAATTGACATTTCCGAAAGGCTACAGCAGGAAACCGGAAAAAGAAGCAAATAATGGAATATTTACTATAAGCAAACACCTGAATCATTGATTGTATTTTCCTGAAATTTTAAGAATTGGAAATGGAAAATTTTTAATTATTGACGAAACTCCTTACGAAGCAGATTTCGCATTTTATTTTCTGATTTGATTTAGTTAAAACACGAATTTCCATTGTGATAAAAATTTTCTATTTAAGGCGCACGTTTGTCGGAAATTTGAAAGTGATCAGATTAGCTTCCGGAGTGCACAACAATTATTGTGTTGTAAAATATAGTGCTAATAAAATTTTTATAATCATAAACATTTATAGTTTCTTTTTAAATAATACAAAATTAGTTCACAGTAATTACTCGACAACTAATATGATACAAATATATGAAATTTTGCAAAATGTAAGCGATGATATACTACTAGTAAAGGGAAACTAATTGGGAAATTATAAAGTTAAATAGCAATTTTCCTTTGCATGTGCATAATATTAACAAATTCTACTTATAGCAACAATTTTATAATAATGTCATTTCGTTTAAATCTCTAACTGTTGATATTAAACGCTGACGAGTTTGCAAATAAATTAGTTACGATTTTTTATTCAAATTAACTCATCCTGGTTCTGTGTTATCTATGACAATTTTAAGGTAAATTTTATCAGACTCGATTCGTTGGTTTCAAGCTGTTTTTATATTATGTAGGAAGTAATTTTTGTTAAATAATAATCTAAAAATAATAATATATTGATTTTCAAATCAGTTCTGGTTTTAGCGACTGGTTTTTTATTTAGCCAGTGATGCATTAACAAAAATCGAAAGCAGATATGCGATTTTTCAAAAGTTTTGTAGGTATGTTTTTTATTGGTTCAAAATACTTTAAATTCAGTATTGTGTTGATACCTGAAGCTTAGTAAGTTTCTGGTTGCTTTTCAAGAGTGCTTCTTCTTCATAATTCAGATTCCACTTTAAACTGTAAGTTTTAAAAATTTACATAAAAGTTTATCTTCATCTGTAGTTTATTCAGAAATATGAAGTACTGGTAACCAGGATGAGAAATTGGCACATAATCAGAGAGTTCTGGATGTATAATTGAATAATTATTATTATTATGATTATTATAATGTTGTGGAAAATTGATAGACTTAAACTAGTTAAAAAAAACCAGTTCAAAATGGACAGAGTAGCTTTCACGCAGTCGAAAATCGGCTATCCGGCTTTAAATTCCGTATTTTTGGAAAATATTATAATACAATGCGCAAAAACGCGTGAGTACACATTTGGTTATTATTACGTACTCCGTTGTTGATTTTAAATAGTTTACTTTATTACCCTAACTTTTAACTGACTTCCGAAAATATAATTATGTAGGAGTACATTATATCCGCTGTTATAACAAATTTCAATTTGCAAATTCTTAAAATACTATTTCGCATTTCAAAACTTTTGGTATAGTTTGTAAGATAAAACAAATATTGTAACTAAGTTAGATAATTATAATTTGTACATAAAGTGAAGTGCTACACAGTTAATGTATACGTAGAATACATACTATAATAAAACCATAAAATCAAAACCCATTATTAAAGTTGTTTTAAAGTTACACTTGGCTTTAGTAATACGAACCATTTATATTATGTATCAAACTTATTGTGAGATAATACAAAACAAGTGAATTAAATTTCTTATGTTAACATTTAATATCCAGGAATTAATATAAATGACAACAACTGCCTACATAGTATAAATAATTAAATATAATTTTATTATAAATGGTTTAAGAAGTAATAATGCGGACTTTATCTAAAGATGTCAAATGAATTTAACATTAAATTTTTTTATAGTTTTCCCAATATATTGCTTCCTTCAGCAAATTTTGGGTTAAAACAATTTAACCATTATTTCGCATAAGAGTTTCCTACATTTTTAATAAAACTGTCCCAATAAAAATAAAACTAGTATTTGCGAGTGAGCGCAGACAAAACAATAAATTTGGTGATATCGGATCTATTTAAATTTGGTTATCTAGATTTTTAGGTGTCTGTGTTATTAACTTACTACAAAGACATCAAATAGTTTAAACTTATCTACTTCTTCTTTGTATTTAAAACTGCGATTATCACTCCTTCCTCTTTTAGAGTTTAAGCTAAGCTAAAGTTTAAAATAACATCGCAATAACAAGAAACATCCCACCATGCCAATTACAAGATATTAACTAGAAACACTAGCATGGTGAAAAAATCGAATTTTTGTTTTTACATTTTCTTGAAGCTTGAGGTCTCAAGAATATCTGGTAAAACGCCAAGTCAAATTCGATAAATAAGCCTGGAATCGGCGGCAAAACAAACTGACGGCAAAGTTTATAGATAAACTGAGCGTTTACTATGCTACTATTCGCAGAAACTGTAATTCCAAGGATGACATGAAAACTATATGGGAACATTCTACCATTACGGCTCAACAGACAGCAACTCTTAAAATCATTTCTGTCTCGAAGACCAACTTATTTGGAAGATAGCTCCAAAACGATGAACAAGGGCGAAATTTTAACATTGCAGTATTTCTTGCAACATGCACATTCATCAATGGTGTCACCTCATTGTTGGAAGTCATAAACGTGTTAGGAATATCGGTCGGATCGGGAGCGCATTTGTACGCTGCCCAAGAAGACGAAACTCGCTTAGCAAAAGCCAAGCTGCAAGCGCAAGAACAGACGAAAGAAGGTCGAATAGGTCATCGACAACAAAATTTAGAAGTTATGAACATTCCGTCGACCGTAGAAGATTTACACTATGGGCCTGGTATCAATGATTCCATGTAAATTAACAAATTTCATGATTTATTCATTCTCAAATTTTCAAACGCGTTTTACTCAAAACTACGTTTTCAAATCGGTACCCAAAATTGCAAGAAAACCAATGAACCGATTGCATTGAATTTTTGTGGTTATTCTACACACCATTATCTAGTACTTGTCATAGGATTTTTCTTTTCGTTACTTAGTTTTTGCTTTATAGGCAAAATAATTACTAATTCTTGGTCTAAAATACTTTTATGTTCAAACGTCTCCTATTTTGTCATAAATCAATATTTTCAAAATCGGCTATGACAAGTACTAGATTATAGTATCTAATTTAATAATTTTTTGTTTTGTTTTCTCAGATGATTTTTGAAGAAACGCCAGTGGTTACCGTTAACGCAAATTTTTTACGATGCTCCAAGGATCGTACAATATCCTTGTTTATTTTTGATATTTTAAATAAAAAATTATAAATATTCCTGAATGTGTATACTTATAGATAGTTAAACTCACAATCCAAAATTTCAAATAGTTTTCCTAGAAAAATTCACAAAATGACCTTTTTTCCGGCTCCTAGGTGTATATCTCCCTTAACTAAAAACTAAATGAAAGAATTAGAATTAAAACTTATAAGGGCTTTGATATGAATAAAAAATTAAATGTGGAATTTGTTCATCCAACAAATAGATTTGTTTTAAATTTTTATAATATTTTGCCCACTTTGTTTACTTCTTCCACAACAATTTCTTAGAAAAAGTTGATTATAAATTTGGAGACAATACGTAAGTAGATAGATAAAACCCAGCAAAAACTTGATTGTTTTGTACCTAATTGTTATAACAGGCGTTACAAAAGCATCAAAGGGTTTGAACTGGCGTCAAATGATTAAAATTATTAATATTGAATTAATAAAATATAAATTACTTACATATGATACATAATCAATGATTTCTTATTTTCTTTTAAAAATGTCTTGATATTGTTACGGTTTATTATAGATTCTTTTCGTGAGGCATGCTATGTAAAAATATATTAAAAATCTATATGTCGACTTCGTAAATCACAATGATCTATACCTCAACAATAATTTTTGAATTTCTGTGAATTTAAGATTCTAACATTTTTTTTTTATAATTTAGATTATATTGTTAACGTTTTAATCGTTTAATTCATTATTAGATACAAGTAGGGGTGGATAAATATTTATGGGCGATAGTGTAAATAATTAGGTTAGTTAACTTTTATTTAAATTGCCTATTTCAAATTGCTTACCATGTATAAATTACAGTAACCGTTTCAATTATTTAATTTAGTTTTAAACAATGGGACATTCATTAATTTAGTGGTGCAGTATATTTTAAGCTAATACATTGAGCACCTACGGTTCCGATAATTACAGTAATGAACAGTAATAGTCTATGTAATACTTTGAGCATTCAAGAAGTACATCACTTAAAGATAATGGAATACATATTCATAAGTTAAGTAATGAATATTCATTTAATTCATATTTGATGCTTTCCTAAGTAACAAATGAAAATTGTCATTTACGACGGCAAAGGAACACCAAAACTATTGAATATCAGATACAAACTAATCGATATTGTGCAGCATACTCGGCTTTGTTAATACTTAACGTTAACTTAAATTTATTTCAGTTCGATTTAAACATTTACAGAATACCGAATACATTCAAATAAAAGAAATAGACTAAAAATATTTATAGTAGAGTAATTTGAAATTAATTATTTACTACTACAAGAAAGAACCCGAAATAAGCAAAGATTATGTTTAATAACAGCCCAGGTATGTAAATTTAAAATATTTAAGAAAATGCAGATAAATATAGATATACTTTTTAAAAGTCCTACTAATAGTCCTAGTCCTAGAAAATACCTATTAATAGTTTTAGAAAATACCTACTGATACACAATCAAAGGTTGATATTAAATTTTATTCGCGAGTAAAGTCAAATTTTAATTCAAAAATTTCTTGGGAAACCTTAGCTGAAAAAAAGCTAGAAAATATTTACAGCGATTAAGTTAATGTTTTAGTTTCACCAGGCTGAAAAAAACTTATTCAAAATAACCTAATAAAATAAAAAAACTTTGCGATGGTTGCGCATAATATAACACCTTGGATCTAGATATACGGATTCGCTTCTAGTTTGATTCGTGTAAAAAATAGGTACACGGCGTAAGAGAAAGCCATTATTTCCTCGATCTTCTACTTACAATAGTCTAACTGAGGCCGCCTGACTTCAAAACTGCATTTCAGAAATAATGCTGCTTTTCTACCCCTAATGTGTGATATACTATTGAATATAACTAATGAACTATTATAAAAATTTATTCAAGTTTAAAAAAAAGTAAACATTTAGGTAGGTACTCATAATATTGTTCGTTTCTGTTTTTTTGTTTTAACAAAATTTATAATAATTATAATGAAAGCTGTATAATGCTCTTGCTGTTTGACGATTAAAAAAGCAATTTAAGTGTAATATCGAAGCTCACAAAGGAAGGGAATTTAATACCTACGAATATTTTTTGCTTTAATCAACCGTAGTAAGATTTTAATACGTAAAATCACTATGACAGTAAATTCTCTCGTCATATTTTAATGCATATTAAAAACCATTGAAAAAGATATTGATTACTATTTTCCAATGATGGGACAATAAGTCAAGCTTAAGCTTCTGGTGTTAGATGAAATACATCAATTACTGAATGAAAATTGCACTTGAGTGGATTTATAATGATTAATGTAGTAATCAAACCGACATTTACTTAGTGAAATTGAAATCTTTCATTAGAAACAAAAACGAGCAGGATGCACATTGAGTAGAGGCAAATATTGATGTGAAGTGTGAATATTAAACTTGGTACGATAATCTCCCTGAAATTATGAGTATTATAAGCTTTTCACATTTTTCCAAACAAATAATAATTATGACTACATTTTCAAGTTGTATTTTAATTTGACGTTCTGCTTTTTGAATGCACGTAGGTTATAAACAGAGCACAGAATTATAGTAACATTAAATTAATAATGCAGGCACAATGTTTAAATTTTGTATTCATGTAATGGGTTATATTAAATTTTGAAAATACATTCCTATACATTGTTTTATAACTGTATTTTTTGCAATATTTGTTTATACATGAGAATTCAAATTTTTATTAAATCAAATAAATTGTATGACTTGAGAGAACTCATTTCATTTACATATCTTTTGAAGTAGTACGTATGAACGTAAGTCTACATCACATAGTTAATAGTGAATTTCATATGATATGCAAACTAATTCACTAATTTGGGTGTTTATACTTAGTATGGATATATTGGGCAGGGCTATTAGAGCTCTGGTCAAGCACACCACAACTTGTCCATTAAATGTAAAGTTGAGTACCCATCCCTAAAGGATTATACCAAATGGATTTTAGTTATACTTACTAAAGAGCTCTGCATATTCAATAGCTAGCTCTTTCTTTTAACAACTTCACAAAATTTATATAAATTCTTAAACCTTCAAGTTGAACAAACTTTAGTTTTTATAATTTTGGCGGAATACAATTATTAAATATTTACATAAACATTTCTTATTTACTTCTAAAGTTTGTTATGCTACACCTGGAGAAAATCAATATAGTGCAACATTAAATATATATACATATGCACACGTAGTAAGTTTAACAGAGCATTCTTTAACGTATTATTATGCAGTTGTCTGCATTAATATTTCTGTGGTATTGTTGAAAATATTTAAACTAGACTAAAAATTCAATATTTAGTCCAAGGTAGATAAATAAAAATTTTTTTTTACTAAATTCGTTAAATTAATATTAATCTATTTTTCGTTTATAATAAATTTGGTTAAGGGTTAAAAAGTACATATAAATATATGATTACCCTCTTCTGACGTACAAAATATTAAACCTCGCTATGTTGTAAATCTTTAACAGCGTTTTTTTTTTAATTTAAATATACAGTAGCGGCAATCTAAAATGCCCGGTCGAAAAATTTTAAGTTATTCTTATTTTTTCTTACATGTTTCATTAACATAGAACTAATCCTTATGTTTTGTAATTGTTTAACTATAATACATTGAAAATTATTAAATTTAATGATATATTGTATAAATAACCAACAAAACACTTCTCTGGAAAATAAACCCCTATTTTCAGGTATATTTTTGCTCGAATATTACATAAATTATGTAGTAAAGTAATTATACAAAAGACAATTAATGTAGAAAATGTTTATTACTAATATATAGAATACATTTAGTATTTAGTAGAGCCTCCTTTGCTTTAAGAACATCCCTTAAACGGCATGGCATGGATCGTACTAACTGTTGCAGGTAGTCGGGGTTAAATTATTGTCCCAAACAAATTTAATCGCTTCTATTAGGTCAGGTAGACCTTTAGGACTTTTGTCCACCACATATTTTTCATAATGGCCCAAAGGTGTTGGATTGGGTTCAAATCGGCCAAATTTCCAGGCCACCCGATTACATTAATACCGTTATTAACGAAATAATTCGACACCTGTGCAAAATAAAAAGCTATTAATTTATAATTTTTTAATTATTTGTTAGTTAAATGTATTGCCATCATTACCTGATTAATACATTTTGAAAAAAAAAATTATCTACAAAACTATTACTTACCGTTTTTGCAGTATGGCACGGTGCATTATCTTGCTGAAAAAACCATTCTTCGTTTTCAGCAAATAAATTTGAAATCGATGGCTCCAAAGTGGTTTTTAAAATGTCTATGTATTTGGTAGCATTTACATGACCTTCAATGATATGTAAATTGCCTAATCCACGCTGGGAGAAGCAACCCCATATCATAATCCCTAGTCCCCATATCATAATCCGCGTATTGTTTTAACGGTACATTTGTCCGATAGTCGTTCGGTTTGAAATCGTCGCACGTATTTTTTTCCATCCGACCCACGGAGTAAAAACTTTGATTCATCTGAAAAGATGACTCTACTCCAATCATCGACTGACCAATTACGATATTTTTTGGCAAATTTTAGCCGTTTTTGTTTCATTTTTTTTATCAAAAGCGGTTTCTTGACAGCAGTGTATGCACGTAATCCGAATTCAGCCAAACGATTACCTACAGTTCTAACCCTAACATTCACACCAAGTTGATCACTTAGGTCTTTTCTCAATTGTCTTCGAGATTTGAAGCGATTTTGTAATGCCCATCTGCGTAGAACTCGATCTTGCGATTTTGTGGTTTTTCTTTTAGAATTCCCTCTGTCAAGTGGTTTTGTACTGCCACTAATAGCATATTTTTTTAAAAATCTACTTATAGTACGTCTATCATACCCAACTTTTTCACCAATATAAGTATAACTTTTATTTTCACCATGCAAAACTAAAATTTTCTACTTGTCACTTTCGCTTAAATTCTTTCTACCTGCCATTTCTTGTATATTTGAAGACTTGTTAAACTATAATGAATGAATTTTGTATACAAATGGTTAAGAAGGGTTGCCTTATAAAGTATGTTTTACAAAAAATTTACCAACTTGAAAATTAAGCCAATCGTTGCAGGTATATTGCAAATATTTTACACCGGGCATTTTAGGTTGCCGCTACTGTATATTACTTTTAAAAATTTTAAAAAAATTCAAGGTGTATTTCAAGGAATTTCGTAATCAAATTTGGGATTCCATATTTTTATATTGAAACTTAAAACTGATTCGATTTTGGTTAAAATAATTGGTTCACGGGAACAATCTGCTTTATTTTTAAATCTTTGTATTTAACATTAGTTTTTATTTAATGTTTAAAGAATTATTAAGTTTTTCAATACCAAATTTAAGATTTCGTATTACTGTATTGATACTTATAGAGAGATTAGATTTTGATTAACATTGGTTCATTGAAACAATTTTTTTTTAAATCTTATTATTTACTATTAGTTTTTATGTGTTATTTAAAAAACTAATAGGAACTTCAAAAAGAAATTAAAAATTTCGTATCTTTATAGTAAGGTTTAGGGTTGATATTAGATTTTGATTGAAATTGGTTTATGGAAACTTTTTTTTTAAACCTTCTTATTTATTATTTCACTTAATATTTTATAAAACTAATTTTAAAACCAAGTTTGATATTTTGTATCTTTATATTGAGGCTTAGTCCTTTTTATTATAAAAAATTATTTTTTTATTAATAAATAAAAAATAATATATTATTTAATAAAAGTAGGATCAAGTCATGGGCATGGTCATATCTTATTTTTAACATTTTGTATAGTTTTAAGATAAGAATTTGTACAGTGCAAATTTTAACCGAAAATTCCTACATTATAGTAGCTTTTAGCTCATTATTTTCTGAAATTGAAAAGCTAGCATTTTACGAAAGGTTAAATTTTTTATGGCATTTTCAATTTTTACATATTTATACAACCATTCAACATTCGTTAAATTTCATTAAAATATAACTCAAAATAATGTATTATATTTGTAAACAAAAAGTACCTATGCGGCTAATTTACTTCAAACTTCATTAAATTAATTTGCTAAATGTAAGCAAAAAATATAGGTATTTACTCTACTTACTATAAAACCTCATTTAAAATAATTATTACATGTAAGCAAATTGAAATTAGTAAGTGAAGTCGACGTATATTATAAAAAAAATAATTAATTCAACGTGCAGTAAATGTCCAACAAGATTTAAGGTACGATAAAAAATAATTGCTAAATTAACTTCTTAATATTTTTAAATTTACTAATAGTAAAATAAACACACTTCCGAATCTAGTCGAGTTGTGAGTTGTGACTTCAAAACTCAGATGTGCTATCTTGATGGTGATTCTCAATATTTGTAGGATATGTTCAAGTAAAAACGTATAGAGTATACATACTCTATGCAAAGCTTTCGTGCAATACACTTGCTTTCAGTTTATGAATCGATGTCAAATAACGGATACTGCATCAATTTCAAAAATTGGTGGCTTTTATTATGGGATTATTTAAAATCGCGAGCTTATGGATCTCTAAAATTGATATTCGAACAGTCACTTTTATACTTTTTAAGTCATAATATATATTATGTATATTATGTTTTTAATTCTTATTTCAACCAGCAGAGCGGCAAGTTGGAAGACTTAAATGACTACGAAAAAGTAATCGCAGGTTTGAATTCCATCTACGCCTGTTAGGTAGAGTAAAACAGAGGAATAATCCACTTTGTAAAACGGATTATGGGGACTTCCAGAATGGACGTGGTTATACATATTCCAATAGGAATGGAAAACCGTTGATATGATGTGAAATAAGAAATACCTGAAGCAATAAAATATATTATACGTCATTTATTTATTTACATAGCTATTGTTCATAGGGGTTAATAAAAGTTTCTCGCATTAAATATGTTTGTGTGCGTGCGCCTTTTTCTTTCGTGCACGATTTCGGATAAACGCAAGCACCGATTGACTTGAAATTTGGCGCATTAGTTAGAAGCATCATTCTGTCTAAAGAGCACTTTATATTTTTGTTGAAATGCTTTCATTTTAAAACTGGCATTAAACAAAAGCGATTTTATTTTCACGTGTAAAGACTTAAAATTTTCCTTTTTACTCGACTGCGCGACAGACATGCTTATGTTTTTCACTCGTATCTGGGTATGTATCTATAGGTTTGTTTGTTGGATGTGTGATGAACTGCTCTGAGCAATTTTTAATTACGTCACACTGACAGCTTTTCAGAACCAACATCCAACGAACGCTTTTGGAACAACTTATCGTTTATGAAAATAACCTAACCTCAAAATATTTTATAAATACGTTGTAATTGCATTTAAGTAGTAATACCTTATAACTTAAATTATTCATATTTGAGAATACAAAGACAGCTCTAAACAGCTGTCAGTCTGACGTAATCAGAAACTGTTCAGAACAGTTCAAAACACGTCCAACGAACAAACCTTATGTATGTATGTGAGATTCTTTATACCCTCGAAGTATCCCAACGGCTGGATGGATTTTAATCAATGAGGTGTTTATTGATTCGTCTAAACCGTGCGATGGTTATGGCCTAGGTTTTGTTTTGGGTTAAATTAGAATAAAAATAATTCAAATTCATAATAATTAGGTTAATTAAAAGATTGAAGGATATGTCGAAACAAATGTCAGATGTTATGAAACATTGAACATTGAAGTTATGTTGTAACTTTCGCGTTACAATACAAAGTGCAATCGCCAACGAAGCTTTCAATCAAAATAAATGTTTTATGATATTTGACATTTGTTTTCACACATCCTTCAATTTTTAAATTTACCTTATTATTACGAATTATAACTATTTTTATTTTAATACATTGATACATACATACATAGTTAATAGTGAATTTCATATGATATGCAAACTAATTCACTAATTTGGGTGTTTATACTTAGTATGGATATATTGGCGGCTATTAGATCTGGTCAAGACACACAACTTGTCCATTAAATGTAAAGTTGAGTACCCAATTTTCTTAACCAAGGGATGGTAATTCCAAAATTACTTGGCTTGTTTCCTTTTAGCCAGTGTGGTAACAATTGCTTATTAAAATCAAAAAATATTATTTTTATTTTTAATCTCTATTTAAATCCCTAAAGGATTATACCAAATGGATTTTAGTTATACTTACTAAAGAGCTCTGCATATTCAATAGCTAGCTCTTTCTTTTAACAACTTCACAAAATTTATATAAATTCTTAAACCTTCAAGTTGAACAAACTTTAGTTTTTATAATTTTGGCGGAATACAATTATTAAATATTTACATAAACATTTCTTATTTACTTCTAAAGTTTGTTATGCTACACCTGGAGAAAATCAATATAGTGCAACATTAAATATATATACATATGCACACGTAGTAAGTTTAACAGAGCATTCTTTAACGTATTATTATGCAGTTGTCTGCATTAATATTTCTGTGGTATTGTTGAAAATATTTAAACTAGACTAAAAATTCAATATTTAGTCCAAGGTAAAATTTTTTTTACTAAATTCGTTAAATTAATATTAATCTATTTTTCGTTTATAATAAATTTGGTTAGGGGTTAAAAACTACATATAAATCCCTCTTCTGACGTGCAAAATATTAAACCTCGCTATGTTGCAAATCTTTAACAGCGTTTTTTTTATCTTAAACACATATTACTTTTAAAAGTTTAAAAAAATTCAATGTTGGTGTATTTCAAGGAATATCATAATCAAATTTGGTATTCCATAGAATTATTAAGTATTTCAATTTAAGATTTTGTATTACTGTATTGATACTTATAGAGAGATTAGATTTTGGTTAACATTGGTTCATTGAAACAATTTTTTTTTAGATCTTATTATTTACTATTAGTTTTTATGTAATATTTAAAAAACTAATAGGAACTTCAAAAAGAAATTAAGAATTTCGTATCTTTATAGTAAGCTTTAGGGTTGATAATAGATTTTGGTTGAAATTGGTTTATGAAAACTTTTTTTTAAAACCTTTTTATTTATTATTTCACTTAATATTTTATAAAACTAATTTTAAAACCAAGTTTGATATTTTGTATCTTTATATTGCGGCTTAGTCTTTTTTATTATAAAAAATTATTTTTTTATTAATAAATAAAAAATAATATATTATTTAATAAAAGTAGGATCAAGTCATGGGCATGGTTATATCTTAGTTTTAACATTTTGTATATTTTTAAGATAACAATTTGTACAGTGCAAATTTTATTCGAAAGTTCCTACATTATAGTAGCTGATTTTTTTAGCTCATTATTTTCTGAAATTAAAAAGCTGGCTTTTTACGAAAAGCTAAATTTTTTATAACATTTTAAATTTTTACATATTTATACAACGCTTCAACATTCGTTTAATTTCATTAAAATATAACTCAAAATAATTTATAATATTTGTAAACAAAAAGTACCTACGCGGTTAATTTACTTCAAACTTCATTAAATTAATTTGCTAAATATAAGCAAAAAATATAGGTATTTACTGTACTCATTTAACCTCATTTAAAATAATTATTACATGTAAGCAAATTGAAATTAGTAAGTGAAGTCTACGTATATTATAAAAAAAAACAATTAATTCAACGTGCAGTAAATGTCCAACAAGATTTAAGGTACGATAATTGACATTATTAAATTTGCTAAATTAACTTTTTAATATTTTTAAATTTACTAATAGTAAAATAAACACACTTTTGAATCTAGTCGAGTTGTGACTTCAAAACTCAGATGTGCTATCTTGATGGTGATTCTCAATATTTGTAGGATGTGTTAAAGTAAGAAGGTTATGTACTCTATGCAAAGCTTTTGTACAATACATTTGCTTTCAGTTTATGAATCGATGTCAAATAACGGATACTGCATCAATTTCAAAAATTGGTGGCTTTTATTATGGGATTATTTAAAATTGTGAGCTTATGGATCTTTAAAATTGATATTCGAACAGTCAATTTTATACTTTTTAAGTCATAATATACTCATAGATAGAGTACACTTTTCTAAGACATATTTTTAAATAAAATTTTGTCCAAGTCCAAACCCTTGGGTACCTCACTTTAAAGCAATTTTTTCAATTTATGATTTCAAGCGGCCATTGCACCGATATTTTTGATTTTTTGGGTTTAATGAATTAAAGCTTTTCTATAGAGCATTTGAATATCTACAAATTATGTTATAACCCCTTATCGCCTAGAATCAACAGATTTTGAGTTATGAATTAAATTAAGGGAAAAAATGTCAAAAAATTCCGAGTTTTATTTTTTTTACTTTTCTTGCCAACCCCGTATCTTTTAAACGAAACGTCTTAGAAAAAAACTAATGGCCCAAACCGGATAGGAAATTTAACGGACTACAACGTTGGTCTAATAATTTTTTTTGGGAAACCAACCGTTTTCACATTACGAAATAATGAACAAAGTGTAGGTAAAAAAGACTAAATAAATTCACAAAATTCTAAAAATCTCAATTTGAACTTAATGAAAGAAGCTCCATTATAAATAATACCGTGCAACACATTTTGAAAAGAGCACGTATGTGTGCTGAAAATGAGGGAGGCCATTTTAAAATTTATTTAAATAAATTTGTGAATTTATTTAGTCTTTTTACCTACACTTTGTTCATTATTTTCGTAATTTATGTGAAAACGGTTGGTTTTCCAAAAAATTATTAGACCAACGTTGTAGCCCGTTAAATTTCCTATCCGGTTTGGGCCTTAGTTTAAAAGATACGGGTTGGCAAGAAAAGTAAAAATAAAACTCGGAATTTTTGACATTTTTCCTTAATTTAATTCATAACTCGAAATCTTTTGATTCTAGGCGATAAGGTTATAATATAATTTGTAGATATTTAAATGCTCTATAAAAAGCTCTAATCCATTAAACTCAAAAAATCAAAAATATCGTGCAATGGCGCTTGAAATCATAAATTGAAAAATTGCTTTAAAGTGAGGTACTCCCAAGGGTTTGGACTTGGACAAAATTTTATTTAAAATATGTCTTAAAAAGTGTCCTCTATCACCACCTGAGAGGTTCTCCACGGTCACGGGACACCCTGTATATGGGTATGCATACATAGTACATACAAACCCAGATACGCATGAAAAACATAACTGTTGCGCAGTCGGGTAAAAGAAGGCCAATCTGCGAAAAATCCTGGTAATTATATTTCTCATCAGGATTACTTTTTTTTGATAATAATTTTAAAAATATTTAAAATTTATCAATTTGAATAGAAGAAAACGACCGCACAAGTCGCAGTAACGTCATACGGCTTGTTTTGTGCAGTTTTGTGCTTGAAAGTTTAAGTTTGTTAGTGTTAAAAGCTGTTATTATTATAGGAACCAACAAGAAGACGATCTATAAGTATTGTATTGTTCCGAAATGTAAGAAACTGTTTTTAATGTGCCGCGAGAAGCTAAAGCAGGGCAGCAGTGGTGTAAAGTAATAAAACGGGAAAAATACAATTTTGAAAAATTAACTGTAAACTCACGAGTTTATTGCTGTGAGGATCATTTTAACGTAAGTACATAGTTACGGAAAAAATAAATTACAATTACCTTGTAGCTTTTACGTCTCTAATTTTGGCGCCAACGAAATCAGGAATGTTCACAAAAAAATTACATATTGTAAATGCGTCTATTTTGGGCAAATTAGTGGACTGGGTTTGCAGAAAACCACTTTCAGTCATGATCGATAAAACAATCAAAAATAATATTATTTAAAACGATCTCTTGCTTTAGCTTTCTTGCTCTTTCTTGCAGCACAAGATACGAGTAAACACAGCGCCGGCACATTATAAAACCATATGACGTCAAACCATTGGCGATGCGTTTATAGGCACATAATTTATTTTAAACTATCATTGAATTTTAAAATCAATTATTTATAATAAACTACAATAAATAGAAGTTATTTTTGCTGATTTGATATTTAATATATTGGATTAATCGGAAAATACTGTTTTAACTAAATTTTTTATTCATGCATGTTCCTTATTGTAATACAGTAGAACCCCGATTATCCGTGCGCGGATTATCCGTGAAGCAGTTTATCCGTGGGCCCAATATACATCGATTACCGTCAGATTATTATGCGTGCGGCAGCTTATCCGTGCGGCGCCAGCGGTTTATCCGTGGACATTCGCAACTTTAGTGAAATCAAATGTATAGAATTTATGCTTACTTCAGAGCTGCACTTGGATTATATACAAAGCTGTTTAGTGTATTTTTTTTGTAATAATTTAACAAAACACGTCAATTATTTTTATCCGTGCTTTTCAATTATCCGTGCGGAGCACGGTCCCGGCCGGCCCAAATAGTTGTTTTATTACTGTGTTCCATCAAAAATAACTCCGGATTTGGAAACCATACGACTTTCAAAACCGAATTGACATAAATCATACATACATAATATGCATACATACATACAAACCCAGATACGCGTGAAAAACATAACTCCAACTTTGCTGTCGCGCAGTCGGGTAAAAAGAAGGCCAATATGCGAAAAATCTTGGTAAAGATTTCTCATTAGGATTATCTTTATTTTGACATTAGAAATAGTATCTCAAAAGGCCATTGCAAAATCGTGTACCCTCAAAAAGTCGCGAAAATCAGTTCTTCACGAATACCTCATAAACTATTAGTTTTACCTCAATTACGTTAACATTGGTTCGACTGCTTGTGAATGAAATATTAGATGAAATACACTGCGGTTTATCCCATATCCTTGAGAGATAAACCCTTAAGATCTGCATCTTAACGTAAAATCTGAACCACGGCATAGATAATTCTCCAGAGAGACCGAGATGAGACCCCACATATAATAATATATGGGGGATACTTACTCCTATTGTATACTTTTCTTTATCTATCTATAGAAACTGTCTGAAACTACAATTTCACTTTTCTACAAATAAAAATGCTTTTCAAATAGAGTACTGACTAAAGTATTGTAGTATCTTATGTGTGAGAAGTTATCTCGAGTATCTCAAATATTCTTGAGTGTTCTCCAGTTTCTTAGTATTTCCGATATTTCTAAAACATTCCATAGTATTCTTACTATTTTGTACAGCTATTTTTAAAGTGGTTACCCCTTGTGATGTAGTACGCAATTGAAGCGTACGAAACCGATAGACAATAATTAAAATGATCCTGCAGAAGAGTGTCGTTTTTATTTGAATTTAATTATTTTATTGTAATTTACTAAATTTTCTCAAGGTAATAAATGTTAAGTTTAAAACTATTAAATATAAAATTTTATGATTCCTGAAGAATTATCTTAGATTACTTCAATATAGTTTTTGAAATTTAAATTGTTCTTATTTAACAAATGAAAATGAATTAGTCGTAAGCAATACAAAGTGATAAAGTACATTTATCACAACTGCTAGCTCTTTAGTAGTTTCAAGTCATATTATGTCCAAGTTAATTTGATTTCTTATCAGTTCTCAATTTATTTTTGTTCCAAGGGTAGGATTTTTCAATTAAAGTTAAGATTATAGAAAGATTTAGTTAAAATAAAATAGTTGTTAGCCTTACTAATTTTCTTTCATACAAAACAAACATGTCAAAGCACTTACCAACAATGCAATAATTATATTAATAGGAATGCACAGCTCAATTAATAAAAACACTGTACTTTCATAAGATAATTGAATATTGTTATGAACAAATGTATGAGTATTACAAAAAGTGAGAAATAATATTAACTTGGTTGATGAAATAAAAATCCACTAATCAAACATAAAATGTGACCCCTAAATTAATTTCCAAATGGCATGACGCCGGCCATAATTGACCAAATAAAATATGGCTACATAGGTGATTTGCACTTTAAGTAATTACGTCCCTTTATAATATGTTGATTAAAAATCAATAATTATTTAAACTTTACAAATATTAATCTAACCCTGAAAATGCAAACGAAATATTAATTTATGAATATAAGGTTATCAGTTATTAAAAAAAATTTCACCTTATTTAAAAACATATCTGCATGCAAATATCTAACAGTTATTAAAAAATAACCTTTCTAGTTGTAATTAAAATTGTATGAAAGTTCATTGTAACTAATTCGGTTTTTCAAACTGTACCGCGTACGTGAAAATTAATACTAAAAGTCAAATAAAACATACATATATATATGTCGTGTCAATAGTACATTACAGAAAATGAAGACGATGTTCGAAGAACTCGGAAAACCCTAAGAATATCGTGGCATTAAGTTTGCAGAAGTTATTACAAGCGTAAAAGTCCCCAAAAGTTTAATTAAATTACAATAAAGACAAACAAAATATTCGTGGATATTACTACTTATTTAAATTAACAATTTAATAAGAAAACATTGTGTGCCTAGATTTGGTTCAAGTAGTACATTTTGAATAAACTAAAAATTTAATTTTAAATTAAAATTTTTAAAATTAAAAGATTAAATAAACAATAAAACGAAATATTATTCGTAAGCTTTCAGCAGTTACTGCTGTCATCAGACGTTTAATAATTTAATAATATAATAATTAAAAATTTAATTCAAACTTCAAGATGCAATCAAAGTATTTACTCTTAACATAATGGAATTTCTTCCAAAACTACCAAAAATAAACCCATTGGAAAGGTGATAATATGCATATATTACATTTTATTAATACCATAATATATTATGAATTTCATATATTATGTATTTATTGATTGTAATATTATTTCCAAACGTTAATTATTATTGTGATCATTAAATTGTAACTTTTTTATTTTTCTTCACTTTTGAAATAAAATTTTCGATTTTTGTTCAGTGCTTTTAAATTTCAAGCACTTTTATAATAAATCGTTTTTACGTGACCAATTTTTAAAATTGCAATATAACCTACAAATAAAGCTAACATTATTAACTGGCAAAAATTCAGGCGAATTTGTATTACTTTAAATTGACGCTTTTCCAATAATACTACCTGCAACCTAAGAAAAACTTTCCTGAAAGTTTTAGTTTTTATAAAAATAAAAACTATAATAGTGGCACCCACTACTTGTGTTAATGGAAAAATTACATATAAAAATATTGAAAGGTCAATGTAATGAAAAATAAATTAATTTATTGTATTTAATATTTTACTAAATAATAATAATTTAAAAACCGGCATATAAAATGATTTTCAGCACAAGGTATAGAATGCACACAAAACATCATTAACAAAATTAAGTAGATTGTATATTAAACATTAAGAAGTTTCAGTATTTCCAATTTTTAAATGAAGTGTTGATACATCTAACACTTATATTCAAAAAATCAAATCAAAAGTTTTATCAATCTTTTCTAGGATTCCCAACTGGAGAGCGCAGACATTTATCTTTGTTGACATGAAAAGCAAAATCGTACTATGCAGAAATATAATAGTTAACGCAAGGCATTTCTTTCCAGACTTTAGGATGCTTCGGAAAAATGAAAAATAATTCTGCAGCAGTTGGGAACGCACACGTCACTGTTAGGAAAAGGATCTAAGTTGAAGGAAAACGTTCGAAAAAGCTTAATAAAAAGAAGTCAATTATTACGTTACATTTTTATAAGCGGTTCTCTGAAATGTTAAAACGATTACTGAACGATACATCTTATAATCGTCAATGGCATTATAAGTTCTAATATAGAAAGTGTAATGCTTAAATTGTAAATTTTACAACAGTAATT
The DNA here is from genome assembly GCA_036346125.1 of Lycocerus yunnanus. Lineage (NCBI taxonomy): Eukaryota > Metazoa > Arthropoda > Insecta > Coleoptera > Cantharidae > Lycocerus > Lycocerus yunnanus. The sequence continues at coordinate 5,887,857 of JARFIX010000008.1, forward strand.
TATAATTTAACTTGCTTTTAAAATAAGTAATAAATTATAGGTACAGCAGCAGCAATTAAAAAGCATTATTGTTATATTGTGTAATATATTTAATCGTAGATTGTATTTTAAATCGCTGGTGTGAAACCCATCACAAGTGTCCTATGAAAGGAAAAAAATTATAGCCCTATAAAAAATTGTGTTTCGGTATATAAAATTTAATGTTTGGCAAGATTTAGTTAAAAGCCTAAAGTAAATTTGGAGAAGATTTAAAATGTCATTGTACAAGATACACCTTCATAAATTGTTTGAGCTTTCTGTGGACTATTGTCGTGTCGTTGAAACTTTCTTTCTATTTTGATGTTATAACATTGAAAGCAAGTGTTTGTGTCAGCAGTTTCTAGATGTGTTGATTACTAAACGCACAGTGAGATAAGGCTTCAAAGTGTATAAGACTTTCAAATCACAGTCGAGAACTTCTTTCTATGAATTTAACAAAAGAATTTTAAAGTGTGATAAAAAGTACATTTAATTTAATTAAATCAACTTAAATGAAATCGTTCGTACCGTTCATTACACAGCCTTAATAATCGACTACAATAATGACATTCAATTTGAATAAAGCGCTTTAATTGCTAGCAACTTTAATTTGTAATTAGAACATAATTGCAGTAATTATTGCAAGAATCTCTCCAAATATATGTATCCATCGACTTGATAAGAAAAATTAATAAATTAAAAAACCAAATTATTAAAATTTTTGAAACTAATTTAAAAGCAATTTTGTTCTATAAATTCAATTATGCAAAGAAAATTAAATTTTTAACTGTAAAAAATTACGTTTTAATATCTATTTGAATATATTTAACCACTATTTGAATAAAAAAGTATTTTATATTATGCTCATGAAAATAAATAAAAGTGCAAAAAATGCTACGAGTTCACTGGCTAACGTAATTCTTGTCCTAGCGTCAATATGAAAGGCAAAAAGAAAATTGAAGTTTTGTGAGATTAACAAAAAATAGGTTTAGGCCTTGTTTATAGGGCAGGGATCTTTCCAGCAAGATTATTAATCATCTTGCAGAAACCACCACAGTATAAAGCGTTCTAAACGGAAAAGCACGCACGGTGCAACGAGGGAAATAAAAGCTGTTTATGTACGTACAGTTGAGCATAGCAGTTCAGGTTTACGTAATATCAAGGTAGGTAATTCTTCATCGTACCTTCTTATAAACTACATCCGAACAGAAAGAATTATGATGTAGAAGCAAAGACAAATTCTTTTTATTTTAATAAGATGACAATGCTTTTAAATTTCTTCAATATTAAATGATAAATTGGTGTAGAGAAAAGCCATAGGTACTGTACCTACTTATGTATAATTATTATATGCAAATCATTGAACAATAAAAATGTACTTTCAAGTTTTTAGTAAAACATTAGTAAAACTACGTTGAATAATTACATATAAATTTATTATCTAATCAATTATGATTGTTCGTTTTAAATATAAATAGATGCATCTAGTATTATAAAGAAGTTATCGTAAGTGGTAATATAATATTCAATGCTAAACACCGCCAGTTAGAGTACCCTAAAAACCAATTATCATATTTCTCTTTAACTAAATTCGCAAACGTTTCCAATATTCAATATAAAAAGAAATTTAATAATGCAGAAACATTATTTACTTGGTTACATAATAAATCATTAATAAAATTTTTTGACTTAAACGTAGCATTATTTAAATACCTTTTTTTTATAATTAATTGTTTATAAAAATTTAAACCATATAGTGGATTCGAGACGGCAGCAACTAGTATGATATAAAACTGATAAATTAGTAAGTTTGTTTTTCTTCGCAATAGTTCTATAAAAAGATTGTAAGAAATTCATCAAATAATAGTTTTTCCTATCCTTTTTGTTTATTGTAACAAATTCAATCATATACTCCTAAAATTTGCTATTACTTTTTTTAACGCACTTTACCATTATTTGCGTTATTTTATACTTATTTGATATTGAGTTTTTTTATATTATACTGAGTGTAATTTACAAATTAATCAAAAACTAATATTTGTCAAGAACAGCAAATTGAAATCACCTTGTACGAAAAAAATAGCAGTTATGCAAACAAATACAATTTTAACTCGGAATTTAAACGACATTCCACAATTTTTAGCGTTATACACATTTTTTGTAATTAAACTTATTGCACGTTTTGTTGGCATGCGATTGTATGTTTTTGTAATTTTCAGACGAGCGGGTATGTGTAAGAGCAATTAGACACAAAAATCAGCATATTCGTAGTCTCTTTGGTATTTAAAATGCAACGTAATATTATTTTATTCTTTGTTTCAAGTTAAATACATAACGGAAACCCACGTAACGGCAGCTTCATTTATAAGATTTTATTAAAACCATGTTCAGATTTAAGCAATTAAATTTTATTTTTTATTAATGAATATCATATTTTTCACATTTTATAAGTTTTAATTAAATGGAGAAACTATTAGAATTGAAGTTTTTATCTCGTTAAAAAGGTTGAAAGAACACATTAAAATGCCAAGAGTGAACTCCATAAGTTGCTTAAAAACACTGAAAAGAAAAACAGCGCAATAGATAATTACAAAAAAGTTCTTCTCTTTTGTAAAGTTATTATATTACATTATTTTTATAAAAATTCTTCTAAACCGAAATTGATATTTATAAAAAAACTATTCGTAATGCACTATGCAGGGTATCCATAGTGTCATCGAGATTCTAAGGGACTCATTATAACTGCCTCTGAATTAATTAATTTAATTAACAATAATTTATTAATATATTTTTAGTTACTGTAAAGTCGGAAAATTTAGAATTATTATTAAATTTATTATATTATGTTTTGTATTACATAGTATATAAAATATAATAGTATATTTTTCTGATATAAAAGTAAAACTGTTCTTAAACTTATTCTAGTAACCATCTTGTAAAAGGTTGAAAATACGTTTTACGCATTTTCAGATCTACGTTTATAAACATTTTTTATGAAATCGGTCTAGAAAATTTCTTCTTGAAATTTATATGTTTAAGAATTACCCAGTCACCCAGTGTTAAAGAAAACCGAAGAAAATATATTTTTCAAATTTTTTATAGCTAAATTTTATTAACTTTTCCTCATACCGTTAAAAAGAAAATAATAGAAGATATCTACACTAACTTTAGTTCTACTTAAAAAGGCACTTAAATACACTACCTTAATAATACTTCCGAGTACGCAAAAACGATTTACCGAATTAAACAGCTTTGAAAATGTAACCAAAAACTGGACCACTCTGTATGTTTAACTTTTTATAAAAGAAATTATGACTTTCGTCAGGAACTAATTTGTGAATAAGTAATATAAGTAAGTAAATGCTTACTTTAAAAGTGAATCAACACAATTACCACAACAAAATTAAATTCGAATTTATGATTATTTTGGAAAGAGCGCTGCCTGCTGTCCCGAGCTTATATAATCAAATTCAATTTTATTTTTATTGTGTAAAGTTATTAGCTTGTTAACTCTTAAAGTACTTATTTATAATTTTTGAAAGCTAATAATTTTTTTATATGCCATAATAAGAAAAATCTGTATTTTGCATTATTAATTTTAAAGAAATATTTCAATTTTAGCAGTATTTCTAGAAAAATAACAAAGAAGCGATTTATTTTTGTGACAAATACAAAGAAAAGAAGTAAGATAGGAATGGTGGATGATGGTTAAAAGTTTAAAGGTTGCAATCTCTGCCCTTGAAGTATCTATTTCTTTACCTACTTCTTTTTTCTAATAGTTTTCCAAATCGACAATGATATTAAGAAATTCTTTACAAAATTAAAAAATAATATACACAAAGAATAGCACATATTAATGATAATAATTTCAAGAAATCGTCTCAAATGACAATACGTTATATTCGTTTCCATGTAATTGCACTATTATTATTAAATGTCTGATGACAGCAGTAACCATTGCTGAAAGCTTACAAATAATGTTTCGTTTTATTGTTCATTTAACCTTATAATTTTAAAAAATTTAAATTAATATTAATTTCAAAGGTTAATAATATAAATAATTTCGATAATAATTTCCTTGTGCTGTCATAAAGGTACATAATTATTTGTTGCACAAACATTGTTCCAGGGCGTGCAGTTTTCTAAGGTAAAAACCGTGTAGACAGCGTAAAGAAATTGTCTAGTTAAATAAATAAATTTATTTGGTTTTATAATTTTTAAGAAAATTATTGAAATTATATATATATTATTAACCTCTGAAATAAATAATACAATAGTCAACCGGAAAATTATTTTTAAACATAATATTTAAGCAACTTCTATAATAACGTATCTATTTTATAATAGATTTTTTTTTATAATAAAAGTTAAGAAATGTGTAAAACTGAATTTCTGACTGAGCAGACCAATCACCTAGTTCAGATATAAAATATCAGGATTAGGGATCTATAATATATGTACTATATACACTCGTCCTACTTCAATAATATAATATGTACTATATAGTTATAATTTCACTTAAGTATATTTTACTTTAAGACATTATTGCTCAACCATGTTTTGATTTAAAAAATCTCGTCAGTTAAACTTGGACGATAATTGAATTCAAAAATGTTTGGATTTAATTATTAACTAGAGAAAAGCTTATATAATAAGATGACAGTGAACTATTTATTTGACTATTAATTATTATTTCAATTATTTTGAAACTTAAAAATTATTAAACTTATATTTAAACATATAATTTCACAAGTTAATAAATCAATTATTAATAATTTTGTAAGATAAATTTTTGTGTTATAATATGATTGAGTATTTAGTTTGAAAAATGATAAAAGAGAAATAATTTGATATTAGTAACATGAGAACTAAAATTTTAAATCTAATTTAAATTAGTCTACTAGCTACAAAATTCAAAACCTGTCAAATAACTTTTACCTAATAAGAAGTAAAATATAAAAACATTATCTTTATATCAATAATAATTTGCTCTGAACAATGAGCGCTGTTGTGTGTAAGCTCAACAAGAAATGGGAAACTACATTATTTCTTGCTCTAAAATAATCATCAATTTCCTTCTTTATATACACAAAATACAAGTACTGAAAGTGCAAATTAATATGCAAAATTTCTTATTGTTAATAAAACACAAAATTTATATCCAAAGTAAGGTAGGTATACATTATTTTTTAAATAAGTTTTATAAGCCGCTGAAAAATAATTATACATTTTACATACCTATACATATTATAGTATAATGTATATTACATATTATACCGTAAACCGGGGCTACTTTGCTCCACTTTTTGGCTCTTTTTGAACAAAATCATAATTGTTACGACAGTTGTCAGAGAGAAATGATCGGGAACGTTTTTAATCAACTAAAAACTATCTAAAGAACACGTTTAAGTACCTTAATGACCAGTTTACAATGTTTTCTATTTATTTTTTATTTTCTGAAAAGTGGAGCAAAGTTACCCGGGGGTTCGGGTAACTTTGCCCCACGTGGAAAAATAGATGATTTCTCATAGTAAAAATGAACTGGAGTAAAGTAACACACTTGATTTGAGTAGTACAACTCTTTAGAAGTGTATTCTTTCAATAAATGCATTTTGGGAAGAAAAACAAAATCATAGGTGGTATCTGTAGAAATGTCTATATTAAACCTCATGAAAAGAATACAAAAACATGTTATTAAATCATGAATTATATTTGTTAAGAACATCAAAGGTTAGTTAATGTCATTTATAAGTTCTGGGATGCTGAACATGCCCCTTTTGTTGATTTTTTTTGGCGGATTTATACTACCAACAATCTCTTCCCAAGAGTAATGGATTGAGTCCTTTTTTTCTGGCCATTTCCAATTTCCTTTCGCAGTCTTAAACATAGCACTCACTACAGCACCTTCTTCATTCAGACTTTCAATGACGCCAGGATAGTATTCATCTTGATAAATCACGACAACGAAGGTGTCCACTTCCTTTATTGATTGAATGGTTGGTTTATTTGGTTCCTTGTTTTCTTTTGCCATCATTTCAATTTGTTTTCTACTGAACGATTCCCAGTCTTCATCTGAACTTTCATTGAGATTTAATTCCATTTCACTTAAAATGTCATCGCTGTCATCATAACATCTGCGGCTTTTCTTTCTGAGGGCTTCTTAATCTTAGATTTGACACTTTCATTAGAGGTTTTACTTGTGCTAGCGAGAGAAATCAGAGTGTTATCTAGCATTTCTTCATTGGACAGGCTTTTACCTGCTGGAAGTTGTACTTTCTTCCTTCTTGTAGGGTTTGTGGGCTTATCGCCTATTAGAGATTTGGTTGTTTGCACAAGCTCTAAAATGCTGAGCTCACAGCTGAGGGTTCAACTGCTTTTGGCCTATTCTGTCTAGTAGAGGCTGTATGTCACATGGAAGTATCCCAGTTTTTCTAAATCCGCTTTCAAGATTTTTTTTCATATTGGGCTCCAAGTCTTCCAGAAGTTTTTTAAGCAATGAGGGGACTTTTGTGGCTGGGGCAAAGTTACCTCATTTTCACCAGAAACCTAACCTATGAAACTAAAAAATTTATAAGTTGTGAAAAACACTTAATAGGTTGATCTTAGCAATGTAATTTTGTTAACAAATAGTTGTACTCCATAAATAAACACTTTTGCTTACCTTTAGATGTCTGCAAACGGGTTGAAAATACCACTTTTTTTAAAGTAAAATATCACCAAAATGTGACTCAACTTTACAAGCCATACAAATCAACTGTCCAATATGGCGGAATGGCTTGAAAATGATGTGTCACCCTCCTAGTGGTGCTACCTATCGAATAAACTCAAAACAAGGCGTTTGCAGTTCATTGGTTTGCTGTCATGTTGCGCGGCAACATTTTTCGTCTTTGGGGCAAAGTAACCACCTGTGGTGCAAAGTAGCCCCGGTTTACGGTATTCAAGAGTTATAGAGTTATTCAAGCAAAGTAGCTAACCCAAACTTTTTTTTTCTGATATTAACAAGCACCGTGAATTTAATTATTGTTTTTATTATAATCGCTTTAATTAATTTAAAAATACCTTTACTCGTTGAACAAGAAATATTCTTTATTTAGTATTTCCATTTAGTGTAATTTGAAATTCAAATAAACTGCTTTATCACTTTTCAATAATTAATAATTATATTATTTATTCCCTTGTGCTGACTTGCAAAAGTTTTGCATTTCCAGTTATGGTAATATGTTTATAAAAGACCAAAATTATACATTAGTTAATAATTATGCATTAATGTTTCCATTAAAAAGTACACTGAACTAAAAAGTGCATTTAACATAATGAAAACTTTCCTGAATTTATTATGAATTATAATTATTATTTTTACCTCTGAATCGTGTTTAACTTTTAAATTTGCTATAATAGCTATTTATGGTACTAGTGTGTTATGTAACTTAACACACGAGTGCCATACAAGATTTTATCCAATACCTCATATAACGATATCAAAAATTTTAAATTTGAAGTTTTAAATTGTCAAATTTAAATTTATGTAGTATGTAAATCAAATTTAAAAAAAAATTTAATAAGTAGTCTGCCGTGTAGTAGAATGCCGTGTGAAGTTACTATGGTAAACGAATTAAAACAAATCAATATTGTCAACAAATTCATTAGAAATGGTTGAATTACAACAAAATATTTATATTCCTCAAGAAGTTGAGAAAGAAGCGCAAGCAGCATGTAAGGATTTAATTCCAAAAAAGTCAAAAATTTACTACGATAAAGAATTTCATCAATTTAATGAATGGAGTAAGCAGCGACATGTAATTGGAGTTAATGAAGATATCATGCTGGCCTATTTCTATAATTGCAGAAAAAAATTAGCACCTTCATCAATGTGGACGAAATATTCCATGCTAAGAAGTACTTTGAAAATATATAAAAATATTGACATAGGGTAAGATGGGGTCAAACGGACATGGGGCAAACGGACATTTTTTAGAAAAAAATTTGTAAGTTTTTCAGAAAAGGCGCCGCGTTATTATTGCAGTATTACTAGTGTCGTTGACATTTGAGGTAATTAATAAGAAAGTAATTTGTTAAAATTTTTCCAATCTAAGGCTATTATTGCATGTTAAAAGTGAGGAGTGATAGGAAATGTAAGTAAAAATTAACGTGTTGTTATATTTTGTTAGAAATTATTTAGAATCTAAGTATTTTAGTAAAAATTTAAAACTTATAGTTAGGTCAATTAAAACCAAGTGTCTTTGGAATTACTGCCACGTAATTTCATTGTCCTAATATTAATATTTATTTAGATTTTGAATTTAAAAAAATTCCGAAGCGGGCAAACGGACATATTGATTGAAATTGATATTGATTGATTGATATTGATTGAACCGGATAGTACAGTATTTATGCTTTTTTAAACAATGTTTACAGAAAATGGTACAGATCCGGATTAGAACTACAGAGAGGAGCTCGTGGAAGCTCGTGGAATCAAGAAAATATGAATCTTGTCATAATTGCTGTAAATAAAGATAAAATGGCTCTTAATTCAGCTGATAAGTTGAATAGCGTTCTTATCATCATTCATTGCGACTAAAAGTGCGAATTTAACTATTTATAACGTATATTAAACCTTATGTCCGTTTGCCCAGGAGTGTGGGGCAGACGGACATTTTCACTTATGTTTGTTTTAGGTTAAGTTCTCAAAACTGTTTCTATTTTTCAACTTTAATCTCATCATTTGTTAGCTTAATAATTGAGATATCAAACCAAATAATTAGTTCTTAAATATTATGTTGCTTTTATTAAATATAACTATAAAACCCTTAGAGTGTCCGTTTGACCCACTCTTACCCTATCAAAATACGGAAAACTGATTGCCTATTTGAAAAGTGTAGCAAAACCTTACAAGCCTAAAAAGCGAAAATCTTGGAAAGAGAACACGTTGAAAAGTTTCTTACTGAGGCACTAACAGTGAATACCTGATGATGAAGGTATTCGATTGATAAAGCTGCTGAACAGCCGTCAAACAGTAACAGTAATAAAAGCCATAATAATTTAAAAGCTATTAATGATGCGATAACTAGTAATAACAAGAAAAATGATAAGGGTAATAAATCCGGTAGTACTTCTTATTCCGCTGCCGCTGCAAACTTTAGTGACAGTGGATGTGTAGCCTTAAATAATGTTGACAAAAGCAAACTCCTGTTTTATCGGCAATCGGTGAAAACGTTGATGTTAACCTCAAAGTTAATAACAAGATGAATATAGATAATGATGGTTTTACTCCTGTCAATTATAAGAAGACTAATAAAGCGAACAATTTTACTAATGCAAGTGTTGCCATTACATCTTCGGATGGATCTTCTGTAAAGAAAATTGTAGGGGAAAAATGCCTCCAACTCCGGCGGTCTGGCTGCTGGTGTGAAAATAAATAGACGTTGGGCTTATATCTCTGGCCTGGAATTAGCTACCTCGCCCGAAGACTTAAAGAAATACATCGACGATCTTTTAAAAGTGGAATCGCTGTGCTTCAAAATTTCGTCAAATAGCTATAGCTGCAATTTCAAAGTCGGTGTTCCTGAAGAAAATTATGAAGATTTATTCAATGAAAATGTATGGCCATGTGGTGTCGGACTTCGCGATTTTGTTAACGCTAGCAGAAGCCCGATACATAATAAGAAAAATTTTCTCAAACCAGCCTCGCCTCAAGTAAGCACCTAAAAAAAAAGTTAACATCTTCTTCCATAATTCTTCTGGTATAAAATCTAAAATTGAAACTATTAGTAATAATCTTAATTGCAGCTCCTATAATGTCGTTATTCTAATTGAAACGTTCCTCGATGGTAGCATATTATCCAGTGAACTTAATTTTCATAACTTTTCCATCTTTCGTTGTGATCGCACTGGGCTATCCAGCAATAAATCATGTGGTGGTGGTGTACTTATTGCAATACATAATAGCCTTGGTTCCTGCAAATTGATCGATACTCCATCGTGCATTGAAAATTTATTTATTCATGTATGTAACACTATTATTGGTGCTGTCTATTTACCACCTGATTCAGATATTTCATCATACGAAGAGTTTTGCTGCATAGTCGATGACGTTCGTGATTTGTATCCACGCTCTAAAATTGCTATTTGTGGCGATTTCAATTTACCGAATGCTAAATGGTGTCACGATGGAACAAGCGTCATCCCTTCGGGTAATGTTTGTACCAAATTCCTAGCTATTAGTAATTGCATGACCTTTCACGGACTACTTCAAATCAATCATATTTCTAATAGTCGTGGTGTTCTGTTAGATCTTGTCTTTTCCAACTTTGATATCTTTATCTCGCTTGCAAACGACAAACTAACCAGATCATCCATACATCATGAACAGTACATTTTAGATTTTTCAGTCAATAATTCAGTACTGGCAGTTCAGCCTGTCAATAAGTTTATCTACAATTTTAAAGCTGCCGATTACAATATAATTAATGACTCTTTATTAAACATCGATTGGTCAAAATTATGGAGCTTGAGTAATATTGATGTTATCGTATTTGAATTTTATACTATATTACAGAATATCATTGACACACATGTACCTCTTAAGTTGGTACGTGTCTCCAACTATCCTGTTTGGTTTTCCAGTAAGTTGATTCGTTTAATTAAAAACAAAAAGGAGGCACACTTGAACTTCAAACGGTCGAGGTGCCCTACCGACTACTTGGCTTTTAGCTCTCTCCGTGATCAGGTCAAATCGCTTCACTCTGAGCTTTATCAAAATTATCTGTCGAAAATGGAACAGGACATTCATTCTAATCCAAGGGTATTCTGGCGTCATGTTGACAATTGCAAAAATATTAAAGGTTTTCCTGCTTCCATGTTTTTAGATGACAAAATCTCTAACACTGCTCAACAATGCACTGATTTATTTGCCAATTACTTTGCAACTGTTTATGGTAATAGGGACTGCAATGTTTACCATTATGTTGCAGAAAATCAAATGTGATCAACTTCCAATCCTTTGATATCTCCGAAGCTTATATCTTCGAAGCTATTTGCGACTTACCTGATAAAGTTTGCTCTGGTCCTGATGGGATTCCTCCGTATTTTATCAAAAAATGTATATATTCTTTATGTAATCCTATTTACCTCATGTTCAAGCTTTCCCTTGATAGCGGTAGCTTTCCTCAATCTTGGAAGGAAAGCTTTATTACACCTGTCTTCAAAATGGTGACAGAAGTGATATCTCAAATTATAGGGGTAACTCTATCTAGTCAACCATTCCTAAAATGCTGTATAAATTGGTTTCAGAACAGTTACTGTCGGCAAGTAAAAATCTTATTGTTGAATATCAACATGGATTTTTTCCTGGTCGTTCTACTTCTTCTAACTTATTATCCTTCACCTCCTATTGCTTTGATGCTTTCGAGAAACGTATGCAGGTTGATGCTGTTTACACCGACTTCTCGAAAGCTTTCGATCGTGTTTCCCATGCTGCTCTTCTGGCAAAATTATCGTCCCTTGGTTTTGGTCATAGCATCCTTAATTGGCTTAGCAATTATTTAATAGGTAGAACCCAACGGGTGAGAATCGACAACTTTCTTTCCTATATTATTCCTGTGTCGTCTGGTGTTCCGCAGGGCTCACACTGTGGTCCTATTCTGTTTTCATTATTTGTTAACGATATAGGCAAACTTATTCTTAACTCGTCTTATCTATTGTTTGCCGACGATCTGAAAATTTTCAAAGCCATAGAATCAGTGAATGATTGTATACTTTTACAAAATGATCTTCGTAACCTATCAAAATGGTGTAAAGTAAATAATTTACATCTAAATACTCATAAATGTTTTACGATTTCCTTTTCTAAGAAAAAGTTAACGTCTGAATATAATTATTCCTTAAATGGCAATTCACTTCAACGTGTTACTGAAATCAATGATCTTGGAGTTCGATTAGATGCTGGCTTATCGTTCGGAAATCACATCTTATATATTTGCAATTCTGCCTTCCGCACATTAGGCTTCATCCGTCGCCTGTCGTCTCACTTCTCAGCTACAACGGTGAAAGTGCTCTACTTCTCGTTGGTTCGCTCTAAACTGGAGTATGCATGCAGTGTTTGGTCTCCCATTACAAAGTCTACATCGCCCAACTTGAGCGCGTTCAACACAAATTTTTTAAATCACTCCACTATAAACTTGGACGGATTAAAGAAGATTTCTCGGATGTAACCTACTTGAGCTCCTGTAATACTAAGACATTGGCCACCAGGCGTATGGTCTTTGATCTTAATTTCGTACATGGCTTATTCAGTGGAAGAATCGACTGTAGTGCTTTGCGAGAAATGTTTGTTATAAGAAATTCTTCAAGATCAACCAGATCCAAGTGGATTTTTGAAGTGAAGTACCATTCAACCAATTACGGATGTCACAGTCCCGTGACTAGAATGGTTCGATTGGTTAATCAGGCAAATAGTTATCCAGAATTCGACTTGTTCAACTCCTCCCTTAACTCCTTTAAGAAGGTCCTTTGTGAAATCGATTTACTTGTTTGATTGTTAGTATTTGTTTTTTTTTTTTTTTTTCGTTTTCTTAGCTGTAAAGTTGTAAATATGTAAATTTGTAAAAAGGTTAATCCGTTAGATAAATAAATAAATTACATATTTATTATTGTTTTACTGAAGTATTTACTTGTTATTATTTTTTAGGTTGCATTAATAATAGGAATATCAGGGGCTTGTCGATGTGACGAAATTACAAAGATGACGGTTGATGATGTAGAAGATAAGGGAGGATATCTGTATGTTATGTTACTGGATACAAAACAAACGTATCGAGAAGCTTCACGATTGTTACTGAAGGGTTTTCGTTAAATGTTCTTGAACTTTACAGAAAATACGTATCTTTAAGACCCCAAATTATATCACATCGAAGATTCTTTCTGAATTACAAGAATGAAAAATGTACTAGCCAACCAGTTGGCATTAACACCTTATCTAAGATACCTCAAAAAGTGGCGTCTTTCTTGAACCTGCCTGAAGCTCAATTATATACAGGACATAGTATGAGACGCACTTCAGCTACTCTTCTGGCAAACGCAGGGGCTGATATTTTAACATTGAAACGTCACGGTGGTTGGAAATCATCCACGGTGGCGGAAGGTTATGTACAAGATTCAGTTTCCAACAAGATTGATATAGCCAAGAAGATACAGGGCCCGGTTAAACAAACAACAAATTATTCTTCACCCTCGACTACTGTTGATCAAACGGTTGGATCTGTTCATGATTCGTCAAATATGCTTTCTAGTACTACAACAACTATAACGTCCAATAACCCAAATCAGCCTGAAACCAATAACAGAACGATGTCCTTTAACTTCCAGATTAATGTAAATATTAATTAATCACGTTGATCTGTTTAATATAAATTAATAAAAATGTATTAGTACGCGAGTGTTTTATTTTTAACTTTGAGTGAGCTAAAGCATTTTAGCGTGAGTTTTAATGTTTTAGCTCACTCCGTGACTTATACGTTAGTTTATTGGTTTAAAATCGCCATAGTTATGAGCCTATTATCATGAGGTATTGGATAAAGAACCAATCTTGATAGAGCCTTAATACGGCCACCTTTACACTAATCGAACAAAATAAAATAAAGAAAGCAAATAATTAGTTGGAAAAATATTACAATGAATAAATAATAAAAAAAGAAGATTAAACTTTAATCTTACAGCTTGACAATTTTAACAAAACTTTAAAGAACAAAACAAAGTGAAATATAATTAATTATTAATAGTAATAATTTGAGATTAAAATATAAAAATATACAATTAAACGATATAACATAAATTGAAATCAGAAAATTTTAGAAAAGAAATAATAATGTCTTAGGGAAACTTAAGTATAAAACATGAAACTGTTATTAATTCTAATAAAACAAATAGTTCAAGTTTAATTGTTGTTTGCAAACTCTGAAAAAGTTTAAATTTAAATAACACACTATAAAAATATTGATAATTACGTCAAAAATGTGTAAATTTCATAAACTATTAAAATAATTTGAAAAAATATAAGAAAAGTACAAAAATAACTCAAAATTTTAAACATTCATGATGAAGAAAACCAAATTGATTTACCAAGTGTTTAAAGTATTGCAAAATTAAGATCGGAAATGTTGGTGATATTTAAGATAAGCTTATACGACACTATCCTAGTATCTTTGATCTACCAGATGAAGGCCTCGTTTTGAAAACGGAATCCGTGGTGCTTTATGCCGACACTTAATTAAGTTGGTTTGATTTACGCCAGATTTTTTAATCACTTCCTCCGACCACGACCTTCAATACTCAAAAGCACGAAGACAAATATCTAAAACACAAACTCCACTCCTCGTTGATTTATCATAAAATCCCAAACAAAAACTGATAACCAACTTACGTCGTACTTAAACATTTTAAAAGCAAATTTTGAAAATGCTCAAAATAAGGTAACCAAATTATTTGCTTAAAATACTCAGGTTAATGCAAAAAAATAATTGAATAATTTAGATGTTGGTCATCGCCTGCCACCATCACCTGCCTACCATAAGTAAATTAACTACATGCAAATATTCCTGAAATCTACCAATATTGTGAACCATTGCATCCATACGGAACAGTAAGAAAATTTAAAAATCATGCAACATACTATTAATTAATCTTGAACTGAACTAATGCCCAAAAATACTTTATTTTTCAAAATTACTGGTGCCGAAGCTCATCAAATGTATATTAGCTTCAAAGTGTTTTTAAGAAAATTTTATTATGGCTGATGCCATACTAATATGTTCAATAACAATTTTATTGCATTTTTAAAAAATAAGAACAAATTTAGCTATTGAAATATAATTTTATCAAGTTAGTTTGACTGGATTAAAAATAGAAATTTCAAATAAAATTTTTATTTAGGTACAATTTAGAACATTATCTACAAAATGTGTGTTTCAATATAACAGTTATTAGCACTAATTAACAACATCAATGGGTAACAATAACAAATTGAGTAATAAATTAATAATGTTAGGAAATAATAATGTGATTAAATTTTTCCTAGTAGACCAGATTATTTTAGGAATTTGAATAATTTTTTGACGTTAATTTTGTTATTTGCAAAAATCTCATCTTATTTTCTCAGGTAGTCCAGTGAAACGTCGAGCTGCCTGATGTTTTTGACAATCTTTTAAAATATGAGTAATTGTTAGGTAGAGGCTTTTACAGGAACATTCGGGGGGATGTAATTTTAGGCTTCTATACATAGTATAGAAAGAAGCCTTATGATCTGGCTTCGTGTCCGTCCGTCCGTCTGTCCGTCTGTCCGTCCGTCTGTCCGTCCGTCCGTCTGTCCGTCCGCATAATTCAAAGTCACTAAATTAGTGACAAAAAAAACCTTTTGTCACTAAATTTTACTTTTAGGCTTCTATACATAGTATTAGGCTTCTATACATATTAGGCTTCTATACATAGTATAGAAAGAAGCCTTATGATCTGGCTTCGTGTCCGTCCGTCCGTCTGTCCGTCCGTCCGCATAATTGAAAGTCACTAAATTAGTGACAAAAAAAACCTTTTGTCACTAAATTTTACTTTTTAACTTTTATGAGTTTGGCGTCCCACAAAAGTGGGTTATAATGATAAATATGGTCATATTTTTTGCATTTTGATATTTTGCATTTTTTTAACAACATATTCTATTATCTATATATTAGGAATTTTTGGCTTTTTTTTTATTTATAACAAATTTTTTTATTATTCAAAAATACGTTAGGATAAAAAATAATTAACAAATTCTAGTATTCATATTCTTCCCATATATAATCGTCTTTGTGTTCATAATATTCTTCTTCGGAATCGATGCCCTTCATCTTCGGGATCGCAGTCCTCCTCGTCTTCAGAATCGAGGTGCTCTTCATCTTCGGGATTGCAGTCCTCTTGGTTTTTGGAATCAAGGTTTTCTTCATCTTTGCAATCAAGATCCTCTTCATCTTCCGAATCGAGGTCCTCTTTGTCTTCTTGCTCGCAGTCTTTTTCTTCAGATACGTAGTCATCAACATGTTGCTCTTCAAAAATATAGTCATTCTTTTTGGAATTAACATGTTCTGGTTTTTCATTATCTTTTCTTTTACGATTGATTTGTGCAATTTTTGAGATTTTACTTCTACAATCTTTTGTTTTAGTACCAGTCAGCACCTTCTTTAACAACCTTTCATGGTACGAAAGAGTGAAAAAGTCATCCGGAATTTCTCCTAAGGATATTAACTCTTCCACCTCATCTTTACGGTAACTACGTACCACATCCGATTTCTTGGGCTGATAATCTCTCAAAGAAATTAAAATTATGTCGTTTAAACGAACCATTTCTCCCTTATATAGCATAGAACCTCGTATGCGGCATAATCGTGTTACACCGTCCAAACATAACGCAGAAATCCAACCGTTACCTAAATGCTGCGTAACTTGAGCATACAATTGCATCTCTGTCTTTAAACATAATTTGCGATCTTTATATTTTTTGGGGTTTTAAGTTTCTGTTTTAAATTTTTGCGACTTGCTATACCTTTTTCTCATGTACAGTTTCCAAATGAAGTTTTGAGTTGCCTCTTCCTGCTTTAGTTTTTCCTTTCGTCATGACTGAGTTATGTTCTGATAAATACTTTTGATCAGAAAGTGTTTTTCTTATATAGAAAAATTAGGGCATATCATCGGATTATGATGATCCAAGGATCAAGCCTGATGGTTGGTTGAAAATTTAAAAGCCAACCAATCACCAAACTTGATCCACGGATCAGCATAATCCGAGGATTAACTTTTGTTATACAGTTGGCCAAAGTTGATTATGAAGAATATTCTTTTCATTTGACAATTTTGACGCAATCTTTTATATATTCTACAGCAAACCGATATTTGTTTTCGACACAGTTTCTACTTAGGTATATCAGGAAAGCGAAGTAGTCCTAATTTGAAATTTAAATCTTTCTCCAGACTAAGGAGATGTGTGGTATAGCTTGGACACTATAAGATTGAATGTCTTCCATTACATTCAGTTTCTTAAATTCTTTCGATTTTCTGTATTTTAGGCTTCTATACATAGTATAGAAAGAAGCCTTATGATCTGGCTTCGTGTCCGTCCGTCCGTCTGTCCGTCCGTCCGCATAATTCAAAGTCACTAAATTAGTGACAAAAAAAACCTTTTGTCACTAAATTTTACTTTTAGGTTTCTATACATAATATAGAAAGAAGCCTTATGATCTGGCTTCGTGTCTGTCCGTCCGCATAATTCAAAGTCACTAAAATAGTGACAAAAAAACCTTTTTTCACTAAATTTTACTTTTTTTGTGGGTGGATGGACAAACGCGTGAATGGATTAACAAAATTCAAAATAATTAATTGAGATCAAACACACAGAGTTGTGGACGCTTTTTCAATTGTTTATGAGATTATTTTATTTATCTTACACTTTTAGTAAAAATTAAAAATTAAGTAAAACGTAAAATAACACTTACAAAATGCAAATCAATTTCTTATATAGAAAATTTTGTTACCAACTAAAAAATTAAGATAATCTGATGATCGTGCAGATAAAGAAAAATTATAAATTTAAATTAAAAATAATTACCAAATATTATATAATTGTAAACCAAAAGGTAGCTGTATAGAAGCCTAAGAACTGCGGTCATCCGAGTTCCACCTTGTTTTAAATAAGTAGCTGTGCGTTAGAATGGTATGTCCCACGCGAAGTCGATTAATAATTACTTCTTCCCACCTGGTGAGTTTTAAATGAGTATCCTAAACATCGGTATTAGGTTTTACAATCTTTAGTTTGTTATAAAGAAGTGTGTTATGGAATTTTTCATCCCATTTTTCAAAATTTTACTTTTTACTAGTTATTTCTTGTTGTTGCATTGTTCGATTGTGGTGGTATCTAAATTATATTTACGAAGAAGCTCATTGATTGTAATGGGTAATGGTAATTTTGAGTTTTTATATGAAGAATATAAATTTAAGAATTTTGAAACGGTAATTTTGGTAAAATTGTGACAATCTAAATTAGATAAAATTTTGTAAAATAATTTAAGATGATAGTTTCTGTTCTATTTTTTGGAGGTAGTTTACCCGATATGTTATAGAGACTCTCTAGTGGTGTGGTTCTGAGTACTCCGGTCGCTATTCTGAGTCCTTGGTTGTATATCGTATCGAGTGATTTTAAAATATTTTTGTTTGCTCTATGATATACGATTGCCGAATACTCTAATTTTGATCAAACGATTGATTTAAATATGTACAGAAGTACCTTTTTATTGCAGCCCCAGTCTCGATGGGATAAAACTTTTAAAATATTCAGTGCTTGGTAACATTTCATTTTGAGGTGCTTCATATGTGGAATCCAAGTCACTTTCTCGTCAAATAGAACTCCTAAATATGTTATCTCTTGAGTATATTGTAAATTTCGATTGTTAAGTTGTAGAATAGGTAATTGTGGGCATATTTTTGACTTCGGAGTAGAGCACATTTACTTTTTTTCGCCGAGAAATTATAACCTGAAATTATAACATTTACCAATCTTCTAATTTTCTTAAAGCAGTCTTAATATTGTTTTCCAAAAATAAAATATCTTTATGGCAGCAATATATAGTTAAGTCGTCGGCATAAAGTAAACTTTTAATGGATATTTAATATATGATTGATCGAAATAAGGAATTGTTCCCAGACGTACTTGAACTTTCCTATTCGTTAATATGTTTTTGATGAAATTAGTAATATTGCTTTTAATATTATAATCTACGAGAGATTTGAGTAGGTATAAGTGTTTTGTATGTTTGATCATATGTGCTCTCAATATCCAACAATACGGCCAATACTTTTTCACCTTTGGCAAAGCTATTTAAGATGTCACTTTCTAAGGTTATTGTGTTGCCGATGGTTGAACAGTTTTTTCTGAAGCCGCACTGGTGTGGTTCAAGAAGGTTTTTTGATTCCAAAACTTCCATCAAACGTTCATTTACAATCTTTTCCATCAATTTGCAGTGGCAACTTGTTAGAGAGATTGGTCTATAGCTATCAACGTCAGTTCTGCATCTCCCAGGTTTTAAAATGGGAAGTATGACTGAGTTACGCCATTGGCTGGGAACGACGTGCTTTTCCCATATGAGGTTGAACAGTTTTAAAATGGTTTTTTGTGCAAGTGGGGGGAGATGTTTTATAAAAAATTATGGATATCGCCTGGACCTGGACTTGTATTTTTACAATTGGATAATAGTGGAGTAATGTCATTTAGGGTTAGTGGTGCATTATATGTTTCCGAATTGTATGAATTTATTTTTAAATTTTCTAGATCAAAGTGTTGCATATTTATTAAAAAATTTGGATTATATTTTTCTAAACTAAATTTACTGCAGAAATGTGTGTCTAAGATATTTGGTATTTCACTTTGTGTCGTTATTAGTTGATTTGATGATAATTTTAAGGCATCAATATAAAAATTGTTTTCTATTAATTAATGGTTTTAATTTTATTCCACATTTCTTAGGCTGATGCTGAGGTATTTATACTCTTAATATAATTTATCCACGATGTGCGTTTAGCTTCTTTAATACTTATGTTAGCAACTGCTCGAAGGTTTTTAATCTCAACAAGATTTTTTAATGACTTGAATTTTTGTATTTGTATAATGTAGATTTTTTCTCTTTTATTGCTTTTTCCACAGTTTTGTTCCACCGTAGAACTTTGAATTTATATTTTGTTATGGCTTTCTTTGGTACGCTTTTGGTTGAGACTGATATTATTTTGTCTGAGACCAATTTAACAATAGTTTTAATGTCTAAGTTGTCAGTAAAAATAGTCATTATTAATAATTTCATTTTTATATAAATTCCAGTCTGCTTTATCAATATTCCATTTAGGTGGAAAGCAATTAAAATCGTAAGGTTGGTTGGATAGCTTTCTAATACAAATAGGAAAGTGGTCGCTGTTATACAGCTCAGAAGGTACAGTTCATTCTAAGTAAGGTTCGTTGGGTGATTGTTAGATCGATTGCTGACATATTCTTCGTTGAAAAATTAAAATGTGCATTTTGACCATTGTTTAAAATATTAAGATTACAATCATTTAAAATACTTTCAATTAAGTGTTCTCTGCTACAAGTTTGATTACCTCCCCACAGATGATTATGAGCATTAAAATCTCCAAGTAAGATGAAGAGTTTAGGTAATTAGAAAATTAATGTTGTTATATTGTTCTTTCCAACAGCTTGACTATTTGGTAAATATATATTGCTTCTTCTTCTTTTTAAATTAAGACTAGGTCCTGTATTATCCAACAGTAACCTCGACAAAGATCCGAAGCTACTGCTGGTACTGTGAGCATATTATTTGTTTTACGTCTGAAGTAGTTTGCTAGACTGGCTTCAGATGTGCCTGTTACCCTATATTATTGTTAATGATGGAAATTCATCACCATAGAAGGACCACCGGCTTTACGTGCCTTCCGAAGCACGATGACGGTCATAGATAGAAAGAAAACTTTTTTTAGACTCCTCCCGGGTTCGAACCGGGTCCGAAGTTTTAGTAGTCGATCGCTCTAACTACTAGGCCAGTGACCGTCTTAAATATATATTAGAAATTGTAATTTTTTGTGGTGTGTATAATGTAACAGCCACCACTTCGAAATTTGTTTGAATTGTGAGTTTTTCGGAGTGTAATTTTTCATTTACAAAAATCGCCACACCACCACTAGCATGATTGGATTGCCTGTCATTTCAGTATAGTTTAAAATTCCGTAATTTAGGTTGATGGGCAAGTTTAAAATTGGTTTCTTGGATATACTATAACGTTACCGGATTCAAATCAGCCAGTAACCGTTTAATATCATCAAATCGTTTATTAAAACTATTTACATTGCATTGTATTATGTTCATATAAGAAATCTACTGTACTAAATTTAAATTGATTGTTATATTATTTATAGATAAAATGGTTTTGAGTAAATTGTTAATTTGTTGGGCTGGTATCTAATGGTATCATTACATCCGGTAAGATTATGTCTTGATCATCTTTGCAGTTCAGTACTTGGTAAATAAATCTTTCAGTGTGTCCATGATAGATTTTAAATCTAATCCTGTAATTTTTTTAAATGTTTCTAGTGGTGTTTTTAAAAAAATTAATAATGTGAGTAAGTTTTAACCGAATTTATTGTCAAAGTGCAATATTTCATACTTAAAAAACTTGATAAAACATTGTTGCGCACTGTTTTACAATTACATTTAAAAAAATTAAAATAAAAAGTTTGAAAAACATAACCTGAACCAACTTAGGTAATTCTGGTCTCGCAATTATTATGTTCAGGATTCATTGTAATAAGTAGCTTTAATTAAAAATGTAAGAATAACAATTAAGTGTTTATTATTACTTTTATTTTATAAAAACATCATAGCCTTTCTCAAAGGAATAATAAAATGAAACATATCACCGTATTCTATATAATGCAATGGTGCAGTTCAAGGTTCAATACCTTTGAGAAATC
The DNA here is from genome assembly GCA_036346125.1 of Lycocerus yunnanus. Classification (NCBI taxonomy): domain Eukaryota; kingdom Metazoa; phylum Arthropoda; class Insecta; order Coleoptera; family Cantharidae; genus Lycocerus; species Lycocerus yunnanus. The sequence continues at coordinate 5,909,403 of JARFIX010000008.1, forward strand.
ATTGTGAACGCGTAGTGGATGATAACATAAAATTTATAAATATGTAATAAAATTTTGAAAGATTGAAAAATATAAGATGAAGAATAGCTTTTTGATTAATTTTTTTAAGTAACATTATTGTTAGCAGTTAGATATCATTTCTAGGAAAATCTTAACTAGACGTTAAAATATTCGAATTTAAGTGGAGATACGTACATACATATACGTATAAAATTTTATTTTTAAAAACATTTTAAAAACCACTTTGTAGCAGGGTAGACTAAAACTAGTTTTGAAAAATATAATCTTGTACAAGAAAATATCTTGATGAAATTTCCGTAGGTAATGTGAATTTGATTTAACCAAACTGTCCAATTTACTTTGTTTTCTGTAATTTTCTTAATTTTCAGCTTCTCATGTTCAAATTCAAATGAACAAATGAAGCATCACGAAAAAATAACATGACTTCAAAATTTGTAAAATTGAACTTTTTTGTAATTTAAGTATTCCCGGCAATATGTACGTACGTACATTTTAAGCTTTTTGTATTTTATCTGACGACGTCTTTCGCATTGTAAACACCATTTACCTCAATCTTCTGTGTTTTTTCATTCTAACCAAATCTTAATATTATAAGGTTAAAGCCTTATTGCCATGGCATTCTCGGTTTACCGCGTTTTTCTTAAGTGGCATCTAATTTAAAATTTTTCTCGGACATTTCTCTGCTCCCATTTTATTTAAAGATCCTGTTTATTATCTACTATACTAAATATCCATATTAGCTGTATTTCATCTATGGTCTCGGTAATGTCTATATCTATTTCTTACCTTTTCTAACATCGCAGTCCTAAACCTCGTCGCCAATATTTCATTTCGACTGCTTCAGTATTCCCATATTATATAATTGCCCACACTTTTAAGAACACTAGAGATACTTTTCTTTAAATATTATTTTCTAGATTATCGGATGGAGTCTTTTATTAGTTGTATTTCCTGTGCTATTCTTAATTTTATATCATTTTCACAGCCGTTTTCGTGTATGATAACTATTTCTAATAGTATTTATATTTTTTCATGCAAGGGATAACACCACCATTGACCTGTAGGTGCTCACCATTTGCTTCAACTGTAATATTAATTTGTGGTCTTACCTAAGTTCATATCCAAACCCCACTTAATGTAAACCTCCGGGAATTTTATTAGTATATATTGTGCCTAAAATCATCTTGGGTGCATATGACCTGGAATTCGGTAGAGTAATCATTTCCTGTATGTATTCGACATATTTAAGGCTTCAAATACATCAATTCTGAAAATAGTTGGTGCAACGTTAGATACACTGCTGTTATCAAAAAACCCAATATCGATCTGTAAACTATAGGGAAGGCAACGGAAAACCACCTCCATCACTCTTGGCTTTGATCAAGTTGAATCACCAACGTCCGGGAAACCGGATATATTCTTGATTTTAGTAAGGAATTATTAGATCCTCATGTAGTTCCTCTGTTGACCATTACATCTTCTATATTTTGTAATTGCGATTTTTGTTTACTAATCATGTAATCCATTATAGAACATTGGGTTTTGGTGCTCTGCATCTTAGTATATCTGTAGATAATATCTATCTAAATATCCATTCCACATCCTGGGTTTATTTTATCGGCAGACTTCGTTAAAACGTTGTTTCCACTTTTTATTTAATATACTTTCTCCATGGTCTCTAGTTTTTATTAAAATTTGTTATTTTTACCACAATGTTTTCTTAATTAAAAAAAAAATTTTAAATCAAAAAATTTTAGTAATTTTTTAATTAAAAAATTGAGAAAATATAGTTGACTTTACCATAATTGAAAAAATAATTACAGTTGCCGCAAGTATAATTATTTTTTAAATAGTACTCATTTAATTGCATTTGAATTGTTTATTGATTGCATCTTTAAAATTTTAGGTTATAAATAGCTTGTAATCTGATAATTGTTAGGGAGTATTAAATGAAAACAGTGTTTCAGCTATTGAAGCTTTTTTGTAATATAAAAACAATAATTACATTCAACTTGGATAGTTAGATTGATAAAAAAATATAAACGAAAACGATATCATTTCAGTTTGTCCAGTTGACTGTATTTTATATTTTTGCGATGTAAGATTAAAGGAAAAATTTGAAATAGATTAGTCTAAATAAGTTTTGTGTCAATCAATTTTAAATTACACAGTTTGATATATTTCTGCTTTGAAAGTTGTCAGAAGTGATAAGCTTTTGTCTCGTCATTCTTACTCCGGTTGTAAAGCCCGACCGTTCCGGACCCAATCAACTTTGTCCTTTGTCCCAGTAAAATGCTATCAGAATTTTAGAACGTCCAAATTCACAATTTACGCTTTTACTTCTCTTAAAATCTCTTATGAAGGATCGTGCTATCTGTGGCTAAGTTTTGAAATTTAATATTAAAGTTAATATGAAATAATTTCAAATGTTTTTATATGACGATGTGCTTCTTCAGCATACAGTTGTTCGTAACGTTCTTTGTTCTCGACATGAAATTAGTTGAACTTTAAGTATTTTACTAATTAAATTTGCACCACAAACAATAAGTTTTTTGCGTTTGTTTTTAAAGCAAATGCATTTTTGTTGATTCTGTGATAATTAAAAAAGATAAAAGCTGAAAAGTAGTGAGATCGTAAAACTAAATGAGTCGAAATAAAATAATTACTGGGTTATCAAATTAATTTAATGTTGTTGGCTTCTGAAGTAATTACACGAGATATATTAACGACAATAATTAAAAATTTAGATATTTTTATAATTGTACAACATGCTATCGTAAACTATACGGATTTATTTTCTGGGAAAAAGGTTATCGACTTCCTGCTAAACTCTACAGCCCCCAAAGGAGTAGTTACTAGTGTCAAATGCTATCACTTGGTTTAGTATTATTATCTGTATAAAAATTTACAACATTAACAATCAATGTCTATGAGTTGATGTTCTTATAATTATATACATACGTAGCTACTATGAAATTTGTAATAAATTAGGTATTGTGGTGATTAATAATTATAGAAGAGGCGAGTTTCTATATTTGAGGAGAATGTGGGACAAGCGTAAATCAACAAAAAGGAAATTGTCTGAGCTTTTACTTTAAAAGGGTATTTGCGTACATTGTTCCTTACAGTTGAAGTAAGTTTCAAATCATAATATTTAGAGATGTAATATTAATTCGTGTGTAACGTTTGATTTTATCTCAAATACAAATACGTATAGGTGAAATGCTGTTTTAAATTATTCAACGTAACCTCGTTTGGTTTTCATTATTGTGAATTTTCAATTCATCAAGTTTAATTGTAAATAATACCTGTAACATAAATGTTTGTGGTTTTTGATTGATATATTGTGAAAACATTTTTCCCTTAGTTCGAAATAATATAATAGTTTAATAGTGATTATTTTCTACAATGTATCTGACCAATACTGTCTAAAATACTGGCTTATGCGTGAGAATTCCTTTAATTGTGGTAAGTCCAATGGTCTGCATAATTTGTCTGTACCTACCTATACGGCCTGTTGTAATCCTTTTGAATATGTTCCAGTTGACCTAAAGAAATTTCTTGCACGTATGCGTATAAACTTGAAACAGTTTAATCTAAAATAATAATAGAACCAAACTAATGTTACTATTTAGAATGCGGAAATTGCCCAACGGTGTTCAAAGGCTTATCGCTTCAGTTCATAATTGTTTAGCTTAGCATCAGATTAAGATTCTGTAAACAGCATAACACTTTCTTACTGATATAGTGCATTTATTAATAATTGAACTGTAACATCACGAAATTTCTAATTGAATAAAATTGCACAAACGTAAGTTTAACGTAAAATATATATTTTTCAAGTTATAAGCAAACAATTATTATTGATAAAGTAGGTCGTTCTAAAGAAAGAAATTTGAATGGTAATTAAAAACCATTTACATTTATATTAAAACATTTTTAAATTTAAATAATTTACAAGATTTTGGTGTAAGTTCTTAGTCTAATTTATAATCGTATTGCGTAAGAAACCGCATAAATTTCTTGAAACCTGCAGCGATTTGTCTGATTCTTGGTAGATTTCCGGTAACCCGCTTCAGGCAGCTAATTAAGGTTTCTTCCGCTTTTAAGTCTTATCTAGCCTCGACTACTTATTTGATCCTTCTTCAAGTAACTAATATTAATATTACTTTGTTAGGCTATAGTGTTAAATTAGCAGTCGGTACTTGACATCAACCCCATGCCAGCACATTGAGCGATACGTTAAGAACTTTTTAAATTAACTTGTACCCTTTTTAAAGTACCTAAGACGGAATTTTGTCAGGAATGATTGCAAAATGCACACGCAAAGTGCCTTTTACTTTTCTTTAAATTAAAAGGAAAACAAGTACTTGCAATGAATAATAAATAGTAGGTATAGGTTAAACGATATCGATAACAAAAATGCCATATAATCCAATAATGTTCTTAATATGTAACATGCAAACCAAAGTAATAATTTTACAAAATGTTGCAGAAATATCTAAAACACAAGTTACAATTCGTGTTTACATAAAAGTCGCACATTTAACATTGAAATTATATGAATAACTTTTAACTCAACTGATACGTAACTCAAAACATAAACTTCTATACCCTTAACAAGAACATAAAATGGTACTTAAACTTCTAACGGTAAGTGGAAGAGAGTTAAAAGAAGTGAGGCGGGTATAACACACTATTTATTTTTATTTTGCGGAAAAATTGGTAAAGAATTTATGATACATGTTATTAATAAGATTTTTGTTACAATCAGTAGTTGACGGAATTTATGCACAGAGCTTGATTTTTATACGTTTGGGGTTCGAGATTTTTATTTTATTGATTTATAACATTTTTCTTCGAACCTATAAGCAATTAAAAAAACTACCGCAAACTGTACAGAAAGCGATGGAAAGAATTCCTACCAAAGAAAAAAACGATTAGAAAAGCTAGAAATAAAAGTTCTTGACAACTTGTCGATAGTGGTGATGCGTATACGCGTTATATCATGTAGCTTTATGTATCCGTTTTATATTAAAGTTTATTTGAAAATTGAATGAAGTTTTCAGTTTACGATGGAGTAGCGTGGTATCTCATTTTATTTATTTAAATTGTATTTTATTTTTCCGTATCTACTAAAAAATTGTTTTATTTATAATAAAAAGATATTATGTGGGTATACATAATAAACAGTTTATTTAGAAAATTAATTGTTGAATAATAAATTGTATTTTTAAATAAAGTTGAAAATTCAATTACATTTTATTATTTATTGTGCAGATATTCATTTTCATATTTATCATTGTTTAAGGTAACTTTAAAATACGTTTTAAAAAAATTAATCTTATACTGGCTAATATATCATTCATCGCATGTCAAATCACTTATTGATTTCCCCATATATAGTAATATTATAAAATAAATTTTCATATTGATACCTAAAAGAAAATTCAATCAAAAATTGTATATACTCACTTGGTGTCGTATAGAATGTTGTGATACTTTCGAAATAGCTTAAATGTTTATATTCAATTTATGCATTATAATATAGTTTAATAACAGTTTAAATTAATTAAATTTAATAATTATGACCTTGGTTAAAATTTGATTAATACGATGCGAGTGTTCAATACGTCTGTTTTGAACTACTGCAGAAGTTGGAAGTTTTGTTCAAGTTAGTGTAAACTGTATATTAGATTAAAAAGTTTTGTTTCTCGAACCTTATACAAAACTAAAATTTTTGGTATAGGTACTTTGTATCTTGATTTTATTTAGCGACTCTATCACAAACTTTCTGGTTGCGGTCAAAGTAACAAAGACATTATTTTATTTATTTGGTCTTTAGCCTGTACCATTTGACGTGTTAATGGTGTAATGGTTGAAAAACTGCGACTCAACGTTTATAGCTCTAACGATAGTGTCTGCTTAATGGTGTGCACGTTGTTATCAACCCCAAAATTCCGGTATCCGCTGAAGCGGGTTTGATTTAGGATAGCTCTCTGAATGTATCTGCTTAAAGGCATAATCGTTTTGTTCTTTTTGTTAACATTTTAATAATAAAAATAACAAAATAACAATAAGCATTCTTAATGAAAATAGACATAACATGATTCGAGAACACCTTTTCGCTCGGAAACTTGGTAACTTTTCATGTTCTACACTTACACTTGATGAATTGTTTATTTAGACAAAATTCGGCAACTTTAAAAACAAAATTTACATGATAACAAGTTATAAATTGCAAATTATTTAATTACAATTGTTAAATATTTTAAAGTAATATAAAACATGAAAATAAATGGTTAATCAGTGGAATTACCAATAGACATGTATAAGTTGACTCATTTAAAATTAATTGGTAATGAGTGTGCTTATGGAGGTACGTTTAGCTTTGTTATTGATACATTGAATTAAATTAGCAATTTTATCCTATCTAAAATCGAAATCAGTTGCAATTCGTGTTCAGTTTACGGTGCGGTCAACGAGATGTACTGCCTGAATGAACGTTGATTACAATAAATTTTTAACATGATGTATATTACACTATAGAAGATGTGTCAATTTCACGTTAACACCTACTAACCTAATTTAAATTTTAATGTTTAGGTTTTATGTGAATAATGTTAGCATCGGCATTCATAATAAATAATACCTCACATATTTAATGACTTTATAATGGAGAACGGACTTTATCATAAAAATGTCCTTCATAAAAATTTAGATATGAAAAAAATATTTGTTTAGATATGAAAATACTCAATTCTAATTTAATGATAACTACCCATGTATTTTAAAATTACATAGGTAGCTAAAGCTATGAATATTAGTTAAACTTAAGATTATATAAAATAGATATATTATGTATATTATATTATGTAAATTAGTTATCATTATAGAGTCATACTCAATTTTGCTGATAAATTATAATTTTATAATGATGGTTACCTTTAGTTTGCGGTATAATAAATCTTAGTAGAATCTTAGCGCGACATTTATATCTTGTAAAGAGTTGGTAAGAATGTAGATAGGTAATTAATTTTCATACACTTCACCTAGAACTGATATAACTTTAAAACAAACAATATTAAATTAATAAAGTAAGTATATTATTTTAAGGAAAAATTTAAGTTTAATTTTTATTACAATAGATAAGAAAGTAATAGTAAATATTATATTTGTTAAGGTTCTTTTATAAAAATTCTTTTATTTTGAATTTATTATATAAAATTCTTTTTATAAAAGTTAGCTGAAAGCTAAATAATGGTAAATTTAATTTAAATGGTTTTTAATTTAAGTTTATAATTTACTAGAATGTCGACATTACCGCATTACATTATTATTTGTTTTTATCAACTGATTAGCAAGAAGTAAACCAATAGTTAACTCCATATCCCTGGTAATCCATTCCTGTGTTCACCTATCTACCTAACAAAATAATACAAATAGGCAATATTTTCAGATATCTGACATATCTTCACATGCTAAACTTTATTACTAATATTAATAGAATATTTATACCTAATAAGATGTAATTATAAGTTAAAATTGTTAACTTTAATCAAAAGCTACATTTTAATAGGAAAAATATCATTTCAACAAAACTTCCATAAACAATAACATGTGTATTCTTTTATTACAAATATAATAATAGGTCCACGTAATGCAAAATTTTTTTTCGGTACCTACTACTCTATACAGGATTTTAATATCGGCATATTAAAAATATACTAATATATATTATAAATTATAATACAATCTGAAATTTCAAGTGAGTTTGTAATACTAATAAACATACATATCTAATATCGTACCCTCAGGTGTCTTAAAACTAAATCACAAACATTATAGGGAATAGTAGATGAACCCGGACAAGACAGATAATAATGTAATATATATATATTAAAAAAATGCGCTTCTTTCGCATATTTTGAAAAAAATACCGTTAAATTTTTATAATGTACTTCAAATATGCTATTAGCTGTTTTAAATGCTGCAACCCCACCTATCAATTGTTGTATGCCTAATTCCTGAAAATTATACATAACAAGTGTAAAAATAATTTTAAACACAATCATCATATTCATTAATATTATAATGTAAAGTGTAATTCAATACTTTTAGAACTGAAAATAATTTTGGTTTAAAGTATTTTGTAGGAGTATTTATTATGTCATTGCGAATGAAGGTAATGTCTTCGGCATTGATGTGGCCATTAAAAACATCCCTGAATCAAAACAGTACTTAAAAGGGTGGATATTCAACGCTTTTGGAATCTGATAATATAATAACCGCTGCGAGATGAACTGCAATGAACCGACGAAAAAATGAGGTGAAATTTTTTCCATCAGAATGTTTCCATATGCTTCTATTGCTAAATTGAGCACCTTTAAAATTGACCTCGTTTCAACAGGTACCATCCCCTATTATGACATTTTTGGTAAAATTGGTCTCAAACGTTTGAGCTTCAATGAGCTTCCATTTTCATCGTGAAACCAGAACCGGAACTTGTGGTTTGAACCACAACCGTCGCGGAATTATTTGCGAAAACTTTTGGAGAGAGACTGGAAAAATGGTTTTTCTATTTTCCGTTCTAGTTCTAATTCTTGTGTGAATTTGGTGTCAATCGATAGAGTTTCGTTTGAGCTTCAATGAACTCCTATTATCATACCCTTAATTTTATATTTTACACAATTACAGATATTTGAATTTGCGGTATTATATTAAAAATTCCCCATTAGTAGCGATAACTGACTGTCTCGTTACCTTGAGAGGATTTTACCCGAGCTGTAACGTCAGCAATAAAAAACGTGGTGCCTAATCGCATTCATATTCATTTTCTGTGTTGGAGGTATAAAACTAATAACTTCTTGATAGCAATAAGCCTTGTTGTTAAGCACCACTTGCAGGGACATTTTCTTAAGTAGAATATTTAATTCTGGGCGTTAAAGCAGTGCGATAAAAATACAAACCGATTTTACGAAAAAAAATTTATTAACCACTTGGACGGTTAACAGATTATAATAACTATTATTTATTTTCTTTAAACTCCAACAATAATCTTTATTCTTCATTTAAGTGGACACTCTCACCTTTCGCGACTCGTTGTTTCTTGAACCATCACCGTCTGATAAAAGACGATCTCTTGCTACTATAAAATGTTCTTCTATTAATTTTAAGTACGAATTTTTGGGTTACAATGTACACTACTCACAGGGGGAAGCTCTGTAAGCCCCTGTGGTAATGCAGGCATAATTATAATTGACCCACTTTTGAAAATTTTAGGATTAACCTCTGAATAAATTTTTAATATAATAATATGTATATTATAAATAAAAATTTTTTCTACGTTGCTTCTTGAGATGACATATTTCATGTGGAAAATAATATTGTGTTGTAGTATATTATGTATTTTTGATACTCGGAAATAGTCCAATACTAACCTATACTTGAAATACTCGCAGGAAAATTTAACAGACATAAATAATGTATTAGTTATCTATTTTATTTATATAAAGAATTTTCTTACTCAAAAATATGTTTTAAATTTGTTCAAAAGTCCCTCAATAATATAATAATATCAAACAATTGTCACAATATTTTTCCTTTAAGTTGAGCAATTGATTTTTAAAATTTTAAAAAATTGTTTTGTTAAAGTCAACCCATAAAAACATGTAACAAAAATAAATTTTCTCACTTTGAATACCGATCAAACGTTAATTTGTACCTATACCAAATTCTATTATGTAAAGATATTCAACACTTTTAATTATTTTAAATAAATTTAACTACGTTGAAAATATTTTATCTGATAAACTAGTCCAGTCATTTGGTGCTCAAAAGGGGTTACCTGGAAAGTTTTGCGGAGTTTTGAAAATTGGTATTTTATAGATTTTCGACGTGCTCTTTTCGAATTTTCACTTTGCCACCTCGTATCGTTGCCGCTCGAGCCGCCATATTGGAAAAATGGCGGCCAAAAACAGTTTTTTGACAATATCTCCTTTTCCATTCATTTTATGATAAAAATAGCTATATAATAAATTAAACTAGAGAAAAATTCCTATAATTTTTGTCCTAACCTTTTTTTTGTAAAATGAATAGTTTTAGCGTACGAACGCCTCAAAGTCGACTCCTACACACCTTTTGCCAAAAAACTCATTTCCACGCCACCGATGAGGTAGAGTAAATATCGCGTTTTTTTTTGTGGTATCCCCAGTAGGCTTAATCCACGTGTAATGCAATATTACAAAAATTAGCGCATTCTCATTCGCTTCCCTATCCAGGTTTTGCGAGTTCATTGTCTTTAGTACCAGTCGAAAATAATTTAAGTGCTAACCTTTTTTTTTTGTAAAATGAATAGTTTTTGCGTACGAGCGCCGTAAAGCAACATTTCAAAAATTATCGGTGGAGATTTTTATACCCTAAAATTCAAACGGAATGACAGAGTAAAAGCACTTGACATTATGAATGCAGGCATCCGTATAGAAGACGACATTATCCCCATTAATCCTTTGTTAATTTTTCAAAGAATGTGCATTGCTAAAGAATCTGATAAACAACTTGAAAAGTTTCTTTCCAATGCCATCATCGTATTTGATGAATATCCGGAAGATGTGGCAGACTGTAGTACCAAATATGCGGAGCGATCCCGACGATCACGGAAACATTCTTCGGTAGACATACTGTTTCATGAGACAATGATCCCAACTGTGTCACAACATAAATTTCTGGGCAATAATGCCAACAAAAACCGCCTCATTGGAATGTTGAAGACAAAATTTGAAGCTGCGAACTTCATGGTCAAGCAAGCCATTGAAGACGCAGATACGCTAATAATCAATACTGCAATCAGCATTTTGTCTACATTTGATTCCGTAATAGTTGTCGGCGAAGATGTAGATTTTCTTATTCTTTTGACGGTTCTATCTACGCGTTTAAACATATATATTCTCAAACCAAGAAAAGGAAAACTTTCGCAACAAATATATTCAACCAAAAGTATCATAGATAAAACAGCCGCCAGTAACATATTATTCTTACACGCTTTTAGTGGCTGTGATACAACATCTGCACTCTTTAATCAAGAAAAAATTAAATTTGTTAATGTACTCCGACAAAACCCAGATTTAAACAAGTTTGTCTAGATATTCAAAAACTAAAATGCTGACCCACAGATCATTGCTGAAGCTGGAGAACGATTCCTCATTGCATTATACGGTTGTAGTGGCGCAAAAGTATTATTATCATAAACAACTATAGATATACATGCTTTACAAAATCAGCATATAAAAATAAATTTAATATTGCATCGTTACCACCAACAGAAGCAGCAGCCCGACAACATTCGTTTCGAACCTATCACCAGGTTCAGCAGTGGTATGGAATTGAACAAAATGCAGAGCGATGGGGATGGAAAAAAAGCAAGAATGGGCTAATTCTTGTCACCACACTCGACCCCCAGCTCCGAAAACCTTGTTAAGGCTTATTTCTTGCAAATGCAAAAAAGGATGTTGGAGAGCCTGTGGATGCAGAAAGGCGGGATTAATGTGCTCCGTTATTTGCACGAATTGCAATGGTACCTGTGATAATTCGCAAGTTCCATTACAAGATAGCGATGAAGAGGAAGAAACGGAAACTGTTCTCGAGCAAACGTATGACGAAATCGAGAAACAAGAGGATTGCAACGAAGCTAATTTTATTGCGGATAACGTGGAAAAAATTTTTATCTGTGGCGTTTTGTCCGGTGCTGAAGACGATGAACTTGCAAAACCTGATCCATCAAGGATAGGGAAGCGAATGAGAATGCGCTAAATTTTGTAATATTGCATTACACGTGGATTAGGCCTACTGGGGATACCACAAAAAAAACGCGCCATTTACTCTACCTCATCGGTGGCGTGGAAATGAGTTTTTTGGCAAAAAGGTGTGTAGGAGTCGACTTTGAGGCGTTCGTACGCTAAAACTATTCATTTTACAAAAAAAAGGTTAGGACAAAAATTATAGGAATTTTTCTCTAGTTTAATTTATTATATAGTTAGTTTTATCATAAAATGAATGGAAAAGGAGATATTGTCAAAAAACTGTTTTTGGCCGCCATTTTTCCAATATGGCGGCTCGAGCGGCAACGATACGAGGTGGCAAAGTGAAAATTCGAAAAGAGCACGTCGAAATCTATAAAAATACCAATTTTCAAAACTCCCGGAAAACTTTCCAGGTAAAACTACCAAATGACTGGACTAAACGTATTTTTAAACGAATGCTTAGTTGTCAAAATAATAACATGAAAATAAAGCGCGTAGAAATGTCTCATGATTTCAGAATTGTTACCTACCGAAAACCGCAAACGTAAGTATTATTTAAAAAAATCTTTTCCGAATATTAGGAGTTTCTTAGAGCTACACAAACATGCCTAAGATGTTAAAATGAATTTCACAGGAATTTTCATTTTTATGTAATATTTGTTATGATTACAAATTTAATTTTAAAATATTATGAACGTTAATAATAGGTATTCTTAAATTAATTATTTACTGGAGCTACTAAGGTGCTGAATATCTGCACTTAATAGAATGTGACATAAAATAAATGTCGAGAAAGTTAATTTTTTGCTTCATATTTTTGTGAGTTCTCTAACAGGACAATTTTTTTAAATTTTGAAAATTAATTGCTTAACTGAAAAGGAAAATTGCTGTCGCAATTGTTTGATATTATTATATCCTATTTTCCGGAGGGCTCTAAACAAATTTAAAACATGTTTGTAAGTAAGAAAGCTTTTGTAAACAAAAAAAATACATCACAAATACATAATTTATGCTTGTTAAATTTACCCGCGAGTATTTCAAGTTTAGGTTAGTACTGGAATATTTCAGTGTTTCATTAAAATATTATTAATCCTGAAATTTTCAAAAATATATGATGTAATGAATTGCTCTGCTGAATAATTATCGCCCCACGTTGGTGAAGCCAAATTTGTAATGAATTGCCTCGACGTAAATAATAATTAATAATTTGTAAGACAAATAAACTTGTAATTGAATATAAAATTGCTAATGGTAGATAAAATGTTACCTGGGATGTACTTACTTTTGCTGCTCTAGCTGCAATCTTGACATAAAACTTTGCTCCTGTTAATGTGAATAAATTGTTTTGAAATCTTTAAATAAACCGCCACAAATCTTTACCTTTCGTATTAAACTTTGTATTAAATTGAATAAATTTTTACAAATGACTAAAGATGTCACCAACATAGCCTCTTTCTTGGTACAATTTACTTTATTAACCTAATGTGTGGAGGTGTGAAGTGTTTGTGTTTAAACTAAGAAAACAAGTGATCATTCAAAATTAAAATTACTTAAAACTAATTAAACTTAAGTGTTGCAAAATCGTTTATGGTACGAGTTTTAAATTAAAGGACAACTAACCCGTATTTCACAAACAGCTGTTAAACCAGGTCATTGATCCTCTTTGTATACAGTGGTTCCAAAATGTAGGCTTGTTGTCAATCGTCATCAACATTTTCACAGGTAAATACGAAATTTTTATTTATTAACTTTTTCTTCGTTGTATTTTCTTGAAATTCACTTTTTATTACATTAAATATCCATGACGTCACTAATAGTTGTACATTGCATGTCGACAAAATTATTTTATAGGTTATCGTTCATTTTATAAATTTTTCAGGAACGAAATTTTCACATGTTCACTCGACTAGTGAAATGGGTCGACTAAACGTATTTTTCGCATCGCGAAGCATATAAAATTGGGAATTCCAACTTTTTATTGTGGGTTTTTCCAAAAATGGACGACTCCTATTGGCTGGGTAATCTTATCAAACGGAAGTCCATGAAACTTTCACGAAAATTAAAGTCTTCAAAGCCGTCCCGCACAAAATTGTTAGAAAAATTCTAATTACACCGGTCGTTCTACAATCGTCCGTTAAAGTACGAATTCTTTCTTTACACTTTATGTTAATTTTCACACACTTTGTTTATCCTAACCACTTGCATAACACTTAGTTTTTTAAATTTCCCCATCCTCAATACTAATCTCACTCAAATCCTTATCCTATTAACAATTATTACTAAATCTAAAAATCTGACATATTTGCAGGTTACAATTTCACATTTTTCAATGTAGAAGATTCAATTTTACATCTACCATCCTCACTTGGATAGCAAATCGTTCTACAAATTAATACGCATCTTTTGGTATGCCTTATGATCCAAATACAATTTTTTATGTGACCTAAATCTCTCTTTTTTAGGTTTTCCGAAGGATGAAATTTTCTTTTACTCATTTTAGCCTTATTTGAATCTTTTGAATTTTGGATTCATTTGCAAAAGTGCCAAGAAATGTGGACGCTGCTATTGGATATGCAAAACAATTCCAACTTTGATCTGTGATACCCGTAGGATGAAATTTAACTTTTAGAATGCTAACTGCTTCCGACAGCTTATGAAATGAAATTTTGTATTTAAAATGGCTCTAATGGCATTCCATGAACCTATTATAAATGCTACATGCCAAATATTATCAACCCGTTACACAAAAATTTCCATCCGAGGTTACAACTTTATCTACCGTAGCCGCTGGCTTTCATTTGAGGATGCTATTTTCTTTATTAAGGAAACCAGTTTAGACCGATCGAAATATCGTCTTTTTTTTTTGCATGAATCGTTAGTATAACTATTCAAGAATATGTGGTCAAAATTTCAAAGCAAAATTCCCATTAGTTTGAATGCAATGAGCACTTAAGTGACCGCCCATCGGTTCTGTGAAAAGCGCACGGTAATTATAATTAATACTGCCTTGAATTTCTCGATTTCGCTACATTATATTTCAAACGCGGTTTTCTCGAAACGACATTTTTCGACTAGCGTACATTCTAGCTCAAAAGTTATTGATCGATCGTTTTGAAATTTGGTGTAGATATTCTTTATTCAATTCCACGTAACATGAACCAAATTCAGGGATTATATTGTTATTAAAATATATTTTTTTATGCAAGAAAGATGAAAAAATATAGTATAAAAACATGACATTGTGTTCAAACACCTCAAAAACATGCAATTTTCAATTTGTTTGATCAAAATTAGGTTTATATTCTTAGAAAATATGTTTTAATGAAAAAAAATCCTGATGATTACAGATAAAAATTGCAACGTCAGGGATGTACGCAAGCCAAATGCTCGGATGGCAATCGCCCATGGACTGCACGCGGTAACTCCTCTATTTAAGGCGGAAATCGTTTGAAAAAATTCTAAAGTGTACATGAAAACATAAATAAAATATCCTCCAAGTTTAAATAATTTGTGATTATTCCTTCCTGGTTAAAAAATCATGAAAAACAGCAAAATTTCGACCTCATAAACCGGTTTCCCCTAAGGTTATTTATCTTAGTCTTTAAGTTGGCAACATGACAATGAATAGTAATTATGTCTGCTTACATAAGTTTTTCCTATGTCTAATCTATATTGTAATCCGAGAATCCACACTTTAAATTAATAGAAGAATATAAGATAAATGTCAACTTCAACGATATGAAATTAATATACGCTTACTTACACCTATAGGATTAGAAACAAAATCAATTCTAGTTATGCAACATAATTATCTACCTCGGAGGCACAGGGTCGTAACAATATAGTCAATTCACATGTATTGAAATTTCATATAATGTAAGTACTTTAATTAACCTCTTAACGCACAATATTTTTATTAAATTTGAGTAAAAAACAATCTTTTTCTTGCAGAAAATGATAACTTACTTCATTTTAAATTAATTTTTGTAAAAAAAGAAGAATACAGTACTTAATGTCAACGCAGTGAAAATAAACAATCACGATATTGCGTCATATTTTTACAGAACATTATAGTAATCAAACTAAAATAAGCAAAGTAAACGAAAAAAAATCCGAAATTATTAGATAAAAGCAATCCAATATTAAACGTGACATAAACAGATTAAAAATATTTGGATAATAATAAGCAGAATTATGTGGGAATGTGACTTACACGTCGCTGCACAATTCTGCCAGTAAACGCATATCATGCATGCAACGTAGTTGTGGGGTTAATATTCGGTAAGTTGTCTATCAAGGTAATTTAATTTATTGATTTTAATAATAATTGTAATTTCTGCTTGTTTGTAGCTTTTGATAAATATGTAATTCAGTTTATAGTCAATAACACCAAAGACCCCGCGGCGTAAAGCTTATTAGAGTTACAGCTAATTAATTCAAAAAACATTATATTCGGCCAACATAATATAACATTGGCAAATTGATTTAAATCATTTATATTACTTCTTTATTGTTGAATACAAACAGCCGTGAAATTTTCAAATCTTTACAGAAATTTACTTTTAATAAAATTAAGATTTCAACACTACGCTAATTGCAATTGTTTTATGTTTCTTTTAAAACTAAGACTTTGCAAATTATGCTAGCAAAATTTCTATTAACACTGATCAATTTTTCCAAATATGTGTGTTATTGGTTGCTTGCTTGATTATGAAAACAAATATGTTTGCTCAGCAAACAAACACTTTGCAGTCACGAAATTTGTCACGAGCTATGGCAGTAGATCCTAGAAATGGTTGGTTCGCTCTCTCTCTATAAAATCAAAAAATTTATTAACAATATAAAATTTATTGAATATAAAATTATTATCCGTTTATAGAACAAATTGACGAGTACGACTTAAAAGGTGGATCAATGGAGCTGCATATAATCAAGAAATTACGGTAGCCCGAGATGCTGACGATTCTTATGAATCCAGTACAAATCGAAACAATAAAATGGTTAGCTGTTAAAATACAATAAACTCTTACCTTACTGATCAGTAGGAAAGTAACACAATAGGACCCTATACAAGATAATTTTAACAGCCGCGAGATCCCAAAGATTCTGGGGTAGAAACTAACGCGAACTTGCATTAAACACACAACAGCACTGGTTGAAGATTGTCGAGATGGAAAGGGTTGAATGTCGTGGCAGATAACGGTTTGCCAAAAGGTCTCCAGCAGCAGCGAAATCGTGTTCCAGCTAGGATGATATCAAAATGTTGGTTGGTTGACTTGAAGGAAGCTAAACATCCGGCGACTTAGAGATAACAAATTGATAATATAAGATAAAAACGCACTCCCAGTTCGAACATATTTAAATCGCCGTCCCTGATAATGAAGGTAAGTAAACAAACCCGGACTGGGTGCGCAAGCGAACTACACACATGTGCTATCAAAAAACGTAGATAGCCACAAAAAAAAATTTAATCTTGAAAAATTTTTAACCGTCGTACTCAATTTCAAACAATAAAAATCCGCAGTAGCGTTAAAATTAGGCACAAACTAAATCACGCGGCCTCACAGTGACTTCAATCTTCCCTACTTTCAAAAACACTAAAATCACCCAGGAATATATCAACTAAAATCTGAGAAGTCAAACTCAAAAACACGTCCGCCATGCGTGAATATCAAAACTGGATTTCCGTTCCCCCTGTCCTTGCGTTTGCGCGGCAACTTCGCACGTGACAGCTTGCCTCACGTGGTTAAATGCACAGAACCGGCATTAAACAAAATGATCTACGAAAGCAAACGCAATTATTTCCGTAACAATTAGTACCAAATAGTAAAAAGACTGCTTTTTTACAATAATGAAAGTTTTCAGTTTTAATCTACAAATTGTTAATAAGTTAACAATAGAGATCTGTTTAATGTAAACACATAAACACAAATTGAAGAGTCATTATTTTTGAAAAATCAGAAACCACACTAAACAATTATAACACTAATGTTTTAATATTTTCTTACCTTTTTAAGTATTTAACTGTGTAAAGGTGATAATCTTGGTTTATTTTTTGTGTATTTTTTTATACTTCATAGGGTTATGATAATGGTAATTACACAAATGCTGTTAGTTGGTAAGTGCATGAACGGCCTGACTGATTTCGTTCATTTTTAAATGTTTATAATAGTCAGAATAATGTTTTTACGGAAAAAAAATTGGAAAAATGCCCGAAAAATTTGGAAAAACTGAAAGTTCTTTTTTGTATAAAAACTCTGTATGTTAAATCAAACAATAGCAAACAATCCAGTAACTAATAGAATATAAACATTATCTACATTTGAAAACTCAAGCAATCATATAGTAGACAACCCAAGAAACAAACTAAACTTAGAAACCCGTGACCCAAACTCTTGAGTTTCAACCCATCTTTAATGAAGTTTTTAACTGCGTGAAAGTATTTTTTGTATGAACATCATGTAAGTTAAACCGAAGAATAGTTCAAACAGTCCAAACACAGATAGAATATGAACACCACCTACATCTGGAAACGCAAGCAATAGTATAGAAGACTACTCTAGAAACAAACCAAACTTAGAAACTTATGACCCAAGCTCCTGAGTTGGATCCATCTTTAATAAAGTTTTGTAACTGTGAATAAATTGTAAATTTCTGGAAAAATGTAAATTAGTAAAAAAACAGTTCGTAATGTTGGTATTGTAGTCTGTAGTTTAATCTCTCATCGCAGCACCTATCCAAAAGAGTAGGTCAACGTCTACCGGGCCAGCTAGTAATAAATATAAGAAACAGAGAGAGAGAGAGAGAGAGAGATGATATAAAAGATATTATGAGTATTTATGAAGGTACCTACTAAATTTACCTGTTTCACTGCCATTTCATCAGATCACCGTATTATTGAATTTATTGAGGTAAAATCTATAGTTTTAAATAATATATAAAAATTCAATATAGATCAAAGCTATTCCAGATCCTTCTGAATATTTCAGACAGATTCTTCATAAAATACCAGGTAAATTAATGGTCCGGTCAATGTAAATTAATCAAAAAAATATTGAAGAAAATTGCAACTTAAAACGATAAATTTAATAAGCATCATGATAAATTCCCCAAGTTATTTACGTATTACATATATATTTACATGATTGTAAAGTTTCACTTACATAATATAAAATATGATATATTATATTACAATATAAAATATGATTATCAGATCATGTAATATAATATGATCAAAGTATGTGCTACTCTTTCGTAGAGACGGTTTATTTCGTGTCACGATACAATAATGATTTCATCAATAATTAGTAAAAGCTGTAATTTTGAACCGAAACAAAATTTATTGTTTTATATAATCTCAATACTAACTTCGAAATTGACTTTTTTAATTAGGTATTCTTGTTTAAATTGGTAATCAATTTCACTTGACATTTAAAATCGATTAAAATGTCGTATTTCGAATTTTCAACCAAGATTTGAAAAATGTAGAGGAATTAACAATCTTCGGGGAGATTTATTCTGCATCAAAGATTCATAAAATAGATAAATTAGTTTTCGGTGGTGGGTATCACATTCTTGTAAATTTTATTAATTCCGCGAAATGCAGCACTTTAGAAGCGCATGAGCATTTCAAATCTTTCAAAACCCCAACAAAACGAATTCAGTGCGGGTTTCAATGTTGCGACGCGCACCTTGTCTTCTATGTCAATAAAAACACAACTTCAAAGTAACCGATAATAACACCCATTCGTAAATAGTTCAAAAGGTGAATCTATTAATTGCTCGTGCACTAAAAGTTTATAAATTATTCGAGTGATTTTTTGTGTAGCAAGATAATTAAGAAAAAGTACACGGATGGCACATAAAACCACTATACTTAATTATTTCATTAATTTTATAAAAGAATTTATTTGATTCTATCATTTCACGCTTAAATTGATTTTTCTACATCTAATTTGATTGCTATACCGAAAAAGTATATATTGAAAATAGCAAACAATTTATTCAAACCATTGAACCGTATATATAAGAAGATATAAGATATAGGATGAATAAAAATAAAAGTAAAGTGATTTGTTTTGTCTATGTATTTAATATGAAAATTTTTATGCCAATTTATTTTTTCCCATTTGCAGATACAATAAAATTATTATAATAAATTATAAATTTATGCAAGGTGCAATATAATTTGTCATTTTCAAAAATACAAAGTTATTTTCAGCATTACTTTAAATAATAATAAAAAATGTACGTACTATGAAGTATGTATTTTAAAAGTATAGTAGTAACAGTTGTAACAATCCCACGATAATAATCACATATTGTAGATTTCAAAACTAAATAAAAGAATAAATTTTGATTACTCTTTATATTATTGAACATAAATAAATTAAAATACTAATAGATTTTTTACGAATGACGATAATTATCTTATTGTTGCATTTAAAAAAAATTACAGTATTTTTCGAGGTATTTTCAATAAACAGCAACAAAATTAATTTTTCTTTTAGAAAAGTTTTACCGTCGCGAAATACTATCTGAATATAAGTTGGACGAAAGAAAATATTTAATATTATATTATTATGAGTATTGTAGGGTAATTTACATTACATTCTAATAAAATTTGTGTTAGTGCATAATATGTATTCGAATCCGTAAAATGCAGAATGGAAATCATCCTTAAGCATTCGATTTCTTACTATAATTTAAGTAGAACGCATAATTATTGTAAATCACGTTTCACAAAAGCAATTTTATTTGAAATCATTTTCTAAAGAACTGATTTTAATACACTTATACGTTATAGATGCCATGCATTAGAATAAAAGTTTAATAGAATTGAAATTGAATAGACAAAGTGTTATAAAATATGTATTTGTATTAGATAACGATGGCACTGCATTGAACACAATAGTTTTATAGCGATCATCTAACCATAAGCCTAACAATATGTCGCGGGCGACTGTACAAAGATTGATGATTGTTTGGGTATACCCAATATTGTTAAAAATAAAAAACATCTAGAGCAAAGTTAGTCTCATGCTAAAATGCATTTTGAAAGTACGAGCAGAACCAGTAGATGTACTATATATGTACTTGGGATAGTTGAGACAGTCGAGTTTTAACGAAGATTCTAAATCTTTTCAAAGATTTAGTCGTGCCGTGCTTTTAGTCCATCCTTCGCTCGAAAAATATTTGAGTATAACTTAAGTATGAAATCTACAGGTCTGATTGGCCGGTTTCTTAATTGAAACGTGCATAAGAATAAAACGATAAAAAGTATATTTTTAGAATTGGCATAAAATTAAAGTACTAATCAATGGTACTTTACCATAAAAACTTTTTTTACCAATATTAGCTTAGCAAAAAATATACTTAGTGCATTAAAAAGTACATATACTAAAAATATGATATCCAAGTATGGCTTGGTTTCGGCAATTGTTTTTAATATTTTTATTGAAAAGTTATCGTTAGAAAAGATACCGTTCATATTGGTTAAGTTTCACAACTTCTGAAAAATTTATCGCAAGAGTAATCTTTAAGTTTTTTCTGAACCTGACAAAAGTAATTAGGGACATAATATTTAACCGACAAAGTTTGAATTAAACTTACTTGTCAAAAATTATCCTCAAGGAATTATTTTTAAATTAATGCAAAATTATTCATAACTTTTTGGCATGTTAGTAGTTGAAATTATAGTAAAATTTATTGATTAAAGTAAAAGTAAGCATTTCGTTTAATTTACAGAACGGGTTTGAAATAAAATGATAATAAGAATTTTATGATGCATGCAATCTTAATTTTCAAACCTTAAGGTAAATGGTGTATAAACCTATATACGAACGCTATTTTACACCTAACAAAATTTATACAACTGAAGCAATACATATAATTTCTTTACCGCAGTAAGTCAAAAAAGACTTTTATATTTCAAAATATTTCAAAATAAAATTTATTATCATATTTAACTATCAATCAAAAGGCAGAACTGCACGAATATGTTTAAAACAATTTTCTTTATTTTTTCTTTCACCATTCGTAATGGGAGTAAAGTCATTTTAAAATGTCATGGTGTATTATATACAGTGACAAGCAAAACTGTTCACAATAAGTAAATTTTTTGCTATAAATATAATATTACCTGAAATATGTATAAAATCTACATCCCACATTTGATCATATGAGAAGTAATGCATGACGCACTGATTACTTATACTATTTTGCAAAACTACAGTTTTATTATATTATTATCACATTGCTAAGGTGACGTTCGAAGTGAACAGTTTTGCAAGTGTCAAGAAAGTAATTTTATTTGCTGTGAAACGAAAGTTTAACCGTTATTATTTTATTTTATTTGTACTGAGTAAGTGCTAACTTAATTATAACTTAAGTATTCTTGATCAATTTTTCATTTAATATAGAAAATAAAAATGCCTATTCGTATTAAGGAAGATTTAAAAAGAAGATCGCTGAATCTATTAAAACAGGTATTTCAGTAAGAGAAATTGCAAGCAAACATGCGGTTTCAATAGGCCTTGTTACAAAATTAAGAAAGAAATTTAAAATTACCACAGAAATTAACAGAGGAGGACGACCGCAGAAGCTTTCGTCTCAAACAAAAGAATTATTCGCAAGTTAATAGTGTCTGGAGCTGCAGAAAATGCCGTAGAGGCCAATAATACTATCAGAGACAACTTAAAATTAATGTCTCTAATGATACCGTTCGTAGATGTTTAAAGGAAGTTGGTATGAAAGCTAAAACTAAAATAAGAAAACCTTTATTAAGCGAAGTACATAAAAAAAAGCGTTTAAAATTCGCAAAAGACCATATTAATTGGACTGTAGATGACTGGTGGTTGGTTACATGGTCAGCTGAATCGAAAATTAATCGAATGGGATCAGATGGCCGTGTTTGGTCATGGTATGATAAAATGTAGGCCCTACAGAAAGAAACATTAAAATTTGGTGGAGGCTCTATGATGGTTTGGGGTTGTTTCAGGGGATAGGGTAGGAATATTAAGAAAAATTAATGGAATTATGAAAGCAACCGATTACATTGACATTTTAGAAGACTCATATTTACCAAGCCTTGCTAAATTTGGTTGTGCAGTAGGTGATACCATATTTATGCAAGACAACGACCCTAAACATTCGGCTAAAATTACTAAAAATGGTTTGCTAATAATAATGTTAAAGTGATGGAGTGGCCGCCGCAGTCCCCGATTTAAATCCAATCGAGAATCTTTGGTGTATAGTTAAAAAGAATTTTAACCGCAAAGAATCAGCCCAAAATGTCGATGAGTTATGGACCATAACAAATAATGAGTGGAGTAAGATTGATTCTCAAATTTTGAATAATTTAATTACTAGTATGCCAAAAGGATGCAATTAGTGATTAAAACCAAAGGAGGTCATACAAAGTACAAAAGGTTGTTTAAATTATAAATTTATGATCAGTCGCAATACTGTTCATAATAATTTTCAACAATATGTTTTTTATTATTCTTATTTGAATTGTTTGGATGTTTTTCAAGTTTAGGTAGTTTTATTGTGTTTTAATTTATAATAAAATATATTTCAGCAAACTTTTTTGTTTTTGGTAAAGTTTTAAACAAATTTAAAGAATACTAGATTTTTATGAACAGTTTTGCTCGTCACTGTATCGTCGAAAAATATTACAAAATTTGTATTCAAATTAAAATTTCAAAAATTTTAAAAAATTTGTAAATTTCGGTCGTAATGAAGAGGTTCTTGTTAATATTTTTCTGTAACTTTTTCCTACAGATACTCCCATTTAATAAAAACTGATATTTCATTGATATTACACTTTATTACCAAGCAACAAGATTTCATCATTTAGCCCAGTGACGTATTGTCACAAATTGTCATAAATTAATTTAGGTTACGTGAACAGCTCACCAAAAGACTCAAATATTCAAAAATTCTAACATATATAATAAACTAAACTAATATATAATAACTGTAATAAAATTTATATGATAAAATAAACATAAATATATAAATATTAAATAATATATTTTTAAGTTCTACCGATTAATTTTGGGAAAAGCTGAAAAAAATGTTATGTACATACGTACATATTATATTTGGATATAGTATACAGAAAAACATTTATTAGGAACATGTCAGACTGTCACTCAGTCTTAAATTCATTCAACAAAATTAAATAAATTCCTTGAAATATATATTTATAAATTTAAAACATCCTTTTTATCTAAATTTACCTGTAACCTCTGTATTCTTAATACGCCAGTACAGTAACCGCTAATTTTACAGTTTTCCTAATAGTATAACAGATGAGAATCACCAGTTTAAAATTTTAACATTAGAAATGATGTATTTTTGAGTATTCACTTTTATGAAAAGCTTTTTAAATTAAATGATAAAGGTGCCAAAAATTTAAACTTGAAACAGACAATAGCTTTTAATTATAATTAATGTTGCACGAGTTAATTTCTGTTGAATTACCTACTCGTAATTTAGAAAGGTAATAATTGTATTGTTTGTTAATTTATTTGTGTTTTAATAGCTAATCAATATGCAAGCGACGTAGTCGAACAAATGCAAATTAAGGTATTGCAAAAATTACAGTTGAACGAAAATTTATCTCTTTTATAAAACAACCTACATAACAAGTTGGTTGACCATATCAATATCTTCCGTATAGTACAGTGTAAAAGTTAAACCTCGTTGTAGCTTTTACAATTCATTTCCTACCCTTTTATGTTTTTTTACATAAAAAGCAGTTCTAAAGAATAGTCTTGCATAATGGATATCAAAAAAAAGCCAAACCTGCAATTTTATTCAGCGTAGACAAGAAGATAGCAATTTTTATCTGTCAGTTACACTTCGCATTTTGTGGCACTTCAATTGATACTAAACTGTAATATCATATATTATGCATACGTCACGTTTCAAAAGCAACTTAGATTTCAGAAGTAGATTAGTGTTCTTTTTATATAAATCACATTGACCTATTATATACCATAAAACGAGAGACTTTTTTTTTTATAAAATTCAGTTAACTCAAATTTTATATTGATAAAAACTGTATAATTTTTTTAACAATGGTCTAAGTGTATTTTGGAAACAATGGAGGGCTTCTATATCTATTATTTTGTACGCCTGTGAAAAAATTAAGAGCTTTTTTTCTGAAATTTTTATTATTAAAAACCTGAAATATATTTCAATCAACTGTAAACAAGATAACAAAACTTTTGTCAGATTAAATGTCAATAAAACGGTTTCCGAAGAAACACTTGTAAGAAGTAAGAAAAAAATAAATACAAAAGATGGAACAAAATAGCGATGTCGGAAATTGCTAAAAAACGGAAGGTGATATGACATTAAATTCTTCCAGAAAAGTTTATACTTGCTCAAGTAAACTTATTTGATATATTCTTGTACTCGCACATTTGTGTTATAAATTTTTAAAATACGCTAACATTTAATGGAGTAAATACATCGAATGATTTAATTTGGATTATCTTTTTATCGAGATGTTTAATTACGATATAATCCAGTTAATTTATGCCGAATGTTTCACGAATTTAATAAATAATCTGATGAAATAATTTTGAATTCTAAAAACACCTTGCCTTTTAACAACAATTCAAATAAATAAGCATTTAATCAATTTGCTAGGACAGTTTTTTTATATTTTATTAGTTATTAAATTTCCGATCGTTCTCGCTTAGTAGCTAATTTCATTTGTATAATAACGTCAGGTACTTTTGAAAAAACCAAATTTTGTTTATGAGTTTCGTGTTAGCGTACACAAATACTCGTAATGTAGGTTTAAATCTCATCAACAAGGTTAATAATTAAAAACACTTAATATTCGTCATTCCAAAAAATGATACGTGATTACAGTATATTTTGTAATTATAAGAAATTTTTATTACGAGTTTTTGACCAAGCATTTAAAATTTACTTTGAACATAATTTTTAAAATGCTAATGTAGGTAACCTATATGTAGTTAGGTAATATATACTATGTATTTATTACTAAAGTACTGTAAAAATTCGATATGGTTTTAATTAATTAAGTATATCTATATTTAGTAAACACTAAACCATTATCGATTTAAAAGTTTACATTTTAATGATATTGATTAAATGTAGTATGATAGCGATTACTTTAGTATCTGCTACTAATGGGAACAAATAAAATCAATGGCATTTTTCAAATTACTTTAGGATATTAAAAAAGTGTCAATAAAATTAGTTTTAGTACCGAGAACACTAAAGTGAAAACTTTAAATCGCCTCGTATATGAAAGTTAAAATCGGTTTCCAAGTTGTATCGACATTCATCATTCATGGATACAGTTTGAAGATATACAAGACATCAGAAATCGAATGGATTTTTATTCCTCAACTTCATCAATATATTTATTAGTTCTCACTTGCTTTATCCATTTAACCATTAGTCTATCAGCATCTACAAGTAAGTTAATTTACAATTTAATCGAAATTTTCAACCTACTTAATATTTAACAGTTGCAGTACATCTTTGATTTGTTCTTATAAAATGTCTTATACAATATTACGTTTTTTAAAATAAACTAGCTTAATAATTTATTTCAATATTTTCATACGTTGTAAGAGTTTATATTATATTAGTTCTCGTTGCAATTTTAAATTTCGTAGTTTGTAGAATCTTGTATAAAGAAGAAAAATATATTCTGGAAAGAGTGTAAAATTGCATAGGTGGTATATATAGATTGCATGAAATAAGAAAACCAAGATAAAAAGTAGAAGTTCTTCTGTGCAATGTAACTTTTAGGTAATATTTCAGAAATAACATATGCAACGGGTTGAAAATACATAAATTCAAAAATAACTTGAAATTTAAATTTAAAATTTTGTTTTGCAAATTCAGAAAACTTTTTAATTTCAAAAACATATTATTACGAGTAACAATTTTTATAAGACTTCATTTTTAACTTGCATTGAAAAGTTTTATTAAAATTGAAAACTAAGATTAGCTTCTAACAGATACATTAGTAGTCATACATATTTTTAAGAACATTTACAGATACAAAAACCGTTAAATAAAAAATATAATAAAAATGTTGAATGTGTTCTGCGCTTGTTTCATAATAGTTATTAGACTAATAACTTGCAAGAATTTTAAAATACTCTCAACATAATCAGTTTTCAGGATTCAACAGTTATAATTTGTTAGGTACTTATAGAGTTTATAGGATACGTCCTTAACTCTCTAAAGGCCGGTTGCACAGTAAGAGCTTAAGCTGAGCTTAGCTGAACTGAAGTTAAATGAATTTTTAAAATGAATTTCAGTACTTTTTAACAGCAAATCGGGTGTGGTATATCACTTTACATTTATACTGTTTATGTTTATGTATTTAATACTGCTTGGGTAGGTTGATATATCTGACTTGCTGTTACAACTATCGAAATCCATTTTAATAATTCGTTAAACTTCAATTCACCTAAGCTCAGAATAAGCTCTTAACGTTCAACCGCTAGTCACAGGTAACTACGATAATAATAACAATTGAATATTTTGAAGAAGTGAAAAAAAGAATTCAAACCAGAATGTATATATTTTTAATTGCAATATAAAATATTTCTTGTCATTAAGCAGTTAACGGCAGCTCTTTGAAAATTTAATTGAAATGATGTCTACATTTGGAGTTTTACACAATAATTTATTTATGTGTCAAAAAAGTTAGTGTGTTAACTTTGTAAATCAATTATATTAATTACTTTCATTATATTCATGAAAATATCTATGAAAAAATTAATACATCCAAATATAGTGCTTTTAAGGTTAACAAAAATTAGTGATCTTAATATAAATTGAAGAAAAATTAGATGAAGTTTAGATACATTACGTACTATATGCATTTGAATAAAAAAAATTAACAATACAAAAATAAACTATTAATTAAATTTTAAATTAAAATTTCTTAAAAATTTTACACTTTACTTTCTCTTTCATTTCCCTGTATGAGCAACTTCAAATTGTAAAGTTATGAATAGAATCAATACAATTGCAATTACAATATGAACGAATAAAATTAATATTAACATCAAATTAATTAAAATTTTAATTATTTTAGTACAAAACCAAATTTTTCATAAGTAAGCCACGAATTTGGACAGTATAATACTAACCTACGTATCGGTAATTAAAATATATAAAAATTTAAAACCGTTCTTCGAACGCTTTCTATCGTTTCCATTTTCAAATCTCATTAATACACCCACACAACCTGCGCCCATAGACACTGGAAAATATTGGCTCTGTTGCTGCTGTCATAATCAGTACAAAGTTCATCCCTTATAATTATATTTATATGAGATAGAAAATAAACCTAGGTTTTTATACTAAGGCGTAGATAAATAAAATTCCTTAAAAACTGCATTGTAGATAATAATTTAACAATTAACAATAGCAAATTAATTGCTGTTCTCTTTACTTATATGTATATTTTTTATTTTGGGACATTATTATACAATCATGTTTTGATTTTCCCCAGAGGATTTTTATCCTTATTAAATTATTAGCGCCAAGTTTAACTGACGAGATTTAGAGAAAATCAAAATATCGAGGGATTGTACAATACTGTCTTAAATTAAAAAAGATGTGTAAGTGAAAAATTGCTTTTTTAACAAATTTTATTAAAATTTCACTTAACTTGAAAAAAAGTTTTAAACCTTTCTAAACAGAAAAGAACTAATAATTAATAATATGAGGTTTAGGGACCTTGCAGGTCTAAGAGCCTTGTAGGTCTATGACTAAAAAATTTTTTCTTCAGTTTTTTGGGTCTTCTATTTCTTGCTTAGTTTGTTCAATTGCTTGTGAGTCATATTAAATAATCAACAAAGAAGTTTTATCAATGTCTTCGATTTTACTCAAACTAGGCATCATTACTATACCAAATAAGCATACCAGTATTTTTCTGTTTGCTTGTAAAATGACCCGTTCACGTTGTACAGCCTTCCAAACAAAATCAAATTTTGCTTGTAGAGCTGTGCTAATTTATTTCTACTGGCTGAATTGTAGCACTTAGGCCCGGTTGCACGGCACTATTTTTAGAAAAACTTAAGTTTAAGAAAATCACTCCTGTCAAATTTAATATTATAAAAATTTAAAACTTTTAATTTGGTTTGTATCGCACTATTTTAAAAAGTTGAGTCACAAAGTCACACCCTAATAAAAATGTTTAAAATATATAACATAGCAAAAATTAATTATTTTGTATCAATAATTTATAATTCTTACGTCAAAACAATACTCGTATTCGTTCGTAAACACGAAAAACATATGATTGCTAAAAAATCTTAGATTTAAGAATTGTTTCAAGTTAGTTCCGCAGGCAACTTAAGTATTGTACTTAAATATAAGATTTTTTAGCGTGTGCATTTTGTTTGTCAAATGACTACGAGTATATTTTGACGTAAGAATAATTAATTTATTTTTATGAATAATTAATTTTTTGCTTTTTTAATGTATAATCAAAATGTTTTTATTAGCGGGTGCGACTTTGGAAGCTTTAGTTTTTCTTAAATAGTACGATACAAACGGAAAAATTAATTAAAAGATTTTAAATTTCTGTAATATTAAATTTGGCGCTGTCAAAGAAAACTTAAGTTTTACTTAAGTCAAAAGCGGTGCAACCGGGCATTAGAAGTACATTTCTTTATGTAGGTATTAAAAGATCCTTTTTTTAAGTCTATTTGGGTAAATAATTTTAAATAAGTAGAGACCCCGTTCAAATTTTTGATCCATACGCAAATTTGTACTCAGAATTGCTGACCCACGATCATTCACTTTTATGTTACTCCTAAACCAAAAGCGTTTATATTTTAAAATTTGGTATCTAAGTAGGCAATACTATACTGATGACAATATAATATGTTTTGCAAAATTTGAAATTATACCTTTTTAGGTAGGACAAGTTAAAGTCAAAATTTGAACGCGGTCCCTAATTTTTAACTTTAATTATTTGCCCAGATAAACCCACCGAAAAGAGACTTTTAATATCTTACACTTTAAAAAAATTGTGTTTCTAAGGGCTACGGTTCAGCCAGTAGAAATACTTTAACAAAGCTCTACAAGCAAAATTTGGATTTTTTAGAATACCGCATAACGTGAACGGGACACTTTACAAGCAAACAAAAAATAGGGTATGCTTGTTTGGTATATCTTACAATTATAAGAAATGTGTTCAAAATCAAAGAGATTAAAGAAAAATTTTAGTTGACTTGATATGGGATTATTCTTATTCCCTTTTCTTTGCTTGTTACTTTAAGGTCGTCCAGCACTCCTCCAATTGTATCCTTCGCGGTTTCTTCTTTATTTATTACTTATCAACTCTTGTAGCATTCATCTGTGCCATTCTATCTTTCAGAAGTTTTTCAACATGACCCAATCATCGGAGTACATGTGGCTTGATTATTTTTTTTTTATTTCTGCTCTTCTTTCACCTTTACTATAATATATTCTTTGTAGTATTTTTCTTTCCCGCATTTCTTTATTTTGCTTTTATTCGTCCCGTTTTATTCAGATTATGGAATTACGGTAACCTTTTGAACTACTTAATAATGCGCATTTAAATTAAACAGTGATTACAAAACTTTTTATGATTTATTTTAGACTATATAATTTTTATAATAATATTAAAATAAATTTTGATGGGAAAACTAAGGTTGCTTTGTCTGATTGGAAGACGTTTATTTGGGACTTGGTGTTCCTTAAGCAAATCAAACATAAAATTTAAGTATTCAAATGTGTATAAAATGAAAAGTTAAATTTATCAAATTGTTAAAACGTTTAAAAAAAGTTTTTTTCTTATCACAACAAATAAATAAAAAGGTAATAAATAGTCCGTCATGCTTATAAAATTACATCAAATGCAACGACGGAGAAAACAGCTAGAAAACTAAGTGATTATTATGTGTTTTCAGCTTCCAAATTTGTTTTATTTAAAAAACTAACACAGCAGTAGATTTCAGTTTTATATAATCATACTTTTCATTATTTGTTTTTGAAAGTTTTAGTATGGAGTTATATATTTGTTATAATATTAATTTATTAGAATTTACGCTGTATAAGATTTTAATGAAAGAATTTATTTACAAATTTTCATAACTCCGCGGCTAGTTTATGATATAATTTTTATAGTTAATTGGTGTAATATACTGTTAATTAAGTTATTTTAGCATAACCTGAAGATGGTTTAATAAATGGTTGGTGCATGTACCTTGTGTTTTCATTTGACTCGGAGATACCTTATTTCCGCTATTTAATTTAATTTTATATTTTCCCTCAAAGTATTAATTATTATTCATTATATTATTAATTTGGTATCTTGAAGACTTCATTGCCTTATATATTTTTATTTATTTATTGTGGCGTATACTTGTTTGAAATTAATGAAAACTGCATGGGGTTCTATTTTGTGTTGATATCAGTTTAGTTGATTCGTTTGATTTGTTTCAAGGTCTAGCACATTATCGATTGACTTTCCTAATATCACATTGATAGTTTCCAACAATTCTTTCTATAGTTTTCTTTGTATAGATAGTCGCCATTTTGTTGTTGAATAGTTGCTATTAATGCTTTTCTGATAACATCTCCATTAATCATAATAATAGGCCTATCACCCGGGTCGTCCCTTTAAAGAAGAAAATAGTATTTAACAACTATAATTAATATTATTTTGGACTAAAGATTAAAAACGTCCAGTTAAATAGTCAATATTTTGCCGAAAATTATTGTGGACCTCTTCAGGATTAAATAATTTAATAGCGTATTTAACTATGTTTCTTTTCAAATGTTTTTTCTTTTCTGACACCTACCTTTACTTTTTTATTCGAATGTTGGATTTTTCTCTTCTACGTCTATGATGTGCGTACGAAGTGTTATTGCACACCTAAAGGATATAGTACTTATTAAAGTAGACTTATATGGAAGGATTATACACTTCAGTTTAAAGAAGGTTTACTAGGCAGATAATGTCTTGATTGTTTGCCTTTGCCTTCTTAGAGAAGATGATCAGAAATAAAGTTTTACTTTGAGCAGAGTTGAATCCGATACTCATTCCCCGATCATCAATAACTGTATATACTCGGTGTATGTATCATAAGAGGAATTTTGCGTTCTACTACCATGAAGACGTTCAGCAAGATAAAATCAATATTTTTAATATTCGAGAGTTTCCATGTGTACATGGTACTCATGAGTCACAAAAACATGTCCACCTTTCATCCTTAAAATTGCAAAATAATGATAATGGTTTAAAGCTGAAAAAATCCAATAAATATGAAATAATAATAAACGTGTATCGAGTTGTGTGCTATCAATAGCTATAATATCTAACACGAATATGTAAAGTAAATTTTTTTAATATAAAGCGATTTAATAATGCGTTATTAAATTATCCCGTTCCTCTGATGCACGCGCGCTATATTGTGCTGTATTTAGGTAGAAAATTTTTATAAGTTTCAGGAAGCTAATTGTAAAATAACAATCAATAAATAATATTAAACAATAAAAATTATATTACAAGCTAATAATTTATATTATATCTTTTTTAACTGCCTTGTTTTTGTCTAACTGGCAAATCACAATAAAATTAATAAAAAGGCACGTCGGTAAAAGATTACTTTCACCCTTGAATAACTCATAAATGACATTTTTTAATTACCAGTTTTCAAGGAAAGGAAATGATTAAATCTTAAGTTTTAATTTTATATTGAATTTTTACAAAGAAAATGATCAAACTGCCGAATAAGAAATCTATGACAAAGATACGTCCTTCGTCATCCTTCGAATACAAGCCTTTGTTTCAATTCAAACCTCTGGTTTTTGACTTACTCATTATTTGAATTTTATTACATAATAACTTTTAGCAACTTAGGTAATATAAAAGTAAAATTTAATGATTATGCCACATTGAAAACATTAGTTTTCATATGATGAGCAAAGTTAAGTAATATGAAGCGCGGTTGGTACATGAATGCAGAAACATTTAAGTACGTTGGAATTCTATTGGAATTTATTATTAAATGCTCTCAGAGTCAATAGAATCAATAGCAGAAGCACTTAGTAGTGTTAGAAATAACAGAAAAACCTTCAAACGCAATGCTTATTTTTTAATCGTGTTCGTGCATGTTTATATTGATGAAATTCTAAAGAAACTTACACTAATGTTTTTGATACCATTGCATTAAAAATTGATTTGGCACTTTTGTGAGCATTACTAATAAGTTATAATTATTTCTACTAGGGTGCTAACCTTGTTATAAATGTAGAAGTTCTTAACTTTTAAAAAGCATTTTTAACTTTTTAGATTAATTAGCACACAATTTTTTATTTTAGTAATTTATGTTTTCAATTTTTGCTAATAAATGTTGAAATAAATTATTAAAAATGGCATTATGTCATATGATACATAAGTAATGATTTTGCATGTACTAAGAGTACAATAATATTTTTACTTACTGGTTTATATCGGTCCAGCACTATAGTGGATTAAACTGAAGTAAACCAAAATTTAAACAAAAAATGTTTTAATTAATTTTTTTGAAATGTTCAATAATCAATAAATAGCCAAACTCGCATTTTAAAACCTTTAGTTAATCTCTGTCAGTTACAGAAAAAAGTATAATACAGTAAAAATACATAAATAATAAATTTATAATTAGCATAGGCACTCGAATATAATAAAAACAACTCAGTAATGTATGGTTTATATTTTATGATTTTGTACAAGATATTGATTAAAAATTTTCATTAGTGTTAAACTACGGTGGTTTTATCCGTCCTTTTTTACAATAACCGCATTAATGTCAAACCAATTCAACTGTGTAGGCAAATTTTATTTTCTGATTTTGTACAAACCATTGATTAAAAATTTCTCATTAGTATTGAAATACAGTGGATTTTCCATTTTTTTTAGAATCTTGACTGCGTCGACTACCGCTGGATTTCTCCATCCTTCAAAGTTGAAATGTCGAATTGATACTTAAAGTTTGTAAAAAAAACATAAATAATACTAAAAACTTAAAATGAAAGAAGTTTGGGGATTAGAACGATGTCATGTCAGACACATAAAGCTGATAGAACTTTGTTAATTAATTTTGTATCATGCGGTGTTTCAAACAAAATTTTATTACATTAAAATTTGATTACTTTAAAATTTGTAATCATTTAAAGCTTTTATTTAAATTTTTTTAAGTTTTACGCAGTGTTTAAAAGTATAAAAATTTTGTCATCAAAAATTATCAATCTTTTAGTTAAAATTCAGACCAAAATAACTCTTATAAACACTACTACAAAAATTCATTAATATTAGTTTTCATTTCTTATCGATTTGTTTACAATTCATAACTTTTAGAATTTTAAAAGCTACTTTAACAAAAGTTAATTACAAATTTATAAATCCACAATTTTAGGGTAACTTGAATAATATTATTGAAATAAATAAATAAATTGATGTATAAAATTAAAAATTATTAGGCATAGGCTTTATAAGGACATTTAAAGCCATTTATATTCCTTATTTGAATATTTTAATCTTTTCCATAAATTTCAGAGCCAATTTCTATTCGCCATAGACGAAGTTATGAAAATCGACGAAAAGGAAACGGGGAAGTTGTTGAAAATTCTGTTAAGAGCGTCACGAATGCAAGACTTAATATATTTGCAACAGAAAACAGCACCGTAGTGGTGGCACAAATTGGGGGAACAGCCACTTTACCTTGCGTAGTTCGGAAATTCAATACTGGAGTGGTTAGTTTTAAAATAATAATATGCTTGAAAAATCACTGTGTGTTATTTTAAAATAGGTTTCGTGGATACGAAAGGATAATCATCGATTACTTACTGTAGGACTTACGCCTTACAGTTCCGATGGTCGCTTTTTGGTCGAGCACGTTAGGCACTTACAAAATTGGGGTCTTCTTATTCAACATGTGCAAATTTTGGACGCCGGTATTTACGAATGTCAAGTGTCTACTCATCCACCATCCAGCATATTTATAACGCTAAAAGTTACAGGTAAGTTTTCTTAACTGTTAAACTTTGTAAAATTTCCTTCATTTAAAATTATAAAATATAACAAAATGCGAAATTTTAGCTTGCATCTACTTTTAATGATTTATCAACACCAAGGGTTAAATTAAAATATCAAACTTTCATATTATAATTGTAATATAATACTGTGAAATAATTATCGATTATTTCTATTTAAAACAACTTACGATCAAGTGCTTAAATTTTTTTATTGGTTTTCAAAACGTAGGCACAGAATATAATATTTATATACGTATCTGTCCGCATCTGTATAATTAGTCTCGAGGTCTTGCGTGGACTTTCTAAGTGATTTAGGGAATCCTAACGGAATCAAAAAATTAAGTGAAATAGGAACCCGATATTTACTTAGTTTTTCTAACTTTTGGTGAACTTAATTATTAATTTGTTATTAAATATTAATATAACATGTCTTGATATCGGAAATTTACATAAAGATATTATGTATTAATTCATTATTTAAATTATTTTTTGATCAAAGACATTTCTATTGATAGAAGATATAGTTACTTCTGTCAATAAAACATTTTTTTATAGAAGTTGTAGAGCGGGTGTTTGATTTATCCTTTAAAAATATAGGTATAACCTTGAGTCATATATCGATTTGATACACAGCCACAGCTTTTTCAGGTCCTATGACAAGCAGCTGAAACAGTGAACTTGTATTATTAGTTATTCGACCATGACATATTATTTATAGTTACATTATTTTTGTGATTAATATGTCTATAAACTTTATAACCAGCGCATAAAAAGTGTAATAATACATAATAAATTATACACGTTTTACAATAATGCAAACCTATGTATATTAATAATTATATTTCATAAATTACTTCCTACATATGAATTAATGAGTTTGTAAAAAGGCATACGTACGTATAGTTTAATTAAGTGGAAAAAATGTAAAAAAATGAATCAAGTCGGTCCAAAGAGAATTTTCACAATATACTAAAAGTTCTTGTAAGAACATGCAATTCATAGGAGGTGCGCCGGTACCGTTCATGAGTAATAATTATTACACAAAAATATCAAACCTATGTTAAACCTAATTTAATTGATATTAATGAATATACGCTAGTATTACTTTAGCTATTAATTTTCTAGGCAACTTAAAAAGTTGCGCATTTATCTTAGCTCCATAATTATACTTTTCAGTTTGAAATCTAATTCAAAACTAGGCAAATATATTTTGTGCTTTTCATTTGATGTAAAGGAAAATGCGCTGTTTGTTTTAATGTAATTGTAACTATAAAAGTTCAAATTACATAAAGTTGTTTATAGAGTGTTTATAATCCATTTTATAACAAATGTAAACTTTGTGAGTATATAAATAAATTCAACTAAGCATTTTGTCCTTTGTTCTACAGCTTATTATTAAATTTATAGAGGCAGTGGCGGAAATTCTTGGCGCTCCAGACTTGCACCTAAGGGCGGGATCTAGTCTTCGGTTAGTTTGCAGCTTAAAGCACTCCACCGAACCACCATCTTACGTATTTTGGTACCACGAACAACGCATGATAAACTATGACATAGGAGTTAAAGTACTTGCAGATCGTTCATCCAGTGTACTCCTATTACAAGAGACTGATAAAAGACACAATGGTAATTATACGTGCAAACCTTCTAATGCAGTTCCGGCTTCTATTAATGTACATGTGCTCAACGCAACTGCAGGTAATATAATTAAATTGTCTTTACTTCGTATTGTATGTCACTAATTCTCTTTTTAAATACCAATTTCAGAAGAAAAACCAGCAGCTATGCAGCATGCCAATACTTCAACGTCTTCTTCAACAACATACCTGTTTATAAATTTCAGTGTTTGGTCAATGACAATTTTTATGTTACAAAATTTGTGGTTAAGATGAAAATTAATGTAAAATTATTAAATTATTGTTTATTATACGCCATTGTAAATATTATGTAAATAAAAAATTTACCAAATTGAGATTACAAATTTTTAGAACTTCATAATTTTGGAAATTCTTGTAATTTATATTTTTATTTTATAAATCAAAAGAAGAAAATAAAATTTTAAATAGTTCCATTCGTTTATAAATTAAAATTACTCATGTTATGAATAGTTCAAATGCAGTCTGCTTATAGTCTATTTGAAACAAGAATGTAGTAAAACTTTGTAGGGAAGCTTCCGACGCGAAGAAAGATTTACTTTTTTTTTGTATTTAACTTCTAAAAATTCTACAAATTGCATGATTTACAATAAAATTAAAATTTTTATTTTGTTAGTAGTTGATTTGTGAAATAACAATCGCAAACAAAATTTCAGTATTGTACTTGCATAAACTTAAACTAATCACGTTGCAAGATCATGTTTTTAGTACAAAACTTTTACTACATTATTGTTTCGATTGAACTAAAATTATCTAACTTTCGTACCCAACGTATGGTTCTGTTCCCAAATTATGGAAGTCCAGGTTTTAAATGAAAACCTTAAAAATCCATGTTTCTGGATGGAATCAACATTGTGAGTTGAAAATAGTCGCACAGGCTTAGAGCTTAGAAAGTTATTGATGTAAATACATAATACTTATTGTTGAGATAAGAGCAACCAATTTTGATGAGCAAGCTTTTCAAAAAATTATTAATCCATTAATAATGGTAAAAAAATTATTAATCCATTATAATTTTTTATCATATTAATATTAATTATTAAAAAACCACGAAATTGAACTAATTCTACCATGAAGTACTCGTAACAGTGTCGAGTAACTATAAGAACTAATAAACTAAAACTAATAAACTAAAACTGGTTTCAGTCAAGTAAACCTGCAAGCAAAGGTGTCGTTTCTTTCTCTCTCACCCTTTCTAGTTAATCGTTTATCTATCAATAAAAGTTTCAAAATCTATCTTTTCTCTGCTCGTAATCTGAATTTAAAATACTTTTGTATATTATAGTATAGTAAAACTACGGACTCCGTCATTTCGGCGATTCCAATTCGGCAACGTCATTTCGGCGATTCCGGTTCGGCGACGGTCAGTTCGGCGATCCGAATTTCGCCTATGCTAGTTTCGGCGACGGTCAATACGACGAGAGCAATTCGGCGATACTAATACGACGACGTAACATTCGACTATGTCGATTCGGCGACGGGAGATATACTTTTAGTTTATTCAATTTATTTTTAATTTGATTCTATTTAATTTATAGTGTGAAGTAAATTATATCATTGTATTAATATGACCATTGAGTATAAGTGTGGATTTTGAGAATAATCCGATGTTTTCTTTAAATATTTATGTATGTAAATAAATATATTTAAATTTAACTTTGTACAAATTTTATGATCAAAAGATAACAGTTTTTTACAAATATGTAAAAAAACTGAAGGTGAATTTAATAAATTCAAATAAAAGAAACTCTTCTGCAGAAAATTATTTTAATTAGCACTTACCGGTTTTATAATTATTTTTTTTTAGTT
Source organism: Lycocerus yunnanus (assembly GCA_036346125.1). Classification (NCBI taxonomy): domain Eukaryota; kingdom Metazoa; phylum Arthropoda; class Insecta; order Coleoptera; family Cantharidae; genus Lycocerus; species Lycocerus yunnanus. The sequence continues at coordinate 5,947,756 of JARFIX010000008.1, forward strand.
CGCAAAATTATTTATAAAACCGGTAAGCGCTAATTAAAATAATTTTCTGCACAAGAGTGTTTTTTAATTTGAATTTATAGCAGTTTTTTTTAACTATTGTCAGGAACATTAGATTTACGCCAACTTTCTAATATAAATAAATTTCCCCGTCGTCGAATCGACGTAGTCGAATTTTCCGTCGTCGTATTGATATCGCCGAATTGCCATTGCCGAATTGACAGTCGCCGAAACTAGTATAGCCGAATCTCGGGTCGCCGAATTGACCGTCGTCGTATATGCGGTGCCGAATCGCTATCGCCGAACTGCGGTCGCCGAAATGACGTGGACCGTAAAACTACTAGACCTAAGCGACGGTCATTGGCCTGAGCTCTCTTTGCAATGCCATTTTCGTGCTTTGGATGGCACTTAAAGACGGTGGTCCTCTTATATTGATGAATTGCCATCATTAACAATATAAAATAAGATAACAGGAACATCTGAGGACAACCTAGCAATTTATTTTAGATGTAAAACAAATATTATGCTTCGAGTACTAACTTAGTCGAACTTAGTCGAGGTTACTGTTGGATATTACTGGACCACAGGACCTAGTCCTAAATTGGAAGAAGAAGTAGAAGTAGACAGACTATTTAATCTTTAACGTCATGCAGTTAATTTTAAGAAGAATTTTTATAAAAGCATAATCTCGATTGAGAGACTTATAGATCTCATCCGTCAAACTGCAGTAGTGTCTAATAGTAATAGTAGTTGTAATGAACTGCAGTTTTAAAGTTGTTGCAACTTAACGTTATTCGGGATAAGGGAGCCTTTTATGCCTTTACTGTTAAGGTAGCGTAGCTTTTTCTTCAAAAATCTTCATGGGTTCGTTTCAAGTGTTAATAATTTGCTTCTTGAGTACTCTGCAATACCCTGCTAAAAGAAAAGTGCTCAGCAGGCGCTAGGCCTGAATAAAACTTACAATGAGAATAAGGAGATGTTTATTCAGACCAAAAAATAGTAATAGTTTTGGTATTGCAATTTTAAAACAAAATACAGTGGCAAAGCTGATAGCAAAATAAGTTAATAATTTATAACTACTATCAGGTCTGAAGGTCTTTTGATTATTCAGAAGCAAAGTGTCAATTGAAGCAACCAACAGCTTGCAATAGCTTTAATTGCTAAAGTGCGTTTTAATGAAAGCAGAGCATATTAACGCCAGATAAAAGTTGATGATGTAAACAAATATGTAACTTAATCAGTCTTTAATGACTAATTGATTATGAAAATAATCGCTTGGACACATAAGGCTGAACTGCAAATCCTTGGTAAAGCTCTATTCCGGATTCCAAGTCAGATGTCAATACCTTATTGATATAAATCATTATAACAGATATACATATGTAAGCAAAAGAACCAACAGAAATCTATTTAAGCTTATTGATCAAAACTAAAAATTAACAGTAAACAGATATTGACGCTTTACTCAAAATTTAAAAAGCATCAAATTGACGACTTAACAAAAGCAAAATATGGGATAACAACGCAATCATACAGTTAACAAAATAATAAATTTCCAATTAGCTATGGCGTGCACTACTTTTTTAACTTAATCTTAATAATTAGGTTTACTATTACATTTATCACAGATAAAGATACTAATGACCACCTGATTCTACTTCGAAATGTTGATTTCCTATCAGCATATGCAAATAGCGGAAGCCAATTTCCAAAAATAGAGTAAAGCAAAATTTAGTTATCTAGGTCTTCAAATTTTTATCAACCAGTAAATCCACAGGAAGTAATAAGAAACCATCATCATTATCTGCTTCATAGATTAGGCCTGTTGGCCTGCTCCGACTCAAGTCTCCAAATCGTAATAAGGAATGCAGATTATGTTTTATCCATACATCAAATAATGTGAAATATCAATTTCCTATCACTTCCTGCACCTTTACACATTATCAACACGTCACTATTCGTAGTAAATTACTCAAAATAAGAAATAAAGTTATTTATTATTTAACGTATCCACTAAATGATAAGTAGTTTACCAATCTTCAAAAATATATATTATGTTGCTAATTATTATTACGATTATTATGAATCAAAATTTACAACGAAGAAAAATGTTTTATACATACATATTCGTACCTTAAGCAAACGAAAAAGCCCTGACAATTTGTACTCAAATTATCTCCCTTATACTATGTATCGAGTGCATGGTTATTTTTTATGAGCAGTATAAACAATTAAAAATAATTATTTTGTGAAATTATTAAGGGAAATTATATAGAAACATTAGTAAAAAATGTAACGCCACAGTTAACGTTACATTGTAAGTGTACGATTCTCTCAGTCACCCTCTGCCAGTCGTCATTCATAATATACTTTTTAAAATTCTATAACTGAAAATTGTTATATCCCAATTTCTTATACGAAAGGTATGCTTGACCGCACTTTTCCTATATTCTCCTTGGGTTACAAGTTACATGTAAGGGAGATAAGAGGGTCGCGCCGGTCAGGCTAAGAAGGGAGTGATCACCGAGCCTAAAGGCGAGTAAATTGTAGATGCGGTCTATACTTTTACATACCTATTGGTTTATCTACCAAAGTTGGTGGAAATTAGTGAGTTGTTTCGATTAATAAGTTAGTGCATCATTTGCGGTAGCGCTTATCAGCGGATATAACGTGTATCACTCAATTGAGCATATTTAAAATGGTTAGTTTAAAAATAAGTTCATCATACCACATTTTTCGTCGACTCCATATTGTTGGAAAAATCGCAAAGTCGCGATTTTTGAGTTTGCGCGCAGACCACGCCATAATGATCTTGGCGAATTTGTCATTATTTGCGCTGGGAATAGAAAAATATTTCCAAACATTAAAAATAACGATCAACTCTCTCATTTTTTTTAACGGCCTATTTATGCCGACAAGTGTAATAAATTCGAGTCAGCGAGCATTAGTAATACTTTCAAGCGATCTGGTTTTAATTAGTTTAAAACGTGATAAGTGCGATTCTGTGCCTGATATCAGTCTTTTCCGAAGTGTTTTTACAGCCTCAATTATCACCTGGAGTACGCCGTCTAGTGCCTCGAGTGTTTTTTTCCGTCCTGGAGCAGCAACGTATTCCGAAGGCATCAATCCTGTGGAGAAGATTACTCAGTGTAGTTTGTGTTTGTTTGATTTCAAACTTCACTAAGTGGCTGCCAGCAACGGCTCTTTAAGTACAACCCATTGTCATCTTATTTACTTTGTAAGGTATCATCCAGCTGGTGAGTCCAAATTTTTGCTACTTAAGGTACCCGTTGCTTTGAGCATTTTAATTTTAACATCATTGAATCACACATTTGTGATTTATAAGCACTGGGTCAATTATTTTGTTTCACAAAGATTGTTACACTTAGTAATTTTGCAATCTCTTATAAGCACCTGAAGAGCTTCTACAATTTCATTTTTATTAAATAAACTTTTTTGTTTTAATCATTCAAATTTTATATACTCATTACTTTTTAGGAAGCGAAAGGGCAACGTAAGTTTAACGGATTCTCGACTCTCGCTTCCGTTCAAAACAAAGCTAGTTCTAAACGACCACAACACGTAAAATATAAATTTGTGTTATTGGGCATCGAGGTGATCCAAATTACCGTACGTTCACATATCAATTCTGTGGAATTTTCTAGGGTTCTTCAGCAAGCTCTCAAATACTATATATTAAATTTGTAATCGTAAAAATTATTAAAATCAAAAAATCAAAAAGTTTCAATTGCTCAAGACAAATTTTCATCAAGTACAAATAAAATGTTTGCTTACTATCAAACTGCCTAGAAAATTTTTAAAAAGATATCTCTATCTACTCATCGAGCTCTAGAATTCACAAAGTAAATCTAAAGGTTTTGTATGTGTTTATATTTTACACGCATTGATTGGAAGTGCAAAACGTAGCTTCACTAATATACTCCCTTGGATCCTTGTTGCATCAAAGTATTTCAACATGTCTTTATGTGAATTACATTTTAGCTCACCTGATAACTTGAGAAGTTATAGACGTTTTTTGAATTTTTTGAAACATATTCGAGTGTTATCATGAAAAACCTCAAGTATAAAAATGATAATAAAATTCTGTCTGAACAAAAGTACAGCTATTAATAAAGTCATTTTAGGTGTCTGTTTTGATACTGATCATATTGATTAGTTTTATGAATTTTTGGTAACTAATTGAAGTGTTTTAACCGCACCTTATTGCATAATATGCGAGCAATAGACAAACTGACGAGATGTATTTACATCATCACGTGAGTTTCTTAAACTTTACCTGCTAGTAAATAGGTCATTAATTAAAACCTGTGTAATATTCACATTAAAATCAATAAAAGTTAATAATGCATTTGCTGTATAATTAATTGAAGCAGCTAAAATTATCCAGAAGAAAGTGCGGGTAGACATGTAGTTTAGGAAATATAGGGAATTGGAGTCCAAAGTGTTTATCAATGCGGTTAATTTAAGTAAACAAGATCAACAATGCCGTACGAATACAAATACGAATCAAAATAGATTATTAAAAAAAATGTTTGCAAGTGGATTTGGTAAAAACTTATTATTACGCAGACACTATATTATATAAGATGGCGATACAGTAAACTATGTAGTAAAATTTCTCACTCTTCCAATTTATCTTGCAAACTGTCATACAAACATTTGAGAGTTGTAATACCTTTAATAATATGCTTTTGTGATGCTTGAACACATAATAATTGTAACGGAATATGACATCAATACATCATAGATGCTATAATAATTTTAGGTTTGTACTAAGAGAAATAGCTCATAGCTCAAAACAGTTATTTAAAGCTTCAGAAACCGCTTGGCGATATTTCCTTTTTAAAAAAAGGTTTATGTTATGTTATTTGAGAGTTATCATCAATAGTAAGATAATCTATTTTACTCTATCGAAATACCAATAACTTTAATAGTTGTATACCCAACTCTTTCTTTACACGGTAGATGCATTCCTCAGAAATTTGTCTAAAAATCGTGTAAAAAATGCTTGCTATAATAAATTATCCCGTAGTATAAATAAAATTATCATTGTAAGTAAATAAATTTTACAAAAAAGGATTACTTTTTTGAGTCATGTAACTTCAAATTCGTGTCAAGAAACGTGTAAAAATAGAGTTGGATGTAAATTCTAGGGAAGCATTACGAGTATTTTAAATTATCAATATTTTGACTTTCATTTTAGTCGTAATAAATATTAATAATCTTAATTCAAATCATCTACTATATTGCGTGAGAACAGTAGTTTCTAAATTATCAACGTATAGTATGAAGGCAAGGAAGTTAAATGGCCACCTGTCCTGTTAGTAATTATGTACATATTGCAGTGCTATTTTCAGTGCACTGGTATAAACTTATCGTGGTAGGGTCTTATACTGCTTACATTAAAAGCACTTTTGACCAATTAATGTAGCAAGATCTTGAAGGTATCTTAAATTTAAAAGAAATTAGTAATGTGGTGAACGAGTAATACTGTAATTAACTAGCTAACAAGCGAGTATCGTGTATAGAAGTAAAGTATCGCAGATCTGCATTGAATTATAAAGAGACTTTTTTTGAGTTAAATTATTTCAAATCAGAACTTGAGTAAAAGATTTGTTATACATTAAAACTGCATGATAAGCACTGAAAAATATTTTTCTAAAATAGCTTACCTAGGCCAACCATGGATATGGCCACTATTGCATAGCTAGTTATTCTAAAATATGGAAAAATTATATCTCAAATAAACGAGCTACATACGTTGGAAGGTTTAAGGTTTACAGCAGTTGGTTCAAACCTTTAATCCTGAGTGAATAGGTTAATTTGCAGTATTTGTATTTAATATTCAAGTTTGACAATGTAAAGGGAGACAGTGGAGATTATCGAGGAAGTGCAACATTAAACAAATTTCAAAGATTTACAGATTCACAGATCGAAACTTGAAACGCGATATTCTCGATATAACATTTTCAAAATTGGTGATCAAGGTGATTAATATGTATATTATATTATATAGAAAACTAATACATCGGTTTTTTCAATTTTATGTTTTTTTTCTAGTTTTTCATAATCTGCGGGATAAGTAATTAATCAATAAAATAATCATATAAACATTAAAAAAGGGTCCATAACTCTAAGATATATTCCAAAAAGATAGTAAAGTAGATTCCAAAGTGTGCGCCGTGGCACCCTGAAGAGCAGTGGCGTCTTCACATGGGTGCTGCAAAATATTGTAGATGTTTTATAATTTTTTGTTCTTTTCATAACCATTGTTTTTCTTGATGATTAGCAGGCTCTTCTTTCTCATTAATAAATGTTAATGAATAATTAATTGATTTCATTTAATAATGCAGTTGTTTCTGTTGTTCATTGCCTGTCCATACAATTTTTTTTGTGTTATAGATAATTTATTAATTTTTAGCTAGGTTTAGTATTAGTTTGACTTGGTTTAGTACATTTATTTATCTTCTTCTTCATGTGTCATATCCGGTCACCCGGACGTTGGCGATTCAACTTGGCCGAAGCCAAGATGAATTTACCAGGGAGTGTAATTCATGGGGTGGTTTCCCGTTGCCTTCCCCATAATCCACAAATCGATATTGGACTTTTTGATCATAGCAGTGTATCTAACGCGAGCAGGGTTTGAACCGCGACTTACCGCGTCGTAGTCAACTCGTGTATGCTTCGCGCTATACTGCTGGTCATTTATTCATACATTTATTCATACTGGGTTACATTATTTCCATATTAACATCGCGACCTATGATAACTTCTGTGATACGGATGCTGAGAACCTGTACATGTATTATAAGAAATTAGGTGAGTTTGTTTAGACAATAATATATAAGGTAGGTGCGCTAATTATTATCATGATCTTAATATTGCCGGTCTCTATAAATTCAATAATTCGTTTTTTACATCACAAATAATCATGTCGAGTCAACTATTGTATTAATGCAACTACTGTAAAAAAATTGTAGATCTATGCAATCGTAATTGCGTTCACAGTAAAACAGTGTGTGTTTTGTGCATGTCAACCATAAAAACTTCAAAACTGTACTGATTGTTACAAGCTTATAAATAACAATTATAGCAGGGCGAGAACATTTTAAGGTAGGTACAATCAAGTACTTTCTTAATCCAAATTGTATTTATCATTATCATCATCTTCAAGTTTTAGGCCTGTGGCCCGTTACGTCACTCAAATTGGTCGCTACATCTCTTTTTGGGGCGGTTCATACATGTTCTTCCTCTCGGTCTGTATTGAAGCATTTGCTTTGGTACTTGGGTTTAGTCCATTCTGTTCAATTGTCCCTTCCATGCTTCTCTATAATTTTTAATTATTTTGTTGATACTGCATATGTTTAGTTTATTTCGTATGTCGACATTTCTTTTCCGATCTATCCGTTGGTATCCTGCTACTGAGCGCTGGAACTTCATTTAATATAAATGCGAATAAAATATAAATCGTCATATCTGTTTAAGTTGGTGTGATTCTAATATTTCCACGTGCATGAAGAGTGTGTGGGTCTTACGAAAAACTACATGAATGTATTCAAGTGTCCAATTTGTTCCTAAAAACAGTAAAATGTTAATTTGCTAAAGGAGTTTCAGTTAGTTTCTTAAAAGTTTGTTAGTTTAAATACTTATTACTAATTTTTTTTAAAAATACCTGTTCCTTTAATTGCCGGTATTGTGGCAATATTAAGGTTATAGGTTCCAAATATTGTCAGTTTGAAATATTAAAAAAAAAAAATATATATTTTTTAGTTGCTTTATTGTAATTATTGTTTATGTTTTCAAAATAAATATGTTTATTACTTATATAACAAAATTACAGACGATTATAACTAAATTTGATTCTAATAAATAATAATATGCATGGCAATATTTGACTTACTTACCTTAATTTTAAACATTGAGAGCATAAGATTAAGTTGAAGAACTAACTATTAGGGAAGACGCTTTAAGCAAGATAATATCGCATTTATTATTTCATTATATTTTAAAATACATACATAGTTACCGAAAAAAAATTTAATATATTGCAGCAATTTTCCTCTGCAGACTTTTATTGATCCGCTAATTGTTTCTCCTAAATAATAAAACTCGAGCTATTTTTATGGTACTAGTTCAACAACGTTACTTTTTGTGAAAATAATTCACTAAATATAAGTTCATATTCTGAATGTTGCCACATGGTTATTGTTGGTATGCTTGTCGCTCTTATGAAACTTTTATTATTTTCATTGAAACAAGAATTCGAGTTTAACGTAATCTGTAATCACAATCATAATAATTATCGACAACTATACCAACACCAAACTTTTAGATTTCTGTACGAAGTGTACAAAGAAGCCTTACGATCTCGCTCGGTTTCAGTCCGTTTGCATATTTCAATTAAGGACCAATCATATAACATGAAGACGATCGTGGCCTAGCGCTTAAGTACGTTAACTACTAAGCTGAGTGTTCCAATTCGAATCCGGGCGAGATGAGAGATAAAGATGTCTAGAAATTCCGACAGATCCCTAGCTTCTTCTAGCTCTTTTAGTTTACATTTTCTCGGTACTATTGCATTTACGTTGTAGCAAAACCAAATTTCTTGGGAAATTTAGAACGGCCCTGAGCTCGCAAAAGCCGTAAAACATTAATTTTTTGAAGACCCTGTCGGGGAAGAAGGTTTACTAATACGTTGACCTGCCATCCTTGGCAAAATGAGAAATCAATTTAACTAATAATTTTTAATAATAAAAAATAAATTTAATTAATTACGTTGCAAATTATTCTCTCTTGAGAGAATTACTAATAAAGTATCTAATAAACTTAGAATTACTTAACTAATATTTGACTAAGAAATATTAAAATTAAATCTAAAAAAAAAAAATAATAAAGCACCTTAAAATTAACACAATAAAAATATAACATAAACAATAAATTAATTAATACAACTTACCAACTTTGGGTAATCACCATTGTTTGCTAAACTATGTATCCCTAAACGAATAAAAATGGATTAAAATCCATTTGACGAGTTCTTAAAAAGACGATACCACTTATGCGCAACGGGGTCCTAAACTAAAATGTAAGTTGGAAAATTTTCAAATTTTATTCTACTTGTAATTTTTAAAATATTTTATTCAGCATATAATTTCACAAGTTAATAAACATTTACAATTAAAATATTAATTTAAATCATAAATGAAGTAAAAGAATATTTTCCAAATGTACTTACAGAAAGCGTAAAATAACCTAAATAAATTTTTTTCAAATTTCCTGTGCGACCTAAAAAATAATTCGATCACATAATCTAAGTGTAACTTAATCAGATTAATTAATGATCTATACTACTTACCTAAAAATTATTTAGATTAGCTGTATAGAAGCCTAAGAACTGCGGTTTTCCGAGTTCCACCATGTTTATAATATAATTAGCGTTTTGCTTGCTACTATTTCTACGATTAAGTATAAAACTTTTTCGAAATGCATTTGGATATCAAAAATAATTTCTAAATTGAATGTTTTTCTAAGATATTTCGGTAATACAAGTTTCGAGAGTTAAAAACCGAAAAGGTCAACTTAAAGCTTAAGCTTATTATAAATGAATGCGAGGAAAGGTTAAGCAAATTTATTTAGGTATACAATTTGTTAATTAGTGTTCTTGTTTTTCTGTTTACGTTAACAAATATTAAATTTCGGTTTAATAATAAATTTCTTCTATTGAAATGCTTTGATATATTTATCGAAGATTAGGTTAACGAAGATGGTAGGTTCCATAAACAAAAAAGTATTTATAAATACGTAGGTCAAAGTATTTTTCTTCGAAGTCTTAGATTATACATTTATTCTTGTGATTACATGTCGTTTATCCGGCAAAATTTATACTTCCCGAGATATATAGCCTATAGTTAAAAATTTATTCTCAAAATATATAATTTTGAAAATAACCATCTATTTGATATTAAGACAGCTTATATTCAAATTATAATTTCTATTATCTGCTTCTATACCTTTACAACTCTAAATTGTCACTAATCATTTTCAAGTTAGCGTTAATAATTTAGTAAAAAAATGTTAAAAGTAGATTTATGTCATAAGTCTAAATTGACTATTTTGTAGAATTATCAAAAAACTGTTTTATTGCAGATTGGAAAATTGAGATTTTGTTACGGAAATTTTGCATTGTTCCGTCTACCATTAGAGCTATGCCGGTTCTGTGCGGTTTATTACCACGTGGACAAGGTCAACAGAACGGCGCACGCGCGAAAAAGAGAAAGGAGAGTTTAGTTGAGAACTTAACGAAGGCAGACGTTTTGTGGTTTTGCCTGCTGATATTTTCCGATAATTAATAACAGTGGGAAATAGTAAAGTTAAAATGACGTTGCGTGGATAAAACGTGTTTTCATTTCGACGCTACGGCGGATTTTAATTATCGAGATTAACTTAATGGTAATACGAAAACTCTCAAGGTTGAGAATTATCAGCATTCATTATAACGACACTTTTTTGCAACTAGGCGCTTAAGTGCGTCAACTACTAAGGCGCACGCCCAGGTTTGAATCCGGGCTTGGGTAAGAAATTTATTCCGATCGTCTTCCACGCCAACACGTTCGGCAAGCGAGGTGTGTAACTGCCAGAACCTCTTAGGATAACCAAGTCAATGCTTTACAGAGAGAGTTGGGGCAAACTGAAAGAGGTTTATGTTCAGTTATGGACTAGTGCAGGCTGAAGGAGAAAAAGGATACTTGTAAAATCTTTTAAATAAAAACAATAATTGGTCACTCACAGAAAATACTAGTCAATTTTAAAGAAATTATTTATTTTTATGGTGTTGGTATTGTATAGTTTTGCAGCAATGCACATACATAATTATTCAAAAGTTGAATGGAAAAGTTAAACAAAAGTATAAATAAATGCACTTCTTACTTTGTTTGAAGTAAAAATTAAGAAAAGTCAAACTTAAAATGAAGTTTGAGGAAAATGTGATAATGTAATACGTCTTAATTTTTTTCATCAAAGCGGTTCCAATATTAATTGCAATTTGTATTTGATGTTATAATATTTCGAAACCCAATCAATTGATATGGCTTCAAAAACGAAATAAACAATTACAGACGCCAATTATTTCATTAAATAGAGGAGAAAGGATTCTAGTTTGCAAGTAAACAAAACATGTAAGGTTATCAATAGCGAAAATATTCCAAATTAACTTCTACTAGAATTAAATTCGGAATGTTACGAAGGTTCATCAGTAATATTAAGCTGTTGTTACGGCTGTTCGTAGTTGCTAAAGATAGTGAACGCAATCAAACGTAATTAGGTAATTTGCAACCTTCCTCTCGAATGTGGCAGTGTTTAAGTTAATCAAATCCCTATAAAGCCCGTAGGCAGTATCGCATAAAATACACTGTAAATACTACTCCACACTTGAATTCAATTAAGATGATTCCAAAATTGGCAAGGAATTTTACTATTCCAACTCTGAAATGAAGACAAAACCAGATCTCTCTATTTTTAGTAGGAAAACTGGATCATTCACGTTCCTCGAATCCAAAATCTGGCCGTAATCTGCTTTTGGGGTGAATTATCAAAAGTTCTAGTTTCCCAACTTTGAAATTTACAATTTACTTATATTATTGTCAGTTTGAGAAAATGTAAACAATTATTTCAAATAAATAAAGAAAAATTTCGTCTCGGAGTTGAGAACAAAAATCAAAGGTTATACGTACTATATCCATTTGGCATCAATAAAAATTGTTGTTTTTCAATTTCTATCGAAATTTTATGGATTAAGTCAATTGATCTCTTTTTGAGAATTCCTTATAAAAACTCCGTTATAAGTAGTTCAATGATGTCCTTTGCATTCTACGTGCACAAAAGTACTCTGGATCTAAAGCAACAAAAGCATTGATATCTCCATAAGTCGACTCGTGCCTTTTTAGTTTTTTACAATGAATTTTAAATTTTAAAACAAATCATTTCCAAAATAAAATCAAACACTTCTAATTGGGAATTAAGCAATTTATATTAAAATCATTCTAAATGGATTAATCTCAATTTGAAATGGATTAAACTCAACTAGAAATTATTGATGATTGTCAATTTAAAATTGTGTAATTTTGGATTCTTGTTTATTGTCATTTTGAATTTTTTAGTGCCAATTTGGTTATATTTTTGTACTCGTACATAATATCTACTTGACATACAGATAGAACCAACAATATATTCAATTAAATTTTTATAATGAATTAATTAAAATTTTAAATATTAGTAAAACGTATATAATATATTTCTTATGTATTGTGCACAGAAGTAATAGCATTTAAAAATTATAAGATCAATTGTTTTAACATTATACTTATGATAAAACTAAGAATAGTAACTATAATAAACAGCGACACAAGAATACAACCATCTGGTGAAAACTCAAATAATTATTAAACCACACTTTATTATATATTTAACTACGATTATATATTTAATTCTGTTTGTTGTTTTATTACTAAAAGTTTCTACCTTTTACCTGAGCAATTCCAGAATCAGGGAAAGTGAACCGCAGTGCTTTCGGGCTATTTAAAAATGGGGTAACATTGTATTTTTAAATGTAATTAACGGATCGACTAGAATGTTTCTTTAGATTTAACTTTGAATTAAATAGGTAGTTTTTAAAAATTAAAATATAATTAAAAAATTCTTCATAATTTTGCAAAACTCGACGATAGACCGAGTTTCGTCAGCTATACTGTCCCGAAAGCGCTCGAGAGAAAACGCAATCTGCTGTCTTTTAAATGCTACCATTAAACAAATCTTTTACTCCTTAGTGCTACTACTTGAGTGCTGGCCAACTGTTGGTAAAATCAAACTTTTAGTATTACTGGTAGATAAAAAAAATAACGATGTTGGGTTGTAATAATTATTTGTATCTGAATAATTGTGCTATTTTCATAAACAATATTTTAGATACATCAAGTAATAATCTAATCGGAACAACAATTGTGTTACACTACAACAGCACCCAATAAACTCGAAATATCTTATGTTTAAAACTTGCTGATTATAATTAGAGAACCAACAGCGTAAACATGACTTCACAGCACAACGCACAAACAAGTCAGAATTGAGAAGTCGGAATATTAGTTTCAATAATCAGAATTTCTACGAATAAGATTAACTATTTGTATTTCGAATTAGAATTTTTAATTTTGGAATTATATTACACTAAAGTTAAATGAATATAATCAAATATTTATTAGCGATTTTTAAATTAAAATTTTATTCGTTTTTGAACTTTTGCATTTAGTTTTTTAAATAATCGTAGGGACAATGACTGTAGTTAATTAAAGCCTAAATTTCGTTGATTAAAAGGTAATTTAAATATTACATTAAATTTGTAAGGCAGCTAATTTTTAATTTAGTTATTTAGAACAGCGGGTATGTATTAATCTCAACAATTAAATTGCCCTCTCTTAATAACAAAAGTTATATATAACTTTATTATTAAAATTACGACTTATATTAATAAAGTTAGAATGGAATTTTAAAGAAAATTAGAAACCATTTGTGAGAGTGCTTTATAAATGTATAGTAATTTAAAAAAGAAACGTTTTAATTCGTGGTAAATAAAACAATTTCCGCAATTATAATTTTATAATTACACTAAAAATTTTGGCAAAATGATAATTGCTGTAGTCAATAATTTAATTGCTTCAAATTTGATAATCACGTGAATAAAGAGCACATTTGTAATTAATATTACCTATTTAATTTATTTGACGACGATGAGTGGTTTAATTTCTTTATAAAACGCAGTCACGAATTTTGGCCTGAAATAAAATTAACGAACCGTATTTAAAGGGTTTTATTATTTATATCGGTAGTAAAATGTTAACATTTTTCTATTTATTTTTGAACGTTTTAATTAAGGTTTAATAATATAAAATGTTATCGTGAATTAGGATTACTACTGAAAATGTAATTAGGTTGAGTTTCAAAATTTTAGTCTACAAGATAAAATGTCTCTGTGCTTTTGAATGTTACTCGAAAAAATCGTATTTGGTAACTATATTTAGAAGTTATTCAGAGATCTTATGGCATTATTGTATCAGAATATTATATAAAAACCTATAATGTAAATATGAATGAAGCTACGAAATCTTTCTATTCTATAATTTTGGGTATGCGTTTTGTAGTGAGAGGTTTTACTTGATGACCAGAAAAATTATATACAGTAAAAGCTCCTTATTCGCGGGGTATACGTTCCAAAATTATGCCGCGAATAAGGAAACCGTGAATATGGAATAGTGATTTGTATGGAAATGCAAGGGTTGGGTTCCAAGGTACGAAAATAAAATAAAATAGATAAAAATAAAATCAGTTTAATCACATACCTATCATTATTATTAATTATTATTGTTTGAATTATTTGGTTTAAAATATTTAGTAATTTTTTCTTGCTTTGCCGTCTTTAAAATGCCTTTTAATTCCGCATGGTATTCAGCTGTGGCAACTTCAATTTTCCTTTTAAAAGGAAGGTTTCTTTCCAAAACGGGTCAATTTTAATGAAGTGATCTCACAGTTCATTTGCCATTTGAAACCTGCGGTCTGGTTTTTAAGGTGATTGTCATCGTATCATTGTAAGATGTTGAAGCTTGAAGGGTTTTAACATTTCCTGCAAGTCGGCTTCACTTAAATCTTCATCGTGTGATTGAAGCAGCTCTTGAACGTCACTCGAATCTATCTGTTCAAAACCATCATGTCCTATTCCATTAGCAATTTGTACAATTGTGTCAGTTAATGTTTTAATTTGTTTAAATCCTCACTTTCACAGACTGTTAGATCAACCTATAGTTTTTCCAATATGATTGCAATGTGTATGCAATGCTTGAGCTCTTGTAACGATTCCTTTATGTTAACAATGCACATTGCTATGTTAAATTTTTCCAGAATTCCATAAAACTCACGTCAGAATCACATTCCATGATATCCAGAATGATTTTAAAGGTTCGCCTAATGTAAAAGAACTTCAAAGCTTGAATTATTCCCTGGTTCATTGGTTGAAGTAAAGTCGTCGTGTTCGGAGGCAAAAATATCACCTTAATATTCGGATGCATAGTTTCAAGCTCACAAGGGTGACCCGGAGCATTGTCCAAAACAAGAACCTCCTTGAAGTCTAAATTTTTTTCGTTTAAATATTATTATTTAATTTTGAGTTTTGAATATAAATTATAATATTCAAAATCGTAAATTACATATTAATCCGCGAATAATGAAATTTTCGGCCGCGAATACAGAAAGTGGTCTCAATTTTTTCTTCCGCGAATACTGAAACCGCGAATAACGGAACCGCGGATAAGGAACTTTTACTGTATTCTAAACTAATTAAGAAAAGATACTCACCGATTTATCAAATACCAGAATACAACGATTTTAACGTATATGACATGAATGTAGTAGATAACATAAAATTAACTGTTGGATAGGTTGCTAACTACTTCCGTACTTCTGAAAATTCTCTCAAAAGCGATTTAATAATCATAATAGTCAAGGTTATCAAAATATCCGTAACATTATATTATTATATAGGTCAGTTGTAGATTTTTACTAGAAAATATAATAATAAAATTATATTATGCAATAAGGAGCTACGCTAACAAAGATTTTAACGGATAAATCGTAATATATCCGCACGAGGCCAGAGCCGAGTCCGTAACATGAAGATGAATGTTTTAGCAAATTGTAAAACACTTTAGTGTCTTTAAATTCTGAGTAGACTCATCGGTTCCTAAAAGAGTAAGCATTCGACTACATCTATGCCGAGTTTTATTGATCCCCTAATTATTTCTTATTCTCAATGGCCAAAATCAAACTATTTTCACTGTACCCGGTGGGTAAATTTGAATAGTTTTTATGGGGAACTCAATAACCATGTATAAGAAATATAGAAAAAGTTAACGAATTTTCTATACGACAAACTCTCCATTTTGGAATAATCTGTGATTTATAATCTCCATTACTGTATCCTCTTTCATAAATCTATTATCATTTTTTTAGGAAATTTTGAAATGGCAAGTCCGTGTTTCCTTGTTCTGTCCTACTACTTTTTATAAAATAGTCAGCTTGCATATTACGTATTATCTGTCAGCTATTTTCCAAATTATTCCTTAACCTTGAACTGGCTTATTTAATTAAACGAAAAAAGAAATGATTATAAAAACTTATTTTTATTCTAAAATTTTCAAATCAGATTTGTTGAATTATAATAATAAATTAAACGCAATCTCTAATCGATTTAAATTTCAATGGTATTTGCCGCTATAAATATGTAAGTATGCTGTTTTAACCGTACAAATTTAATCACTATGGGCTTTTTATTATTGTTTTTATTTGATAGAGGTAAGTGAGTTGCAATATAATTTGTTAAATAAAATGAAATAAACCATTAGTGGGATGACCCGATAGAAGTCAAAAGTTATGGTACACCTTCTGCAAAAGGTATAACGTAAGCGATAAGAATATTCAATAGAAATTGAGATTATCTAATGGCAAATCAGACGGTAACAATTGCAATGCTAAAAAAGTTAACCCAAAAATCAATGAGATTACAGCTGAGATTTTTATAATAAATACCTTCAGTAAATGAAAACTTGCCTTGAACGTTCGTGACCTACGCATATAATCAAGACATCTTTATCTGGTAGCGTTCCACATAATCTAGAATATGAATATTTTAATTATTATTTCTATTTTATTTATGTTATTAGTATTATTTTACAGATTATAACTGATAATTATTAGTGTACACGAAACAAACTACGTACTATAAACTAAGTTTAAATTAATTTAACAAATAACTTTCTACATTAATTATGCTTAAACTTTCAATTTAATAAAAATGCCCTGTGTAGGTATTAAATGCTCTCGTGCTTTCATATTATTAAACTTAACAAGGAATTGCAAATTTGTAAAAAGTTGTCAAAGAAATATGAAATGGTTTTTACCCAAGGAAATGTTTTCAATTTAGGAAACTCATATGCAGCAATTTCCATTTAGATGAAGTTCGGCATCAAGATATATCACACCTTTCTTTTAGTAACAATTGTTGAATCTTGACAGGTTTCGTGTTTTTAAACTTTAATAGAAATTCCTAGATATCTGTACAAACTTTAAGTACAATTTTTTTTAAAATTTGGCTTAAATACCTAACAACGTAGATATTATGATTTCGCAGTGTTACTTTAATAGGTTAATAAATTAAGTTTAAGTGTTCATTAAACACTGTATTAAAGTGATGCATTATTATTACCTATTATATCGTAGTTGCTTTCTGTTACACCATGAATACTAATTTAGATTATTTTAAAACTTTGCTAACTACTACTTAGTTGATTGCATGTAGTTGGTATTAATGTTCCATTTTCTGTAAAGCTTTAGCAGTTTTTTATGGTTTGTTATAATATGATCACACACTGTTTCCAATTCATAAGGCATTATATTTACATTAACATAACCATAAAGCAGAAATATAGTATTTTGGGTTGCGACGCGTTCAATATAATGTTTGAGAACAGGAGATTGTGTCGTGTCGCGACTACAAAATATTGACGATATAATAAAATGTGGATATACTTATGTATGTATAAAAATTATTACAATTCTTCCTGCATACTTGTAGGTACTGCATAATATATAACTTTTCTATTTGAATGAATAGTAAACAGAGAAATTGATTTTTATAATATGCGCAGGGTTTTCTTTGTAAGGGCGCCTTTATCTTTGTAACTTATTATTTAAATTAAATTAAATTTTCCATTCTGGTAAACTGGCAATTCAAAAACATTGGCACTACAAACGATCTAACAATCTTATGCTAAAATCTAATACCCGCCTGTTATGTGAATGTAATTACTATAGCGATTAGAAGAATTACACATATTATAATACATATTACATTTAATTTATATTTTGGTTCAATAAAAAACGACACCAAAAAGGTATTTAAACAACATAAATACTTGCAAATTTCTCAAGTGCTTATACTGAAATATAATTTAAATAGTATGAGAAGGTGCAAATATGGAATACCATTTTGTTTGGTATATAAAAAAATTTTTGTTAGCAAATAGAATTAAACCAAATTTAGGTAAAAGTTACTTCAGACAATTAGACACCATAATCTAAAAGCAAATGTGTAATTAACTAAAACATTTTTACAAAAAAAAAGTTTGAAAAAAAAAAATTACAAAATGCTCACCTAAGAAAAGGTGGTGCAAATATGGAATACATTAAATATCTAAGAAATAATTAAATAACTTATTGTTCCTAAAAACTTAAACTAACTATAAGGGTTAGATTAACATATTACTTGCACCAGTCGCAAATATACTCGTATTTTTCGGCGCTTGCACACTCATTATGAGCGTATTATGAGCATGGTGGTATGGAATACTGGTATTCCATATTACCGACAACCAATGTCATCAATATTTTAGGCTAGATCTACCCTATCATAACAAAAAACTGAACAAATACAACGTTATCTTAAACTTTAGTTTATATACAATGGCATCGTAACAAATATTTAAATAAAAACGTGCAAATAAAAAAATTAGGCTTGCATATTCACTTACGTGTTAAAATTATCAATGTACGAAATTCACATGTACACATGTGGTAAACTAAAATTATACTAAAACGGTACAGGGTGGATCGCCTCCAATAAAGATGGCAAGCGTTCACAAATTTAGCCGATTTTCGACCGAGGACCTTACTTGGTTTAGTCAAAACCGATGTATTCCATATTACAAGCATATTCCATATTTGCACCTTCTCCTCTAGGTTACATAAAACTGATTATATTAATACAAATTAACGGGTATAGAAATATTAAAAACTAATTATATAATAAAGTTGAAGTGCTTTTAAATTTTGTCAAATCAAAAAATTTCGAGTATAGCATATTGCTACTTGAAATAATTGTATTATGTATCTTTTCACTGTTGCTGTTATATAGTCCTTTAATGGGGGCCGGTTAAGAATCCCGAATCGGGAATTTTACCATTTTTGAAGTGGATTATGAAAGCCGAGGGTCTAAATAGCACATAAAAAAAATAAAATTTGCGGTCGGACGAGGGGATTTTGAAAAAAAAGGCTTTAAAGTTTATATGTAAAGTAGCAATCTCATTGGCTCTTCG
Organism: Lycocerus yunnanus; assembly: GCA_036346125.1. NCBI lineage: Eukaryota > Metazoa > Arthropoda > Insecta > Coleoptera > Cantharidae > Lycocerus > Lycocerus yunnanus. The sequence continues at coordinate 5,966,964 of JARFIX010000008.1, forward strand.
TAACCATAACCCCGCCCACCGTCATTTATTCATACAAAAGCACTTGAAATTGTGATTTTAAACCAGTTGTAAAGCTACGATCAACATGAATGTTTCTAACATCGAAGATATAGTGAAAATTTTCGACATCGGCGAAACCGAAGTGGTTGAATTGCTGCAGCAATTGCGTTTCTTGCCTTTGAACATGAGATGTAAAGTTCGAGCTTGCAGGCGTTACTGCAATATCATTAGGTCTACAGACTATTTTCTGAATCATTGCTTCAAATGCCCTGGTTGCAAGAAGCGGTACCGCCTAATCGAGAATACATTCTTTGCCGACCATAACCTGCCTCCGAAGAGCGTGTTCTACGTTATGTGGCTGTGGGCGTGCAATACGAGGGCTGGGGTAGCCGCGTCCATAGTTGGTTTTAATCGCCAAGCTGTGTACCGGCTATACCAGTCCTTCCGAGCTACATGCGCTTGGACGCTGATGACTAACCCGATTCTCCTTCAACTTGGGGGTCCGGGGCAGGTCGTACAGATCGATGAGTCGGTCATAACTAAGCGCAAAGGTGGTGTTGGCCGGTACCCCCGCCAACAACAGTGGATTTTAGGGTTGTATAGCACGTTGGAAGGTAGAGGTATCGTGCTGTACATCTCTAAAAGATGCTGCTACGTTAAGACGACTTATCTTAAAGTACGTAAGACCTGGTACCGAAATTTGGACCGATTGTTGGAGGGTTATTCGGGTTTGAATCACCTCGATGGCGTATCACCCTACATTCACAAAACGGTAAACCATAGCTCTAATTTTGTGGACCCCGTTACCGGGACATGCACAAACAGGGTTGAAGGGTATTGGTCGAGCCTAAAAATGTACTGTCGCCGATTAGGGGTATTATCTTCCACCATGCTACCCAGTCATTTGAAGGAATTTATGTGGGTATCTATTTTCGGACGTACACCCCAGGAAAGGTTCGAAAATATGGTAATGCAAACTACCGAGATATCCAGTTTAATTATTTTCCAGAGCCGCTGGGAGAATTAAAATCGGCCCTTTCAGGGCCCCAATTAATTTAGAATGGGGTTTTTAATTTTTTGTGTGAATTCGTGTCTGATGTGGTTGCACTGTCAAAACCTATTCTCCGCACCCGCCCTCGCCCCTCCGGGGTTCGTACGGGGCTTCGAACGGTTTTGACACGTGCTAAACTCATTAAAAACATCCCTTAAGCGCCTCCAACTCGAAAATTTTGAAAGTTGACGCGACGGATCTCTGAGAGCGACTGGTATCTCCCCACCACTAGTCACTGTCGACCCAGGCACAGCACACGTACCGCCAACAGAATAAATGATATCTTTTCATTTTAATACACTTACATGTATTTCTTATGGGAAAATTGCAATTTTCAAAATTAAATTGTGGCCTTATTACAACTCCGCCAAAATTGATCCTCACCTTAGAGCGCTTGTATTTTTGTGTTCTTTCGTTTGGTATAGCCATTTCTATAGGGAAAAGTGTATTTTCGAGTTCGGGATTATTAACTCTAGCCCTTTAATGTTATGTATAAAAATGTTAAGTTTACAAAATCTTTGTAACTTATGAAGAAAAACATCAGCAGGTTTTGCTCACTTAAAAATCATTTGGGAGAAGTGATCATCAAAGAATTTCGATTAATTGTTCAGTCGATCTGTGTATTTGTAAAAGTTTAATTTAATAATAAATTAATGAGACATATTAATGCAAAATTTTTAAAACAAGAAACAACACAAGAAAACATTAAAAAACATGGTATTTTGGAATGGAACAAAAAAGCATATAATAATATTTGAATATTTAGAACACAATAACCTCTATACATTCTCTACTTCTACTCTATACAAAATTTACTCAAAAATTAACAAAACATTCGAATGGAAAAACGAAGAATGACATTGATTGTAATACAGATATCACAGAATATGTATGTATAGTTCACGTGAATATCGTGTTGCATTGTTTTAAGGTAACGGGTGCTGTTATTGGCACTTTAAGAGAATATTTTACTTTAGATAAACATAATCTTTTTGTTTTATAACATAGTTGAAATAATGTGAAATTGTTAGTTATAAATACCACTATATATTTTCGATTTCACGTCGTTACTTAAAATGCAATTGCATTGTTAAAAAATACCAAAAATTGGAAAAATTATTTAAGAAATGTAAAAAGTTATTTACAGGTTTAAAACACTAATTGGCATACTTACAGGCAGTTACAACCAGGCAGATACAAACTTTAGTTCATGCTGGTGGTTTGATTACTATTTTAATCATTTCTGTAAGATTACTTTCATCTCAAACATTCTTTGGTATTTATTCTATCGTATTTAATTATTATTTTATGTCAAAATTAATTTTAAAAATATATTTATTTGTTTCTGATTTGTAAACGTCAGTTTCCAAAAACACAATATTAATCAAGAAAGTTTATTTTATCAAGTCACTAACTTGTAAAACTGACAGTTAACTTGCAAAATTTTTACAAGTTAGTAGTATTATTTACATTAGAAAATTTGATGTTCAAATTTCATTTGACGTTCAAATCATTGATGTTCAAATGACATGTTCATGGCAACGCTTCCATAGCTTACGACATTTGCGACAAATTATTGAGATTTTTTTGGAATTTATCTAACCTTTTTACAAATGAGAAACAAATAAAATATAAAACAATACACGCAAGGTAACGGGTTTTACTGGCTCAAGGAGGTAACTGACTCGCCTGCGGCTCGTCAGTTATATCCTCCATTCGCCAGTAAAAACCCTCTTACCTTGCTAGTAATGTTATATACTATACATATTAATTTTACAGGTAACTAAGAAAATTTACACAACTTATTAAGATTACAGTTATCAGAACAACAAAATCATTGTTAAATTATGATTGAGTAAGGAATTGAGTCACTTGCAATCTTTTCAAGATTATAAAATTTTACTTACTAAATTGCCCGATTTCTACACCAATCATAACAATTTGTTTATAATATCTGTTGTCTGTAAAAATTATATTATATTAAAAATACTGCTGCATTCTAGGTTTAATGCTTCTCCAACTAGTTGTGAAATTCCTTTAGTTTTTTTTTCAGCGTATATTGTCGGCATTCTGTTATTATTATGGTTCACTGTAGGATTGGTGCTGCATACCATGCATCCTGGTGGTATTTCCTTGGTTAGTTTATGCAATGTGTAAATAAACATAAAAATTATTTTATGATAGCACACGATCGTGCTGTAAGAAAATAACCTACTTTTGTATGTACTTAAAAAAATATATTGTTAAAATCGCTAATGAAAGTAAATAAACGCAGTTAGTATTTACATCTAAAAGATATTTTATTAAGCTAATTTGACAATACAAAGTTGATACGTTTTATTTTTCAAGAACATTATTTATTATAATATTTTTATAAAAAATAGATTTTTAGGTTAAACATAAATTATATTTATAACGAAAATATTAATACATTATACTACTTTATTTTCTCAATAATTGCAAAGAATGATTTATGAATTTGTTTGTCAATATACAATTTAAATACATATGTACATACATAACCAAATTAATAATTTCAGTTTTCAGAAATAAATATGTACAACGTTTTAGTAACAAATATCCATAACTAGGCATTGAAAAAAATTAATTACTACTAATTAAATCGATTTTCAACTTTGTGCTTAACACCTTTTGTAGGACCCTTACCTTATGAGCAAAACGCGCGTCGGAATTTCATTTTACAAGGGGGTAGAAAACCCAACATCTTAAAAATTAAATTTTAGTTAATTTTTAAGAAAATTAAATAAAGTTTATCTTAAATAAAAGATTACATATATCGTTAGCTTAAAGTTGCAAATTTAAAGCTTTGGAAATTTTTAAGAAAATGTAATTTTGTAGCAAGGCTGTTTAATAAATAATAATTTAGTGTACTAACTTTCGATCTTGGGTATTTTTCTTACTATTTTGCAAGGCCAACGAACCATGCAAAAAAATTTATTTGTATGTGATTTGCAGTTATATTCTAATTGCACTCCACTAATGATAAAGCTTCAAAGGGTAGGTATATTATGATTTATTAATGAGAAATAACGCTATTGCTGAACTTGATGTATAAACTGTTTCTATATCAAATGGCCTCAATTTCAATATAGTTGACATATTGAAACCCAGTTTAACCTATTAAATATTGAGCTAAAAGTTCAAGCGTTTAATAAATTTTTGAGCAGATATTGTGTATTTTAATTTAAGAGCAAATAAAAGTTATTATCAATTAATTCATGCCTGATAAATGGATTTAGCAAGTTAATAATTAAACAAACAAATTATCACTTAGCAATTACCATTACTAAATTATTATTCTCTGCTATTATATGTACATACTAAGATTTTAAATTCTAAGCAATAAATTTGAATTTGAAAGAGATGCATTTGATCAAAATTACTTTGGTAATACATATAATTTAAGATAAAAATTGTTAATAAGCCAATAATATTATATTTAGCTACTTACTATCTAATATTTCAAAATATTCCATTTTATAATAATTCACATCTGTATCTTATATTTGAAGTAATCTTTTATTTTAAAGGATATAATTAAGTTCGAATTTCATTATTCGAACAAATTTATTATGACACCTTTCTAGATCCTTTATAATTTAACACTCATACTTCATTGCTTTAGATACCTACTAATTTTATGTTCACATTTTTCTTTTTTAAAAACAGAAATTTTTTTACGACTTATATGGTAAAGTGCTGCGTGATTAATAGTATTCATCATTACGATTTATATCAATTTCTGTATTAGGTACCTATACATAGAAGTAAATTTTTTATCTCCTGATTTTTATTAATTACTCCAAATAATTATTTAGCGTGATGCACTATAAATATCTCGATGACGAGAAATAGTTTTTATAATGCAAATAGAATAATTTAATAAAATAGAGTTTACTATTTTCTGTGATTTATTTTCATGATGATTGGTTTGAGCAGATATTTAATTAGCAAACTTTTTCTTGTAATAATAGCAGTTCCGAATGTTAGTCGTACATTATTTGATTGTTCTAAAATAATATAGAACTACAGTTATATAAATTATAATAAACCACATAATCAACTACTTACTTATTTATATTTAATATTTGGTTTGAGAATCACTAGATAACTTATTCATCAAATAAATTTTATGGAAAATAAAAAACGAATGCAATATTTGCTTGTACTTGTGCATAACAAAATGAAAGCTGCTATTTCCAACGTTATTATACTAACTTTTAATGACAACGCGAGAACTCTTATAAATTGGGGGGCCTCTGGCCTCTACAGTAAAAACTAAGTTTCCTAAAAGCACTTAATGTTCCTCGCACATTTGATCCCAAAAGTAAAATTTTGTATGAGATTTAATATCTTTATTTAGAATAATGTACTACTATCTGTTATTATTTGCATTACCAGTTTTGTATGTTTTATTAAGTTATTGCTATTTTATATTATCAGTTACACAATGAACACCATATTTACTTTGTGAATGAGAACAGATGAAATAAAAACACAAATTTAATTTTATATTTGTTTTACCGTGACAATTTTCTCGGCTTGGGTAAAACCAGCTGGAATATTCAACAAGCGAATTCATGAATATTCATTTCATTAAGTGAAGGCAGCGATAACATGACTGAGAGTGGCCGCGTGCATTTAACCATAGGGCATAATCGTCCATCAGCCATCTCAACCTTTTTCAAACCTAACGGCACGCATATGCGTGAGACGTTTGTATTAATTGGTAGTTTACCTACAATTTCTACAAAATTTCTTATAGAAAATCTTCGATTAAAAATTTTGTTTAAACCGAGCAATGTGAAAAAGCTAAGTATTACATTTATAGACGATATACAATAATAAGGAACGAAGCATGAAATACAAAGTAACTTAACAGTTGAATATTTAAACTAAATATAAAAACTAATTTGGTGTGGGTATTTTGGTATAATTCTATAATTTTTCTTTGCCTTTACATGCAATAAACTAATTAATTATATATTAGCAAAAGATTTGTTTACTCCTAGATGGAAAAACTAATATTTTACATTGTCATTAAATTTTTGCTTACCTCCATTATTATAAATAAATAAACTACATTTCGACAATCGTGTTGCTAACATTCTACTTTGTAAAATTATTACTTAATTTGCTGTTAAAATTATTATTATGCATAACAAACCATGCTTCCGCAATTACTTTCGAAAATGATAATCTATAATTTATTCATGAAAATTTTGAATGTAATCATCAAATTAATACAGTGGTAATTAATAAAATGGTTTGGTATAATTAAATTTCCAACTTTCATCAATACCATTTTAATTCATACTATACAGTACGTACACGGCTAGATTTTTAAAATGCATAATTATGTTCTCTTAATATAATAAAAATACTTACATATAATTTATTTTAATATACATAGTACATTTTAATAAATAAGAAATTATTAGTTGTGCTTAAAATGTTTTAAGAATGAATTTATGCCGTGCTAATTACATTCATGCTAAAAAAAATTGTCTAATTATTGGTTTAATTTGGTTTTGAGTTTTTCCTAGCTCAAACAAACAAATTTGGTCTTGCCTAAGCCTTTCCCAACTTTAGGTTTTAGTTCTGCAGTGCCTGCAGTCATTTAACTTAAAATTGTATATTTTGTATAATATATTGTATATTTTAATAATAAAAACACACAAATTATTTAACACATGACATATTTTAAAGAGAATCAGTATTAGAGACAATTAATTAAGTACTCGTTAATACTTAGTACAGAGGTGGGCAAATGCGGTTTTTCGTTCAGTTAAGCTTAGCTTCAATTGAAAATTTAAATCAGTTTTATTATTTTAGAACATTTTTACAACTCTTGTTAAATTGATTAAGTTTAATACTATGTAACTAATTACTATAGGTGTGTAGCTATTTATAATATTAAATATAACTAACCTGAATGCGGCTCTCATCAACCTCATGCGTGCCCACCAATGCTGAAGTAATGAAAATTTGAACAATTTAATTCTAAAAAGTACATAATATGTACTCATGTAGCACGTTTTGTGGTAATATTTAAATGCTCATAATTAATTACAGTCAATATCGTTAATTAGTATTACCAATATTGTGCTTTATAACCTATAAACCACGAATCTAATATTGATTATTATTAGAAAGTAAATAGGAAGGTACCGATATTATTTTCAAATTTAATATTTAGGGTGATTACTAATAGCGAGTGCTTTCACAACGTCTGTAATAGTCAAATTAGAAAAAATTGTTTCAGTAAATTTAAAATTTCTCTAATCTGAAATTAATGTCGCTTCTACACATATTAAATAAATATGTTACTATTTTCCATAAAAATTGTAACATAATTAAAGGAGCACAAACAGTAGAAGTGAATTAATATTATTTAAAAAGATAATGAACTATTGTCAGTAATGATTTTCATTTTAAAGGTAAGCGTTTTCAACAGTTTCGTATTAACGATTAAAATAAAATGCAGTGCGCTCGTTAAGTTTGGAACAAATTCGGTAACATTGTGTAGAAAATTTTCTCAAAAAATCGTTGAACACGTCAAACTTTATTTTTTTTTAATGACACTGTTTTCGGACATTGACATTTTCTTATGGTGTTGTTTTGTGGTCTTCATAAATTTTTTAAATGGCAACCTTTATATTTCTTACGGGTATGGATAGATTGATATTTTTTGAATATGCTAATTTATAAAAACTTTCCTCTTGAAGAAAAAGGTTTCTAAATAATCAGTTAAAAGATAATCCAGTTTCCGAAATGTACAATAAAATTATTACAGTATACTAATTTTATTAATCAAATTTTTTTTTAATTTTACTAAATTTGATTTTCTTCTTTTCCCCATTTTCAGAAAAACTTTAATTAATGTTTTTGTTTATTAAAGCTGTTGATTAAATATATTTTTGTAACTTTAAAACTGATTATTTTGAATACTTTTCTCTGCAATATCACAATCAGAAAATTGTGCGCTATCGATAACTAGAGAAACTAGAGAATAATAAGTGTTACCGTAAAAAAAATTATAATAATAAGATAAGATGAGAAAGGCAAAAAATGACCTTTAAAAAAGTAAGGTTAAGGATTGTCCGAGGATTTTCTGAAAAAATCCCTCTAAAAATAGCGAAAAATAGTATCCAATTTGTTTGAAACTTTACAAGCTCACTATATGCTTACATAATATTGCGACTGACTATAGGTCATTCCAATTCTATTATTTTTTACCACAGCATTACAATATTGGCAAAACATTTAATAATGTTTTTATTTAACACATACATACAGCTTGCGCCGCCTTTCTAGTTTCTTTTCGTCTATGTCCAACGATGTCACCACTTACTGGCCTACCGCTGTACTCCAAAAGATTTTATCTAGAATTATTACATTAAACTACATTTTAATTGCACTTTACTGTGAAGAATAGAAAATAACGGGCAAAAGCATCAAATTCTGAAAGTGGAATCCTATATTAAATAGAAACATTTGACTTATACTTTTTGGAAAACTTTGAATCCCCAGAATGAGAAAAAGGCTTCAGTAGCAGTTCAACCTTTTCAAATCTATCAAACACACATAAAAACTAAAATTTGTAAGCTAAAATGGCATTCGAGCATGCATATGATAGTTTCAAAACGGTTTTAACTGCCGAAGAAATAAAGTTACTGTAATTTAGGTAGAAATTTCTATATCATAAAACATTACTTTCATTACATTTGTGAAAGCCTGAAAAGTTTTTGTAAACAAGCTAAGCAGCAACATTAGTGCTATTTGCATTGATTAGAACTAGTTATTTTTAGTTGAATTGCTGTAGTTTTAGTTAAATTGTTTAGGTTTTTGTTACAAATGCTTTTAGTTATAATTACAAATAATTAAATTATTTGGGAGAACTTTTTTTGTTAACCCAAATAAATTGTAATTTTTACATTGTAAGTTGTAATTAAATTTTGTAAATTATAGTCCGCATATTCTAAATGTTTGAGTTAGGTTCATAAGAACAATCATAAGAACTATGTAGATAGAGCGCAACAACAGAAAACCACCTCGACATTTTTTCCCAGTTTTGCATTTGAAATTACTATCCAATGCATCTCTAGCTTTAAATTTAATTCTGACTGCTTCTATTATTATACTTTTGTTCTATTGTTCTTATGTTTCTAATATCTCCCGCTTTCCAGAGTGGATGTGAAATTTAATTACCAGAGCGTGGTAGTTGTGAAGAACACAAGGAGAAAGTAAATTAAGTATAAATATCAATCTTAACTCAACGAATGCTATATGACATATGGACGTGCATACTTATTCATTACAAGTTTTTACCTGCAGATACATAATATATAAATGTTCCAGCTACAGTGAAACTTCTATTAACGGACACATCTAAATAGTGGACACCTCTAAATAGCGGACAATTTTTAATTCCCAGCAGAAATGCCAGGGAATATATGGAGGAATTACTTCTTAATAAGGAACATTCTTAATAACGGACGCAAACAGTGAAAACTATACCCCAACGTTAATTTCAACTTTTTAATAACGGACGTAATGAAATGAAATACGTTTGGGAATCAGATATGGTTATAAAAATTGTTTCTCTGCTTTGCAGGTTTTTACAATGCCTAATAGAATGTAGATGCATTTTGATAACCTTTCTTTTTACTGTTGATCAACATTACAAAATTACTTTGGCTCTGAGTGTCCAATTTTTAAAAGTCGGTGTATAAAATTATGATAAGTAGGTTTTACTATGGTGTAAAATTTTTTACCATATGATTGTTAATTTTTATTTCTGATTATCTTTCCCAATTTTACTTCAAAAGTGTACGAATGAACTTATTACTTATGACGTCTCAAAAACAAAAATTAAAATCATAAAAACTTATGAACAAGAAAAATGTAGTGTTGGACACTTAGCGGAGAGATTTAGTGTTGGAAAAACTCAAATCGATTTTTTAAACCATCTTTTTTCTCAATAGCGGACACTTCTCAATAAGGGACATTTTTACGTTTCCTGTCGGTGACCGCTATTGAGAAGTTTTACTGTATATACCTACATATTAAGTCAATTAATTTTATTGAACTGTTTACTATTAATTCTGTTACTATATTTAATATAAAGTCCTTACTCGATTTCAGTGTCGTCACTTTGGTGAGGACTAAAAATTACCTCGGGACATTGCTACTGCCTACCTGGAGAAATAGGTTAGAAACAAGTTTTCCCTCTGGCTAGTCTAGAACGGAACAACTCGGCTAAGCAGTGGAGTACGTGACTGCATTGAAACTGGAAATCTCATACCTATCAATTATATTAATTTGCATAAAGCCACATCTCGTGATATTAAGATTGCTCAAACTTACTATCTAAAAGGGAATGCTGTAGTGCACATTACAGTTCCCAACTCGTGACCGCAACCAGTGGCGTTCACGGTCTAAGTCTATAGTAGGTAATAGAAATACGCTTACAGAATGAGAACCACCTGCTGGAAGCATATTCTAGGTATGTCCTTAGCATTTTAATGCAATACATAATCATTTGCATTGTCTCCTTACAAACTAAGCATCCAAGAAAGTTATGTACCATTATTACTGAATGAAATTATCACTACTCGCAAATTACAAATATCAAAACTTATTTATTTATTTTTGAAGGATTACAATAATATTATAATATTTTATAGCTCATGATTATTTTTTCATTTGATAGTTATAGTAATAACAGTTGTGTAAGTAAAAAAGTAAAAAGGCTAGCAGAAGGTATTGGAATAAAAGTTTTACAGTAACAAAAATGATTCAAGAACCGTTCAAATTTGATTAATTCAATCTGATGCAATCGCATAGTTAAAAATTATTTTTAGAAATAGTACTGATATAGATAGGTATTAATTTAAAATACGAAATTATTTTAAGTCGGTACTTATTGCTATACCAAAACTGAACGAATTATTATTTTTCTATTTTGTAATGAAAGCAAGGATATAATAAGATCATTTTGTAATATTATCTGCACATTATAGAGATCATAATAATTTGTAATCAATTTAACCATCCGAATAATTAACTCGAATAGAACTCATTTACTTTTTTTTAAATTCTGCGTCTTGTATATATGAACCTGGCTATAAATTGTCAGTAGATCGATTCCAAACAACTTATCTTTGTCAACATTTATCTTTCAAGAGTTTACTAACGCTACAAAGCATAAGAGATTGTTATTACACATTCTTTTAATTTAATTAAAGTAAAGCAATTAACCTTTGATGATATAGGCTGAAATTTAAATTGTTGCTGCTATGTATTGGAAGATTATTATGCATCAACAATTTTGATTACATCAATTTCTCTTCGAGTAGGCTGGCATTAAGTTTTATTAGAATAATAAAATTTGAAGCAGTTTATTGCAGATAGTGTAGCACAGCAAGACACTATCAAGCAAAAGGATTACATACTAAGACGCAACATTCCCTAATTCAGCGAAAAGACCGAGATCTCACAAATCTCCAAGACAAAGCGGCAGACTGCAGCGCCTTGTTATCAAACAAGTCGACCTGAAATCCTGTAAAATTAAAGTTCTCTATAGCATTGTTGATCCTGGCTAACAGTTAAATATTTCTTTTAGATGTGTTTCAGAATTTTATACCAATATTATTATGATTAACTTGTAAGTGAGTAATATAAATTCGAATTTTAACTACCCATACAGTAAAATTTTACTGATAAGCTTAAAAACTCATTTTGCTAAGTTTTCTAATTACAAGTTTTAATATTTTTTTACAACAAGGTTGTGGGGTTTTTAAATATAAAAGTACATAGTGCGTAACTACTATAATGCCTTTTGCACATCCATGGTTAAACGGTAGGCGTATGACCAAAATTATAATTTCAGTCACTCGAAAAACTACAATAAATTTTTTTGTATAAGCAAGGAAATAAGTAATTTTCCATAACAACAATGAATTTTAAAGGATACAAAATAAAAAATTTCTTGGCAACAATTAGATGGCGCAGTCTATGACATGGCGCTCGTAAACAAAAAATTGTATTATAATAACTTTCTTATCTAAATAAGCTTTCTCGTTACCCGGTTTGCTAGTTAAACGAGGTACTTACAGAAATTACTTACATTAATTAATCAGAATTTACGGTTGAATAAAAGGAGCTCGTTATTATAAATTTGCATTACTCGTACCAATATAGGTACCAAAAATTAAATTATTATGCATTATAAAACTTTCAAAACAATTTTATTGATTCTTAATTATTATCAGTAAATTTAAATTCTACGTATAACTTCATTTTTATGGAATATGAAAATATACCAATTCAAGTTACACAAACGTAATGTAATTTTAGCATGCGAATTAAATTAACTAAAAAATATATTATATTAAGATACATATAATTGTACTTTATCTACTGCTGTTCGAGGATCCAACTTTACCCATTCATTTGCGTTTGGAAATGAACTACATTTCCGCGGAAAGTAATTTACGTTTAGCACTGGTTTTCTTTAACTAGCATAAACAAGTAAATAGAGTCATAAATTACGTGAAGCAAAATTTACAATAATACTGCCAGTTTTCAACATGTATATAAGATTATATCTTAAAACCATTCATAATTTTTCATACTTTAGAAATTTCTGTTAACTAACGTTTGTTAACATTTTTACATCAGAGATATAAATTTAAATAAAAACATCAATTTTGTTTTGCGGTAGCAAATAAAATTTTATTAATTCAAATTTTTAAAATTATAAGGTTAAATATTAATTTCAAGGTTAATAATATAAATAATTTCAATAAAATTTTATTTGTATAAAAAAAATCAGGCTACTAATACCAAGTACCTGGTTCGACTCGATGCAAAGTAAGAACTTTATGTCTAACAGTTTTTGTGATTATGTAATCTGCATAGTACACTTCAAAATAAAATGTGTTAAACTTTCGTAGTTCGGAGTCCACGTCGATGTGTATGATAAAATGATAACATTCCGCACGTACGTTGCAAATATATAGAAAAAAAACGGCCAATACGAAGGAGACCGGATAGACCACATCAAAGAAGATGAAGCAACGCATGTCAAAATACATTTTTATTGTTTACCGTTACTATTAGCGAAACATCACTAACATTGCAGGATTACAGTAACATTTATTTTAAGGCAATAATAAAATTAATAACAGTAACAAAAATAAATAATTATTATGAGGTATTCAATACCAACTCAACCATTCTCCGATTTCATACTTTCAGTCCTTCTTTATCTTGAAATTTACTCGTCCAAAAATTTTAATTGTTTGTACTATCTAAGATATAAATCGGATCGCCATAATCAGTACTACATGAAAGTTCTTTGTCGTAAAATTGACTTCCATTTGAGAATATTTAAATATATATTATAATATATAATATTAAGTGAAACGTCGTCGACAGTTATAACAGTAGTTTAATTTAAAACCTGTCCAACATTTTGAAAATCCCAGAAAGTAATATTCGAATAAAGTAATAGAGTAAGATATTTTATTTTTTACAGATTCAGACAAATAATATTTCATTATAAATTATATAAGAAATAAATTATAAATATAGTCACTTTCCTCAAGATTTAATCGTATATGTACCGGTTTCGACTTTTCGAAATTGCTAAAAAAAAATGCTTGCGAAGTTTTATTACAGCATTCAGTATGAAAGTTATTTTAAACTTAATGCTAAAAAATAATAAAGTTATACGAAACTGTCTGCCATATTTATACCATTAAATAGATGGAAGTGGCCGCCATAATACGTCAAGCATGTCATTTTCAGAGTGCCAAAATGCATCATAGCATTTAAGCTGATTTTTAGTCTATTACTAATTTATACCGTAAAACATGAATATTAAATGCCATACCGCTCAGGTAGGTGGAAGAATTAGCCATACTTACATAAAAATAACCATCTGTTTGCAACGTATAAGAGTATAACTAATTCTCAGAATATGAATCTGTTTTATAATATGTCGCCGTTCAAGTTTTTGGTTTATGCACTGCGGCGTACCGCGTTTTGATGCAATTCCTAGTTATAAATTTTAGTAAAATCTTGACTTCAATCATACATATGCACCTTCGAAGTTACGATTTATATATTTACTAGATGTACAGCCATACATAAAATTTCTAAGGCACTGTTTTTTATTAATGTAGTAAAAAACGGACTAAAGGAAGAAAAAAAAATTCCACCACACTTTCATTTTTTGGCGAACCGTTTAACAACCTTAGGATAAAATCTATTTGCAGCTTATTTTGAATATGCTTACTACAGCGTTTACACAGTTTCTTAATTAAGTGATCTTATAATATTTATTTTTGATGTGTAGTTACTGAGCTACTAACATACTTGCTCCTGGCAAAGCTTAGTTCTTGTTCATTACAGGTGATAATGTATAATTTCCAAATTGTAGCTAATTTTAATAAAGCATACTTTCTAACTAAAACCTCCCGGAGGGTCATTATGTATTATTCTGCTTCATTTTATTTTGAACTTAATAATATAATATTTTCCATATTTTTCTAGAAAATTCAACACAAATTCCCTTCGGTCTTAGGGTCAACACAAGCCGTTATGAACGAATTATTCCATCTCACTGGATAGTTTACGTAATAATTATTATTTATTTCTATCACTATTATAAATGTTATTATTATCTTTATATAAATATGTTCAACACAATTAGTTAACGAAAATTACTCAGAAAAAATCATAATGGTTGCAAACAAGATATTAATAAATATTAAGATTGTTTATTTTATTGCTTAAAGTTGTATTTTGCTTAGTTGGTGTTGGTTTGTAATTTTTTCTGTAATATAGCGTTAATACATCACCAATTCTATGATCAGTGTAATGATATTACAGCGACACAAAGTATGCATCTTTCGTAGTATTTCTTTTGAGAACTTTATCAGATTTGACTGGGTATAGTTTATGGCGGTAGTCGATTAACCCTGATTGCGATTTTTACCAGTTTTTTTGTGAAATTGTGAAAGATAATAATGCTACATATTTCCACAAATTTTGGAAAAAAAACAGCACCTTTCGCTTTGGTCCCCCCCGCTTCAGCCGCTCCGGCCCGTACAAAACGGCCCGTTTTGACCAACGCTGTACTAACAAAAAATATTCCCCTAGACCGGTACTACTTGAAGCATCTAACGAGATCGTCGCGTTGTATGTACTACTAATCCCCACCCTACTACATTTTCTACCTAACCAGATTTACAAGTTCCGACAATAGAAAATCTTCATATTATACAATATTGCGCAATTTTTAAAATTAAATTGTCGTGGCCTTAATAAAGTCCTACCAAATGTATCCTAACCATAAATGTCTCACATTTTAGTGCTCTTTCGTTTGGTGAAGCTCTTTTATAAAAAATAGTGTATTTTCAAGTCAGGGTTAGTCAACTGTTGCCTAGTTTATCAGCTGCAATTAAACGTTCCTTATGTACACGAGTATCCTGGTGTTTTATTTTCTTTGCTTTTTTATTTTCAGTTTTGATAACTTACAGATGACGAACAGCGAATAGTGCTTAATTTGTTTTTGTTACTTGGAGAATCACATTAATTTGAGGAATTGGGTGTTTTTTGAATTGTCTAATCCTTTAGCTCCTGAATTTATATCGTGTACCCCAATGTAGATCTGTATTTTCCCTCTACGGTTAAAAAGCATAAGTTGTCTAGCTAAAAGGTGCACTCGCCAAATATAATATCTTGATTTCTGCATTAGCGGTTTGTTTTACCAAAATTTGTTCCATATTTTGTTGCAAAAGTTTTCGTGCCATTTGAGTAGCTGATTCTTGTTTCATGGTTAGTATATTTTGGTTTCCCATGCATTGTAACTTATAGAATGTTTATGGAGTGCTTTTGCATTCATAGTTATTTTGAAGGGTTAACTTTGTTTGTTGAATACTGCAAACTTCATGCATTACTTTCTATTTTGCTGCCCAAATTTTATTAAACTTTTTAATATTTCCGATACCACAACCATCACTAAATTTTCGCTATAATCATTAAATTTCTTACACATCCAATTTAAATTTTTTGCTTTTTTAAATTAATTATTTTATTTAATTAACTTTAATCTGATCAATTTTTGGCGGAATCCAAAATTCAAAAACCCTTTTGTAACATTTTTGAACATGAACGCAATTTGCTCTTGAGTCGTGCGCTGAAATTCAGTTCGCATTGCTAACCAAAATAATTAAACTTTGTTTTTTGGTATTTCATATCCACTGTTAGATCAATTACCACCACTTTTTTAAATTAAAATTATAATTTCTTCTTTACGCTGAGCAATCTTGACAATAAAATCTAATTTACAAATGTTTTCCACCATAATTTCAAAATCCTTTTACGCAAAAATCCTGCACCTTTCATCTTTAATTAAATAATGTTTTTGTCTTGTATTTAAACTTTTTGTAATTTTTAGTCAACAGCTTAATATGTTCTACCATTAAGTTGGACAAAAAATTTCAAAGCACCAAAAATAGGAATTGTGGCATCTATCCTTTTGTTGGCAAAGAGTAATAGAATATTATCTGCCTGCTGATGGCTTTACGTAACATTGTAAATGGCCTAAATATGCGACTTGTACAAAAGTTATGTGTCAAAAATTATGCTACGTAAAATTATACACTAAATAAATATTACTAAAACAAAAAAAATCATTTTTGAAGTTACCCTATTCTAAATTTAAATAGTAGGATTATGTGACATGACAAAGATGCAATTGGGCATGTTAAAATTTATACGACATTTCAATTAAATTGATTGTTTTAAATACATTTACATACCTTTATATTGTGTAACCCTATAGTAAATGTTACTCCTTTGTCTTGAATATGATCAAATTTCAACTGTAATAATAGGCTTTCAATTTTCTATTAGTGTTTATAAGCGATGTGATGTACTGTTAACCTGACAATAATAATCCTTGTTACATTTGTGTAAACTACTAATGTATACGTTGCATTAATTTATACCCCTATAAATATAATACGTACATACGTACATATACATATAATAGGAATACATTACAATAAAAATTCATGTAAGCAATTATCTATTAATGCTAAATAGTACAGTGTGAAATTAAGCGATAAGCTAATTAAATAAATAAAAACAAATTAAATAATGAAAATTACTTCAATAATATATTTTTACAACAGCGGTTTGGTGAAATTTTAGTCCAGTTACCGAGATTAAACTTTGGGTTCATAAATATAATAAACATCACAGTTACTTAGCTTGACTCTTTTACCTAACTTGTTAAATCTTGCCAATTAATAAATAACTAAAATTTAATAAAAAACTGATACAATAGTCATGTAATTAATTATAGCACATAGGAAATTATTGACGAACGTATAATAAATAGATTAAAGAGATGAGGGTAGACAGTTGCTTTTAAATGTAAAATTCATAGGAAAAGTTTCAGCATAGTTAATATAAAAGATAACCAGTAAATTAAGTAAAGCCAATAAAATTAATACTTGATGGTATCGCCACTGATAAACTATGCATTATTATGATTAACTTTTTTATGAAGTTTATTGTGTAGAAAGTTTTTAAATATTAAACAGTATAATAGTGTACAAATTCTAAAATACAATTATGATGTACCTATAACATCTAGCATGTTGCGTTGAATCCTGATAAGTCCCCACGCCACCACTTACGAGTTAAATATTATCAGTAACAGTAAAATCTTCGTTAATTAACCTGTACATTATACATAACATTGGGTAGTTATCCTTAATACTAGGGCCATACATGCAAAGCAGTCGTCGAGTTTCTTCAGGATTTCAACATTTAACCATATTGTTCCTTTTATTTAACAAATTAGCAGCAAGATCTTCCGAATATTTATAACATAGTATTTATAAATTTATTATTTTTAAATTTAAACCTAATTTAACAATCTAAATACTGGTTACTGAATACTTTACCTTGATTCATTGAGATAATATTTATGATCCATATGTTAAGAAAAAACCCACTATACACGCAATATCAATATTGTGTCTAGCTAAAAAACGTTATAAATAATGATCGATGGTTTTTCATATTCTTTTCACTTCAATTTATGATATGTATTTTAAAAATAAGTTGAAAGTTATGGAACGTTGAACTAACTACAAGGGAATAAATAAATTTGTGACGAGGTGAATGTAATGGAGGTCATAATATCAACTATTATAATAAGAAAATTTACATTGTTTGATGTGTCTGCAAAACAATCATTACATAGATAAACGGGTAATACGTTTAAGAATTTAATGAATGGAGCAATTGAACTGTAAATTTACTTTTGATCAATAGCTCAACAAAACCCTCTTACTGTTGTAAATTGCGAACACTAATACCTACAAGCTATTACATAGAATCTACAAAGAACTTTATGTGTAATACAATTTCGGTTCAAAGAATTTTGAAAGCTACAATCTTTTTTTTTGTTAAATTAAAGTACCTAAATATTTGTTGTAATTTTAAAAACTTAAATCAATAAGATTTTCAGTTTTAAATATACTTAAAGAAGCAGTTTATAGAAGTTACCACTTTATTCCGTTCACAGCTTTATTAAATGTTATAACAATTGATGGCAAAAGTTGGTTTTCCGCTTCACAACACTAGTTATAATGTGTAGCATAACTTTAGTTTTTGTCTGTTTTATGTAAATAATAGTTTATAATTTATAGATCTTGTATATTTGTTTTACTAAAAATTACTTTACTGTTACTATTGTGTTATTCTTGTACTATCAATTATTGTTTATGTATCTCAAGACAAGCTTAAATATCAAATGTTAAACGATTCGCAGTGCTTATAGCAAATGCCTTTATCCATTTTGGTTTTAAAAGAATAAAATCGTTTAAAAATATTTAATTTTATAATATGAATTTCAAAAATAACTATTTTTATTTACTAATATGGTCAATCTGCCATAATATTTGCCTCTTCAGATAAGATGTATAACAGTTTTTCAACAGTTTTGTGATTTCTTGCGTATCTAGTGATATCTAATAATTCAATAATAATTTTTTTAACGAAATTCAGGTGAAAAATATTATTTTATAATTTTCATGTTTTAAAAAATTCGTATTCAAAAGTCCCTTACCTATAAGTGAAGTTGCAGATAGATTAATTCTTAAGCATTCGTCAGTACGGTATCGAGTATTTTAAAAATAAATTAATGATATACAGCGACTATCTTTATTCGTATATTCTTGCATTTATTCACAAAATGTACGGTTCCTTTCATATATTGGATGGTTATTAAACTTTACAAAAAGCAAACCTCTCATTCTGCACAAACTAACGCTAATAATAATTATGTTTCGGCCGTACAAACACGTGTTTGAGTAATTATACATTTTACTTGCTTAAAAATTACTTGCAATTTGGTGGTCAACTTGCATGTGCAAGTGGTATACTGCACTGCTAACTTTTGATTTGAAAATCATAGCAACTTATTTTTACTAACATAAAAATTATAAACTAATATTTTTCCATAAAATCGATAAAAAACTTTGTCATTTTTATTAATCCCTCGTCTAACTATTTTTTATTTGTCTAATCCATATCAGGTATTCGGCACTTTTACGTAATTTTAAGTTCTGCATTAATTGTGGTTTCTTTATTTAAACAAAAATTTAAAATTAAAAAAACAATTCAATTTCCTGTTCTACCTTTTTAATATTTGTGATGTAGGATTTAATAGAATATATTTACTGACCCCAGGTAACGCGATTATATGGAACTTAACTTAAAAAAATACTTCAACTTGAACTTTAATCTAAAATCTCTAAGAAAAGTAGGTATATTTAACACTTTGTGACAAAGCAGAAATGTAAATACTTTTGAAAAATACAAAATGTAAAAAATAAAGGACTATACAAATACGTTAATGTATCTTTTTCTATTCTCCTTTTTCTTTACTTATTGATAGTAATTTATGATTTTACTGCTCCAGCTCATAAATTTATCTGAATTTTTCCTATTGTAAACATTCGAAAACAACAATATAAAAAATTTGTATAATTCTCGTCAAGTTTAAATAGATAATAAAGTAAAATTTATAAAAATTTGTATAAATTATCCCCTAAATTCTGTATATTTAATCCAAAATTTAGTTAATTAAGTAGATACTTCAAGTTCATTACGTCCACAGCGCCAACGTAAACAATCAAGTAAGGACTTGTTCAATACCTCGGTACTTAAAACTTGTGTTGAACTAGAACGATCATTATAATTGCTGGCAAATGCTACTCAACTTGTGTAGTATAATCAAGTAAGTTATACTTAATAGGTTTAACTTTGAATACCTTGACAAATTAATTAAAAATATTAATTAAAAAATATCAATAAAACTTGATATTTAAAAACAGAAGTAACAAACAAATATTCAATTAAAAAAATTATTTTGTCGTGCCGGTGACGGTGGTGGTAGAAAAAGTAAAACAAAGCAAAAATGGTGCAACTTGAACCTTGTTTATTGAATGACAAAGATAACATTTTTAGTTTACGTTTGAAGAAAAAAGTAATTATTTTTCTCAACATGAAATAACCCTTTATTTCCAACTGTCCAAGTTCAAAGTTCACTTTTTCTTGAAAGGAATTGTTTTATTTTACCGCTGTTAACGGGCAGCACTAAAGTATTGTAATTGTTGAACTCCTCCAAACCTACAAACTCGTCACAAAAAGTTTTACTTTTGCCATTGATTAACCCATAAGGACTAGCGTTGCCATATGGCAACAGTAAAGTAGGCAAATTGAAGACAATTTATTAGGATTTATTTTAAGAAATTGAATAGATGACATTACAGACTCCTTAAGAATGTAATAAACTCTTATCACTATGATAAGCAGACCGGTATACCTGTTTTAACATGTAATAAATATTTTATTTCAAAGTAAGTTACTCAAAGCAGTTATTATGGACGTCAAGTTTTTGTAAGTACTAAAATTATTATTTATTTTTTAATTTTTAAGGTAAATAATTGACAAGTGAGTCGTGTAAATGATTAAACTATGTGCTACTTGCGTTTCTGTATTAATATGGAAAATAGTATGTTACTTATTCGAAGTTATATCTGAGCGTTGCCATATGGCAACGCCAGTCCTTAGCACTACTGTGTTTTTATGACTCAATTATAGATACGGACAATGGCATTACATTGGTTAGATGGGTGGACAACAACGTCGTGACTGTTGCGTCAACTTCTGCTGGTGTATTCCCCAAGGGTCAAGTAAAACGTTTTTCACCAAGCTGAGAAAATGATAATTCCTATCCACAGACCTTGTGTTATAGGCAAATATAATTCCGCGATGGGCGGAACTGATCTTATAGACGAAAATGCTTCGAGGTACCGAATAGGTCTGTGAGGAAAAAATGGTGGTGGTGCATTTTTACTTGGCTGGATTGGATTTTCATACTAATTTAATAATATCTAATTTTTTTGAAAAATTTTTTACTTTATTCCTATAATGAAATATTTTTTAATTCGTAATTTTAGCTCCTTCAAAGTACTAGCGTTGCCATATGGCAACAGCTATTTTCTTAATAATTACAAACAATTTTTTAATTTTAACTACATATTTATTATGTACACATTAATTAGAGATAATCTTAGTGAAAAATGTCAACTTATTAAAAATAAAAACTCCGTCCTTTATGGGTTAATAACTCTTTTGCATCTTATAAAACAATGCACCTACTAATTATTATATGTATTGACAATTAAATTTGAAAAGTCGGAAATTTCAGAAAATTATAAAATTTGCGTAAAATTTTGGCAATCAATGCAATTAGAAACAATAAAGTCATAAGACGCAATAAATTGCATTATTCTATCCTCGGTATATTTTTATTAACGATCTGACCGAAGTACTTCTGATTTTCTTAAAAATTTAATTTTTGCTGTTTTTATTTTTGGATTTATGCTTTAATAGATACTTCTATTACTAAATAACTAGTAATAATATTAATATAAGGAAACTGGTAAGAGTTCAAATTCACGGGTTTGAAAATACACTTTTTCCTATAGAAATGGCTTTACCAAACGAAAGAACACAAAAATACAAGCTCTTTAAAGTGAGGATCAATCTTGTCGGCCACAATTTAATTTTGAAAATTGCAATTTTTTCATAAGAAATACATGTAAGTGTATTTTTGTGTATTAAAATGCCAAATATGAAAAACATACTGTAGACGGTACGTGTTCTGTGCCTGGGTTGAAAGTGACTAGTGGTAGGGTGATACAGGTCGCGTCAACTTCCAAACTTTTCGAGTTGGCTCTCCGAGCGGTTTTCACAGCGCAACCACATTAAGAGTCGAATTCACACAAAAAATGATTTTTTTTCTGAAATTTGTTTTCCGATCACACATTTAATTTTATTATTAGCTAATTACATCATTATCTATCATAATTCGTTGTAAAAACCGAGATTCTGGTATATTTACTGTCGCCAAAACCTATTTTAATTTTGAGGACGGGGTTACACTTCAAAGGAGCCAACGATAAAATTGCATTCCAAATTAACTTTAAAGCCGTTTTTTCAAAATTGTATAAACCGACCGCAAATTTTATTTTTGTATGCGCTAATTAGACCCTCATCTTTCATAATCTACTTCAAAAATGGTAAAAATCCCGATCCGAGAATTCGAACCGTCACCAAGAAACTTACCTATTATCACACGATGCATTATTTTTTATTGACCTGCAAATATTATTTATACAAATCAAATTTAAAAATATTTTTTTTCTTTATTGATTGATTTATGGCTGCCAGAGTTATATTTTTACCTTCAAATTTTTTTTAATTTAATTTTATTTAATTTTTTTTTAAATTTGAATGAAATATTAATTTCAAAGGTTAATAATATAAATTTTAATTTCATATACTCCATATAATTTGGCAAAGCACAATACTACGAACTTGCCAACTTAAAATTTTCTAAAGAAATAATTGCCGACTATGAAAGAGGATACAATAAGAAAGATTATAAATCATGGGACATTTCAAAATTTTGAAGTTTAGGACGAAACACATAAAAAATGTAATAAGTGTGTTTAATAGGCTATTTCGCCTATCGTGTGTTTGATGTGTTTAGAATGTATTTTATCAGTTTTCTTGATATAGTCTGCACATACATAGTATGTGTCATATGTTGCTGTTATTTGCATAAAATATTGAATTGTAGCAAAGAGTAACAGGTGTTATTAAAAACTTAATGTAGCGTACACATATTTTTACATTTTTAAGGTTCAAAATAAGTTTGAAATGGAATTTTTATATTTATAATATAATTGCAAATGGTGGTGGTATTTTTGGCACCGCCCCCGCTTTTGAAAATATTCTTGCGCCAAAGTCACTCTCAAAAATGTGGATTTTTGAACCACGGGATTCGGAGTCAACTGGGAGTTCCACGATTACAAGATGTCAGTACTCATCCTGGGTGCAAGTTGATAACCAAAATAATTATGTTAATCAAAGGTTTGGGTATTGAAACATGGATAAACCACGCAAGTTATTAACTTGATATCAACGGTGTGCATATAATGAATTTCAATGTAAAATAATACGTGGACATAAAAATTATCAAATGTTAAAGCTAAATTTGAAGTTAAAGGTATTATTTTAATAAGCTTTTAACCTAAATGCACTACAATATTTTTGCAATTCTGTTGTGAAATGTGATCATTTCATACACCTTACATGGCATTGAAAGCGGCTTGTTTTCTGCACGTATGATTACTCATGTTATTTGATCATATTTCGTAATCTTATCTTTCGCGAGACAACTTTACCTTCACTTTTCAGCACTAGTGCGAGTTATTTTCATTTCAGCTTTGTCCAGATTGAGTAAATTTTGTTAAAATATTCGTTATTTACCGAATTTCAGATTTGCAAAAAATAGTGTTCGTTACACGTACTTCAATAGGCTTGTTTCCATTCGAGGTTGATTTTGCTGACGAGCCCGAAGGGCGAGTTCAAGTACTAGTAGTAGTAGTATCGAAAATAACTATTATGTTACAACAGTTTTTGAAGTTTTAATTTAAAAATTATTGATGGCGGGTAATAGATTTTAATTTGTTACAATCGTAAAATAAAATACTACCACCTTTAAGGGTGCCCTTTCTAAAAAAACAATATTTCAACAATTTGTAGGAAATTTGTAAGGGCAGAAATCAATTGAAAGAAGAAATAATATATCACAGATCTCCAATGGTTGTTGAAAACCAAATTTTATTCATTTACGTTAGTTTTTAGAGAAATTAAATTAATTAAACCAAAATAAACAGTGTAATCATGTTTGTATATAATTTAAAATGGGTAATAATTTTTTTAAATAAATGAATATATTTATTTTAAATAAACCGATAAATATAAGTTAAGAAACCGGATTGAAAACCAATGGAGCATAATTTTAAAAACCAATATTATACTCGTATAATAGAGATCACAAAGCTCCAACAAAAAATGCGTACTGAAATTATTCATATATGAATTTTTTAGCCGAATTATACGAGTACGTATCTACGCCAAATATTAGTATTTAATTATTAGTACCTATCTAATTAATTGTTTTAGAACAAATCTTTTTTTTTTGTTATAACCGTCTAATTATAGGTACTTCATGATAGCATAATATGTAGGTAATGACAACTACTAACATTTTAATAAATCTAAAAGTGCTTAATTTGCGTAATTTGTGATTTGTTTGTTTTGTACACATTTACAATTTGTATTGTATTTTTTAAGTTACATTTTTACAAGCTCGATCTTGTCATTAATTTACATGAGGAATTTTAATATGTTATTTATATAATAGTCAAAGAGTCCGCGGATGATCGTTTGAAATTAAAACGCGTCAACTACGTTAGTAAAAATTGCTAGTAAAGTGCACTTTATTATAGAATTATTTCACAAGGAATCCCTTGCAAGAAACTGAACATTAATCTAATAATATTAATTTTTAGTCTTAGTTAATTTAGCGTATATTAATTTAGTATTTAATTTGTTAAACACTGTTAAAAGTTGAAAATTTAATGTTTAAACTATTCGTTCAATGCTATCAAATATGGTATCAAATCTGGAAAAGTAGGTCTACCAATCAGGGGTTTGTTTTTAAATTTGGTTGAAATAGGTCAAGTAGGCAGTTCTGTTATTCAGTTTTTATCATATGTATAATAAAGGTCAACATTTAATATAATGCCTTTGATTTCGCTCGAAAATCGTGTTAAGATAATTCAAATCCATTATGAAAATGGTCGATCCGTGAAGACTACATTTCGCAAAATTCGCGATATTTTTATTTGTAACGATCGTCCATCTGAGACTACAATTGCGAATTTAGTGCGAAAATTTGAGTCCACCGGTTCAGTAGTAAACGTAAGCACAAAAATATGTGCTCGTCCATGTCGTTCAATCGAAAATATTGCTGCAGTACGTGAAAGTGTCACAGAGGACCCAAATTTATCGGTTTCACGACGTTCTCAACAATTAGGCCTGTCCACAATGACCACATGGCGAATTTTACGGAAGGATTTAGCTCTAAAGCCTTATAAGATACAACTGGTACAAGAATTAAAGCCAGCAGATCATTCTCAACGTCTTAGATTTGCTGATTGGATCATTGAACGTGGTGCTTGTTTTTTAGAAAAATCATCTTTTCGGACGAAGCACATTTTCACTTAAACGGGTATGTTAACAAGCAAAATTGTCGAATTTGGGCTTCTGAAAATCCAAAAGCAGTTGTTGAACAACCACTACATCCATCTCGTGTCACTGTATGGTGTGGTTTATGGGTAGGGGCATCATTGGTCCCTATTTTTTCGAAAATGAGGCTGGTGCTTTCGTTACTGTCAATGGAGTTCGCTATAGGGATATGGTAACCAATTTTTATGGCCTATTTTGGATGATATGGGTGTGGAAGACTTGTGGTTTCAACAGGATGGAGCTACGTGCCATACAGCGCGAGAAACAATCCAACTATTGAAAACTAAATTTAACGGGCGTTTAATTTCGCGAAAAGGTGACGTCAACTGGCCAGCAAGATCCTGTGATTTAACGCCATTGGACTTCTTTTGTGGGGCTATGTGAAAGATAATGTTTACGCGAATAATCCACAAACAATTTCAGAACTAAAACAAATATCGAAGCCGTCATCCGAGAAATAAGTTCGCAATTATGCAAAATGTATTCGAAAATTTTGTTAAAAGAATCGACGTCTGCAAACGTAGTCGTGGAGGACATTTACCGGATATTGTTTTCCATTCATAAATGTTCAAGCCCCTACAACATATTTCAGTAGAGAATTAGAAAATTTTCATACAAAATATGTGTTTCTTTTAAAATTTAAAACAAACCCTGATTGGTAGACCCTTTATATTTACTTCTATTTGCATTGAAATGACCTTGTGCAAATAGTTTCTGCAATAATAAAGTTAAATTAGTAATTAAATAAAAAATTATTTACTTACACTTTCCACATTAGTTTTTAGCATAAACTTTATTTAGGTTATTTATTTCAAATTATCGGGATTAATTCTTATTCTTAAAATTTATTAGTTATTACAAGATGGTTTTGAAGAAAATTATCCTGGTTAAAGTACCGCAAGAACGCTATGTATTTTTCTCGGTGTGCATTATGCATATTATAATATTACATTGCGTGCAGCTAAGCACAAAAAAGTTTCATCTATTTAATCAGAAGTGCATGTTTTGTTTTCTTGTAATTTACATAAATAGCTAATAAAATTTTTTCTTCATTTTTTTTTAGGTATAAGAACATTGAGTTTAAAATAAACATACTAAATACCTCAGGTTGAGTGGATACCAGCGGCTAAGTTAGTTGAAAGTTTTATTTTAAATGCGTTTATTGAAATATAATTTTAATAGGTACAAAGAAATAGTGCCTAACTACTTCACATTTAAATCTGAACCCCGAAATGTAACTTGAACAAATACATATGTGTACAATTTAAATGGACAGTAAAATCTTGATATTGTTTCCAGCTTGGGAAATGTTTTGATTATTATGTTTGGAGAAATATATTTCTAGCTTGGGAGCGATTGAAAACTTTCAACACATAAGCACAAAATAAAAAACAGAAGCTACACTTACTTGTTAACTTTTAGAAATACCTACATATATTATCTACTACATGTACATATTTACATATATGATTCGTTGATTCAAAACTTATTACTTAGTGTCAACAAAACTAACTTAACTAATTTTTATGGGAAAATTATTGCATGATTTATTATTTAACGTACTTAAAAATAAATATTTGTTTAAAAATTTTGAGTCACTAAGTGTTGCCAATAAAATAAAAAATTTTTAAATTAAAAACCTAATAAACAATTTGTAAGCTAGAAAAATGGAAAATAAAGAAAACTCTTAAATTCGTTTGAGACAGTACCATAGCACCCAAAGCAACATGATAAATTACTGTTGGCTAAAGCCGCATATACATAAAAGTAAATTTTAACAAAAAATAAAATTGTTTGAATAGTCAACATTTTGAATTCTGAAAGAACAAAATTTGCACAGAAAATGCTCTATCGATTTACAGCTTTACAGATTTATTGCGAAGTATTGTGAATTCATCAAGATTCTCATTGCTGAAGCAATTGCGTTTACGATATCCAGAATAATATTAGTACTTTGTATGCTCAAGTTGTATAAAGCAGTTCTCATAAATTTTTAAAAACGTTGTTATTTGTACGAAAAAACAAAAATGTAATTGAATTTTGCGCTGTATACATAGCATAGAAATTTGAAATGAGTAAAAATTTAAAATAATATTCAGTTTGTAATTAAACTCACTTTTCTCTTCCCCTATCTATGTACTTATATATTATTTATATACAATTTGCTTGATTGTGTTTATTAGTAAGCGGTCCCTGATATTGCTTAGAAAATTCTCAAGAAAGGATCAACGATCGAAAATGACTTTTCATAAGTGAATGCAAATGCAATATTAAATATTTAAAGAATAAAAAATTTCTTTTAACTTTACCTAAATACCTTTAGTAATTGGCGTTATTTCGTCTGACTAAAATAGTAGATATTTTAACCAAGATAATTTTGTCCTAAAATAATAGCGGAAAATTCAAAGGGTGAACTATAGTATAATGTCGTTTACTTACTTCACCTTAATCTTCACTATCTACTTTTATCTTGGGCTCTAATTTTTTCCCTCATATTGAATAGAAAATTGTATTGTTGATGAGAAATTCGCTAATTATAAGAAATATAAAAAAATAATACAAAATATATGTCCTCTTACGTTACGAATAACTCTCCTGATATATGCCCTTACTTCATGTTCATATTTCATTATGGGAAGCTTTGACTTTACTAGGTAAACATAAAAGTTTTTTATTGCATATTTACAATCTTTGAAGTGCGTAGATTATCTTTTTAAAGCAGGCTAATGAAATTCCAACTCCTTATCAATTTATTTCACGGTTGAGCATACTTGAGTAAAATTCATCGTAATGGTTGAGTAAGACTATTGCAAAAGCTTAATCGTGTTTATCACAAAACTACGTATGTGATGGGCATCAGAGGTGTGCACATATCAGACAGGCGGGCGACTGGGAATAGTTACGCAATCGACCCTGGTCGCCGCTTTAGCCACTACTGTCTTATAATAATAAATATTTGTAAAAGCGCGCCAAAGTAAAAAAATTGTGAAAAAATGGCCACTATGTTGTTAATTATCAAATGTGTTATAAAATAAGATAATATCATCTAGTTTCAGAATTTTTAAAAAATTACTTCAAGTGGACGATCTCTATGTTCACACTCATGGAGAGTTGCATAGAGTACACGCAGACGTACTTGCCCATATATCTCGTGATATTACTAATATTTTGTTTATGAAAAAGATAAATGGATAAACTATGTGCAAAATCCAGTGGTTGATATCTTTATCCTAATCTGAAAAAATATTTTGTAAAAATATGCTTTTTTGAGCCTTAAACCATCCCTTAAAATCGGCGGCAAGGAAAGAGTAGGTAGTAAAAAATTGTTTTGAACCGTGCAATAAACAAATGAACAAAACAACAGCTACTTTTTCCATAAAAAACATTGTTGCTATGCACATACGATGTATACCATTTGATCTTGCTTTTTTTCTATACAATAATATGTAGAAAGAAAAATACGAGCTTACAAACCATATTCAAATCAAAATATAAGACAAAATAATGAACTAACAAATTAAAGCAATATTATTTGATAGCTACGATAAAGTGCCTGATTGAAATTGTAATAAATGTAAAAAATACTTTTTAAAAATTTTTTTAGTGTCAGTATAAAAGTTATGTTATTTGTATTTGTCACTCGATATATGAAACGCTTGATAGAAAAATAAACGATAAGAAGCAGACGTCATTATTAGTCATCCATAATTTAAAATATTTTAAAATTAATTTTTAATTGTTTATAATTACGACCCCACCAAGTGAATTATTAATATGCATGTAAGCTAGTCTACAAGTCGCCTTGAATTTGCGTTCAAGGTTCTTAATCGATCAAATTTCAAATTAATTTTTCACGTTTCTAATTTTCTTCTTTTATTTATTATCTATCGTTTTTTTATTATTTTTATCTGGGCCAAAGAGCCAATATTATAGTTTTAATGTTTTGTCTTGACAAATTTTTTTAAAAAGAATAGCTTTCATGAGCCTACCTGTATAGGCTTTAATTTACAATAGCTACCAGTATAATACTAAGTATAGGTGCTACCAGTATAATACAAGTATAGGTGCTACCAGTCCCTCTGTCGTGCCAAGAATTTAAAATTTTGAGCATTTTCGCACCCTGGGAAATTTTGATATGTGAATATTCGGTAATTCAAGATTACCTCGATTCGCAATAACACAAATTTATTTTTGCGTGTTTTACTCTGATGGTCTTTTAAAACTAGCTGTGCTGATAGCTGTAGCGAGAGTTTTGAGTTTGTAACGCTTATGTTGTCCTTTCGCTCCTTTAAAAGTAATGAGTAAATAAAACTCAAATGATTATAACGAAAACGTTTATTTAATAAAAATGAAATGGCAGAAGCTCTGCAGACGTATGAACAAGTTTGTAAAATTATTAAATGCAACAATCTTTGTGCAACAAAATAATTGACCCAGTGCGTATGAATCACAAATGTGTGATTCGATGGTTTTAAAATTAAAATGATCAAAGCAACAGGTAACTTAAGTAGCAAAAATTTGGACTCAGGAGCTGGATGATACCTTACAAAGTTAATAAGATGACAATGTGTTGTACTTAAAGGACAGTTGCGGGCAGCTACTCGGTGAACTTTGAGATTGAACAAGCACACACTACACTGGGTTATCTTCTCCACAAAATTGATGTCTTTGGAAGATGTTGCTGCTCCAGGACGGAAGAAGACACTCGAGACACTAGACGGCGCACTCCAGGTGATAATTGAGGCGGTAAAAACACTCGGCAAAAGACTGATAT
Organism: Lycocerus yunnanus; assembly: GCA_036346125.1. Classification (NCBI taxonomy): domain Eukaryota; kingdom Metazoa; phylum Arthropoda; class Insecta; order Coleoptera; family Cantharidae; genus Lycocerus; species Lycocerus yunnanus. Next base: position 5,997,575 of record JARFIX010000008.1, read on the forward strand.
CAAGAACTGAATCTTTCTTATCGCCTTCAAACTAAATAAAAACAGAGCGCTTGAATTTAAAACTTATGCTCGGTGATTTAAAGTTATTGCATTAATCGACATGTAAAAGCTTTTAAAAATAATAAGAGAGCTGAATATTAGATTCTTCTTCGGAAATATTTTTCCACTCTGACAAGTAACTCTAACAAGACTCTGGCGCAAGTAATAACAAATTTCCTAAGATTACTATGGCTTGGTGTGCGCATAAACTCAAAAATCGCAACCTGCAATTTTTTCCCAAAAACATGGAGTCGACGAAATATCGTGGAACCAGATGTTGTTTCAACTAACTACTAAAATTCGCTCTCTCTAGGGATACACGATAAATCCGCTTGTACGAGCGTAGCCGGCGAATGATGCACTAAATTCTTAATCTTTATTAATTCTTCATTCTTAAAATTGACTGCATCTACAAACCACTTGCTTCGAGGTTCCGGTGACCGCTTCCCTTTCTGAGCATGACCGGCGTGACTTTCTTATCTCCTTGCAATATTTTATTTTGTGATACTGATACGCTTATGAGCCAACGACAACGGATGCTTCAAACACCCCATCCATCTGACACATGGCCTGATGATGACCTGTTAAAAGGTTGAAACCGGTAGCCAAAAGTATATAAATTTTACTCTGCAAGAAGTGCAACTGTGTTTTTATTTCAAAAGATTTTTATCTCCTTACACGTGACTTGTAACCCAAGGGAATATAGGAAGGGTACTGTAAAACGTATCTCAACGTATCTCAACGTATCTCAACGTAGCGATGAATGCTCATTTTAATTTTTGATATGCGGGGTTACAGTTTCAAAAGAGTCAACGAGAAAATTGCATTTCAAATTAATTTTTAACGCCGTTTTTTTTAAATTTGTGGACCGACCGCAAATTTTAATTTTGAATGCGTATATTTTTTTATAATTTAAAAAATTGTGAAAATCGCAATTAGGATTCCTTAACTTTTGCCCAAACTACTTTATAAAATTAACTTCAATAATTTTTCTTAAAAGGACGTTAACTTTTGAGTTCAAATAAAATAAAATTTATTATTTGAGAAGAAGCTGGTGGTCATGATTTTATAACGACATCTCTACTTTTAAAAAGGTAGATACTTCTAGATTAATTCTGGACATCACACTAGCAATGCAACTAACTGCACCTTTGGTATTTCCAACTGCAGTAATGAAGAAAAAACCGAAAGTGGTCACTGCTGCATATATGATTTCAAATTAATTCTAGGGTGGAAAACTCTCACACAAATAGGAAACAAACCTGAAAAAAATTGAAAATATTTAATATTTTATAAATTATAGAAAATTTCCAAAATTATTTTAAAAATTTTTAATTTTTTAATTAATTTTTTAATTTCTCCAAATTCAAACTTTGGCGTTGCTATCTATAAAATTATATATTTTTTATTAATTAAAATTATTTACTTTTACATAATTTACTTAATATTATTTATTTCTTTATTTATTTATTTATTTCAGTGTGAAATAATAATTAGTCAAAACTTGGAACATTTTTTAATGTAACAAACAGTTTCATTCTATTTATGTTTTTATTGAAATTAAACTCAAAATTTAATTTTTGAATTAATTGTGAGTATATTTTAGTAAAGGTTAAAAAGAATACTGTTATAAACATAAATTTTTTTGAATCATTGTCAAATTTTTGAAAAATGTGATTTTAGCGTAAAAAATGTAATCTGAATATTTTATGGGCTGTTTTAAAATCCGTAACTTCGCTTAAATATATACTATCAATGGAAACTGATACAAAATTTTTAAAATTAATACAATCGTTGTGCATTTGTTTTTTTTTAACATTCCTTTTTTTATTTATTTATTTACCATCTGTACATAGTAATATACATTTTGCAAGTGATATGGCTTATAATGGCTTGAGTGGCCAACCGTCCAACAACTGTCGCCAAGAGTACAAAGAACCTAGTTACTTGTTCTTGTTACATTAAGATGAGTTTAATATCATGCACATATCAAAATGTTCTTTGAGGCAAGTCCAAAAAGTCGGCTTTTTTAAGTCTCCTAATTTGGTTTGAGTTGTCTGGTAGGTTGAGGGAAAGGGTGTTTGGGTGATTGAACGGTCTCCAATAATACCTCTTTTCTAACGGTGTTCACTCTAGATTGCTAATTTTGATCGATTTGTGTTTGTTTGTAATTTCTGTTGCAGTTTCTTATATTTTGAAGAATATAACTATTCAGTTAAAACTTATAGGGTATGCATCAATTATATTTTTGAGATCTGTTATGGATTGTAATGCCAGAATATATTCGGTAAGTTCTAGAGTTTCTTGTTTTTGCGTAACAATGGCGTTTTCTTTTTTTTGGGAAGAAATCATGTATAAAGATGTTTGAATAGAATTTAGTGGGATTATTTGGATTGGTTATATTTGGACAGGTTTGGGTTTTATTGTTCATTTGGTTTGTTTTAATGTCTGTTCTGGTTTGATACTATTTTTTTCTATTCACCTCAGTGAGCAGATTATCAAAATTATGCAGCTATCACACATGCACATCTCTTACGCACTTTCACTTGCACTTTTATTTAAAGAGTATGTGATTAATTAACCGACCTAATAGTATGAGGTAATTACCATTAGTAAAATTAATTTATTACGCAATTATTTACTGTTTTTATTATTAATATGCTTAAAATTTTATTTAAAAATTGCTATTCTATTTTTTGAATTTGTTTCAAACTTTATTAGCACACTATGTATTATTAGACAGTAATGAACAGTAAATTGTATTTTTTTATCATTATACCCCATTGAGACTAATTTTTAAAAAACTAATTAATATTTTTTTAAGGAGTAATACATATTATGTTTATATTAGATTAAAATTTTTTAAATTAAAAGGTTAAATAAATAATAAAACGAAATATTATTCGTATTTACTGCTGTCACCAGACGTAACCATTGCTGAAAGCTTACGAATAATATTTCGTTTTATTGTTTATTTAATTCTTTAATTTTAAAAATTTTAATCTAATATTAATTTTAGAGGTTAATAATAATATACTGTAATGAATAGCTAGTTGTGAATTTAAATAATATAATTTGTGAAGATAAATAAAATTGTAATAATAGATAGTAGATAAAATATTTAATGGTAGATAAAATTGTTACCTTGCATGTACTTACTTTTACTATTCGAGCTGGAATCTTGATTAAACTTTGATCCTGTTAATATGAATAAAATTGTTTCAAAATTTCAAATAAAATACTACAAATCTTGACCTTTTTGTACTAAAACTTTGTATTGAATTGCGGTGTTTACATCAAATTACAGATGGCATCGACGTAGCTTCTTTGTAGATGCATCTTTCTTTACTAAACTACTGTGTTGAAGTGTGGAAGTGTTTGTGATTTAAACTAAGAATACAAGTGAACAATTGAAATTAAAATTACTTAAAACTAATTAAAGTTAATATGGTGCAAAAATTTTTTATAGTTCAAATTCAAATTAGTTGACAAAAACTAACCGGTGCGAATCACAGCTGACAAAGTAGGTCATCGACTCCTCTTCGATATTCAGTAGTACCAAAACGTAGGCTCGTTGCAATACTTCTTCAAAATTTACGCAGGTAAATACGAAAAATTTTATTTATTTTCTTTTTCTCCGATGCACTTTCTTAAATTCACTTTTACTTACTTAAATTATCCATAGCGTCACTAGTAATTGTACAATGCATGTCGAAAAATTATTTTTATTGGTTAACTTTCATATTTTTAATTTTTCAGGACCCAAAATTATACGTGTTCACTGGACGAGTGAAATGGGTCTACTAAACGTATTTTTCGCATCGAGAGGCACATAAACTCGGAAAATTCATTTGTTTATTCCCGGTTTTTCCACAAATGTTCGAATGCGATTGGCTGGAAGATCTTATCAAACGGATGTCCATGAGACTTTCACGAAAATTAAAGACTTCAAAGCCGTTTCCAACAAAATTGTTAGAAAATTCTAACTACACCGGTCGTTCCATAATCGAACGTCAAAGTACGAATTCTTTCTTTGCACTCCATGTTAATTTTCACGCACTTTGTCTATCCTAACCACTTGCATAACACTTAGTTTTTAATTCCTCTTCCTTCAACACTTATCTTATTCAAATCCTTAGCCTATTAACAATTTAATCACTAAATCTAAAATTCTGACATATTTGTAGGTTAAAATTTCACATTTTACAATGGTGAAGATTCAATTTGTAAGCTACCATCCTCACTTGGATTGCAAATCGTTCTACAAATTAATACGCTTCTTTTGGTATGTCTTATGATCCAATTACAATTTTTTATGTTACCTAAATCTCTCTTTTTTAGGTTTCCCGTAGGATGAAATTTTCTTTGCTCATATTGGCATTATTTTAATCTTTTAGATTTTGGATTCATGTGCAAAAGTGCCAAGAAATGTGTACGCTACTATTTAATATGCAAAACAATTCCAACTTTAATCTGTGATACCCGTAGGATGAAATTTAACTTTTAGAATGCTAACTGCTCCCGACAGCTTATAAAATGAAGTTTTGTATTTTAAATGGCTCTAATGGCATTCCATGAACCTATTACAACTGCTACATGCCAAATATTATCAAACCGTTACACAATTTTCCATCCGAGGATACAACTTTATCTACCGAGGTTGCTGGTTTTCATCCGAAGATGCAATTTTCTCTTTTAAGGTTATTTATTCTAGTTTTTAAGTTGATAACATGACAATACATATATAATATCATATTATGTTTACTTATCAGATTTTATATCGGGTAAAACTTGAGAAACCGATAGTAAGTGTTTCGATCGTCTAGTGCTGGAAGAAGAGCTTCACAACATGACGTATACTTTTTCACAGTAAATTTAATATTACTAAAAGTACAAAGTGGAAACTTTTGAATAATAATGAAATGTAAACACACACAACTGTAACATCAATTAATTACTTCTAATTAATTATGTACTATATTGCATACTCTACTATTTTAGGCTTCTATACATAGTATAGAAAGAAGCCTTATGATCTGGCTTCGTGTCCGTCCGTCCGTCTGTCCGTCTGTCCGTCCGTCCGTCCGTCTGTCCGTCCGCATAATTCAAAGTCACTAAATTAGTGACAAAAAACTTTTGTCACTAAATTTTACTTTTTTGTGGGTGGATGGACAAACCCGTGAATGGATTAACAAGATTCAAAATAATTAATTGAGATCAAACACACAGAGTTGTGGACGCTTTTTCAATTGTTTATGAGATTATTTTATTCATCTTACACTTTTTTTTGGGTTGGTAATAAATGAACTAACCAATTAAAGGTGCGAAAGAGTGAAAGTAAAAATTACGTAAAACGTAAAAATAACACTTACAAAATGCAAATCAATTTCTTATATAGAAAATTTTTGTTACCAACTAAAAAATTAAGATAATCTGATGATCGTGCAGATAAAGAAAAAAATTTTAAATTTAAATTAAAAATAATTACAAAATATTATATAATTGTAAACCAAAAGGTAGCTGTATAGAAGCCTAAGAACTGCGGTCATCCGAGTTCCACCTTGTTTATATTTTATACTAGTTTGTTGGAAGTTTTCTTGAATATTAAATACTATCTGGGACACAGAAATATTCCGAAACAGTTTAGTAGTGCTTAAATTGAAACCACAGATTTATTTATGTGCGTTGTTTACGTTTTCTCGGTAAATAACTTACCTTGGTATTTTATGTTGACTATAATTTCCTCAGCTTAGTAAATTTAGTATTTAACCGTCCTAACCAAATGACAAATGTAACTTTTGCAGTAATTTTACTATACAATTTTTTGTTACCAAAATGCAAAACGCTCAGAAGTATTTTATTTCTTTAGCATAATATAAAACTCATTTAACAAATGCGCTGCTTTCTACTAAATTTTGACAGTTTACACATCCTGCTGAGAATTTCTACATCTCACAATACGCTATTATGAATATTCATACAATCATTGTAAAATGCACGTAGATTTAAAAACTTTTTCGAGACAGTTTCGTTTACAATATTTGTTGCGGGATATTAAATTTCCACTTCAATTATCGCACATGATTATTAATTAGCACTTGAAACTTGATTATTGCTGTTCGTCAATAATCTTGTACCGAATTAAAAAAAAAATTAGCGAAAAAATAAGTTTAAAAATGTCAAAGTATCACGAAAAAACATCTACTTATTGTTATACGAGAATAATAATAATTAATTATAATTTTAAATTAAATATTTTTAAAATTAGATAATATTTAAGTTGCAAGATGCGATTAAAAAAAGATATATTAAAACCTCAGTAATTTTTCCAGTAAAACGTTTAAAAATGATTTTAGCTTCTAAATATCTTTTAAATTCTTATCTAAAATCCAAAGGTAGAATTAGTCTCGTAATTAAGATGGATTAAACGACGAAATAAATCTTCGTTGTCTCCAACGCACTGTTATATTACATCCGCTCGAATGAACTTATTCTTTTCTTGAATCTGCAGTTTGGCGTAATTAATGCATTATTAAAGCGTCTGTTACTGCCAAGCTATAACTTTTTTCAATCGATTACACCAAAAAGGGAAACACGAACTGAAATAACTTATTTTTAGGAATTTCTGGTTTAATATTTTATTTCGCATTTTTTTAATAATTTTCAGTTTTCAAGAACGAAAATTTAAATAATAAAATAATTCTACTGAAAATATATTTCACAAAACTATTTCTGAAACTTCATGCTTAGAAAATTTTATATATCACAACAGAACAGGATAACGTACAATTTGACGAAGGTCTTTTGGCTTTTCAAATGCTTATCTTCTTGGTGGAACAAACATTCGCTGCGGTGTCAGAAAAGTTAAATATATGAATGGTAAATACTATATAATTGCTTTAATAAATAAATAGTTCATAAAAATATGCGATTATCGCACGTGATAACGTAAGCTCTCTGTCGTGTTGTATACTATATTCTCGTTAACTACATTATATTAAACGTGTTAAAATACCACCTACATGTAAGTTAAAATTTAATTTCAATGTTATGTAATTAAATAACATACGTATGTTATAGAAAAAAGAAATATTATATAATTGCTCTCGAGTCTGTTTCATTCAACAAGAAACAGTAGCATTACAGTAATTTGTCAAGTAGTGAGTGATGTGGAGAACTCGTTCATCAAGCTGACAAGAATCCCAGAAGACGTAAAACCGTCCATCTTTTCTGCACCGGTTTACACATGCTTGTCATTCTTCCTACGTTTTCATTTTAACAGATTTGCACACAAACAGTAAACCAATAAATCATTAAGGCTGACAATTCTAATAAAGCGAGATAGTAAGAAGATTAACGTTCGCAATTACAACAATAATTTTGATTTGTTCAGTAAGATTGCTAAGAGTTGTTAAATATAGAATGTAAATCCTAAGAGAGAATACGACTTTCGACTATAAGCTCTAGGATGAAATATTGAGTCAATTTCTCAACAGACAACTTAGACCAATTTAAACAAGTAGTAAATAAAATAAACTTAATTTTATTTACATAAAATTATGCAAATAGAAATAATTCATTTGTACTTACTCATTGCCCGACAAAAAAATTGCTTTGATTTTATTGTGCTGGCGGAACGACTATGGCGTAATTTAGTAAATAATCTATACCTTTAGGTCTCGATATTATTTTATTAAAATTATAATTTCAGGATACACTATTCACAAAACGTAATACATATTTGAATCACTGCCATCAAAGCTTGAAACGTGATTGTGTGAAAACGTTATAAACTGGTTCTCTAGCTATGTCAACCTCGTCATAATGCTTATCTTATAACATAATGGCTTTCCTGGTATGATATCAACGATTAAGTGCTGTTGATAGCAAAAATAGCTTATCCGGGGAAGTTTTCACACAAAGTTTTTCACAAATATTAGGTTTGGTTAATAGAAAATTTTTGCTTAGGAAAATCTCATTACAAAATAATCACCTAGCTTTTGAATCGGTAGCAATCCCCACTTTGTATTAATATCATCCCCACACAAGATAATTGTCAATTAATTGCGCCTCCATGAAATCGTTTTCCAATTAGTAATTAGCATCATACATGATCTGCATTATAAGGAAGCTATTAGAGAATCTCGTCGTCCGGAAAATATGCTGAATAAAATTATAGAGTGTAATTATTACTACGCGAAAAAGCCTCATGAATTTTGTGTGGATTTTATTATACTTAATAGCAGATCCATAAATATAAATCAAGACCATAATTCATACATAAAGAATTATTAAAAATTTTAAACTACTTGAACACAAATTACAATTTCAAGTTTTCCTCAAAATTTAGTCGTAAATTCTAATTTTCTTACCTGTCTGTACCTACCTGAAAATAAAGAATATCTTTAGATTAAAACAGTGCTTTTTCATTAAAAATATTTGAGCATTCTATTAGGCACTACATGACTGCGATTAGAATGAGCTTATTTGTGACTCACTCATTGCAATGTGAAAGGAGGCTTTAAAAGATATCTAGTTAATTTTCCTTTTGACCGCGCGTTTATACTTACTAATCTGATATGGGAACGACGAGCAAGAAGATTATTTCTCTTCAATATGGAAGATGAAATGGTTTCCGAATCTAATCTTATTTATGTATTAAGGTATATCTATATCATAAAGTATGCATTCGTTACACGCTCTTCACATAAAAAAAATCTGTGAGAATTAATGTAATTAATATATTAGAAAAGAAAAATAAGTTTATTATTGATTTAATCCACGGTATATTTTTTATAATAATTATTATTGTAAGCTTTATTATTTTGAACAGTTATTAGATACAATTTGCATACTAAATTAAATTTGAGTAGCTACCTATCTAATGTAAATAATGTAATTTTTTGTCACATTTCAAAGCTACGTTTTTTAAGATTTTCCTGCAAAACAAAGAAGTAACATTTTTTTGTTAGATTATAGCCGACTCTCCGTGCATACTGATTTTGGCTGAAACTGATTTTAATAATGCTAAAATATATGTCGGTTTACTTTTAAAGAAAAGTTTGTATAAAAAATTATTCAATACTTCATTTTAGAAATTTTCTTTTTAGGATACTTTATTTATTATTGCACAATTTTCCAGTTTTAAATTTATTTCTTTATTTCGGTAATAGAGTGATAATTTTAAAATGTGACAAGCAATCTTAAACACAAAATTATGTTCTCTGGAATAATAATTAATTAAACTTGATTTATGAGTTTCGTTTTACAATTTCGTTGCCGAAAAGATTTTAGGATTAAGTTTAAGGTTAAAATATTTTGCGAATCTAGAAAATCTAAAGTATTACATAGTACTGCTATCTTTTTTATAGTTTGCACCGCCCTTATGGTGTCATTGTAATGACTCTAGAAACCTTATCAGTGTTACAGTCCTATCAAACGTCAAACCTAGGGTGATTTACCATTAAAGCACTTCAGCAACAAACTAAACTTTCTTTGTCGAAGGAAAACGTACGTACTTTTACTACTTTGTACTTACACTTATGGAGTATGTTAATTTTTGTAATAAATTTGAATAATTGGATTTAATTAATTTTCCTGCAATGTTGATAAAAGAGTTCGAGAAGTTTTCTTATAATTTGCATAAATAAACGAAAAAAGTATATCTGTTCTTAGATTTTGTTCATATTATATTACCGATATTTTATTACAAAATTAGAATTTAATAACAGAACATAGACTTACTAAATAATTTCTTCTCAAGTTAATATTATCTGCGGAAAAGTTTTAATCAATACATTATTTAATGTTTCACAGCCAGTAATTTTAAGTATTTTGATGATTATTATTTGCTTCATAAATTTATAAAACTATAAGCGTTGCGGTTTTATTAGTGTAAATTTTAATGGCGATTATAAGGCTTTACACAAAAAATCCAATCAAAAACAACTTAATGTTATTTTAATCCTTTAGTGTTCACAATGTCTCTTTACATTTAATTTAAAATTATTCTTCTAGATTCTAGAAGAAACTAGGTTACATTTAAATTAACAAACTTGGCAATGCAAATTTACAAGTTGTTCAAAATTGTAAACTATAAACGTCAATTAAAGTTTTCTTTAATTGTAATAATAATTTATTATTACTTACAATAAAAATTATTAGAAGTATAATATTTAAATATGTAACACTACATATGACACTCCTGTAAAATTATAGTTTAAAAGTTATAAATTTAATTTTTAATAAGTATAAATTATTTGTAAAAAGGTTATACATAATATTTAATAACTCTTTGTTAATATCTCTTTTATAATTCATGCCCTTTGAAATCAAAACCAAAATAATTAATGTATCATAATTTTTGAATTATATTCTTAATGGTGTTGTAATCGGTAGTTTTTGGTACGCATTGTGAAAGCGATATAACAGGATATAAATGATAGCCTACAATGGCCATCATTTCCATTTAAATAGAGTCTCCAAGCTGCGGATATTGCCAACTCTTTCTTCTTCTACTGCTATACTTCAAGCTACGACGCTTACACAATTCAACTTGTGACAAATAGCTTTGGGAATCAGATATGCAGATTCACCTCAATTCTAAAAAGTTGAAAGTACCAAGCGTCAGCTTATTTCATTGTAAGAAAATTTCTCTAGAACATAATTGACTAAAATGAGAAAAACGGTTCGGTAATAATAATTTTATTAATTAGCAATTCATATTTCTGTTAACGAATTTTTGCAATAATGGCGCAATGCAATTTTTTTACTTTACCATTTTTAAGTTTGTAATTTATAACAAACAACAAAGTGCTCTTTATTGAAGGATTTCTATTTCTCGAACACTTACATACATAGGTTTCTATTACATCTATAATATCTTCGATTAGAATTCGCTACAATTTCGTTACTTTGAATTCGTTACGAAGTTTTTACCGAATTTATGCCTGGTCATGTACAGTTTCAATTTAACGACACATCGTTAGTACTTTTTATCAGCAACTGATTTTAAATTCATTGCTAGAAATTTGAACTTTCGATTGATTTGGTGAGCAATTTTGCTGAAGTTTTTCGGAAACATCGAGTACTCAGATAGTTAATCTTTTGAGTTTGATTAATTTCTTACTAATTGGCAAATTTCTTTATCTTACAGTGGTACAATAGACAATATATTTCTTGTTCCTTAAATTTACAGTTTAAGTCAAAAATTAAAAAATTTTGTTAGCTGCTGAATTTATGTCCTTTTTGCTTACTCTTTCTCTTAGCACTAAGGACTTGAGTGTATTTTTTAAACTCTACCCGATTTAGGAAACCAGTGTTCTACGTTTTGTTAATTTTTCTGCTACATTATTAATTATCAGATGATTCTAGCTGTTTCCATAAAAACAAAATTTTGTTTCTGAAAATAAAGTAACGTATTTATATTTAGTTATGCTCTAAAATTAAATACGAATTTTACAAAATTCGAGGATGAGCAACAGCTAGCCAATAAAAACTAGCATTAGGTACTATTTGAATACATACTCGTATTAGCATGATGTCATAAAAATCACAATCATAAAAAAATGATTAAAACTTAAATTATAATAAATTTCATTGCTCAACTTCTCGTTGGTTTTAGAAAAACTATGCAGAAAATGTCTTGGACTCCTTCGTATCCAGATCTGACTAACCTGCTGACTCCAGAAAAGGATCACTTTACGACCTAGTTACGTAAGTAATTGTTTTCAAAGTTGCATTAACATACTAACAAGTAATTTCAATAAGTACTAGAAGTGTTAAATTTTAATAAAATTAATTTACTATTATTAGCTGAGTTTTGCCTGATGTATTATTACAATTTAATATTTAAACTTAACAATATTGCTTTGGAGTCATGATATTTTTGCCTCCTATCGTTTTATCTACTTTCTAAGTCTTGATTCTGCAAGTACTAGGTACTTTTAAAGTTTACAGTTAGCTTACTTGAATATTAAATCGTTTGAAAGACAGATACAACTGTGTTTTTAGCAAGCAAAGAAAATCTAAGCCTATTGTTGATGTAAACAAGCACAAAATTAACAAAATATTATATGCATTGAAAAGCGAAAGTCCTGGCTGATATTTAAAAACCTTAATATTTTTAAAAAACTTTTTAAGCTCCCTGTTTATATTACTATTAATTTATTATATCAAAAACTTTGTAATTAATGTAATTATAAAATACTTACAAACTATTCCATATTTTTAATACCTCTTCTAGAAATTCAACATAATATTCAAATTGCATTGCAAATTTGAATAAATGTAATTAATAATTTATTAACTTTGTAACCGTTTTACATTTTTCAAATACTAGAAATGGTGTCCAAGAAAAAGTAAATTCAAACCTTGACCTGTATGCAAAGCTTCACCGTCTTAAATTTACATCAGATAATTTTTCTGGCAGTTTGTAAAAACTAATACACAAATGGTTTTTATATTATGTACTATAACATTTTGCCGAGGAACATTTTTTGTAGTACCTCGATTTACGGTTACTATAAAAGCCTTCAATTTTATTTTCTTCAAGTTATTTTCGGTTTATACAAATCGATTTGGTTTATACTAAAAATCCATTACAGTTATCATCACCACCAAATGAGAAGCTTAAATAATTTTCAATATTGTATGAAATAAATAAGATGAGAATTGCTAGTCAAATAAGTGTTTCGTATATAATAAGTTTAAATTATAAAACACAAGAAGATTCAAATGGCTTTCAATCTAATTATTATATTAAGGTTAACAATTAAATAATAGTAGTTTACGTAATGTGTGGTAAAAAAGACGGATTATTGAACGAGTAGACAAAAAGCATAAACCAGCGGGCGAGTGCGTGAAGTTTAAGAGTTATTGGTATCAATAACTAAATTAATGGGATAAATATTATTGGTATCAACGTAGTTTTTAGCAGGATAATGACCTCGAAACATTTTTAAAATTGTGAGAATCACGTAGTGTGGGCTTAATTGGATTGAAAACTAAAAAATTGTTCCTTGACCTTGTTCCTTGAATTGTACATGCTGAATGAAACATTTTGAGCACAAAATATTTTAAAAATTAATAAATTTAATTTTTTTTTTAATGAAATTAATATTAAAAACTAGATATTTCTCCAACTTCGGATTTTAAAAAACAAGTTAAATACTAGTTGTTTTTTTTTAGTTCTATTACAATTTTCTTACCGTTTCCAAACTTTCCGGTAGTATAAATACGAATATTTTTAAACAAGTAGCTCTGTATATCATAATTACGGACAGATCACAAAGATAATATTACCCTACATTGAAATTTTAATTTTAATTATAATTAATTTTTTATTTACTTTTTAAATAGTAGTAATGTAAATTAACGTTTAATTTTATTAATCATTTTGTTCAAGTTTTTAAAAATTTGCAAGTTTGTTGTTGTGCTGCCACACGCTCCGAATTGTTTACCTGGTAAATTGGCCCTAGGGGTATAAGCATGGTGAATTTGCCCCGAAAGGTATCGGCTTGATACTGCGGGGATTTTTTGATACTAATAAGATATTAAGATCCTGAGAGTTTCAGCTTTTGAAACCAATCGGTCTTCGAGAAAAGCCAAATATGTAAAAATCAGATAAAATGAATATTCTCAGAGACTATTTTATCGATTGACTTATACTCGGATATGTTTTGGGGTCGATAGTAGCTCCTCGGAAAAAATTGGGAGCTTGATCGGTCGACAACAACCTCGAAAAAATGACTTTTAGTTTTAATTTCGACTTTTCACGATGTTACGGTTCTGGTACAATTATGAAATAATTTTTTTTGGATTCCTCATCCAATTTCCTATAGACTTAAGTGCTTTTAAAATTTTTAAAAAAGGTACGCCATATAGAAAAAAAAATTAAAACCACTTTTTAAGCAAATATTTACTTTATTTACATGTTTAAAGTGTGAATCATTATTTTTCTAGTTTGTATATGTTCTTGAATGTTATTTGCAAAAATAATCTCTGCATCAGCAGTTTTTGTCATATATAATATCAACTAAAATATTATAAACATTATACACATATAAAACAGGAAATAGATTTTAGTTTGTAAATTATAAATACATAACAACAAATGAAAGATATACTTGAGGAAAAAAATGTATAATCATATTTTATCAGTCTTCATCACTATCCTCTTCAATCACAGGTGAAATACTTTATAATACTTTATTTGTTACTATAATAAATTACAATAATTATAATATACGAAGTAATATGATATCATTCAAAACTCCTTCACGACTGGCTTTACAAATGTTAACGCAATGACCAAAAGTGTGTAATTATAAAATTTTGTAAATATTTTTTTGCATCTCGGCCATTTTCATTGGGCATTTTGAATAATTTTCACGCGTTGATTAGTTACTAAATTAAAATTGTATTAAATTAAACTTAAAGGAAAAAGAAAGAATCTTTATATATGCGCCGCTATTTATTAATAGCATAATATCATAACATAATTAATAACATAATTATCACATCATCAAGTGATAATTATGTTGTTCCTTAAATATCGATCACCAAAATGAATTACTTCAAAGTTATTAAATTTAATTAAATTAAATTTAAGTATTTTAAACTTCATGTACTTACTATGAATTTAATAATCCCGTAATTAAATGACAATAGGTAATTATTCGGTTTCTATGTATATATTAATTTATCTATGTATTAATAGAAACACCGTATGACACCAAAAATCCATTGCTTCAAGCTGATGAAAAAACTTTTTAATGGTTTAGTTTAATCTGTTCAGTTTTAATTAAATATTAATATGACATGTTAATATTTTATTAAATTAAATTTTTTAAAGATTGACAGTTTAACTTAACGATTAAACGAATTTTGTTCTCATAAGTTTTCCCTACTTCTGATGGTAAAGAGTACATAAGTGCTCTTTAAAATAACTGTTGCCAGCCGAATTGAATTTGAGATCTTTTAGAAATTACTAGTGAAGGTTTTCGACGACTTGAGGTACCATTTTGCGGTGAATTTAATAAGTGCCACCATAAAATATTAAAACTGAGAATGAAAGAAGTAAAGAGAGATGCATATAAAGATAAGAAAAACTAGGTTTAGTGCTATAAATAAAGATTATAAAAAAAATTAATAATTTAGTTTTATCAAATTTAACTGTTAGCTGGAATCGCATAGGATTTGCTGTAGCTGTGTCTCTTCCTTTTCATCGCCCGGCAGCATCGCAGTTCGCCCCTTGCTAAATCATGGACTTGCTTACAAAAATTTTACCAATAAAGCACAAATTGCAATAATAGAATTGGTGAAAATAAATAATTATTAAATAAATATCTAAAATTTCCAATATTTAAATAAAAACGAATAAAAGCAGATTTCAAATGAAAATTATTTCATTAAAGAACTAAAAGCTAAGTGGGCTGATTAACCAAAATATAAATCTTAACTATATGAATGAACCATCTAACAAAAAAAGTCAAATTATAGTCTACTATTAAATAAATACTACCTATCAAACACGCTGACAAAAGTAAAATTATAAAACTTTTAATACTACATTACTTTGTAGGTATTTGTTTGCAGCACTTTTGAGCCTAACAAAGTGCAATAAACAAATTGCACCAATAATCTTATGATCCGTCAAAGTATCCAATTCTATTTTGAACAACAGAAGCACGAACAATAACTTGACTAACATTTTCATGAACACCGTTAGATAAATTTCGTGCACAAGAAACGTTTTTCTGAAATAAAACGTGTGTGGCAGAAAACTTATTGAAATTGAATTATATAAAATTTACTAAAAAATATTAATTTTGTTAGTAATTCAATTAACCACAAATTTGTTGATTAAACTTTTATATTATGGTATTAGAAAATTACAATATTCCGGATTTCTCAATTTAAACTTAAATTTACGTAGTACTTATCTAAATTTTTCCCAGCTTAAACGAAAATTTCGGTAACAAAAGAAAATCTCTCAACAAGTCAGTATGGTAAGACATCACCGCTACGAATGTCTCGATGGTAAAATGACATCAAAATTACGGACACAGCATCTGCCAATTACTTCGATGGCGTTGTGATTTGCTATCAACGACAGCGGTAAATAAAAATATTTTGACGATATAGTTTAAAGCAGTGTTTCCCAACCTATTTATATCATCGACACACTTCAGAGTAAAGTAGATTTGAACTACACATAAGAAATTTGGACAGAAATTTTTAATATAATATGTATTTGTAATAAAAATTTAATCATTTTTTTAAATTTTAATTGAGCCTACAAATTTTTTAATCTTATATTAATTTTTTAGAGTAGGTACTAAAGATATCAGAATTTTTGCGACACAGTTGAAAGACGCTCACGACGCATTATTGTCTTGCAAAACACCGACAGGGAAACACTGGTTTAAGGCAATGCTTATTTAATTAGAATATACAATGCATGAGTAATATTTTATTTAAATCAAAGACAAAGTTAATTATTTCCAGTTCTAATATAAATCAGAGAATTGAACTTTTTACAAAACTCAATTTAAAACAATAATAATTAATACCGAAGTAGCTTGCAACTTGCGGTGAAGTACAACGTAACAATGGTACTGCTCTACAAAATTAATGATTTTGTTTAAAACCATTGCTCGAACTAGACTGATAAGTTCGCTTATCACTGTGAATTATATCACTTTATTTAGTTTTTATGTAGCTTAACCTGTTTTTAACACGTAAAATATTACACACTACTTGCTTCCTGATAAAAACTCAGTTAAAAATATTTGATGTGAGGAGTTTTGCATGATTTAGTACATTGTGATTGTTTATTGCTATGGCAGTAAACTATATCTACGCAGATATTACTAACAGGTTTAGTAATATGTAAATAAATATAAAAGCAAAAGTGATATAAAGAAGTGAACTCATAAGTAAAATATTACTTTTTGTTTCTAATTCTTTGAAGTAACAGATAAGTTTTTTCTGATTAATTTCATGATAGAATCCCACTATTCAATAGAGATTCTATTCGGTCCTTCACGTCTTGAATGGTCGGGAAATTTTTATTTTTTTTAAACTTCATCTGCTTCATCCAAAACTCATTCAATGTTAAAAAACAATTCTCCAAAATTGGCTAACAAACCCAAAACACAGATTCTCTGAAACTATTAAATGCTCAAAATGGCATCAGAAAACTCAATAAATCAGAATAGAAACATTTCAATTTGGATCTCAAAATCTTGAAAATCAAAACTTGAAACGACCAGATTTGAACAACAAAAGTTGCAGATCAAAACTTGAAACTCAAAGTTAAAAATCAAACGTTGTGGATTCTAGTTAAAGTTAAAGCCTAAAATAATGTTCAGAATTAGCGAGACGAAATTAAACAAAAAAAATATTTACTAATGGTCGGCTTCTATTAAATTAAAAATTTGGTTCGTTTTTAACATTTTACATGTAATTCGAACTATTGTAAAATTCAAAATTTTTCTCTAATCCATATGGCCACCAGTATCTTCACTAATAAATTATTGCTGCGCTAAACTTATAATTTATGCTAATACGTAAAAATTTAACTAATGGCCGATTTATACTCGTCATTTAACATTTAGCATTTAAGACTTAAGAGGATTGAAAGTGGTTTTAACCAATGGGTACACCATTCTATGCACAATTTCTATTGTTAATTTTCTTAAGTGTTAAATGCTAAATGTTGAATGAAGAGTATAAATCGCCCATAAAAGAAGAAAGTTTTCAAAAAGTAGTACGATAAAAATAAAACGTTACAAAGTATGTCCCGGTCAGAAGTATTTAATCTCAATGAATTCAGCATTGAATAAATTCGTCAAGTTCAAAATCTTCATGTCCTAATTTTACGAAAGATATATTAAATTTACCAACTTTTTCTCGATATAGGTAAATCATACAAACACACTTATTGCGAGTTTATTTCTAAGAAATCTTCGTACATTTTGATTATTGTTAGATCACTCGGAAGTCGATCTTCCAATAGTCTGATAGCAATCTGAATAGTGCATGCTCGCGACGGAAATGTAAAATCGAGAGGTTAAATGATTTTATGTGAGAAATTTTTGCAGATTTACCAATTTTGTTATGGGAGTTTACCTTTCCTATCGTCAATTTTAGAAATTATTCCGTTTTCTTTACACATAGCTTAAATTATTGTATCATAATTTTTTGTGTATTCTAAGACGGTGGTGTAAAGTATTTTGTAGATTTTACGTGCGTAGCCTTGTTTATGGCTCAGAAGGTATTCTATAGAAATATTTCTATTTCTTTCAATTCCAGATATCTTGCTACTGTTTTTTTTAATAGTACCAAGAACAAATGCCAATCGTTCTGTTCAAGAAAGGTTCCAATATTGTTCATTTATATTAATCCTGAGCTATTTGAAGATTAAAGAGCTGCATTTAAATTTAAACTTGCTGGTTTGTTTAACTTGAAGTTCTAATTTAATTTTGTTAACCATAATTTTGTTTCTTTCCGAAACAGAACGTAAATATTTTTTTGGTTTTTTTAGGTTTTCATTATAAAAACGTTTTGTTCCACCACATTACTGCAATTGTTAACTAGTGAAGTCAAAGTATGTATTGTCCCCGTTAACAATTATTTGGATTAACAATGTAATCGTCTTCTTCAAATAAATCTTGACCAATTTGAAAGTCATTTGAAATACTACTCAATACTATGTGTTTTTTGTTGCAGAAAATGGTTAGTTGAGTTGAAATTACAAAAATTCGAGGTACCTATTAAATCTGTCTTTGATAAGTAAGTCTATTATTTAATATTCATCATCATCTACACGTTTTGAGTTGCTGCCCGTTACGTCTCTCTTTGGTCTTATTTTATTTATTAAAGCTAAATATTTTATAATTTGACAGTAAATAAATTCAATTTAAAAATTATTACATTAGATCAATTTATCTAGACAAAAAGAACATTGGGTCATCATTTAAACCAAATCAATTCTAGCTTATTAGACTTCATTTTAGAAAGAATATTATGCAGAGTTACTACATAAAATGTACATAGTACTTACCGTACAATTTAAACGTAACAATTTAACTTTTCAAATTTTTTTTATAAACCTGCTGCGCGTTTGTAAATTAATTTTTAAACAATATATACGTACTACCATTCCACTTCATTTTAAGTCAATCATTTGCCTTTATCACTGCTTAATATCTGTGTATAAACCTACCTTAGGTTAGTGAATTATTGTTAATTTTTTATTTTTCTATAATGCAACTACATCTACTTTTTAAAGTTTTTACTGTATTGTGAAGGTTCTGCTATAAAAGTTTTCTCGTATTAATGCATTTTTGTTGCTCATTTTAATTACTAGAAAACTCACATAGTTCAGTTTATTATCAAATCAACCAATCTAATTATCTAAACACTACTAGTGTTCTCCACACAATTACCGCCATCTTAATGATCATTGGTAAAGCATTGCTGCGAACGGCATTGTTAACGAAATATTACAATTAGGTTAATCTAACTGTCGGTTTTACTTCCATCCGCAAATAAACTTAATTCGAAGCGCCTCGAAGATACTTTTCAATATATGTTCTGGTAACAAAATGCAAGACTTCTTAAGTTGATTGCCCTCTGACTTCTTTTCAGTAGAGCTTGCACTTTTAGAAAACCAACAATTATTTTTAAGGCACCCGGAATGTGACTCCATAAAGTTGATGACTTTGAATTCTTTGGATTTTTAGTAAAATAAAGCAGTGGTAATGAGCTTTCAAAAACTTCTTAACTTTATACTACTCTTAAATTTAGTTCTATTTTTTACAAGATTTTGAAGGTAATAAATTGAGGCACACTACATCTTCAGCTTTTGCAATATCTGTAAGAATATACGTATGTGCATATATTTTTACAACGATGTACGATAATTTACTACATATAAACACTAAGTAAATATACAAATAGTGCAATAAAAATTCTACTGCCTTAAAATGTTCTAATTGCATTGAGTTTATGTAGTTTTTTTATTTTGTTTTCCTTTAGAGAAAAAGTAGTATGTTTACTCTGGAAAAAATGAGAATTTTCTACTTTACAAGGAAACGCCACATTATTAGAGAAAATATGCTAATATTTTGCTCAATAGGTCAACATTATATTATTTTAATTTAAGAGCAAAATTTTGGATGAATTTCATTGTGCTTATACACGCATTATTTATTTGTTTGAGTTTAAGGAAACCTACAAAAATTCGAAAAGAACCAGTTCGATTGTGCTATTGAAGGGGGAGATACTATTATGTACAATAGATCCAGTTTCAATTATATATAAACTGAATTATATGCACCACATTATTGAACGAAATTGTAATTAGGGTTAATTATTGTGTACCAGCATAATTAGACTTCATATATACCAGAATATAAAAATCCATAAAATGAATTTATACAACTAAAGCTACTACCTGGATTTGATAATATTACTATGTGAAGTGTACAATCGATCCGAACTACTTCAATGAACACGGTCATTGAGGCAAAAAAATTAAAGGCCGTCATTCAAAACATCTAAATCGATATTTCATATGTTAATTTTACTAGTAACGACCCCTTTAAAGTTAAGATATATTATTTAATTGGAAGACTTCAATTTTAAAATAAGTAGAATGTGTAATTAATTTTTAGCCAAATTCACATAGAGTACAAATTAAATTTTTTCTTGTACTCGTAGAAGGCACCGACTGTCTACTTACAATTTAAATTTGACAATAATTGATATATTACAGTACTATCAAGCTTAAAATACAAATAAACTTGTTGGTAGATGATGAAATGTAGTGTATTTTAGTAACATAAAATTGTTATAAAGCACCAGAAATGTTATATTGAATTAACTTCTGTAACAGTTGGCTTAGTCACTTTATAAACTATTATATTTGTTTGTAAATATTAAACACAACATCATTTAATGTAGCTTAACAAACATAAACCATATAAAGGATCCTCTTAATTACATAGATTTAATAAAATAATAATTATTTCATTAAAAATGGAACTTGCAAATTAAATGAAATTCTGAAAATGTTTGCATCGGCAAACAAACATTAAATTTCTATAATAAAAAATGTATTAATTTTTGGTAATAATTAAACAATTTCAAAACGATGTTTATTATTATTTGATAAAATACTGATGCAAAAATTTGAAATTGGACTGTTTCTACTTTACTATATAATATCTATTCGAATATTATGAAATAAAAGTAATACTAAGAAAATATAAATAATATGAGTTGTTTTTTAAATTTTTTAGGTAAAAACACAATCTTGTTTTCATAATGGAACAGATGCGCTTCAATATGCTAACATATTACATGCATGAAAACACTTTCGTCCCAGATTATTTTCCGGCTTGAAACTCATCCACCATGTTTCCTGTCAGCTGTTGTATCCTCACATATCCGACATCTTTTGGGGTAGTTTTATTATTGATAGATTAAAAAATTGTTTATAAGTTGTGTGTAACCTCAAAAACCTTCGAATTTCATCTTTTTTTTTACACATTTAACAAAGTAATAAAAGGAAACAAAAAAATTATGCAACACAACACAAATTAGTAGAAAATAAGTATTAACACTCGTATACGTATACTTGGCTTAGGAAAACTTCTGAAACTAAATCTAATAAATATCGTTAAATGTTTCATTTTAGAACAGTTGGACATGTTTATTTCAAAACTTTTTTAATATTCGAATTGTAAGTGATTTATATTTCTAACAAATAAGCGCTACAAAATTGGTACCTACTGGTAGTGGACATTTATCATTGAAAATTTTAATATATGTAGAACAATTTTTGAATATGGTTTTTTAGTTAATAATTTAAATTATAAACAAATTGTTATTAGATAAAACCGAACTACATAATGTCGATTTGAAACCTGTTGCAACTTTATATAGCGAAATGATTTAGTGCTTAACTTTTTTAAATAACTTTACTTTTCAAATTCTTCGGTGAGGGAAAAGCTATCAAACTATCCATCCCGGGAATCCCATTTTAAAGGAAAACATCAAGTGCAGCTGCGAATCTAACACACAATGATAACTATTTTCTAAATTTTGTTTTTATTTTAATATTTACTTATTATTTTAAGATTTAAAAAGTAATGACGATACATTTTATTAAAAGCATAATACTACAGCATACATTATTTAACATTACTGTTTTTAATTTTTAACACAATTTTGTCTTGAAAAGATAACAATGTAACAACCGTTAATTTTTGAAATCAAATCTCACTCCGTGGTTATAATACACTACTTAAATAACATCATCTTGAATAATAAAATGTTTATAGCCCAAAAAACGAAAAATTTCAATTAAGAAAATCTTTGAAGTCAAATGCCAGAAAATTAATTTTAATTTTAAATTGAAGCGCCATAGAAAAATAAAATTTGAAGAGCTTGCCATTATTGTGTTAGATCGTAAGGATAAAATTTTTGGTTTTATAATTAATAGTATATTATACACCAAGGTAGTGAAGCATAGTGTTATAACCCTAGCGCCAGATTAAATCCCAAGGTGCGTAGCACCGCGGGATTTAAGCGCGCGGGTTATAACACGCTTCACTACCGTGGTTTATATACAATTTTTCCACTACTAGGATTGTTTACTCTTATAATAATAATTGTTAATGAATAAAGTAAATCGTTTTAATTATTTATTTCAAATTATAAAACAAATGATAGTTTTTTGTTTTGATGTTGACACTTGCTTGAAAATGTTTAATTAATTTTGACATAAAGGTTACATTAAATATCGAATAAAAACTAGTGAACGTGGAATACAAGTATATAGATGTTGACGAAAACTATTTTGTCAAAAAATGTACTATTTGTAACGATAATTGATTGTAATAATAATTATTAATAATCGATTTATAAAGTTTCCAGTTTCAGCTGTCATAATTAATTCGTTTTCTCATTTCGCCTAATTGCTAAACGTCACAAAATTCCAATTTAATCAACATTTTAAATATCAAATTAATCTTATTTATAGACCGACTTTAATTATTTAAACACTATTGATAGCATTTCTTGGTTATGCTAATTCGTTTTACACATAAATTTTCTTTCAAAATGGCCCGAAGTTTCCGGAAAACGCATTTATGTTCATTATTAACCTCAGGTGAATAATAAAATATTATTCACCTCAGGTGACAGAAGGCGTGGTTCACAGTTCGATCACTTACGTTGAAATGATAGTGTTTATGGCTAGTAGTGGAAAAAATGTAATATTTACCATAAGTTTCTAATAAAATATACATCAACATCAATATAAAATTCGTTTCACAATCGTAATTGTAACATTTTTTAGATCTATTGGTTTAATTAAAATATATTATTTAGATTGAAATGTGCAAATTAAACAATACATGGAAACTGCTTGATATGGGTAGGTACAAATTAAAATATTTTTATCAGAAATTCTGAATATGTGCTAGCAACTAAAAAAGTTAATTAAAAACCTTTTATTGCTGAAAAATGTATATTAAACTGCTGTTGGTATATGATGATGTAAATTAATTTAAAGTTATTTCCAAACACGTAATGTGACGGCTAATTTTATAATTATGAAGAGAAAATTGAAAATGATACACTGTAATGCAAGTTTATTTATCTTTGACCACTATACGTTATCGCTTATAAAACAGGTTATAAAATGACACTAGGACGTTATATTAACATAGATAATTAAAATAGTACGCGACATGCTTATTAATTGTGTCAAAACTGAAAAGCATATAATGAAGTTTAATATGTTTTCGTATTAGATTAGTAAAGTTTAAAACATAATTTTAAGTTTATTGTATGCATAGTAAGCAAAAACTAATTTTATATCTACCGTTAATTTTTCTTAGCAATTATGAATTACAACTAGGCTTTCAGGTAAGTTTCTGGTGGTCGAATTACTTAATTAATTAGCTATTAACCATGGCTATTAGAATCAGATTTACATAAATTCAGTCAAACTTTTATAATTTGGGAAAGATTATATTAATTTATATTATAATTTAAGAAGTTGGTTCTTCTGTTTGTCTGAAAGTGTCTACGAAAACTATTTTTACGAAACCAATCATTTTCAACTATGTATTTTCAACTCCATTATTTTAATAATGGAGTTATAATAATAATCAGATTAAATTAAAAATTGACCAGATTACTCGTATTATCAACTTTCCAAAAACATTTTGAATACTTATTAAATTGGAATGACTAACATTTCATTAGATTATTTCCAAAACGATAACTTTGGAGTTCAATTATTTAGATCTTGGCTTGTCTGACGAGAATCATTAATTTGAAATATGATAATAATATAGTCGTGCAAAAGACTTTCCAATTTAACTTTTATTCTTAAAAATTTTGAAAAATTCCAAGTAGAATAATATTATTTAATCGTTAATTATTTTTTCAAGTTTAATAATTATAAATTCTTAAAATAATATTATTATAGATAAAAGTCTAGGATAATGTAAAAAATTTAAAAATTTAAAATAATTTTACTTAACTCAGTAGATAAGCAATAGCAAAAATTGAAATATCTAACAAATGTCCGATGGCACATTGATTTGACAGTTTCAATAAAAATCAAGTTAATACAGTCTGTAACAGATATAACGCATCAAGCGCACGAAGATCGATATTAAACAATTGATTATATAATAAAGATGTCCTGAAAGACTTTTAAAAGTTGGTATTGTAGAAACTATATTAATATTTAAGTTGTATTATTTACTGATTACATGTATAAAGAGTCAAATTTACTGTTAGTGCGAAGGCTTAATTGTAATATTTTTTTTTCCTTTAATGTGATGGAACACATTATATTACTCGAATAATAAATATTCTATTTTTAAACATACATACATATATACTTATAGAACAAGAGAGTTATTCCTTGAAATTATTAAAATTATATACTTCCCTAAAAACACAAAATAATATTATCTTAGATTTGTTGTTTCGCTTGAGAAGCAACAATAGTATATTATACACAAGGTAGTGAAGCATAGTGTTATAACCCTAGCGCCAGATTAAATCCCAAGGTGCGTAGTACCGCGGGATTTAAGGCGCGCGGGTTATAACACGCTTCACTACCGTGGTTTATATACAATTTTTCCACTACTAGGATTGTTTACTCTTATAATAATAATTGTTAATGAATAAAGTAAATCGTTTTAATTATTTATTTCAAATTATAAAACAAATGATAGTTTTTGTTTTGATGTTGACACTTGCTTGAAAATGTTTAATTAATTTTGACATAAAGGTTACATTAAATATTTTGATATTTATAAGTTTTTGCGAGTGTTTTAAAATGAGTGAAAGTTGTACACCACCGAAATGAGAGAGATTGCTGAATCAGTGGCAGACAAGCTACTGCCGGAAAAATCAAGACTCTTTATATGAAAGCTTATGTAACATTTAAAAATTGGTGCAGTGCGCGAAGTGTGGTTATAATATCTGAAAATGTATATATTGATATTTGTAAGTTTTGCAGTATATAGTTGACGAAAACTATTTTGTCAATAAGTGTACTATTTGTAACGATAATTGATTGTAATAATTATTAATAATCGATTTATAAAGTTTCTAGTCATAATTAGCTGTCATAATTAATTCGTTTTCTCATTTCGCCTAATTGCTAAACGTCACAAAATTCCAATTTAATCAACATTTTAAATATCAAATTAATCTTATTTATAGACCGATTTTAATTATTTAAACACTATTGATAGAATTTCTTGGTTATGCTAATTCGTTTTACACATAAATTTTCTTTCAAAATGGCCCGAAGTTTCCGGACTACGCATTTATGTTCATTATTAACTACTAGTGAATAATAAAATATTATTCACCTCAGGTGACAGAAGGCGTGGTTCACAGTTCGATAACTTACGTTGAAATGATAGTGTTTATGGCTAGTAGTGGAAAAGACAATTTTCCCGCACGCTTGCTTGAAAATGTTTAAGAATTTTGTTGAAATTAAAATTAATTTTTTAAATAATAACCAGAATTATTTGGTTATTTAGCTTATTCAAAATATACGTTTTCTTACTTGCATTTTGAAAAGTGATACTTTTCGATTGTCATTTTGAGCTTAGCTAAAGTTCTAGCATCTTTTAAGTTCATTTTTGTATTAGTAATACAACATTCATGAAAAATTTACAGATGCTGTTATAATTCCGTTGCAGAAACCTTAAATGCGTGACCTCATAAATTAGTCTTTTATTTGCATTTACATTCATTTTATCACTCTTTTTTATTTTAACAATTTTATGTTAAAATTTCGCATGTCTTAAAAACCATTTTAATGTATACCTAATTTAGTTTTGTACTGCAGTCTGTTTAAAAATTTCTTCTAGTCTTTACTAAAAGCAGTTAGTGCCATTTTATGGTAAAAAGTATTATAGTAACTAAAAGTTGTATTTGTTATACCTAATATAAATTAACAAAATAATAATTTATGAATTTATTTCGGTAATTGAAAGTACATTATTATCGAATCCGTTTGATATTTGCACAATATGGGGCAAACGTTAAGTGCAAACTTAATAATTAATTATACATTTCAAAACTTTTATCATACAAACTAATTTAACAAAATTGATTCAATGTTTGTATGTACATACATATACTAGTTTAAAACCTTATAATAAACAAATTAAAAAATACGTAATATACCAAATTTAACTACGAGTATAACTAGTCTTTCTGATCAAAGTTCTGATGGTTTTCTCTACATCCATAATAGCCGTCCATTTGAACCAAAACAGTTAATTTTGGTTTCATCTGACCATACTACTTTCCTCCGTCAGATTCTTTAAAATAATTATACTTTTTGTAATGTCAAATAAGAACATTTTATGACAATTTCAATTAATCGATTAATTTCAAAAACTTTTATTTTTGATAATGGTTTCGTGAAGAAAATGTTATTATCTCTGAAAATAAAACAATTTAGGAAACCGATTTTCTTTCTCAAACTGTCATACTTATTAGCAATTTATAAGAAAAAATCAGAATAGTACAAATTTATACAAATATAAATTACTGTTGTTGGCAAAAACAGTTAATTAATTTGAAAATATTTCACGATCACAAAATTAATGAAGTTCCTTTTTTTTGCATTTCGACTCTTATCTTGATTTACACTAAACGTACATCTTTAAGTGCACCAAGTGGATTATACGGTTAGTTTATGCCCTTGATTCTTTTAAAATAAGTAAATTTACTGGTGTGTTTTACATTTTATTTTGGCATCAGTAAATAACTTTCCATTTCTTCTACTTGATAAAGTACGCTTTCTAGAACAGTAGTAGATATGTATATACATATTACATATTATAATATATTATACTTATTCTATATAAATAAATCGCTAAAATTGATCTTGAATAAATATTCTTTCCAAATAATTTATGAATGTTTACTAAATACGCTTAAGTTTTCCTATTAAATTTTGAAAGCAAATTTAGAAGTTGTCTAGGCTGATAAGTCGTATAATCACTAGGACATCGATTACCTGACGGTAAGAGCTTCTAATCTCGAAACAGGCTGCTGTAGAAAATGAACACAAAAACAATGTCTCCCTGGAGATTGGCGTTGGTCATTCAAAGCGGCTTATCCTCATTTCGCATCGATTAAATGACCGTGCATTGCGAGTTAGTTTCGCATTCTTGTGTTACATTTTATTAAATGTTTTCGTATTGCGGTTTATAGTACATTAAGAAAATTAAATTATATAAATAAACTTTAGTAACATCCTAAATGGAGCATAAATTATTTTTGAAATAATGTCGTAATTTGTTGTAAAACAATAATTACATTATGATAATAATTAAAACCCCTTTGAGAATTGATAATGAATAATTTAATTACCTAGTAGATAATTCAAATTTTACAGTAAATAAGGATTTACATACATATGTATGTACATATAATCTCAGAACGGTAATATTGTCTTTTGTTTTCCGAATAGAGATTTTTTAAAATGTAAATTATTTTTTTTTCATTAAGTACTATTTTAGGTGCATCAACAACTATATTGATATTGTTTTATGGTATTGTTTTGAGGGGATTTTTAATTAGTATAGTTTTATTTGGTAAGGTTTTATGAGGTCGATCTACATCAACATATTAATGTTTGCAAAAGGTCCGACCTAAGAAATTCCGTAAAATTTGTTGTTCGAATCCAGAACTTACGCTCAACTGGACTTTTCTTAATTTTCCTTTCCATATTATTTATATTAATTATATAGACCAAGTTTAGGTAGTTAGTAAAGTAGAATTAAACAAATATATAAAAATTAAAAAAAGAATCCTTAAAGCAAAATCGAACCGTAACAAATTGGCTTATTCTGGTCACAATAAACCCTATAAGGAAGCTCAAAATTAGAGAAATAAAACATTAACCGAAAACACGTCAAGACAATGCTGTGAAAAGTTTTCTAAGTTCTGACCGTGATTGAAATTGTAGATACAAATGTTTTGATAATATTACGGATAAAATGTACAAATTTTAATTTTAATATTTCACTTAAAAAGAATGTTTTAAGATATTATATTCTATAGTAATGTTATTACTATTAGTAAGGTGTACCAACAGTTGGAGACCATTTACAGGTCCATATGAATAATATAACAAATATAAATACCAGGTATAATTGCAACAGTACTATGTGACACACTCAAATAAACCATGAAACAATGAAATAAATAATGAAACAATAAATATATTTCGTTTCATATTAATTGTTTCAATCGTGTAAAAGCATATCTTTCATTTTCATCAAATTAAATTTTTTCTTTTTAATAATTCGCATAATGGTCTAGCAATCATTAAATAATTTGTCATCATTTGTAAATAATTTGTCATTCGAGTGGCGATATCAGTAACGTATGCATGCGTCTGTATCACACGCGTATTGAAACAGTAGTTTTTAGGAGTTTAAGGTATATTTACGGTATATTTGGAGTTGATAAAAAGTGGATAGTGTGTTTTAGTAGGAACAGTAGTGAATATCAATCAATAATACAGCGTCAAGTGTTACGACAGTATCAAAATTGCACAGGTTAGAATTTTGTGATAAGGATAAATTAAAATTTGGTGTAAGGTTGGTGGTATACATTTAGGTGTAACCCAAATACTGGAAACTAATTATTAACTAGTAAAATAACTTGAACTGTAAGGGGGTTTCCACTTCAGAGGGGTGGACCCGGGTGGAAGTTGCCATCGGGATGTTCAAGGGATCGGGTTGCGATAGCGACGAAGCGACCACTGAAGAAAGTAGAAGAAAAAGATTGGCAGATTACGACATTTTCAACAAAAGTAAAAAGACAGCAAGATCACCACGTACACAAAAAACTACAGAAGTAAACAAAATGGAGGAGCTGACTCGTATGATGAGGCAGCTCGTGGCTGACGTAAGTGTTATAAAAGATGGGCAAAAAATTTACGAACAGGAAATCGATAAGCTAAAGGTAGAAAACAAAAATCTTAAGCTACGAGTTGGATTGCTGGAAAATAAAGTTCAGCAACTAGAAGGCAGAGAAAGAAAAATAATATAGTGATAAAAGGAATGCCTATGAATGAACAGGTGCTGAGGCAGGAAGTGGAACAATTCCTGAAACAGGAACTTGGAGTTAACACAACATTAAAAGCGGTAGAAATGATAAAACCAAGAATTGCTCGTCCATTCGTGCTGGTCAAATTGAACTCATGGCAAGAAAAAATGGAGGTTATGAAAAATAAAAACAAGTTAAAGGGTACAAAGAAATACATTGAAGATGACCTATCACCGGATGAACGGAAAGTTCAGGCTAGTTTGAGAAATGTTGCAAAAGTTGAAAGAGAGAAAGGAAATACTGCAAAGGTGGGTTATGGAAAAATATTTATAAATCGTGAACGTTGGGATTGGGATCACCAGGCAGAAAAAATTGTGAAATACCCAGGAGATACCAACATAGTAAAAACTAACAGAACAAAATGGACGGAACAAAAGGTTGACGACAATGGCAAGAAAAAGGACAAATGATTACGAAATTAGCAGTTGGAAAATAGGAACTTGGAACGTCAGAGGGTTGAATGGAAAGGAACAGGAGTTAGCGGATGAATTTTGAACGGTGGATTGGAAGTATTAACAGTAACTGAAACTAAAAAGAAAGGAGACGGAATAATTGAGATTGTTGATGGTCTGATTTTGATATACAGCGGAGTGCCAATGCATGAACGAGCGGCGGGTGAAGTAGGATGTATAATAGGGAAGAAATTTAAACATTGTATTAAAAGCTGGTCTAGTGTATCAGAGAGAATAATTACAGTAACAATGCATGTGCCGCAGGTTATAACAATAATCGGTGTTTATGGACCAAATGAAGATGCAACAGTAGCAGAAAAGGACCGTTTCTGGGAAGAATTACAAATGACGCTAGAAAACGCAACAGGACAAGTATATATTGCGGGAGACTTTAGTACGAGAATAAGAAATAATAATTTCGGCTGCGATCAAGTTATGGGTAGATTTGGTGAAACAACCATGAACAAAAACGGGGAACGAATGATTGACTTTTGCTTAATAAACAACTTAACAATTGGCAATTCTTTTTTTAGGCACAAGGAAATCCATAAATATACTGAATTGAACATAGTAGAAACGAAAAATCAATAATAGACTACATATTAGTAGAGAGGAGAAACAGTAGTTTGGTAAAAGATGTAAGAGTGTGTAGAGGACACGAAATTGGCAGTGATCATTTAATGCTAGTTGGAAAAATCAAATGTGGCAGCCAGGTGGTTTCAAGGAAGGACAATAATACAAAAGTAAATTATACGGAAGCAATCAAGGCATATAAATTAAAAGATAATACAATATCATTGGAATTCCAAAGGGGTGGAGATGAATTAATTAACAGTATTGAAGGTGGTGAGTGCATTGAAAGTAATTGGAACGTATTTAAGGAAACAATTTTGAAAGTAGCAAAAAGAACATGCGGTGCAGCAAAAATTTCAAAAAACAAAAAGCAAACGCCATGGTGGAACCAGGAGTTGAAGGAAGAAATCAAAAAGAAGAAAATGAAATGGAAGACTTTTTTGGCACAAAAATCTGATGAATCGTACCAGGCTTACAAAGAGCAGAGATTAAAACCAAGCAATTAGTTCTTAATAATAAAAAGCTTTGTGGGAAGAATTTGGTAGAGATATGGAAAAGTATAAAGGTCAAAACCAGAAAATGTTTTACAAAATACTGAAGAATTTGAGACAAAATAAACAAAGCCCACTGCAACATATAAAAGACAAGAATGGTTTAGTATTGAATGAAGAAAAAAGCATAATGAGAAGGTGGAAGGAGTATTTCGAGGAGCTACTAGAAGCAAGTGAAATGAACGTGGTAACACATAATGAATTTGAGCCAAAGATTATAGTAAGCAGCGAAATTACTTTAGATGAAATAAAGAAGGCAGTTAGACGAATGAAAATAGGAAAGGCAGCTGGGCATGACGGTATTAAACCGGAAATGATTAAATATATGGGAGATAAGGGTTTATTGGTTTTGCATAAAATTTTCAATTTAGCATGGAGGCAAGGTAGAATACCAAAGGATTGGGAAGTCGCCGTTATACTACCGCTGTACAAGAAAGGTGACAACAGAGTATGTGCAAATTATCGTGGCATATCATTGTTATGTGTATCAGCTAAGTTATATGAATCAATTTTGGAAGACCGCTTAAGAATACTGATCGATCCAACGCTAGATCAGACGCAAAGCGGCTTTAGAAGAGGCCACAGCACTAACGACCATGTATTTACAATTAGACAAATTGCAGAAAAAAACTAATGTATAATAGGGAAATTTATATGTGTTTCATAGACTTGGAAAAAGCATTCGATCGAGTACCTCGTGAAAGAATCTGGAGTATATTAAAAGAAAGGGGAGTTGGTGTCGAGTTATTGCGAGCATTACAGAGCATATATGGCAACACAAGAAATTACGTAAGAACTGGTAATACAATATCGAAAGAATTCACCACAATAGAAGGACTAAGGCAAGGAGGGGTTCTGAGTCCCTTGTTGTTCAACGTATTAATGGATGACATAATAAAGGATACCAAGCTTTGTACAAGGAAACTTCAGATAGGCTACAGAAATATGAAAAGTGTAGAAATTTCAGAATGTGCATTCGCAGACGATCTTGTAATTTTTGGCAATAGCGAAATGGACCTACAGCACAATATTAACGTTTGGAGTGAAAAGCTTAAGTCAAGAAATATGAGAATAAATACTAATAAAACGAAAGTTATGGTAGTAAGTAAAAACTATGTAGCGGCAAACATTACAATTGGAGAGGAACGGGGGGAACAGGTCAAGAAATTTAAATATCTAGGGGCGATGTTGGAAAGTAATGGAGGTTTCGAAGCAGATATTAATAATAGAATTAGTTCCACTGCAAAGGTATTTCAAGCATTAAAAACAGCGATAATTAATAAAAAGGAAATATCGAAACAAACAAAATTGACTGTTTATAAAACGATTTACTTACCAGTTTTAACGTTTGGATGCGAAACATGGCTTATAAATAATAGAGCAAAAAGCAAGCTACAAGCTAGCGAGATGAAGTACTTGAGAAGAGTGGAAGGTGTGAGCAAAAGAGATCCAATTAGAAATGACGTAATTAGAGAGAGATTAAAAATAGAACCGGCACAGACAAAATAGAAAGACAACAACTTAGATGGTTTGGTCATATCAATAGGATGAGTGAAGACATGCCAGTGAAATTAGCATGGCTGGCTAGACCAACAGGAAAAAGAAGAAAAGGTAGACCTACAAAAGGATGGAATGATGGTATTCAGCAGATCCTGAGAAATAAAGGAGTTACGTGGGAGCAAGCAAGAAGGAATACACAGAATAGAGTAGAATGGCGGAGATTTATAATGTAAACACAAATGTACTACAACCTCGACACCTTCGGGTAAAAGAGGGCTTTGATTATAAATAAATAAATAAATTAATTGTTTCAATTGTGTAAAAGCATATCTTTCATTTTCATCAAATTAAATTTTTTCTTTCTTTAATAGTTCGCATAATGGTCTAGCAATCATTAAATAATTTGGCATAAACTTGCAAAAATATCTGGTCAATCCCAGAAAACTTTGAACCTGTTTAGTCGTTGTTAGTTCGGGAAAATGTATAGCGGCTTTAACTTTTATGGGTGATGGAAATATTTTACCATCTTGTATTATATGTCCAAGAAATTCTACTCGTAGTTTCAGGAATTGGCACGTTTTCTTGTTGAATTCCAATCTATAATCTTTGGTAGTTCTAATACTAATTTAAGTCATTTAACGTTTTGTGATTCATCGAGTTAGTCTTCATTTAATACAATAGAAGAGCTATGTTTTACCACCAATCTATTCTTTTTTTGATAATCCATGGAAACTCGAGGAGATCCATCTGTCTTTTTATCACCAAATCAGGACTTGCGAATCCTGACGAACAGGGTTCAACATCATTTCCATCTTTAATCCATTATAATACTTGTTTGTCTACGATTTGTTTTTCTGGATATGGTAATCATCGGGGTCTATGATAAATCAGTTGATCGCCCTTAAGAGTTATAGTTATCTCTACATTAGCATCTTTAATTTTGTTAGGTTTATATTCGGATATGAGTTTTAGAATATAATTCTTTATTGGTTTACCAATATCCAAAATGTTATCGTTATTATTGGTTTTTTAACTTGAAATACATGGGGAAGCATTGGCTTAATTACAACGTTACCTTCAAAGAGGTTTAACTCCGCTTGATTTAACAAATCATGTCCAATAATTGCTTCTATCGTCATCACGTTGTCTGGCACAACATGAATGGTAGTATAAAAATCTTTTCATCAACTTTAATTATACTTTCGAAAGATCTAATCGTTTCTGATAAATTTTTTTCAAATTTGGTCAGAGTAAGCTTCTTCGTACCAAGGGTTAGGAAATTCATCTTAATATAAATGTTAGCTGTGCTGCCTGTATCTAATATAAATGCATTGACTTCGACATTTTGAAATGTAATTTTCATCATCATTTTTTCTTTAGGGAAAATCGAAGTAATGTCAAATAGGCAATCATTAAAAAATGTCACAAAGTACAAAATATCATAATACAAAAAGGAAGTCTGCTAGACAGGCTAAGATTTCTGAATATCGCACAATAAAAGTTATAAAGACATTGCTCTCTCGAAGTCAGGAAAAAACCGTGCGAATTGAAGAATTAACAATTTTGAAAATTGCAGACATGATGATTGCACCAGTCAATGAAATAAGTTAGTTGTTCGGTGAACACGGTACGGGTTGTTAGGTGCAATCATCATGTGGCCCATCGCCTTCGTAGGAGTCGTTATGTAAGTTTAAAAATTGTGTAAATACTATATTTTATTAAAATTTTGTTTATCTAACATGACTTATATTTAAATAACCCTCGTACCGTTCGAAGAACCCCAACGCGTGACATGGTGGAGGTGCCGGTTTTTTAGGGCGTTTATCGTCGTATAACGTCATAGGGAATTCAATTTTAATTTACGGGTAACAAAAAATTAATTGTAGGCGAACAATGTAAAGTAAGAATGAGTCTAGCACTAGGTAGATGTGGGTATATCAAATTACAAACTCATGAGTTAGGAATAATTCAAAGAAGCTATAATATTGTTTTTGCAAAAAGGACAAAAATTTACACTGTTCTAGTCCGGGACAGGCATTAACAGTATGTTTAGTTTCAAAAAATTAATATTTTTTCTTATCACCCGTAGACAAAAATTGGGTGTTTTACTTGTTTTTGAGTCTGAAAACAAGGTGAGAAAAATGTTAATAAACTACGGGCGTTAAAATAAATTTTAAACAAAACGAAAATTTTATTTAAATGCATAATAGTGCAATTATTTATTTTAGAATTATACTAGGTCAAACTTTTAATTTAGCGAGGGTTACTATTAATATTAACTAATCAATAGGGTACAAAATAAAACTTTCTTAGAAAACATATTAATTAAATCGGTAAAGAAATTTTATAACATAGTTCGCGTTAAGAATAATTTTTAACTTTAAAAATGCTGATGTAAAACATTCCAGCATAATATCACTGTATAGTGAATATTACTCGTACAAGCGAAATTAAAAATAACTCGCTCAAATATAAATGCGCGTAAGTTCAATAAAGAACAAATTAGTAAAAGGATTTAATTCATGGATAAACCGCCATATAAAAATACCAGGTCAAAAGATAAACTGTTAATAAAAATCGTGAAAACAAACGAAGTTTTGAAGAACACCCGAAAAATTATCTCAAGCGGAACCAAAACAAGACGAAATAATCGCAGAAAAATTTGAACCACAATACAGGAGTACGGAATTATTTCAAAACGAACCTAATTTGCAAAACTTAAGCTTAATAGACCCTGGAATTAGTGACAGCCCGTTTAATCGGAGCCAAAAAAACAGTCAGAAGCCCGCGTAGCGCACCTATTTTAGCTACAAAATTTTCAGAAAAATTAAACATTAACGAATGTAAAGTAGATCGGTACTCGGTTTCCCCGGTTAAAACAGATTTAATAAGCCCCGAAAACTTGAAACTAACGGAAGAAGAAAGAAATTTAATTAGGATAAACAAACCCCATAACCTAAACGAAACGCTTAGTAATCCCCTAACTTCAAAGATACGCGAAAAAATGAATAATACAGCAAACCAAGACTGTACTTTATTAAGTGCCAAAAATATTGAACTTGTAGCAAAATTACCAAAATATATCTCCCCCCTCCTATCTTCAACCCCATAAATTCAAATGCATTAGAATTTTTGGGTACGTATGAGCGCACAGCTATCGCTAATGGTTGGTCGGACAACCACAAAATAAACTATTTGAACACATTTTTAGAAGGTGCAGCCAACGTTTGGTTTAGCCGGTATAAAGAGGATATAAACAATATAACAAAAACGTGGGTACAAATAAAAGACGATTTTTCCGAAAAATTTGCGGGTGAATCGTATACGGAAATAGCAAAAGCTAATTTTGAAAGGCGTAAACAGGAATCAAACGAAAGCATAAAAAACTACTTTTATGACTTAATTACATTAGCGGATGAATGTAACCCTAAAATAAAAATTGCTGATTTTATTAAAAAATTTGAAAAAGGCATGGAAGCAAATTACTTTCAAATTTATATATCACTTAAAAAACCGGATATGACTTTAGATACTTTAGATCAAATTGTTAAGAAATTAATTCAATGCGAGGAAAAAAAACAAAACTAAAGAGTTAGAAAGATTAACATCGTTATTGAATATAAACCCTCAAGAAAAATCGGAAAATAATTCGACCATTAATTCAATTAGTCAAAGAATTAAACTTGAAAATAAAAATAGCCGAGCTCAACCATGTTATAACTGCAAAAAACCAGGTCATTTTGCCAATGAGTGCTGGTTTAGGAAAAATAACCCGTCAAGCCGAATTCGAAATGTTAATAATCACAGTAGAGAGTATTATAACTCAAATGAACGTAAATTTCGTAATCAAAGTAGTAATTTTTCTCCTAACAGAGGGAACAATAATTATAATTATGGTAGACAAAGTAGGAGCACCTACCAAAACTTTGATAACAGACGCGATAATAGAAATTCTAGTAGCGGGCGTAATAACAGAAGTTTTGATAACTCGCGTAGTAATAGAAATTCAAATAATAGATGGGATTATGATAACGAAAATAGAAACCGACCATCTACTTCTCATTTTAGACAGGATTACAGGAAAACTTATGATACAAAAAACGGGGGAAGACGGTACGATTCCGATCGTCGTTCGCCGTCTCCCGCCAAGTAAATTCATATCAGGTCGATGTAAATATTCTATCAATTAGTGCCATTGTAAATAACGTAAAAAACCTATATTGTAGTAGATACTGGGAGTGGGGCAAATATCGTTTCCAAAAATTATATTACTAATTTAGATAGATCAAGCACTCACAAAATGTTGAGAACCGCTGGAAATCATAAAGTCGAAGTTCTCGGCTTTTCCATAGTCAAACTCAAATTGCAAGGTAAAATTTTCAACATAAAAGCTATGGTAGTAGAACATCTCCCCCCACCCTTAATTTTAGGAACAACTTTTTTGAAAGAAAACCGAGCGATAATAAACTATCAAGATAACAGTGTAAGCTTCTATAATAACCGCGATTCGGTCAAACAATATTTTAAATCAAATTTAAAGAGTCAGCCAACACATATTAATACGAATTTAGTAAAATCACGGATAAAAAAAGGTCACTTTTCGTGAACCACTGGAAAGTTTAATTATTAATGACAAAAAAGATTTCAATTTTTTAGACGAATTAAGTCACGACGTTTGCAATCGGAATTCAAATAAAATTAAGTTACAATTAACTAAAGATTATCGTTTACAAATAAATAACCCCGTTGATATAATTTTAAAATTACAAGGCCATGATAAAAATGATCCTAATATAGAGCTTGGAAAATTTGAACGGAATAGCCAGTTTTTAATTAAAAATAAATTAGCAATCGTTTCACAACTCGTAAGAGAAAAACAAAATTTGTTTAGAATAAAGTTAATATCAAAATCTGCATTTCCAATAAAACTTTTTGAAGGCACCTCGATTGGGTGGATAAAAATTCCTGAAACAACTCACCATTTTTATATGATTCAAGAAGACGAGGAGGGCATCGCTCCTCGTGCAAAACCTTCAGTAACATTAGACGACCATGTGATAAACAATAAACTTAGCGAAACAGAAAGAAATCAAATTCAAAATTTATTATTAGAATTCAAGGATATTTTTGCGAAAAATAATAACGAAATAGGATCTACAAATTTGGTTAAACATAAAATTGAGTTACTTCCGGGAGCCACTCCGATAAAACAAAAACCTTACCGGGTATCTTTAGCCGAAAGACAGATAATTGACGAACAAATTCGAGAAATGTTAAAGGCAGGAGTGATAAGGGTTTCAAATAGCCCTTGGGCTTCTAATATTGTACTCACTAAAAAATCCGACGGAAGTCGAAGGTTCTGTGTAGATTACAGAAAATTGAATGAGGTTACCAAAAAATCGAGTTACCCTTTACCTAATATTGACGATATCTTAACCTATTTACACGGTGCAAAATATTTTACGTCATTGGATCTTTTTAGCGGTTATTGGCAAATAAGCCTAGACGAAAAAAGTAAAGAATATACAGCATTTATAGCTCCAAACTTTGGATTATACGAATTTAATAAACTACCCTTCGGTTTGACAAACGCACCATCAACTTTTGAAGGGTTGGTAGACGAAATATTCAGGGATATGAAATGGGTAGAATTAATGGTCTACCTAGACGACTTGTTCATTTTTTAGCCCCACCTTTGAACTTCACCTAGCCAGCTTACGCAAAGTTTTTATGCGATTAAGAGAAGCGGGCCTTACATTAAAACCTAGCAAATGCGTATACGCCAAAGACGAAATCAAAATTTTAGGTCATGTTGTAAATAAAGAAGGACTAGCGCCAGATAACGATAAGCTGAAAGCAATTCGCGACTTTAAAAAACCAACGAGTGTAAAAACAGTTCAAAGCTTTTTAGGACTTTGTAATTATTATAGGAAATTTATTCCTAATTTTTCGGTAATAGCGCGACCCCTATATGATGTAACAACTAAAAGTACGGGATTTAAATGGGAACAACGACAAGAAAATGCGTTTTTAGAATTAAAAGACAAATTAACAACAGCCCCAGTACTAAAACATTTTGACCCACATTTAAACTGTCAACTCAAAACCGACGCTAGTCATGCAGGGCTTGGTGCAATAGTATTACAGGAAGATCATAACGGGCAGATGCATCCGTCGCGTACGCGAGCCGATCATTAACAAAAGCAGAAAAAATTATACAATCTCAGAACTAGAATGTTTAGCAGTAATATGGGGATTACAATATTTTCGACATTTAATTTACGGAAAAACGGTACATATTATCACAGACCATCACGCGTTATGTTTTTTAAAATCTACAAAAAATTTAACGTCAAAATTAGCACGTTGGTATTTAAAACTTTTAGAATTTGATCACACTATTACTTATAAAAGCGGAAAACACACGCAGACGCTGATTGCTTATCAAGAAACCCAACAACCCTTGGTACTCAGCAAGACGAGGATAACGCGAAAGACATTCCTACATTCATACTAGAGCCAGACGAATTAAAAGATATGCAAAGACAAGATAAAGATATATGTAAAATAATAAATGCGATATCTAACCCTAATAACCCAGAAATAAGCATAGGATTTAGACGTAAAGTAAAAAATTTTAAAATTATTGATGACGTTTTATATAAAAAGAATGCAAATGCAAGCGGCAGCGAAAATTTATTAGTTATACCAAAAAATTTAATTTATGAAATTTTATACGCCAATCATAGTGAACCATTGTCAGGTCATTTAGGAATAACAAAAACTTTATATAAAGTCAAAAATCGATATTTTTGGGAAGGATTACAACGAGATGTTGAAAAATTTGTAAAAGGTTGTCCCGCTTGTCAAGCTAGAAAGGGAAGATCAAACGTTAAACCAGGAGGGTTCTTGCAACCTATTCCTATAGGATTGCCATTTGAAAAATAGGTATCGATCTATTAGGCCCTTTTAGAAAAAGTAAGAACGGCAAAACCATGGTGATAGTAGCAACTGATTATGCGACTCGGTGGGTAGAAACGAAGGCAATAGTAAATGGAAAAGCAAAACATGTAGCACAATTTATACTGGAAAACATTATTTGTAGACACGGGTCACCGAAAATCATGTTAAGCGACCGCGGCAAAGTCTTTATGTCAGAAGTCGTGACCGAATTAATCCAAATTATGGGTGGAGAGTAGGTTTACTACGGCCTATCATCCA
This sequence comes from Lycocerus yunnanus, assembly GCA_036346125.1. Classification (NCBI taxonomy): domain Eukaryota; kingdom Metazoa; phylum Arthropoda; class Insecta; order Coleoptera; family Cantharidae; genus Lycocerus; species Lycocerus yunnanus. The sequence continues at coordinate 6,037,599 of JARFIX010000008.1, forward strand.
CAGTGTAACGGTTTAACCGAAAGATTCAACAAAACAGTTGTAGATATGCTATCGATTTACACAAATAAAGAACAAACTGATTGGGACATTTTCTTACCCCACGTTACTTTTGCATATAATACTTCAATACAAGACACAACACGGTTTTCACCGTTCATGCTAGTTTATGGTAGGGACCCAACGTTACCCACGGAAGCTAGCTTAGGAACCCAAATAAAGGGAACATCAGCTGAAAAAATGCGTGACAGAGTTTTAAATGTTAGAAGTGCAGCTATTGAAAATATCCAACAGCGACAAGTAAAAGACAAATCATATTATGATTCAAAACATCGGGTTCTTGAATTTAAACCCGGCGACCAGGTAAAGGTATTTACACCGATCCGCAAGGTGGGTCGATCTGAAAAAATTCTTCTTAGGTGGTTTGGCCCTTATTACGTTAATGAAAAACTAAGCGAAGTAAATTACGAAATACGAAAAGGTAAATCCCAAGCTCTAAAACGGACGTGGTCCACGTTAGTAGGATTTTACCTTATTTCGATCAATGGGTACCACCGCCTTGTAAATAATAATAAATCCTTGACACCAAATAACTCAATACCCCCTCAAACCCCGTCAACCCACCAAATACAGTATATTTAGTAAACATTAACCTTAAAATAAAACTTCTTAAAATTAACCCTGAGGATAAAACTTCCTTGAATTCTGGCGATTCGCATGAAAAAAAAATCGGTTAATGGGATCTCCACTTTACCCCTTACTTGTGTGACGCATTATTGCCAGCCGACTCGGACGCTGGGAGTAACACCCTTGTGAGGATGGAAACCTAAAACCATTGATTTCATATAGGTGAATTTCAGTTTTCAAATAATAGGAAGAGATAAAGTCAGGTTAAAATAAAAAATTGCAACGTAAAGTTCCGCAAAGTGTCAAGTTCACACTATCGACGTAAATGTATATGTAGATAAATATCTCGTGTTAAAATTTTAAACCGCTGATTTTAATAAATAAAATAAGAATTATTTTTATAAGCATGTTCCAAATAATTAAATCACTTTGAAAAAGTTAAGTAAGTAAGGGAATAACCCTGGGGTAGCTAGCAAAGGCAAAACCGAAAAATAAACGGAAGGAAAAACCCATAACAATATTAAAAATGCTAGATAGGTAAAATAAATAAATATGATAAAAGATAAATAGCGTATAATTGTAATTTTTAAAATGCAAAATGATGACGAGTGAAACTTCTCGTATTAAGACACTGGTAAACCAGTGATCCCTAAAAAGTTAAAATTGGAACGAAAATAAATGAATTTAACGCTATGTGAATACTAATGTCAAATTATAGATATTTGTTAACAAGTACGGGTGAAGTAATACAACCCTCAATCGAAATATCACCAGGAGTGATATGTAAGCCAATGGCAGCATCAAATTATCAGCTAAACTGGACCCAAAAGTAAGGTATTAAATTAAAGTTGCAACGGAAACAATTATGATAACACGGGAAATAATATGCACACTAAGAAGAAAATACATTAATCTAATTGTTAATGCAACCAGGGGTTCTGAAACAAACAAAAAGGTTACTAATTAAATTTTATCAGGTCAAATTAAAGGGGATAAATAAGAAAAATTTAGGGAAAATAACGTATCAGTTTCTGTTTAAGAGTTAGTTACATTGCAACCGAAGGAATAATTGTGGAATGAAAAAAATCACTCGCCAGGAAGCACTCCAATGGAAATTTTAAAAACGTTCAACTCAAAAATATCACAAAGGATGGTTGCAACATTGGAATCGTTATGAAAAACAGCAACAAGAAAGAAAGCTTCAGTTGGAATTGCGCAGTTCGAACTGAAGACGCATAGTTTGGAATGGTTCATAAACAAGTAGAATAGGCTGATAAGGGCACCGGATGTCAAACCAGGGACTGATCACCTCAACGGAGACACCACGGAGTCCAATCACGAGTCAATAGGGAATAGTGTGATACAACATCAAGTTTAGAAAATAACGATAAAAAGGATTTGTATAAATAAAATTTGTGAAGAACGTTAACCAATAGCCAAAAACAAAAACTAAAACAATGCGGTGGTGATGGTAAAAATAAAAGTACAATTCGCGAGTGAAAAAATAAACAAACAATAAACATTTCGAAATCAGACAAGTCAATTACGTCATTCAGTTAAAACTAAAATTAATTTAAATTAAGAACGAAAGTGCGTAGTAACAAGATAAAATTATAAGAACAATTCGCGAGAAACTTTCGAGAATAAACTCGGTTACCAGTGTAACAGCATGAGAAAGGAGAAAAACAAAGGAAGAAGAAGCCCAATTCGAATCATAAAATTTAAAGCAAATAAACCCCAAAAGACCAAGAAGAAGCAGATACAACAAATAAGTGTGTAAAGGTACAAAATTCAAAGCTACGGAAACCTTACCCAACTATGTACAGGAAGAATGTGTAAAAATTTCCATCAAACAGGTGTTAGACGAACAACAAGTATAAATAAAATATACGCGAAGGTGATAAAAGCAGAGTAAATAAAGTAAAGTGAATTCTCAAGAAATTAAAAAGTGAACAGTATAAATCATTGTGAAACCCCCATGAACAAAAACAGAGTTACCAGTTAAAGTGCGCGCACAATAAAAACAGTCATTCGAAGAAGAATAAATTGGAGGCAGTAATATGAGATTATGTAGCGAGATTTCTCATGGAAAGCGAATTAAGACTTGGCCAAGTTGATTAAAAGCACATTTTAGAAACCGCTTTCTATGGGAATGAGTCAAAACAAATCTAATAATCTATTAATTATAAAATTGTAAAGCATACCAAGTTACAAAGATAGCAGAATGATACAAAAGGATATTCTGTAAGCCCTGGAAGGCAGCAAATAAATGTAAGTGTCAAAGGGACAAAATTGTAATTTATTTTATAATAACTAAATATTATTATTGGGTAGAACTTAAGGGTAAACAAAACATTTAAAGAAAAATTTTTTTCTCACATGAATAATTTTAATTTTTAAATATGATTAGGAAGTAAAACTCGTTTTCAAACTAAAGAAAGTAATAATCGCGCGTAATACAGAAAAAATACGTATACACAATTAAATAATCACATACGAGCGGTAGATATGTATGTATATGGGTCAGTAGTACCTTGTTATCAACATGGTAACATATCTTTGTAGTCAACGTAAGAAATACAACACTTCGTAACTTTAGCATCATAAAAAGGAATACTTACAAATTATACAAACTTAGAAAATTTATAATTAAATATATTTTTTAAATTAACGAATTTAATAATTTGATAAAACCTACGGAAAAAAAAGTATTTTTCACGTTTTGTATGAGCCTTACGCGCAGATGACTCGGATTCTGTTCGTAACATCCTTTAACGCTGGAAAAGTACATAAAATTTTTCACGATTTTATTGGAAAAATGAAATAAGTCACGGCACTGGATGCTTAAAAAGTGAACAAAATGTATAATAAAGTTGTCTTTAACACCAAAGACACCACAGTTCAAATTTCAAGTTGACTACAAGCGCAAAGTTACAATCAAATTTTGTTTTTTAAATCGTAAAAGTGGATAATTTAAAAGTGTATAGGAATTAATTAAAATTTCTTTTAACCAATAATTTTTACCAATAATAGTTTGAAAACGAAGCAAAAGTAAATAATTATTTAACAAAATATTAATTAAACCATAATGTAAAATTAAGAGAAAGGTCATTAGGACTATGATAACATTCTTTTATTTTTTTATCAACTTTTACTGTACATTTAGTACAAATTTTTGTTTTAAAACATTTTAAAATTTTTATAAAATTTAACTTTAGTAATAGAACTATAAGGATACTAAACCAATTCGCACGGATTTCAAATTAAAATTTTTCTTTATTTTTTTAAGCATTAACTGTTTTTCAAGTATCAATTGTTCAATTTTTAAGTCTTGGGTCAGACTTTTTCTTAGTAGGGGAGTAATGTCAAATATGCAATCATTAAAAAATGTCACAAAGTACAAAATATCATAATACAAAAAGGAAGTCTGCTTGCCAGGCTAAGATTTCTGAATATCGCACAGTAAAAGTTATAAAGACATTGCTCTCTCGAAGTCAGGAAAAAACCGTGCGAATTGAAGAATTAACAATTTTGAAAATTGCAGACATGATGATTGCACCAGTCAATGAAATAAGTTAGTTGTTCGGTGAACACGGTACGGGTTGTTAGGTGCAATCATCATGTGGCCCATCGCCTTCGTAGGAGTCGTTATGTAAGTTTAAAAATTGTGTAAATACTATATTTTATTAAAATTTTGTTTATCTAACATGACTTATATTTAAATAACCCTCGTACCGTTCGAAGAACCCCAAAGCGTGACAGTAGTTCTTTGCAGTCATGCTACAGCTTGCAGCTTAGTGTTCAAAATTGTTACACCGAAAGCACTTTGATCCTAAACTTTTTGGTCTACAATCGGAGGATTTGTGGCCTCTGATTCCACAGTTAAAGCCACGATTTTGACTTCTTTTGGTTTATCCGTTTAGAACCTAAATACAATTGATAGGAAAAAATGTTTGTGTTAAGTTTAAGAAGAAATGTCAAATAAAAAATAAAACTCTAAAATATAAAACTTGATTGAGAGAAACTTACAGAGAATTTAGCTAAGTGACTACTGTCTGTTTTATTTAGATTACAAATTTTATATAATAATCTAATCTACTGATAACTTACGGCATTTAATCTTAACATAATGCGAAATATAATATAATGATGTCGGCGAAATCTAATGTGAGAAGTAATATTTTCCGAATATTTTCTCATTTGAAAATTGTATTTGATTTTTAAAGTTGCACAGTTACGAATTATGGTTTTATTAATTTTTCTTCTTCTTCATGAAAAAGATTAATTAGATACATCTTAAGATTAAAATGATAAAACGAAACAATGCATTTCTCACAGTTTGGCAACTAAAATAAAACCTGAAAGGAATGTGCATTTTCAGTAAATACGTACAACTATTATTTAATATAAAATGCATATAAATGATTATTAACTTGTGAAAATATATTTTAAGCTGTATTAAATTAACAATTATTAAAAAAGCTATTATTAAGTTTTTAAACACTTACTTATTTAATTACTCCATTAAATAGATGAACATTTATATTTTGTTCTATTAATTAAATACACAATATTATGTAAGTGTGGAAAAATTCACAAATAATTGTCAAATTCAATGAAAATTTCCCTAAACTTGATCTAATTGTAAATGTAATACTTAAAACTAATATAAAATGTTGATGGCAAATTTACAGTAATATGATCTAACACAAAAGCTTAGGAATACGGTTTCCTAAGTAAAAAAATTCGTAATGTAAGGAATTAAGTTAAAGATACAAGATCAATACAGATTATACAGTCTCCAGTATGTTTTCGGACTGACTTTTGAGATCAAAATATTACCACTGTTCGTGCAAGTGTAACTGAAGATCCAATTTAGATGAAACAGTAGCTCCCTGTAGAAAGAGTGCTTTATCTTTAACAGAAAAAATGACGCACGATTGAAGTTCACTAGACACTATTAAAAGTCTTCATCTTATTTAAAATATTTTTATAAGTTTAATTAATAACATAGCAATACATATTATTAAGGTACATAAAAAGCATAGGTATTATTAATCTACAATACTAAAATTAATTTTACAGTTGTGATAAAATACATACATACAAGATGGTATTATGGTTGTTAGTATTTGCCACATTCCGCAACTTATGTGGTACACCTACTTGTCATTTAATTTATGGCTATTTCTAAAACTAGTTAAAATTACAAACGCGTTGCTCCAAATTGTGCAAAGAATGCATAATACAATATAATTTATTAACATAAAAGTTTTGAACTGGCAAGGAGAAGGTCGGAAAAGTTTTTAATTATATTAATAATTAATGAAAATTAAAATTTAAATGTATAATAGGTCAAATCGCACTTAATTCATTCAATGATTTAAGTGTATAAACGTTTAATATAAATTTATTTTTAGAATGTTTGTACCATCTGATGGAAACTACCATCTAACAATAAATATGTTTAATTAAATTAAAATAAATTAAATTTTATTTCAGTCGTATATACTGTAAAGCAATTAAAAGCTTTTAAAATTTTAATTTAATTTTATAGCTTAATATTCTGTCTTAAAATTATTTTATGTTATAATATTATACTTAGTTACTATATTATTTACAGAGATTTAAAATAGTTTTCATTTTTTAATATTAGTAACTTTTTACTTTCTATTCTGTCCTCGAAAAGTCCCATTCTGTAAAATCTACATGTCAAACTTGATTCAAAATGAAGTGGAAAAAGCAGTTTTGTAATTTATATTTTTAATTTGTATAATATTAATTTAATTTGATAAATTATTAATGTATCTTCAATCTTACACTATTTCAATCTCGAAATATGTTGTTGGCTAAACTTGTTTATTACAATAATTATTTTTATTTTGATAATTTGAATTAAAAGAGATTTATGAAACTCGCAACCCCCCACTTTGTCTGAAACATAAACAGTCGACTACGCAGACACCATCTAAAGTTACAATTTTAAAAATTTTAAAGCTAAAGCCAAAAAGCACATCTGCCCAATCAAGTTTTCAATGCCTGTAACGGACATCCAGATCATGTAATAGCGGCTCCGTCTGCAAATTTATTCATAAATGGCTGATATTTCTCAAGTTTGAAGCATCTCCGAATATGTGGTGATTTTATTTGTTTATTATTAGCTGATCATTATTGTTTATTACTAATTTGCTTTTTATTTGATATGTTCATTTTACTTATTATACATCTTGTACCTACTCTGATTGCAGTATGTATTTTGTTTTTGGAACTTATAAAGTTTATATATCATACCTTCTTAACTCTCTTAATATGATAAATAACAATAATAAAAATTTGTCATTCAAGTCACCAGAACCCAAAAGTTTTTAAACTTTGACTCCATGTTGGAATAAAATCTCATCTTTTTAAAACATATGAAAGAATCATTGGCATTTAATTGCTTTGGGCAAATATTTCTAAATACTTCTGCAGTTTTTTTTTGGTTTCATAGTTTGAGAATTATTTCTATAAATCTCGTAATAGCAAGATGATTTAGACCGAGATGGCGTCCCCTTAGTACGTTTACCTTACCTTGGTGTTGTGGGACTTATTACTTTAAATTTAAATGAGTAAATCATAGTAAATCTTAGAAGATCTTAATGTATATAGTCGTCTGTATGCTGTCTATTCCTAGTCTCAATTATCATGGTTTTTCTCTGATGTCTACCAAATCTCTTCTTTTTTCTTTAATTAATTTTTTGATTTCTTTTCATGTCCAATAGTGTACCTTAATTTACTGCCCGAAGTAATTTTACTTTAATTATAGGAATTTTATTTTTGCTGCTTTTTGTTTTTAATTTTGTCAAGTCTAAGTTTTGCTACCCTAAAGAAGAGTTAAAACTGCTATTATTTTGTAAAACTTCATACTGCTTACCTTAGCGTTCGTCTAATAGTTCGACACATTCTTTGAAAGGAAGTTAATTTTTGACGTTAACATAGAACGTTAACTGATGTCTGCCATATTCATAAAACACATTGCAGCTTAGGTTTATAGAGCCAAGGTTATTACCGACTATGAATATCTTGCAGCGTACAGCATGTTCTTCTTTCAATGCCATTATTTTATTTTTGCTATAGAAATTTCGCAATTGTATTCACTAGACACTATAAAATTGCTATCACTGCTTGGTTTTATTCAAATACGTAGCCGATAATTTGACGCCCAGTAATTTGGTCCTCAGTAATATAATCCCCAATAATTTCACTATTGCAAAAATTTAGGGCTTAAGTTTTACAGTGATCCTTACAGTTTAACCAATAAAACGATTATCAGAAGTTTTATTTATAATAACAGAATAATTTTGTTAGAGATCCATTGGTCGAGCTTAGGTCTCCTTCCGAGTAGCACACTTTGCCGAGTAGCACCGGTATAGAGAGATATTTTTAGTAAGTAAAGCGTAAAACGGTCCGGAGCGGAAGAGACTAGAGCGGAGATGCGGAGAGTCCGTTTTGACAAACGCATCCACGACAAATCTCGGATGCACCTAAAATCAATAGTCAATAGAAAACATTTTAAGTGGTGGTATCAATATTGTAACAGATCCTTTTTCTTTAATTAAGACCGTTTAAGAGAGATTCACTAGTCGATCTTCGGTTAACCGTTAGATGAAATTATCGGAGACTAATTTACCAGAAAACTTAATTACCAAAGAGTAAAATTACCGGGGATAAAATTACCGAAACGAAATTGTCGGTGGTCAAATTACCGGGGACAAAATTACCAGGAGATCAAATTACTGGGATCAAATTACCGGGTTCCAAATTATTGGGGATCAAATCACCTAGTGCCATTCAAATAATATTCTATTTAAATAATCACTTTGATCAAAATGTATGTCTTACAGGATCCTTGTTTCAAGTTTTGGTGAGGTTGTCTATGCATTAGTTAAATATTATTAAATGTTGGAGAACCTGGTATAAGTTACAAAACTAATTATTGATAAAACACAAAATATAAAAATGTTTGTATATTTAATAAAACAATGAAAATTATTTACAATCAAAATTTAACAAGAATGTAAAAATGAAAATATAAGATGTTTTAATAATTTAAAAATTAAAGTTTCAATAATTATTTACTGGCTCAAATTGAAAACTAAAATCAATGTAATTAAAGAAATAATACTGGTAAAAATTAAACTAGGATTAATAAATGTCTTACTAGTAGGCATAGGTACAAAGATATTCCTTAATTTAGGTAAGAACTAAAAATATTCATACTCAAGACAAATTCACTAATTAAAATTAACTATTCACTAATTTCACTATAATAAGTTCCATCTATTTTTATTCCTTTCTCTTCCCATTTTAGATGTTTCCAAGAAGTTAAAATGGGAAGAGAAAGGTATAAAACCACCTACGTTTTGCGGACGACATAGTCCTCATCTCAAGCAACCCAGATGAACTGAAAGAATTGCTACAACAGTTGAATCAAACATCTGCAGAAATAGGATTGGAAATGAACATCAGCAAAACCAAAATGATGAGTCCAAGTGATATCCAACTTCAAATTGGAAACCATGAGATAGAAAACGTGGACGAATATATATACCTGGGTCATGCTATTAGGTTGGGAAAGGAAAATCAAGGAGCAGAAGTGACCCGAAGAATAGGACTCACCTGGGCCGCCTTTGGCAAGCTACACTACATCCTGAAGAGCAAAGATATCCCGATAAATCTAAAACGTAAAGTATACGACTCCTGTGTTTTGCCAGTAGCCACCTATGGCATGGAGACAATGTCTCTAACAAAACGACATGCCAATAAAATAAGAACGACGCAAAGGGGTATGGAACGCGCAATGCTCGGAATTTCTCTAGGAGACCACATCAGAAATGAGGAAATCAGGAAAAGAACTAAGGTTACAGACGTGATGAAACGCATAGCGGAGCTAAAGTGGCGCTGGGTGGGGCATGTCGCGAAACAAGAAAATGATAGATGGACAACCCGAGTAGTACAGTGGCGGCCACGTGAAACAAAGAGAAGCAGAGGTAGGCCACAAAGACGCTGGACTGACGACATCAAGGAAACAGCTGGAAAGAGATGGTACCAAACAGCCCAAGACAGAAAAGAATGGAAAGGTTTTGAAGAGGCCTACGTTCAGGAGTGGACGGAAGAAGGCTGAAGAAGAGAAGAAGAAGATTCACTAATTACTAGGTAATTGAATGCTGCTGTTACTATTTATTGAGGTTGTTTTAATGAAATATTGCTTATCCCATTTTTAATAACTATTGTAAAATATTACAAATATTACTCAAGTCTTTGAGAGATAGGTATAGTAGTATGTGTTGCTTTTTAATAGTTGTTTAACAAACTATAGGCGTTATTTATTACTTTGTATATTTGTTGTAGTTACCGGTTAATCGCTAAACCATGTACGTATATTCAGGACTGTGACTTGATATCTAGAATGATATCTTGATATCTATACCGGGTGGCCGAACATAGGGAATTAATATAGAAAATTGATTTTTCTTAAATTTATATGCTTCCCATTATAACGGATTTTAATAAAAATATATTAATCAAAAGATATACAACATATAGAATTTTTTTTCTAATTTTTGCTAAAAATTCAAAATTACAATATGAAAAAACAATTTTTTTAGCAATAATCAAGAAAGAACATATTGCTAAACGCGAAAAAGAAATATCTTTTGATTGATATACTTCATATATAGGACTTAAAAAAAGTAATTTCTTATGTTAGTTCACTATGTTTAGGTGCCCGGCCGGACAGCTGGTATACATATAATGGGCAATTCCGTTATCTTTGCTAATTATATATTAGCATAAACGTCATGAGGTATATTCAAATAGATAAATTTTTATTTTTAACATAATTCTTTGGTGCACTTAAGCTAAGGAGTACTATTCTCCTTATTCCGATACCGCATTTAAAATTTAAGTCGATTCTGACCATCACTTTCTATTTCCACCCCTTTCTATTTAAGATCTTTTGCATTTATTATTTGTATTACTGCATAATACTTAATATCTTTTTTTAGCAATTTAAAATTTCATTCATTATAAAATAATGGCATTTTTCATGAATAATGGTCTATGAAGGGATGGCAAAGCGAATATTTTCTTAATTTACACATTACAATATAATAGAAAATTTAAAAAATTAAAAATTAATTACACAAAATTCGAGTTAATTTCATTACTGCCCAAAACAGTGCACTTATTTTACAGCTTTGTACCTGACATACATAATTTATTGTTGCTTTTGTAGGTACGTATGTGTGTTATATTTATCGTCAAGTTAGAACTATACATTCTTTTTATCAAATAATTTGACATTATTTAAATAATAAATTATTGATTTTAATTTAGTACTAGAATGATAATTTTAAAACTAATAATACACAGATTAAAAATTTACCTGAGTTACTATTTCAAACCTTTTAGTTTTTAAAGATTAGTAGGTACATAAAATTAAAAAACAGAAAAATAAAAATTACTATAGTCCAGAGCAGTGGGTCGTTTGTGATCGTTAGTCAAGTACATAGCTAAAGTTCCAGGTTCGAATAACGAACTTCACTGAATTTCTTAGCTCGGTCTTCCTGCGGGCATCGATATGCTGATGTGGATTAACCATTATAAAAGCTTGCAAATAAAACAGTACTAATTTTTAAAACCCATAGAATAAATCTCAAAAAACCATACCAATAAAGACGCTAATACCCAAGTTGTTAATGCACCAAAAAAATTTAAAATAAAAAAAAGTATCAACAAAATTAATAAAATCTCTAGTTGTACTGTTTACCGTATGGCTATTATTATGCAATAGTTTCAAAGTATATAATACTTTATTTTATGATGGTGTTGTTTATTCTACTCTTTAAATTTTAAGAAAACATTTTAAAACTTTTAAAAATTTCCAAAATTTAAAAGTTGAAAACCTAGATCGTGCAAAACTTCTTCTCTTTCGTAGTAACAATAAAATTAAAGTTGTTTTTTTTATTTAAGCAAGTTTTTTAGTTTCAATTAAAGCACCAAGTTAAAAGTTTAAAAGACATTCTCTTAAACTTTTTTAATTTTACTGTTTCAGATAAGTATAATATTATATAAAATAAATAAAATTTTAACTTTTGAAATTAATGTTAACATTGAGACGGTCATTGGCCTAGTAGTTAGAGCGATCGACTACTGATGCTAAGGCACCCGGTTCAAACCCGGGAGAAGTCTACAAAGGAAAGTTTTCTTTCTGACTCTCTTTCTATCTATGACCGACCCCGTGCTTCGAAAGGCACGTAAAGCCGGTGGTTTTCCTATGTTAATGAATTGCCACCATTAACAATAATATAGGGTAACAGGCACATCTGATGCCAGTCTAGCAAACTACTTCAGATGTAAAACAAATAATATGCTCACAGTACCAGCTGTAGCTTCGGATCTTTGTCGAGATTACTGTTGGATATTACAAGACCTAGTCCTAATTTAAGAAGAAAAAGAATATTAAAATTAATATACATTTGCTTTAGCAAATATTATTAAATGAAAGTAATATATTTTTGTTTTAGCTCTGTGGAATTACAAGCGCAAACATAATTTAAGAAAGTACCTACGAAGCTGTAAAGTGATAGATTTTAAATCTATCATCATAAATGCACTTATTCTGGGTAATAGTAAACCCAATTAAAATATTGTTCTTTAATTAATTTGTTATTATGTCAATTCAGTAATTATTATAATAAAATTTATAATTTCCAATTAGCAATGTTGACGTTAAAAATTAAATACCTACTACATTATTTAGCGACGGCAAAACGGCGACGGCAAAATATTCCATCCCTGCACCATCTGTCTCAAACTAATATATCCATAAAATTTTTAAATAATAAATATCAAGGTCAGTAAAGATCAGTTATTAAAGAGCTTAAACCAATTTTGAAAGATAAAATCTCGCTGTTAAGGAAAACAGTTCTAATAATGAATCTACCTTGAGATGCAAAAATAGATCAAAAAAAATTGATACCCAAATAAAGCAGCCTAATCTAATAAAGCTAACAATTTTGCTTTGCGATGCATGGCAGATATTAAAGGAGGAAACATGTTACGTATCGACACTTGATCGGCTAATAATTGCCGTAGCACTCAGAGTTTGGAACTCACTTTTCAAAATTGTGAGCGTCGATATAATTACATATTATATGATACTTAAAAAAATAAAGTATTTGCAGCAATTTCTCCTGAAAAATTTAGTCCAAACTCAATGTAGACACCAGTTTATAATATGTATTCAGTTTTTATTTTAATTCAAATTACTAAATTATCTTATAAAAGCTAGAATTTAACTTTCAAAACCAATCATCCTTAAATTAGTAAAATCGCTATCCAACGCAACTTATAAAATTGCTACACAGTTTTGTGTACCATGCGAAAACGATTGCATGTAATAGATTAATCATTAGATCAAACTTAAACTTTTAACAATTAAATTAAACTATTAATTAACATATCCATTATAATGTTCTCCACAAAACCCAGGTATAAAGTTTTTATATTAATTCAAATTTTTTAAAATTATAAGGTTAAATGAACAATAAAACGAAACATTATTTGTAAGCTTTCAGCAATGGTTACTGCTGTCATCAGACATTTAATAATAATCATTATTATAATAATTATTTAACCTTATAATTTTAAAAAATTTGAATTAATTAATTTCAAAGGTTAATAATATAAATAATTTCAATAAAGTTTTATATTAATACATTTTATTATACATGCATTCCCAATCATCTGCCTATTGATGGAAGCATTATGATTCATTCCCTTCTAATTTTATTATTTTTTCAACAGTAAGTATATTGTTATAATTTGATAAAAAGTATGATTTTTCTACATCCAGAGTACACGATAATATTCTAATTTTGCTTATAATCTAAAATGAAAAGAATCACACCAAGATATACACGAGTATCAATGTAACTTTACAGAAATTTGAACGCAAATGTAGAGTAAATACGATACAACGCAATGTGAATTGAATACAACATAATACAAAAAATATACTCTTATTAAATTTTTAAAAAGAAAGAAACTAATTACACATACATACGAAAGTGAAGAATACAAATTTACCAACAGTATAAAGATTCTGGCCCGCATTCTAAAATGAACCTCCCGATAGATTTTATTTTATACATCTAGATTGATAACCTAATTTAGCACCTTACGACTGTTTTCTACAAGGATATCTTAAAAGTAACATTCTTTGAAAAGTTCTAATCAAATATTTTGATTTTTTGAAGAACTCAATCGTTTCAGAGTGTCGGTTAATAAACGATAGGCAGGAGGTAATGTTAGAGTTCTACAACAGATTTTGGTAAAGATTTGATGGGTCACTTAAATACATGTTACAATAATAATTTAATTCAAATTGTAAACTTTTCTGAAAGTTATGTTAACTTATTTTTATAAAAATGAAAATTATAAATTAATATTTTCAACAAAAATCTATAAAAAAATTAATTTTAGTATTATTAGATACCTTTTTAAGTACGTAAGTTTCAGAATTCTTAAAAATTTAATTAAATTATCATGTACCATCAGTTTGAAAACAAGCACCCAGCATAAAATACTGTTCACTTTATATCTGAAAAATTTGTTGAAATAATTTCAAATATCCATAGTGAAATTTTATGTTACTCGGCATAACTTTATTAATTTTTATAACATACAATTTAATAACATTAAAAATTGTTAGAAAAATATTTACTGCTACAAAAAGATTGGAATTTTATGCCTTGCTTTTATTCATAAACTCTGCATAATGATATTTTAGGAACCATATAGAAATTTTAAATAGCAAAGAGTACCAACAACGTAGATTCAAATTAAGTAGAAAAATTAATCAAATTTATATATTATTGGATATATAAGATTATTTGGAATGTTCATATAATTATAATTACCACCAACTTTTGCTGTAAAAATTAAAATATTAGTTTAAAATTTTGTAAAAGCAATTTTACATCAAATCGCCACTTTCAAAAGCACTTTATGTTGCCAATAAAATTAATTTATTCAAGAAACACACAAACCAAATTACTTTGTACGAGTGAAAAATTTAGGCGGTCCCAAGTAAGATTTACACAGTTAATTTCCATAGCTTACTAAACCAAGCGGAGAACAAATTACATGGCGACAACATCCCACTAGGCAACTTGGGAGTGCGGTTTTATCATTACAACCTTTCAAGACCTTCTATTCATGTAATTTGTTAATTCTTGCATATTAAAACTATTAAATGCCATTCTTAAAATGATTAATATCTTAATGCATTAGCAAATTAATTAACTCAATGTAATATACTTTACGCCAGAACCTACTGAAGCATATTTACAATATAAAGTACTAAACAACTATTTTCTTATATTATGTTGTATTAAATTATGCACATCTACATCCTTGATGGTTACTTTAGTCAATAAAAGATTCATAATGTAAATAAAAAATTACTTACCTATTAATTTGTTAAACTTTATTGCATCAAGTTTACTGAATTGTGTTAATCTATGTACACATTATGTAAACTTAAATATCTGATAAATATTAGCATTAAATCAATCAGGATTATATTTCGCATAAAATTTAAACGTCAAGTATGTAGATACTAGGTATTGAACTGTTAAAGGTTGTAAAAAATTAATCCTAAAACAATCACAAGCTTTGTTTGTATATCTTTATCAGTTTCGTGACAAATTTCAGTATTACATCATGTTCAAAAATTGGAAACAAGTGATTTATGCAAAATATGTCATTTAAAAATGAACAAGTACTTAATTGACAAGATGAAAATTTTCACAATTTTTCTTCTATGTACTATAAGCAAAATAATATTGATACTTAGTAATATATTACATGTATAGACTTAACAGTAGTATTCACAAATTCAGCTGAGATAATAAAATTCAGAATTTTGTGATGTTTCAGGAAAAGATAATGCAAAGGCTAAAAAGATTGGATATTTTAGGAGTTATAAAAGTGGGTTTATGTATGCAGTTGGTGATGATGAAACGAGTTTCATTATTAAGATATAAAGTCTAATCTTTTTATAACTTAACTAAAATATTGTAATATGTGTTTCAAAGTTATAATAGATTTGGCTGCTTTACTTAATCATAATAAAATATTTTATTACAAAAATTGAATTATTATAATTTTATGTTCAATAAAAATAAAAACTTTGTACTTATTATACTGTTTTAATGAAAAAAATCTTAAACGAGTCATAATGTAATAAATACACTTAAAACTTTACAATAATTCTGATTAAAATATAGCTATATAAATTATTATTGCCTTTTAAAAATTTAAATTTTAAAGATAAACTAAAGCAATGAAAATTAATTTTTGTGTTTGCTTAGCAAGTCGTTTTTTAAATCTAAATTTTGTATGTATTTATTTAATGATAAAGTAAAATTAAATTATTAAATTCATACTTTAAATTGTAAAATTTATAAGTATTATTGTTTTTCATTTTCTTCATACTTTTTCAATTTCTTTTCTTGAGGCATAAGTCTTTTAATTTTGTGATGGCTGCATCTAAACGAAAATCTGGGGTTAGCACAAACTGAAAGAAAACCCAACGATTTACTGGCTGGAACAAGTTTATCGCGCAGTTTACATGAGTTTATTATTAACTATATTAATTTATAACATAAATTAGCAATAAACTTATTAAGGTAATGCAACAGTATAAAAAATATGTTCTGTATACAGAACAGTTACATCTGTAAATACATAAATTTATTAAAGCTTGCCTGATTGTAAATTCTAATACGTAAATAAAAATGTAATTAATTGTAAGCATACCGGTAAAATAGTTTGGTAAAGCTAAATTAGATTTATTATTAGCCTTCCTTAACAAATGTATTTTTTTATTATTCAATCAATGAATATTGAAGGTAAATGTTTTATAAATCTAACTAACCAAAAAATTTTTAAATAAATTTTACAATTTTTTATTTTCAACAGCGTTTATTATAATATTAGTAACTTTCACTTATTCAAATTTTGTCACTATGTGTAGCTTTCATTTTCAACTGTAACTTTTCAAACCTAATTAGATAATAAAGCTTCGCAAGCTTAAACCTAAATTTTTTTGCACATAATTCAAATATCAAACCCAAGACTTTAAATGTCATGACATTCTAATTTAATAAAATCGACTTTCAAAAAATATTAGGTCGAAAAACAATAGGCAATTGATGTAATTAGTGGCTATTGAAGTTCATTGTTGCTTTAAGTTAATTAAATATAAGAGGTTTTGCTCTTTTGTATTGTTATTCGTGCTAGATAAGGTTTTATTGGTTTTTTGCGAGTTGAAGCAGTTTGCAACAAGAGTTCACGCCTGGACGCCGCTTTTATCTCATCAAATCAAGAACAGGACAAACCAAAGCTGTGCAACCACCAAGAAAATTAACTGTCTTTCTCTTACAGATTTCTTTAGGGTCAAATATAAAATTTTATTATTCGTATTTTAAGTTGATAAAAGCAATTAATTTTTTGAATAAATTTGTATATATAATAATGTTCATTATTTTTTATTAAAACATAATAGGTAATATTATGTTTGCAAGTAATAATTAATTGAAAATTATTTCACATCTGATCAAAATGTCGTCATTTTTATCAAATTGTATTTAAATATAAGTTTTTTAGAAGTATGTTACTTAAAAATAAAGAATCCCAATTAATAGTAGGAAAGTTTTTGTAGAATTCTATAATAAAAATAAGAAAACTATAAAAATTTAATAGTCATAATATAATGTTTTTAAATTTAAAATAAAAGAGCCCAGATAATGCCAACATAGAAATAAATCCAACAATTATTGAAAAATCCTACTTACCATCAATAAATCGGATGATGTGATTTAGCATTAGAAAACAGATACTATCTTGAAATGTAGTCTTTATAGTGGGATTTCTTTACTTGAATGAGAACCTCCTGCTTTTTGAAATCGGTTAAAAATAAGTGCTTTATCTATTCAAACAAAATAATGTTATTTTAATATGAGCAATTTTGTAATAATATTTTGGCAGTTATTTTATCTTATCAATACATTTCATTTCACGTTATGCCATTGTGGGAAAGTACCCACACAGAATCATGCCAAGCATCTCGTGCCTATTTAACATCAAAGATTCTAAAGCACATTAATTTATTGTTTTGACAATTTTTGTATTTAATAAAAAAGTCGAGCAAGTAAACAAAAAGCAAGTAACCAATAATTGTGACCACACATACCGCAAAAGTGCTGCTCTAATAACTTAGATATGTGCGTGCAAAAGATTGGTCACCAATTAAATTTATAATCAAAATTTAGCAATTGAAATCGATTTTTCCGCAATTTACTACTACGCACTATTACGGAGTGATATTTGCTAAATTTTCTTGTACGGCAATATTTCAAAATGTTGAAGTTGGTCTGAGAAACTAAGAATAAAAAATTAATCAGCTTCATTGACTCTGGTAAATAACTAAAAAAATAATAAATCACCCTAAGAATTAGTGGTAATGATTGCTACTATTAACAAAATAAAAATCAAAGTTGTAGGCTAGTTCTCCAATACGGTATAAGCAGCTGTAGACTTTTAATAGTAAAGTCTCTTTTTCCGGAAAAAGGTTTAGATCCACCAATGGATAGAAAACAAGTATCTTAAAAACCTTAAATGCCGTAAAACTAAATTCTTTAAAATAAAAAAAATTTATATACAGTGTAACTAACTAACTAGGACGAAACATTATTTCCTAAACAAAGGTACTATCACCAGGGTACATAATCACTTATTGTACATTTATTACATAAAACAATGCAAAACTACATGATAGAATTTACGCATTTCACCTTTAAGTATAAAATAATGCTTTACATTTCAAATGTTAGAAGGTAAAGTTAATGTTTCCTTGAGTATTATTAAACTAATAAACGCAAAGTGCACAATTTGCGTACCCGAGCAGCTATGATTTAGTTTAAGAAATAGTATGTTGTTCTATTAGTTGAGAACCTTAAATCCATTTTTAGTTTATACTTTATTCTTAGTGGTAAATTAGAAGTTTTGAACCATAATAGGTGACTAACATTAATGTTAATCTTTGCACAATTATAAAAACAAATTACACACACACATACGAATTAATCAATACTTAGTAATGAACAATGTGTGTACCATCGAAAATAGGTAATGAAATAAAAGTAGAAAAGTAAACAGTAATAGGAATAAAAAATTTTAGTTTAGAAAAATAACTTTTTTAATGTGTTTTTTCGATCCAAGTCTGTAAAAGTTACCGTATTGAAATAATCAGTTTTAACTTCTAAATTTTTAATTAACCTTTCAAATGTAGTTAATTAGCTACCTTTGGAAAACTTAACAATCTTTTAAGTTTTTAAAACATAATAGCGTTTAACATTAAAAGCTTTTTGCGTCGTTAAAAAGCAATTAGATGATAAAAACACTAATACTTAAGCACGTTTCCTTTTGCAATATTAGGGTTGAACACGATCAGTACGTCTTCATGACTGATTGGTCGTGTAACATAAAGTCTATAAAGAACTGTAATCCATCTGCTCTAGGATAAGATGTTTTTTGATTCTTCACCATTATTGATAATATTTCTTAAGTTGACAAGGAACTAAAACATTAATTAGAGTTTAATCAAATAATCGGGCAGATTTTTAGAAAATATAGCTATACTAGCTTAACCGATTAGTCAGCCTATTATAATGCTATTAATGAATTCAATTAGATTTGTAAGAGTAAAACTAATATTTAACTAAAATAAAAACATTTTCTAAAAGCTTATTAGAATTTTTTTAAATCTTAGTGTATGCCATGTTCATTCCTATCTAGAGTTATTGTCAACATTACATACATGATGATAAAGCAATTGCATTCCATGCAATAAACTTTCTTCATCTGCGAGGTAAGCTAACAATCGTCTACATTAGTATTCATCTAAAGAAAGCAATTAGAAGAAAGCCGAGAACGGAAGAGAAAATACAATGCATCAAGTAAGTAGTTGCAAGTTTAGAAGTTTTTATTACCAACAAACGCAAACAAAATTTTTTAGCTATTGTGGTACGTAAGCCAGTTAATAAATATATTTTACTTTAGTTGAGCATTACTAGCAAGAAATATTTTAAAACTTACCAGCATAATATTAAAAATTTATAAACTATCAATTGTGTAAGACATAAAAACATAGCAAACATAATAATAGCATTAAAAACCCGATTTCAGCAAAACTTAAGTTAATTTTCAAAGTAAATGCAATACGTATATGTAATCAAAAGATATAAAGGAAAGTATTTATTCTGTCTTAAAATCCAATTCAAACAATTTACTTGACAATAAATAAAACTACCTTTAATAAATTAAAATTTGTAAGAACTTATTATCATAAAGAGTAATTAAAACCAGAGTAATTATTTTTGACAGAAACTTTTACTAAGTTTTAAAAAGTTTACTTAAATTTCAAAAATTTAATAAAATTCTATACGTTTTAATTTCAAATAATGAAATAACGTAACTCTTAAATAATGTTATCCCATCCGTTAAGTAGGTAACGGTTACATGGCACATACGTCAATGAAACAAAAATTACTGTCTTCCCAAGTAACAAATTACGGCCCTCTGAAAACCACAGAATAACAAAAAATTGTTTATATTACCAACGAAATTATATTACAAAACTACGAAAACTAGAGGAAGCCATGATTAAAAACATTTTCCAAATATCTACCCAAAAATTTCATTTAAAGAAAGATCGACATCCCGTTAATGCATTTAAAATTTTTATTTCTGCTCAAATAATGCAATTACAAAATTAACGATTCTAAAAATTTACAAATAATAAGCGAAACCAAATGCAATCAGGTGGTAACCCGCTGCAAGAAATTAATTAGAAACTGCAATAATAATTAAAAGAATACTCGTATTTACCAGTGATTAAAAAGATTGGGATAATCACACCGAGTTTTAAAACATAAACGAAAATAAAAATGTGAGTTCTTCCTTCATGTGCAGGAAGTGAACTGCTTTCGGAAATGATTTAAAAACAAAACACAAATTGCCAACTGTGGTCAGCAATAAACCCTAGAGCGATAGAAAGTATTAATTCAAAATTGCCGACAATCCAAATCGACAAATTCAACTTATTAATTAATTAAAATTTATCAAGTTAAACCAGAATTATTTAGAATTTTTGAATGATGCATTTTAAATAACATTTAGTCACTTTAATTTTTTAAGAAAATTTGTAATTGCAATTATTGGACAATATGTAATGTTACTGTAATTATTGTTCAATAAATTATTAATTGTTTCACGAAATATTACAATTATTTAGTTTTGTCAGTCATAAACATGTATGTAATGTTGTAAATTACCTGTTTATTAAATATTTGCAATATTACTGATGCAAAGCACCGAACAAAAAGGACCTACTATATGATGTAGGTAAATAATAACACAAAGAATCAATTTACATGCTATTAAGTCCAATTAAATAAATTGATTTGTATAATTGTTACAAAACAATAAATCAAACAAATTATTTTGAATTTACTACTATTCGATGGGTAATATTTTAACAAAGCTTCGTATTTCAATTTTTACTACTTCCATTTATGATTGAAGTAAATTGAGCTCTGTGAACTATAGCTTTTGTTATTCACCTATAAATTACCTACGGATTGAAATTTGCTGGAAATTCACACTAATATGATTGATGAGATTTACTATTACTGCATGGCATAATTATTGAATTCAGAACATTTAAACATCGGTACCTACTCCTAAGTTATTTCACTGAAGTTACGATTGTAAGAGGCGGATTCTAAGGAAATACTTCGAATAAAAAATAAACAAAATGTTGATAACAATAAAGTATACGTTCTATAACTTTGTGGTGGTAAACTGGGAAGGTAATTTAGTCAATTTTAATAGTTAAATTTGTTATTAAATTTATTATTGTAATAATTATTGCGTCCAGTAATCTTGATAATTGGTAGTCGTAGTACATATGAAAATATTTAGTTTGTTGGTTTTAAAATTAGAGTTTTTGTGACTAAAAAGTACGTATATTTTTTGCTAGTCGTAGTTGGTCAGCAGCATACAAATCAATCTATACCACTAACTTTAATCAAGAAGTGCAACTAAAACATTAATAACATGTATCTACCCACTTACCATTTTAAAATTAAATCAAATAGTATTGAACGCCGCAAATACTGTAAAACATTTTTTTTTAATTCTTGTATATAATTCAAACACGAAATATTTTCAATTAAATAACTTTGAGTCGGATGAAGTTGCCAAGGAACTAAAAAAAATTCAAATCATTAAAATTGAATCACCAAGTTTGTGGTAATAATATTATTGAATACAAAGAAACAGCTTGTGATAATTGAGGATAACGTGCTGAACAATCTTAGCAAATAATTTATTGTAAACTAAATTTACAAAATAAATTTTTTTTGTCAAGAATATACTCATCATTATTAAGTCATTGCCCTATTGATTAAATTTTAATTGATTGTAAAAATTCCATAAAACGTAAGCCTTATAAAACTGAACACACATTTTGAAATAGGATATTATTAACAACAAACATTAATAACAAACAACTAGGTAACTAGGTAGATCTACTTAAAAAATGCACATAAACTTACATTTACAATGTTTACTTATTTAATAAAATTATTAGAGTCCAAATTATAAATTTTGTAGTTTGGCAATTTATTATTGATATCTAAAAGATTAGATCATATTTACATAAAATTATTTCTATAAGCAAATTTTAAATAATGTAGATTAGTTTAATAATTTTTTTAATTTACCCAGACATTTTAATGATCTTTATTGACCTAAAACAATACACAAATATCATTTAAACAATCGTGGTGCATGACACTGCGTAAAAAATGATCGCTGGAGTATTGAATTAAATAGTACAATTTACTAAAAAGTTTAAAATAATTATTTTAAACAATTATTTTTATGAACAAATTCTAAAAAAGTTTTAAAATTTTCAATCAAAATTAATATAGATATATCATACACACTATACTATTAAATTAAAAACTATTATTAATATTAAATAATGTGTTTAATTGTTAATTAACGTTGATTACTGTAATGTAATGCTATAAATTTATTCTTAAAATATATTATGCAGGTTACTAATACTCATTTCTAAAATTCTTATACTTATCTCTAAATAAGATTGTAATGACTAGGTGTTAATTGGATGTTTCAGCAAACTCTCAGAAATATCTTGTCGGCAGGCTGATCCAACAAACTTACAATAAACAGTAAATACCGCCTGCCATCTTACTGCCAAAATAGCTTTGACTTTGAAAACCCGTACACCCAATTGTTACGCCGCTGAACATAATTATACTATTATGTTTTCATAATCACACTGTCAAAGCTTAATTCGATCATTTCTGGTGGATTATGAAATTCCACGATTACTATTTTATGGCAATTTTAAATAATTTTGCTTAAAAATTTAGAAACTTACAGAGGTTCATTATTGAGTTCATCAGTATTCAAAAATTTTTAACTTACATTTCGGTCGCAAGCTACAAATTAATAATAATTTAAATATTAAACATCAACGATAAAAAATGTTTACAAGAGCGAAAACTTTCAAGATTACTGCTAGTTAACATTTTTTAAATAAAATTATTGTTCGAATTTGACACTTACTTTATAATATTATTTATTAAGTTTAATATGAATAAAAACTTCAACTCTGTATATGTTTGCTTTCATCAAATAAGTAATATTATTGCATTCAGTTAGATATCCAAGTATATTTATTTTGAATTTAGTTTTTCGTCGAGTAGTCTTTTTTGCGGTTTTCCATTAATAAACTTAATTGAATGTCAATGTTGCTATGTTTATTTGATATTGATGTTTTATAAAATTTGTTTAATCTAAATTTATAAAAATAAAATTAATTATTTAAGACCTACAAACGTTTTATTAACTTTATTTGTTATATTTTCGAAATCTTAAGTAAGTACAAATATCATAAGAAATAAAATACCAAATATTAAATAAACCACTAAGTAACTGTCTACCACCTCGCATCAATTAACAATATGTATCGCCTAGATGCTTTCTTGGACATAAATGTTGTTAAACTTATCTAGTATTGGCGTGGTTCAAATTCCACGTGAAGCTGTTATAGGTTCCCTGTGTTTATCGCAATTGTTCAATATAAATCTACCTGTACACACTGTTGGTGAATGCGAAGGGAGTTAAATTTCACGCTGTATAAAATTATTTACATCGTGGTTCTCTTCGGGGAATTTTCTCGAAAGACAATTTCCTCTCATATGTAATCTTGCATTTCGTAGCCGTTGAAGCTTTCTAAATTGTGTTTATAAAGGTATGTTGTGCAATGTTGTGCGGGGAAACTATCCGAATCTTGATGGTTTTTCTATCAGACTTTTATGAGTTTAGAAAGTGTTAAAATAGCATGAAAGGGATGCTCGTGTTGCGGTAGCCATGAAAAAAAGACACATGAATTAAAGACAAATAATGCAAATAACTGAACTTATTTTTCTGACATTTATTTAACGCAAATAAAAAGTTATTTAATTTAAATAACTAAATAATAAAAGATTTAATTTTATTACATTTTAAAACAGATTATTTAAAATGCGAACAGTTTATAAATTTTAATTACTTTACTTGCAATGCACGATTATTATTATTATTAACCTAAAAATATTAGACAACTGCGCTTCATGATTAGATAACTTGAAAAAAGAAATAAAGTTTTGAATAACTGTTACACATTTTAATTTAAATTTTACTTACTTAAACCATTTATAATTTTATTAATTGTTGAAGTAGGTTCTGTTTATCCTGTTTAGTAAATAAGTAAAATTTTACCACATTTATCAAACTTTACTGTCTAGCAGAAGTATATAAAATAAATATTAATATTATAAATTAAAGATTATGTAAAGTTTATGGTTCGATTAACTTTGAACCTTTTTTTTTATTTATAACTTGATTAAATCAATCCCAAATTACATCAAACTTTAGCATCTAATTTGTATCAAATTTAGATTTGGGTTTATTGTACCCTTGTTATTTTGAGGATAAGTTTGTTAACTTAATTTGATAGTTACTAGTAACTTATAACTGATTTATAGAATGTATAGGATAGTTAATTTATTAGTTTCCGTTTTCATCAAAATTTTATATACTTTCGTAAATTGACTACAGTATTTTAATAAAATAATTCAATAATTAAATAATAATTAGATAGTACGTATGCGTAAAACGAAGTGAATAGCATGGTAGTTAGGTACATGATTGCCGCCAATACCAAACACTCGGTTCGAATCCGGGCGCAGTAAGAACTTTATTTCTGACCTTCTCCCTCGGTAGGTAATGGCAAAACACCAAGGTGTTTTTCCTCAGTAAACCTTCTCAAAACGGAGGTGTAACACACTTCCGTGGTTAAGAGCCCACGTTAAGCAGTAAGTCTTAGAATTATAGAATTAGAGTCATAGTGTTAGAACACTATGCACGCATACCACATGCATAGTCTTGTTTAAAATGTAATAAATAACATGACCAATTCTTGTGTAGTATTCTTCATAGAAAATTAAAATAAAATAATGTTTAATATTATTTTGTAAATTCTAGAGCATCTTATCAAGTAAAAGTTTTTAAAACGTAATACCACAACATTTAATTTTAAACGGCACTGTTTTGCCTCTCAATATAATTATTTAAATTCCCAAGAGCTTTCTAACTATTCCGGTTTGGTAAATTTTTCAATATTATGGTACTGACTTGAAGTTTTCTATACAGTGAAAATAACTTAAAAATTGACTTTTTTCTTAAAACTTTCCAAACATATTTATTGGTGCATAACTATCTAGTAAAAAAGTTACGTAAAAAAATTAGATAAAGAAATTAGAGAGACGGCCACTAGTCTGATTGTTAGCGTGCTCAACTTCTAACTTCTAATTCGGACAGAGCTTCCTTTGTTGTGGTTGTCTTCGTGCTTCGAAAGGCATGTACAGCGGATGAATGACCATCCTTAACAATACAATCTGAGGCCAGCATAGCAAGCTACTTCAGATGTAAAGCAAGTAATGCTAATAGGACCTTGTCCTAAATTAAGAGGAAGAAGGAGAATAAAAAATTGCAATACATCATACATAAACGTACTATGTCAACCGTAAAAGATGGTACATTTCTATAGTAAACTTTTAGTATACGTAGGTCGGTATCATATTCGAATTTTAGGCTATACGCAATATTCGAAGAAACTTTATGATTTGACTCCGTGTCCGTCCGTCCGCATATTTCAATTAAGGGGCATTTATATAACAGCAGTTCACCCTCAAATCACTTTAGTCTGAGGTTAAATTCGGAGATTGGTTGATTGGATAAACTTTTGTTGTACAACTGGGATTTAGTTAAACATTGTGAACAGATGCACAAAAGAATTAACAAAATTTAAAGAAAACAACAAACAAACAAAAATTAATGGAGATCAGACGAACAGAGTTATTATGAACTCTTTTTAAATGTTTATAAAATAATTTTATTTATTTTAAATATAAACAAACCAATTAGAGGTACAAGATAGCAAAGTATGTATTTACGTAAAAGTACACTTACAAAGTGCAACATAATTTTTTATAGCGAAAATTTGTGTTACTATGAAAAAATGACGGATTAATTGCTATTCCTAAAGATTACATAAAACCAAGAAAAAATCAAAGTTTGAAACAAACCCATGTCGTGCATTATCGATATACAGTATTGTAGTAATCGATTTTAAAATGTCATATCGTGAACATCTATATATATCGTATATATTCTAATCTTGCTTTTAATATCGACATATATTTATTTTTCCAGAACATGTCACAAGGACACCCCGACATTACCGCCCCTCTTGTTGCCTGTTGTTGCACCTCACGGAATATAGTATGTCTCTGCGCTTGATATTTCTATTCCGGGATATTTGAACATGATCACCTGTTCTATTATTTCCCCTTCTATTTCCAATTTCTGCGCGATGTTGTGTGGAAGGTGTAAAGGTGCTACTACAAAATATGAGGATTTAATACAATGCAAGTTGAAATGCGGAACGTTTTATCATATAAAGTGTATTGAGATGTCCCTTAATACCTTAAGTGAATTAAATATCAGTGGAATGATCGATCAGTGGGTCTGTAATGAATGCGAAAGAGGTAACATAACCTCAAACAATGTTATCGCAAATACTACAATCAATGACGGGGATAGTGCTACCCTGATGCCAATGATGACCAGCTGCACCAAACTGAAATACATTTCAATCCTAATCAAGAGTCTCAAGAACCGAACAATTCTCAAGAACTGAACAATTCTCAAGAACCGAGTTCTCAAGAACCGCCAAAGAAAGAATGGGAAAGTGTTACATATTACAACAGGAAACGATTAAGAAACAGTCCAGAAGAACCTATCAGAGCTAAACGCCAAACCTTCATGAGTGATTATTGGCTGAGTAAACCGGTGAGTACATCAAATCGTTTTGACCCGTTACAGAATCAAGAAAAATCTACAGATGGTGAGACCGACAATGCTCCTAAAAAAGTTGAAAAATCACCACCAATATTTGTAAGCGGAGTTGAAAACATAGGTCCTCTGTATGATATGCTGAACAAAACAGCAAAAGATAACTACACACTAAAATCTTATATAACAACCAAGTCAAAATCCAACTGAATTCTGCTGAGAAATATTTGCCTGTTATAAACGCACTGAAAGATAAAAAAACAGAATATCACACGTATCAAAGAAAGCAAGATAGAAGCTTTAAAGTGGTATTACGTAATATTCACGCAAGTGCAAACATAATCGAATTGAGAGAGGAAATAGAAGGATACAACCACAAAGTATTAAGAATAACAAACATGGAAAATTCTGCCAAAGTTCCGCTACCCCTTTTTCTTGTGGAGCTGGAAAATAGAGAAAATAATCAAGACATCTATAAAATAAAACACTTGATGCAGTCAATTATCAAGTTTGAACAACCATACAAAAAGAGAGACATTCCACAATGCACCAGATGCCAGGCGTATGGACATACAAAGAGTTTTTGTAATAAAACCCCCAACTGCGTTAAGTGTTTGCAAAAACACTTTACTAAGGATTGCCCGAGGAAGGAAAGAGGTCCAGAAGTGAAATGTTGCAACTGTGGCGGAGCGCACCCTGCAAACTACAAGGGCTGCGAAATACGTAAACAATTAATACAGAAAATGTTTCCACCACTTAGAAGTAAACAAATAATAAATAATCAATCGAGTAATTTTCTATACAATACAACAGGCACTACATATGCGCAACAAACAAGGGGAAACCAACAACAACATGGAAGTAGTCAACACGAACAAACTAGAAATATACAACCACCCCAACAACAAGCGACTGTACCAATTAATCAATCTAACAATAACTTGGAAAACATGCTGACACAGCTAATGAATAAAATGGATACCATACTAAACCTACTAACAGCCCTCATTTCAAAAATGCCATAATGACATCTACGTTAAAATTGCAGTCTGGAATGCCAACGGTCTGGTCCAAAGAGGACCAGAACTCAAAACTTTTAATCAATCACAACATAGACATAATGATGATATCAGAAACACATTTTACGAAAAAAAGTTATATGAAAATACCGGGATATAACATTTATAGTACACAACGTCCGGACGGTGCGGCATACGGGGGCACCGCAATTGTAATAAAATCATCAATCAAACACCACGAAAAAGAAAAATTCAAACAAGAATATCTACAAGCGACTAGCGTCAGCATAGAAGACTGGGTTGGGAAGATCACACTTACAGCTGTTTACTGCCCACCAAAATATGTAATTAAACAAGAGCAATTTACCCAATTTTTTAAAACTCTTGGTAATAGGTTCATTGCGGGGGGAGATTATAATGCCAAACACCCCTGGTGGGGATCTAGATCACAAAACCCAACACCGAAAGGTAGGCAGTTGTATCTAGCCCTGCAAAAAAATAATCTCCAAACAGTATCGACAGGAGAGCCCACATATTGGCCTGCAGACCGTAGAAAAATTCCCGACTTAATCGACTTCTGTGTAGTCAAAGGAATACTTGCAAACAACATAAAAGCTGAATCGTGCCTGGACCTGTCTTCTGACCACTCCCCTATATTAGTGACGCTCAGCTCACATAGCATAATAAAAAATCAAAAACCCCCATCTTTCTATAATAACAAAACAAACTGGAACGAATTTAGATACTTACTGAACGATCGAATTAGCCTTTGTGTACCCCTGAAAACAGAAGAAGAAATTGAAATAGCGATAGAAAAACTTAACATAGCGATACAAGAAGCAGCCTGGGAAGCTACTCCTAAATATGAAACAACAAAAAAACATCAGACCTGTTCGATAACTGTCAGAACTAAAATTGCAGAAAAACGTAAATTGAGAAAAACCTGGCAAATAACAAGATCCCCACATGACAAAGCAAAATTTAACAAAGCAGTAAACGAACTAAAAACTTATTAAATGGTGAAAGAAACGCAGCTATACAGGAACATCTGGAAAGTCTAACTGCAACAGAAGCCACCAAGTACTCGTTATGGAAGGCAACACGAAGAATGAAACGGCCACAAAATCACATTCCCCAATCAGAACAGAACATGGAAAATATGCCAGAACAGATAAAGAAAAGGCAAAAATCTTTGCGGACCATCTTGAAAAAGTGTTTACACCTTTTCCATCCGAAGTAGGTCGGTACGCGACAACTGGGCGCTTCCAACTGGGCGCCGGTCGACTGGGCGCCGGTCGACTGGGCGATCGGTCGACTGGGCGAGGGTCGACTGGGCGACGGTCGACTGGGCGATCGGTCGACTGGGCGACGGTAGACTGGTCGACCAGTCGGCTGGGCGACGGTCTACTGGGCGATCGGTCAACTGGGCGACCGGTCAACTGGGCGACGGTCGACTGGGCGATTGGTCTACTGGGCGAACGGTAGACTTGGGAACTAGGTTAGTACTATTTAGATAGAGAGTGAATACCGTGGAACTCAATTGTTGTGCAACTCGATTAGTGAGGAACTCGATTTACTTTTCATAATTTTAAATAAGTCAAAAATTTAACCAATAAGAAAATAGTTCCGAAACTATTTTCCGAAAAATGACTTGGAGCGTTGTATCTGTTTTTGTACAGGTTGGATTTCTCTGCTTTTCCATGGAACTAAACTAAAGAAACACTTTCATTTTCTACTTTCATATCATGCAAATGATCATCATCATCAACTCTTATTGGGGCTTGGTTTTGCTGTGAAATAGAATTCCGTGCTGGCTCGGAAGCATTACGATCTTATCGGTACTTTGGTTTTGCCTACAAAAACTTTGTCGTTTGGAAGCCGTAGAAACGTAGACCAAGATTTAATTTTCTCTTTACCATAGTAGTTTTATAGGTTACTATTTATTATGATTCCTTCTTTTCTTTTTTTTGTCAGTTATTTTCTGAATTATTGGTTTATATAGTGACTTGGAGTAGGTTATTTAACCAATCAAAAAATGTTACTAATCTGTAATGTGAACAGGCCTGGCTTTAGAGGTGTTTTAGAGAAACTTTACATGTTGCTTTAGAGAGAGATTGTTTATTATAATAAATATTTTTACTTTTATTGAAATCTTGAACGCTCGAAAATTTTCATCTACAGTGAAATCTGAATATTTAATCGGTAATATTATCAACTTGTGCTAAATATTTTAATGAAAAGTATTTTAATTCTTTACAAGTTTTTGTTAAAAAATCTGTCACTTTTCAAAATTTAAAAATTTTGTAATTTTCACTTGCAAGATTAGCCTTTTTATAAATTATTTAATGGATCTTTTATCCAGAGCTATTCATTTAGGGTTTAGTTGCACTGACGATTTCCTCTAAGAATGAAACATAATTGTACAAAGATGTCTGTAACTCATAAACTATAATTGTAAGTGATTAATTATCAAATAATTTCTTTAATTTTATTATTTAATTGTAATCTAAACTTGTAAAGAATTAAAATACTTTTCATTGAAATCTGAATATGCCGGAATCTGCAAAACCCGGAATCTTGTTTATCACGGAAATTGTATAATATGTATTGTAAAGTTTTTGTAATTATTGTTAATTTTAATCGCTGACGTCGCCCAGTAGACCAATCGCCCAGTCGACCGCTCGCCCAGTGGACCGTCGCCCAGTTGACCGGTCGCCCAGTTGACCGATCGCCCAGTAGACCGTCGCCCAGTCGACCGGTCGCCCAATCTACCGTCGCCCAGTCGACCGATCGCCCAGTCGACCGTCGCCCAGTCGACCGTCGCCCAGTCGACCGGCGCCCAGTTGGAAGCGCCCAGTTGACGGTGTCCGGAAGTAGGTAACGAAGAAGAAAGCAAAATTTATCAATTTCTAGAAGCACCACATCAATTGGACTTTCTATGAAAAATTTAAAACAAAAGAAGTAATGAGGGTAATACTGAAAGAACTTAATCCCAAGAAAGCACCGGGCTATGACTTGATAACCGGTAAAATTATTCAAGAACTATCTGCGAAAGCAGTCAAATTAATTACAATAATGTTTAACGCTATACTGAGACTTAGCTACTTCCCACTTCAATGGAAAGTAGCACAAGTACTCATGATACCAAAGCCAGGAAAAGATCCGGAGGAAGTGTCGTCCTATAGACCGATAAGCCTGCTCCCCGTAATATCGAAGGTCTTTGAAAAACTAACAGCGAAAAGGCTAAAGGAAATTATACAAACAAAAACTAATACCTGAACATCAATTTGGTTTCAGAGAGCAACATTCCACCATTGAGCAGATCCATAGAATAACAAGAAAAATCAGCCAATGCTTTGAAGAAAAGCAATATTGTTCGGCAGTATTTATGGATATTTCGCAGGCTTTCGATAAGGTCTGGCATCCGGGTTTGTTGTATAAAATAAAAAAGATGCTTCCATACGATATGTACCAACTAATAAAATCTTATATTAGCAACAGACACTTCTTCGTCAAATATCAAGAAGAACATACAGAAATAAGCCAAGTAGAAGCAGGGTGCCGCAGGGTAGTGTTTTGGGACCGATCCTATATCTCCTGTACACAGCAGATTTGCCAACAATGGAGCAAAACACTACGGCCACGTTTGCGGATGACACTGGTATTATTACATCTCATACCAATCCAGTAGTAGCCTCAGAATTGTTACAAATTAATCTAAAAAAAATCGAAAAATGGTTAAAAAATTGGAGAATTAAAGCAAATGAGTCAAAATCTGCACATGTAACATTTACACTACGAAATAGAGCATGTCCTCCAGTTACCCTAAATGACAGGCAGGTTCCACAAACAGAGACTGTGAAGTATTTAGGTATGCACTTGGATCGCAGGAAAAACTCACATTTGTACAAAAAAATGCAACTTAGTATGTAACAATAGAAAATGTATTGGATGACAGGAAAATGATCGAAACTCTCATTAGAAAATAAGCTGTTGATTCATAAGACAATAATCAAAACTGTCTGGACCTACGGCATACAGCTGTGGGGTTACGCATCAAATTCAAATATTGAAATACTGAAGAGATTTTAAGCAAAGGCACTCAGAAACATGGTGAGCGCTCCATGGTTCGTCCCAAATGAAGTTATCAGAAAAGATCTTGACATCCCATTAGTAAAAAGGGAAATAAATACATTTAGTACCAAGTACAGAAACAGGATTGGTGCACATCCAAACCAACTTCCAACTAACCTAATGAAACATCAATCAAACACACGAAGACTGAAAAGATTCAACCCAATAGACTTAATAGACAGATTTACAATGTAATGCACATAGCTGTAAAGACTATCAAATTACCCTGTATATAAATAATTCAAGGAATTAAGGTTGTAAAGGTATAAACCACTGGGTGTATACCTAAATTTGACATTTCTAATATTATGGACATAGGATTTACTAAATGTTTGTTAAACAGATTGTAAATATTCTGGGTAAATAAAAAAAAAAAATCGGATGTGGCCATGCCCATGACTTTATCATATTTTATTAAATATTAAAAATAATGTTAATAATAAAAAGAAAAATATTTTCCATTAACCAATGTGACCCAAAATCTAATCAGTTCTAAGTCTAAATATAAAAATACAAAATACCAACTTTAGTTTTGAAATTCTCATTAGTTTTGAAATATTTAATAAAAACTAATAATAAATAAAAGATTTAAAAAATTGCTCCATGAACCAATTTTATCCAAAATTTAATCAGCTCTAATTTCTTTCATAAACATAACAAATATCAACTTTAGTTTTGAAAATTCTGTTACTTTTCAAAATATTAAATAAAGACTAATATTAAATAATAAAACTTAAAAAAATAAAAAAACAATAGTTTTTATAAAACAATTTTAACTAAAATTTAATCAGTTCTAAATCTTGACATAAGTATGCTAAATCCTAAATTTCGTTTTGAAATTCCTATTAGTTTTGAAATATTAATTAAAACTAATATTAAATAATAAATTTAAAAAATAAAAAAATAGTTCCGTGAATCAATTTTAGCCAAAATCTAATCAGCTCTAAGTCTCAACATAAGGATACAAAATCCAAAATTTTGTTTGAATATTCCTATTAGTTTTGCTGTAGGTCGCACACAAAATTTGACCACCACACACACACACACACATCACACTACACACACACACACACACACACACAGACATTTTTG
The DNA here is from genome assembly GCA_036346125.1 of Lycocerus yunnanus. NCBI lineage: Eukaryota > Metazoa > Arthropoda > Insecta > Coleoptera > Cantharidae > Lycocerus > Lycocerus yunnanus. Next base: position 6,071,072 of record JARFIX010000008.1, read on the forward strand.
GAAATGGTCTTATTTTACTCAGGGACCTCAAAAGTGTAAATCCATCAAAATCTCAAATTTTTTCTGCACGAAAACAATACTTTCTCATATTACATATGATAAAGTAAAAATTTCAATTACATCTTATTGGTTCCTTCAATGTTATTAGGCATTTGTTTTACTTTATCATATGTAATATGAGAAAGTATTGTTTTCGTGCAGAAAAAAATTTGAGATTTTGATGGATTTACACTTTTTGAGGTCCCCTGAGTAAAATAAGACCATTTCCAAAAAATGTCTGTGTGTGTGTGTGTGTGTGTGTGTGTGTAGGTTTCACTATACTGGTGGCAACTTGTGTGTGAATAGGCCTGTACTATGGCGAATCCGGAACTTGTGGCAACTTAACACGCGATGTCACAAATTAAAATTGAAATATCTCGGAGTTGGGAAGAAAAACGCCACAATTGAGGTGCACCTCTAATAGTTCTTATATACGTATTATATGGCTTGATTATTTTAATGTAACTCAAAAATTAAATGAGATATTCGAGTTTATGCATATTTGTGTGTTTTTGTGTCAAAGATGCCACATTATGGGACTATGCATGTTCATGTTTCTTTATATTTGTGGCAACTAAAATTGAAGGCTTTCTTGTGGCGCCCTCTACAAAAAATTACACTGTTGCCAAATCTTCTGAATGTTTTATATGGGTTGCGGGCACGATCTTTAAAGCAATAAATGTAAACCGTAGCCATGTTAAAGTTTTTATTTAAAAAGTTTTGAATTTTTTCAAGTTAAAGTTAAATTTCAATAAAATTGTTTTAAAATTAATAAAAAATATTCCCACCTAGAATTGTACATTTTAGTTGAAGACTAAAAATTATTTTAAAATAATTTTTAGTGAAATTTAACTTTAAGTTGAAAAATTTCAAAACTTTTAAGTAAAATATTATTTCACAAGTTAATACATAATAATATGATAATGTATCTTTTATAAATATCCATGTTAAATAATTGTAGATTCTCTTGGACCTATAAAATGATCGTTCTATCACCCATATCGACGCGACGCGACGGTGGAAAGGCAAAAGTTTTAAGCGCCATTTTGACGAATTTTTTTATATACTATATCATTGGAATCGCCAAATTTTCTCTATCGAATGATATGTATAACAAAAATTCGTCAAAATCGCTAAAACTTTTGCCTTCCACTCGATATTTAGTCTCAAGTCTAAAAATATAAAGAGAAAATTTGAGAGGCCTTAATAAGTGTAATAAATTGGTTACTATTGCCGTAGATACTACTTCTTCAGATTTGCGTAAATATAATAATTATATTATAATTATTAAAGAATTCGGTTTGTTTCAGACTTGTAGTAATATAAAGGTGACAAGGCGATCATTGTCTAGCTAGCCGGTTATCGCGAAGTATACCTACAAATAAAACTGGAAATAAGATATCTTTAACTACCGACAATGTTTTCTGTTCCTTTCAAGTCCTTTTTAGTTTTTAAAACATTTCATAAGTAAAATATAATTTCACAAGTGAAATAATTTATTATACTTTTATTAAAAATACTTTAATTTTTAAAATTTTCAAATTAAGCACGAAATTTGAGATTTGTTAAAAGAATGTTTTGGGGCAACGTGTCCAAAATAAGAAAACAATCTATACGCGCTGCAGTTTTCTATAGTATCAAAATGAAATGGAATAATTACGAATAATTATGATTTGGTTTCTTTTTGATATTATAAAAAACTGCAGCGTATGCAGTGTCAATAATAATAAATTCTTTATTTTTGGCAAATAACACTCTTTTTTACAATACGCATGCAATTAAAATTCAAAATTTAAGTGGTCAAAACAAAACACGTGCCGCTACTTTTGTTGAAATTTAATAAGAAATTATTTAAAAAACCTAGTTTTACCATATTGCTAGGAAAAAGTTTTGTTAACCCTTTTTAAAATTTTTTTTTGCTTTTAACATTCATGGGTCGATTTAAAATATTTTAGTAAAATTTCCTGATTTTTAATCCGAAATTGGAATGTTCAACTACAATAAACTTCATCGTTGTAATCTGATTCGATAACAATTTTGTCACTTATCTACTGTTTTTAATGAACTAGCTTTTTTAACTTATGACCTCGAGGTAATTATAAAGAGGGCCGATCAAGATTCATTACATACTACAGCTCAAAAAATCTAACATGCTGCTTCCAAATAACTTTTTTTAAATTATTAATGCCTAGGAAAGTACCTACTTCTTTACTTAATTATTTATTTAGATAGGTACTTTACTTCTGTATTTTAAAATATTATGCTAAATGAATCAATTTTTGCCTTTGAAATTTCTTTTAGAATTAAAAGCTATTTTGGACTTTATATGGATGTGGAAGGTCGGAAATTTCAAAATTGTGCTTATTTAAAAACGAGTGAGTAAATACCGAAATCATGTGGAATATTTCTAGGGTCGGCAAAAAGTATAAGTCACAAATTTTTAAAATGGGATCATTAACTTTATCGACTATAAATTGCTTTGTAGATTGAATTTTAAGTTTAAAATCTTGCATTAACCGCATCCTTATGGATCCATAATATTGATAAATACAAGATTTCAAACTTTAAATTCAATCTACAAAGCAATTTATAGTCGACAAAGTAATTATCCCATTTTAAATATTTTGTGACTTATACTGTTTGCACCTAGATTTTATATAAGCAGGATAAGGAAGGAGGTACTTATACATACTATATTATATTACAATATGTTAATCAACTTCGGAAGAGAGAACGCTCCGGACGCTCGTTGCTCGGAGCAACGAAACTTGCAGTGGCTCACAAGAAAAACAGTACACTTTAATTACATGCCGTATATATTTGGCAGAAATATACAGTGGCCACAGAAAGTATTCGTACTGCCCTATGTTATCAACGTAATTGGTACCTTTTGAAGACTTTCTTTCTCATATAAAAATCGCTTTCACAGCAATACATATTCGACATTTTTTGTTGCAAATTTCATTATCTTCAATTTTGTTTATATACATTTTTCTATGATTTGAAAACGCGGTAAAATTTTAATAAAATTAACATTAGGTACTCTTATGGGAGTTTTATTAAAATTTTGACCGCGTCTTCTTTAAATCACTCTCACTCGAAAATCGCCACCATTTGCGTTGATAACATAGGACCGTACGAATACTTTCTGTGGCCACTGTATATTATTTTTAATTAAATTTGTTTAAGATATTTTCTGTTAACATTCATGTGTAGTAGTCAGAAAAAATAATCTGTTGTTGCTTCGGTTTACATTACTAATTATAGCATAATACGACTAGATTACACTTGACGCGTTTAAAAGCGTACACCGTGCAGTTTTCTTATTTTGATAACGTGTAATACCCGAATAATCAAAACGCTATATTCGTATAGGTAATAGCATTAGATACTATTGAGAATTCACTTATTTTTTTAATTAAATCCCATTTCTTTAAAATAAATTTGAAAAGGTAAATTTTAAATAATCAAAAAAACACCGGAAATTTACAAAATAAGCCTCTTGTCGAAAAACGAAAGTAACTCTTACGGATTAACATTTTATTACGAGCAAAATTAAAGGAAAACCAGTTTTCCTAAATTAACATTACTTTCCCATAAGATGAACAAATCGATTTAAAAAAGAAAGCTCGAAAAATGCACCTAGTACTACGTCCGACAGGCCCCGGGAGCGTAGTATTTAAATGTTATTTGTTGTTTCTCTGATTATAAAATTGTTAAATTTTACCATTTATCCAGTAATTTATAGTATTTGCTTTGCCTTTACTACAAAACGGACATTTTAAGTTATTCAATCTTTTAATTATTTAAAAAATTTAGTAGATACAGTATTTTTAAATTGATTGTACTTACTAAGTAAGAGTTATTGAGATTATATAATAGGATTTAAATTCATATTTCGATCTCCAAAATTTCTAAAAATATCCGTGAGAGCAATGTTTGTTTTAGCGCTACCTGCTCGGAGATGATCCAATAGAAAGACATGGGAGCCGCTGCAACGCTAATCGCTTTTCATTTATGTATTCATTTGTGAAATTGCTTCAATTGAAAATTTTTCAGTGCAACTGATACTGACCCCCTATATAAGAAAAAATAAGAATAGGCCGACCCCTCCCCCCCCTGTTTAATATTTATTACGCAAGAATCTAAAGGAAAAATGAATACACGTTTGGTTTGTTTTAATGTTTTAGGCTGCGCGTACAGTGGATCCGAATTCGGACGAACGGCGTTCGTCAGAATTCTGACAACTGCGAACGATCCCATAACATTGAAACCCTATGTAGCGCGAACAGTGGATCCGAATGAACTTGCGATTTAATTGTTGGTCCGAAATCGGACGAAATATCAATTTCAGTTTGCATTTACATGATATACACCGCGTTGCGGTTTTAGCAACATATCGTAATCGTGTTTATGTTATGACAAGATTGCGAAAATGATATCCTGTATTTTTGTAAAGTAGACTCCTAATAAATTTTTTATGGTTATAAAATTTTTACAAGTTTTTAAATATTATTCTTAATTTCTTAATTTACTGTCTCGATTTCGACTAAATTATCTATTATCTATATACATATATAAAAATCAATTGTTGTTTGTTAGTCTCGCTAAAACTCGAGAACGGCTGGGCCGATTTGGCTAATTTTGGTTTTAATTATTTGTAGAAGTCCAGGGGAAAGGGTTTTAAAAGGGGTTTTAAACCCGGGGCCGAAAAGCTTAATTTAAAAAAGTAAAAAATTGCGGACGCGCATGAATGGAACGAGATTCCCATCGCCAATACCTGTTATTGATATATGGTAATTTTACGTTGGTATATTCACATTCAGTACCTACACTATTATAAGTGATTTCATTTCGTAAAAATAAATCAAGTTATAGCAACCAAAGGACAACGAGAAGCAAGACTGTAAACCGTTCTGAAATACTGGAGAAGAAAAGCTCGGGTAAAGCAACTCTGCAAAATCAAAATACTTCAGACAAAGGCAAAGTATTTTATTTTTAATGAGACCCCGGGCGAAGCCGGGTATCCAGCCCGACGCTTCTGAAAGCGTTTCTGAAACGCTTTAGCAACGGGAAACAAGATTTCCCGTCGAGAAGAAAACCCCAGGCGAAGTAGGATATCCGGAAAAATCAAAATACTTCACACAAAGGCAAAGTATTTTAATTTTAGGGAGACCCCGGGCGAAGCCGGGTATCCAGCTAGTTAAAAATATAAAAGTGTTGGATTAATCAGATATTTTTAAAAAGAAATAAATATGGGGAATTCAATCATTTATTTAACGATTTAAAAGCAAAAATTATAATTTTTTAAAAAAAATATAATATTAATTAGGACTTGAACGTTATTGTTATTTATACTAGACAAAATGCAAGGATATCACTCTCGCACCTGTCATCATAAAAATGTTTACGTTGCGTTGCTAGAACCGTTACGCGGCTTCTGTGATTTACCTAATATTTCGTCATTACATTATTTCCTTAAGTTTGGTTTCTGTTCTTCAAGATTTGACCAAAATAAGGGGCTGTCACAATTAATCGATATCCGAATTAATCGGATTCGATTGTATATTCAAAAGTAAACGTATTTATTTATTTTAGCAAATAAAAAAATATTAAGTTATCCGGTTGTAAAACGTTAAATAAATGATCGATATCATCGATCCAATCGATAGAGATTCGTTTGAGCTCCAATGAGCTTCTATTTTCATTTTTGTAATTTCAGTCTTAAAAAAGCATGTGAGGCCAGAGAAAATTTCCTCTGCTATTTTTGTCTTTTTTAATAATAATAGTCCTGGTCACACCAAAAATAAGATCAAGAGTCCTAGATCAAGTAGCCGTATAATTTTAAACTTAATAAATCGACAGTAATTCATCAAACTTGAAATTGATCAACTTGGCAACGTCGCATTTACACATATTTACGTACGATAATATTTATAACGTCTTAATTTTACACTTATGTTGTATTGTGATAATTGTGGCCACTCACTTACACGGATTTTGTAATAAAATATTTATGGCGGAGGAGCCACAATCGAAAAATAGTTATAACTTCCTTTACTCGGAGGGTATCTTGAAACTTTCAAGTTCTATAGCTTGCTAACAAGATGGCGAGTCATCTGTCTTAAGGATTTCATAAGTGTCACAATTGAGGTCAATTCATGGGTTGTCAGAAGTATTGTGAGACCTGTAATGGTGTGTGTGTATGTGTGTATGTGTGTGTGTGGTCAAATTTTGTGTGCGACCTACAGCAAAAACTAATAGGAATTTTCAAACAAAATTTTGGATTTTGTATCCTTATATTGAGACTTAGAGCTGATTAGATTTTGGCTAAAATTGATTCACGGAACTATTTTTTTATTTTTTAAATTTTATTATTTAATATTAGTTTTAATTAATATTTCAAAAACTAATCCGAATTTTAAAACGAAATTTAGGATTTAGCATACTTATGTCGAGATTTAGAACTGATTAAATTTTAGTTAAAATTGTTTTATGAAAACTATTGTTTTTTTAATTTTTTAAGTTTTATTATTTAATATTAGTTTTAATTAATATTTCGAAAAGTAATACAATTTCTAAACTAAATTTAGGTTTTCGCATATTTTAATCGATATTTAGAACTCATTAAATTTTAGTTAAAATTTGTTTATAAAACAATTGTTTTTATTATTTTAAATTTTATTATTTAATATTAGCCTTTATTTAATATTTTAAAAGCTAAAAGGATTTTCAAAACTAAAGTTGAAATTTGTTATGTTTATGGCAGGAATTAGAGCTGATTAAATTTTGGATAAAATTGGTTCATGGAAGGAATTTTTTAAATCTTTTATTTATTATTAGTTTTATTAAATATTTCAAAACTAATAAGAATTTCAAAACTAAAATTGGTATTTTGTATCTTTATATTTAGACTTAGAGCTGATTAGATTTTGGTTAAAATTGATTTACGGGAACTATTTTTTTTTTTTTTTAATTTTATTATTTAGTATTCGTTTTTAATTAATATTTCAAAAACTAATAAGAATTTCAAAACGAAATTTAGGATTTAACATACTTATGTCAAGATTTAAAACAGATTAAATTTTAGTTAAAATTGTTTTATAAAAACTATTGTTTTTTTATTTTTTTAAGTTTTATTATTTAATATTAGTCTTTATTTAATATTTTAAAAACTAACAGAATTTTTAAAACCAAATTTGATATTTCCTATCTTTATGGACGGAGTTAAAGTTATTTAAATTTTGGTTAAAATTGGTTCATGGAAACTATTTTTTTATTTTTTTAAATCTTATTATTTAATATTAGTTTTTAATTAATATTTCGAAAAGTAATACGAATTTTTAAACTAAATTTAGGTTTTGCATACTTCCATCGATATTTAGAACTCATTAAATTTTAGTTAAAATTTGTTTATAAAACTATCGTTTTTATTATTTTAAATTTTATTATTTAATATTAGCCTTTATTTAATATTTTAAAAACTAAAAGGATTTTCAAAACTAAAGTTGAGATTTGTTATGTTTATGGCAGGAATTAGAGCTGATTAAATTTTGGATAAAATTCATGGAAGCAATTTTTTAAATCTTTTATTTAATATTAGTTTTATTAAATATTTCAAAACTAATGAAAATTTCAAAGCTAATGTTGGTATTTTGTATCTTTATATTTAGACTTAGAGCTGATTAGATTTTGAGTCACATTGGTTAATGGAAAATATTTTTTCTTTTATTATTAAAATTATTTTTTAATATTTAATAAAAGTATGATAAAGTCATGGGCATGGCCACATCCGATTTTTATGGATATCTTCATATTATATTATGTTTTTGCTATGGTGACAATTTGATGTAATAGTCTCTGAAGGTTGTCCTCTTTATCCGCGATCAAGACCGCATCGTTAGCATAACAGATGATGTTGATTTCCCTTTGGCCCACTTTGTATCTTTTCTTAGGTTTGACGCGGTTAATTATTTGGCTCATGATGATGTTGATAAGCAAGTCACGCTGTCTTATCAGCCAGGGGTTGGTATCGGTTGGTCGTTCCGGTTTCCACCTTGATCCGGGTTTCTGTATTTTGTATATATTGTTTATCAGATTGGTGAGAGACCGTGGTCTTTTCTTTCTTTCCAGTATCCGTACTACATTCATCAGGCTTATTCTGCAAAATCGTTTGTCAGGCCGATAGAGCACATAAAAGCCGGAGTGTTGTACTCTATGCACTTCTCCCATATCTGGTTTATTATAAAGATTACATTTGTTGTAGATCTGTTTCTACGGAAACCGCATTGTTTTCATTATTTTACAGGTGGTCATTTAGTTTGTGTAGCGTCACCTTTGTGATTAGTTTAGTATCTAGATGAGTAGGGTTATCCCTCTATAGTTCTCCGGGTTTCTCTTGTCGCCCTTCTTAAATATTGAGATTGTGATGGATGATTTATGTTCCCTGAGAAGTTTTTAAGTTAAAAACACAATTTGTACGAGTTAAATTCAACCCTACAAGAATAGATTTCAAAATAGTGAAATCATCAATAGATATAGAGAAGTATAGAGATACACAGAGGTAGAAGAGATAGTTAAGATAAGCTTAATGTTAATAACTGTTATAGGTTACCATTGGTTTTATCAGTAGGTTCTAGCAAGTTTCATAACCTTATATGCAATTACTTCTAGACGGATTGCATAATAGGAAACATTTTTCTATATGATATGTATTTTAAAAATGGTATTACTTACAAATTTTCCTTAAGCACAAACTTGTATCTTTTGAAATTTGACTAATTTTCCTTAAGAGTTAAGTAACTCTATTATACCAATATACTATGTAGTATATTATGTAGGTAGATCGTGTTAGACCAAGACAATTGTTTAAATTTGCCAGTTGTATTTTATTTAAAAAATATAACGACAAACATTTACACCCAACTCTTTTTAAACACTTTTTTTACACGAATTTGAAGTAACACGGCTTAAAAAAAGTCATCATTTTTTGTAAAATTTATTTATTATAATGATAATTTTCTTTATACTCGTACTATACGATAATTTTATTATAGCAAACATCTCGTTTTACACGTTTTTACACGAATTTGTGAGAAACGTATCTACCATATAAAAAAACTTGGGTGTATTTGATCAGATATTTTATCTCACAGTAATTAGTTCATATATGATTCTGAAGTTAGATATAGTATGTATAAATTGGATTGTAAGTAAGGTAACCGTTTGAGATAAAGAAATCTAAACGCCAATATTAAAGTGAGTAGTGCAACTGGATACTTCTAATAAATTTTCTTCTATTAAGTTTAAAAATACTAAACATTTAACGTTTTCCATTTAGAATTCAATTTTCTGCAAAATATACTTGCATATTATTTAAGCTATTCTATTTAGATTATAGCTCTCGATGGGAGTATAGTGATATGAATTCCTTCCTTATATTTGGCAGTCTGCTATTCCCCAGATTTTCGTCTGGCAACTATATACATAATTATTTAGAGGGTTCTTATTTAAAGATTTAAAAAGTTCAGCTTTGTTACTGCTATAACATAAATAACTCTAGTAGTAATGCATTTTAAACAAGTTCCTGTATAATTCTTAAGTCAATTATTGTTGACTAAAATAATAAATTAGTTAGGAATAGTTTGTATAACATACTTAACTATACATGCTAACATGATTGTATTGTGTTTTCTTCTGATTTTAGGAAGAGGTAAAATTTTTAAAAAACCCTGCACGTTTCATGGGCATATCTTAGGGGTACAATTTTTAATTGCTCTAATACATAACTCAAACTCGAATAATCGTTCGAGCTTATGAAAGATAGAAATAGCCACCTGATAAACTATCGATACCACATTTTTGATTTTGTTATTAAAATCATTATTTTTTACTGATAATGTAATCTTTTATTATAATAATTTATTAATATAATAATAAAAGTAACAAAAATCATCATCGAAAAATTGCATTACATAGTTTATCGAAGGAATAAACGTTAACTTCACTAACGTATCTAATAAAATTGAATGCCGTTGTTCTTTTTACTCGATGTCAATTTATCTTTGAAAACAGTTATAACTTTTCTTACCGCAGTTGATGATCGTTAAATCAAAGATAGAACATATTTCCCAAGAATTTTTTAGTTTTGTTTTAGTTTTTTTAATTTTGATTTTCATCTGAAGCATTTAGTTTTTTAGTGCGAATTTGAAAAGATTACTTTTTTTTAGTAGGTAAGTATATATTATTACGAAATTTTTTAATCACAACTTTGATTTCATATTTTATAAGTTTGATTTTTATAATCATTCAATTAAAGAAATGAAGGAAATCTTTCAACCGGTCAGTAGCTTTCTGCCGATCTTTTATTTATTGTAAACTTTAGTTGAATTTCTTGCTCTTCAATAAAACCACCACATCAATAATTTAATAGAAAATTAATCAGCGAGCGAATAATGAATTTGATTATTCAGTAAAATGTTTTGAGCAAAGCGTGCAAGTAGGGAATATTGTAATGCATTCTAGAGAGTAATCACTCTCTTATGTCTGTTAAATACTATATATTTTCTAAGGAAAACCTTGTTTATAAGAAACCGAATTAGACAATCTTCTATGCATTGCGTGGTTTACAAAATCTCGACAATAAAAATCCCGTCAAGAATAAATCACGAAAAGACAAAACCGTGAAGAGCCAAATTTTGACGTTGGTTTTCAATTTAACATAATGTGTAACTATAGTTTTACTTTTTGCTAGTTTGGTGAACATGGGGTAAAGCAGATGGAGGAAAACCGGGCCCAAAGCCGTGGCCCATATGAAATTAACATGTTTTAAATTCAGGAGAGCAGTTATTATTATGTTTTAATGACTTAATATTTTAATAGTTCTAAGACAGAAAGCAGACCAGCAGTATAGCGTAAAGTATATTGGTAGTAGCCATCTAGAAAGCGGGAGACCGCAGTTCAAGTTCTGGTTGCGTCGGATTCGTTGCTGTGATCAAAGGTCCGATGTCAATTTTGGACTGTGGGAAAGTCAACGGAAAACAACCCCATTAATGTTATTCCCTACTAAAGTCTAGAGCTAGATTTTGGAATCAAAATATTAACTAAAGTGGGGGGGCTAGCGTTACTATAGCACCCCAGTTTCAAAATGGATTTGTAGAAAAACTATAATGGTGTTTTGTGTGCTAGCTCTTCGGATAGATAGAATAGCTAGCTATTAGGAAGCTAGCTTTTTAGCTAAAAATTTTAACTGGGGGGGGGGTAAAGTAAAGGACCCATGTTTTAACCGTGTCTCTCTTATAAAGTGCTGCTTACATATTTGAAGTATTAAATGCCAATTTGCCTTCTTTGAAATTGAAGCATTGGTACATAGTATATACACTTCCAGCGGTTGGGAACCTGCGTTAAACTACAGTTCTCCTGTGTCTCCAAATAATGATAATATAACATGCTCAATACGGATATAGGAGAACAGGACAAGCTCAAACAACAAGCTATTAAAACACTCGAACATATGTAATCATTTTCGTATATTATCTCACCAAAAGTTATTGAAACAACTTAAAGCAATTTAAATAAATTATATACTGAGTGATCCATAATTCTAGTAAAAACACTGTACAACAACACTTTGATTGTATATTCTTTGTGTTTCTTTAAAACTCTTAATATGTTTTTAATATAAAACGTGGACCGTTTTTGAGTTAATTAATTTTATACATACTCATATGTAGTTTTTACATTTTCTATTAATAATAATAAATGAAGTATTTCGACGCAGGTGCCTAGATTTTCAAATATAGAATCCCTTAACATTTTATTCAAAATATTATTTACATTTCTGCGACAGTAATATTTCTATAAATTAGCAGAATATTTATCTATACATTATAATTAAGTTTATGAACGACTGCTATCTTTATTAAAATAATACTGAAGTTTAAATGATTTAAATATACATTTTGTGCTAAAAGATCTGTTACCGATTTGATATTTTTGTTTAAGATATTGAAAAATCAGATTAACTGTCAAGATATACTTTGCAGTTTTCCTTTTTCGTGCCCAGAGATTTGTTAGATGTAATCCTCCTTTTGCGTAGGATTTCCATAGCATCGCGTTTGGACAACATTCTGTAAGGCACAGATTAACTCGGTATGCATTCAAACACCTAATAATATGAATTTGATTATTTTTCCGAAATTTGATTCATTTCAAATATTCATATCAACAAATTAAAATATAACTACACTGTAGTTTAAATAATACATTTCTTTAAAAGAGCATGACGTTCTGGCATTTATCATAATTTCAGCTTTGTGGTCCCGGAGATAAAAGTACTCATTTTGACAATATAATATGTAATATGATTTCTAAGTAAATTTAAAATTTTAATTTATTAAACCTAAACAAGCTACAGCTTTTCAGAAATTACGTTAAAATAGTTTAAGAGATTATTTCTTTAATTGCTACTGCAATTAAAATAAAAATGCAAATATAATATTTTTTCTTGCTGTAGTATTTTACACAAAAAGTTACGCTACTTGTTAAACATTTCTAAAGATCAATATTTCAGAGAAAAGCAATTAAAATTATTTGTAATTTAAATTTGCTGTATTCTCCATAACCGCCAAACCTACAGTTTTACCACAAAATTTGTAGTTTTTCGCCTAATAAAACCATATGTTAATTTATTTTTAGGAAATGCATTAAATAAAAAAAATAATTTATTAGTGTTAGGTATTGCTTTTATAACAAGAACTTAAAATTGTATTTGTCGCTGTTGATTTATTAACTGCTATTAATTTCGTTGAACCAGCAGTGCAAAGTAAAGTATTTACCAACAGGCTAAGGAACAGAAAACATCGGTTCTATTCCTAGTCGCGTAAAATGCAATATATTTGTGATCTATGTATATTCTAGCGTCGATCTTTAAGCTATGAGAACAGCAATAAGAATTAATAAGTAAACAATGCCATTATAAAACCGCAATACCACAATAAAACGAAATATTATTTGTAAGCTTTCAGCAATGGTTACTGCTGTCATCAGACGTTATTTAACCTTTTAATTTTAAAAATTTTAGTCTTATGCCATTATTTACATATACCGAATTTTTCCTGGTTTTTCCCAAAGAGATAGCAAATGTTGGCAGATAGAGCACTCCATGGAAAATATTGTAGTTTGTTTTCGCATATAATAATTATTATGTAAATTCTTCTTTAATTACGATAGTTGCACATCATAATTTTTGTGAAATCTTAAACAAAATAATACTCAGTAAATAGCACCTATTACATTGTAAATTATGAAAGTTTAAAATTTTCAACAAGTTTTTAAAAAGATTTGGCATCAATTTTAGAAAATTAAAAATCTTTTTTCTACTTCTATCGAAACTTGGATATTTTATAGCAAGTTACTTTCTTAGAATCATCAATATATAGCAATTATAGCTAGCGATAACCGTTATAGGTATTAAAAGTTTTAGATAAATTGACGCAGTGAAAATGTTCAGATTCCCGCAAGCGCAGCATTGTGATACTCCAACAGTCGTCGGGACGCTGTTACGTAGTGAACGTGTAGTATATCAACTAGTTCTTAAGTTTTAGCGTATGATTAACTGAAATTTAAAGAACTAATATCCATTATTATAATTACTCAACTATGCTTTTCTATGAAGACATGCCATTTTATGAAGAATACGGAGTATAATAGTTATCGGTAAATACATGGCTAACCGTTTTTTACTTCTACTTTTTATGCAATGCAATTTCAAGTTCCCGTACTTGACTAACAAGTGTTTCTTACTAAACGCGTAAATTTTGCAAGACAAATGTTGTTTTTAAATTTTAGGATGTCATTGCATAAATCAAGTTTAGAATATAACAGAAAAGTAAATCTAGTTGAAATGTTATACAATCACGTACAATACGTGATATTGCTGAACACTAAATTCCATACTGCATTTACTAGATTATCGACTCAAAAATTGTATGCAAATTGATTTTCTTAAGTACCTATGCAATAAAAAAATAATATTTTAAAAGTAAATATTGATTTTCAAACGGAAAGTTTATTAGATTTTTTTAGTAATTAATGGATGACTTTAGTTCTTAATGTCTAAATTATTTACGAATCATTTTTTCATTTTGTATAACAAAACTTAAAATTTTTCTATTTTTTATATAATACAAAGTTGCGATGTAACAATATACCTAATTAAACTGTAAAACAATTATTATTTAGAATAATAATTAAAAAGTAGTATAGAAAAGGTTTAAGTGATAGCTAATAATTTTTCTATTTTTGAAATGCAGCTAAAATAAATATGGCATAGAAGATAAAACCATATTTATTGTCATGTAAATTGTCATGGAAGTACATGAAAGTTAATAGTTCCATAGTGATTCGAGATGGCTTAGCAGATCTGAAGCTTTCTGTGCTTGTGGTTGAAAACTACTTCAGCATGAAGACCCACAAGCCAACTATTCTATTCTTGTTTCTAACAGTTATTGCCATTGCATTTACCACTAAAGGATATCGACTTAAACCTACAGGTAAATAATGTTCGTACTTATTTTCGTTTAATTAATGAATGTTAGGACAAACTTTTCCACTCTAGTTATTTGTACCCATTTGTGTTTTATGTGTAGAATTAATTTCGTTGTTTATTGTTAATTCTTACTTAACAGAGTCAAAAGTAACACAAGTTAACACAATATTAATTTTAATATTGTGATTTCTGGAGTGTGTGAATAAGGTATTATAACAAATTTAATACTTCCCTAAATATTGATACATTTTTTTTATAAAATCGCTGGGACCTGTCGACTTTTTAAACGCAATTTTAATTAATCTGACATCATGTTGTGAATCAGAGCAATGACACTTCCGATATTTTTTTTCATGAGATAATTTAGGTCAAGTGATGGTTTATTTCAAAGCTCTTTTCAAGAGAATTTCAGAGCACTGCTTAATTTTTATTTACATGAATATTAACCGATAATGGATCGAGAGATTAAATTATTGTAAGAAATAAAAAATAGGTAGTAACCATTTCGAGCAGGAAAATGTCGAAAACAAATAAGTAATTCATTTTGAATCTCATTAATAACATCCCATATTTATATTCATGCATTCTTTCTAATTGTTCAAATTATTCTGATCTACCTAAATTTTTAAGTAACTCCATCAAGACTAATCAAGTGAAGCGAGATTTTAAATCAGAAAGATTTTCATACTTTTGAACTTCATTTGTTAATTTTTATCAAAATACAAAATAATTGGAGCTCTGAATTTGTTCTTTTCATGAGGAGAACTTTTAATGAAGGGATATTACTGTCTCATTTAAAAAATCACCTGGTGTAAAATTAGTATGGCGTCACTCTTCTGCGTCACGTGATTACTGATTGAGGAAAATTACCTTAAAAGGTATCTAGCTAAACATGAAAATAATCATTGGAAAAAAATCATATTAACATACTATGAATAATATACTATCATTACACATATTCATATGTATTATTACGTATTAAGTAGCACATTATATTTTATAATATCTTATTATAAACATTATGCTCTTTACAAAAGTTTCTAAACACAAATATATTATGTATAGTACGTTGATGAAATGTTTATTTATGCAATATTATGTACTGTTAAATTTCCAGAAAATATAGCAATATGGAAATACCGCTAAAAATGCATTACTTTAGCTAAATAGCATTACTATTCCCAAAAAAGTATAAACAAAATACATAAACATACAACATACATACATAAACATACAACATACATACAACAACATATACATAAAAGCATACACCGAACAAATTAATTTCAATTATTATATTGTTTTGCTTTCTAATAGCAAATACAAATGAAGGGTACAGGAATAAAACAAGGTAAGTCCATTTTTTGCAAAATGAAACTGTTAATCCCATTTCTTGCCTCTATGTGGCTCTTTCTACATGTAAAATATCAAAAAATAAAACTAAGGATGTCCACAAAATTTAACGTTGAAAATATAGTATACCGGTATAAACCATAGAAGAATTAAGATTAAAATTAAGATTTCTCAATATTCTACTTTTGTGACATACCCTGTTTTATTCCTGTAGCCTTCAAATATTATTTTTTCTACTATAGAAACAAATTAATAACATACGTAATTTTTTTATATTATAATCATTCAATTTTCGTCTTTTATGTCTATCAAATATTAATTGAACGTTGTATTATTAGAAACAACATCAAAAATTGTTTACCATATTATTTCAGTTTAATATAATTACTACAATTAAATTTTTTTTTCATTGGTAGAGTAGTTAAGGCTGTACTTGTATCAAAATTAAGAATTATAGATTTAAACACTTAAAGATTTACTTAAAAATGATAGGCAATGAATAGTATATAAAAATTTTAGATTAAGTAAAGGGAAGAAGATATATTATAACCACAGATTTTTATACTTTGTCAAAATGCTAGCTATACTTTGAAATATCATTTTGTGCAAGAAAACTTAGAACAAAAAGATATTTGGTAGCAATTTCTTTTTTTACACGACTGGAAGACACATGCACATGAAAAGTTTGTGACTGTATCTTTGCAAGATATGGTTCTGCTTTCATATGCTCATCAAACAGTTCCACTTATCATCGATCGTAGTATGTAAAAATTTCTTAGAGAAACGAAGCTTCGGTGGTCATAAATCTGGCAGGAAAGTAATTACACTTTACGGTAATAAATTTTAAGCATAGAAAATCAAAAAAAATAGTCTTTATGAACATAATGCAAAAAATCATTTATTTTGGATTTATAAATCACAATAT
The DNA here is from genome assembly GCA_036346125.1 of Lycocerus yunnanus. NCBI lineage: Eukaryota > Metazoa > Arthropoda > Insecta > Coleoptera > Cantharidae > Lycocerus > Lycocerus yunnanus. Next base: position 6,087,937 of record JARFIX010000008.1, read on the forward strand.
TGTTTAGTGTTGATGTAGAGTCTAGTGTAAAGCAATGAACCAGTGTTAATTGATATTAGTTTATTTTATACTTAAAAAAAATGCCTAACTAATTTGTATACAAGTTTGGAAATGGTAGACATAAATAAATGGTTTCCAGACTTGTAATTTTTATAAAATCGCGTTTTTGCGTTTTTTTTTTGAATGAGAATACGCTTAACTGTGTCCATTCACCTATCAGATTATCTGCAGATATCGGACTGCCGACTTGAACTGAAGAACTTACTTAACTGTGCTGGCCACACATTATTCTGATCGAATCAGCAGATTTTATCATCAGTAAAAAACTGACAGATAAATCTGCAGATAATCTGTAATTCAACATACTCATGTCAGAAACCAGTCTGCAGTTAAAGAATTTACAGCGAATAGAAAACATGTCTCCAGCGAATAAAAATCAATCCCATCAATCTTTTTATCCACTTCTAACAATTATTGTAGATATCCACATTTTTTTCATTTTCTGTTTACATGCCATTTTGATATTATTTTTCATAATGCTGAGTGTTGTTGATATAGCTAATCAATGAATTCGGTGACAAATTCATTACTTTTGTTTTTCATTTTTCATTTTATAATTTTTAACACAAATTTTAAAGGCTTAATTTCTCTTCAGTAAATCGTCTCTGATCGTCAGACGCAAACTGCAGATCATTTTCCCACACACACATTTTCTGTAATCTGTACACTTAGTCTGAAAATTCTGATCTGACGATAATCGCTCTAGTCTGTGGCCATAATGGTCTGCAGATATCAAATTTGCAGACTGCGTCTGCAGATAATAATCTTTAGGTGAATGGACACCATAACAGTAGGGTAGACCGGTGTCAATTGTAACTGGTGTCGATTGCAACAAGTGTAATTGTAGCTCCACCTTACATAAAAATTTAAAATCGTGTTAAGGGTTTTGAAACAAATAGTGGCCTATATTACTGCTTATTGTTTGGCTAAAGTAAATCATTTCCTGTCGATTATATTCTGAAATTAATACATTGTAATGTCACAATTATATGACTTCCATTTGGGTCACTTCATGACATATTTGTGTACAGGAAAAGCTTAAAAAAATATAAAAATGAAATTTTTGCAGTCAAAAAAAACATAACTTACCAGGGCTTGTATTAGGCCAATTCCAGTAAACATTAATTAATAAAAAAAAAAATAAATAAAATTATAGTGTTCACCGGTATATATAAAAGAAAGTTTTAAAATTCATTACAACAAATTACATTAAATTCAAAGTCTTTACTGTCTTAGGGCCAGTTGTATCAACGAAGTTAATCGTAAGGTCACACTGATCCGTATTTTAAATTTTCAACCAATCACCGAACTCGATCGACGGATAAACGTGATTTTAGGATTAACTTCGTTGATACAACTGACCTTATAGTTTTTGGTATATAACTTATAATATTGCATATTAATTATATTTCATAAAACCTGTTATTGAAATTATTTATATTATTAACCTTTGAAATTAATATTAATTCAAATTTTTAATTATAAGTTAAATGAACAATAAAACGAAACATTATTTGTAAGCTTTCAGCAATGGTTACTGCTGTCATCAGACATTTAATAATAAAAATAATGTTTCGTTTTATTGTTCATTTAACCTTATAATTTTAAAAATTTGAATTAATAAAACCTGTTATTATATGTTAGTTTAGTCGTCTTTCTTCTTCTTCTTCTTCTGGTGCCGATCCGTTATCGGATGTTGGCGATCATCATCGCAATTCTAACCTTGTCTGCTGCTGCTCGAAAAAGACCAGTTGTGGATGTACCAAACCACGTTCTAAGATTTTTAAGCCAGGATATTCTGCGCCGTCCTGGACCTCTTCTGCCAAATACCTTGCCCTGCAGAACCAACTGTGGAAGCTCGTATCTTTTCGCGTTTCTCATTATGTGGCCCAAATACTGCAGTTTTCGGATCTTTACCGTCTTAAGGATCTCCGTTTCTTTATCCATGCGCTGTAGCACATCTCTATTAGTTACATGTTCGACCCAAGATATTCTTAGTATGCGTCTATAAATCCACATCTCAAAAGCTTCCAACTTCTTGCTAGATGCCTCAGTTAGGGTCCACGCTTCTGCTCCGTACAATAACACCGGGAACACATAGCACCGCGCCACTCTCATCTTCATAGGTAAGTTAAGATCATGACTCCTGAAAAGGCTGGACATCCTCATAAATGTTGCCCGGCTCGTTCAATACGACATTTAATTTCTAGTGAGTGGTCCCATTGCTCTCCACTGTAGTTCCTAGATATGTGTATTTATTTACCCTCTCTATCTGTTTGTTTTGGACAGTTAGTCGTCCTGGGGGTACCATTTCTTTACTGATGACCATATATTTAGTTTTTGCCGTATTCAGGGTCAATCCATATCGCTCGCTTGTCTCGGCTACTCTATTCATTAGATTTTGTAGGCTCTCTATGCTATCCGCAAAAACTACCGTATCGTCTGCATATCTGATATTATTTAGACATTCGCCGTTAATCAATACTCCATCTTGCAGATCGTCCAAAGCCTCTTGGAATATTTCTTCCGAGTACAGGTTAAATAATAAGGGTGAGAGGACACAACCCTGTCTGACTCCTCTTCGAATGGCAATTTCTTCCGTGTGTTCTCCATCTACTCGCACACTCGCTGTCTGATTCCAGTACAGGTTCATGATGATTCTTAGGTCTCTGTCATCTATTCCAGTTTTTTTGAGAATATTAGCAAGCTTTTCGTGCTGTACTTTGTCAAATGTCGTCTTTGGCGTCGATTAAATTTTTTGAATTTAGTAGTAAATCGGCATAAGATAACATAACTTTAAAAATATCGTATCGGTGCCAATTGTAACATGCATTCGGCATCAATTAAAATTTAAAATTAAAAAATTATTCATTATTGTTTACTTAGTGACATTCAAATTTTAGAATCTAGTATGTCGATATAGGTTTGTCTAAACACATGTCAATTAATTTTATTATAAAAAATTTTCCGATATAGTTTTTGAATTTAATTTTAATGGATTTTAATCCATTTTATTCATTTAGGGATAGTTTAGCTGATGATATCTTGAAAAGACGAAACCACTTTATATAAGGGGGTCCTAGACTAAAATGTAAGTTGGAAAATTTTCAAATTTTATTACAATTGTAAAAAAAATAATAAATTTTTTTTCAAATTTTATTATACTTAAAACCGTTTAAAATATTTTATACAACATATACTAGAGCCCAAATAAATTGAGCCCGGCGTTATAGTTTAAATGGAATGAATTAAGATCAGAATCGCTAGTCAAATGAGTGCATTTTAAAATGCATCATTTTTTGTTATTTTGATGTAACTCTCTCTCTTTACTACAATTTGAACTAATGTACAAATGTTATAATCACTTCTTCTTCTTCTTCTTCTTCTTCTTCTTACGTGAGGTCTGCTACCTATGTTTTCCAGCAGCAGCCTCGGATAAAATCCGAAGTCACTGCTAGTACTCTGAGCATATTATTTGTTTTACATCTGTAGTAGTTTGCTAGACTGGCTTCAGATGTGCCTGTTACCCTATATTATTGTTAATGATGGCAATTCATTAACATAGGAGGACCACCGGCTTTACGTGCCTTCCGAAGCACGGGGACGGTCATAGATAGAAAGAGAGTCAGAAAGAAAATTTTCTTTTGTAGACTCCGCCCGGGTTCGAACCGGGTGCCTTAGCATTAGTAGTCGATCGCTCTAACTACTAGGCAAGTGACCGTCGTTTTTATAATCACTACGTAACTTAAATATTTTGTTAGTTTATAATGTAGTAAAAGTAACGACATACTAATTTTTTAATGTTTTGATTTATTAATGTACAATATTAGTAACGTACGACTTTTATTAAACTTTGACAGCAAGACATGCCAATATTTTTGTACTCTTTTATACAAAGCTAAACGATAGCTTAAATTATATTCAGGTTGTCGTTTCTTAATCAGAAATTTGTGACGCAGAGCTCAATTTATTTGGGCCGAGAATATGTAGGTATTATGCTATACTATAATATAATTGTACATAATATGTTTTCTAAATATTATCAATAATTTAATATTTCTATAGGTATACAAAAATGTATTTATTGTTTTTGAAAACAATAATTACTTTACTTTATTTACTGTAATTACTAAAAATAATTAAAAATTGATTTATGTAAGCACAAATAACACAATATCAAAACGTATTTTCATTTGTTGAAACGTGTTTGCATGTTGAAACAACGTGTATTTGTTGAACTATACACGTGTAGAGCTTGGAAACGTATTTATGTGACGTATTAGTTATACAAATCTAAAATGTTATCTACCATAACACGTTGAAACTTGTTGACTCCAGGTGCATTTTGACGTTGATTTAATACGAGTGTGCTAATTAGAATATATTACAAATTTTACAAAAATTATAGCCAAAATGATGTCATATTTTTAAAACTTGAAGTGGAATATATTTCTATGCATCCCTTAATTCAGTGTTCTATTCATGCAATCTTCGCAAAATCGTACATCCTTTTATCCCTCAAAACTAGGAAACACATCGCACTCGAAATTTTTGTGAACATCAATGCCTGTGTACCTACTCTTTATCTAAATAGAATTTATTTTTTTAATTTATATTCGCATACGTGCACGTAATTTATAAATTTAACAGTTTATTAATATTGATCAATCAAGTGTTTTGCTTTTTGTTGACTACGATGTTAAAGGAAACAATCAATTATAACGTTATAATATATTTTTAAAACAAAACCTCTTCTTACTTGAGATATCAAAATTGGATATATCATTATTATGGTCAAAAGTACTGTTGAGTTTGCATTCAACCCATGTCCGGCGGACTAGTTATAAACTCCTCAAAACTTGTAAACTGGGAATAAGTTAGAATAGCGTCATGATTCTCAAACTATAAACTCAATTTTATAGATATAGCATTCGCATAACCATATCGTAAAAGAAACCAATTTGCTTCGTTTATTAGGTTGTATTATACGCTGGCCAATAACTGCACTGCAGATGCTACACTTTCACGCATATATGAAACTTAGATTATTAAAAATAATTGATCGTTAGCCTTGTTCGTAAAGCATTTGTAAATTAAATACCCTTTTCCTTTCTGGCTTCAGAGTTACCTGTCCTTTAAAATAGCTTTTCCACTTATAAAATTGTAAAGCATTTTTTCAATTGCGACAAATTTATCGTTACGATGGCGTTTGGCCATTATTTATAGTGTTTTAACATTTCAAACAGATCGTAAAATAAATTATAAGAACAAATCTGCAAACTAATTTGATTTTCCGCAAACCAATACAAATTGATGGGAAACTCTGCATTTTGTACAAAGCGTTTGTGTTTTTGTTTGAGCGTCTATTAAATTGCGTTGGTTATAAATTTCTAACATTATTTTGGCAAATGATGGGAGTGCGTATAATATGTTAATAAAAATTATAATATTTTAAACTTAATCTAGTTAATATTTCTTAGAGTGCCCGATTATAATTATTTTTTTAAATTATTTATAATCAAATCAAATGCTTATTTATATTCGAATCGTGAATAATTCCAATTTTCAGAGATATTACAAAATATGGAAATCAAACTGATAGAAACCTAACAAACAGAACAAAAGGGCATGTTCACTTTTTCACCCAACGCAAATCACTTCATCAAATCTGGAAGCGATTTTTTAAATTTCCTTTTTTAAAACAGTCGTTTGAAAATAAAATTTCTGCTTTCATATCAATTTCGTTTATCATATTCATATTTTTATGATTATTTTTGTTTAAGTAATTTAAAAATTTAGGAAAATGTAATTCTAGTTTTAATTAAATAAATGTCAAAACAGCAAGAAAAGTTACAAAGGTTTGAATTCAATATAAACCAATTAATTCGTTATTGGCAGTGATTACGTTAACTATAAAATATTACCGTTAACCTATCTATAAAAGCTGTCGTAATTACGTTTTTATAACCCTATTAAAATCGTGTTTACCGTTTAATAGTGGCCAAACACAATAAATTACACCCATTAATTGCATTTGTTGATATAAATTTTTATTTAAAATTAATTTTAATTGTAATTTTTAAATTATTGTTTTTAAAATAAAGAAATAAACCAACTATTCTAGAAATGTACCGATGAAACCATTATTTTATTCTTTGTACAAATAAAAGATACGTTCGTTTATGTATGAAAGTTCTGATAAATGATGATGATGATGATAGTATTTTGCACGAGTACGGGCGAGGTCATAAAAAAAAGCAATTAAAATGTAACAAAGACAAAATCATAACACTCATGGTGTAACAGCTAACAATAAGATAAATGTTGAATATAATAATAATACTTTTATAGAGTATGGTAAATAAATCTTTTCGAAAGGGGTTATAATAAATTTCATTTATAAACATCGCAATATTATCGCACCGTAAGCATTATTATGTAATATGTAATTATGGAATAATATGCCTTTAGTAGATGTTCTGTAGTATAGTAGGTAATGTAAGTACCTATGTTGAGTATTAATACTGTTGATTCACCTATTTTCACTTCAACCAAAAGCATTACACAATATATCAACGGAGCTTTTTCTTATACAGACAATGCCACGCTTATCACCGATGCGGTTAAACATTTAAAGAAATAAAATGCATGAAAATAAATTTAACACTGCAAATAAGCTGCTATCCGGTTATGTATGGAATTACAGTGAAATTTGAGGAATATGTTCAGATATACCTCCTTGACAAGTTATTCAAAATTTCAAATCTTAAATGCCTTTTGTGCTCTTGAATGATGTTTTGGAACGTTTCAGTAAAAACAAAACACTCTCATTCTTGTGCACAAAAGCATTATTTTGATCACGAGATACACAAATAACTATTGTTATAAATTTTATTTCTATTGGAATTTTCTGCTTACTTTATCTCGTTTCTATTTTTGTTCTTAAATAAGCGTATAATTGAATGTAACTAAAGACCTACTGTATAATATAATATTTATTGCCATTGACAGAATGATTTTGAAAAGTCTCCGACGACGCGACTCGTCGGACCTGAATTATTTTATGAAAGTCTAGGAAGAATTTAAAGAATTTTTTTCATCAAATCATTCATTGTTAAAGCTAACCTTGCCAAAAACAGATGCTTAGTTTAAGGTCTCAATTTTGATTAACCAAAAAATGAAAAATATAAATCGCATTAGGAATCGAACTTATAACTACTTTTACCAATGTCATCTTTTGAATTTTTTAAGGTAGATAATATGTTTGTTAATATTAATTAAATTCTGGCATTAAAAATTTCCGTTTAAAGGTATTGCTGGATGTAGATTCTAGTATTGCTACTTTAGAAATTTCCGTTTCACTAAATTATCCTACTAAATTTTGAAAGCATTCGTAACGTAAAATATTTAAACACTACTGCACTTGCTTAATACAATACAGCAATTTATAATGAAAAAGCAAACTTCCAACAGCGCACACCATTGATTTATTAATTAAAAGATATTTAAATTTTTTATAATGCAAAAGGTTGTACAGAGGTAGCAAATAAGGTGAGTACTTTAATATTGCATTTAGTTTTATTGAAACACCAGGAATTTTATAACACTTAACAAAATTGGAACAATCGTATCTTTCAATTACTGTAATTTCTGTTTCAATTTATTACATTAGGTATGCATTAATTAAGTTGTGGAAGTGCACTATAATGCAAATTAATTTAAGGTTGACTTAACTGCAAACAAAAAGTTCTTATTCGGTTATTGTGTAACATAGAATTTCTAGTAATAATAGTTAGCGACGACCATTATGAGAAAATTACCTGTAATTACTATTTGCTCAAAACCGCAAATTAATTACTATAATAGTTCTATTTGAATTTTAGATAAAGTGACTATGTACTTACCTCACCACACACGAAAATATTTTCTCATTGGAATTTCAAAAATTAGACCAATAAGATTCTGTTTAAATATCATAAATAACAATGAAAATAATGAAATGAAATTATAAAAAAAATCTTATGAGTAAATTAAAGCGTAAAATAGCCTTGCCGTTCTTATAAGATCAATATTTAGTGTTTCCAGCTTCTAATAAACAAATAGCTATGGCTTTTGGTTGTGTTGATTTTTAGGTGTATCAACAACTAAGCTATTAGAACCTTTATTGGTACGGTTTTTTAGTATTTTGTATAGATTTTACCAATCAATAAATCAATTGCTAAAAGTTTTAAAATTAAATTTGCCTTAAATAAATAAGTAGAAATTTGTTCTTACTTAGAAGTCATAAGAAAGTAGTTCCAGAATTCCAATTTTGATGTTTGTAGACATTGCGACTTGTTTGTTTTAGTAAGAGTATAAAAACGAAAACTCTCTGATTTATAAATTATTAATCGCAATTTAAATTTTTTTGAAATTTTATAGATTTTAGGTAGTACTTTAGGATTAATTAATAAAATTTTTTGGGAATGTATTTAAAGCTGGGACTACCGGTGTTGACGTAAAATTTTTTATTAAAATCAGCAGTTATAAAATTCCCTTCGTGAGAGCTTTCCGTTGTGGAGAATTTTATAGGGCGGACATACAAACTTTCAGTCTTATACTCGGATTTGAAAATGATAGCAAAGCTTTAGGTTTTGCTAAACTTAAAAAACATCCCTGAACCAAAACAAAGCCAGAGGAGTATATGTTCACCGCCGTGGATCTTATAGAGCACTGAAATACTCTCGTATATACTTATGCTCGGTATACATATATTTATACATTATAAGCTGGCATATTATGTTTGAATAGGGAAATCCGCCAACTTAGAATTTGATTTTTCAGGTTAATAAAAGATCCGCCAAGTTCTGCCTCACCTTAAAAGCCTTCTTTTAATGCCTTTAAATAGTGAAAGAATTTTTTAGTAAAAAATAATAAATTAAACTTTTGAGCTTGGGTTTTATGACTCGAGCCAAAATTTCAGTAATAAAATGTTGCTAAGTTAGTCTAAGTAGAGACACTAAGAATGTCTCAAAATGTCACTACTTATGTTATATTTAAATTATTATATTTAAAACAAAATTAAAATTAGCTGTTAAGTTTGGAGTTTTTCTATTGTGCAATTCTATTTATATAAAATCTCAGCAGTTTTATATTGACATTTAAGTGGCACATTTTACTCTTCGAAAATTCTAATTCATTGTAATTCTTAAATTAAAAAGGAAACATTAAAAATTACAAACTTAGTAGTGCAATTATGAAATCTTATTATTAAATATTAAGTAAAAATTTATCCATACGTATAACATATTGGTATAATTTAAAAATTAAAAAGTTAAATAAATAATTAAAAATAAATTATAAAGTACTATATTTAAATATTAATAATTTTAAAGTGAAACTTGTCAATAATGTAAACTACAGAAAATAAAGGGCAAGAAATATAGCAGTTACTTTTCTATTGGAACATATTGGACTAGTAACATACGTTCTTTCCTCTTAGACGTGAGCATTTGGTATTTTATATCATGTTCTGTAGTTTTTATTAGATTTTCGTATATTTTTATATTTTTTGTAAATCGAGATAAATATTTACTGACATAAAGGTAAATCTAGTTTCAACCACATAACAGCTGAAATAATTTATATAGAGCTAAAAAATATAATACTACCCTTAGTATACTATGTACAATCTGCATATATACCTACATACTATAAAAGATCTAAAATAATCGAAATTATTATAATTATTATAAGGAGTATGAAGATCGGGCAAAAAGGATATGAACGTTGAATAAAGAAAATTTTAGTTAGTGAACATAATGAAGGATAGCGAATAAAAGATCTTAGTTACTACAAAGTTTACAATGTTTGAAAAACCACAAAGGTTTAAAAAAAATTGAACTGAGTAAAAACTTAAAAAATTGGATATTTGAGTCACTAACCTTATATAATAATGAATAAGAAAATTGGTATTTTTTAAATTTTATATGATGATTTCATTTATTACAATGCATAAGTAAAATTTGAAACGATAGGATTAAAACCAATAAAAAGGAAACCGAAATATCACGCTTTTGAGGGAGGGGGTAATTTTGATTGGAACTGCTTTAAAATTCAGAATGTCGCATTAGCCGAAATTGAAATCTTTACTCACAGGGTGAGTTTACTTTAAAGTAAATTTACTTTAAAGCTTGAAATTCTATGAAAATAGTTTCAAAGAGAAAAATTTTATAAGTTTAGGCTGGCCAGTAGAAATTATGAAAGGAAAATAAAATTTTAAATGGATTAAATTTAATAAAAAATTAATTAATTGATAAAAAAATTTAAACGGAAAGCTTGTGAGGGCGATTTTAATAAAAATTTAACAAAATAAATAAACTTTTTAAATTAATTATGAAAAAAATTAAATAAAAAAATAAACAGAATAAATTAAATGGAATTTGAATCAGTAATAGAAATTTTGAGAAAAACAAGGTTAATGGGACTCAAAAAACAACAGCTACCAAAAATTCAAAAAGGCAACTAAAATGGTAAAAACTTAAAACGTAATTAAATAACATTTTAAAACTTAATGATAACAAATTTTAAAACTAAAATGACAGTTATCACACAAACAAAAATTTCACTATTTCATATTTCAATAATTGTAAACAATTATTATATTTTATATATAATAAACAAATTAAAGTAATAGTTTAAAATTTAATTTTATAGGAAATGTAAAAACACCTGCGTCTGATTAGAAAACATTTTAAATAACAGCATTTAGACTCCCGGTGATTTTGTTTAAAGAAGTTCAACAATTTTAATTAAATAAAAAACACGATGTGCTTTGATAGAACAAAATCTGTACTTAATTACAATTACACAAAATTAAACTATTAAATTGATCATTTACAGATGAGGTTAATGTAAAAGAACTAAATGTTAATAAAATCAATAATATTATGAATTATTAAAAGCATAAACATACAAGATTAAACAGATAAAATTAAGCGTTGTGATAAATATTAAAAACAAATAGCTACCTTCATTCTAATACCACGTAAGAACCTAAATCAAAATTTTTCCGGAGAGTGGATAACTGATTATTTCGATTTAAGTTGACAATTTTGCAAAAAACAACATTACTTCGAACCACTGAGATTATCTGGAGAACTGCTGTACAAACCTCTGAAATTAAAAGTTATAAGCAAAGATGATAGTACGGTACGTATTTGACTTTGATAATAAAGATCTACATAAGATCCAATCATCTTGGAATCTTTTTACTGCGTTAGACATATATATAGTATATACTAGGTACATAATAATGCACTTGCTTCGTATTAAAATGTTATTCTTCATAATTCATCGGGTGGTCACATTGGCATTGTTTCTGAGAAAACCAATTATTAATCAATATATTTTTTGACACATTTAATTTAATTTTGATATAGAAAGAAGTACTGTAAGTGTAGGTTTTGAAAAATGTTCGGTGAGTAAATATTTTTGTACTTATTATAAATTGAGAACAATTTTAAACTAAAGAAAAAGCCATTTAATATTTAAAATTCCAAAACAAATTAAAGCTACAAACATTTAAATGGAAACAAACAACATTTTGAAAGAACAAATTGTGTAAGAAAACTTTCGAGAAAATTTGAAAAAATTTCACAAAAAGGAATTCAAAGGATAAGAACATAAAAGATTTACAAATAATAACAGTATAAGTATATAATTATTAAATTAAAATTTTAAAGATGAACGGGTTAACTTAGTAATTAACTAAGAAATGGGTTCTTAAATTTTTTTAATATTTAAAATTTTAATGAAATATATTTCAAAGTCTAATAATTTGTATAATATAAAGTATTAATGTGGGAATCTTAACTACCAAACTGTTGGCATTTTTGCATTAACCACAGTTGCAGAAACTTCTTTGTCTTATATTTCTAAAAGAATTTTTCTTAACCTAACCTTTGCATTCAAATTAAACTTGGTAAAATAATTAAAATTATATACATAAATAAATTTTCACTCAATTTTTTTGCAAGTAGATTTCTGTCTCTCAAGTTTTACATTAAGTTTCAAACATTTTCAAATTAAATCTTAGAAATTCTAAGTATTTTAAAGGAACATCTACATCTACTAAAATTTAATTTCCTATTCGTAATCTTGTTTTCCGTGTGAGAAATTAATTGTAATAATCCTAGTGCAGCGCATCATGAATACAATTCCACAAATTTATACATAAGCTAATGCAACTTGAAGTTTATTCTACACCTTCTATATACGATAGTACATATACGATTACCATCACAAAAGTTGTTTTCACTTTAGATTTATATAATCAATGTACTTCCTTTCAGTAGTATGTCCTCATTACGTATTTAATAATTTCGATACGGGTATACCTTAGTATTTCAATATAGGATTATATCAAATCAAGGTTCAATATTATGCTAGCTTTATTAATTCAGATAAAATTCATTACGTAATTGAATGAGACGTAATCAAGATTGTTATATGATTTTTGTAATAAGATTTTACATAAGTAAAGTTAAATCTAAATCAACTGATGATTTGATCAAATATATGGCTTTTACAAAAGTTTTATTCTAACTAAATTAATTTATCTAAACAACTTAATGTATTTTAAAATTTGTGCATTTAAAATTTTTTACGTACAAAAACAGAATCGTTTGTGGATATGTTTGGTAGGTAATTTATCAAAATTTTATTTGTACCTAAAACATTTATTTCATACCTACACAATGCTATGATGTATTACTCTTTATTTAAAGGAATTACGAAAATTGGATATATGTATCATAATAAATTTATACTCCTGCAACTTTATACTGCACAATTTAGGTTTCACTTAGTATACAGAATTTTGTATACACACGTAAATAACTATGATTATTTCAACAACCATCGGCCAATCAGATTTTGCGAAGTTTCAAGTGTCAACCAATAATATTAATTTGATAGTGAATAAATACACAGAATCAAGCACAAAATACCTGTTTTCTAAGTTTTTATATTTACTTATTTAATAAAAAGAACAATATAGTACTTTTAGATTAAATAAGATTTCATTTTTTAATTTAATTATCAAGCTTTTTAAAATTTTAAATTTCTAAATCATCTACTGATGTAATTTAAAAATTATAGATTCTTTTCTTCTTTGCGTTTTAGGTTTAGGCTCGTTACGTCATTTTATAATATGGAATATTCTAAAAATTAAATAATTTTATAATATTAATGTCCCTAAAATGTCGAGTTTTCCAAAATTTATTCAAAGTACACCAAAATAATTTTGCAAATTTAATTTTTATTGTATTTGCTAGTAGCTTTTATAAAAATTTTGAAAAGTCTATCTTTTCACATCGTTATTTATAATAAGTGGTTTGAAACAGTCAAATAGTTTTTTTATTACATTAATATATGAAAGCCAACTTCAAGACGAAGATCTAATTTATAAATTAGAAGATTTGAAATTTTCCTCACTACCAAATTTTGTAAATTTAAAAAAATCAAAACACTCAATATAATGCGTTTAAAGTAATTTTTTGTCACTCAAAGCACTCGCCAGAGTAGCATTAGGTACAATTTGTATTAATATCACGTTTTTTCTAATCTGCGGTGTTTTTTAATATTCGTTTATTTTCAATATAACCAAGTTTTTTAAAGTTAATTTAAGCGATCCCTAATTTGGTTTCATTATTTACTATAACGCAAATATTACGTCTTTGCATTTTCTACATAATTAATTAACAAAAGCAACATTCTTCGTCTTGGCAACTAAAGCGTGTATTAGCAACTTACTGCTAAAACCACCACCGCGAACAGTAATAATATGATGTATAAAATAAATATACTTTTTTCCTCTAGAGGCTGTAACACATTGATTGTTATTTATTCTTTGTTGTTTTTTGTGTTCGGATTGTATTTTGATTTTGATTTTTGTTACACAGATTTAGCTTTTTTTACTGGTTTATGTATTCAATAATGGTATACCCGCACGTTAAAAAAATAAAAATGTTTTCTTTAATTTTTGTGAAAATCTACCAAGTAAATAAGATCAAAACATATTTACTTACATAAAAAGCTTTGAAGGTAAAATTTGCCATGAACGACAGCTGGGCGGGTGACATGCTCATTCAATTACAGTTTAGAATTCACCTAGCAGTCGGGAGTAATATTCGTCGGCACATTATTTTATTATTATTATAATCATCTGCTTCATGCGCTAACAATAAATTTGGAATATCGTTCTTATTATCATTGTATTTCTTAATTGCATTTAACTTTTCGCATGATAATATGTCATAGAAACCCTTTTACAGTAATTTAAATATATTTAGACCGTATTTTTCTTACAAGGTTTAATTCCATGACGTCGCATACCTAATTTATAAATTGACGCCGATTATTGCTGTAATAAAGGGGGGGTTATTTAATAACACAATATATGCATTCATTTTAACGAAATAAATTGGTATGATTCTAACGTAAACAAGAATCATCAATGTTGTGTTTATAAAAAGTGGTGTGTAATAAATGACTAAATTAGAACAGTTTCAATAGGTTTCCACCTGCTTCCATTCCTATAGGACTGCGATATAGCAAATAGGGACACGAAATAAAATATATTGGGTGGGTTGTATGTATTAGCCCTTAAATACCGGTGTGCGGTTATTCCATCGCTAAATGTGAATAACTTAAAAGTGCTTTGATGATGAATGCTTAATTTTAGTGAAAACCAAAAAGATTAACATTCAATACGCTCAAGGTGATCGCACGACGATGGTTAAGGATTAAGCGTGACGAACCTCTAATCAATTTAATTTTTTAAAACAAAACCTAAACACTACATAAGCAAAAAAAAAACAAAATACAAAATTAAAAAAAATAAAAACCACATTAGGTATTACGAGAAAACCAAAAACACAAGATACTAAATAATGTACTTTTATATTCGTAAATAAAAATTTAATAACGAAACAGCACCAAGCGTTAATAATATAACATTACAACTTTACTTGTAGTTAAGTGTTATTTAACATTTAATTCAAAATGTAATGAAAACCTTGATGAAAAAACTACTTTGTTCTATGTAGAAGTGAATACATATTTTATTAAATTTCTTAAATGTAAATTTATAATTTTAAGTAATTAAGTTTATTTACATGAGCTTTATGTAATATAATTTTGCACTATCTACAGCAGTCGTTTTTACCTCTAATTTACAAGGCACACTTACTTATTATTCATAAGAGCTTTACTAAGTTCTATAAGATTCTGGCCATGATTGTAATTGATTACTGCCGTAATTTGATTAAATAACGGTGTACTTTTTACAGTTAAAACCAGTTGATTGTCAATTTATATATTTTTAAAAATTAACTAAATGTACCTACTTGTCATATTATATAGTCAATAAATATGTACAATGTAATTATGCAATGTCCAATGCCGGTTTAAATAAAATACACACCTATGTACAAACGTGTAGATGTACTGAAGTAGGAATTCCCATGTTTGGACTATACATTATAACGAAAGGTTGCTTTAAGGTTAGTGATCGGAGAAGTCCAGAGGTATTATTTGGAACAAGAAGCGTAGACATTTCCCTAGTGTCCAGATGCTATAAAATGCAATGTTGATTAAGTATATCATTATGAATAAAATTGTCAAGTGCATGCAAACCTTTATAAATATTACATTTTAAAGTATTTCATTTTATGTTAGTTTTACGGAGTACCTTAATTTATACATTATAGTAAGTACTAGTAGTGGCTTGCTATTTGTTGTGAATATAGAGTAAGTTCTTACTAAGAAAGATTAACATTAAAAGCCACAAACATTTGAATTTAACATTAACAACCAGTAGCGGCTTCTTTTGTTGTGTCAGCGTGCCATGGCATTAGCTAGAAAAATATTGATGTGTGATTTTCTTATTTTGCTTAAAATAACTTTTAGGCTTTTTATATATTGTTTTGAATAAGTAAAATCATAAGTACAAGGGGAGTGCCGGTGTTTAAATATGTGCTAATTAATAAATCCAGATTGAAGAACATTTTATCCACGCATTATTTTATTATAGGTATTGGTGACTCAACAAAACATTAAGCATCTTATGTTCTAAAGATCTCATTTCCAGGAGGTATGACGCTTAGCTCTTTTCTTCCTAGCAGTAAATAGCAAACTAAGTTACAATAGCCATGACAATGGCTACTACTCAGAACCGACAAGATCACAGTCAAGAGTCACGGCTACTAGTAGTAACAAAATGTTAGTAGGTAATTGGTAACAAATATAGCAAATCCATCCGAAATAATAGTAATTGCTACGATAGCGTAGTTTATCGCGCGTGCTGAGACGCTCAGGTGTAAATAATCTATATTATCCGTAAATAATACAAAAAAGTGTAATATTGTCTGGTTTAATAACAAGCTAATAGTACTATCAGATTGACTGCACTTTTTGTCAGATCTGCCGAGCAAATTTTCCAAGGAAACCCTGAAAAATTTAAAAAAGTTTAAAATGTTTAACTAAAGTTGATCAAAAGGGCGGAAAATGATAGTTACATCGAAGTTTTGGTTAATAGTTCGACAGCAGCGCGCAGCTAATAACTAACCCACAAAAAACTGAAGAAATGAACTAAACTGCTTACTACAAATTAATATCGATCCCATCGACTACATTGTGGAAGATATTGATATAGTGAAGCGCGTGAGTTTTCATTTTAAGGCAGTAACCTACAGTAAAAGCTCCTTATCCGCGGTTCCGTTATTCGCGGTTTCAGTATTCGCGGAAGAAAAAATTGAGACCACTTTCTGTATTCGCGGCCGAAAATTTCATTATTCGCGGATTAATAATTTACGATTTTGAATATTATAATTTATATTCAAAACTCAAAATTAAATAATAATATTTAAACGAAAAAAATTTAGACTTCAAGGAGGTTCTTGTTTTGGACAATGCTCCGGGTCACCCTTGTGAGCTTGAAACTATGCATCCGAATATTAAGGTGATATTTTGCCTCCGAACACGACGGCTTTACTTCAACCAATGAACCAGGGAATAATTCAAGCTTTGAAGTTCTTTTACATTAGGCGAACCTTTAAAATCATTCTGGATATCATGGAATGTGATTCTGACGTGAGTTTTATGGAATTCTGGAAAAAATTTAACATAGCAATGTGCATTGTTAACATAAAGGAATCGTTACAAGAGCTCAAGCATTGCATACACATTGCAATCATATTGGAAAAAACTATAGGTTGATCTAACAGTCTGTGAAAGTGAGGGATTTAAACAAATTAAAACATTAACTGACACAATTGTACAAATTGCTAATGGAATAGGACATGATGGTTTTGAACAGATAGATTCGAGTGACGTTCAAGAGCTGCTTCAATCACACGATGAAGATTTAAGTGAAGCCGACTTGCAGGAAATGTTAAAACCCTTCAAGCTTCAACATCTTACAATGATACGATGACAATCACCTTAAAAAACCAGACCGCAGGTTTCCAAATGGCAAATGAACTGTGAGATCACTTCATTAAAATTGACCCGTTTTTGGAAAGAAACCTTCCTTTTAAAAGGAAAATTGAAGTTGCCACAGCTGAATACCATGCGGAATTAAAAGGCATTTTAAAGACGGCAAAGCAAGAAAAAATTACTAAATATTTTAAACCAAATAATTCAAACAATAATAATTAATAATAATGATAGGTATGTGATTAAACTGATTTTATTTTTATCTATTTTATTTTATTTTCGTACCTTGGAACCCAACCCTTGCATTTCCATACAAATCACTATTCCATATTCACGGTTTCCTTATTCGCGGCATAATTTTGGAACGTATACCCGCGAATAAGGAGCTTTACTGTATAACAAAGTTAGAAAAGCAGTTAACTTAAGAATAGTAATAGTAAAGATGTCTATAGTCTAAACTCTAAAATTCTAAAATCGGCAATCGGTGTAATTTTAAACCCTTGCACTGATCTTCTGAACTCGTGTATAAAACTTGTTTACTTTCTGACGCCTTGAAAATATCTGAAAATATGTTGTTCATGTATAATATATTAATATAAGAAAAATAACAAGCATGACTCAAAGAACCATCATTCCATATCATATTTTTCTATTATGGAAAAGTGTTTGAGAAACTTCTGAGAATACAAACAAGCTCTTTCTTTGAGTCAATCTATCTACTACGTTATCTAGAAAATTGAAGGCAATATGTTGCATTTGACAACATATTGCCTTCCATTTTCAGGAAAGTTGTAATAGGGATTCATCAGGTTCTGTGCTGTCCCTAATTCCTTTATTAGTTTTTATAAAAATTTGCCGCGTTGCTCTATCACAAACTTTCTTTTATTTTTGACAACACTACCACAGACATTTAATATTGGTATAAGTCTAAATAATTCCCACTGTAATAGCTTCATGAAATCATGAAGATTTGCGGCGATGATGGTTTAATGCTAATAAAATATGTCTTAACGAAAACAAAAGTCAAAATTTAATATTTACACTTAAACAAATTCCTGCAAAAATATCCAACTAGTCAGATTTTCTAAGAATACTTATATGTATCCTCAGGCAACTGAAAACTTTAAAAGCTGCATACTTTGGTCTCTTTCTCAGTAGTTCTTCCTACACGATCTTAACATGAGATCATTCAACTCATGTTGATAAGATTTCTGCTCTTCAAAACAAGAGCATTGGAATCATTTCTGGTTAAGGCATAAGAGATGATTGCAAAAATGTTTTGTGACAACCAGTTCAGTTGTGAAAAGCACTGAAAATGTTTTAAATATAATTGGCATTTTATTCTACAGATGAATTTATAAGCTTTAAATTTCATGCTGCGAGTGTGTAAAACCTTTATTGAAATTATATGTATATTATTATTACCTCTGAAGATTTATATTAAATTAAAATTTTTAAAATATATAGGTTAAATTAAAAAAAATCGAAATTATTCATGAGCTTTCAGCAATGGTTACTGCTCTCATCTTAATTTAAAGTCATTTTAATTTAATGTAAAATCTATCAAAATATGCTCTGTTCTTCCCTATGACTTGTGTACTGTATGCACATTGTATGTAAAGGTACAAATAGATAAATCTAAAAATCAAAACCGAAAATCAAATAATTAGTGATTAAAGTAATACTTTAATTTACTTTAATTTAATAATTTAATTCACACACAAGTGAATTATACAAACAAGTATCACAGGATAATTGGGGGATGGGTAAGAAAACTGAACTCCGATGTTGACCATTTTTAAAGTGGATTATGAAAGATGAGGGTCTAATTAGCGTAAAAAAAAATAAAATTTGCGGATTGTCCACAAATTTTGGAAAAAAAACAGCTTTAAAAATTTATATACAATTGTTTGAACTGTAACGCCGCCCATCGAAATTAAAATTGGTTGTGGCGGCAGTAAAATACCTGAATCTTTGTTTCTACAACGAATTATGAAAGATAATGATGTAATTAACAAAAAAAAATTAAAATTTGTGGTTGGTCAACATATATCAAAATATTCACTTTTAAGGTGAATCTCAGTCTTGACGTAGTTGCGTTTATCAAAAAACGCCATAAGCCGTTTTGGCAAGCACTTTACTTACAAAAACATCCCCCAAGGCGATAAAATTTGAAAAAGTGTGGAAGTTGATGCGACGGATGTCAGAAACGACTGGTATCTCCCCACCGCTAGTCACTGTCAATCCAGGCAAAGCACGCGGATTGGTGATGGAATGGCCGCTCTAAAGACGTAATGCCTCGCAATAATACACTTACATACATGATATTTCTTATGGAAAAAATTTCATTTTCAAAATTAAATTGTGGCCTTATTACAAGTCCGACAATATTGATCCTTACCTTAAAGAGCTTGTATTTTTATGCTCTCTCGTTTGGTATAACCATTTCTATAGGGAAAAGTATACTTTTGAGTTCAGATTTATATTACCTCGGCCCGATCACTGAATAATTTAATTAATTGTAGAATTCATTTCATACTTAAAGTATGTACGCCAAATAATTAAGAATATTTATAAAAAGAAGATATCAATCATCAGAAGGTGTGCTGTTTAATGCTAGTTTTGTGGGTTTTAAGTTAGGTGCCATTGGTTTTGATTTTACGGACTAACCGGCCAATGAATAAAAATCAGAAATATTTAACCTTTTGGGGAAATTAATTGAACATAACCAGAATCTTTAACTTTTAAGGGTTTAAGAATGTAAGCTCAAGCTAAAAGTGGGCGTTTTATCTACAAAATAGATGTATTTTTGGAAGTGAGGGTTTATTTCCTGAAGAACATGGTTAGTGTTAATATTAGCTGATCATCTATGTACATCCCCAACAGAGTGGCATGGCATGTTGGAAATTTTATGTAATTACGAATAAGTAGTCGCAGGTTCGAATTCCATACGCGCCTGCTGAGTAGAGTAAAACAGAGAACTAATCCATCTCGTAAAACAGATTGTGAGCACTTTCGGAATGGAAGAGGTTATATTGCGATAGAAATAGAAAACCTGTGATATATAGTATATATGTACATCACGAGCTTACTTGAGTGATTTGTTGTTGATGTTTTATTAAAAAAAAACGAAAAAAAAATAAAACAAGTGAGAACTATAAAAACTTCTAAAAGGTTTAGCGAGTTATATTATGAGTATTTTATTCGGTAATATTTTAAAATTTTCATTCAAATTGTAAATTACGGGTATTTATTCAAATATACAAATACTGCATTCGCTTCAAATGCTATTTCAGTTATAAAAAAACAGCATTTAAGTTCATACAGTGAGAAATCATATTTCTGTATTTTCATAATTTTAATATAATCTATAATTTATGCATTGCAAAATAAGTCTGGATTAATTAAGCATAATTTTGAAAAATAAATTAAAGTTTAAAGTTCGTGTTATTTTTTTGTAGTCCTGGTGTCATGAACTCATAAATAACGTAATTTAAAAGAATTAACAGATTAATTGAACAATTAAACAAATGTTTTTCATAAGCTATTAGTAATGGGCTATTGCTGTCATCAACTGATAACAATTGATTGTTGATAAAACATCTGATATGACAATAAAAATTGATCGTTAAAAAAACATCCGATGGTAGCAATAATAACCCATTGCTGTAACCTTATGAAGCAAATTCGTTTAATTGTTCAGTTAAATGGTTAATTTTTTAATTTAAATTTAATTTTAATAAAAAATAAATTTTAAATTTTAATTTAGTATTCGCAGGTTAATAATACTATAATGTATTCGTATATAATTAAAAAATAATTCAGTAACAATTAGTGTAACACCCCGTACTGAAAAATTACGAAAAAATTTTAAACCTTCGCTAAACTAATTAGCTATTCTGACCGATCTGACCATGTTGTGGGTGGATCACAATTTATGCGCACCCTTGGCTGTGGTACGTAATTTGCCATAGCTGGTTTTATGTAGTACCGCGCTTGTGGGAAATATTTAATAAAAGTTGATCTTGTATCGTAATAAATTCGCCAATTTCATAATATTCTATTCAGATTGTGACACAATAAACAGAAGTAACAATAACTCGAAATTTTTTATACCAGTACTAATACTTTCAGAAGGGAGTAATGCCGTAATACAATTGAATTGATTTGATTCTGTGACATTGTATTAATTATTGTATTGTAGTTTATTACTGTATAACTCTTGGAACCATATGTAAACCGTAAAGTGGATCAAGTAATTATTAAATTAATAATATTAGTTTGATAAATAGTATAAAAATATACATACATATATCAATTGAATATTAAATACTTTTTGTTGCAAAAAGTAGAGACCCATTTTATTAATTAAACTTGCAGAACTTACAGATTCTTACAGTTGTACAATGAATTGAACATGACAGTAATATAATTTTTATATAACTATATTATTATAGCCCTTGTTTTATTAATCAAGTTACGATATTACAACACTCTGTTGCAAGGACTTTTATATATCCGAATTTATTTATATTACATAGTATACCCTTACATTATTTGCAATAAAGTTTTATAAATTAACTATTACAATTATTAATACGGCAAAATACAACTTTATTTTGATTATATAATATTTGTACATATTTAAATGTATTCAAAGGTATCTAAACGTATTCAAATATGGTTTCCATCTATTTAATTGGTATAAAACTGGACGAACTTTAATAAAAATGTAACATAATCTGCTATGGGTTATATTCAAATAGTTCTATGCTCTAATTTTCAGAAAAGTTTGATTTAAAGCAATTTTATTCAAGTTACACATTTAAACATAATATTATTATAGTCGTAATAAATTATTTACTTTTTTATCTTAGCAAAGAAAAATAAAGACAAGAAAATATTCTATTGGAATTTTTATTAGAATGTAATTTTAGATAATGTGTAAATTTGGCTAAAATGACTTGGTTTGAACTCGGGAAACATTCTGTCAACCGTAGTAAAAGCAATTCATATACACCATATATAATAATATATTATTAATACCAGACGTAATCAATTTGCATAAACAGACTGAACTGTTAAATTGTTTATTTAGTATGTAATAGATAGGTTAGGTTTGTAAATGATTTATGTATAAATTTAAATTATGTAAGCTACCACTTAACATGTAGTATTCCCAAAGTGCAAAAGAATTAACCAAGTTAATTGATTGAAAAAGTAATTAACAGTTTTGTGGTAGTTAAGCGCTTTATCTACTAGAAGTCAATAAACGCAGTAACACTACAGTCGATTTTGATGTTTGGATAGGTTTTAATATTACGGATATAACAAAACACTCTGTTCTTAAATTATAATCACCTACATTGTAAACAATTACATTAAATAAAACAATATCGGTAGGGAGACCGGTATCAATTATAACAAAAGTCAGTATTAATTTTTTTATGGTTAAATCATTTACAATTTTGAGGTAACTATATTTTTTAAAGAAGAAGTGATTATCTGCTGTATCGCATTTAATTTTTATAATTTACTTATCGTGAACCGATTTGAAATACTTCTGCATTAATGCACAAAAGATTCCTAAATCTTTTCAGAACAACCTTCAGAACAAACCTGGTGTCAATTGTAACAAATAAAAATCATTTAATAAAATAAATGCTAAAATAAAACAATTTTATTAAACTGTATATAAAAGTAAATAATAAAAAAAATTTAAAGAAAATTTACAAAAGTGGGAATTCTGAAAAAAAACACAAATAAAAGTATTAATCAAGATGCTGCTAACCAATCTTCACTAGAAAGCTCAATTTGCTTCAATTTTTTAGGATAGGTTAATAATTAATTTTGGCTGATGAGCTGAAATGCTAATGTTCTTAAATTTAAAATAATATTTAAAATACACAATATAAAAAAAATGTAGGTATATTATAACATGTTACAATTGACACCAATTCTTATGTTACAATTGACACCCATATGATATTTTTAAAGTAATGTTATCGTTTTATGTAAAATGAAGTTATAATAATTACCACTGTTACAACCGACACCAGTTACAATTGACACCGGTATACCCTATCAAAATATATCAAGAATGAGAATTTTTCCAAATTTCCAAAAACTATAAGGTAGCAAACTTAAACAAAAACCTTTTCATATATAATACTGTTTACACGAATATTTAAATTAAGAAAATTACAATAAAATAATGTTTTGGAAACAAAATATTGTAGCTACAGCAGCTACATGCAGCTACAGAATCACAGACGACTCGATAAAAAATTAAATTTCTACACGCCATGCCACTTCAAAACCAATCGAAATTTAATATCGTTAAGACACAACACTGAAATGTATGATTGTGCAAATATTAAACACAATGCAAATTATTATCTTGCAATCAAATTCTTGACAACATGTGTTAGATTATTTCCATAATTAAATTTGATTAAAAATATATATTTCTACAATCAACATGGAAAGTACGTATTTCTAACAACGCAAAATTTACTTTATTAGTATCAACTACAATGTGTAAACAATATTTAATTTATTTTAATGTAATAAAAAATAGCTGGAAATGATCAGCAGCGCGTAAATTTTCTTTCTCGAGCGGTAATGCATTATTTGCACGTATGTATGGTATGTATGTATGTATATATATAGGTATGTATCTACCTATGTATATTTCGGGTTTCCTTTTTCAAGGATTCAATTTACGTCGTTTTACCCATTCCCTTAAGAGAGTACTCCAGCATTTAATACGTCAAAGATGTTGCTAGCACCTTGTGAGCAATGCATTATTTTGCAATCATAGTCTATAAATAGCCATTATAGGTCGCTTGATGCGCTAAGCCTTTCAATTTCGATTAGTATTATTAACACAATTATGTTTTATAATTGTGTATGATGATAATTTGTTGTTGGTCAAAAAGTGGAAGACCGGAAAGCTCTAAATTTGAAAGAAAACTGTACGCATATTTAGTCGTTTATTTTAACGTTATTTTTTTAATTATATTGATCTGACGATAAAGCGAATGCTTTTTATTGAAAAGCAACAATAATTTTAAGTTAACAAGCTTAAAAGTTTTATTAAATAAACTTTTAAAGTAATTTATTGTGAATTAGATATAATGTAAAACCAATCATTAGTTAAGGTTTAACTTAAAAAAGTTTGAAAAGTGTTTGCTCTTATAACACTAAAATTGATTTTCAAGCTGAAATCACATACAGAAAGCTTTTATTTGAATAAGGACAAAATGTTTTTTATTCTTAAAGTCGTTTAATATAATTTAAGCACCGTGGAAATATATTAATTATAATTAATTTTTCACTAGTGTTGATTCTTGAATTAGTAGTATTCTTCGGCTATTTTAAATATTCTAAAAGAGATTTCTTCAAATTCAGTAGGTAATGGTTCTTTTGAGATACATGCGAATTAAGCCAACAAAATAATCTTAAGGGTCTATAGAAAATAATTTAATTAGCGTTTGAAATTCCAAATTAATTAATATAAGCATACAGTCTTACCGATGAAAAAGACTGATCATTTTATTTTAAAATTAAATGTTTTAGCAATCAGTCGGTAGTTAATACTACTCTAAAATATGAGCTTTAAAGATACCTATTATATATTATTCACAGAATTTATATTGCCAAGTTGAGCACTAAAAAGTTCTTTTCAACAATTTTATATAATACATATTATTATATCATTTCTATAGATATTTTTAAAATATGGGAACAATTAAACTTTCCAATCGCGTTTTACTGCAAATACGATATTTAAATTTCTGTATATGCAAATATCTAAACAATCTGATTTACTCTTTAAAAACATTGCGTAAAAAAAATTTGGGCAAATATGCCGTTTGGGAATTTCTCAAACGTTGAATTTTGTTTTATGCTATACCCTGTATGGGTAAATCAGATTTCTTCTACATTTGCATGTACGAAAGTGTAACGAGCAACGCTAAAAATTTTAATTTTTGCGTATATTTTAAAGATAAAAACAGTAAACATAACAACTCAATAAATTTTTCAAAAACACCTTTACGCTGGATCAATAATTGTTATCGGGTTTTTAAAATAGTGAACAAAATTTCTAGAATATGGTTATTTATAATGAATTCAAGTCACAAGCAAATTCTTAAAATACTGAAATTTTTAGAATAATAAGGCAAAATTTAAAAGTCTGTAATATCGTTTCATAAAGAAAGCATATGACAAACCTCGAATTTAAACCTCATCAGATCATCATCAGATTCATGTTTTACTTGCTGCGACTCCTGCCAAATGTACTATGCCTCCGATTAAAATTAATTATCATATTCACATTTCACATCACCTTTTAATTGGCAGGCTCAAGACGGATAATAACAATCACTATCTTAATTTAAGAAAAAAAGATTTGTGCTATGTTTCCACGTCTTCTTGTTTTCATCTTTTTAGTTCGATTCTAATTTTGCACGGTTTTTAGACTAAATAGTTTTTTCATCTTACATGGTTTTTGGATAACATGGAATGTATGTATTACCAATTTTACTAAAGGAAACTTATCTTTTTTTTTAAAAGACGGTCATTGGTCTGAATGTTAGCGCGATTAACTGTTAACGTAAAGCGCCTCAGTTCGAATCCGGGTAGAGCTTACTTTGCAATGCCATCTCCGTGCTTCGGAAGGCACGTAAAGACGGTGGTTCTCCTAGTATGTTAATGAATTGCCATCATTAGCAATATAAAATAGGGTAACAGGCACATCTGAGGCCAGCCTAGCAAGCTACTTCAGATGTAAAACAAATAATATGCTCACAGTAATAGCAGTGGCTTCGAAACTTCGCCAAGGTTACTTTAGATATTACAAGACCTAGTCCTAAGCTAAGAGGAAGAAGATATTTTTACAAAAAATACGAGATGTTGAGAATAAAAATTTATACACTATAAACCATCTAACAATGAAAGTAATCAACAAAGGTATATTTGAACTTATACGAGGATTCAAGCACCTTGAATTTGTCTCGAAACAAATTAAATGCTGAAGGTAGATAAAATTTTAGTCAGTTCGACTAATACTGACTTGTAATTCAGTCTGACTGGTTTATCCTTAATATAAAAATGATTCATTCTTAAATTATATAATCAAAAATCAACAGTCTACATACGGGATCGTACTTAAAATAAAATGTAATGATAAGCTCTGACGTAAATATAAAAATTGATAATTGCAAAATAAACCAACCTGAATTGCATGTAAAATTGCCAACGGTAGATGAAATGCCACCTGTGATGTACTTACGTTTGCTGCTTCTTTAACTGCAATCTTGAAAATAAAACTTCGCTTCTGTTACTGTGAATAAACTGTTTTGAATTTTAAATAAACTCCCGCAAAAACTTGGCGTTTTGTGTTGAAATCTGTATTAATAATATTTTACAAAAGTTGACTAAAGATGTCACCAAAGTAGTTTCTTTCTTTATTAATCTATTATGTAGTGATGTGTTCGTGTTAGGAATAATACTAAGAAAACAAGTGGCCATTTAAATTAAAATTACTTAAAACTAATTAAACTAAAGCGTTGTAAAATCGTTCATGTTATACGTTTTTAAATTATTAAAGAAATAACAAACCGGTGTGCGATCAGCTGATTACCAGGTCATTACTCCCTCTTCAATACGCAGTGGTTCCAAACATGTAATCTTGTTGGACATCGTCATCAACATTCTCACAGGTAAATACGAAATTTTTCTTTAATAACTTTTCTCCGTTGCACTTTCTTTAAATCACTTTTTTTTACATAAAATATCTATAGCGTCACTAGTAGTTGCATGTTGTATGTCGACAAAATTATTTTATAATTTATTGTTCATTTTGAAATTTTTAGGAACGAAATTTTTTACGTCCTATCTGGGCAAGTGAAAAAGGTCGACTGATCGTATTTTTCGCATCGCGAAGCCTATTAAATTGAGGATTTCTACTTTATAACTGGGTTTTTCCAACAAAAACTCGATTCCAATTGGCTGAAAATTCTTATCCAACGGATCCTTTTGAAACTTTCACGAAAATTAAAGACTACTAAGCAGTTCCACACAAAATTGTTAGAAAAATTCCAAGTTCACTGGTCGTTCCACAATCATCTGTCAAAGTACGAATTCTTTCTTTTGCACTCCATGTTTATTTCCACACACTTTCCCTATCATAACCACTTGCGTAACACTTAGTTTTTAATTCCTCATCTTACAATACTAATCTCACTTAAATCCTTATCCTATTAACAAAATTATCACTAAAATTAACATTTTGACATTTCTGCAGGTAACAGTTTCACATTTTTCAATGTAGAAGACTCAATTTTGCATCTACCATCCTCACTTGTATAGCAAATCGTTCTACAAATTAATCCTCAACTTTTGGTATGCCTTATGATGTAATTACAATTTTTTATGTTATCTAAATCTCTTTTTAGATTTTCCGAAGGATGAAATTTCTTTTGCTCATTTTAGCTTTATTTGAAACTTTTGGATTTTGGATTCACTTACAATAGTGCCAAGAAATGCGGACGCTGCTATTGGATATGCAAAACAATTCCAACTTTTATCTGTGCTACCCGTAGGAAAGATTTTAATTTTTAGAATGCTAACTGCTCTGGCCAGCTTATGAAATGAAATTTTGTGTTCAAAATGGCTCCAATGGTATGCCATGAACCTTCTATAAATGCTACATGCCAAAAATTAACAACCCGTTCCAACAAAAAGTTCCATCCGAGGTTACACTTCATCTATCGAAGCTGCGGTTTTTAACCGGACGATGCAATTTACTTTATTAAGGTTATTTATCTTAGTTTTAAGTTGATAACATGACAAAAATTAAAGCTTTAATAGATTAATTCGGTGTGTATAGTATATGTATGTATGTATGTATCTATATACATACATATGTATGTATTTATATTATTACATAAACATTGTACATATTATTTAAAAGCCGTTTGTATTAGTTTTTCTTTTCTAAATAAAATTAGAAATACCCATAAATGTTTTATGCTGTAAAATCCATTGATAAAATATATAACGGAAAAGTGTTAAGGTATCAATAAGCAGTAAAAATAAAACTTAAAGAATTTTGTTTTTAAATTAGAGATTTATATTGCAATCTTAGAAAATCTTTATAAACTCTCATAAAAAGCGACAATTTGAAAAAGATTTAGCAAACTTGACGTGTATTCTGACAGTCAGAAAAGATTTTCTAAAGTAATAAAAAAGTACTCCAAGTTTTATTAGTTTTTGGTTGTTAGCAAAGAGAGGTGTCGCATACAAGAAAATTTTACTTGCTTTAAAATACCAAGAGTCTGATGCACATGATCCCAGTAATAAGTATATTATTTTATTTACGCCGGCACTGGATAGTTTACCTATAAATAAAGAATATGCAAGAGCATTTCTTATTTATTTACCTATTGCATTTGTATTATTAACAGTAATATTTTTGGTTATTAGTATTTTATGTTGACAAAATGAATTAAAGTTTAGTAATTCCCTGATCACATTGAAATAACGATGATTAAATTTTATTTCTATAATAACAAGTAAAATTTATTTTGAGGTTCATTGAACGATGATGAACAATTTTTTAAGCATTTACAAAAAGATAAAATTTTCAGGCTGATTTACATAAATACTAATGCCACATACTAATTATATAAAAATTGTGTATTGTTGAGAACTATAATAATTATTTATATAACACTTAGCATTTAAGACCAACTGGTATTTTAATGTTGTATTAAATTTTAAAAATAAGAAGCATAATATTTGAATGCAGTGGTATTTAATAAAATTTCTATATAAGACTTTTTAAAGAGATGACTACTGCACGGTCCGACCGATCAATGATTTTTCATTATTTGATAACTATGCAACCATTAACATTTTTCACTCTTGGACATTTACACGCACTTTTCTCACGCATTACTCGCTCATCAGCTTTTATTTACCGATCTGTTCCTGCTTCTCCGATTTTTTAATTTCCATTTAATTTCCGAACAGATAACCTTTATTTTATTTTACTATTTAGTATAATATGTTATTTTTATATGCCTAGGCTACTTCGCTTTCCTATGTTAACCTTGCAGCTCTCCGTATATCAGTACTATTACAAGCCTAGTACGCTCAGTATTGCTTAAACATTACTTTCAGATACTCAATATAAAAATAAATTTGGCATTTAATATCTGATCTTAAATATGTTGCATTTGAGATGTAAACCCATAACACGGTTTAACAATCTATTCTTCTAGAATTAACTAATTCTAGACTTTCGTATCCTGTATATCAATGACCGATTATGTATTAATAACTTCAAAAATTCTGTAACATTATGACAATGGAATGGTTTCAAAATTATTTTTTGTATAAATAATGCATAAGCAATATTGAGGAACTATTAGAGCATAAAAGCTTTGAGTACTGTACAATATGAAAATACATAAAAGACAATATGGCAACAATGAAAACAATACCAAATATAACAATATTGAATTTTTATAATAAAAATATTTAATATAAATATTGGCTTTGTTCAATTTAATACTTTTATACCTTGCCGGCTATCTCAAATGCTGTATTTTAATAATTAAAAGAATAAACCACGAAACAAAAATACCTGCCAACTTAAACTACAAATTGTCAAAAACAAACTATTTAAATAAATAAATTTAATTTAAGTTCAAACTGAACTATCAAGTTCAGATTTTAATTCGAACTTCTCGACAATTTAAATGCGTTAAAATTTGACCATCAAGATACTATGAATTTTAAATTCATTATTAGGAGTACAATTTTTAACGAATGAAAAATATAATTGATTAAATTAATAGTGTACTGTTGCGAAATAAATTAAAACTTTGAATTAAAAGTTATCAACTATGATATTATTATACCCAAACTTTTGTTGAACTAATCGTTTTTCACAATAATGAAATTGGCCAGTGTTCAATTTTAAAACATTCCTTTTAATTAATTAACTAATATAATATAAAAACCGGGCATATACACACATGCAAACATATATGCACATAGGGACATCATTTTAAAAATTTTCTTCTTTGGAAGCAGACTTCTTTGGACTCGGAGAAAAATGCAAACTCAAAACTTGTTTTAACTCGATTACAATACTTTTCTTTACACTACGTAAACGGAAAAGTACAAAAGCACTCTAGATGTGACATTTTGCTAAAAATTCGCAAAAGATTTTTAAATATGACTAGTACCTAGATGCTATAATTAATTAATACAATAAATAGATAATATAATTTATATTTAGAATCTAGATATCTAGATACTATAACTTATATAATCATGTCGTACTATATCTTTGAATCGCAGACGTTCCTACATAGATTCCTGTTCCGTTTCGGCAAAACTTCTTAAAATTGATATCGATTAAATAATTATCTGCGTGCTTTGGTAGGCAAGTAAAGCCGGTGGTCCTCTTATGTTAATAAATTACCATCATTAACAATAAAAAATAGGGTAATAGGCACATATGAAATCAGGCTAGCAAGCTACTTCAGATCTAACGCAAGTAATGCTCACAGTACTAACAGTGACTTCTGAATATCGTCGATGATACTGTTAAAATTCAAACATATTATCAGATTTCAAATATGTGAAAGAAGGAGACGAAGAAATAATTATTGTTACCGTTATATTTACCTATTTATCTTAAGTTTAATGTAAAATTTTAAAATGAAAGGAAGCCATCACTTTTACTACAAAATTTTGTGATTTAATAAGTTAATTAATAGTTTTAGGAATATTGCTTGCATAATTTAAATAATTTTTATACATGGAACTCTTCAGAATACTAATTCATTTATAGACCAAGAGCAGGAAATAAAACCAACTGCTTCATAAGCTATTAAAGGTTTGAGATTCCAGGTGTGCACCACTATCCACACTAAAAACAAAACTGCCAGTCTGCCGGTCACGAGAGTAATCGCCTTCGATCGTTATAATTTTCGAAAATGTGAAAAAATATTTATATTCTTAACTTCCTAACTTTTATTGGGTTGAAATTTACACCAAAGTGAAGAGAACTATTAATTACATTGGGAATGTACTGCTTCAACCGGTCGTATATTTTATTTTAATTAGATGGCTTCCAAATTGTCAAAAAAACGCTTTAAACTTTCTCATAAGAGAACAGCTTATTTTTTTGAACATTAATTCGTCATGTAAATAATAAAATCTAAGAAAAAAAAAACGTCAGCAGATAATTTTATCATTAATTGAGCCGGCTTAAGGCAGGATTCTACAAATGGTATGTTTAACATTATAAACACTATTATATTATAATAGATTACATACAACGTGACCCACAAGAACTCGAACAAACGTTTTAAAAAAAACCTTAATTAAACGCAACAATTTAAAAATTTAACAATGAATAACAATTAACGACAATCTTATGTACATTATAAATTATAAAATTTCAAAGTGGCTTCCTTATGCGTGGATACAGAGCTTTAAACGTCGAATGAAATTTTCGGCTGTTTTTCGTACTGCTTCTAGGGATATTTTGTCCCATTTCGGACGCAAAGATTGTTTTAGTAATTTAAAACTCTTGTGGGGTTTTGCACAGGCTCTGACCTCTAAAATTGACCATATGGCGTAATCCATTGAGTTGAGATCTGTTGAGTATAGAGGTCCTTTAACGGACTGATAAAATCAAAAAAATTGATTCAGCACTACTCTTACGTAGTTTTCGCTTTGCGGGCAGGTGCAGAGTCTTGTTGAATAGTTCAATGTTGGTCACCAAATTGCTGTTGAGCACACAAAAACTGCATCTTTTAAAATATCCTGGTGGTAGATTTTCTAGTTAATTTTTACTCATTCTTCCAAAAACTAAAGGTTTTTTAACGGTAGCACATACTCCCCCAAACCATGACGAATTTTGGGTATTGGCAATGAACAACGATGGTAAAAGGTCTGGGTGCTTTTTCTGATCAATACCTATGACTTTGATGATAGTGTAATTGTTCAATAGTAAAAAATGTTTCATCGGTAAAAACGAAATTTTTACAGTACGAAAGTTCAAACAGTTAGCATTTGGTTTTTTTGCTGCTTCTAAGGCTTTTTGTGCCTTTAGTGTGAAGTACGCTTAAACCCAGTGGTCCTCTCACAAGGTGCTGGCAAAATCTTTGAGATATTAAATGCTTGAGTGTACCCTTGAGAGAATGAAGCTTTGATTTTGAATGAAAGTTTGAGTTAATTAATCTTAACTTATTTTTATCTATTTCGAGAAAAAACCGTTAATATAGATATTTTATTTTTTAAACAAACTAAAGTGAAGTTGTTAGTTTAAAGACTTATAACAAAAACTGTTATTATATTTCGTGACTACGTAAAAATTGGGGCATTTCTGAAAATTAAAAACTAAATAAAATACCTCAAAAATTTATTAAAATGTGGAATTGCCAAGGAATAAGCTAAATAAATCGCCGTTATTAGAACTACACAATCAACTCATTACCATATTCTTCTACATTATTAAAGTTACCTCACCTATGTAAAACAAGGTAAATTGGCTGTGATCTTTTCGTTAATTTTAAATCAGGACTACTAATTTATGTAGTTTATTTAAATTTTCAATTTATATTAGAGTAACTTAAGATTTGTAACCACAGAAATATTATGAAATGACAGAGTTTTTTCAAATTATACTAAAGTCCAGTAAAACGAATATGATTTATCAGTTTAAAGACAAATATGTTATACTAATTAGCAGTTTCTCTTTAAAAAAATTTCCGTTTATTTTTAATGATCTAAACTGAGAAGTTAAATTATATTTTTAACAATCAATCAATTTATATGAACAACTTATTGTAATTTAGATGATTGATTAGTTACATTGATAAA
The DNA here is from genome assembly GCA_036346125.1 of Lycocerus yunnanus. Classification (NCBI taxonomy): domain Eukaryota; kingdom Metazoa; phylum Arthropoda; class Insecta; order Coleoptera; family Cantharidae; genus Lycocerus; species Lycocerus yunnanus. The sequence goes on from JARFIX010000008.1 coordinate 6,121,390, forward strand.
GTGATTTAATTGTATAAATGCATTCAATTACCAAAAGTTTAATGTACACTTTATTCACAAGAATTATACGATACTATTTTTATGAAAATTTCTCAAGGTTTTACTAGACTACCATATTTTAACAGGCAGTACTTATACCGCATCCCTTGCTAGGAAAGGTAAAACAAAGCATCTAGGCCGATCTAGGCATTGCAGAGGAGGATAGTTGTGCTTTAATATTGGAGGAACAAATTGATTGTATGGAGAAATGTGTTTGTCAGATGTATGATAAGCCCAATTTAATAATTCGAGTAAAGGTTTGATATCTTTATCAAAAGTTACAGTACCAATAAATTATAGAACAAAAATTCTCTCGTTAAAATAAATAATTTAGATAGCAGCATGATGCCACTCTGTCGTGCTTCATTACAATGCAAAATGAAATAGGGTAAATCAGGTTTCTGCAATTTGGAGTTTTACAACAGAGCCAAAACCGATATTTTATAAACCCGAAGAAAATGGATAGAATTTTATTAACAAATACCAAATTCTATAGTTTGTAGGCCCACAGACTTCTATTACACTAAAAAAAATGTATAGCTCCAGCGTCAACAGATAGTGTTGATGACGAATGTGTGGTTTACAACCAGGCCAGTAATGAGCAAGATTAATTTTAATTTATTTACATAGTCATTTATAATTAAATATGTTAATAATTATTGCTTAATTTTAAGTTTAAAAAAATTTTGTTATACTTATTTACAAATGCTATTTTCGATGGAATTAATATTTCTCATTACTTTGTTGGTAATTTCAGCCTAATAAGAATGAGAAAGTTTTCAGTATATTTTTTCACATTTTAAAAAATTATAGCAATTGAAGGCGAATGCTCGTGGCCGGTAGACGGTTGGCTTCGTTTTTAGTGCGGATAGTGTCACCCTTGTAGAATGTCAAACCTTTGGTAGCTTATGAGGCAGTTGTTTTCATCGACAACTTTTTGTCTAATAAGCAATCGCGTATAAAATTATAATCTTCATTCAATAATATTTTAAGAACGAATTTAATGATTTCAAATTGACTGAATTTTTAATTAAATCTATCTATATAAAATGGATGTATGTTTGTGTGTGTGTGTGTGTGTGTGTTTGTTTCTTATAGACTGCTAGACCGTTCGACCGATCCCAACCAAATTTTGCACAGTTACTCTCTAGGACCCTAAAGAGGTTTTCCGCTAAAAAACCCGGGGCCGAAAAGCTTAATTTAAAAAAGTGAAAACTTGCGGACGCGCATGAATGGAACGAGATTCCCATCGCCAATACCTGTAATTGATATATGGTAATTTTACGTTGGTATATTCACATTCAGTACCTACACTATTATAAGTGATTTCATTTCGTAAAATAAATCAAGTTATAGCAACCAAAGAACAACGGGAAGCAAGATTGAAACCGTTCTGAAATACTGGAGAAGAAAAGCTCGGGTAAAGCAACCCTGCAAAATCAAAATACTTCAGACAAAGGCAAAGTATTTTATTTTAATGAGACCCAGGCGAAGCCGGGTATCCAACTAGTTTATTATAAATTAGTAAATCTTTTACACTCTTTTTTAAAGGAGTTTTTATAGTCTATTTTCCTCATTGCGGTAGGTAAAGTTGTACCTTTTGATTGTCAGTGGAGTGACGGAAAGTCCCGTTTTGCCGGACTGTGTACTTTCCCGGCCGCAAATAAGTTCGGAAAAGATTTTCTCGGACTCCTTTATTTTCTCAAACGACTAATATTCAATCAAGCAAAATAATCGAAACATTCGTTTATTATTTATGAAAATATACGTTACAATTGTTGAAATTGATGCTCAGTGAAGTCAATAATGGATCAGATTGATCTTCTAATTTTTTTCTTTGTTTGTTGCTCCATTTGCACTACACGAGGAAGTATTGAAGCAGCTTCAATAGCAGTAAATGCAATAACTACCTGTGTGGTAATTTCAACCATTGCACCTACTATTTTGGAAGCCGCTTGCAGTTTGTTCTCAACGGAGTTTTCAATATATCCTTCTAAGACGTTGATACATTTCCATCCACCATGTCGCTTGAGAGTCAATGCTTGAGAGTCAATGAAAACAATGCCATATGTAACTATTGGAATTAGGTAATTGCAGATAATTTGAAATTTTCTAGGGAACGTTCACGATAGTATGTATACCGACTGGTTGTTTGGTGCATTTACCGTTACGATATAAAACAAAAAATCTACCATGTGGTACGCAATCTTAAAAGATCAGAACTTTTAAAGTTTCCTTTCCTTATCGTAAATTCTCTTTTTATATTGTTTTTTGTGTAAGGGATGCCGATTAAAATGTACGAGCCATGGTCTCAAACATTTTCGAACAGAAGAGAAGTCAATTCTTCTCTTCGACATGCACCGCTGATACCCACAATCAGTGCTATCTAAAACAATAAAATTGCAATTGAAGTAATTTTTTGATTGATGTAAGGTTTTAATTCATTGCCATCATGAAGAGATACATCGTGTCATCTGCTTCTTTTAGAAATTTTGTAATTTATCCCTTCGTGAGGACACTGGATTTTTTTGCTATTTGTCCCGTCGACTTCCTTTTAAGCAAGGCAACTAAACGGGTAAACTTTTTGATGTCGATATTTTCTTTAAGCTGGATTGTACTCCTGAACATTGAATAAAGAGTCCACAGCGTTCTATATGTCACTTCTATATATGCTATATATAATCTATATACTTCTATATATGTCACTTCTATGTAACACTACTATATGTCTTCGATTTAAGTTCAAAATATGGCATCAAAACTACCTCGTTTAAAACTTTAACCTTTTTTCCAAAACACCATTTCTCAAATTGATTATACGCACTCTCAAACTTTTTTTTTGATTTTACCGGTAGCAAAGATTGGGCAGCTAACGAAGCTAATTTTTCAATATCAGAATCCTCAGATTGATCGCTCATTTTGTCACAGATATCGAAAACATATAAATACTGTATTATAAGTATTATGTATTAGAAGTTATAAATGATTGCTGCTTACCTTATTAAAATGTGGTAATTATTTCAATAAAAATAGCTAATTTATTTTTCAATAATTAATTATGTATTCGTGTTTTACAAAATTATAACTGCTGTAAATTGTTTTAAGCAATTGCGCACTCAGCAACACTTTTAATTGAAAATTTTTGTTACTTGTATGTAACACGTGGAAAATTAGAATATTTCCATCACTAGTGACATAAATAGCTAATTTCGAATTTTTGAGAAACCTAACATTATTTATCTATCGACTAGGTATCAATAAATGCCAGCAAATTTAAATTAATTACATTATGTTATGCACAGTAATAGTCCTTAGTAACATTGCAATCATTTTGTCAGTTTGTCAAAAATCATACAAAAAGCGTATTTTTTATTTAAGTATATATTTTGTAAGAATTTCTTTTTATAATAAAAGTAAACTCTTCTTAAAAATTTTGAAATACAAATTTTGAAACAATTGTGTAACAGTATTTTGTAGCCAAGTTAATATACATATTCTGTTAATAAAAATATATTGCTTGTGTCATTTTAAAACTACTTATAAAAAGGAATTCTTCCAAGAGGCTTCGTGATATTATTTAATAGTATATTATACACCAAGGTAGTGAAGCATAGTGTTATAACCCTAGCGCCAGATTAAATCCCAAGGTGCGTAGCACCGCGGATTTAAGGCGCGGTTATAACACGCTTCACTACCGTGGTTTATATACAATTTTTTCCACTACTAGGATTGTTTACTCTTATAATAATAATTGTTAATGAATAAAGTAAATCGTTTTAATTATTTATTTCAAATTATAAAACAAATGATAGTTTTTTGTTTTGATGTTGACACTTGCTTGAAAATGTTTAATTAATTTTGACATAAAGGTTACATTAAATATTTTGATATTTATAAGTTTTTGCGAGTGTTTTTAAAAATGAGTGAAAGTTGTACACCACCGAAATGAGGAGATTGCTGAATCAGTGGCAGACAAGCTACGAGTGCTTTTGCGAGTGTTTTTAAAAATGAGTGAAAGTTGTACACCACCCGAAATGAGAGAGATTGCTGAATCAGTGGCAGACAAGCTACTGCCGGAAAAATCCAAGACTCTTTATATGAAAGCTTATGTAACATTTAAAATTGGTGCAGTGCGCGAAGTGTGGTTATAATATCTGAAAATGTACTGTTAGCATATTTCAAAGTTATGCCAATGATAAAAAGCTTCCACTTTATGGGCACATTATTCTATGTTAAAATCAACTCTTTCTTTAAAGGACAACATAGACATTTCAAAGTTTTTCAAATTAGTTGCGTTCTTAAAACGCCAAAATGTGAATTACCGTGCTAAGAAGTCTTCCGTTTTCAGTCAGATGCGATGAGCTTTGCAATTTGCTTCTTTCTGATGTTATCATAAAAGATGATATGATTATTATAAACATTCGTAATAGTAAAATGGTTCATCTAGAAAATTTGTTGTTATGGAACCCCTTTGGATGAAAATTGTAAAACATATTTAAAAATTAGACCAACTTCCGACATGCAAAATTATTTATTAGTATAGAGTCCGAGAGAATATGATAAAACCGCAACCCTATGCGGACACCTTGAACATCACTCGTGGTCCTTTCACTTTCGACATAATATTTACGTTAATGTTGTGTTGCAATAATTGACCCTGTATGAATGATAAAACACTATTATTATGTCACTATTTACATTCAACGTTCATCGTAACGTAGCTGACAGCTGATCGGTGTCGATAATATAGATAATTTAAATAAGCCCACCGCTGATTTAAATTATCACCAATTTTGGCGCTGGGTGGAAATTCACTCTCACTCTATACGCAATGGAAAAGCTACAAAGCTATCTTCATAATCCAGTTATCCTACAATTGAAAATATACAGATTTTTAATAATATTAATGTAACAAAACACTTACCAAACAAAAATTCTATATCGAATAAAAACTAGTGAACGTGGAATGCAAGTAAATAGATGTTGATGAAAACTATTTTGTCGAAAATGTACTATTTGTAACGATAATTGATTGTAATAATTATTAATAATCGATTTATAAATTTCAGTTTCAGCTGTATATCTCTGTGTCTTGCATAATTCCATTTTAACTAAATATTTCCATTTAATCAACATTTAAATTCAATTAACATTTATGTCATTTTAATTATTAAATAATGAATTTATTACTAAGTACATAAAGGCGTTTCATCATGTTCATATTCGAAGTGAATATATTGTGTGAACGTGTACGTCACGTGAAAGTGATATAAAATATTTTATCTATTCAACTACGATTAATTACCTGAAAAATATAACTGGTATAACATAAACAGTCCGGAAACTGCCATTTTGAAAGAAAATTTATGTAAAACGAATTAGCATAACCAAGAAATTCTATCAATAGTGTTTAAATAATTAAAATCGGTCTATAAATAAGATTAATTTGATATTTAAAATGTTGATTAAATTGGAATTTTGTGACGTTTAGCAATTAGGCGAAATGAGAAAACGAATTAATTATGACAGCTAATTATGACTAGAAACTTTATAAATCGATTATTAATAATTATTACAATCAATTATCGTTACAAATAGTACACTTATTGACAAAATAGTTTTCGTCAACTATATACTGCAAAACTTACAAATATCAAAATATTTAATGTAACCTTTATGTCAAAATTAATTAAACATTTTCAAGCAAGTGTCAACATCAAAACAAAAAACTATCATTTGTTTTATAATTTGAAATAAATAATTAAAACGATTTACTTTATTCATTAACAATTATTATTATAAGAGTAAACAATCCTATAGTGAAAAATTGTATATAAACACGTAGTGAACTGTTATAACCGCGCTTAAATCCGGTGCTACGCACCTTGGGATTTAATCTGCGCTAGGTTATAACACTATGCTTCACTACCTTGGTGTATAATATACTATTATTAAAAATTGTAAATAGTACATGATGGTAGCTTTCTTTATTTGAATTTTTACTATTACAATATTACGATACTTGATTCTATTACTTTAATATTTTATTACTATTTTAATATTAATAAAAATTTAATACTACTATTACTTCGACAAATATCCAATTAAGTAGTTATGAATTACAATAATAATAATGAGTTTTAAAAAAAAGTTGTAAAATTTAACCATTAACTTACTAAATTATTAAACACTATAACAAGAATGCGTATTACATAGTTCTTGTAACTATTGTTATACTTTTAATCGTAGGTTAACGTTTAAATTACTTGAATGAAACTTACCATTAGTATACCATCTTACACGCTTTCCATCCCATCCGGTGCCATGCTATTTGCCGTATTATGCCAATTTCAAATCCTAAATAAACAAAAAATGTGTGTTTCGTGTGTTTGCGAAATTGTTTAGTAAATATAACGTAACCGCATGCTTTTCATAGAGTAAGTTAGTTACGGTTGTAAAAAAGTTATGCATAGTTACATTTCTTACTTAAAGCACTCGCAACGCTGTACACAAAGATCAATTGCATGATTTTTTTTGTAACTTGTTAATATACTATTACTAATAACTACATTTATTACAACTAATTGTGAGATTGTCAGAACATGTGAAATTTTGTTGTAATATAGCTGTACATATTTATGTTATATTATATTATACAACTTACAATATTATTCAATGAGAAAAGGGGTGAAAAAGATGTATAAAACGAAAAAAGTTCTTTTCTTGCAAAATAATTTAATATTCTTGTCTGCTACATAGCAGTATAAATAGCAGTTACATATGAATTCTTAAAGTACACTTCTATAGGCGTTTCTTCAACCCACAACTTTAAACGTGAAAATGTTCTAGTCAAATTATTAATATAATCGCATGTAAATAATCAAAACAACTATTATTATAGTTTTTAGTGGTGTCTCGTAGTTTACTAAATGCAGGGGTCAAATTATAAAGATACATCAAAAAATATTATTTAGAATAATAGATTTTGCAATCTGTTTTGCTCGAGTGGCGCCCCATCGGCATCGCCACCGCTGATAGTTTGGATTATTTTATATAACCATTGTAACCTTTGTAAATTAATCAGAATTTTGCATTCAATCTAACTGAACAAAATCTCTTTGATAATTTAAGATGATCAGTGTAAAATTTCTTTTTGATTCTGTGTGTATTCGATCGTGATATATCCCTGATTTGCTATTTTGGGCTTATTAGATGCAAAGATATAACAGTCTACCCCTACTTCCCACAGACTATTTTGTTATAATATACCTCAAAGATGTTGTCAGCACCTTGTGTAACACATTGGTTGGAGATCAAACCTATACAACTATGGCATAACAGTTGAACATTCTAAGTTAACTAACACACTTACATATATAATAGATAATGTACTTGTAGCATAACATATACCTTTTATATATAATATACTTGAAGTGTATTCATAAAATAATCTTGTCAAATAATAGCATACAAGTTTTAGAATGCTACGAATACCTATATATCTTTATTCAAGTAATATTTAAAAATATTTTCTTTCGGTATAGCAATAAATACTCGCAGTAATCGTTCGATTTTTTTTTTAACTGTCAAACCCTATAAATTATTGCTATGCCAAAGCTATCGTTAAATATTCTCACAATTCAAATATTACAGTATTACTAACAAAAATATTGGATGCTTATACGATGTCATACAATGTGTATCTACCAAAGCCGGCTCACTTATGTAAGCATATCACATAAAGTTTTTGGAAACTAATAAGTATAAAATAGCAATTAGTGATAATACGTCATATAATCAAAATTTCACAAAAATCGCTTTTTCGAGATTATTCGAGAGATATCCTGTGTTTATTTTTATTAAAATAATTATTAAAAATAAAATTAATTAAAATTAAAATTATTAAATAATTAAAATAAGTTTAATTTTAAGTTGAAATTTTTCATTTTTTATAATTTTCAACAATGAATTAATTTATTTTATTTGAATGAATCTTATATGGTAATATATAAAGTTATACTAAGGACGTTGTATAGAACCCAGGATTGAACCAAGTACAATAATAATTTTAAATATTAATAATTTAGATTGATAAAGCTAAAACCGATTAAGTTACATAGGCGGAAAGGCTTTACGCCTGGATGACTTAAATTTATATTTATCAGGAATATGCTATTTTTTTCATTTTTTGAGTTACGTTCTTAACTCAAAATTGAAAACTCTAAACGCTGAAATTTTATTCAAGAAACAATTAAGGAATCAACCAAACTTGGCACAGATGCAGTTAACTACTGAGCTGCTTATGTTTTGGTTCTTTTGGTAGTAATGGAAAACATTTTTGTCGTTTTGTTATTAAAAATTATTTTTTTTAATATTTAGTAAAAGTACGATAAACCCATGAGCATGGTGTCACATCCACTTTTTTAATTTCCACAGTAAAATACATATTATATTTGATAAGAAAACGACATTCCTTGGAAGATATATCCCCATACTTTGGAAGGAAGAAGAAGAAGAATAAAAAAATCTAGTTATTAAATTATTTATTGAGCAGCAGCTCAAAGCATGAAGACGATGATGATAATGAAATTATTTATATGCTCTCCGTACTTTACTTTAGGTGGTAAAATAACATCTTTACAGTTTGATAAGGTAATTTGTAAAATAATCTGAAAGTTGATGTTAGGCGGTCATCGATTTTATTCAAATTTGCCCAGGACATTCCTTGATAAAATAAAAAATTTTGAGATTATTTTGTAGTTATCGCAGCTTTAGTTTAGGTAGTACTATCATAATTATTTAATTAAAAATGTTTTTTTATTTTAATTTGGTTGTGATATCTAAAATAAAATTACAGACATAATTAAACAGTCTCAAAAATTTTATTTTTTATTAAAAAGTTATTGCGTAAATTGAACAAACAAAATCGAAAAACTCAGTGTCTTTAATCATAACTGTTAGACTAATTTACAAGAAAATCTGAAAATTAATTTAAGTTAGGGATTTATATCATTTAAGGGTGACGAACAGAGCCATATGGATTTGACGTAAAATTCTTCATATATTATATTTAAAGAGAAATTATTCACATTTTGATCTTATTTCATGGCAGTTTTAATTTTTTCAACTCTTCACAAAGTTACTACATCAATTACAACTACTATTAGAACGAAATGGAATTAAAGCATTTCTAATATCTACTAGTGACATATTTCCAACTTGACCGACAGCCAAGAGTCAAAAGTTTTGAAATTATATACTTTGTTCTAAATATTTAATATGGTAATTATTTAACGATCTTTTTAAAAATTTACATTTAAACAATATAGAATAGGTATATTTAACAGTTGACATTTTAGTATAAAATCGATTATATAATAGTATAATATAATATGTAGTAGACCAAATCTATAAGAACAGAAAGCAAACTAAAAATTAGTATTAAATTATCTCGCTTATTTAGGGCGTTTAATCGGGATAATAAATTAAGATTTTTATAATATAATAATATTAAAATAAAATTTAAAAATTAGTTAAAAATAAATTAAAATATTTTTAAATTTTTTATCCAATATTAATTTCCGAGGTTAATAGTATTTATAATTTCAATAATATAATAATATTAAATTTAAAAAATTGCAAAATTTTATAATCACAAAAGTTTATTTTGTATTTTCAAAATACATATTTAAAATTTAATACAGCTTTAAAATAAAAATTTATAATTAATTTAATATAGTAATTTAGTAACAAGAATATCAGTTTTACATTTCATTTGTTTAAAATTAAATTTATTTATTGTTAGTTTTATTCTATTTTTTAAACATAATTACTTTTATTTTTTTTGTCAAGTTCATTAAATTGTAAGCAAACATAATATACAAATTTTTTAAGTTTTGGGTGAACTTCGGTTATTTAATTGTTTATGTAATTATTTAATACTATATGTTTTTGGTGTTACAAGATATGTTTGTATTAGTTAAATTTTGTGCACTTTAAATAATTTAAATTTAATTTAAAGTGCATTATTGCAAGAAATTATTTTGTATTCTTTAATGTAAATAAAAAATTTTAAATAAACTCAAAGTACATGCATTTCAATATGCAATTGAAATGTTTTATGGTAATTTTACGTTATTATTCTGTTTTCTCACGTTTCAATTTTTATGACTTTTATATGTTGTAGAATATTTAGTTTGTTAAACAAGAAAGTACAGTTAAAACATAAAAAAAATTGTTAAATTGAGAAAAATTATTGAAGAATATTGTTTTCAAATTTATGATTGCTCGGTAGTTAGTACATAATTTATTATTTTATATATATCCTATCTTTATAGTAGAAATTAGAGCTGATTATAATTTTGGTTAAAATTGATTCATGGAAATTACTTTTTTAAATTTTTTTAAACCTTATTATTTAATATTACTTGGTTTTTAATTAATACTTCAAAAACTAATAAGAATTGCAAAATCAAATTTAGGATTTCACGTACTTATATAGAGATTTAAAAGTTTACTTAAAATTGGCGTATAAAACCATTGCTTTATTATTTTTTTAAATTTTATTATTTAATATTAGTCTTTATTTAATATTTTAAAAACAAAAGTTTCAAAACCAAATTTGAAATTTTGTATCTTCAACGTAGGAGTTAGAGCTCATTAAATTTTGGTTACAACTGGTTGATGGAAACAATTTTTTAATTTATTTATTTAATATTAGTTTTTTCAAAATATTTAAAAAACTAATGAAATATCAAAACTGAATTTGGTATTTTGTGTCTTTGAATTGAGACTTATAGCTGATTGGATTTTGGGGCAAATTCAATAATGAAAATTCTTGTTTTCTTTTTATTAATAAAAATTATTTTTTTAATATTTATTTCTTTTTATTATCAAAAATTAATTTTTAATATTTAATAAAAGTATTTTATAAAAAAAAAATTCCAATATAGTTTTTGATTTTAATTTTAATGGATTTTAATCCATTTAGTTCATTTAGGGATAGTTTAGCTGACGATATCTTGAAAAGACAAAACCACTTTTACGCAAAGGAGGTCCTAAACTTTAATGTGAGTTGGAAAATTTTTAAATTTCATTAGAATTGTAAAAAAATAACAAAAATTTTTTGAAATTTCATTATACTTGAAACCTTTTAAATTATTTTATTCAACATATATTTTCAACAAGTAATAATAAACATTTACAATTAAAAGTATAATCAAGTCATGGGCATGGTCACATCCGGTTTTTATTGAGATTAGCTATATATTATTTAATGAATAATTTAAAAGCTACAGTATTATTTGTGAGACTGTTGGTGGGATATCTCACATAGTGTGCCTTTCTGACTAACCTGGAATCCAAACCAATAAATAGTACGAAGTAGAATTCTAAAATGAGGAATCTCTGTTTATCATGTAGAAATTATGTACTTAAGGTGGCAAATAGTATCAATTATTTTCAAACACTACTGGTAGATGACTCTGATATCGATTGATCACTAGATAATGCGAGCAGCAAAATTTATCGACGCCTGTATTAGTTCGTACTTTTTTTCCGCTTACCTATTCAGAAAATAGTTTTAAGCACAAAAAATGCTTACATTGACAACTTAAATTGTAAATCTTTTCGACATAAAATAAGATAATATACTGTACTATGCGCGTGCCATCTATGAAACATTTTCCAAACTGCAAATAGCATAAGCAGGATAGGGATTAGAAGAACCACGATTAATTTCGTTACTAATGAGGTTAATAACAGATTTTTAAACTGCAAACTCTCAAATAGATAATTTGTAATAACATACTGTAAATACAGCATGATTACTTTACTATTTTCACTACAATAAATAAAAGAACTGAACCGTTCCGCAGGCATGTTTTGTTTATTTATTTATTCATTAACTATAAATGTTTTTACTTGTAATTATAATATATTATCGACAAATGTTCAAATATATCATGTTGCAAATTTGAGCACGGTACGTTATATATACTCGGGTTTTTTAAATTTTGGTTTGTTCTTATGGCCAAATAACATTGGTATTTGCCACCTTAAACAAAATAAATTTATAATAATTGTAAGTCATTTAAACTGAAAGATTCAAATATAAATTTTATAAATTCTAAAGAGTCTACAATTAAAAAACAACTGTTTTGTTCATATTGGTGGTGGCGTACAAAGATTTTATTTTTGTAGAGGGTACTGGTGGATTACTATAGTACACTTAAAACAAGAATGCAGTAAAAATTTGTAGGGGCCTTTCCAACGTGAAGGAAAATCAAAAAATTAAGGCGAATGTTAATAAAATTGAGATTTAGATGAATTTAAATTTTTTGAAGTTCCATGAGCTAAATAAGACGATTTCTAAAAATTCTGTGTGTATGTGTGTGATCAACTTTTAGCTGCGCTCTGCTTCTAAAAGTAATAAAAATTTCAAAACCAAATTTTGAATATCGTGTCCTTATATTGAGACTTAGAGCTGGATAAAGTTTGGTTAAAATTGATTCATGGAAACTAATTTTTAAAATTTTTTAATTTAATATTACTTTTTATTTAATATTTTAAAAACTAATAGGATTTTCGAAAGCAAACTTCGGATGTCGTATTCTTATATTGAGGTGGATTAGAATTTGATTTAAATGATTAATAGAAAATTATTTTTTCTCTTTATTATTAAAATTAATTTTATTTTTAATGTTTAGTAAAAGTCGTGGGCACGGTCACGTTTAAATTTTTTATGATTGTCAAAATTTAGAGTAGTTTTCTAGTTTAAACATTAAATTGACAACTGTTATTTCAAAAGAAAATATTTTAGATTCTCAATAGATATAGTAAATATAGACGTTAGTTTATGGTTCAAGGCGCCAAAAATTTAATTGAAACAGTAACGCCAATAATAATAATTTGGATCATAGCAGTATATTAACTATAGGAATATTAATAATTTTTTTTGTTATAACCACATCCTTAAATATTATTAATATATTCATGGTTATTGTACCAAAACTATTGCGTTTTGTAATGCTATTCTTCAGATAATTATTATATGATTGAACATTCAAAAGTCACACGGAGGGAGAGTTCTGATAGCAGTTCACAACTTTTAGAAATCTTGTTTAGTTGCTTATTTAATCTTGTTTAATCTAGATTACGTAGTACATACAAAGAGAAAATTTGAATAAGCGCTGTATGTGTTGGGTTCTCTGTGCTGTTGGTATGTGTTATGTACGTGTCTCCCAATAGTGGATTGAATTTGCACATACCTTAAATTAATTGTATCTGTTAATGAAATAATAAATAATACCCCAGATTGCCAAGTGTTCAATATACAACATACATAATGTACATAGATGGAACTCTCGAATATTGGTAGGTCTTCATTCAATGGTGATCATTGTTTTAACTTTCTGGCATACTTGCGACTTTGCGATTATACAATATGATTAAAACAATCCCAAAAAGAGGTTTGCAAACTTTCATTATTGATTTTCACAAGTGGTTAGTATTTTCAGAAAATTTTTATATATTTTTTGCATAATTTATTACAAGTAATTTCTTAGTAACCGTAAATAATAATCGGTCTGAAACGTCAAAAAGTTATAAATACCGTTTATATGACTAATTTATTTTTTATCTCTTAAAACCCTGGAGTCCAAACTCCGACTCCATATGAACAACAGAAATTACCTATAATTGGCACTAAAATTTGATGTTTTACAGGTGTTCAAACAAGTACATTTACTCGATTCAACATGGAATTTTTTAACATGGAACGAAGATTTTCCTCCTAATAAAAATTCATTATAAAAATATACGATAAAAACTTATTCATTTAATGACTGTACCATTCTGATACTTTTTCTACATTTTGCATAAGCTAGTATTAAATCAAATAATGCAGTATAGTAATAAATCAAATTCCGGCTAAATTAATTTTTATTTTAAATTTTTATCAAAATGCAATTTAAATATGTAAATTAATAATTTTATTAATTTGAATAATTTTTCGTAAAAGCACTTTAAGATAAGGTTTACCTAATAACAGGTAAGCAGGTAAACAGGTAAGCGGATAAGCATAATTTATTAAGGGAAGGTTTACCTTCCCTTAAGGAAGGTTCACAGCCCAAAAACGCATTCATTTTGAGAATTTTTTCTTAGACTTCCTAGTAAGATATAAAGATATCAACTCCCATTTTTTACACATTGTTTATTATTTACTCCTATATAATTTCTTTTTTGTCATAGAAAAATTTATAAATAATATCGCGAAATATCGTGTACGCTGTACACCTCTCCATTGGTGTGAAAATAGAACTAGCATGTTTACTTGAAATTAGTTCCCATGAACCAATTTTAACCAAAATTTAATAAGTTCTAATTTCTACCATAATAATACGAAATATCAAATTTGGTTTTGAAACTCTTGTTAGTTTTAAGATATTAAATACAGACTAATATTTAATAATAACATTTAAAAAATAGAAAAACAATAGTTTTCATAAACTATTTTTAACTAAAATTTGATCAATACTAAATCTCGGTATAACTATGCGAAATCCTAAATTTTGTTTTAAAATTCCCGTTAGTTTACGAAATATTAATTAAAAGCTAATATTAAATAATAAAATTTTAAAAATAAAAATAATAGTTTCCGTGAACCAATTTTAACCAAAATCTAATCAGCTAAAATCTAATATAAGGGTACAAAATCCTAAATTTAGTTTTAAAATTTCTATTAGTGTTTGCTGTAGAGAGCACACAAAATTTGACCACACATATCCACACATATGTATACATACAGACATTTTTAGTGGTCTTATTTAACTCAAGGGACCTATAAAAGTATAAATTCATCAAAATCTCATTTTTTTTCTGCACGAAAACAATACTTTTTCATATTACATATGATAAAGTAAAAACACGATCGAATGATTACTTTTTCAGTAATCTTTACATCTAGTTCAAAAACGTCGTGTTTAAGATAAACACGATTAAAGTTTTGCAATAGTTTTACTCAACCATTACGTTAAGTTTTTCAATTTATGTTTAATATTTTTTTATAGAATGATTTTTTTTAACGATTTATTTTTGCACCTATAACTCCTAAAAGAAAAAGTGCACTCAAATCCGGATTAAATTTATCAGTTCCCGAAGAGAAAGTCTATCAAGATACGAAATACCAAGTTTGATTTTGAAATTCCCATTCGTTTTTGAAATATTAAATAAAAACTAATATTAAACAAAAGATTTAAAAAATAGTCCTCAGAACCAATTTTAATCAAAATCTAATTAGCTATAAGTCTTACTAAAAGATGTGAAATCCCAAATTTTATTTTTAAATTCTTATTAGTGTTTATAATATTAAATAAAAAGTAACATTAAATACTAAGATATAAAAATAAAAAAAGTTAGTTCTCACGATCCAATTTTAATTAAAATCTAATCAACTCTATTAAGCCTCAATATAAGAATACGAAATCTCAAATTTCTGTTTCTACTAGTTTTTGAGGCAGTGCGCTCACATACAGACATTTTTTGGAAATGATCTTATTTAGCTTGTAGGCCTAAAAAGTATAAATTCATGAAAATCTCAAAAAAATTTGTGCAAAAACAATATACATAATATTTACAAATTTACAAATAAAAGTAAAAAATTTACAAATAATAACGTTTATTTGTTTCTCATTTGTAAACGTCAGTTTCCAAAACACAATATTAATCAAGAAAGTTTATTTTATCAAGTCACTAACTTGTAAAACTGACAGTTAACTTGCAAAATTTTTACAAGTTAGTAGTATTATTTACATTAGAAAATTTTGTTTTATCGTCATATATGTTGAAAATCATGGTACAATTGTTATTTCCAGTAACACAGATTTTTGATGATGAAAGAGTTGATACTGATGATGATGAACCATCTGTTGACTCAGAAACTGCTGAACTCGAGGACTGCAGAACATTTGTACTCTCCTTACTACCAAATAATTTGCTAGACATTTCGATTTTTTTGTTGACCGAATCATCGACATAACTCATCGCAATTTCGGTGCTCTTCCACCCTCCTGCACGCTTTAGTGCTAAAATATCTCCACCCGAATCCGCAACCATAGTGGCTCCAGTTCTGCGAAAAGAGTGGCCGGTGTATAACTCTGGGTCTTTTAAACCTAAATATTTCGCTATTTGCTTTGGGACACCACCAATAGTGTGCTGGCCAGCATTAAGGAAATGCACTTTCCATGTCGGTATGTCAAAAAATCTTAGGCTTTCTGTTCCAGGAGGCCGAAGATTTACATATTTTCTGTATAACATGCAGGGCTTGAAGCTGCAGCCATCATCGGTTATGGTGAATCTTCTTGTTGTTAAATTTTTTGTTTGCCGCAATGTCACAATAACGTATTTTCCCATATCTTCTACATCATTCATGTTTAAGGAGAGAATTTCGTCACATCGACAACATCCAAAAATCCCAAATATTGTTACAATTTTCGCCAGCAACCACTGGTCATCAGGAGCATGTAAAAGAAATTGTTCAGCCTCTTCTTTACTTAATACCTTGGCCTTTTTTGGCGTATAACGCTCATTTTTTCGTTTCAGAAACGCTATTACCTTTTGAAATCTGCAAATGACAACTAAACGTCATATTTTTCAATAAATTTTTTAAGGAAAACAAACCTGCGAACAGGGGGATTTTCTTTCATTTCCAAGCAGCTTTTCAGCATAGACCATTTTGCCCATAAAGTATTAGGGCTGAATCTAGCTGATAGTTGATTCAAGTAGACCAACAAAACATCTTCAGTTACCCCAATCACACTATTTTTGTTTTGCCACTTTTTGAAGTCGTCGTATTCTCGCTCGTACCTTGAAGCTGATTTTGCAGGTAATAAACTTGAAGCTACACTGCTGGCTGCCTCAATAATTTCTTTTGGTACATTCATTTTCGCTTTCGCCAAAACAAATGTAAAGAAAAATAAACAGACATGTTCATGGCAACGCTTCCATAGCTTACGACATTTGCGACAAATTATTGAGATTTTTGGAATTTATCTAACCTTTTTACAAATGAGAAACAAATAAAATATAAAACAATACACGCAAGGTAACGGGTTTTACTGGCTCAAGGAGGTAACTGACTCGCCTGCGGCTCGTCAGTTATATCCTCCATTCGCCAGTAAAAACCCTCTTACCTGCTAGTAATGTTATATACTATTTCACGTTACGATAAAGTAAAAATACTAACATATAAAATCAAATAAAATGTTTTATATTTGTCACTGTATGTTTAATAAATTTGTTGGAATTAAGATTTTAAATTTGGTTTTAATAAAGTTTGTTTTTACTAAATTCTAAATTTTTATATTAATCCAAATTTGTTTAATAAGTTTATACTAATACAGTAGAACCTCGTTTATCCGGGCCGACTGGGACCGTGCTCTCCACGGATAATTGAAAACACGGATAATAATAATTGACGTTTTTTGTTAAATTATAAAATATGTTTAATACATATTTATTATATCGTAGATTTAGCACTTTTATTTACCGAAAGTCATTTGTACATAACAATAAATTCAGCGAAATTTAATACTACTAATATGTACAATACAAAAAATACACTAAACAGCTTTATATGTAATTCAAGTGCAGCTCTGAAGTAAGCATAAATTCTATACATTTGATTTTACATAGTATACTACCGAAGTTGCATATGCCCACGGATAAACCGCTGGCGCGCACGGATAAGCCGCCGCACGGATTATATGCACGCGGTAATAGATGTATAATGCGCGGATAAAGGTAGTATAGTCGCTATACAAAAGAAGAGAATCATGAGAATAATTCTTTCGGCACTAATAATTTATATAATTATATAAACTAAAACAATTTCAGAAAAACTGATTAACTAGTTAATATGTACGACGGGCACATCAAAAATCAAATTCATGCAGAAAAATATTTTTTTTAACTTGTTATTAAAATTATTGTTGTTATGTAAACTAGTTAATTAGCTTTTCTGGATTTGTTTTAGTTTGATGAACGTACCTTATAAATTATTAGTGCCGAAAGAATTATTTTCATGATTTTTATCTTTTGTATAACGACTATACTACCTGATGATGCCCACCACTGGGCGAAACATGTTGTAGTGTAAATCTATAAGAAATAAATTACGAATAAGTTCCAAACTTTGATTTATTTATATTTCAATTCGTTTTTAAATATTCAAAAACTGACGATGATACATACATGAGAAATATTGAAGGAATATTTGAATCTAGTTACGGCTAATAATTATTTTTCTTTGATAATTATTGTACTCTTTAACGTAATAGAATAATTATTATATTAAATAAATAATTAAGATAAGTTAAAAGAAACACATTATAGCTCAAACAAAATCAGGTGCGCCAACTGGCGAAATAATTCAAAACTTACACACTTTTAGCAGTAAGGAATTGTACGTGCTTTTGTAAGATTTCTGCATAATTTATTTATTATTATTTAAAGCAATTTTACTATAACTTACACTTAGTTTGCATGTGAAAATATGAGGAAATGTCTACAAGAATTATTAATATTTATGGTTGAAGCTTATACATAACACAGCTGTACACATACAGAGGTCGCACTGTTAAAAATCAATATTATCTTGCATGTACTTTAAAAAATTTCTCATTATAATATGATACATATTTATAAACAATTTCTTATTTAAACATAAATAGCAATAATTCATTTTTAAAATTAAGTAAAAAACAAACACTAATATACTTATGATCTGAGTAGTACGAATTGAATAAGGTTTAGTTTGATAGATTTCAGAAAACTAGCTTGATATTAATTTATTGAAATTATATAATATATTATTAACCTTTGAAATTAATATTTGACTTAAATTTTTTTTAATTATACAAAATTATACAGCTCACAAATAATGTTTCGTTTTATTGTTCATTTAACCTTATAATTTAAAAAAATTTGATATTAATTTATTATAATAGTAATAATACACATTATATATTTATTTCTTTTTAAATTTTAAGTTTTAAATTAAAATCCTGTAAATTGGCAAAAAAGATTTTAATTTAACGTAATAAGTCGTCGTCATTATCATTTGCTACAGATGGTAAGGTTACTAAAAGTATACATTACCTTCAACTTATGTTTTAGTTATTACCTGTTATTATTAGTTATTATAACTGATTCCGATAGCAATTTTAGTTGTTGAGACAATGTTCTGTGAAGAATATATCTTGAATAATAATTATATCATATTACTTAATGGTCCAATATAATTTTTCCATTTTAAAATGGTTTTCTTCAGCTTTGTGATGATATCACTTTCAGTTGTTCAATTGCGCACATCAAGTTCTAATTTGATGTCTGGATTACACTAAAAAAAGTATAGGTATCAAACTTAAATTTCTATAAACTAATATTGCTTATATAAATAATTATAGCAAAAAATAAATCTTAGCTTACCTTAGCTATCAGTGTATAATCAACTTTATTCTAACCAATGTATGCGGCTGAGGTAAATTTGATTAGATTTACAAAAACAAGGTTTAACAACTCAACAACATTGGAAGACTACGGGGATTCTAATGAACGTTTTTATAAATCTACTTTCTCTTTTTACTAAACGATTTTTGCCGCATCAAATTTAATCTTAAATAATAAATAAATTTATTTTTAAAATTTTTAAAAGATAAGAAAATTAAATAAAATTAAAATTATTTTACACAAGTAATGGTTGATATTCCAATCTTCGGTGAAGAGACCATTGACCTTATGTTTTTTGAAATTATGCTTCTACTAACTCAGATTTTGTTGTATGTATTTGAAAAGTAAAGAAAATTATTAACATTTTACATTGTCACCACGCATTGTGTACCACGTTAAACTTATAAAAACTGAATTTAATTATTTTTATAGCAAAAATTATAAATAGCAAGTGTAGTAAAGTAAGTGTATTCAAAATACACTTTAACATGAAATATCATAGCAAATTAGAAGCATTGAACAAGAAGAATTGATAATCGCATAAAATCTTACTTATGATTGGCCTTATGACTTGTTTCTTATGATAAAATCACATAGTGTGAATACTAAAAACTACTTATGTTTAAATCATAACCGAAATTGCATAGTATTAAGTACGCTTAACACACAAACGATTTTTTATAAATCGGTCGCCGAGTAAAAAAACGAGCGGTCAAGAAACTCAATAATAAAATAAAGCATTAGTTTAATAAATTGAAGTTTATTTAAGACAATCGAGTTGTTTACAACGCCAAAACGTTTCACATTAATCAAATTGTAGTAATCAGAAAATTTTGCATGAAAATAGTAAATCCGTATGCATTACATAATCTTCAGAAAAATATACAGGAGGTTTCCAAAGCTGTTTTGCAAAGTGTGTTGCATAAACGAGAAACATTTTAGAGATTAATAATTATTATAACAAAGAACATTTTTTATCTTATTGAAATTATTGAGATAATTTACTCACAAAACTCAAATAAGCTCGCCGAGGTATTAATTTATACAACCGTAAGAAAAATACAGGTTTATAACAAAGTCAATTTAAATAATTAGTTGTTTATTTAAACAAAAGAAAATCCATAGCAATCTGAGAGAATCGTGTATAAATTTACAATTGACGTATCAAATCAACTATACATCATCAAATACAAGAAAAGATTACAGTACACATGTCTGCAAAATATTTTGAAGTATTCTAGACTATCGTAAAAAGACATAATGCGGTGATCGCTGGATATCGTAATAGTTGTGGTTAAGAATGTTCTAGACTTTAATAATGATGCTAAGCATAATCAAATATAATTGACTAAAGAACAAAATAGCGTCTATGGTGCTTAATACTTAAAAACTGTCATTGATTGATTTAAGGTAATGCTAATAGTAATTCCCTGAATGAATAATCCGTAATCATTGCTAATTATTGTTGTAAAAAAGTTTTAAATACATATTTGTAATAGACATAATTATTTGTTATTTTATCTAAGTAAATAATTGCGCTAAAGCTAAAATTACAAAATTTAATACAAAAGAATTTGAATTCAATAAATTTAATAATTTGCCCACAGTTTATAACTACTTACATGTTATTAATCAATTGGTTATATCCTAGAAGATACATCAATTTCAATTAAAAAGATGCAAACATTTTATTGCATATACTTTATAGCAATGAAAGTATCTAGTAGTAAATCTTGCATTAACTTGCAAAAGTTATTTTATTACTTTATGTCGTCAATCTAAAAAAGTGCCTAATAGTCCAGCCGCATTAGCATGAAAAAACATGAACGTTCGACAAAATTAAAAATAAATTTTTATCTTTACAGTTATGTATATTACCTAAATGGTAAGAAATAATTGAAGTTCCCCACCTCTAGCCCTTGTGCTAACGCCACCATCTTGAAAAAATGGCGGTCAGATCGGCTCCCCGCGTTATTTTCCACGCTTTTCACGTCAATTTTAAAGAGGATTATTTTTAAACAACATAAAATTTCCAATAACAACATATAGTTGTTATTCTGGTCCAATGTCGGATTTCCCCAGAAAAAAATTACAAATTAAAACCTTCTTTTTTTTAAACATTTTATTCAGATGAATTATTCAAAATTAGAATTATTTTAAAATCATAAAACCAATAGTAAATTTCCAAAAAAAATAATAAGAATAAAAAAAAAACATCAGGTTTGAATTAAACATTTTCGCTTAATTTTCGCATTCTCAACCAGCACGAAAAAAATTTATACTTTGTAATTTTTTTCCGAGATAACCCGTCATTGAACCGGAATAACAGACACATGTTCTCATTGAAAATTTTATTCTCTTTAGAAAAGGTTTTCTTCAAAATTGACATATAACTAATGGTTTTAAAGAAAAATGCAAGAAACAAAGCGGGGGAGCCGATCCAACAGCTATTTTTTCAAGATGGTGACGTTAGCTCAAGAGATAAAGATGGGAAACTTCAGGACGTTAATCACTACTATTTAGGTAATATAACTATAAAGAAAAATATTTAACATTAATTTTCTTGAGTTTTTTGCTAATTCAGCTGGACTATAAGGTAGCAATACCAAATGATTACGAAGTAAAAATAGTTTTAAAAAAGCCTAAGGCACTAAAACTAACATAGTGAAGCTTTAAACTCTTTATATTTATTGCCAAGAGAGTGGGAACATAATGTACATCGTCGTCACAACTTTTTAACATATTATTCTTCAATTTTTACTTTTTAATTACTTTCACTAAAAAATCAATTAAAACTCCTATTGAAACTTTTCAAAGTAAAAATTTTAAATTTAAGGGTTAGTTTGTTAGCTATAGGCAAGTGTAAATAAAAGAGGCAGAAGCTAAAATCATTAAAAAAACTTAGGAAGTACTTTTTTAATAAATATTGCTTAAATTTGAAACCGTGTGTAAATTGTTGAGATTTTCTTCAGTTTTCTTGCTTACAAATAGATGCTCAGGTTTATTATGGCGAAATTTTAAACAAGCTATTACGATGTCAAGACTTTCAAATATTTTTAGACAGAGATAACAAACGAGCATACTGATTTTAAGTAGTCTGAAATTTTTTTGCCAACTTACATACATATATATGTACGTACATACTATAACACTTACAATTAAATTTAAAAGTTAAAATGTTGATAAAGTGGAAATTGAATAGTCAAATTAGCTTAGATGCTTTGGGGTATTAAAAATTGAAACAATTTTATAATAACAATTTGTATTTGGAAACAATAATCTAAAATTTTTTACAAATAAATTAAATTTGTGCCAAATATCTTGAGTGTTCACGAACTTTTCGTAAACGAATACCACTGTAATACACTTTTGGAATGAAAACCTTTTCTTCAATAGAGGAAAGATTGTTTACGTTCATTGCAACAAAAATTTAGTTTAATCTGTCAAAGCAACTTGATGGTACTTATTTTTGAAATTTAAAAAAATTCTAAATGTAGTATATCTTTAGTTGCGGACAAAAAAATATTTTATTATTGACATATTAATTTTCATTAAAATCCGTTATATTGGAAAGCAGGAATTTAATAAATCATGAATAATCATAATAATTGTTTTGACTATCAACCCTAAGTGAAACGCACTGTATGTGAACAGTTATGTGAAATTATAATGGTTTAACAAGCATGTCATATATCATCATATTATGTCAAAAAGGTATGATATAGCTATTGTAAATTGGCCAAATGTATTAAAAATTGTTACAAAGTTAAAAGGCAAAGAAACTATATGTTTTTTTAATCTCATATTTTTAAAGAAATAATAAGTAACTAAAGCAATTATTGATGATTTAAACTTTGAATTTGCTTAGTAGTAAAAAGTAATTAAAAAATGATGCGTATAATATAATATATATGTATTATGTGGGTTGTAAATATTCAGAATTGTTCAAAAATAGTAACCAAAATATTAATAATTGCGTCGGTAATCTTGCAAACTCTAGAAAATGTTAATGTTAAAATAATTTTTAATTGATCTTCAAGTATTTTTAATTCAGCAAGGTTAAACCCAACTTCACGTGTAAATACTATCATGTAATTGCATCTAATTTTATTTTAATTGCATTAATTAATCTTCCAGTAATCTGGTTAAATACTTAACCCTGGATTTGGCCACAAACAATTATTTTGTCATTAAAAGTTGTTTGAATTTAATTTTACTTACAAAGTTTATTAATTAAAAGTAAATAACGGAAATGCACAGGTGGCCACACAATAAAAGTAATACGATTGCTTTCTAAACCAATTTTGTTTTGTTTTTGTCTTAGTTGTAACTTTGCGGTTAGGTTGCAGACTTGTTTAAATATTGCTGTTATTTTAAATTGTGTACAAAATTTGATTATATTATTTTGTTTACAAATTTTCCAACATGCGACATAATTGTTTTGCAGAAAGAAATATTTTATTTTAATGCCGCTTTGTGTTTACTTATGTTTTAATGACAATGTTCTATTTTTATCATTCATAAATTGTAGATCCTCTAGTACATAATATTAATAACATGATAAATTTCCATTCAAAATGTATGTTGAATTTGCATTTGAAAAAGAACCTCAAACTTGAAAGACCCTGTATTACTGCTAATTTTTAATGTTGAAGGAAATGTAACTTATGTATATTATAATATATTTGTAGAAAATGTTTTTTGTAGCTCATCTTTAAATACAGGTTTCGCTCCATTAATCGGTTCAGCATACAAACTTGTCATGAATTTTGCTCTTTTTAAATCAAGACACAATTTTTAGAGTCTAAAATCAAGAAAAAGAACTGACTTATACCCAATTTTTTCACTCGTAGTTATCTTAAAGTTAGCGAACTTTAAGTTAAATTGACAAAATAACCGATCAGATGACAATAAAAAATAAATCAATCATCCGATTGGTTATTACGTCATTTTAACCTAAAGGTCGCTAACTTGAAGATAACTATGAGTGAAGAAATCCGGCATAAATGAATTTATATTATTTTGAGTTTTAATTAATAAAATCTTTAGTAACAAAATTTTATAAATTTTGCGCTTTATAGGTTAGTATAAAGTACGCATACATCCTTGGTATAAAGAACTTATTATTTCAATGCTTAAAATAATTATGAAGAAAATGCAACTACAGTAAATCAATGTTTATTTTTTAAGATATAAAAGAAACAAATAAAAACTCAAATTAAAGCGTACTGTACACAATGTAATATTGCTTATGATTTAAACATTTAATCTCAAAATTTTATGACAGATTTGCTCTGTTGAAAATTTATTTTATCATGTAATTTTGTTACAAGCAGTCACAAGGTATATACACAATTAAATCTACTTAGTCACACACATAAATCATATCTAAAATCACAACAAGAGTCATAAGAAAAACCATAAGCAAAATCACATAGTGTAAAGTAGGCTTTAGTATTTAAACTCAGTGAGGTAATCTTATTTCCAAATACAACTTTATATTTATTAAAATTTAAAGATAGATAGATAGTACTAATCAATATGCTTTTTTGGTTTTACTGAAAAGTTGTGTTTTTTGGCTTAAGTTCTTTTGCCAAACCTTGTATTTTTAAATTTATAATTTTTTTAATAATTTAAACTAGCACAAATCTAAACTTAAACAGCTGTGAAATTGCAATGCGGATTGCAAACAGTTTATTTTCTATTTTAGTTACGATGAATGCACTAATGGAAACTTTTACCGTAACTGAAAGTAAAATTTTCTGAAACTTTCGGATTTTAATTTTCACTTTCTTTCTCATCTTTTCAAAATTTCAAAATTTGCGACTGATATTATAATATATAACTTGGTGGTGAAATCAGAAATTACCAGTGTTAATGTAACACCTGTATATAGCACGTATGTAAAGTAAACGGATTTAAATCCGCGATACATACATACAAGTATATCGATGAGTAAAGTAAGTACTAATTAATCTTTTTATGTTTCATACAAATGCTTTGAAACGCAGATTTCTTAGACTAAACTAAAATATTTCCCTGGCGACTTGCCATGCTTCAACCAAGTTTGTGAATTAATGCACTTAGTTTGCTAAATTGACTGACATACTGACATTTAGGAAATCACTGTCACAAAATAATCATATATAATTTTAATCTGGGAATAATTAGTTGTTCTGGAATAATTAATAATCTATTAACCCACTTTTCCATATGTTCCGTTTGAATGCTAAGACTCTGACAGTAGATACCTACTGAAATTTTCTACAGTCGTTTTATTTGAATGTTCAGCGCTGATAAATTCATTTGTGTTGTCATCCCAACAGCATATCATCATCACTTGGAGCTGAAAACTCCGAGTTTCTAAATGAAACGACTGCAGTAGAAAATGTCAGTGCTGTCAGTTGTTCAGCTCTAAAACGGAACGGTTTATTTATAGGTAATTAATAGGTACCTGATTATTTTCAATCGCACAGTAATAATAATATTTAGTTGGAAATTCAAATTAAATTTTCATTTATATAAAAGTCTGACAAGAATGCTTGTTTGTTTAGAAGTACCAAGGCACCCAACAAAAGTATAAATTAAAATGAAAAATATATTATGAATCTTGCAATACCAAATTATAATTATTACTTACCTTGTTTGTAGATATGTCCGAAATTCGAGAAATTCAAGAATTACAATTACATTCCAATCGTATATTTAAGTTGAGGACTGTGCCAAATACCATATCAATATCCGACAATTTTACTAGAACGTCGGATAACTTTTTAACTCCAAACTATACAATAGTTCAAGCCCAAATAGGATCCACTGCAGTTTTACATTGCGAAGTAGTAGATACCGGAGAAAATACGGTATGTATGTTACCTAACATAATTATTTCTCCCTGTTGCATCGTCAATCCAATGGTCCTGTTTAAAGTTATACATTTTAAAATTATTTATAACTTCAAATACAGCTGAAATTCTACACAAGAATAAACAATTTGCTGACCTAACTTTGGTAAAAGATACTTAAATATACTTTAAAATCGAAAAAAAAAACAAATTATATCATCGAGTCCTGTTGGATGAAATTGAAATAATTAAAAGAAACTTAAAAGATCGCTCTTTTTAATTTTGCATTATTTTTTGTAAAATAATTTAACAGAAAAATCTTATAGTTAAATAAAAAGCAGTTTAAAAAGTCTTGTATATTTATTTGTTTGTTTTAAATTGTGTAATTTATCACATTTAAATGTCGCCTTGCAGGTGTCCTGGATAAGAAAACGCGACTATCACTTACTAACGGTGGGATTACAAACCTATAGTAGCGATAAAAGGTTCTTTACATCAAATGGAAAAAACGGACAGGTAATCTTGCTTATTTAAATTTTACATTTTATTAAGTATTTTAGAGTATAGCGCTTACATAAGATATAAATTATGAATTTAAACAGTTAATACATTAGATTTATTTAATATGAAAATTATTTTCATTTTTTTCACATGAAGGTGGAAAAATACTTTTATTCCTTAATTTTAAATTGTTAAAGAATACGGCGTTTTTTGATTATTTTTGGTACATCAAGTTGGTTGATGTAATCTCAAAAATCAAAGAGACAAGAACTTTAAAAAGATTTTTAAATTATTTTCATTTAAATCATTGCTGTCCTGCTCCCGGATGCGATTTATCTCCGTCCCTGATGAATATAGTATACGAAAATATCATTTTAAAATAAAATATTTTAAACTCGAGTTTGAATCGTGAGTAAAAATTACAAAACGTGTGTCTCCGAATTCTCTTCTAAGCTTACCAATGTTTGTTTACAAAATTAAGATTATGAATCGATGCGGGGAGCTAAATTCGTCGTACATAAGTTTTATGAATTTACATTGAAAGGACAAAACAAAATATTTATTCTTCTCTATCTTTTCTAATAGGGACTGTTTAAAAGTATGAAAAATATAATTAAATTAATATTAAACGCTTTCATTCTCACAGCATTATGTTGTATATAATATTGTTGGTTAATTTAATTTTGTATTAATTTAATTTAGGATTGGATATTGCACATTCGCTACTCACAATCGCAAGATTCTGGACTGTACGAATGCCAGTTAACCACATATCCAGCTTCAAGTTTATTTGTTGAATTACAATTAGTTGGTAAGTATTAAAACATGTTAATTTAGATTACAGAAATTTAACAATAATAATAGAGGTTTCATATAAATCTCTGTTTTCAAAGTCCTAGTTTACGTAGAGTGTAATTGTTTAATTTATAATAAATTATAAGATTTTATAAATAATTTAGGTATCACAAATTAATTATTATTTATTATAGATTTTAAAAATATATACTATACTAGTTTAACAAGGTTGTGCGGCCTAAAGGCCATACTTGAGATAGTAATTTTAATAAAAAATACATTTAGAATAATATTAAAATCAAATACTATCCTGATTGGTTCTCCACAAATGTCCTTGAACGTAGATAGCAAATGTTGCTTCGTTGACTAATCGAATAATCTTATCCACTAGACTTCTCAGTTGTTACCTGGTTTAAATTCTAAACTACATTATATAAATTCTAAATAATTAACACCAGTTAGCAATAAATAGTTAATGGTGGGATCAGTATAGTTTTAAATCGTTTGTGAACAGTAAGTAGGAAAAATTCTAAAGATATCTACACTAGAGTTTAAAAAAAAGGTAGAAACAGAATGAAGTCATAGTAAGAACCTTTCAAAATACCTTAAGGCGCTATTACAGCACAGAAAAGAAATTTTTTAATCGTTTTTCAGTGCTTGTAATATTAAGCAACATTTATTGCAATGTTATTTTTTTCGTAACATTTCAATGTCAGAGCGATCTTGTGGTAAAATTTTTATACCAAATTTATTTAATATTTTATTATTGTAAATTAGTTTTTAAGTTTTATTTAACTTATCCAATAAATACAACATGTATGTAAGTTAATGTTGACATTTAGCATTAAAATTGAAGTATTGATTCAAGAAATAGAGGCAATATTAAAGGATTTGTTTGCATAGGTTCTTAAACAAACCCATAATAATTCATTGTTAATCCAAAAGGATGCGTAGTAAATATTGTTTAAGCTTGAGGCTTTTTAATTCTGAAGAAATGTTACTATCAAATAATATATTAATATAAATTTGAGAAATCAATTAAAGTTAAATTAGTTGTTCTATTGTTAAATGGATGTGTGGTAAATATTGTTTAAGCATGAAGCTTTCAAATAATTGTTTCTCTTATATAATAAATTAATTGGAATTTCTGAAATCGGCTCAAATAAAATCAATTTTTCTATTTTTATATTACGTTGAATAAAATTTTTTAAACCATACAAGCTTAGCAAAATTTTCCAACTTACATTTTAATCTAAGACCCCATTGCACAAAATGGTTTCGTTTTATCAAGAACTCTTCAGTTAAACTATCCCTAAATGAATGAAAATGGATTAAAACCTTTAAAAAAATTTTATTCAACATATAAATTTACTAGTTAATCAACTATTTACTTTATTATTTTTATATTATGGGAAAAATTAGAACCATCTGTTAGTATTTTAAAGTACTTAATTGTAGAAGTAAAAAAATATTTATTTATTATCACAAGATAGCAATTGCACGAAGAGCCAGGATATTTATAGGAGCAAATATATAGTTAAATATTTTACATGCATTACATACTACATAATACAATTGCAGACCAAAAAGTACTTCAATTTAAATGTACGATTCAATGAATATACATTAACTAAAAAAAATTATATATTATAATGTGAAACACCTAAAATATAATGTAATTTGAATTGGTTTTTAAATTATTATTAAAAGATTTAATTCTTACTGAACCAAATAGGTTGCTAAAACCAACTTCAGTAGTACATATTGTTTAGAAAATTTAACTGGTGATTATTCAGAAAAAATAAGACCATTTCAAAGTTTTTAATGTAAAATGTAAATTCTGAAATAAGCATTATTTACTGTTCATTTTACTTTAGTTAAACTGACACATTTTGCAGGAAGATATAAGTAATTTAAACAATAGCACGGCGGATGAGGAAACAAGCAATTTTAAAAATAGGACAGAGATTGCATTATTATGAAATGATTTGTGTACAGCCAACGATGCGGTCTTTCAGAGTAACCTAAAAACTTGAAAATATGAGTATTCGGTACTTAAAAGAAATTTTCTTATCGTATATAGTAATATATTATATTATCGTTCTGCTCTTTTATTATCTTTGATTTTGTTTGTTGTTATCGGTTAGTTTTTAATTTCAGAAGCTCACGCCAGCATCATAGGTGGTTCAGAAAAAATTGTCAAGTCCGGTTCTCCATTGCGACTTAGTTGCGTTATTCAGCGATCCACCGAAGTTCCACAATATATATTTTGGTATCACGAAAACCACATGATCAACTATGACTTAAAGGGTGGTGCTGCTGTGCGACATGGTCGTCAAGGAAGTGAGTTGCTCATCCCCAGGGCTGAAATAAAGCACGCTGGCAACTACTCTTGCGTACCATCCAACGCACGCCCGGCCAACGTCATAGTACATGTGCTGCAAAGTGAGTAGCTTTGGATCGATATCAATGCAATGTTACTATGAACGCAAGCTTTTTTTAAATAAAATCGTCTAAGTTAAAGCCTAAAAACTTATCTGAGATACAAATTTTATTTAAAACTTTTTCTAGTATTAAGTACAAAATCTACAACAGCGATTATAGTACATGACCACAATTTGTATTTCTTATAACTATATTAACTTATTATTAAAACATTTGCAATATTAATATTAACTGTGCTACTTGCTTTTTAATTATTGAAAATACTTTTCAACATTGATTAATAATTTGCAAAATAATTTAGAAATTTGTAATTAACATACTCTTACAATATTTTATTAATGAATAATTGTAAATTTGGCCTATGTACGGTAAAATGAACATATTCATTTTCTAATATGGTGTGGTTTTCTAATTTCTTTAGTATTTATTACTAAAATAATCTTTTTAATGCAATTCAACAACCCAAGAATGTTTTTTCTACGACGATTGAAATTTGATGATAATGATGCAGATTTTAGGGTTATGGGTTATTTCTACAACAATATACTATTATTCTACATGTGCAAATAATATAGTACAGATAAATGGTTACATTTTATTAATTAGATTATATTTTAAGCATGAATTTAATAATTACAAGTTTAGTAAATTTTTAAACTTCAAAATTAATTTGAAAATTATTGAATTTTTTCCACATGCATTTCTTTATCTTATTGAAATTATATATATTATTAAACCTTTAAAATTAATATTTGATTCAAATTTTTAAAATTAGAATTAAATAATGTTTCGTTTTATTGTTCATTTAACCTACTAATTTCTTTATCTTAGTCTATGATAATATTTATAACTATTATTTGACTTTTTGCAAAACTTTTTATCGACCTACTTGATATCTTACTTTTCTAATGTCAAAAATAATTTTTACTACAGAACGAAATATAAATAATACTATATCATGGGCAGATTAAATAAATAAGTGTGGTTATTTCTACAACAATATACTATTATTCTACATGTGGAAATAATATAGTACAGATAAATGGTTACATTTTATTAATTAGATTATATTTTAAGCATGAATTTAATAATTACAAGTTTAGTAAATTTTTAAACTTCAAAATTAATTTGAAAATTATTGAATTTTTTCCACATGCATTTCTTTATCTTATTGAAATTATATATATTATTAAACCTTTGAAATTAATATTTGATTCAAATTTTTAAAATTAGAATTAAATAATGTTTCGTTTTATTGTTCATTTAACCTACTAATTTCTTTATCTTAGTCTATGATAATATTTATAACTATTATTTGACTTTTTGCAAAACTTTTTATCGACCTACTTGATATCTTACTTTTCTAATGTCAAAAATAATTTTTACTACAGAACGAAATATAAATAATACTATATCATGGGCAGATTAAATTAATAAGTGTGGAAAAAATTTACTAATTTTCAAATTCAATTAAAAATTTATTAAACTTGTAATTATTAAATTGATTCTTAAAATATGTAGGTATATACTTTCACAAGTTAACCAACGATTATAAATATATAGTTTGATAATATTAATAAAAATGCCATATCAACAATTTGGATTAACATTCAGAACTGACATTTTAATTGCTAAATACAATGTATTGTGCATTAAACTAAAAAGTTCTTTTTGATATAAGATCTATACTTTCGTGATGATTTAATCTAATCAACCATAACTTGGAAATAATTATTAACTAATATGCCAAATATTGCATTAATCTCGAATCATTGCTTGCTATGGAAATTTTCTGTGCAAAGCACATTGTTGATTTTCCTAAATAAATTTAAGTTGTACTATATTATGTACATTAGTTTTTGAGAAGTGGGTTACTAGTAAAAGTTTAAAAAATTATTTACATATTTTATTTAAATTGTTTTAAGTTTATCAATAGACGTTTAGTTTAAAAAGTTATTTGTGATTGTAACTGAAGTTTTACGAGTTTCTTGCAAGATTTTGTATTCTAGTCTGCAAATATATTAGCATACTAACTTATTCCATATTTTTAGGTGAAAAACCAGCAGCAATGCAACATGACAGCAAAGGTGGATCCAAGGTTTTCTATGTATCCAGATACGTCTTATACACTTTAATATTATATTTACTGGCCGTCCATTGTAAAAGATGACAATTTTAATTTAAACTAAAATATATCTTATGTAAATAGCCAAAAGTTAGCATTACAAGAATAAAACAGATATTGTACTGTACACAAAAGTAAGTTTTTTACAAAACACATTATTAAATAAAAATATTGCATTAATATTATTCAAAATATTATTTTTAAAGATTGCATACTTTACATACTGTAATAACTACATTTTGTACATACATACAATTTTCTATATAAAAATATTAACGTTACATGCAAAAGTAATTTTTTATTCATTATTGTAAATGTAAACTTTTAAAAGTTAATTTATATTAAGACTGTCAAATAATTTGTACTTGATGGAAAAACGAACGATATTTTGGGAGGTGCAAGTGACATAATTATATAATAAATATATCAACGGTATTTTTTATTTGAATAAGTGAGTAATGTTATTTATCACATCCTTTTTTGCATTTGTTTTTTAGACGTACACAAATTGAAATATTTACTATACGTTAAAATATAGACTCAATTTCACCTTAAAAATTTTTAAAACAAATTCTAATATCAATTATGTTCAGGTGCAAATTGATGATTAATATATTTTTAAAAATTAAAAAAAAGTTTTTTTTTAAGAAACATGAAAAATTAATGCTTTAACTTTAAAATTTTTGACATTATTATTTTAGAAATTTATTAATATTTCTATTATTTTCACAAACATTTTCCAAACTAGTAATCGTTCAGTTTTGAACATCATGTATAGCTCAAGAATTGCCAAGAAATAGATATAGTAAATTAGTAATAATGATAAATAGTAAATTATTTCATTTTTGGCAGGTCAATGTATTATTATAAAATGATTAATTTTTTCTGTGAGTGTGTTAGTTAAGTTTGTATAGATAATGTTATATTACATTAAAAAGGATTTCTAACCCTTAATACCTACAAGATAAAATTGTACTGTTCGAGTTATTAAAATGTAGTGGTCACCTTTAAAAAAATAATTATTTTAAAAATATTATGTGTTTCATCGAACATGAGGGATATTTTTAAATTTTTCCAGTGAATTAATATAAATAAAATTTTATTGAAGTAGTGGTTTTATTGGTTAGATAGTAGAAGTTTAAAAAAGTTTAAAACCACTAGAATACTTAGATTGAAATTGAGTTTTCTGAATTATTCTGTAATCAATTCTATATATGTATAAAGCATAATAAGAATGACAATAATTATGTTAGAATGTAGGTATCTCCTTTCAAAAGGTTTTTACTTTAAATAAAATTTTCACTTATAATATATTTATTATAATATGTAAATAGCATTTATTAATAATTAATTTATAAATTGATTAATAATTTTTTTATCGAAAGAATACACTATGATTCGATTAGAATAAATTATAGTACTAAAATTTTACATACATAATTTTACAATAACACGAAACCATTTGCAACGAAATGTTTTTCATAGTAATTAAAAATAAACTTACCAATGTTTTCGATATTTTGTTATAAGCAAAACGGTTATGATACAAAATTATACACAAACACAAGAAGTGAGTTAATATTTTTAGATTACATAAAAACATAATTTATTTTAACACTGAAAATATTTACTACAAAAGATATTAAATCATCCTCTCACATTGAAACCATTAGTGTGGTAATTTTGGGTTATTAGCAAAACTGTTTCTTCTACTTCGGGTGCTATAAATTATACGTAAGCGACCTTTTCTCCTAAATCTGTTGCATATATGCGAAGTATTATTGCACGTATTGGAGACGTACTGTTAACGTGAGTTCAGAACCACGGAAGCGTAACCTACTTAATTTTTTTTTAATAAAATAAACTTTGAAATTTGATTTTAAAATATTTGAATACAAATTAATGGTTTTGGTATGCGAGCGACGACATAAATAAGAATACATATTGTAATACCTACCAATTTAAAATACAATATGAAATAATATTGATTATTTCTAGTAAAAAAATCATATGCATATGTACATATTTTTACTGTAAATGAGATGTTTTATCCAGTTTAAAGGCTGTACCTTATTGTTCAATGTCGGATGCCTGCCTTGTTTTAATATTAAAATTTCAAGTAATATGTAATTTCTTTGTCAATATTTATGTGACGTTATTTTATACTTGATTATGTTGCATATTACGTGTTATTATTATTCTACTAAAATGTGAAATATTTTCATGTTAACAGGTTTTTCATGTTATCCACGTAGCGTAGCAAAGTAAATACAAAATAAAAATAATTTTATAGGCGTTTTATTAAAACGTTTTTGATAATGTGAAAATATTAGTTTATTAATTAAAATAATTAATTGCATATTATACACTTTTTTCTAAAAAGTAAACAGTTACATATTAGGTGGACAAATTAATAACGAATTTTGCCATTTGTACAATCAACAAGGAATAATACAGCTAATAAACTTTGTACTTTCAACTGTTAAAATTAATAAATATTTTCCAACTTACTACCTACTTTAAAGAAAAATATTTAGCATACATAATATATGTATGTAAATTATTATTATATTAATTACCAATTAAAATCGGTCCGGGTCCGTAAGCTAAAATTTGCTTTAAATAAAGTAAGTTAGAAAATAATTCATTATTCACTTAAATTGAAACCATTAAATTCGTTCTTAAGTACAAATTTTCATAATAATAATTATTTTCTTTTACTTTTATTCAAGACTTTCTATAACAAAATCTTATTGTTACAATTAATTTATCTTTTTCATATTATCAAAATAATGTTTTATAAAATTTACAATTTTAAAATATTTAAATGAAAATTTTTGATATAGAATGTATTTTGTTAAATAAAAAAACACCATACTGAACACATAAACAAAAATTGTGTATACTGCTATTTGACCCTTCTCGTTGTAATAATATAGAATCATAGTACAGAATGTAAGGCTATGGCTAATTATTATAATATATAAAATATTTTTAAGTGTTATATTTACCATCGGTATAATAATATACAATATCCACATCAAAAGCGCACTTCTTTACAAAAAAATATCTTTGCATGAGTAAGTGTGACTTTTTATGATAATATGAGAAGTATCAAAGCAATTTTAACAGAAAATTTTGCATACAATTTATTGAAACCACCACTAATAAAAAGGGAAAACAACAAATATGGAGATTGCCAATTTATAAAATCACATACAAATACGAGTACCACACACAAATCATGTATATAGTGAACATAATATTTAGAAATCTAAATAAACAGTTAATTTGTTTAAAATTATTATTGTTTTTGACACTGTTAATTGGATGCCATTCATATCTTACATAAACTTTTTAATTGTGTTAAAATTAATTTTTTAGTAACTAAAAATATTTCATTAGACATGATGGGTGCGTGAACATGACGCTTTCAGTCTTAGCTTTTTACTAGTGGGAGGTACGTGCAAACGTACCTATCCACTAAGAGTCGTTATGGGATTTTCTGCCTTCCAATTTAATTTTGTAGATGTAGGTCCAACAACGATAAAGATATACAATTTTGTATAATATTATATTTAACCTTGAAACTTACATACTCTTATTTTATTTTATGCAGTTAATAACTTTATTTATATTTTGATATTGTTGTTTAGTGAATTTTAAATTCATAGGCATTATACAGATTGAGGAAAATATAAATTTCAGAATCGCGTATTTTCTCAAAATTATCTAGTCACATCTATCAGTGAATATTAAATTAATAAGGTACAAATACCTAGGTTAGCTTGGGTATTAAATTTCATTAGCATTATTTTGAAATTCGATGCTGTTGCCATAAATAATGGAGGTGATTTTCAGGTGCTTTTATTATTATTAACATAATATTTTATGCGATAAGGTAATAATTGACTCTAATTCAGGACAGTGTTATTAATTTTATTTTAATCCGCTAACATATCTATAAACATTTTACAACTTTTCGAACTATTATGCTGTTCACATACAATGAATACTAAGTTTATTTAACAATATAAAATACCTAAACTAACTGTTGTACATAATTATATACTATAAGTATTCTAGTTTTATATTAATTCGGTATTTATATAACAGGGTTTGAAATAGAACTTACAATAAATTAGTAACTGACCGTAATTTATAATTAGATAATATAATAATATTAATTAGTATTAGTAAATAAGAGATTTATTCTATAAAATGATTTATCTCGTGTACTGTTTATTTTATCGCAGTAAAAACTGTTTAACAACTATTTTTATTGCTGTAAATATAGATTTACCACAATATAAGTATAAAACTGTAATTAATAATTTTTATACTCCAATTTGTACGCTTTTGCAAATGAACGTAGTCCGGTGAAATTAGACTTAATTTTTTCAAAATTAATTAGCAGGTGTCGAATTTCTTACGACACAAACAACAATAGATACTAAACGGTTTAATTAAATTTTAAAATATACCATGTAATATTAATTTGTATTTCTATACAAGAGAACACAAATAATATAAATGTATAAAATTATCTGCCTACTAATTAATTCCAGTAAAAATGTTAATTCTCCTGGACGATTTTGTGCTTACATAATTATTGTAATTAAATTAAACGGTAGTTTTATAAATAAATGAAATAATTCGATTTTGCGTTATATTTTTTTATCTTCAAATTGTAGACGATCAAGACAAGTCAAATATAAATTATCAAGTACTAAGTGGTTGTAAAAAATGTCGTTATCAATTAATAGCCAAACTTTTAGAAACCTTATTATTGATGATATAAAATTACCTACTTTTCTACTTATAAACAAATTAATGGTTTTGCTCTGAACATGACATTTTTGATTTATTGAATTTATTTACAATATTAGTTAGTACAAATAAATGCATGAACTCTAATATTATTATTTATATGATACATGGCAGTTTTATTTAACTTTTTAATAATTTATCAGATTTGTTTTATTCACTAATTTAGGGATAAGAAACTCGAACTTAATTATTGCAATAATACATTATGTTAGAATTTATTACTACTTCATTAAATAGTAAGTGTAACCAAACTAAGGTCTAATCGTGACTTGCAGTGGTATTCACTGATTAGATATGTACAGAGCAGAACTTCAGAGTCGAATCATGGATTTTCATGGAATATTTTATTTTGGTCCTGCAGTGGTGACATTGGATTGGAAAATTAATTCCATATATATATTTACCTAATTGTAATAAATGACCGATAGAGTCAAATTAAAATTAAACATATTAAAGTACATGTAGAAATTGAATGGGGTAGGATAGAAGCAATCATGATAATAATCAATACACAAACTTGTAACAAGTTCACATACAAGATATTATTATTAATTATAAATGTGGATCGAAATCTTGAACTTTTAGAATATTATGCAAAACATTCAATACTGACGTTTCTTGTGTATTAAAATGTCTCCTATGGCAGATACAGATACAGATGAATATTGTTAGGTAATTTTCCGTTCACAGCACATAATATGTGCTTATCTTAATTATTTTTGATGGTATATTTCCCTACTTACTCAATTCGGCTAAATTCATTAAAAGAAGCAAGAAATTTTAGTTTCTTCTCCAATTGAGCCATACTCTGCTCCGTTAGACCAATGATGCTGATCTGATTTCTGATAGAACACTACAAAATCCTACTTATCCTTTTCAGTTATTTATTTGGTAATAATAATTTTGTTCTTTTATCACCAGTGGAGTCCTAAATAAAATAATACTGCTAGGTTATTTAATCTTTATTTATTAAAATTAATTATTGGTTACTTTTTAATTGCTTGAATCAATTGTTGATTTTGCATAAAATTATTTTATTTGTTTCACTGCATTGGAATAGAAAGCTCGCTCTTACAAATTTGGATATTCTAAATATTTTAATTTCAAATTTTACTTTATCGGAATCGGTAAAACGTTGGTAATTGGTGGTAGTAATCATTAGCTGTTTTATACATTCTTAAATCTTGCTTCATTAAAAGGTGTTGATTGTTGAATTAAAATTTTTTTCCATAAGTGGTAAGTAGATTAATCCAAATAATTTTTGTTGTCTTTTAAATATGATATAAGTCTTGCATTTAATAAATAGATTTATAATTGAACGTTTTATTGAAATCAATAAATATAAATTGTGTCTTCCATCTTGAAAATATTTTGAATCTAATTTTTTAAATTTACTTAATCCTATTTAACATCCTAATATACACACATATGTAATCACTATCTTTATCAATTTTAGTTGTATTTATAAATGATCTGGTTTTTAGATGATTTCAGCATTAAATAAATTTTAAATTGTACTCGTATGTGTGTCATTTGCAAATTTTGATCACTACTTCTACAAGACTCCATAAAATTGATTTATCTATCCCGTTGCAACAAATTAATACTAACCAAAGAGAAGGACCACATCCAAATTTTTCAAATCAGCAACATTTTTATCAATCACGATAATTATCACTTACACAATCTTATTTAAATTTTTAAAATTTTGTTAACTGTTTTAAAACTAATTACAATTTATTATAATTTATTATATTTTTAGCAATCCAAACAAAAATCGGGATCACTATTTAAAACCTCCTCGTGTTACAAATTTAAATTTATTTAATTTTCAATTGATATAAAAAAACTAACAAACAGTGTAATTTTAGAAATTAAACGAGTGCTTATATTTATATAAATAAATTTAATTTATTTTTTGTTTCAGATCCAATTCCACATTAGCAGAAAAAATGTATAAAACAAATATTAAGTTTTAATCAACAATTTAGTTATTTTTAAAATATATTTTAGTAAATTTTAGTTAAAAAGTTTATTTAATAATTTTCTATATTCTGTAGTGCTCTAACGTAATCCTCAAATTGGTTTCGATCAACTTATTAGATTTTGAAATTCTACTATTGTAAGAAATCTGTTTTCTCGTTTCCTGGAATGCTTAGATTTCCTAGTACGAATTTCAGCGTTAGTTCTGTTACGCTGTTCTGTTACCATTATCCAAGCAACAATTTTGGAAAAAATTTCTAAGCTCCTATTAAGGTGTGTAATGCTATCTAAATATCGGCCGAGATCTATCCACTTTTTTTCATGATTCCTTCCTATTTGTTTACTTTTACAAGTTATTATTGAAAATGCATGTGATTAGTAGCAATATACGGTAGACGTTAGCAAGGCGCTAGCAACATAATCTCGATGAGTTAAGTACATGCAGTTTACATTATGCGATTTTTCTTTCGGATTCAATTTGGATTCAAACTTGTAATCGTATGCATAGTTATAAGCACATTGTATAAAGTAAACAGAGAACCACTCAAATCAGTTATAACAGAACTCGTAAAATAAATCTTATGAAGAAATCTTTTAATTACTCGCATAATTTAATTTGCACATTTTAATGTTTTTTGATCCATTGTATTGGCTCTATTTTAAATCCATTTGTGAACCAAGTGATAGTATCATTACAAATACTCAGTTTCTGTTCATTCCTTACCTAGTTTTTTAGAGGTTTTATTAATTACGTGGAAACCTTCCAGAAAACTATAGCGATAATTTTATTCGGCTGAATTCGCAACCTTTCGTTTTCCTCTATGCAGTTGAAAATCTTAGTATTAATTATATTAGCCGACACTTGGAGTACATTACTTTAACTCTTAATCTTTAACCAATCACTAATATGTGTACCCATTTCTCCAGTAATAATAGCTGCAGACTTAGAAGCGCTTTTAAGGCTGGAATAAGTGTAGGGAACATCTTTATCGATTTACTTTGAAACACACATCTTTCTTGCTTATAGCATTTTTTTATGTTTTTCTTTTAGTTAGTTTTAGGTACTTCATGACCAGTAGAGTAAGCTTTATCCTAAATATAAACTATCTTAAGATTTGCGTGAAAGTATACCGATATTGAATTATACAAACTCGTATATATTTTATATTAAAGGATTTAGGTAAAACAACTACTATAAAAATCAAAAACCACAGATAATATAAAATCAGTGCAATTATTAAAAAATTTCAAATAATTAATTAAAATTGAAGAGGAGTTTATTTAATATGTACTTTATTAAAATAATACTTTATACATTATAAATATGTGATAATTACAAGATAACATATTAAATATTTAACAATTAAAAAATATAATTTTTTGTGGTAAACAATTTTAACAAAAAGTATTACTGATTACAGTACAATGATGTAATGATCTACTAACATATCGGAATGTTTTATCAATGACATGTAAGTATACATTATGTTTCCTTATTCTAAAAGTAAGTAGGTAATCTATTTAGGATTTAGTTAACCATTTTCTCATAATCCGTACACAAAACATGGGCTATATATTTAAAAAATATTTTGTACAATGTAAATTTGGAAATTAATATTCAGTAAAAAATTAATTTATACAGGAAATAAGTGAATTTTTATATATTATAGAAATTTACATGTACTAATTGAATTATATAAAATGTATTTACATTAAACTAATGTTAAAAAAGATTTAGATAATTTTAAATACAATTTTGTTTTACAAGAAAATTTTGGTGTTAATGACATAAAACACATATAGATTGGTTTATATAGTATTTAGGAAATATTTATACATGATTTTTAAACATACAATTAGTGTAATTTTATAATTTATTAAATATAGAAAGTTTTTTATAAACACATTTAACTTCACTGAAACTGAATTAAAGTTTTTACTGCCACATGGACGCATTTACTTTAAAACTTATTTTTTCGTTTGATATAACGTCAATATATAACACTGTTATCAAAGTTTAACTTTTAAATTTAAATACAACAGTTAAAACAAACTATTTTAAGTTTTTATATTTTAGTTCTCACTGTTTTTGCACTAAAACTTTTAATTGCTTGAAAAAATTAATTGTTACTAGGACAATGTTACTGCTAATGTTATTAAAAAGAGCCACGATGATGGACTGCACTGAAGCCACGAAAACCCTCTTCCACCATGCTGCATGGCCGCCGGATTCTCACCTAAAACACAATAATTTTTGAAGTATGATTTGTTGCATGAAATGATTGCTTTTAAAATACAATTTATATGTTTTGTTAAACATGAGCAAATAATGATTAACAAGCACCTCATTAAAAGTAAATATTTATATTATTGGAATGTATAATTGAGTAAATTTAGTTGGTAATATTTATTGGGGCAAAATAATTGCTTAACATTTTTAAGAAAAATGTTTTCAGAACTTTATATATGTAGAAATTGTGTTACCCAGAAGAATACGTTATCATATATTTTCGATTTCAAGATTTTAATAAATTACATGTATCTCTATACATTTTTTTATTGACTCTTAAATAATTATTATGATATAATAATAAGTTTACGGTATTTTCGATTTTATAAGTTTCTCTACATAAATCACCAGTTAAATGTATATGAGTATATTCGTTGTGTTTTTTTTTTACAAAATATTTAAATATTTTTATTTGATTCAAATCTTTTAAAATTAGAAGGTTAAATGAACAATAAATCGAAACATTATTTGTAAGCTTTCAGCAATGGTTACTGCTGTCATCAGACGTTTTTACATTGCTGAAAGCTTACAAATAACGTTTCGTTTTATTGTTCATTTAACCTTCTAATTTAAAAAATTTTGAATCAAATATTAATTTTAAAGGTTAATAATATATATAATTTCAAATATTTTTATGAATCATTTAACAAGGAATCATTGAATTCGCCTACGCTCCAACTATTCACAATTGTGACAGTTGTAATTATTCTTTACATAAAGCTCAAAATCTTTC
This sequence comes from Lycocerus yunnanus, assembly GCA_036346125.1. NCBI lineage: Eukaryota > Metazoa > Arthropoda > Insecta > Coleoptera > Cantharidae > Lycocerus > Lycocerus yunnanus. The sequence goes on from JARFIX010000008.1 coordinate 6,163,479, forward strand.
TCTAAATTCTTGCGGTTACTCCTGAGTTAAATGATGTTAGTGTTGTTGATAATAAGGAGAATATGTATTTAGTTTTATTTTTTCGCTTAAATTTTGTTACACGTGCTTAATAAAACATAGTATTGGTATCATGGTGTCGCAACGTAAATTAGTATTTCTACAACTTTTCAATTAATAATAGAAGTATTTTGTTTTTAATAGCTATTATACAAATAGTTAGATGAAAATCCAAAAACTCGAGACGCATTTAAGTATAATTTAAATAGTTGATTTTTTGAAAATTGTACAACATTATTTTTAAAAGAAAGGCAAGGAACTAAAGCCTGTTTTAATTGCAGAATTCAGAAGTATTGGAGTACAAAATTTAAACTTTTAATAATAGCTGATACGTTGCTACGGGATTTTATTCTAGATTTTATTTTCTGCGCCAGATCTTCCACGTATAAGACATTCTTGATGTGGCTCTTTTAATAAAAATAAAGAATTGCGTTGTACGAGTATTAATAAAGAATTTATTCATTATTTAAATAAAAAAAATTTCTATTTCTTGGCAATTCTAAGTGAGTATAATTCTCACATTCTTTCAATTGCGATCTCCTAGGTACACTTCCAGAAATTACAATAATGTGAGTGTACTGTAAATCATAAAATTTTAAAAGTAAAAATCTTAAAAAAATTAGGGTAGTTATTAACTTATTGAGGTATATTTGACCTCGAAAATATGTAAAAGCAAGAAAAAGCGTCGTTAAAACTTTGTTGAGAGCGAAAGAGATAAATGAGATAGAATTGGGTGTAGTTGTAGAAATTCAAATCGCTTCACGTCATCCAATCTTGTGACACCATATCTGAATTTTGTTGCTATGATGCTAGTCTTTTATTTACAATTGTTTAAATATTGTTTAATGTGACTTATAATTTGGAAATTAGTACTCTAGTGATCATTGTGCAACCTTCTTCCGGATTGATGGACGACAAAGAAAACCTATAAATTAACATTTTGCACATTTCAAGAACGAATCTTTCAGAAATAAGTTTTTAAATGATCAATATAGTTAAATATTATAAACTTGTAAATAGTATCAGCGCCAGCATGTAAAATGTATTCTATGAGTTAATATTTGGTATATGCAAAAAATTAGTCTAAAATAAATTCTTATTTTTCTAATTTTATATGTACACCAAAATCAACGCTTAAGTTTTGCTTTTAATATAAATTTGGTACCTTTCGCTTATTTCGTGGGCTCTAAAAGCGTTTAGTAAATTGAAACGTAAACAACACACATGCGTGAATGTACATATTTTAGTGTAATGTAGACAAAAAAAACGAATAAATTTGTTTAATTTAAATATTAGTATTAGTTCAGTAAAATTTACACTTTTAGAAGAACTAATTTATAATGTTTTGATACTCGGGAGATTCTAGTTTTTGAATTCAAAAAGGATCTCTACTCAATCTAGTGCGCTTTATTCAGTTTATTAGATTTTTTTTTGAAAATTGTTGGTAAGTACTAAAAAAAATGACAAGAACACAAACATTGTTCTACAAATTTTTTTTAATGAACTTTTAAAATTGAAATAACGGTATGCGAGCTTCGACCTCCTGAAAATATTGTACAACTTATTTCATGCACCTACAAGGGCATGGAAAACGATAAACGATAACGGGTAGGAAAAAATTATATCAAAGCGAAAGCGGTAAACATATACGAAAACGATAATGGTTCTATGAAGATAACTATTAATGGAATAATAAGCCTCCTGGAAATATCATTTAAAAGTTAAGAAAAGATACCGCAAGGTGTAGGTACCTCAGATTGGTGGTATGAAAATAAGTGCAATAAAAATTACGGTTAGAAAATTTCCACAAATGGTACATATATATATTGGAGCAATTAATCCACTCTGCATATACAGTCCTCACAATATGAAAAGCCCGGTCGCGAAATTTAAATTAATCGGTCTTTTATTTCCTGATGTGTTAAATTTTTCATGTGTAATTTGAATTCTTTAAATATTTATTATTATATTAACAATAATAATGTATAATATTAACAAAATTTATGAAATAAATTTATAAAACTTTAAAATTGAATTCATGAAGCAAAATTCATGTTTTTCGAATTATGGCGATTACAATAAATTTGCATAATTTGATGTTAAAAAATTTATTATTAAAAATTTATATGCACCATTAATAAAGGTACACAAATAAAGGTATTAGTATTTTGTATGGCCCCTCTGGCTCTTATTACATCTGGTAAACGATTAGGCATTGATGACGTTAAGCGCGTCAGGTATTCTGGTGTTAAATTATTGTTCCAGGCAAAATTTAAAGACTGCTCTAGCTCTAACACATTCTTTGGTGTTGTATTAACAACATGTCTTTTTATTATGACCCATAAATTTTTTATAGGGTTAAAATCAGGGGAGTTTCCACAGCAATCCAGTGTAAAAATATCGTTACGTAAAAAGTATTCATTTACCTGTAACACATAAACAAGTTAATAGTTAAATATTTTGCAATAAATTGTTTTAAATATGTATAAGAAACATAAAATAATTCGGAATTTTCAAAAAAAATTATTTAAAAAATATGCCATACTTTTTAGCCGTATGACAAGGTGCTTTGTCTTGCTAAATAATCCATTCCTCAATATCTGCGTATAATTGTAAAAAAGATGGTCCTAATTTTTTTTTCAAAATGTTAATGTACCTGTCGGCATTAAGGGTTTCTTTTGTAATTTGTAATTTTCCTAATCCGTGTTGGGAAAAATATTCCCAGACCATTAAACCGATTCTGCCACGTATTATTTTAATTGTACACCGTTCACTTAATTTTTCATTTTATAGCGCCGTACATATTGCTTGCCACCGAAACCGCATAGTAAAATTTTGACTCAACGCAAAATATTACACAACTCTAATCTTCTGCAGTCCAATTGGCGTATTTTTAAATATTTTGCAATAAATTGTTTTAAATATGTATAAGAAACATAAAATAATTCGAATTTTCAAAAAAATTATTTAAAAAATATGCCATACTTTTTAGCCGTATGACAAGGTGCTTTGTCTTGCTAAATAATCCATTCCTCAATATCTGCGTATAATTGTAAAACAGATGGTCCTAAATTTTTTTCAAAATGTTAATGTACCTGTCGGCAATAAGGGTTTCTTTTGTAATTTGTAATTTTCCTAATCCGTGTTGGGAAAAATATTCCCAGACCATTAAACCGATTCTGCCACGTATTATTTTAATTGTACACCGTTCACTTAATTTTTCATTTTATAGCGCCGTACATATTGCTTGCCACCGAAACCGCATAGTAAAATTTTGACTCAACGCAAAATATTACACAACTCTAATCTTCTGCAGTCCAATTGGCGTATTTTTTGCAAACTCCCGTCATTTTTGTCATTGCTTTGGTTCGAATTGGTTTTTAATAGGCGAATAAGCTCTTAAATCAAATTCATTTAACCGATTTGCGATAGTATTTACCCTTGAATTTACACCAATTTAATCCTTTACTTTATCTCTTAGCTGTCGGCAGGTTTTAGGCGATTTTTCGTTAACAATCGACGAAGAACGCGGCCCTGAGCTGGCGTAGTCTTCCGTGGCGGTCGTCCTTTGCAAGTGGCTTTGTAACGCTGGTTTTATCAAATTTTGTAAAAACGGCTTACCGAACCTCTATTGCACCCTACTTTTTGCTAATATACGTAAAACTTTTATTTTCATTTCGTAAAGTTAAAATTGTTTCCTTTTCTAATTTGGTCAAATTGCCGCTTTTGGCATTTTCACACAATTATGCTATAAATAATTCAAAATATAAAACTTGCAGACACTCAATAACAACTAAAGTGTTTGAAGATTATGTACCTTATACAAAAATCCCTACCCCTCAAATAAAAAGAATTACAAGCAAATATTACCTGAAAATTACACCGGGCTTTTCATATTGTGAGGACTGTAATTTCATTCTATTAGAAACTCTTGCAAGAAGATTATTGTTGAAAAGGTAATGCAGTTTGGCAGTTTTATAACGCAAAGCAAATATGAAGTTTTTACAATAATTATTATATTGAACAATTATTGTAAAAACCTAAATTGTGTTTGATATTAATATACATGATTGATTTATAATATGAAAAGGTATTAATAATCATTGCTGTGTGATTTTATAATTAAAGCACTTCATTTTGTGTGTATTTACACGTTGTGCTATATGTAAAATTCAATATGAATATGAAACATTTCCTGTAATTTTCTTACTGTGTTTAAAGATAATATACTTCTCTTGAAATTTTCAATTTTTTGTTTAAGTTTGTTCATGTATGAAATATTTACCTTAAATTAAACTTTATGTATGCACTATACAAAATTTTATATTTCGCGTACAAAAAACTTAAAGATATGAAAATATGGCAAACTCTTTTTTTAACTTTTAGTGTTTTAATAGAATTGCTTATTTTACTGATTAGAAAACTACAACTATTAATTGACTCGCAAAACATGAGTACCCTATTTTTATAATTAATTGGTTATCATAAGTGCTATATTAATACCTCTCTTAAAATTACGATAAATGTAAATGTATCAATGTAAGGATTACTAATAACTCGAACCAATAATTTATATAATAATAGAATATTTATATTTAAAACACCTGTATTTCATGTAAATAAAATCTACATAATTTATTACATTAATAACAGTATACAGAATTTTAAATACAACCTGGTCATTTTATTTTGTAAACTATTAAGCTTTTTCCTAAACCTAATTAAGCACAAAGTAAGGACTAAGCTTTGCTTTTCAAACGATTGTTTTCAACCGCTAACAAATTTGAGACCCAATTATTTTAAATTAGCTTCAAGTTTTTGTATTAAAAATTGATGGGATTGTACATGTACATAATATGTACGTACAGTGTGACATGTATATATTGATAATAATAATTTGCTTATATTTTCAAGAGTTTTTAACAAATTTAACTATTTTCTTTTTAAATAAAACATTAGGATTATAAGTATGATATAATGAAATATTTCTTAATTACTTTACAAGAATCCTTTCAAGGTTATTACAAGCTGCACGCACGATAACAAGTGTAGTTAATTCGCATATATTTCATATACCTTGTGTAAATTCTTCCAGATTTCAATTGGACATTCATTCTTAGCTATAAAATCGATTAAATTGTCCTGACACCATGCCTGCACTACACCAATCATATGCAACGAAGCTCCATCTTGCTTGAAGCAATAATATTCATCACGATAAATTTATAGTACTGCTGGTAACATATTTTTCTGTAAAACGACTTATTCTAAATACTATTTGGTATTCTCTTAATCATTTTATCGATGAATTCCAATGATATGTTTTTAGAAAGCGTAGAACGGTGCTTTTGTTGTTAGGAACATTATTCAACGAAACAGCCCGGATCTTATAATCTGAAAATTGTAAGTCGCTTGTAAAGTAAATAATTTCTCATCTGAGAATATTATTGCGTCACTATAACAATATCTTACTCGTTTCAAATTTTTCGCCGTAGTCCCATCTGTTAACCCTTGAACTGTTTTTGTTTGTATAGTTTGTATATCAAGTTATCAAGTATGTTTTATAATAATATCAGAACATTCTACAAAGCTATTATGATTCAAAAAATTTAAAAAAATTTGTTGCAAAATAACGTTTTAGGGTTTGCAAAGCAAAAGTTGCATCAATACATACTACATGCCACACACTACAAGATTTTAAATAAAACACATAAAATACTGTGATATTTTTGCTTGTATTTAAACATTCACGTTTTTTTTATTTTTAAATTTAACGACATCAAATCGTATGATGACGTCTTTGTAACGTGCATTAATGCGTCCTAGGAACTTTTTAAGCAAAAAAACCAACGTTGCGCCCGACATGTGACAAGATGTACCGCAGTTTTGGAACCACATGTCTTATACATCAAAATCTTTGATTTTGTGCCAAAAATTGTCGGTTATCATGCTGCTTCAGCTGCAAACGCTGACGAATCTACTATACCAGGTTTTCGGCCACAAGTTCACTTGCAGCAGAAATATTCTCGGCTAAGCGATAGGGTCGGCGACCCTATTTCCAACACTTTCAGTCTTTTGAATTCATCGCTCAATAGGATGATAAAATTGACTATAATTTTTACAGTTTTAACACGTTGAGCGGTAGTTAAGCGACCCATTAAAATTTAACACTTTGAACATGCGTGATTACTAAGAGTTGCCTTATACCTGCGACCAACATAGGAAATTCAACTTGGATCGTCCTGTTTTTCATCGAATTAGCAACAAAAATTCTGAATTATTTATATTTTTACGCTTAAAAACTGTAAATTTTGAAACTAATTTTCCAATTATTGCAATACTTTTGCAACAACTGTTTTAAACTACTATTTTTAAAATGGCTTATAATAGCAAAATTTTAATTTTCAGAAATTCGTGCTTTAAAAGTTTTATCCTGTTTTGGATAGTTTTTTTGATCCTTGACAATACAACATAATTTGGGTTAATTTTGTGTTGGAACAAATGTTATAATTAGCCATATACTTAAGTGTTTTATTTATGACAAAACTTTGTGTTTACATACATTAATATTTACGTAAAAGTTTTACTTGCTAGTGCATCTTCTGTTAATAATTACATTTTCAAGCTGATATACTCGAAACTTCTAGCAAACTTCTAAGTACTTATGTTTTCAAAACCCGGTACGATACTTTAAACTTAGAAGATTAGTCATGAAAAGTATTATATTATTTTAATTTTTACACTAGGTCTAGGAGAATGTGTAATCCTTATAAGTATAAATCCTCTTTAACTAGGTATAAATTTTTAAAAAATTGCGATAGTTTATATGTACCATCTATTACGCAATATTCACATAATTAACATAACAATAGTTACTTGCTAGTCCTACAGTTCAGCTACAATGTTGAAAAAAAATAAAAATAATTCAACTGAATGCCACTTTAGTTTAGCAATATTAATTTATTTAATAAGGAAGTCGGTAAAACAGTATAGAGACAGACTTAATTAATTAAGAATACTCGTATAATAATTATTATTATAACATTCTATGTAATGCCGTTAATTAAAAAACTGTTAGTAAAAATGTAGGTCATTTACTTTATCCTTTATTTTATTAAAAAACTATAAGTACCTACCCATGAATAGATATATAATTAATTATAATATGCATTAAGGGTTGCAGTAAAAGTAAGAACGGGTAGTGGTAAAAGATTCGACGTGATAAATGATGTGGTAAAGCGAAAAGTATGGAAACTGGAGATAACTAGCAACATCTGTCTAAAATGCATGCATGCAAATGAGAAAATAGAACACGACTTATTCCAATAACTCAATGGTAAAATAAGTGGGATTATAATGTCGCTGTGTAGCGGCACATACAGGGTAGTGCTCAATTAACTTGTGCGCTGCAAATATTTAGAGATTTGCTCATTCTTTACTAACAGGCATTATTTTTAAATGTGGCTTCTAGAATAGTTAAACCTCTTTATAAAAAAAAACTACAATTTAATTAATTGATATTAAAAATAAAAAGTGGTAAATATACTCATAAGGTAAGAAAACCGAATAGTATGTGACTTCTCTTTCAGTTCAAACATAATCTCGTTTAAGCAATTTTAATAAAAATTTATAAGTTACAAAATTCTTCGTTTTAAATTTGTCAGTCGTCATGTTACATTGTCACCTTTTCAATCATCTAAAGCTTTAAAAGATTAGGTGAACGCCATTATATTAAAGTCGTTCTTACAACTGATTTGTTTTCAATAAACGGCAAGTCGGTGTGCAGTAATAGCAATTAAATAATAATAACTATTTAATTCGATAAATCTAAAAGACAAAATGGCTTTTTTAAATAATGACTGTTGTAGCATAAATATCATCAATATATTTTTTTTATGTAAATTCTGTGAGCGCATATAGAGATAGACATTAATATACCATATATTAGTGATTAGGTTAACTAATAACTACCATATATTTGCTTCCAGCAAATTTAGATATCATAAAAGGTTTTTAAAATGGATTTGAAGTATATGGTGGGCCATTAATATAAAATGCAAATCAAGGAAATTCGTGAGAGAGATAGCTTGCAGTAAAAGAGATAATGTGAACCAGCACGCTCACAGATAATGTGATGTATTTCACGCGTTCATGACTGAAATTATCAAGCTGTCTCTCGTTATCCTTCTCCAACACTTAATGTAGAAATTTGGTATTACAATTTTTGATGAAGCTACAAAAAGAAAACTTGAGCATTTAAATTGACCAAAGAGAATAGATTACTTATTCTCTCATTGTTTACATTCACAATTACCTATTATTTACTCTATATTATAAAGACAACTTTTTGAAACTTTGGAAATCAACCACATTAATAATATTTGAACCAAAAAAAGGTTTTTCTTTATAAATTGTACTTTTATAGCTTATATAATAAAAAAAGGATGCTTTTATTTATAGATTCGTAAACATTATACATAAGATTAAAACATATTTTATAATTACATATTATATTATGTTAAATTACATGGTTCATGAAAAAGTTATAGCATTATTATTGACCCTAGTGCGAAAAAATAAGCCAGTTCTTAAGAAAGAAAAAGTAAAACAAAAGCTTTTAAAGCCACTGGAATAATTGTGAAAAATAAATATTATCGATGAAATAATAATAATAGAAACAACAACTTATGTTAAATTTGATTTATTACTGTAGTTATTATTGCAAGTTGTGCTTGTTCTGTAGAATAAAGACATACTTTAACGATTTAGTTTAGACATAAAATTTACGATAGAATAAAAGGTAAGTAATTAAGTTGACGTTGAGAACATAAAAATAATAATACGGACAGAACAAATATGACTGTTTTGTTTCTGTAAAGTTCTGAAACTATTTATTTCATATAAATTAGCAATTTCAGAAGCTATCTAACAGTTATTTTACTATTTTAGTCTCTGGTAAACTAAAATTAAATACAATAACAATAAAAAATGAAATTACGTAAACTTTTTAAACACGAAACAATAAAATCTACTAATATGAAGATATATACACTTAAAATGCTGTCCAGTATGAAGTAGTGGTGAAAAATTGTACAGCAAAAGCCATTTATTTAAAACTTGTGACCTACATATCAACAGCACCTACTTAAAAGATCCAGTTCTTTTATCCTGATCTTTTTTTGAACGTTTTGTTCAAAGTTGTTGAAAAATTTGATTCTTATGTTCTTTGCTATATGATATTATTTTTGTAATTTTAGCGCAACTGATCAAGCAATTAATTAAATTTCAATTAAAAATGGACGTATTGACATCACTACAGAAAATAAATACGTTGTTTGGGGGTGAACTTCTTTATGTTTTACTTTAATTAACCGACTTACATTCGATTATAGAGAACTGAAATTTGATGCACACTTTCCATCAGCACCAGCGAGTGTGTGTGCATATTTGCTCCGACATGTATAGCGTTTTAAATGTAAGTTAATTTTCATATCATTTTTTTATTTAAATTTACACTTTAAAAGTTTCTCTCCTAAGAGTCTAACGTAATTGGACTCAATAAAATATATAATAAAAGACACGTATTTTGTCCGTTTGATCTCATACATTTTGGTTGTCAAGAAAACCCGTCTTATAAATAACACGTTTGCCATAAGTATGTATACTATACATAATATTTGATGAACTTTAAATCGCCTCGCTCTAAATAGATTGGGCTCCCCTTAATTGTTACATAGAACAAGTATATACCTTAAGAAAACAATACCGTTGCCTGAAGATTAGGAAGAAGTCGCTATCTCTTCCACTGAAGAAGAATATCTTCAAGACGTATATGACCACCAAAATTTAATAAATAGTCTAAAATATCACATCTCCGAATTGATTTGTATTAGATATTTCAAGAGCACCACTAGTGTATATGTTTATGATAGAGACGAATGGGCTCTATTCAAAGCTCAACTAGGCACAAAAGTGCTCAATTCCACACATTTAGAATTCACAACCTTCCTTAAATGTTAATGGGGGTCCTTACATCCCTGGCGGCTTAAATAACTATTATCAATTAAATTAATTAAAACAGTATTGCATGGAAGAGTGCGTTTGTCATTCTATCGTAATCGTTCATTCGTGCATTTCCATCGTCCATTTTAAGTCTGTTTGAATCAAGTTTTATATGACATAAATTACTACAATTAGAAAATCTGGTATTTATTTAAAATGAGGAAAGTAATAATGAAACTCATTTATTATTATTCAAGTCATATACCAATATTAAATTTACTGTATTTTGTTCTGAATTATTGTTCTAGCATTTATTGCTTAAACAAATTTAAATCTAACCTTAGGTTAAATTTTGTGAATGCGGGTTACCAACTTTACCCTTTCATCAGTGTATAAGCTTACTGTAAACTTGTTTTTGTCTGTAAATGTATGGTCTTAATTTAGTAAATATGACATAATATACTACATAGGAACACAGGTACGCATATACATACGTATGTACATAGGTGCGCAATAATAAATATATTTTATTAATAAAATAAAGCAGTTTTAAGATGATATGTTTAGTAACTTGAAAAATTTATCAAGTCGCATTTTCCGCACAAGCGCATTACACAGATTTGACAGTTATCACAAAATCTAGAATAATAATTATTTATTGAGTAAAGCAATGTAATTTTTATTAAACTAAAACAAGTTATTTTTGAAAATCTGACAATTAAATATGTGCTGGCTATTACAACGTTTAGCTGTATAACTAGATCAAATTTATTTTTAAATTTATATTACGCTATATAATATTATAAATATTATATAATACTATATAATATAATAATATTATATACAGTAAGCTCCTTATTCGCGGGTATACGTTCCAAAATTATGCCGCGAATAAGGAAACCGTGAATATGGAATAGTGATTTGTATGGAAATGCAAGGGTTGGGTTCCAAGGTACGAAAATAAAATAAAATAGATAAAAATAAAATCAGTTTAATCACATACCTATCATTATTATTAATTATTATTGTTTGAATTATTTGGTTTAAAATATTTAGTAATTTTTCTTGCTTTGCCGTCTTTAAAATGCCTTTTAATTCCGCATGGTATTCAGCTGTGGCAACTTCAATTTTCCTTTTAAAAGGAAGGTTTCTTTCCAAAAACGGGTCAATTTTAATGAAGTGATCTCACAGTTCATTTGCCATTTGGAAACCTGCGGTCTGGTTTTTTAAGGTGATTGTCATCGTATCATTGTAAGATGTTGAAGCTTGAAGGGTTTTAACATTTCCTGCAAGTCGGCTTCACTTAAATCTTCATCGTGTGATTGAAGCAGCTCTTGAACGTCACTCGAATCTATCTGTTCAAAACCATCATGTCCTATTCCATTAGCAATTTGTACAATTGTGTCAGTTAATGTTTTAATTTGTTTAAATCCTCACTTTCACAGACTGTTAGATCAACCTATAGTTTTTCCAATATGATTGCAATGTGTATGCAATGCTTGAGCTCTTGTAACGATTCCTTTATGTTAACAATGCACATTGCTATGTTAAATTTTTCCAGAATTCCATAAAACTCACGTCAGAATCACATTCCATGATATCCAGAATGATTTTAAAGGTTCGCCTAATGTAAAAGAACTTCAAAGCTTGAATTATTCCCTGGTTCATTGGTTGAAGTAAAGTCGTCGTGTTCGGAGGCAAAATATCACCTTAATATTCGGATGCATAGTTTCAAGCTCACAAGGGTGACCCGGAGCATTGTCCAAAACAAGAACCTCCTTGAAGTCTAAATTTTTTCGTTTAAATATTATTATTTAATTTTGAGTTTTGAATATAAATTATAATATTCAAAATCGTAAATTATTAATCCGCGAATAATGAAATTTTCGGCCGCGAATACAGAAAGTGGTCTCAATTTTTCTTCCGCGAATACTGAAACCGCGAATAACGGAACCGCGGATAAGGAGCTTTTACTGTATTCTACGTCTCGCATAGAAAACAAAGTTGTCAGCTTAACTCAGCGAGTGAGATGGTTTCTTGATTAACTAAATAAAATACGGGCACATTGGAGCTAAAAATCAAAATCATTCGAGTATGGATAAAAGAAAAGGGTGTCACCGGTATTTGGTCAAAACGGTATAACTGAAAGAGGAAATAACCGACCTTCACCTTCAACAGCTAACAACAATCAACCATTAACGACGTTAACTGAAGTGCATCCAGGTCAACTTGGTTTTACAAAATTACAATAAAGCAAAAGAAAATAACACCAGAAACACAATATGAGTGAACATTGTAATGGCGAAATAAAACAATTGGTTAATATAATAGTATATTATTCAAGAAGCAAATACTGAACGTGATTTATTACGAGAATGTTTTTGGAAACGATTGAACAAATGAAAAGGTAATCGTTTTTACACCAAAAGTAGTACTTTAAAAATACGTTTGAATCTTGAAACAGCATAATTGAAAAACATTGCTATAAAATAAATGTACTTACAGTTGATGAATCTTTTAACGAAAATCAAAGAACTAAGTTGACTTCAGCTAAAGTAGCTAAATCAGCAAATCCCTTAAATGATTCAATAGATTTGATATTAATCTTTGGTGGAGATACTTGTTCTTGATTTTCATAATTCCTTTGTAATAAAAGGTTTGCGCTTCAAAGCATAAAACATATTAGAAATCCTCAGTTTTATGTGACTTTAATCAACTCCCAACGACAGCGTTTAAAGTTAGACCATGCAACGATGCCATAATTAAGAAAAAAACAACATGTTTCGACACGGTTCTTTAAAATTTAACCGAAATAGGCTACACAATTATCTAAAAATAACTTGGATATCACGATACGGTACATCAATCGGGAAATTATAATTTTGGTCCGTCACAATTTAAATTGCCAGACTAAACGTGAAGAGCCCCTTCTTCATATTGTAACAATCAAAGAAATAACTAACTGCAGCATAAGAAATTATATCAAGTTGTATATGCGCAAGCAAAAAATTTAGATTACTTCAGTTTATTGAATAAAAGTTACATCATAGAAGGTAAGGGTGAGAACCAAAGACGAAAATATTCAGGCCAACACACAATAACTAACGTGGCATTAATTAGCAATTGAACGTTATTAATAACGGAAATAAATTTAAATTTTATAATTGAAATTGAATAAAAATATACAACGAAACGTTATGAATACAAATGATAGATTTATAAATGTCAAAATTGCATTATACAAGATCGAATTTATGAGAGATTAATTTGTTGATGAAATTTTCAATTTTTAAAATTCATACAGGGTAAATCCAATTTTACTTCGTAAAACTACAAATTCTAACGGGTTTTTGTTTAACTAAATTTTAATAACCTCCAAATGCGTTTTTAAATTATTTAGTTTTTAAGTTACAGAATCCTGACGTCAATCAGAAACATTCAGGTTGTATTCTGTTGTAAATTTAAGACGAAAGCTTTGTTTATAATGGTCAATAAAACATATTTCAAATTCTATAGTACTACTTAAGAAAAAATGTATGACAGTTTCAGACAAATCTCAAACTCAAACAAAATTAAATTAAAAAACTACCCCAAAATATTATGTAGTCAGTCCTTAACGTTTCAGTTTCTATTACCATTTTTGAAATAGTTATATTATATAAAAAACGTGCCTGAAGCAATTCCATCTTATTATCACAATTGAATATTCTATACGATAAAATACAATTTATTAAATAATTTTTTATCAACTGATAAATTATCTCTATTTTAAATTACATCCAATGAGAATACTTTAAAGAATTCAAAATTATTCTAATACATTAATTTATAAAACAGCGTTCATGATTTTATAGTTATTTCATCTTGACATTCTTTGCTTTTTTTTTATTATGTTTACGACTTCTCGACAATGCAAAATATCACATACTTGATTTCTTCTGAACTTGTTCATCAATTTTTAGAAAATTTTATAATGAACCAAATTATACCATAAAGGTGGTACCAAGTTTAACTAATGGCTTAACGGATGCCAGGGATACCAGTTGGCTTTGGATAAGTTGTCACAGTCCAATTATTTTGCACGTCCGTCTACTTGAAATGCAATTTAAAATGTCAACTATTAGAAATGTTATTAAAGTCTCTTTACTTTTTGAACTAGTTTTAATTCTCTTGAAGCGTCTCCAGTATACTTACATATTATGCAAGTTCTTCTCTTACAATATTTTTTAGTTCTTTTGCATTTATTTATATTTAATTTCTTTAATAATTAATCATAATTACAGAATTATAATTTATATTTTACATCAGTTTATATTTATTTTATATCATTTTATTAAATTTTGAAATTTTATTATTCAGATTTTAGACATAATTTTGTAAAGGTAAATAGGCATATTGAATGCGGGAAGCCTACACATATAATATATAAATATTATTTTACACTTGCAAAACTAGAATTATAACGATAATCTTATTATTATATCTCGTTTTTGCAATGTTAAAATTTTTTATTTTTAAAAGGTTACCCAAAAAAACATACCGTTTACTATATTATGTACATAATATAAACTCATATTATTATGTTTTTCGTTAGAACTTACTCGGTACACTGACTGGGTAAGTTACCAAACATTTTTTTTCTTTAAATTAAATTCTAAAGAAGTCTATCCAATAGACAATTATTATATAATATGTAACTCTGGGAATTTGTAGTCAAAGTTTTATACCTTCTACCTCTAAAAGTAAGTCTCAAAAACTTTAAAACATTATAAATATTAAATAAATTGAAATGTCGAAAGAAATGCTTAAATATACCTATATTTTTTTCAATTCATTTTAATACTTTATTATTATATTTCATATTATTTTATTTGATTTGAAACAGTTATAAAAGTGATTCCAATGTAGCGTTTAACAGTAATAATTAATAGAAAATATTTCCCAAAATAATATTACTATTTATGTTTGGTCTATGTTCAATTCTTATTGGTTTTTCATCTTGGTTTACTTATTAGTGCTATATGTTGATGTTCTCAACATACAAGCAGTAATTAGCTTTATCGTCTTTTATGAAGTAAATTGATGCAGGAATACTTAAGATACAATCTTCTAATTAGCAAATTATAATAGTAAACGATTAGACATAGTGCGATGATAGCCTAAAGCTTTACAATCGAGTTCAACTTTCCGCAGGGAACTGACTCTCATCGATTCAAATACCAAAGTGCTTAGCTTATAATGGACTTAATATATTACTCGGTACTACGACAGTAAATTTTAGTGGCTCTTCTTATAATTAGATTACACCTACTATCGGTTTTATTACTATGCCATTATTTGCTGCTAAAAAATGTAGATTTGAATTAAACGAGAACCCTTTCAGAGATAGCAGCTATTAATGTTTGCAAAAATTAAGCTTTAAATTTTAGCCAAGCAATTATTGTAATGATTTCGTGAAATTAAAATTGGATCTACAAGTATTATACTGTTACTACAGTAGCGCTCATAAATATGGTTGCACTCAATTTTTAGCAAAATTAATAAAAGCAAAACTTATTTTGCAAATTGTTGTATCATTCCTAAAAGAAAGTAGGCTAATACAGATTTTGACGTATAAAATTTAATGTTGTTAATAACGTGAACAGTATAAAAATATAATTATTTCTTATTCAGTGTCCAAAAGTAAAGTGGCATATTCTTTAAAACGTCAAAACTGTAAATAAAATTAATTTTTCGAAATAAACTTGTTAGAGTAGTTGCTTCAACAGTAAGAATTATGGTAAAGACGAAAGAATATTCCGAAGATCTGAAAATGCGATTTTGAAATCATTGAAAATGGAGACTTTTAAGGACAGCAAATCGCAAATTTGGTATACCAAATCAAACTATAGGTCGTTGGATCCGTAAAATAAACCAATATGGATCAGTGGCCAATCGACCAAGAACCGGGCGACCACGAAAACAACCGGACGGGAAGATAAAATGATCGTTCGTGATGCGGTAAAGAATCCTCGTTTAATGGCTACCGAAATTGTCCGTGATTTTAACGAGAATCGCGAAGATAATATTAGTGTTTCGACAGTGAAACGTCGACTGAAGTCAGCTGGACTATTTGGTAAGCGTCCTTCTAAGAAACCAATAATTTTGAAGAAGAATCGGATAGCCCGATTAAAATTTGCCAAAGATCACTTAAACTGGGGAGTTCAAGAATGGTCTAAAATTCTTTAGAGCGATGAGAGCAAATATAATTTGTTTTCTTCTGATGGTATTAAGTATATTCGACGTCCAGTAAATAAAAGATATGATGTTAAGTATCAGGTTCCCACTGTAAAACACGGCGGTGGAAGTGTCATGGTGTGGGCTGCTTTTCCCGTGATGGTGTTGGACCTATACACTTAATCGATGGTATTATGGATCGGTTTACGTATGCTGACATATTAAAAGATCACATGCTACCACATGGGAAGAGAATAATGCCAGCGGCTGGATGTTTCAGCAAGATAATGACCCGAAATATGCTTCAAAGCATGTTAAAGGTTACATGGCGAAGGCTAATATCCCCTACTTGAGTGGCCTAGTCAGTCTTCTGACTTAAATCCTATAGAGCATTTGTGGGAAGAGCTCGAGCGACAAATTAGAAGTGGGACATACCAAAATAGGAGTTAGTTATGAGAAGCTTTAAGGAGAGAATGGCAAAAGATTCCATTGGAGCGTTTAGTAAGCTTGTTGACTCTATGCCTTCTCGATGCAAAGCAGTTATAGCCGCAAAAGGTTATGCAACAAAGTATTAATTGTTTTTAATCTTTATATTTTTTAAAAAAGTACTTTAAATTTTGTTTTAAGTGCTTTTAATAATACTTTATTATAAGCAAATATTTCCTATTTTGGATTTAAATTTACTTGTTTATAAAATTTTTCAAATAATTTTAATTATGTTATAATTCCAAGGTATTTAAAGAATAAATTTTGAAAATTAGAAATAAAATTTTAAAAGTTATCAAAAACTAATCAACCATACTTTATAAATTGTAATTTATTGAATAGTAAGATATTTTAGTTTAAGACATTATTGATCAACCAGTAATTATTTTTAATTTTTAATTACGTTTACATTACAAATTGAATAATTAATTAAAACTGTATAAAAATGTAAAACACTGGTTAATTAATTCGTGTTATACCTATAAATCTTTATTTGTAAATTAAAATAATTATTAGTCAAGAATAAATAAATTTCAGAATTAAGTGAACAGATTAAATTTTAGTTATAGAGTATCTTATACGCTTGACTTCATAATTTAATTAATTTTTTCTAAAGATCCTAAAGCAAGCTGTACTTTAAGGTTAACAAAAACTTAATATTTTTATTTCGGTCAAAAGTTAAATTTTACCCATTTGAAAGCCTTACCCTATATAGTATAGAGTCAGGCGTTATATTGTACCTTATTTAATTACATTTAAATCAACTTGTAAAAGCTTAATTTATTCCTTTTCGTTGTTACTTTTACGGTAAGAAATTGCTGCTAAATTATTTGTTGTATAAAATTACTTTTTAACTTTTTAATTATAAGTTATAAACTTTCTACGTTTAAAATCAAATAAATTTAAAATTACTTTATAACATTTTCTTGGTAAGTATTCTCAGCACAATACCTGTACAGGTAACTAAATTATAAAAACATTTAGAAGCTGGAATAATAAATATTAGTTATGCTAAGTAGTTATGTTACGTGTTAAAAATATATTGTTTAATTTTGTCGGTCAAAAGTTAAATTTCACCCATTTGAAAGCCTTACCCTATATAGTATAGAGTCAGGCGTTATATTGTACCTTATTTAATTACATTTAAATCAACTTGTAAAAGCTTAATTTATTCTTTTTCGTTGTTACTTTTACGGTAAGAAATTGCTGCTAAATTATTTGTTGTATAAAATTACTTTTTAACTTTTTAATTATAAGTTATAAACTTTCTACGTTTAAAATCAAATAAATTTAAAATTACTTTATAAAATTTTCTTGGTAAGTATTCTCAGCACAATACCTGTACAGGTAACTAAATTATAAAAACATTTAGAAGCTGGAATAATAAATATTAGTTATGCTAAGTAGTTATGTTACGTGTTAAAAATATATTGTTTAATTGTGTGGCTCTGTGGAATAACGAGGTAAGTAGAAAATCATAGTTTTGAGATAAACGCAATTAAAGGTTTCAAAGGGGGTTATTATAGAATAGGAAATGTTATTATTTATCAGAACATTTTTTTTGTGTTAAATAACTTGTTGTAAATTGAAATCTTTTATAAAATCAAATTATTTTAAAATATTTATTGCTTTTTAAAATATATTTCTCAAAGTTGATTTACCTCGTTATTCCACCCATACAAAATATTCAATACCAAAGTGAAGATGTACACTTTTATATACCAAATACCTGCAGTTAATTTTATTATTATTTACTAAAATAATAGATTAAATTAATTTTAATCGTTTATTTAATAATTAATTACTGATAAGGCACAATACAAATAACATTTTTAATCAGAATCAGTGATCATATCTTCTTCCTCATTAGTTACTGCTTCAGAGGCAACTAAATTTTCATAAAACCTATGATGTTTTTTTTCGATATACGAAGAAGCTGTAGTACATCTTTTTTTTGCTGCCGAAATACCTTGCACAGGAGGTCTAAATAGTTTCAAATCTTTCGATTTAATTTTACACAACACAGAATACGTTGATGCTCCTGTGATATTATAGTTTTGCGACACTTTAACTGTATTATTTGGTTCATAAGTTATAAAACACGCTTTAGAGATGAGTGATTTTGGTTTTTTTACTTCATTTTTTAAAGCTGCTTCATAATTACCTAGGAGACCATCTTGACTTCCGTCAACCATTATAAATGGCTCAGACCTGCTAGATTTTATTATTTTAGCATAATGTGCTACTGTTTCAATTTTCTTCCTTCCTGTTTTCTTTCTCAAGTTTAAAGTCAAAATCACTATCACTAGTTGAAATGCCACTCATTTTGCACAAATAATTTGTTTTGATACCCAAAGTTATTAATGTATTTCACACAAAAGAATAAATGGAACTAAGTAAAATAATATTTCTTTCCTGCAAAAGCTGTGCTTTATGTAGGTACTTCTTACGGGAGGTAATGCACAGTTGGAAATTTTAAAACAGATTTTGTTTTAGTATATTTTTGGTAAGAAACATTTGGAAAATATTCTTTGAATATTTCAGGTAAAACAATTAAATTTTGCGGAAGTTTTATTAGTTCAAAGAAGGCACCGCTCAAACCGAAAGTAAGCTGGATTCACAACATCTGGGAATTCTTTCAGTAACATTATTTATTTTTATAAGCCCTAATGGTTAATTTTTTAAATAACACGGTTTGTTATGTTTTTTAAATTAGCATACAATGTATCAACATTGTTGTACTATTACTTTCCTTTAATTTTTGATTATTTGTGTTTTTGAAATTTTAATTTAATGAGAACAGTTTTATTTAATTTTTTGTTAGTGTGTTTTCTTTAAATTATTTTATAAACTATCTATGCAGTAAGACGTTCGAACAATAATAATCTTCGGGATTATATTAATATTAATTATACCTATATTTATTAATAATAATATATAATTATTATTATTAATAAATTATAATATATAAATAATAATATATAATTATAATTATTAATAAATTTAATAACAAATTAATAAAATTAAATTGTTTGAGTAACAACTTTACCTTTTATATGTTTACTAATATATACCAAATATTTTTATAAAGTCTTATATTTCATAACAAACGCATTTCCCAAGAATAGTTTAGAATAGTTTTTTTATTAATAACTACATATGTATTCTATAATCCGATACTTACCGGATATAATAAGAAACTGCACTATATAAAATGATTCAAAATCCACTTTGTAGTTATTTCTATGAATTCATATTTTGGGGTAACTAGGCATATGTATTTGCCTTCGTTTGAGCAAGTTATCTTAAAAACGAGGTTAATAGATTCATTACCTCGTTATTACCACATTAGTAATTTCATTATAAGACTCTCTATTGATTGTGTAGATACTTATTAATATTCTCAATTATAATATTTTTATTTAATTACAATTTTTTATTTGTAAAATTGAGGAATTATAATTATTTAATATCAAGAAAATGTCCACGTATGCTGTACAATCTGTATGAACAAACTTAGTAAAAACTAAACGATTCTTGATGATTTCTAAAAATCCAAAACAGAAATTCATTGATTTAGATGATTTACACTCAAAGTCAAAATAGTTTAAAATTTTTATTTGAAGTTATTCAATTATATTAATTTTAAAATTTTGGAGCCCGTCCGATGTTTTCGAGACATTATCTAAATGCGTAAACACTATGTGATTCAAACAATTTTTTATAAACGTCAAAAATTAATTACATTGAATTGATTTAATTGAAGTAAATTTTGATTATTATTATAAAAATAAAATCAAATTATCGGTTTTTATGATAACATTGTAACTTAGGAAACGCGCAATTGTTTGTTATTAATTCAGTTACAATTTATAATTTTGTAATAATTCCACGCATTACATAATTTACATAATTCACACTTTTCGAAGTGATGGACTATAGCAGTGAAAGCGATACTCCGCCAGAGGTAATAGAAACTGCAAATGCCGCAATTTCAAATCTGTTACCTGCCAAATCAAAAGTGCAGTATGAGAATACGTATATTAAATTTCGCGAATGGTGTGCAACAAAGAATGTGGTAAAGATATCGGAGAAAGTGCTTTTAGCTTATTTAGAAGAAAAGTCTACAAAAATGAAACCGCCCACATTGTGGTCTACTTTTTCAATGCTGAAAGCAACACTGAATGTAAAGGAAAACATCGACGTCCGAAAATTTCCAAAATTGGTGCCTTATCTCAAAAATAAATCAGTTGGTTATAGAGGAAGAAATCAAGAGTTTTAACAGAAGAAGATATTGCTAAATTTATAGTAGAAGCCGACGATGAAACAAATTTATTTAAGAAGGTACTGGTATTTAATTATATTCATTTTATATGAAGCTAAATTTAATGTATTGCAGGTTGTGCTTATTTTGGGCATAAGTGGGGCTTGTCGTCGAGAAGAGTTAGTAAAATTAACAATCGATGACATAGAAGATGTAGGCTCTGTGTTAATTGTGAAAATTCCAGATACAAAACTCATTCTGAACGTACTTTTACCGTATCAAATGGACAACATATTGAGATATATCGAAGTACAGGGCTTTGCGACCGACTCATACTTCAAGTCATCGATTATTCTTGAAATATAATAACGGCAAGTGTGTTAATCAACATGTTGGAATCAATACAATTGGAGAAATTCCCAGTTTGATCGCTAAATGGCTTGGAAAGGAATTGTTTAAGCAATACACTGGCCATTGTTTTAGGCGAACCTCTGCCACTCTTTTGGCCAATGCGGGAGGTAATATGACATCTATTAAGCGCCACGGAGGGTGGAAAAGTACTGCTGTAGCCGAGAGTTATTTAGAAGACAGTTTGAACAACAAAATTAGCATTTCGAATAAGATTGCAAACTGTCAACCCTCCACTTCTCAAAGGAACGCCACTGACGAAGTTCTTGACAACAAGATCTGCACTTCTGGGAGAAGAAAACGTGTGTGATGAGGTGTGTGAGAAAACCTACGGCAACCAATCATCTATAAATACTTCTCTGGGACACTCTAGAATTAATATACAAGATTGTTCCAATTGTTCGATTAATTTTTATTTGTAAGATTTTATTAAATTTGATTAAATTTTGAATACAATATTAGATTCCTATTTTCGTATCTGAATCGTCAAGTTTTTTTAACGCGTGAAAAATATTTTTTTCACGGTGAAAAATGATTTCCACCACTTTTTGTTATATTAAAAAGATACACTTCGCGTATCGATAGTGATGCATAAATGTCGTCTTTTTGACGTTTGTATAAAACTGTTTTTTACTATATACATTATGTGATTTTATCATAAAGAATAAATCATAAGGCCTGTCGAATGGAAAATCATACGCGATTGTCAGATTAGAACCGCATCTATTCATATATGATTTCTAATGTGATTATTAGTAATATCGTTGCTCTGCTTTACAGACTACGATAAATTTTTACAGTTTGAAAGATCAAATTTTGTTGTGCGTTCCATAAATATCATAATACAGGAAAATCAGGCACAGTGTTTTTATCACATATTGAGTTAACTCTGTTAGTATCATTTTTAACTTAATCTCAAAATTTTATGACAGGTTTACGCTGTTGAAAATTTATTTTGATACAAGCAGTCACAAGGTTAAACACAATTGATTCTGACTATACATAAAACACAAATCATATCTAAAATCACAAAGTCATAAGAAAAATCATAAGCGAAATCACATAGTGTGAAGTATGCTTAAGTTTAAAATGGGCATTTTAAAAAACGCGATTTTAAGGTTTTTACTTTCTTTTACTTTTATAATATAGTAATTCGGCTAAACAACAACAGGTAAACTATTAGCACATTATATTAGACAATTTTAAAT
This sequence comes from Lycocerus yunnanus, assembly GCA_036346125.1. Taxonomy (NCBI): domain Eukaryota; kingdom Metazoa; phylum Arthropoda; class Insecta; order Coleoptera; family Cantharidae; genus Lycocerus; species Lycocerus yunnanus. The sequence continues at coordinate 6,186,120 of JARFIX010000008.1, forward strand.
TAAACCGATTACAATTTTTCATAATTTAATGTTTTATTTAAGGTATTCTGGTCTAAAATTTTGAAGACATCGCTTTTTCAATTTTTGCAATTCTTAAAGTTTAGACCTTTTGATTGTTTAGACCTGCCTGAAACTTTTACTCAAAACTTTAAACGCATTTTTCAAAACTACTTTTTCAACATGGTTGACATGATACTTCAAGTTCTAGTTAACCGATTTAGTTCAAATCTTTGTATCAACCTTTTATAATTATCCATTTTCATTTATTTTGATACTAAACTTTATTTTAAAATATATTAGAGAAATTTAAAATTGAATTTCGAATTACAGCTATTTTAGTAGAGCAGCAATTAAAAACTGTGGCTGCCTGAAACTTTTACTCAAAACTTTAAACGCGATTTTCTCAAAACTACTTTTTTCAATATGGTTGACATGATACTTCAAATTCCATTTAACCAATTTAGTTCAAATTTTGTGTCAACCACCACACCCTTTTTTTATTTTATTTCCAAATTTACTAGCTTGTAACTTCTTTAATTTTCAATTTTCTTTTTCAAAAATTTTGTTGTATATTTACAAAATATCAGTAAATATATTGCCAAAAAACGAATGGTAAAATACGTTTAGATTTTTGTTATTGAGCTCGACAAAACACGCAAAATTGTGCTTAAAAATGTGCTAAAAGAAACTTACACAAAAAATTTCGACCCTTAAATATGTGCAATATAATATTACTTTAGTTGTGTGTAACAAAAAAAACTTTTTTTTTAATAGTCCATTTAATTATTTTAAAGAATAATAAATAAAAATTTTAAGACCCGGTTTTTCCATATTCCGTTCAAGTATCATTTAAGTGTCATTTAAATGTCAGATAAAATAAACGAGAATTAAAAATTGATAGTTAGAAAGAGTTAAAAGAAAAGAAAAATACACCTTTTTGAGTTAACAGAGGCTTATCAGAGATTTAACGTTACGTGACACTTTATTGGAAGATGAAAAACCGGACCTAAATAAATAAAATAATTATTATTTTCACTTCGAGTTCACTTCGAGACAGCTAGTATGTGACAATTCTTTGACGATATTCTCTTTGCACCAAAGATTTTGGTAAAACTAATAAAAATTTGCATTTGTCTGGCAAAAGTTTATTTAAATTTTTTTTTGTTACTAATGGGTAATAGTCCTGTGTGCGATAGAGGAAGAACCAAATTCGTCATATTTACTTGAAAACGTTTTTTCATTTGTATTTAATTTTCAAACAAAATCTCGAAATTGAACGTAAAAATATATATGTATATTACATTCATAGAAGCGAGAAAATAGTAGTGGTGTAATTAAATTTTTAAACATCAAAATTTTCTTATTTTACTACTATACATTTAGAACGAAATTGTCTTAAGTAATCTTTATGTTATATAAAATTATGTACACGTTATTATATTTTTAATTTTATCAAATTACACAAGATACACATATTAGCAACTTGCCTTTGTAGCATTCAGGTATGTATGTTTTAAAATATCAGTTGCAATTTGCATTTTATACAATGAAGACTAATTAAAAAGCAACCAAATACCTAGATGTATCATTAGTTTAGTTTGTATTTAAGACTTTATAAAATTAAATTCTATTCCACAAAAAATTCTTTAATAAAAAAAGGTCGAGAAAATCATTCTACGGAAGAAAAGTGAAACCTCACCAAACCTGCTTAAAAATGGTAAAACATACAAATTTATACAAGAGGCGCTAAAATGCTCTGTAAATGTGTTTTTTAATGCAAGAAAAAATGATAATTTTTTACCATTTTACAAAATGTAACTGAAAAAAGAGGAGTAAAAAGAAAATGACTTCCGGAGAGGATAGGCAGATCATAATGTAGTATACAAAAGTACCCTTTAAAACTTTTAAGCAAATTAAACAATAATTTTGTATTAGCACTTTATCTATAAGAAAACGTTTTAAAAAAGTTAAATTTATAGCTAATCTTCCTAGGAAAGTGCCATTACTAAATGGAAAACAAAAGATCAGATGGTCGTTAGCCAAAAAACATGAAGTATGAATAAATAAACAATAATATTATAGCGGTAGATTTCGTGCTTTTTATGTTTATTTTATTAAAAGTTAAATAAACACTACTTTTTTTAACTATAACGATTAATGTAGTACATAAAAATAATCAATAAAATAATTATAGAAATTATATATATGAAATTACTATTACATTAAAATTTTTAAATGTTTATATTAAACATCTGATAACAGCAGTAACCATTGCTGAAAGCTTACGAATAATTTTGTTTTATTGTTTATTTAACCTTTTAATTAAACTTTTTTTAATTGTATAAAATAAATATAGTTTATTAATTTTATAGTACACTTATATAAAAAAATTGAATTTATTTAGGTTATTTTTAACCACAGTTATTTTAATGCACATAATTATAAGTTAAATTATACCACTTTACAAAAAACACTTGGTTAATTTTTGTACATATTCCAAATTTCACTAACGGATTTTGATCGTTAAAAAAGCCGTTAGACTAATATTGCTTTATACGCTCATGTACTATGTCATATAAGCAACCTTCCTATGCACTTATATCAATTTGCCCAAAAATCGGCAGTACTAATTTTTAATTGCACCACACCGTTTTACAAGGAGCAGAAAAATTTAAATTCATTTTACAAAAATTATGACTATAATAATAATTCCGAAATAGAACTTTTTAGGAATAATGAAATCATTGCAGTATTATTACTAGAGGTGCTTGTTATACATTATTAAAATTTCATATAATGGCACTACCGCTCCTTTGATTTTGAAGAGAATACAAAATTTAATAAAGGTTTTATAATTGTAATCAAAAATTTAAAAATAAATTTTCATGCAGCAGTAATAAAATTCACAATTGTGAAGTACGTTTGAATTAATAATTAAACAATATGCATACATACCATTAAGTATATGAACATATGCACTTGCAGGCTGTGCATTGCTAGGAACACATGAATAATTTCCAGAATGCCTCGTTCCGGCATTACTTATTGTAAGAGTGCTTACTTTGGCAGGTAATTCTGTGGTGACATTTATACCTTGATCAAAATCGTAATTTATCATACGATTATTGTGGTACCAGAAAACATATAACGGTGCTTCCGTACTTTGCAAAACTGTACATTGCAATCTCAAACCCGAACCGGGTTTCAAGTATTTTTTCTGAAGGACCAGATATTTCTGCTTTTGCTTCTAGAAATTATATTATGCGATTAGAAACATACCTACTCGTTTATGTTATATTTATTAATACAAAATTGAATTCTATAATACCTACATATGTAGTTATAAATATGTAAATAGTATAAATAGTAATTAAACAGACAAACTATCAACTGATGTTATCCAATTTTAATATTTGGTTTTAATTTACTTTATTTACTATACAATTTGGAAGTATGCGAATAATTTGCAAATACATCGCTAATGAATTTTAACGAATTAAACTTTTGTTGATTTATGAGTTTGCCTGCCATAATTTTATGGAATTTACTTCAATGAAATTATAATAATCAAAATATTAAATTTTATTGCTTATGCAATTTATGCCCGTATAAGCAATATATTATGTATCTTTTTGAAAACCGACGTAAAATTATTGAATTACTATTAAATTATACATACAGGATAATTTTTTCCAAGTTTATTTTTTTCAAGCTATTACAAAACCCCCTTTTGCTGATAAACATTGTAAAAGAATATTTACAAAGATATGCTAACTAGATACCTTCTCATCTCTTACTTCACGAAAATGTGCTGTGATAGCTGCTACTAGTACCTAGTATGTACATTTATAATATTACTAGATAGCTTTATGTTAAAATAATTCAATTTTAAGTGTAAATGGAGATATATTATAAATACTTAACACGAAGAAATTTTAATTAAAAATTGTCTCCGCAATATTATTTAATAATTAGTAAAGTAACAGGAAGAGGAAGGTAGAGATCTGTCGGAATATCTGGACGTACTGAGCCAAGCTATTAATAACTAATATTGAAGATTTATTTAAAAAAATAAGTATTGTTTAATTTTATTTTGGTTTGTTGCGTTTTATAAATTTTGTTAATTTATTGTTGCATCCGTTCGACCTCATTATTTACCTAAGGGTTACACAACCAGTTGTATAACAGAAGTTTATCCTTGGATCAATCTGATCCGTGATCCGTGATTCAAGTTCGGTGATTAGTTGGTTATTAAATTATCAATCAATCGTCGAATTTAAATCGTAGACTAAGATAATCCGAAAATGAACTCCTATTTTGTAATTAGCACTTAATTAAAATATACGGACAGACGAACAGACGGATACGGAAGCAGATCATACGGCTTCTTATATATTTCTAGAAAACTGAACAGTAAATTTTTTTTATAAAAAGAAGTTTATAAAAGGAATCTTTTTTAAAAATTTTTTGTAATTCGCGGTTTTGAACAAAACTATGGTACTACCAATCAGTTCAATTAGTTATATGTATAATAGTAAAGAGGTAATTCTATTGCTTATTAAATAAATTATTCGGTAAGGATAAAACATTTTCGAATGAAATAAACAACTACGATATGAACATCGAGTCCGGGCAATATGTCAAAAACAACCTTGAGATGAATTGAATTTTTCACAATAAATACCTTACAGCTTTTATTGTTTAGTTTTAAAATGTTAAGCAAGTGAGGGGTATAAAATCACAAATTTTGAAACGCAATTATAACTATACTTTGCCAATGCACGTTTTCCATAGTAGTTTATAGCTTAACTACCAATAGACAGCTTGGAAAAGCTGTTTTAGAAGGTACGTTTAGTCGTAATTTTGGGAAGAAACCATGATAGTGTGGGATGGATTTAGCTTCCATGGTACTATTTCCTTAGCCAAAATTTCGACTAAAATGAACTCCAAAAAGTACTTCGAAGTGTTGAAAATCAGTTTTTTGTAAAATGTAGTAAGACATTTTAGAGAAAACTTCATTTTCTAATAAAACAATACTGCAGTTTATACCTCTAGGGCTACCAAGGAATAGTTTACTTAAAAAATATTGACGTTTTATCCTAGCCCGCCCTGATTTAAACCCGATAGAATACTTATGAAGATTATTTCAAGGCAAGTTTACCACGATGGTGAACAATTTCTAACAAGTGGAAAATTAAAAACAGAATTCGGGAAGTATTCTGCGGAATTTAATTTTTTCAATAGCCGACCGCTTATTTGATGTAATAAGAAACAAAGGTGATCCCACAAATTATTACAGCAACTTAAAAGTATCTATTTTTTTAAATTATTAAGTGGAGCTATTCTAACTTTTATTTAATTTATTTAAATATCAAAAGTTTTTAGAAAAATCTTATACTTTTCTAATAAATTATTGTTAAAATGTTATACGTTTGCATTAATCTTAATTAAAAAATTTATACCTTTCAATGAAATTATAATAATTGATTTTTATTTAAACGTAAATAAAGCTATTCCTATTTAATTTTATAGTAGATAAATTAATAAGTGATCAATTTAAGTTGATCAAATAAAAGAATTGTATTCAAAAGTAATATGAAAATAAAGAATTAATAATTAGTGTAAAATTGAAATATTTTCATTAGAAGAAGAAATAAAATGACAAAAAAATGAAAATAAATTAAATATTTTTTAGAAATTAATTTATCAACGAATAAAATTGTAATACAAATTCCATAAAAGAACAGGAAATAAATTAGGTCATAAAATTTGTTAACTTTACTTATTGAGATTATGATAAGATTGCAAAGATTTAAAATAATTACGCGAAATTAAAATTAAATATCAAATTTGTAAAACAAAGTTTGCAAGTAAAAGAATTGTAAACCCGCAGGTACACAAACAAATCCGATCCGTGGTGTATCAAAAAACCCATTAAAATAATTTTAAATTAAATTTTAATAATAGCATTCAAGATAAAGTTATAAATAAAACAAATAAATAAAAGTGTATAAATGAATTAAAAAATTAGTATTCAGAAAATATAAATTAAACTTCACACTGATAACAATAAAAAATTGTGTGTTACAGTAATATAAACTTTGAATGTTTTTAAAGGCCAACGGCTAAGGTTTAAAGTCAAATTATGGTGCTGCAATAGTGTACATAATATATGTATCTACAGGTTGTTCCATTCTAAACCAGTCAGTCTAAATAATTGCTATTGATTTTAAATAAATTGAAATACAGAAAAACAGGTTAATATTTTGAATGAAGGTATTTATTCTTGTAGCATCATCTACATAGTTGCTTAATTGGTGTAGTATGTTTATCTGCAATTACCGCACTGTCATGTCAGTCTAATGAATGAAATCTTAACTGTGCAAGCCACACATTAATCAAACCGAATTTTCATTTTTATTTTTAGTTAGGGATTGAAAAATACCAAACTGGCAGATCGGCTGTAAACTCGATATAGACATGTCAAGATATCAGTTTACATTGTTTAGAAGAGATGTCTTCAAATAATAAATTTTATCAATAATCAAGAACTGCACATAAATTGCACATACGCACAATTTTTAAAATTTGCTTACTAATTCTGCAAGTACCGACCTGTCAGCAATAAGTGTTCGCAGTGAGATGTATAAAGTGGACTACAATAATTAATCGGCATACAGTCTGCAGTTAAATTGAACGGACATTATAAGTTTTAAAGCTGCAATCATTGTTAAGAGATGTGAACTGCGCACAGAGATCTGAATTTAGTACCGACAATCGGTTACTTAAATAAATTGAAAATTAGTAGTAGCAAATATGATAAAGATACGCATAAATTATTTACTATCTCATGAGACCAATGCATAAGATATAGTCGTTGCCACGAAACATTACGATGTTTCTGCGAATTTAGATTATAATCGCTAGTAATAAAATGAGTGCCTCGGATAACAAATTTTCCATATAAAATAAAGCGATAAATTCAAAAGACTGAAAATAATGTTTAGATTAGATAAATTAATCAAATTTTATATAATAATTATATATTATACAATTTATTCTTAAATATTTATAATACTATTACATTTAAATTTTCTGTAATTCATTTTACTATTTGTCAAATGAGCACATAGCATGTAGATAAATAACTATTTCTATTCTTTTTATCCTATGTATTGGATTTATTATTAGTTATAGAATTTTGAATTGTTTTGTTACATTGGCTATTACTAATTTTAATTCAAATAACCGGTTGTTGACGTTAAATTCGTATGGTTGTGACGTTATGTTCATGTTTTGAGAAAAGAGTATAACAATAATAATTATTATTAATTTAAATACTTTATTGATATTATGTCGTATAATTTAATGATTAATTAAAAATTAAATGTAAGTATTATTATAATAAATATTATAAAATAATGGCTATATAAAATTTAATCCACTTATATAACCTCATAGTTATTATTAGTGATTTGAATTTATCATCTTATTTTATGTATATGCAAAATTTACTATCTGTAACCCTCATTTGACTAGCGATTATAATCTTTCTTCATACAATCATCGTAAATAACGCGATATTATTTTTTCATAGCAACAACTTTACGAAAACATTCCAAGTCGTAGGTATTGAATTATTAACTAAAACGTCTAATAAGCAAAGTCGTTAAAATAAATTTTTAATATAATTAAAATTTCGTGATTTGCGAAGGCCAAAAAGTCTGAGTCGAGAAACTTTTGAAATAAATTTTACAATTCTCTAGCAACATGCAATTAGATAAAATAATATTTAAGATCAAATGACCCTGTGCCTAATTCGGTAAATTTTGTTGTTATTATAATTTACTTCTAGTAATCTAGCGCCGAATGTACTTAATCGACTCAGAATCAGTGCCGAAGGAACTTATAACTCCAAATAAGTCTTGTACTGAATAGTCTTATTTTAACATTTTTATCCTTTTACTATAAATTTCTTTTAGTGTCATTAAATAAAAATATCATGGTTCAAAAGAGAATACTTGCACAAATTTCTGCAATAAATTTTTTTTGTACATTTTTAAACGTTTCCAAATTAAAGAGATTATAAACCTCATACAAAGAACACCTCCGTCGCTATCCAATAAACATGAAGAAATATGAAGAGATGATAGTTACTAGAAGTACTAAAAAGTCAAAATTCCTACTGTATATATAATAAATAGATGGTATGTCATAATATGACTAATCCGGAATTTTGGCACACTTGGTAAATATCTCGATTTACATATAAAATTGAATTATTACACTTATTACGATATAACAGCTGGTAGGTTTCATGTAAATTATTGCTTAAATTGTGATATTTAATTTAAAAAATATTTATAATTTAATATTTATGGTCAAAAACTTTTGAAATAAAAAATTTAACTTTCTAATTGTGTGCAACCTGCATTGTTTTGTAAACTTTTTGTGATTTAACATTTTAAAAGTAAGTTTTGAATGCAAAGTCTAACTTTGAAATTCAGCATTAAATATTCCGAAATAAAAAATTAGAAATTATTTTAATGAAATTAAAGTAAAATATTATGTGACGAACCTACTACGTTAAGTTGAATGAAGATGCTTGTTGGTGGATGTGAAGATACTTGACATTCGTATAAACCTGCGTCTCTAGTTTGTACGTATTTTATTTGCAACGTCCAATCCTGAAACAAAAACCTTATTTAAAACTATAATTCCTTTAAATTACTACAAATTAAACCGTTTAATGTAGATATCTATTTAACTTACTCGGTTAACTAATTAGTTTTACTAATGTTATTCTAAATCATATGAAAAGGTTTGGCAATGTGATTAACTTGTTGAAACATATTGATTTCCTAATCTAGATTTTTTAATCTAACAAATTGTAAAAAGGGAAACTTAAAAATAACTTCCACTAATTAAGAAACCAAAGCAATTACAGATTTTTATTGCCATATCAGTTATACGCCTGATTTTGGGTTAATGTTTATTCAAGCCAAGATTACACCAAATTTTCGGTGAATAAACATTTAGTAAGTTCAACTTCATAACAGTAAATAAAGATCAAATTAATTTTATATATTATTGCCATAATTTGGAAGCATTTCTTTTAAAAAAATTAGATTAACAAATTTAAACAGATTCTGGAAAATTTAATATTGTCGAAAAATGTTTCAAGCCTTTGAGAGTTTTCTACCGAAGTAATAGGCACTGATATTCAAGTGTTCATTGTTTAAATGCTAATAGAACTAACTTCAACTTAGCTTGAAACACAAGAGCCTCTTCATGCCCATTACTAGCTCATCACATATGTAGCACACCGCTTTTTCCTCTTTGCACCCGAATACGTTCCATTCTGCAGGAAATAGTCTTTCCTTCCGACTGAATCGTTGCAATTCACGCTCAATGCACTTGAAATATTTTAGTCGGCTCTAACAGTTTAAAAGTTCATTCACGTTTATATTCGTTATTCAAAGTCGTCGTTTTGAATTTATGTATAAATTTATCTTGTCTATAAAAATTTATCGTTTTTAAACAAAATCATGTATAAAATTGGATATATACAATAAGAAAGATGAAACTCCTAAACCTTAACGAATTTTATTTTGAGGAAACATTTTCGTAATATTACATTATTTTTTCATTATGTAAACAAGAAAATTTACATTTCTTACCAAACCAAAATTAATACAACAATAATTATTGTTCCGACTAATACATTTTTATTACAACATTGGTAACGCCATTGTCAGTTTAATTTTTGATTAAAATGCAGAGTACCATAATGTGAATTGCATTATTAATAAACCGAAAATTATTAAGGGTTTGGTATTAGTTTATTTTGCAATGTTAATTTTTATTAATATGATATATAAACTTTTTAGCAATTACATATTAAATGCGCGTTGATTCAAAAAAAAAAATTTAATCAAATGTTGAAACCGTTTTTATTTCAAAATTTCAATGCTCGTACTACGTATTATTAGTTATTTATGAATAAAGATCGTAAACTAGCGTTTTTTTTAGAGAGAATATTACTAAGCTCTATGAGGTGTTAAATATCTAGTATAATATATACAAAATTTTATATATTAAGGTTTAATATTAAGCTTTAAAATGTAAAAAATAAATTAATTGATGTATAGGTATAGTTTTTTAAATGACGGAATGCTCGTTTTTACAGAAATGGCAGTTACTGCTCAATTACTTCACAAAGCATAATCACGAGGTGTACGTCTAAAATGGGGATAACTGTTATTAAATTCGGTTTGGTTTGGACCCAACCTATATGTTGAATTATAGGTTTTTAATTTTAATTTTAATTTTAAAAATAATAATGTAATTTTTTAATAAGTTGAATTTACGTTGCAATATAAACAAGGTGGAACTAAGATGACAGCAGTCCATGACCTTCTATACAGCTGCATTCTGGTTCACAATTTAATAATATTTTGCAATAAATTTTTATTTACATTTATAATTTTTGGTTCATAGTAACAGAGACCCGGATAATTTGATTTAAAATGCAAAACTTTCAAAATAGAAATCTGATTATTCTTTGTTAATACAGTAAGTCAACACAATCATAAGATAAGTCATAATTGACTTTATATATTTTGTAAGTTTTAAATTAACATTTTATTTAAAAGTACATTTTTTGAAACTTAAAACGCGATATGCTCGATATGACATTTTTAAAATCGGCGACCACGATATATTGAAAACTACTGCATCGGTATGTTTCAAATTCTATGTTTTCTTTCTGGTTTTTATAATCTAGATTACCAGTTAAATTTTAATTTCTTATTCTTCTTCTTCATGTGCTATATCCGGTCCCCCGGACGTTGGTAATTCAACTTAGCCAAAGTCAAGATGAATTTACCAAGGAATATAATTTTTTCGTTGGTAAAATACATTTTTATGGTAACATTAATTTTCTATAGAAGAAAATTAAGATTTGTTTTACACTCCCTCGTACTTCTGATTGGTTCGTTCATTTATTTTGGGTTGGGTTATAGTTATTTCGAGGCCAATAAAAGATTATTGCAAATAACGTGACAGGGAAAGCTATCCATGCAAGAACTTCAATGTTTCACTTGAATGCGATGTGTCTTTTAATTTTGGAATATGATAGCGCCTTATCTTTCTTGTTTTTGCAAATAACTAAAGTCTACCGCAATGAACTCTTCCCTACTGAGCTTAGCAGGCGTTCTTGTCAGCACACAGTCTTCTCTTCTCATAACATGCCCCAGCCATCTTATTCGTTGCGCCTTTATATATCTTACTATATCCTCATTCTCAATTTCCATCGACAGCTCTTGGTTTGTTCTTATTCTATATTCTGTTCCGTCGGTAATATTTACTTTTTTATGCCCAGTATCATTTTTAGTATTTTCCTTTAAACACTATAAATATTTCTTGTTCCTTTCTTGACATGCAGAGCACCGATGTTGCATAGCTCCCAACGAGCTTTATTAAGTTTCAATAAATCTTAAGTTTTTTTTTAATACTTATGTTCCGTCCTTTAATATCTTTTATATCCAGTCCAACCTCCGCCGCTCTATCAGCCAACTCTGTAAAAATTTCGTATTTTTGTCCTCGATATTGCAATGATCACCATATCATTCGCGTATGCAATAATCTGCCCTCCTGATTTACTAATTAATATTTTTATTTTTCTTATTGTGTTGTTAATCTTTTCTTGTGTCGGTTTGTCTATTAATTGGTCTTCACTTCACAAGAAAATAAAATAGAATTTGCAAATCGACACGAAGTTTTCAACGCAAATTATGTTCTAATCAACTTACCAAAAAAATCGACTTTATATACGGGCGAGGGTAGGTTTACCATCCTTATCCAGTTACGACTTTTTAAACTAAACGGCAGTGTTAAATCAAAAGTTTTAGTTCTATTTTCAACTTTTGCTTTTACCCTTTGATTGTGGCTAATACATTTGTTACGCAATTTGTACTATTTGGTTACTTTTTACATCACAGGAACATTTTGCTAACCACCATTTAATTTGAGTTTACTATTGTATTAGTTAGTTTCTGAGAGATCAATAAATAAAGTCTAGGGATAAATTTATTCTTTGTGATGTTTAAAGCAGCTGAATTTTTAAACAAATTGTTATCACCTTTATGCAAAAGTTTGTTTTTTTTTTCATTAGTTAATAAACGCTTTATTTAACCACCTAATGATTAGTATTCTAAATAAAAAAATATAAATTAATTATTTTTTTATTTCAGTGGAATTCGTTAACTTTTGTTTGAACGAATTTTGCTTGTATGTGACAAATAACACATACATACATATAGCTAGGAAATGTGGCAAGGGGGTTTTTACATGTAGAAAAGCCAATCCGAAAAAAACTAGAAAGTTGACAAATAAAATTAATCCAAAAACTCTACACCCAGCTTAACAATGAGAAGCCCAAACCAGCTTTCATAAAAGATGCGTCGGATTCAAAGTAGTAGATATCGCCACGTATTTTAGCAAAATCCTCACTGCTGATGGAAACTGAAGCCAACCCTAATTTATAAATAATAAACGGCGACGATTGCAGGAATAAATTAAAGACCAAGTCTACTGCAACTTACAACTTTGTTTATTGACAAACAACAACACAAAATTTCAAAACAGTATGTTTTAATTTAAAGTAGCAAATTATCAAACAAACGCCGAAAAGGTGGACAATTGTTAAAGATTTTACTAAAATATCAGTTTAATACGTTTTATTCACAAATCAACCTAATCGGAATAAAGATAGTTATAAACATATCAAGTTATAAAGATATAAAGTAATAAAATAATCTTAAAAGGCTAAATAGATAAAGTATTTCAGAGTTCACAGTGTACAATGCACGGATGCAATCCGTGCTTACATGTTTTAAATTTCAAAAATTATTTTAAATTTAAAATATTGTTGAGATTGATTAAAATAGTCGCTGGGTTTTTAACTTATTTATTTTCTGACCGAAATTTGTTACAACGTATACTTGACTTCCTCCTTCGAGGGTTGCTGGGTAAGTAACCAAAACAATACTGTTCACCCTCTTGCAATGTGCGTATGTGCCCAACCTATTCCTAGAAATGCAGGTCATTTTGCGGGCGTCAACATGCCCCCCGGCGTTGAAAGTTCATCTTTCAACAAATTTAATTATACAACAAATATATTTAAAATAACAAAATGACCTACCCCCTAAAATTAACAATATACACTGGTGGGCACAAACAAGGCAACAAAATCATAGTTGAGGATGTTCAGTAAAAGATATACAGACATACATGTAACATAAACCTTCAACAAATGAAGAAAAAAAAAGAAAAAAATAACAATAACAGATTAGAAGAAAAAAAAACACAAATAACAAATATTGTACGATAAAACACATAACAGTTTAATCACTGATTGGGAGGGGGCACAATTTAGTCACTGATCGTTTAATGGTACCGGAAACAGTTTTAACAGACGCCACTCGCACTATGTTGTCTTTACCGGGGTGAATGGCAATAACTCGTCCCATTTTCCATACTAATGGTGGGAGATTCTCTTCCTTTATTACCACACAATCACCTAACCTTAATGTACCTATACCACGATTCCATTTGGCACGACGTTGCAGCTCCGTTAGATACTCCTTGTGCCACCTTTTCCAGAAGTGTTGCTGAAGCTGCTGCACTCTTTGGTAGTTGTCCAAACGCGCTGGTGGAATTTCCGAGACATCAGCATCAGGAACGGACACTAACGTTCTTCCTAACAAAAAGTGGGCGGGAGTGAGAGGATAAAGGTCATTTGGATCACTAGACAATGGGCACAAAGGTCGGGAATTTAACGTTGATTCTATTTGCGTTAAAAGAGTATACATTTCCTCAAATGTTAACAAAGCATTTCCCGCTACCCGCTTTATGTGGTATTTTACCGATTTCACACCAGCCTCCCACAATCCTCCAAAGTGAGGTGAGCCAACTGGTATGAAATGCCAATTTACTTCCATTTCTGACGCTTGATCACCAATAACGCTACATTTATCCTTTAAAAAGTTATATAGTTGTTTTAACTCCGCGTTTGCACCTACAAAATTTTTACCGTTATCAGAGTGTAAATCGCGTGGCTTTCCCCTACGAGCACAAAATCTACGTAATGCGGAAATGAACGCATTGGTCGTCAATTCGGTAACCAACTCCAAGTGAATAGCCTTTGTTGAAAAACAAACAAACACTGCAATGTAAGCCTTCACACTTTTACATCCACGGCCCTTTCTGTCTTTCAGCAAGATCGGACCTGCGTAATCCACGCCTGTGGTTAAGAACGGTGGAGTTGGTTGAATGCGACTAACGGGTAGATTGCCCATACTAGGGATTACCTGTTTAGGGGCTGCGCGAAAGCATTGTAAACATTTATGCACTATTTGACGCGCTAAATTTCTCCCCCCTAATGGCCAGAATCGCTCACGAATCACAGCTAGCAGTTGCTGTGGCCCAGCATGAAGAAGGCGTTTATGTTCCCGGGAAAAAAATTTAAATTTTTTTAAATGATGCTGACCTATCAGGACCAGTGGATGTCTCTTTGCATAAGTGCAAGACGAATTCTGAAGTCGGCCTCCAACACGAAGCAAGCCGTCAGAATCAAGAAAAGCACTCAAGTTGCATAACGTATTCCCTTTGGTAAATTTACCCTTCCTTAATAACCGAATATCATCTTCAAATGATTCATGTTGAGCGATTTTTATTAAACAGTTTTGAGCATTTTGAACTTCTTTGTACGAAATAGACCCACCTACTCTTTCATTACCCGACTTAGTGCAATTTGTAGCAAACCTCAAACAATATGCTACAATTCTTTCTAATTTTGATAAGTCGGAGTACTTATCGAAAGGAAATGATATTTTTTCTACCGAAACATGTGAATGGATTATTTCCTTTAACTCAGGCACAATTTCCGGACTTAGAATTTTCTCTGGCCACAAACTATCGCACGCAGACAACCAAGATGGTCCGTGCCACCACAGATCACAACTCAACAACTCACTTGGAATTATACCTCTAGAGGGCAAATCGGCTGGATTTGACTTAGTAGGCACTTGCCTCCAGATACTGTCATGTGTACCTCTTGGATCTCAGCAACTCTATTAGCTACAAATGTTTTCAGTAGGTTAGGAGGAGTTTTCAACCAACCTAACACAATAGAAGAATCCGTCCACAGATAACATTTGTCGAATTCTATCCCCATAACACTCCTAACTCGAGACACCAATCTAGTTAACATTAGGGCAGCTGACAATTCTAACCGAGGGATGGTCATTGTTTTTAAAGGCTACCTTTGTTTTCGCACAAAGAAGATTTGTGAATACTTGACCTTGCTCATCAATTGAACGGGTATACAAACACGCTCCGTAGGCAATGTTACTTGCGTCGGAGAACCCGTGCAACTCAATACTCACGCGCTTTGTTAGCAAGACCTGTCTAGGAATTTCTAATGTGTTTAATTTGACGAGTTCGCTCCGAAAAATTAACCATTTACTTTGAAGAGATTGCGGCAATGACTCATCCCAAGATACCTTTTCTAACCAGAGTTGTTGGATAAACGCCTTAGCAGTTATGATGCACGGACTCAATAATCCCAACGGATCAAATACTTGCGAGATTTCAGACAATATTGACCGCTTGGTTAGCTTGGAACACTGAGGTAGTGATATCGAATAATGAAACTTATCTTGTTTACATGACCAAGATAATCCTAACGTCTTAGTTCGCTCATTTTGGTCAAAGGTAAGAACATTGGGATGCACATCTGCCTGCTGAAGATCTACCAAAGCTTCAGGTGCATTCGAAATCCACTTTCTTAGCTCAAAACAACCCTTTTTCAAAATGAGAGGAAGCGTTTTACAAATAAGTCGGGCCTGCTCGACAGTATCCGTACCGGTTAACAAATCATCCACGTAGAAACCTTCTTGAATTATTTTAGAAATTTCAGGGTGTGTTTGCTGACACTCAACACCGAGTTGAACCAATGACCTTATAGCTAAAAACGACGCTGAAGCAGTGCCATAGGTCACTGTATTTAATTCAAACGTTTGCAATGATTCGGTTGGGTTGTCGCGCCAAAGTATACGTTGAAATGAGCGCTGCTCAGGTTCAACTAAAACCTGTCTATAAAATTTGGCTATATCAGCTGACAAAGCAACAGAATACTTTCGGAACCTTATTAAAACCGCGAATAAATCAGATTGAATAGCAGGACCGACCATTTGCAGATCATTAACGGAAACTCCGGTTGTGGAAGCCATTGAAGCGTCAAATACAACCCGAAGGGAGGTGGTTAATGAAGATTCGTTGGAGACCCCATGATGTGGAATATAGTACGCTCTTTCAGTAGGCTCACTGTTAACTACTGACATATGCCCAAGTGATATATATTCCTTCATAAATTCCTTATACCTAACTGACAGGGAATGATTGGAACTTAGCTTTCGCTCTAAGTTCATGAATCTTTTCTTTGCCCGATCGTAAGACTCACCTAAATTTTCCAACGATTGTTTAAATGGAATTGAAACTACAAATCTACCGTATTCATCTCTCCTATGAGTTTCAACAAAATGCCTTTCACACAAAATTTCTTCTTCAGAAAGTGCCT
Organism: Lycocerus yunnanus; assembly: GCA_036346125.1. Taxonomy (NCBI): domain Eukaryota; kingdom Metazoa; phylum Arthropoda; class Insecta; order Coleoptera; family Cantharidae; genus Lycocerus; species Lycocerus yunnanus. The sequence continues at coordinate 6,202,762 of JARFIX010000008.1, forward strand.
TTGTCGCATAGACCTCTTCAATTTCCCAGAATCTTCTCATTTGCTGAGATAGCTCTGCTGTTTGAGACAAATTACATATAGTGACTGGAAATTGACGATTTATTCGCATGGGCCCACTAACTACCCATCCAAACCTAGTTTTTTGCAAGATTGGCTTGCCTCGCCCAGGGTGTGTTGCCCTACACACAAGACCTTCCAAAAGTAACTAGCACCTAATAAGATATCTACCTTACCGGGAATGTAGAAACTTTTGTCTGCTAAGTTTATATTACTTGGTATTTGCAGCGAGTTTCTATCAACTAACACAGTAGGGATGTTACCAGATATGTTAGGCATTACCAAGCAATCGACATCTAATTCAAACCGCGAATTACTGGAAGTTATCTTAAACAAACATTTGGAGCTAACTTCTGTACTCCTGTTAGAAATGCCACTAACACAAAAATTCGTTGGATTTCGCTCTAATCCCAATTTTTCACTAAACTCCTCCGTTATGAAACTGGACATGCTTCCCGAATCTAAAAGAATTCGTGCAGGATGAGCCTTCCCATTCATATCTACAACGCGAACCATGGCAGTGCATAACAATACTGTTCCATGGTCAGAAGAAAACGCAGATACCGTAGCGTTTTCCTCTGAATTTACAATAGATGGAAGATTACTGACTGCAACTGGAGGAGTTTTATCTACGTGCAATAAAGTGTGGTGCCTGGCTTTACATTTTTGGCATTTACCCTTGGCCTTGCACCTGCCCATAAAATGCCCTTTCCCTAGGCAACTAAAACAAATCTTAAACCCTCTAACCTTAATCGAGCGCGTATCCGCGTCAAGCCCCTTAAATGTGTCACAAGCACTTAAGATGTGCGAGCCTTCGCACATAGGACATGAAACCGCGGTTGTCACGAAGCTCTTTGATGACGGGCGTTCGACACGTACCTTACCATCCCTTTGCTCTACATTCTCCAAACGAGATGCCCGCTTTTCTACAAATTCTATTAAGTTTTCCAAGTTGGGGATCGCGTCTGAGTTAAAGGAATTTTCAAACAAAAGCAAAGTTGTGTCATCTAGTTTTGTACTTAACAAATACACCAAGAGTGCGTTTCTTTGTTCGTCTTCACCTATTATTGAGGTGATCGCGCGAAGGTTATTTTAAAATCATCGACAAGACTTAAAAGTTTTATTGACGATTCTTTGGTTACTGCCGTTAGGGTGCATAACGATTTAATGTGATGGTGTACCAAGCTCCGCTCTTTATTATATCTCGAATTTAAATTATCCCAAACAATTTGATAATTTGACGCGGTTAGGGCTATATTTTTAACCACCTCTTTGGCCTTTCCGACCAATGCTGACCGCAAATACTGGTGTTTTTGAATGTCTGATAAACAATCATTATTATTTATCAGACTGCAAAATATATCCCTAAAATTTAGCCATTCTTCGGGTTTACCATCAAAATTAGGGATTGAGACTCGAGGCAATTTGATACTTGTTTGCAACGTCGATCTTTCAACAGAATCAATTGTGTTATTTCGCGCTAAGCCAGGATGCACACAGCTAGCTGCACCGCCATGTGAAAGATCGACCTTGCTTAACAAATTTTGAGTTTTTGCCAAAACCTCGTAATATTTGTTTTGAAAGGATTCAACGTGTAGCAACTCGCTTTCAACATCGTCAGCTTCACTTTCAATTTGAAACTGAACTTGCTCGAACTGTTCGAGCAGCGATTTTAACGCCTCACTCCTTCCTTGAACTTGTATCACGTCTTCCACCTCAAGTTTATTATTGGCTTCAAAAATCGTCTTTTTTGCATTAATGAATTTTTCTGTAATTGTCAGACGAGCCTTTATTGATGCTCTTTGTTTATTTAAATTTAGAGCCATTTTTTACTTGAATTTAAACAAAATTAAATATCTAATGAATTAAAATTTAAATAAAATAATGTGAAATATTGTTAAAAACTGTGATTTATAAAACTCAGTTACTAACTGTACTTAGAAAGTCTGACCAAACGAAGTTTATTTAATTTTCTTAGAAAAAATAAGTTAGCCAAATTACAAAGCCTTCAAATTGTTCAGATGCCTGTAGTGCCGGATGCCCTTAAAATTATTAAGAAAGCTGCACATGCAAACGATACTTTTACAACCCCTAATAAATCACCCTTAAGAAACGCTTGACCGTCGTATTAGTACGTAAGTTAAACCAACTATATAACTCGTATACGAAATTAATATTCCTTAATTTAAACCAATACAAAATTTCCTTAATTATTACAAATTGTTAAAAATTGCAAATACCACATAAGACAGTTACTAAATTCTTTTAGTTAAACTCGAATTAATTAATTAATTTAACAAATAAAATCAACATTTTTTAAAGGGAAAAAGATAAAGGAAATTAATGACTTACCCACTTTTGTTTATGAAGAACTGTTTGAAAAACCGTGCTTTGACCAAGCTGCAAATTTTCACTTTCAAGTTGGCTTATGTTACCTAAGTATTTTCTTGACCAGAAAATTTTAACACACTATTTTGGTTTCGCGTTTCCACTTAATCTTGAAATGATTCCAAATTTTAATCCAATCCGGCTCGATAAGGACCAATGTTGAGATTGATTAAAAATAGTCGCTGGGTTTTTAACTTATTTATTTTCTGACCGAAATTTTGTTACAACGTATACTTGACTTCCTCCTTCGAGGGTTGCTGGGTAAGTAACCAAAACAATACTGTTCACCCTCTTGCAATGTGCGTATGTGCCCAACCTATTCCTAGAAATGCAGGTCATTTTGCGGGCGTCAACAAATATCAATAACTAAAATAATAAATTATTTAATGAGATCCTCGATTACGTAGTTAATAATGTGATTGCTGGTCTAAAATAAAACTTGACCAAGATGTAATGACTTCTCAGGCAATATGAATAAATTTAAAAGAAAATATAGTTGAGGTGATAGGCTAGTGTAAATCTAACAAGTAGATACCTTTTTCACAATTCATTACTAACGCAAACATTCAAAATAGCAACATCGTCGATTAAAAAAATAGCAAACAAAATTATAATTTCTAAAACTTACTGGATGATCTAAGTTTTGATTTTATCTACAACCTGGAATGGATCTCAGACCCAAATTGATAAAGATTCTACAAAATCTACTTACCACTTTTTGTAACCAACTCCGAAGCTTGAATGACCCTAACCTTAAAAATGTCATGTGATAAATGCGTGTGCGAAAAAGTTTAAAAACGTCCTGTAGTAATAGAATATCACATTTAAAAAATAGTTTTACCTCTGACGAGATGATAAATAGCAGCCCCAAAATTTGAATTTAGAGAAATTAAAAATTAATTAAAAATAAAATTTTAAAATAATTTTAGAAATTTATAGAAATGCAAAAACAGACGAACATAGTTGACCTGATAAGATCAAAACCTAGGTCATTCAGGAAGTTGTAGAAAATATAATTTTGTTTGTTATTTTTTTCATTCGACGATGTTGCTGAATGCGATCCTGCTATTTTGAATGTTTGCGTTGTTAATGTGTTGTGAAGAAGGTATCTACTTGTTAGATTTACACTGGCCTATCACCTCAACTATATTTTCTTTTCAATTTATAATCCAGGTGATGTAATTGTCTGGATGGATATCTTATGTAAGTGAATGAACTGTATTTAAATTACAGCTTGCGTAAGTATCAATTGTGTCGTTCATTGCAAAAGTTAACTATCTAATTGTAATAATAAAAAAAGTGAACTATCTCCATCTAATTAAATTTTGAAATATCGAGCTTTTTGCAAAAATAATGCGTTAAAAAATGTGTGTTTCAGTACCCTGGAAAAACAATTAATGTCATCTATGGGATTATAGTGTATACCATAATATGGAGTTGCTTCATTTTTATAATGAAAGATATGACTAAATGTAATTCTATTAAGCAATAAAATGAAAAATTTTAAAAATGGAGTTACACCACTTTTACAATAAGCGACAGAATTGTAACAAATATCAGTACTCTAATTATTTTTTTATGGTTACATCATTTGAAATTTTGGGGTAATAATAATTTTTAAAGAATAAATGATATCAAGTGAATTGCACTTGATTTTTATAATTTACTTATCGTGAACCGATTTGAAGTACTTATGCTTACGGAGCAACAATTACCCTTGTTACAATCGACATCAGTTACAATTATTGATACCTCTCTACTTTACATGTAAAAACTTATTATAATGTTGGCTAACTGTAAGCGTTCACGTAATAAGCATTCGGTGCAAATAAATTAAAATCATTTTATTCGTGCATTTAATTATTATTTCAACCATCAAAAATAACTATAAATTTTGGAAACACCACCGAATCCGAATTTATATAAATAAATATACAAGGTATACATAATATTATGTTACTAATTATAATAATTCATTTCTTAAAATAAATTCTGAATAACATAAATTTTGCTTATTCCTCTGCTTTTCTTGTTTATAAAGAAAGTTGTAAACAAGATGAAAGAGAAGTATACAAACAAGTATTTATATTGTAAACGATAAAAACAAATTTTGGTATTTAATATTTAAAAACCAAAATATTTAAAATCCTGTTCTCTATAGGCCAAATGTTAAAGAACCATATTCAAATAAAAGCAAATTAAATAATTTCTTTATATTAAGTTTTCTTCCCTAATTATATAGGTATGCAATATTAAATAACAAAGTATTTTTAAAACAGGTTAAACTGAACAATTAATTTAATTTTTTCATAAATCTTCAGCAATGGCTTTTGCTGTCATCAGATGTTTTATTAGCAAATAAGAAAGCAAGTGATTCCGTATTGTTATTTAATACCATTTAGAACTACACGATTTTAAAATTCTTGATGTATAAAGTTCAAGATTATTGACCATCGCGAGTTAAGAGGTTTGTTCGTTGGATGCTTTTGGAACTGCTCTGAACAGTTCCTGATTATGTCACACTGACAGTTGTTCAAAGCAATATTTGACGAACGCTTTTGAAACAACTTGTTCTTGACTGTTCAGGGCAGTTCCAAAGGCATCCAACATACAAATCTAAAGTACAACTTATTTAAGTTAAGGTTAAGTAGAAAGAACTTAACTTCAATACGTTTCTGTCATCTAAATAAGTAGGTGGCTCTAGATACAGGGAGTTGTGTATAACTTGCGATGTTAATTTTTTTATTTCGTGCATTATTTTTTTCTTAATACGATCATTTCGGGAAGGAGTCAATATTTATAGCTTTCAAATGATTTGATTAACTTGGCAGTTTAAAGTCAACACTGTGTCATGGACTAAGATAAACATATTTTTAACAATTCTAATAGTTTCTGGATTATTAAATACTACATACTATGTATAACTTCATCTAGAGATATAGAGACTCTAGTTAATCGCTTTTGTTTTAAGTTTCTTTTACTGGTTTTAAAGTTTTCTTTCTGTAATCGGCTAAGGTTAGTTTTAAAGACCTATTGAGCAATTTATTTTATAACTTTCGTGATAATAAAAATGAGAGTTTAAATATCTTTCTGACCACGTTGTTTTTTTTGTGTACTTGTATTTTAAACAATTATCGTCGTGAATCAATTGGATTTAAAGTTTTGTTTTTTTTTAATTTTAAACTGTGTAATCGAGTTTTAAAGAAAAAATTTAAATCTTCAATAATACAAGCCATTAATGATTTAAATATGAAGCACATCCGACGAGTCTGGAATTACTCGCTTCAGATTCTTAATGAGGGGAAGTTATTTTATAATTTCTCTTTTACAATTTTATAGATTGGGTTAACAAAATGTTTAAAAAATAAATTGAAAAAATGGTCTATAACCCCTCTTTGAAATTAAATTAATTTTGATACTATTAATCGTAACGACAAAGTACCTACTTCATGGCAGCAAATGCATAAATACACTTGTTATTATCCTTTGCACAGGGCGGGCCAATTTCGATGGTTCTTATGTGGAATTCGATAATTATAAGAGATACATATACATATGTAAAATGTATAGCGCATTCTTTAATGGCGTAAACCAAAAATGTCTATCTTGTTTTGTTTTAGAGCTATAGGCGCTAGTTCGATTTTTCAACTTTTTGATAAATATCGACATTTCGGTTTTTTTTGAAGTCACAGAAAAAATATTTATACGTTCTTGAGACACTTTTTAATGGAAAAAAAATTAGGAAGGTATAATTTTAAATATCTACGTTAGTTTAATTAAATTAATATAATTTGGTGTTACTTGTAGAAGATACGTTGCAATATATTGCAATAATTAATAAGTTTTCAGTAGTGGGTGAATAAATTCTTGAGCCACTGCAAATTGTCGTTTTGCTTTTGTAATTATGAAAAATTGATCAACAGGTAGTTAAACGGTGCTAAAATTGCCGGTAGGATGAAGGTTATTAAAATTTACAGTAAGAATAAATTCTTAAGAAAATATATTTACCTCTGAGTGCTGTAAATGTACTGCTTGAAATCTGTCATCGCTGCTGTATGTTGTAAGTCCTACGGTAAGGAGGTGATAATCTTTTCTTCTTATCCACGATACCTGAAATTATTAATTTCTGTTGTATTCTCCAGAATGGTTTTAATATATACATACATGCGTATGTACATAGATTCAATAACCAAAATTGCAATAAGTTCACAGACACATTTTTATAAATGTTTTTAAATATAAATGATACAGACTTGCTTAATTTTATTAAAATAGTAAGCAATTAAATATTTAGCATTTCTCTCATCTACTTAATTACCGTTTCAAATTACCCGAAAAAGATATGTAAATAAAACGTAATTTCTATAAGGTAAATGTAAAAATTTTAATAAATTTATTTTAAAAAAATGCTATTATAATTTATAAAATTTTCTTTTTTATACATATTAGAAGGTATTATCAGCTTAATTAAAATATTAGATTGCCAATGACTATCAAAAGATTTGTGGGTTTTTCTGTAATTCTGTAAAGCTGTAATGGCAATTTAATGCAATAGATGAAACTACATTACTTGCTTATATTATTAGAATAGTATCTACGATCTATAACATATAATCTCTTACGATCTATAATAATATAATTGTATGTACTTCTGTAGTAAAGCAATACAGTAGTAAAGTAGATTCCTTCTGCCACCATCACTTAGACAGACAGACTTAGAACTACAGACAGACGACTTAATTTGTTAAAGAAACAAAAAAGTCAAACTAAAAATACTCCTATTTGTCGAATATTTACCTAGTTCCAATATGTTATTGTTTTATTAAATGATATTTTTGTACTATTCCATTAGTTAAATGACAATTATCTACACTTTTTAAGAATATTTGAGTATAATAATATGTATTATTGTGAGCCAAATAAATATATATGTTACTGTAAAGCCGAAAATCGGTAAATCCTAGGATTTACGCGTTAAACCTAAGTTTACCAATTTACTTTGGTAAATGCCCGAAAAGTGAATTATCAATACAATTTCGGGCTTTTACCAAGTCATATCGGTCAATCTTAGGATTAACTGGTTCGTGTTGGTAAATGTACGAATGCTATATATAAAAGAAAAACCTACAACTTGTAAATATAATTTAGTTTTGTGTAATAGTTTATTTATATTTCTTGTAAATATTTGTAGAAATATTGAACTTGTAATATTTATTACAATAATATGGCTGATGAAAAGCGTTTTATGATAAAATGAATCTTATTGTTGCTGATAAAAATGATGACAATAATTTTTATATCACGAGTAATAAATATAGTAACTATATTCGTGAAGTGAAAGAGGCTAAACTTGTTAAGCGCAAAAAAGCGGTACATTACAGAAGATTAAAACGATTTGATATTTTGAGTATTAGTGGTGAGGAAAGGCTTATCGAACCGCTTTTGCCAGGATGTCAAGATATACGCTATTATGTGAAGTATGAAGACTTATTTACAGCATTACATGAAGCACATCTTGCAACGGGCCATGGCGGTAGAACAAGAACCATGAAGGAAGCTAACCGTAAATACAAAAATGTTACAATTGAATCGATAGTTCAATATCTGCGGTTATGTGAGCCGTGTCAGAAAAAGTCTAGTATGCCAAAAAGGTTTAGTGGTTCAACCTATACTACACACAGAAATGAATTCAAGATGCCAAGTTGATCTTATCGATATGCAATCAAATCCTGATGGTGGATTTAGATTTATCATGGTTTATCAGGATCATCTTTCAAAATTTGTTATTATACGCCCCCTTTCTAACAAGCGCGCCGAAGAAATTGCTACAATCTTCTAACATTTTACACTTTTGGGGCCCCAACATACTACATTCGGATAATGGTCGAGAATTTGCAAATGCTATAATAACTGAACTTTGTCAAATGTGGAACGGTGTTAAAATTGTGCATGGAAAACCGCGGCACAGTCAGTCGCAAGGATCAGTGGAACGAGCTAATCAAGACATTCAGAATATGATTACTACTTGGATGGAAACGAATGGCAGTAAAAATGGTCCGAGTCATTAAGATTTGTTCAAGCTATGAAAACAACGCTTATCATGAAGGAATTAAGCGTTCTCCTTATGAGGCTATGTTCGGTTGTCCGATGAGGATGGGCCCTTTTAGCGCCAACATCCCATCCAAAGTATTACCAAACATAAAAGCGAAGAAGATCTCGAAAAGCCCTTTGCCAAGATGATGGCAATGATCTAATAAATGAAGAGAATATTATGACTTCAAATTTTGCAAGAAAACGATGGTGTGTCCTGTGATATGGAAAATGGTGTTGTACCTAGCTGTAGCAGCGGAACTAGTGCTACTATAGTAAGTACTTCTGAAGACAATAATTACGAAATTGAATTAATCGATAGTAATGCATCAAATATTCAACAACACAGGCAACAAGCTCACAAAGGATTGGAGGAGCAGGCAAAGAAAATGAAAATGGTATCGAACAAAAATTTCCCCTGCAACACTGGGACAAACAGTTAAAGTTAAAATACCGAAGTAGATCGATCTAAAACAGACCCAAGAACCCTCTTGGCTGTTATAATGGATATTAAAGATGACGATTTCTATCAACTGGGAACAAGTGCAGGACTCTTCCACAATTATTTACTAGAAATCAATTCACCATTTGCAAAGAAAATTTTATTAATTCCGTGGATGTTCCTGCCAATGAAATAAGTGTAAGAGGAGCAGTGCGACAAATGTCTTTATCTGGAGGACAGGGTTTCAAAGATGTAACTGTACTCGTAAATGTTCTACCAATAGATGTTTATGTAAATCATCCGGAAAATTATGCAATTCAAAATGCCATGGAAGTTCATCATGTACTAACAAGTAAACTGATATGTACTAATACGTTATTTATATAATTATGAACGTACTACTTAATACCTTTAAATATAATTAAATTTGATGTTTATATAAATGTAATAAAGTAACAACCGTCAATAAAAATAAATTTCACAATTGGAAATTCAATTAACATAACATTCGTACATTTACCAACACGAACCAGTAAATCCTAAGATTGACCGATATGACATGGTAAAAGCCCGAAATTGTATTGATAATTCACTTTTCGGGCATTTACCAAAGTAAATTGGTAAATCCTAGGTTTAACACGTAAATCCTAGGATTTACCGGTTTTCGGGCTTTACAGTAACATATACATTATTTATAAATTTTTTTCTTAATTTTGGCAAAAAGTAAATTAAAAATAAGAATTTCATAAAAATCAAACAAATTTACATTAAGTCACCAATGCTAAAGTATTAATTTTGTTATTATAAAGATTCAAATTATCAATATTCAAAAATTAATCAGAATTTTATTTTCTTGTTATATAATATAAATAATTTTTTTTAAAAAATTAAAAACTTATAAAGAATTTTTTTGAAAAAAAAATTAAATAAATAATAAACAAATTAATAAATATTTTACATTTAATAAAACAAAAATTCAAATTTAAAATTTTTAAACTTAATAATATTAAAAATTTTTAATAAAACTTTAACACAATATCGAAACTGACAGAAAAAATATTTTTTAACAGCAATGAACTAGAGATTTTGCATGGAAATTGTTAACATTTTCAATGTGAGTTAATTTTGCCTTTTTAAAATTCCATCTTGATGTCGTTTAAAATGCAGAAATCATCTGTTGAAGAAAAGCAAAAAGTAAAATTATAAAAGCCATTTCATAATTTTGAGGTTTGCTTATTGAAACAAGCTGAAAAGCCGAAAAGTTCAAATAACATGCAACGAGTTTCGATACATTATCTTTAGCATCAAAGACAAGATAGAAGTTGTTGTATAATGACCAATAAATAGAATAATCTTTATTTTGTTTTTTTTCATAACCTCATAGCTTACTATGGGTATTAAAATTATCCGGGTAAGCAACAAAATGTGCAATATTTACATATTCGAAAATTGATTCGTCTATTGTACTATTAGATAATTCATTCTACATACATATTGCCCTTTTCAGAAGTAGCAATTCGATATATAGGTGCATTTTGTTCTCAATACTATCAATTAATTTGTAATTTGATATATCACCCGGGATATAATAGTTGATTTTAAATTTATTTTGTGATTTTCATAAAGCAGCAAATCATGAATGTAAAATACTCTAAAAAAATCTAAAAATTAATTTAGAAAATGTTCATGCTTCCACCTATGGATCTGTATTTTAAATAATTTGATTTGTCCTCATTCATTTACTTCAGATTTGTATAGTTCTAAATTCTAAAGTTAAAGTAGTAGTTAAAAGATTTAAAATTTTTTTTAAATTATAGGTGCAGCAGTTTGATTATTGACAAATATAAAACAATCTTTACCTTCGACTAATATTGAAAATTATGATTACTGTTAATTGTGTTATATTTTCAAATTATATTTATTTTCGACCAAGCAGGACTTGGCGCTGATTCTGCTTACAATTTTTAAATGCCTTTAAACTTGAATTTTATTTGAAGTAACCAATAGTTTAAAAAACAATAAAAGTTTAGACTTTTATTTTAAATAGGCTGAGTTCGAGGCTAAAGTAGATCTCTTTATTTTAATTGATTAGTCTCTATTAACTACTTGAATCTTTAATATTATGTAAGAACAAATGACCAAAACACCGCATTAATTTTAAAACGTAATAAAAATTAATGGGAAAGGTATGTTTTCGCAATTTTATTGATAAGTTTGTCCAATATAAGTTTTATAGAGTAATTTTAGTAAATAAGTTTTTGGATAATTATATTGGATATTATTTGAAAGATTAGTTCGAAAAAGGTGTAGGTGATAATTTTAAACTTAAAAGTTGGCATGATTAAAAATTATTTCAATAAAAAAGGTTTATAATTTAAGCTGAATCTACGGAATCTATATTAAAAACTGTATTAAATAATTTAAAACCAAACTCTTTTGAAAAATTATTAAATACCAATTAACTAGAAGCGGTATTATTCAATATTGCTAAATACTAGTAGGGATTGGCTTGCAGGTTGCCACCCCATAACTTTTTTGATCATACACGTCATAAAATCAACGTGTTGTTGATATATTATAACATACGATACGTTAGAAAGAGGAAGTAAAAAGCCACAATCCTGAGGTAGAAATCATTTGAATTCTCAAAAAAATTAAAATGTACAGCAAATTTTTAAAGTATCTTAATCGACTTCTTAAAATTTTTGATTGATTAGTAGATATTAATTTTAAACATTGCATTATCGCAAATTTGGTAAAAGTACTCGTGCGGCTGATAAACCTGACTAGGATTTTCGGTAACATTGTTAAAAGATTTGCGCATTAAATTTTTTAACAAATTTCATTGAGAAATCGATATGTATTAAGTTAATATGTTTTAAAAGTTAAATAATTATCATATAAATTTTTTTACCATTCCGTCACCTATATTACTGATCACACATGGTACTAATGCCGTAGATCCTGTTTGTGAAGTCACAACGGTATTGTTTTCAGTGGCGAAGTAAACCGGAGGGATTTCTTCAAGTGGTGGAAATGAGACTCCTAATTCGTTCATATCGTCTGGAAGATCTCCATCTAAACCTGTAATCAATATCTTTATTAAAGTTACATAAAACGTATCATTTAGGAAAGTTACGATACTAACTATTCCATTTACATCTATAAATTTAATAAAAGTATAATTTGTGTCAAAATTTTACTAAAATAAATGTATTTGTTACTGAAGTAGCAATTAATGTAAGACGTGAGAATCATATTGATTTAAATTTATATTAGTTGCTTTGATATTTGCTATTTAAAATGACTTTATAATAATTTTTTATATTTGCAGCACTTTGTCTTACAAAATGGAACAAAAGCGTCGTCTTGTACTTATTGATCGTAAACAAATTAAAAAATATATTCATACAACATGCTTTGGTTTATATTACACCATTTTTAAGTGTGCGTGGCTACGTAAGTTGGTATGTTGCTGAAAATTTACAATACAATACTTAACATTATGTTTCATTATTCGTACAATTTGTATTGTTAATGTTTCAGTAATTTATAAAATTTTAAGATGGTGCCTAATTAGTCTCCTAAAAACGAAACATAATTATTTTACTAAGCAATATTAGCTTCTTAAAAAACTGCGTCTTTCTATTTTCTTTTGAGGAATCAAGTTAATGGGGCATATCAAGTTAATGGTTTAGTTTTATAAGAACATAAAAAAATTAGTTTTTGCTGTAAACCCTTCAAAGAAGCTTTTATATCCATAACCTGTTGAAAGAATTAAATAATTTAAACATTTTTATTAATAATGAAGTAACTACTTAACGTTTGATTTATTATATTATTTCTTCAATTATTTCGTATAAATTTTAAGTGACACTAATGAATGGATTAATAATAATTAGTTCTACTCTTAGAGATTTCATATTAATAAATTGTATAATTGATCTATTTGAATTGCATACTTGCAAGTCTTTGGAAAATTTAAAGGATATGGATTTTTTAAAAATAACGTTTTTCTCTTTATTAGAAAATATTTAACAATAAGAATAAAATTGTTTGCTTACGGAAGCTCACAATATGTTTTGAAGTCATTTATAAAAAAGTCACGATTTTGTAAAAACTAAATAACTATTATAAGAAAATATTACTGTTAATATACTAGAAACGGTAGTACAATTTATTTAGAAATATTTTTAAAGAAAAAATTAAGAAGATTTCTAATTAATTATTATTACATAACCAGAAAATAATGATTCAATGAACCACGAGTAGTTCGTAGTAGGTACCTAGTAATTACTATTACTACTTAGTAACTACTAAATAATTTGTTTCATTTATATTTTGCATTTTATTATTATTAATTTAATTATTAACTTTTTGGAATCATTTTAAAATTTAATTAGTAAAATTAATTAATAAGTGCCTAAGAGTAAAAATATTTACTAATTCAAAATTAAAATTTTCACGTAACTTGTAATATTATAAAACTGATATTTAAAATATATTTTTACAAGTAGTTAATAAACTATTATACATATATTATATTTTGTACTAGAAATATAAACTTTCTCGAGCAAAAACTATAGTGTAAGTAAAACTATAGTTGAAAAAGTATATAATTTACAAGTACCTAAGTAGTACCTAGTACATAGTATTATTTTGCTTTTACACGTATTCTTGAAAACTTTAGAAAAATCGCCCAATGAAAAATTAGCAAGAAAAGTTATAAATTTCAAAAGTCTTATCGGATGACTAGCATTTTAAGCTCATTATTTATATTATAAGAATTCATCAACTATAATTTTACTAATTGCAGTTTAATATCAACTAATATTGTCAATATATTTTTTAATTCAAATGTTTAGTCATTTTTTTATCTCTTGGTAAACCTAAATATGCTTATTTTTATATTGTTTTAATCTGCAATCGTTTGCAGTTATTGTTAAGTAGATAATTTAACCAAGTTTATAAAATTATGTCAAGTGCCTTGATCATAATATTATGTTTGATATTCAATATTTTTTTATATAGTGATATCTTCCTTGAAGTTTGAAAAGTACATAAGTTTCATAACTTCCCATTTTACGAAAGATTAAGAAACAATATTAAAAACTAAAAGAAAAATAAAAATTATATTTACTAAGAGTTAGGTCTCCTACAATGTAGGTATATGAACAAACGATTGCTGATGTTAAAAGTTTCTTTTTATTTTCGACAATAAACAGTTATTGTTTTGAAGGGATATATACCACTTTATTTTAAGTATACCAGTACATTATATACAAAAATATACTTTGCAGAAACATATTGCTATTACTCCCTTATTTAAGAAATGGTTATTACCAACCAGAATAACAAATGAAAGTATCTGATAATTTTGCAGGAGGGCTAAAGAAATTTGAAAACGGAAAATGTTAGAAACATTGCCAAGTGCTAAGCGGTTTAGAACAGCACTGTTGAGCAGATATCCTAAACTTCCATTTGTAAGTTTCTTTACTGCTATCCGTTTAGTAAAGTTTTTTTAATTTTTAGGTAATCCCTTAACATCAGCATACATGTTTTATGTGCTTGATGCAATAACTTACTGTTATTGGGGCTCATAAAGTGCAATTTATTGTTTGTTGGAAATTTTGTTATTTATCTGTGATATAGTTCAAATTTTGATTCAGCTAAGAAAACATAGGTAGTAGCTCTCGGTAAGTGCTCTAAACTGTAAAAAAAATTTACAAAAGTTTTGCTATAACAACATAAAAGAATATTATTATAAATTTAACTTTTAACTACGTTTGCTTAAATTAGACTCAATTTTGAGACACTAGTATTCACCCAGAACTGATAGTCCTCCGTTAACAATAAAATATGCCAATATTATAATCAATTAAGTTCTCGCGCGCTAGCACTCTTTAACAGCAATAAATATTTTATATCTTTTTGTTTAATGTTCACGTTAACCAAATTTCATTACTGACGGGTAAAACTTCTTCTTTGAAGTATTAAGGATCACAATATTAGAAATAATAATTAGTTTACAACAAAGTTCTAAATCCAGAAGTATTGATTGGTTGTAAATATATAGAATATTTAACATGCACAGACAAATTAGTTAAATTTAGTAATTGCCCAGGTTAAGTTAATTTTATGAAAAGATAATTCAAACGTTGCTCTATAAATTTTCTGATAGTTTTATACTGCTCTAGTACTATTTGATTAGATTACCATCAGAGTTATGTTTCTTGTATTTGATCTTCTCACTAGGACACTGCCATCACAAAATTGAAATTAATTCAACACAAATTTTATAAAATTACTCTATACTTTAAATCGATTAGCTATGACTAAGGTTTTTCTGATGAACTTTGTATCAACATTCTGAATTCTATAATATTCTTGTGAATAGTTGTGCAGTTTCAGATATTATCGAATTTACTGAACTTTTCTCTTGACTGAGATTCATTTAGACTCCCAACTCGTGCTTTGACATTTCCAAATTGTATTTTTGCTTGAAATGCTGCTACTTCAAATATAAATGGTTTATAAATAGGAGTAATTGATATATACCACGAGTTATTTATTATAATATTTGTTATGTACATAATATATTATAATATCTTAAACGGAATATTAATTTGAAATTATTTACTTATTTATAATCTTATAATGTAACGATATACAATAACTAAAGAATAGAAATAAAATTAAAGTTAAATCTAGTGTTGCACGTAGGACATTTTTGTGACATTATAAGAGAATTTGGGGTAGGTGGAATAAATCTATAAATTTTATAAATCATCGATTTTCAATTCTATCGCGTAGTACTGCCGATGCTATATCGTATAATAAAATTTTAAATAAGCTGTTGCTTGATTTGAAAAATTTGTTAATATTGTTATGATGTAAAAAATAAGTAACCAATAGTCGAATAACGTTTATCTGATTCTGGTAAGATCTGGATAGATATGTCGAGCTGACAAAATACAGTTACCGTTATCAAATTTTCTCTATAAACTATGTACTACATATTATATGAGGATAAACAATTTTGTAACCCCATACTTTATATTTGCCATTCAAATAAATTCTAAAAGTAAATTGAAATAAATCAGTCAGTTTTAATTTTATTTTTTAATAGAGAGTAAACGTCAGGAATTCTGGCACAACCATAGAAATCTTATTCTAACATGATATTTATGATCTAGATTAGCGGTTTTTAATCCATAGTCCGTAAACCCTCATTATTATAAGTAACTATTAATCATAACTTTAAATTAACTTTGAAAATTTAGTTCAACAACATATTTTCGAGTACAGGACAGAAGTTAAGTTCAGGGGTCTGCGGTGGTATGATATATTTTAAGGGATCCGTGGTAATGAAAAAGTTAAGAACCGCTGTTCTAGATTATGTTTTTGTTGGTAATCGGTCTTAAATGATACATAAAGCTTAAGAGAATTACCGATGATAATAACAAAACTAGTGTGTACTATGTACAATATGTTGTACTAACAGAATGTTGAGTATAATAATTAGTTGGCATTTAAGGTTTTTAGTTAACCCTAATCATTTAAGGAATTTTAGATTCTCGAAGACAATGTTGAAAAGTTTGTAACTCTTGATATCTGATGAGCTATTATCCGAATCAGATATTTTATTCATTTTGCTTTTGCTTTAAAGGAAATCTAATATTTTATACTAAAATTATACACTAATAATGCAATTTTCAGAACATGAAACCTGTAGATTTGATCAACATCAAATTATAAATATAGTACATATGTAATATGAATATGTAAAGTTGTAATCTATATGTGGTTATACTAATAACTCTGATGCAGATGTAACTTTAGTATCCATAAATAATATTACTTTTTAAAGGAAAATAATGTTAATAAATGGGCTTCAATTAGATTTTCTCACATTTTCGTCCTATTAATAATGACCCTTACTAATATAAACCTATTATTGAGTTCAAAGCGGAACTTGAAAAGCACTTTACATTCCTAAACGTTCTTATGTCTTCTATAAGCTCAAAATAAATTTGTTTATTGAAGCATAAAAGATATTAACACGTACTTTTATTATTGGTTATTATTTATAATATGTTTTTAGATTAAATTAAAAAATCTTAGCTATATTTTGTTCTCTCAATAGTACATTAGATATTTGTGAAAATATATTTTAAGTATTATATTAACAATTAATTTTATATTTTATACAGGCAAACAATTAATTTAATACCTTCAATTAATTATAAATGAATTAAAAAGCTTACTAATTGTCATATTTAATTAAAGTTTCATTCAACATGTAATAATTGCCAATTTAGCACTTAAATACTAATTCTTGATTGTTAACTTTAAAGCTTTAATAATTGTAGTGCTAATAACAAGTAGTATCAAACGATAAAACAAATGTTTGATGATTATTTTTATTATCACATTTACTAATATTTAACATCAACCGTCAATAAAAGAATGGAAGAATTAAATACATATATAAACATGTATTAGTTTCCATTTATAGGAAGCATTCTAGGAGACTTAAATTTATTTTTTTAATACACGTAGAAATACGAAAATAAAAGACTTAGCCAAAAAACTGCAAGCCCTTATTTTTGGAATCCAATTTATTAATATCTTAAAGATACACCCTTTTAAAAAATTTTGGCAGAAAAAATTTAAAATTCATGATAAAAATATAATATAATAAAAAATTAATCCAAGTTCACCAATACGGATAAAAAATAACTAAATAAACAATCAGGGTGGCAGACTAGTCGTGTTGGTATGTACTGCCCTATGTATACTTTCTAATCTATTACGCGAAGCAGAGTCTGATTATGGAATAAACTAGACTGTAAAAGATAAATATCTAGGCCTATTTTTTGAGGGATTGGTAAATGCTGGTAAATAAAAGTCATATGCCCGACAAACACACCGCTTTTGGTACTAAAAAATACAATATTTTGTAAAACCTACTTTGCAACCCAAATTTCTAACATGACATTTAATAGACTATTAAGTTTTCTGTCTGCCGCATATTTTTAGGGTGGAATTAGTTGAGAATCCAAACCAAACAAATAAATTAGTCTCGAACGATCCATCATCACACAAACTTAATTTTGTTGTAAAGCTAAAAAGTTTTAATAAATAAAACTAGGGCCCTAGGAAAATCTTAATCCGACCCCGACGAGAACGTATCCAACTTATTATAACCTAGTTTTAAATGTTAAAGTTAAAATGTTAAAGTAATCGTTAATTAATTTAAAATCAATATCACTATCACGTTTTGCCAAAATTGTAACACGTTGACAGAAATAATAGAAGTTGAAGACTATAAATAGTTTAATTACTATGACACTATAACATTAATATGCCATTGTATGCATATTGATTAAATTTCAGTGTTCATATTGTTAATTTCGTTACTTAGTAATTAATATTGCTAATATTGTTTAGTACATTATTATTAACTTATTTACATCATTATGCAATAACAAGCAGATAAGTAAGAGTTAATTGTGTAAACTGAGAATAAAAGTTGAAACTATGCTTAATTTAGTTTTTAACCAATTACATTATATTTATAAAATAATTTAAACCTGGCTTAAATTTGACTCGAGGTTTATACAAGTGTACCTAATTAATAATAAAAATAACTATACTTAAACTACAACTCTGTAGAAACTGAAAATAAAGTAATGCGATAGAAAATTGATAGCACCGATTGAATTAAAAATTAATAGTGTAAAGTATTTCAACGGTCCTTAGCTTCAAAGTGTTTTAAATTAATATTATTGAATTACTTAATTTTAATATTATTGAATTCGCAGTAATGGCTCATTGAACTTCACGTTTCTTCAGGTAAACATCGACATTCACATTTCATTTAATTTAACGTGATTGAGCAAATTTGTAACAATTGATATAAAACCTAAAGTAACTCATTCGTGGTAATGCTTTAATTAAATTCAAAAAGATTCCCAAAATTACGGTGAACTATGTATTTAAATAATATTTACAGAAATAATATTTAATAATATATACCAATATAACAACAATATTGTTACACTACAATGTATTATTTTGTATTGCTCCATTGTTACTGCTACAATATTATAACAATATAAATCAATATTTAATTTTTGAATATATTAAATTTAAATGGAAATTTAAAAACAGAGAAAAGAAAAAGAACATTTTATACTTCATTTTTTGTGATAACTTGTTATGCGAAAATTCATACGAATAGATAATAATAATAATCAATAGTACAAGAGATATGCAAATCATAGTCGAATATGTCTTGACATTGAAAGTGATATCTACATATTTTATTACAAAAAAATAACAATTTTCAAAATTGCTTTTAAAAGAAGCTACAGTGACTCCAACAATTATTAATTCACCTTATAAAATGCCAGTTATAACACGATAAAACCTTCAATTATAGTTTAATAATTTTGAATTAAAACATATATACAACATAATAATTAACAGTTAATATGCCTTAAAAAATGTATAAAAAACTTAAATAGTTTACCTTAAAATTACAAAAACAAAATATTTACAAGAATTACCGCCCAACTATTATTAATTCACTTGCATAAATCTAGCTAAAATTAATATTGTTTACAAAATTAATATTTTGTAGGATACCCTTTAGCATCGATTATTGCTTGTAGCCGTCTTGGCATCGATTCCATCCATTTTGGGTAATACTTTTGTCTATTTTTCCCATTCTTGCAATAATACCTCTTTTAATGTTTTTGTACTAAAAATGTGGTGTTTTCAATTTTCCTTCTAATTCTTGCCACAATTTTCTAAGGGATTTATGTCCGGTGATTGGGGTTGAATATGGAGTTGTTTTGGAACGTGATATAAAAGCTATTCCTGCACAAGATACGAAATAAGTTTCAGGTCGTTATCTTGTTGAAACATATACTCATTTTTCAACCCTAATTTTTTGATACTGGGATCTAAATTTGATTATAGAATATTCAGGTAAGCACACTTAGTCATAATAGTTTCAAAAAATTGCAACTTTCCAACCCCATCAGCAGATATGCACCCCCAGACCCATAACATTTCCGCCACCATGTTTAACAGTTTCACATAGGTTTTCATTATTAATTTATGTATTAGGTTTTGTCAAAATTTTGCATTCCATCTGGCCGAAAATTATTAAATTTGCTTTCATCACTAAATATTATTTTTTCCAAAATTAAAGTCCATGTTAATATATTTTTTAGCGAATTCTAATCTTTTATTTCTGTTTACTTTATTTATGAAGGGTTTCTTTCTAGAAACTTTACCATTATAACCCTCTTTACGCAATACTTTTTTTACAAATTCGGTGGAAACAGATTTACCAATACCCTTTGAAATATCTAGTCAATTTTGGAACACTTGTTTTTGGATTAACTTTAGTTTTTCGAATAATATAATGTTCGTGTCGTGTTCCAAGAATGCTTTTTCTGCCTCGATCAGTTTTGTTTATTAAATTTCCTTCATTTTAAAATTTTTTTAATAACATATTTCACTGCACCCAGTGATCTGCCAACAATTTTAGCAGTTTCATAATAAAATTTTTCTTCGCACACCAATTTTAATATTGATTTTCTTTCACTAATTGCTGTTTCACTTGTTTTGTTAATCATCTTAAAAAATTTTCTTGGAATGACTATGTAAATAAATTGTAAGCACACTACTGTATTGTATCTACAATTACATACCTACTAATCAGCAAATTATTAAACTGCATCGTTTGTCTTCCTGTCCTTAACGTATAAAAGGTAAGTGTATTAATAACAGTTTGCTGTGCATTTTCTTACTTTATTGGTTTTTGAATACTACACTTGCCCATGTAGTTTTTTATTTTATTTTTTATAAAATGAATTATAAAGTATTATTTAAAACAACTAAAAAATAAAATTTTAATTAAAGCAAATTTACTATAACATTTAATCAAATTATTAAATTGTAGATTTTGGTGAATTAATAATTTTATCATGTATTATTTTAAATGTTAATTATTTTAATAAATCATGTGAACAAGTTCATCATCTGTCGTTGACACATAATTCTCATAAACTTAAAATTGAACCATAAAGGGTTTATTCACATTCCTAATTAGGGAAAATTTAATTATTAAATTCTTGACTACTTTTAAAATACCAAATTTAAATAACTTTCATCAATAAATAAAAAGTGCATTCAAATCTACGATATATTTAAAATTGTATACAACTAGCAGTTATATTTTTATGTAAAACTTATTCTAAAGTACGGCTTCAATCTAATATTAAATTTAAATACTTTTTATGGTTTTACTTCTATATTTTTAAATTGTACATTCCTAAAGTATTATCAAAAAATCAATTTCAACAGATGAGATCAGTTTTCCAATACCAACTTCTTAACATATGAAATACCAGGGTATAAAAATATAGGCTCATAGTCGCCTACATATACTTTACCCACAGTCTGATTAATTGCAAACGCATGTAGAAGTGCTTTTATTATGTGTGCCCACGAAACATATACTGTCACATATGTGCACCCTGTATATAAAATAAATTAAATTAAACTCAATAATGTAGGATTCGCGTCATATTAACGGTTGCGACTAATGCAGTATTATTCTGCAAGATGAAAAAATTAATTAAATTTTCGTATATACGTATTTCATAATAATTATTAATAGTTTTCAACAACGTTGATTACTATTGCATTATAGCATTACAACTTGTTAAGTAATGAATAAATTAGTACTGTAAACTTTTTGTAGGGTCAATAAATCTAATTTAAAAAAACTGACAGCTAGAAACTGGAATGAAAACGGACTATTGACACCATTGTGATACCGATACATAAAACTTTCAAATTGTAAGTCTCCCAAGTGAATAAAATAAAAGAAATTAAGTCTAACTTCAAGCCTAATGTAACCGTATGAATCATACCGATAGAACCAGTAACAAGTATGGAACTGGAACAATGATGTTGAGGAAGTCCATTAATAACGAGGAAATTTTCATGTCTAAAACTCGAATATAGTAAGCAACCGGAACAATCAAAATCAGCTTGGTACAACTCAAAATCAATTTAATTCTCTTCAAACACACATAGATAGCGTAGATGTTCCGCAATGTGAAACACCTGCTGAAGAACAAGACATAACGGTATCCACGAACAAAGCCTCTAAAAATCGTCAAAAACCTCAACCAAACCTCCGCCCATTATAATAAGCAACTTCATTGATGATCATGCTAACTTTATAAACTGTATTAAAAAACTGCAGCAAAGGTTTCACATCCGATATTTTAAGAATACTACCGGAGTGTACGTGTATGATAAGGACGAATGGGCTTACTACAAACACAATTGGACAAAAATAAGAAAGAATTTTACACCTACACTCCACGAGACGAAAAGACTCACTCTTTTATACTAAAAGGACTGGACTTAAAACCAAGCACAGAAGAATTACAAATAGAACTCAAACTGCAAAAAAGTTTTCCTACTATCCAATACAAGTCGTCCACTGTTTATGGTAGTAACAGACGACTCTGTTACGGAAAAATGGCTCAATAACGTGGTGAAATATATGTTCAATGTACGCGTCTTCTGGGAAAGACATCTAAACAACAAAAACTGACGCAATGTACAGGTGCCAAATGGTGTTGAATGGTGGTGTCATGCAAACATAAATGCAGACACGCACCCAAGTGCCTTAAGTGCAGATTAAGACACTTAACTAAAGAATGCCAAATTACGTCGGAAACTCCGCTAGATGTGCAAACTGCGGACAAAATCACCCGGCAAATAGTATCCTTTGTATTACATACCTATTTTACTATTTGTACTACATAACAAAATTAGGGTTGAGGTAAGAAACCCGTCTTCGGAAATACACTTTTCCCTATAAAAATAGTTCAACCAAACGAAAGAGCATAAAAATATAAATCTTTTAAGGTGAAGATGAAAGTTGTCGGACTTGTAATAAGGCCACAATTCAAATTTGAAAATTACAAGTTTTCATAAGAAATACATGTAATTGAATTATTGCAAGGTATGACGTCATCAGGCGGCCATTTTATCACTAGTCCGTGTGCTGCGCCTGGGTTGACACTGACTAGTAGTGGGGAGATACCAGTCGCTCTCCGAGATCCGTCGCGTCAACTTTCAAACTTTTTGAATTGGAGCCACTTGGGGGATGTTTTCAGTAAGTAAAGCGCGTGTCAAAACCGCTCGAGCCCCGAAGCGACCCGGAGGGTCGCATAGGGCTGCGGAGAGTAGGCATGTTTAGTGTTTAATAAACACTCGTAATTAAAATTTATGTGAAATATTTTAAAAGCAATGAACTAGAGATTTTGCATGGAAATTGTTAAAATTTTTAATGCAAGTTAATCTTGCCTTTTAAAATTCCATCTTGATGCTCGTTCGAAATGCAGAAATCATCTGTTGTTTAATTGTAACATGCTAGAAATTAAATTTGAAGAACTTTACCCCAATGCAATATTTATAACTATTGCAGTCGTACAAAACTCTTTTGAAGTTTTGCATTGTTTTCAAACAATTAACATCTAAAAATTCTTTTCGACCAAGCAGGACTTGGCGCTGATTTTGCTTACAATTTTAAAACTTAAATGCCTTTAAACTTGAATTTTATTTAAAGTAACCAATAGTTAAAAAACAATAAAAGTTTATACTTTTATTTTAAGACGTATTTAAAATGCTGTGCAGCTGCTGGGAAGCCTTTTAATGGAGCTCTTTTCGAATCCGCCTGTCTGCTGCTTCGACACAAGATTAGGCTGCTTTGTATGACGATCATCAAGCTTCTATGCAGTAGTAAATGTAAATTATTTAAAATTTTTAATCTAATGGAAAAACACATAAAAAATTGATAATGCATATTATAGCAAGAAGTGATCAAAACATATACGTAAATTTATTTAAACAATATAAATAACAAAAAATCCCTTAATTTTGCACACACAACGTGATACTAAACTTGCAGAGCAAGCAAACTGCTTCCCGTGCAAAGAAAGAAATTAAAATAGGTCACTGAACATTTTTATTGTAGGGTCAACCAATTCTATTAAAATAAACCTACTCAGCTAGCGGATGAATGCATTAAAAGGTTTTGGGAAGTTTTTCTTGCTTCATATACGAAAAATAACTTTCACGCAATTGTAAGACACCCAGTTGAAGTTAATTTAAAAGTAATACCTGAAAATTATCTATGCGACGTATTTTCACCATTAATTATTGTGTAAAAACGAACCCATAAAATATAGTAGCCATTTTTAACCAGGATTGATCGAGAGCTGAAATGAACTGTGCCTGCAGTTGCTAAGAGTTTTCTCATTAAGTAATATTTCAATTTCAAATTGTCTAAGTTTAAATAGATTGTTTTCAAATAAGATTAATAATATATTACCTACATTATATAAATTTATCATTCCTAAAATTGTCTGGCTAATAAAAACTAGCACTTTTCAGTCATTTCTTCTAAAAATAGCAATTCGATAATATTACACATATATTATGTTATTATTTTTCTATTATACTACATAAAGGGTCTACCAATCAGGGGTTTGTTTTAAATTTTAAAAAAACACATATTTTGTATGAAAATTTTCTAATTCTCTACTGAAATATGTTGTAGGGGCTTGAACATTTATGAATGGAAAACAATATCCGGTAAATGTCCTCCACGACTACGTTTGCAGACGTCGATTCTTTTAACAAAATTTTCGAATACATTTTTGCATAATTGCGAACTTATTTCTCGGATGACGGCTTCGATATTTGTTTTTAGTTCTGAAATTGTTTGTGGATTATTCGCGTAAACATTATCTTTCACATAGCCCCACAAAAAGAAGTCCAATGGCGTTAAATCACAGGATCTTGCTGGCCAGTTGACGTCACCTTTTCGCGAAATTAAACGCCCGTTAAATTTAGTTTTCAATAGTTGGATTGTTTCTCGCGCTGTATGGCACGTAGCTCCATCCTGTTGAAACCACAAGTCTTCCACACCCATATCATCCAAAATAGGCCATAAAAATTGGTTACCATATCCCTATAGCGAACTCCATTGACAGTAACGAAAGCACCAGCCTCATTTTCGAAAAATAGGGACCAATGATGCCCCTACCCATAAACCACACCATACAGTGACACGAGATGGATGTAGTGGTTGTTCAACAACTGCTTTTGGATTTTCAGAAGCCCAAATTCGACAATTTTGCTTGTTAACATACCCGTTTAAGTGAAAATGTGCTTCGTCCGAAAAGATGATTTTTTCTGAAAAACAAGCACCACGTTCAATGATCCAATCAGCAAATCTAAGACGTTGAGAATGATCTGCTGGCTTTAATTCTTGTACCAGTTGTATCTTATAAGGCTTTAGAGCTAAATCCTTCCGTAAAATTCGCCATGTGGTCATTGTGGACAGGCCTAATTGTTGAGAACGTCGTGAAACCGATAAATTTGGGTCCTCTGTGACACTTTCACGTACTGCAGCAATATTTTCGATTGAACGACATGGACGAGCACATATTTTTGTGCTTACGTTTACTACTGAACCGGTGGACTCAAATTTTCGCACTAAATTCGCAATTGTAGTCTCAGATGGACGATCGTTACAAATAAAAATATCGCGAATTTTGCGAAATGTAGTCTTCACGGATCGACCATTTTCATAATGGATTTGAATTATCTTAACACGATTTTCGAGCGAAATCAAAGGCATTATATTAAATGTTGACCTTTTATTATACATATGATAAAAAACTGAATAACAGAAATGCCTACTTGACCTATTTCAACCAAATTTAAAACAAACCCCTGATTGGTAGACCCTTTACATAAAAATAGTTTATTTTAATTTATTTTTAAGAAATCTTATAGGGAGCAATTTAGAGGTACATTTCGTCGGCCCCCATCGCGAATTTTTAGTGAAATTGGTCTCAAACGTTTGAGCTTCGTTTGAGCTTCAATGAGCTTCCATTTTATCGTTTGAACCACAACCGTCGCGAAGTTATTCGCGAAAACTTTGGGGCTGAAATGCAGCCCCCATCGCGAATTTGTTAGTGAAATTGGTCCCAAACGTTTGAGCTTCGTTTGAGCTTCAATGAGCTTCCATTTTATCGTTTGAACCACAACCGTCGCGGAGTTATTCGCGAAAACTTTGGGGGCTGGGGAAATGGTTTTTATTTTCCGTTCTGGTTCGAATTTTGAGTGAATTTGGTGTCAATCGATAGAGTTTCGTTTGAGCTCCAATGAGCTTCTATTATCATACCGTTAATTTAATTTTTACGAAATTACAGATATTTGAATTTGAGGTAACTCCGAGCAAGTGACGCGCGCTACCATTCAACTTTTATTCCATTTTATCAGATGATACAGGATGTAACGCCAGTAATAACAAAAGTGTGACTAAATATATTGGATAAAAGATACAACAAATTTTAAATAAAATTTTGTCCGGATGCTATGTCAACCAATAAAATTTCGTTCGAACTCCAATGAGCTTCTATTATCATACCGTTAATTTAATTTTTTACGAAATTACAGATATTTGAATTTGAGGTAACTCCGAGCAAGTTAGGTGCGCTGCCATTCAACTTTTATTACATTTTATCAGTTTCAACTTAAGTTTTTAAATAATTTTTAAATTTAGTGTTAACGAAATGAACGGATTGAACTACGTAATGCACTTCTGATTGGTCAATTTTGTGTCAATTAAATACATGATTATTAAATTCAATTTTGTGGTAATTAAAATTACGTAAAAATAGAAGCTTCAATGAGCTTCTATTCCCATTGTTTGAACCGTAACCATCGCGAAATCATTTGCAAAAACTTGGGGGGTATGGTTTTTCCATTTTCCGTTCCAGTTCGAATTTTTGTGTGCAATTTTTTTCGAAATTACTGGTATTTGAATTTTGCGTTATCCCCACGCGCTACTATTTGACTTTTATTCCATCTTATAAGTTTAAATTTAAAATTTTAAATAATGTAAAAATAATTGTAAATTTAAAACTTTATTTACATCACTGTCAACTTAAAAAAAAAATACCAATACATAATCCAAAAATAATCCAAATACATAATCCATTGAAATCACTAAATTTTTATAACAAAACAAACTTTGAGTAAACAGTTGAAGTAAACATAAACGATTATCAACATGCCCAGAACACCAATAGTTGATCCTGATATTTTGAAAATCGTTATCAGAGAAAATAAGGAAACTATTTTTGATTCAAATTTAAACAAGCTGCATGGTCCATCACATGAATGCTGGACTAAAATTGCTAAACAATTTTCGGGGATTAATGGAAAGTATATTTACACTCGCGTTATCTTAAACAGATTTGGTTTGTTGGACGACTTAAATTTAAATATTTTTCCGAGATCTTCTGAAGAATCGTTTTCAAATTCAAGTAATTCAGTAGAAAGTGGCAAAGAAGAAGAAAACGTAATTAGATTCAAAATCACGTTATCTGCGGAAGAATGGAAAGAATTATACCCAGCCACTCAAAGATACAAACGTTGTGAAAGGATTACCAATTACCGTGATTACGAAACATTGACACCGTATTTATGGACAAATGTAATTCACAATCATTTTTTATCACACGCGAAAGGCCTGCTGCATAACCTATAAGCGTTGTAAAATTTTTCCAAGTGGTGTTTTTTTTCTCAAGTTTAATGGTGAATGTACATCCTGCAAAAGTGTTTTACATGGTGTTATGGAATTGGAACCCCAACTCGAATCTGATGTTGTAATCGACTGCACATACACCGAAACTATGCGTAAATGCGAGCACAATGCTAAAAGAAAAATTACAAGACAACAGCGCGAAGAATTTACACAGCAACTATCAGTAGAGAATAAATCAGCATCGTATATTGTAAATCAAAAAAGTAACGAGGTTATGGTCATGGGAGACTTACAACCTAGTAATATACCTACAGCAAATGCCCTGAGAATTATAAAACATAAGAATTTATATAAAAATTATATTCACAAAGATCCTATCACCGCTATATCTATGATGAAAGCTATATCGCCTTATAACGATTCCATTCGTGATATGGGAAATGATCCATTTTCGTTCATTATTGGACAGTGACAGAAATTAATATGTATCGGCTGTATGCAAAACAAAACAAATTTCCAATAATAAGTATAGATGCAACAGGTCGGGTAGTTAAAGAGGTGAAATTAATTACGGGAAGAACAACTGCCGCTGTATTTTTATATGAAATAGGAGTTATGGATTACGATAATAAAAATCAGTTTGCAGTGGGACACATGCTATCTGAAAGACACAATAATAACGCGATAAATTTTTGGCTTACGGATTGGTTAAGATATGCAAAAGTAGCCCCTAAAATAGTGGTTACGGATCAATCACTTGCTTTGATGATGGCTGTTGTTAAAACATTTACGCAGTATACTAGTTTGTCGAAATATTTACAGGTTTGTTCCGATTTAATAAGAAATAAACCGAATATTGAGATTCCTTCCTGTATGGTTAAAAACGATTTTAATCATGTTATGCATTTGGTGAGTAGTTGGCCAGAAATAAAATCAGCTACTTTTCGGGTCAAAAATTTTTATTTACGATCGTTTGGCTTATTAGTCGCAAGTACTAGCTTTGACGACATCAAGATTTTATTAACGCACATTTTTACTGTGGCATTACATCAAGAAGACGGAATCAACGCGGAAAAAAATCCAACGAGTTGCGAAGTATCAAAAACGTACTTAAAACAAAGAATAGCCACCCATGAAATTAATGGATTACCATTACATAAGAGTCAAGAAGAAGGTGATGAAATTAAAGGTAATGATAAAGTTGAAGATAGTACAAATAATGATAATACAAATTTAGAAGAGAACTCTGATATTTTGAAACTAATAGAAATAATTTACGATGCTTGTCTTCAAGATTCAAAACATGCTGCTAATGAAGGCAGTCATGATAATATGCAATATAGTCCACCGATTGCCAAAAAACTTTTAAATTTTTGTAAATTACTCCCATGCTGGTCTGCTGTGATGCTTCCATTTTTTGGATATGGAAACATAACGCATACAAGTGCAACGTCAGAAAGTTTATTTAATAATACAAAAAACCGCACGTTTCGCCACAAAAATCTGCCAATACGTGTTGATGAATTTCTGCAGATACATATTGACGCCACAAATGGTGCAATAAAAATGTTAAGATCAAACATGGATGTATCGCTGGGAGACACTTCAATCAATAATGAAATAAATGCTGCGGAAGTTGTTACTACGAAAGCATTAGAACGTATTGAATCGGAAGAACGCATCAAACCTAAATATTCAACGGAATGTTCTGTTCTGGAAAAACGTTCTGTAAAAATTGAAGATTCAGAAATAATTGGAAAAAGGAAGAGATGCGATCAAGTTGCAAACTCGAATTTCGAGTTTCAATCAGAAAATGAGATAGAAAATTGGGGAGGTCTTGCAGATGATAGCAAAGCAAAAAAGAAGAAAACCAACTATTTAGACAAAGATCCAACAGTATTGACTTATAACGATAAAAGCAAAACAAAATCTTCCATCATCGGAATTCTAAGAAATGGAAATTCGT
The DNA here is from genome assembly GCA_036346125.1 of Lycocerus yunnanus. Taxonomy (NCBI): domain Eukaryota; kingdom Metazoa; phylum Arthropoda; class Insecta; order Coleoptera; family Cantharidae; genus Lycocerus; species Lycocerus yunnanus. The sequence continues at coordinate 6,232,372 of JARFIX010000008.1, forward strand.
TAGATTTGCAAAGTGTAAAGATTGGAAAACTAATTACACACTAACAAACACATGCGCATTTGACAGTATAATACATGTCCTATGTTCGTCATATGCGGAAAGCGCTAATTTTGCAAGTTATGTGAATGAAAACAAAAAACTTCCAGTATACGAACTTATTGTCCACGCTATGCGAGATGGTATCAACGCACAAACCTATAAAAAGCGTGCTTCTATTTTAATAGATGTTGTTACTGTTCAAAGAAAGGTTTCGAAGAATCACATTGAAATAAATTGTGCAACTACAGCATACTCTTTAATCCAACAGTTATTTAAAATAATCCATCTATCATAGAAAGCCGCAAATGTATCAAATGCAACACCACCGTTGATACACAATATCCATCAACGGTGGTGAACCTGCCAGAAGGTACTGTAGGAAATCTCCAACATATACTGGACCTAAAATTTAAACATAATTATACCGATTCTCTTCGATGTGAAAAGTGCAAATCACTAACAGAACAAGAGAAAAATTAATATTTGGGCAACACCTTTTCTTAGAAATATGTGGTCCAATAAAATCAAGTCAAAGTTCGTCAGTGGAATTAAATATTCCACTAAAGGAAATTCCTCTACAAGTGGAGATTAACAACAAGGATTATTGCTGTCAAGGAGTTGTTAGTTTTATTCCTCCAAAGCAGAAGCAGAATATGAATACGATTGGGCACTACGTATCTTATTATTGGCGTTTCAGCTCGGGTAAATGGGAACGTTATGATGACCTACAAAATCGTCCCAAGGTACTGAGACAGTCAGTTATCGCTACTAATGTGCAATTTTAATATATACTGTATAAAAGTTTGAATTTTATATTTTTATTTATTTATAACTTTGTATTAATAAAATATAATTAAAGTACGTTTTCAAATATTTTAAAATTATTTAAAAAATTAAGTTAAAACTGACAAATGGAATAAAAGTTGAATGGTAGCGCGTCACTTGCTCGGAGTTACCTCAAATTCAAATATCTGTAATTTCGTAAAAATTAAATTAACGGTATGATAATAGAAGCTCATTGGAGCTCAAACGAAACTCTATCGATTGACACCAAATTCACTCAAAATTCGAACCAGAACGGAAAATAAAAACCATTTCCCAGCCCCCAAAAGTTTTCGCGAATAACTCCGCGACGGTTGTGGTTCAAACGATAAAATGGAAGCTCATTGAAGCTCAAACGAAGCTCAAACGTTTGGGACCAATTTCACTAACAAATTCGCGATGGGGGCTGCATTTCAGCCCCAAAGTTTTCGCGAATAACTTCGCGACGGTTGTGGTTCAAACGATAAAATGGAAGCTCATTGAAGCTCAAACGAAGCTCAAACGTTTGAGACTGGCAATATTCACTAATAAAATTATGGGGCACAAATGTACCTAATTTAAAAAAATGGGGTTTTTTAAATTATAAAATATTAATTAGTCCCGTAGTCTTAAGTTTGCCGCTGTTTAACTAATAGCAATTACAAATTAGCTAGTTGAAATAGTTCATGCCACTATTTAATAATTATAAATACTTAATGTTAGTCCCGTAAATCTTGTGTTCCTCTGTTTAACTATATTTGCATTAAATTATTAGTAGTTGAATCGTTCTATCCATCTTACTAAACAAAACATTATATGTTTAGTACTACGGAAATAATGTAAAAGTTCTCATCAAACAATTTTTATAAACCTATTTTAAAAAGAATAAGATCAATGTAAAAATTTTATCAAAACAATTTGTTATTTTAAAACCTTTATTTTAAAAAAGAATAACCGTACAGCCTGTAAAGATTGTAAAACAATTTGAGGGTTTTAACGGGCTTTGGGAGAGCCAAGATGTTAACGATAGATTAAAACCTTGCCAGGGTAATTATTCAACGGGGGCTAAGATACGCTCTTGAGCTAAACTGTAGAGGAGGGACGCTAACGATTTTAAACACACCGGTCAAAAACCTTCCGATGGTTACCAAAAATTTTTCAAAGGGGCTAAGGATCGAGTCTAATGAGCAAGTGTAAAGTGTTTGGTTTAGTCACCCGTTTTAACTACCCTGAATAATTAAAAACGCAATACTTTACCCTGCAAAATTATCTCTGAGGAAAAAAGGATCGATCTGGTGCCACAAGTACAAAATCCGTTTTAAATCACACAATTTTAATTAAAAAAATAAAAAAGAAAAATTTCAAATAAGCGCAATACTGGGTTATAAATTTAAAATTACTTTTGATAAAAATAAAATTTTTCCAACGTTACGATACTAGGCGAAATCATGTGAGGGAAAATTTACAAATTTTAGAGTTAAAATGACAATTGGGTTAATCTTTTAGAAATAAAAAACATGGTTCCCAAAAAACTTCCCAAATAAATAACCCATCGCAATAAAGTTGGTTTCAAAATACAAATTAAATCTGAAGGCACAAACAAAATCTTAAACTTGCTGGAATTCGTTATAAACAATCCCCGAAGATGATTGGATTTCAACTTTCGTAAATTCAATTCTTAGGGTTTAAAACAGACGGCCAGAACCTTTAACGAATTTGGATAACTCTAAAAACTGGTAATCCAAAGACTTCCTTTCATCAATAACCTAAAACCTCAATCAGTCAATCAAAGATATGGTTTCACAACACAAAAACCAAATGGGTCAAAAAAACTAAAACTCGGAATTAAATAATGCGGTAATAATAGTTATCAAACATACCTCGAAGATGTTATTAGAGAATTTCAACAATTTCAGCAATAATTCTAATTCTTTCAGGATGTTAAAACTTAGACGGACAAATCCTTCAAACGAAGTTTGGATAATTTCTAAAATTGCTTACAAAAGCCGGTACAAAAATATATCCAAAACAATGACCAGTATAAATCCCAAATAACTTGGATTGAAAAAAACTCGAAGTTCAATCAACAATTGGATCACTGTAACGTCCAAAAAACTAGACTTTTGTGCAAAAATTGCAATACGTAAAACTTTTAGAATTGGAAATGAACAGCTGAAATTTCTAATCTACAACTTGGCGATAACTAATATTTAGAAAATTAAATTTAAAATTCAAACTGTGTTGCCGCAGTTTTATGGAATTATTAAGAAGGCATTTTCAAAGTGATAAAAATATCCGTTGGCAAAACAGGACCGTAACAATGTCTAAGATTTAAAAAAAAATTCGATTTAAAATTTATTAAATTATAATTTATTTTCGTTTTCCTTAACTTAAACTCAGTTGTAAATCTTGTTGAACATAATTGAAAATGAAACAAAAGAAGTTCTACATAATGTAATCATTGTTTATTATTTTGAATTTTGAATATTTAAAAAGTCTTTATACTGAGTGACAAAACATAAAATACTTATTAATATTAATATTAGAAAAATGACTTACCCACGCATTTAAAAAGAACGTTATAAATATACACAATTACCGAATCAATATTAAATATTATTTAATCAGTATTGATTATATAAAGTACCTATGAACTACAGAAGTTGGAATAATACATTTTTTAAATAAAAAACCTTGAAGAATATTTTATAAATGCGATTAACTAACCAGAAAACAAATAAAAAGTAAAGATTTAATTGTTAGCTTGTGTGCACCCTGCACATTCTTGTGTAGAATTTAAAAATTGATAGTGTTAAACTTTTATTTTAAATAAAATGTTAAATTTTACACTAAATTTCCAAATTTCATTTATCCTTTAGTATTTTTTTAATCTCTTCTGATTAATTAACTTTACTGCCATGAAATCTTAATTAAAATTTTATTATCTTTCAAATCACTTAGTTCTTCTAGTCTGTTTCTTAAATTAAATTGCACAAAAGCTTCTTAATTTTTCCTACACAGTAATACACACCTTTTCATTTACACATTATACTTTTATTTTTAATTATTATTCTGAATTACTTCTAATTACTAATAAAAGTCGCTCGAAAAAATAATTTTAACAAAATATTTTAATATTGGATTATTATTTATTTATTTAGTCAATTTTGTTTACAATCTTAGATTGCTTTCACTACTATTAAAAGGTTTTTTCCAATTTTCCAACCATCGAAATCCTCAGCAAATACAAAATACAGAACACTTTTAGTAGGTTCATCAACTGTTTTATTTTTTTCTAACAAAATTTCTTCTAGCTGTAAACCTTAATATGTATTAGTTACATTATAAGTTATATTTCATTTACCAGTTGCTTGGTTAGTTGCAAAGTTGTTTTCCACTTCAAAGTTCACAACGTTCTTTCTCTCAATTAACGGCTTTGTTTCAAAGGTCTCGGGATGTCGGTCACTATAGTTATCATACATTTCACGCATTTTACACGCTCAAAGGTTTAGAAAATTTCATCAACGCAAATTTGAAAATTATTACTTATGCGAAAATTTGATTTTCTCAGTTTTCACGAGAACTGATCCATGGTCTATCCAAAACTATTAAAAATATTAAAAGCTTTCTATCCGTTCAATTTTGTAATTATGAAACATATTCTTAAAAATTTTAAAGCTCTCGATACCACAAACATCAAATAATTCGTAATTTAAAAATAAATCTTGAAGAAAATCCGTAAACTTTTCTTTGTCAATAAGTTATTACTATTTTGACTTTTGGCTCAACGATATTTAATACTAACGACACCCCGACTTTCAAGTTTAAATATTCCTAGCACCTAAATTATTTCAATTTACAAAGATATTTACAAAATTCACCTCCAATTCTCTTCCCTTGCACCACAAAATTCCAGTTGCGTAACCGATCGCGCATCTTCACTTTGACATTAGCAGAACTAAATTTAACTAACAGTAAGGCAATTTAATATGCAAAGAGAATCCAGAAGGTTTCATGACGAATCTAAAAATGTATTGTAACCTACCACGATTGTGGGAAACCCGACTGCTTCTTGATATTGTATGTTACAATCAAATTGTCTACTTGGCTATAAGTTAACTTTGAAGTTACTGTGAGCTATTTTGTACTGCGATTTTTACAAATTTAATCAATCGCCAATAAATTATTTTATTACAAAATAAAATTTCTCTTAAATTTACGCCAGATTTTTTAGCTTAGAGAACATAGTATAATTTCTGCGAATTCTTTAGAATTTTCAGTTTTATTCATTGGTAATTTCCATATTTTCTTTGACCTACAGTAAAATTATTATTAATCAATTCTAAGAGAGTTGAGTATCTATAGAGAATCTATATCTATAGTCTGCAGGTGTACCCTTTACGCCATACTGCTATCATACAAAATGCAATTTCAAACCAAATTTTGGAAAAGTTGTGATACAAACTCAGTATATTTTGATAATTATTAGATTAATGGACGATTACGGTTTGAACCCTCGGCTCGGCTCGTTCTAAATGGGCGATTCGATGATTCGAACCAATGAGAACGATATGATTCGGATTGACCCGTGACTAGGGTAACGTGTTTTAACTTTTCTTCAGTGAGCGATTTGGAATTGGAAGATACAAATAGTTTTATTTTTGACTTCTGAGCGTTAAGGTCAACTTAGAACAAAGTACGCAAAAATTGATAAGATACTACAACTTTTAAATTAATTTTTTAATGACTACCTAGCAACTGAATTAAAAACGATTTCCTTTCTTAAAGAGGAAACCAAATCCAGGTAATAAATCTATGTACATATTTTTAGCGTAAATTTTGTGATGAGCTCACTAACTGCAATAAGAATATCGAATACGAGGTAATTAAGATCACACCTTGAGTGGTTATTATATTTTTAATAATGTGATTTGTACTTGTTTTTGTCTCTGTTTAATTACAACTTCGTTGAACATGTAAAGTCTTTCAGTGAACATCGGTTACTTATGATTATCGGTTGGGGCAAGGTTCTACTATTATAGACTGTATACCTTGGATTTAGTAAGTGCAATTTAACCAATAGTACTAGCGCCTCTAGTTTTAATTTTGACATATTACCCCAAACTGGAGATTTTGTTAGTAGCACGTTTGAGGCATAAAGTCAAGTTTTCAGAACAAAAGTAAGTAAGAACCAGCTCGTACCCATGATCTCAACCGACGACCTCTTTTCCTTGTTACGTATTACTTTGCAATGCGCTGTAAACATTATTTAGCACGTAACAACAGTTTATATACATATTTGCTAGTTGAAATTGGTTAGTTTATGAACTAACTATTCTGTTTACTCTACAATGTAGGTAAGTAAACCAGCCAACTTTCTTAGCTAGTCTAGCCAAGCACTTTGGTTATTTTACTCTAAATTTTGTTTCTACCAAAATAACTAAACGATTGGCTAGTTTATGAATTATTCAGCTAGTTTATAAACTAACCAAGTAAACATTTTAGTGACATAAAATCTATAATGCATACATGGGTTTTTATAAAGTTTTACGTTACCCCTAGGAGGGCTTTTGCTATAAGTTTAAAAGTGATAGGAATCCGTAGTAATTATAATAACAACACTAATTATGGTTTTCTAAGAAGGGAAATATAATTATTGTACATTTAACTGTTTATTGCTGACTATCATAGGTTTCTACAAACTTATTTATACATAATATACCTATTGTTTTTTCAAAAATATTTTCAATTCGCTATTTAGTAATTATTGACAATGTGTTTTTCAAGAATGCACTTATAAAGATTTTATTTTGTGGCAATAATTTAAATTAAATTTTAAACCTTAAGCTTAAAATAATTACCGATTTATTTAGGGTGATATATTATAGTAATGATGCGGTGTAAAGTATGCTCTCTATCTTTACATCACTTTTACATAGACACTTTCAGTTAACTAAAATGCTTTCTTTATGACATCATTTGAAAGCTCCCCCTTTTCTTTACTATGTCATAAAGTTAAATTAATTTGCTTACGATTTTCTGTTTAGGTAAAACTATTAACAACTTTTATATAAACGGTTTTATTATACTATATTACTTCAAAAAATTTTATTACTTAAAATAAATTTCAAGTTTACTGTACATCTAGCGGGTTGAATAATATTTAATTAAAATTACATGGCTTTTACCTTAGCTTCTCTAATGTTTACAAATTTGATAATTTATACCATAAATATGGAAATATGTTAAATTTAAGGAATTAAAAAATCAACCTATAAATATTGCATTGTTTTTTGAATGAAGTATTTAATGGAACAATGATGTAAACAACACTGAAATGCTAATGCGATTTAGATCATTACGGAAACCTAAAAGCAAGAATTAATCAAAATTTCAAACCAATGACTATACATATTTGTTTCGAATAGAAAATGAAAAATTTATAACAATGCAAGATTTGAACTTCTTTTAAAAACTGTAACATCAACCATTTTCCATACAATAATTTCAAATACTGCCGCATTTTATATTTATTATAGCTATTGGTAAACAAAAAGAAACTAAAAAAAGCTCTTTTAAACACCACCAAAAAGACATAAAATAAGAAATACTTTCTACCGTGGTTACCGAATAATGGCCCATAAAACAAAACAACTCAAACTGTTTGAGGTAGGTTTTAAGAGAGTGTTTTTTTAGGTCTGTGTACGTAATTAATGTTTATTGCAGGATTGTTGTACTTTTAAAAACTGCTTTACGTGAACTGAATATTTAAGAACGCGGAAAAGTTAATTTTTTTCCAGCAATGAAATCGTATACTAATTGAAGGAAAAAACCTTTTCTTAATTAAATTAATGAATTATTTTTATTATGTTCTGCGAAGAAAATACATAATTTTTCAAGTCGTACAAAAAAATTTGTAGCTATTGTTGATAAAGCCACCAATGCCACTAAAAGGTCAAGGACAAAAATCAATCAACTTTACAGCTTAAGGTTTTTTATTGCACTTTGGAGCTTGAAACAGATAGAAATTCGTCAAATAAAATCTTAACTGTTCCATTCTTCTAATATTTTATTTTTCAGCTTATATCTGTTTGTTTACGATAGCACCTTAGAGAACCAAGGCAATCATAATATCAACAAAAATAAAAGTTTACATTTTTAGTTAGAAAAAACGTTTTCCTTTTTGAAACTACGTAGAAAATAGAAGAACTTCTAAGCAATAATTTTTACAAGCAGATTGTCTGCAAGCTTTATAATGCTACCATTTCAAAAATATAGTAGATAGATAATATAAATTTATAATATTCTGATGTATTGTGATTTTCTTATATATTTAGTGTATGCTACTAAATTTTATTGAATTACTTATTTCATTTAACAATATAGCGATAAATCAATTTACTTGGCACTTTGTGCGTGATAGTGATTTCAAAGTAGAAGATCCGATCACACCCAATATTGTAAAAATTGATTTACTTAAACATTAGTTAGGAAAACCTACGTCACCGTAAATTGTATTTTTAGTTCGTAGAAATAAGTGTAATAAAATTTTGCGAGCAGTATATAATCACTGGTAATGTCTAAGATATTTTCACAACAGGTACTTTCATAATTTAGTTAAAATTTAAGAAAAGCAGATTAATCAAATCAAACAAATATTATTTTCTAAAATAATAATTTTTATTACAGTGATACTTAAATTCAATTCACAATTCTGGTCATCTCCAAATTTTATTACAACTGCACAATCTTTAGAGTTCTGCTGTATCAACATATTATACGAATTGGGTGATTTTCGAGCAGCTTGTCACAAATTCCTGACTTGAACTTGTTAAAATTGGATAACAGAATGTCAATTTGAGCAGGATAAAATTCAAAATGTTGCTTTCGTTCTATTTAAGTTTTGTAGTTTTATAATAAATTATTAAATGAGGAACTTCAGGAAAACAGAAGTACTATATAGATTTTTAACTTATAAGTAGTAACATCTGTGTAAAAAATTTAATAACAGGCAGCTGCACTATACTACTTTATGTACTTATAAAGTGTTTACTTTGAGATTTCCTTCTTTACTTTTAAAATCGTGTACGCCGTACTTTAAACTTTTAAAATATAAACCTCTGGACGACTTGCAAATATTCACAAAATGGTTTTCTCAGAATATTTACGAACATGTTTCTTGGATTACAATAACACCCATAAAAATAAGAACAAGCATTAGTGATTGAAAGCTTGCGCAGCAATGGTGCTTGATTAAAAATATTCGCGATAACGTGTAAAATATTCTTAAACGATTTACCTACATACATAGATAATTTTGTAAAAGTAGTTAATTGATAAGAAGGCTTTTCTATGATGTAGATACTAATCTTGAAGTTACAGAAAAATGTAATTTTACTTTGATTTGTGTCAAAAAAAACTGACATTTACTGGAATATGCGCGACGGCGATTAAAATTATTTATGAGTCAACGTATGCACGAATACCTCTCCCAGACGTCTCATTAATATTTATGAGGTTGTAATTTGAGAAGAATCCGCGAAACGTGTGGGAGAGCTCTTAAGAACGGACGATTAAAAGTTTCGCGTATATTACCAAATATTTCTTCAACAAGCACTCTAATATGCACAAATTAGTAAAATTAAATTAGATTCTTGATCATCCGCAAGCTGTTGGGTAATACCTTTGATAGTATAGACATAACGTAATATCAAATTAATACCACCGAAGTTTTCCAATATCACATCATATGATGTATGTATGTAATCGTTTCTACTGCGCCACCTACGGGGAATGGGTTAAGAATGATGAAGCGAGCTTCGGAAGAGATCATTACCTTTCTTAATGTGCTTTAGACGGACTAAGGGCCGCTTTTGTTCATTTATAATAAATACTATCGTTAAGTGCTTATACATTATTATTGATACGACTATACAAACATAACTTAAGTAATTATGTACTATTACTAAAGTAAGATACATAAACAATGTACTTCCTTCCAGAAATAAATTTATTGGTATAATATGGCTAGTATTATCCACGAAACGTACTACCCTTTGTAAATTAGAAGTTTTTTTGAAAATTGCCAAATTCGTTATGGATGTATTAAAATATTGGATGCATTATCTGTTTAAAATAAATGTAAGGTAAGTGTGCGCGTTTAGGGCTTAAAAATAATGAATTTAAAAAAAATTAATACAGAAAACTAATCCCATCAACATTTATATTTATAGTTATCGAACTTGTGACATAGGAATTTATAATTAAAGAATAAAAACATTCGGATCGATACCAAGCCCGTACTACATAATATGGATAAGTACTTTAGTGAATAAGCTCTCATCTGCATGTTATTTTGAAGCAAAATAATAAATTACAGAAATTATTATTTCGATTACTTGAAATTGCATACCGCAAAAGTTTAAGTTTCACAGTTACATGCACTCTGGATATTAAACACAGAGTTTTTAACTAAAATTGGCAAGATTTCTATTTATGATTTCGTATTTAACATAATATTGGATGTTTTTGTGCCTATCCTAGATGTAAATTAATAGATGTTTACTTTTACCACCTTCAAATTATACAGTTTAGTTAACTCACCCTTGACTTTCAAATTAATCATTTTTTTCTTTTTAGGAACTTATCAACATTTAATTTATTGTTGTTCAAGTTATTATTCTTAAATTTAATTGTCATTTTCAACTTCTCTATTAAAATGTTAATTTTTTTATTTTTATTGTTGATTACATTATATTAAATATTATATTTTTACAAACTCGAATTTAATATTTATTATTTTTTGCAATATAATATTTCATTATTACACTAAAATTTTAATAATTAACAAGTTTAATAAGCAATTAAACGAAATTACTTTTCATGAGCTTTCAGTAATAGTTATTGCTGTTTTCAGATTTTTTATTATCTATCTATCAGTCTTTTTTAACATTCTACCACCTCTTTCGATTCCTCTTTTCTCAAGAGGGTACCCTGGTATTTAAAACTTTAAAGATGTTACTAGCACTTTGTGAGAGGACCACCGGCTTTACGTGCTTTTCGAAGCCGGAAGACGGCCGTACAAAGTGATCGTCTGCTCGGCATCGAACTATGCGCCTTATGTTAGCAGTTTATTGGGCCAAAAATCAAGTCAATGGCCGTCTGTCTTACAATCCTTGAAAATATGAAACGGTGTAGCTATAATAACAATTTCAAAAGGAAACCAACAAATGGCCCACCTTATATAATATATAATTTATATAATAGTTTAAATACTCAGACTTTGATTGACTTCCATATTAGAAAATAACGTAGGTATAGATACATAATCACCATTAATTTTTATAAAAAAGATTTTTTAGTGTTGATTAAATTGTTTGCGTGTTTTGAAAATGATTTTATCTATTTTTATTATTCAAGTAATTTGGTTTAATGGCACAGTAATTAAATAACACTTAATTAAATGAGAATCACGTTTAGGTACACAAAGGATGTTTAGCAAAGCTATTATGTATAATGTTGACTGTTAACTAATAAATTTCTTTATCTTTCATCATAAAAGATGAAAGGATGGAATTTATCGCGAAACCTTTAAAAGTATAGTGAACTTATTGATATAATAAAAATTTAATTTTTTTAATGCAAAAATTGTACGGCATTAGTGAAAATTGTGTTCTATTGGTGTAACAAAAAAGTTAATATTAATTACTACAATTTTCGATTTCAGTTAGAATCGAACCTCAAATTAAAATGTATTTATATTTAAATTTACTTATAGCGCAATGATTCTGTCGTGTGTCTATATATGTTTCTAGAAATTGGATAAGTTCAAGACAGTGCAGCGTGGGGTTAAAAACAGTAGATCAAGATTGTAGATACTGGCGTTTCCATCTCAACCAAGCTTTTTGCGGCTAGTTTACTGCTAAAGCGTTATGAAAGTCAATAGTTCTATCTTATCGCTTTAAGGCAATCAGAAAATTTTCTCAAGTTTGGCGGTTTAACTTATAGGATAAACTTTAGCTTTTGATTAATATACAATATTATCGAAGTTAAATTCTTTGCTAAATGTATGGACCATGTAAATATGTTTAATTAATTTTGTTGAAAATGTGTAGTTGACCATTACATTGTTTTAAACAATAAGATAATATACTAACATGTACATAACATTACTGCTTTTGTGTATGAAAATATTACTTAAGTATTAATTAATTTACTAAGTTTTGAAATCCACTAATACGTATGTAAATTAGAATAATTGTAAATGTTTATTATTAATTTGTTGAAATTATCATCATCACGTAAATTAGAATATTATATTAGTTATAATACACTTGAACGCATAAAATTTTAAAGGAAGAAGAACGTACAAAAGTGGAAGGTAGCAATTATTTAATTTTATGTATAACATTATAGAAATAAATGACAGAACACACCAATTATGCAATAATAATATATTATCTAACTGAACATTGTACGTAATAAACATCTTTGCTTCCAAACGGAGAAATTGTATTATCATAATTTATTGTATGACTTAATCGTATTTACTAATATTTAAAATACTTATTGATATTTCATGCATGCACAATAAGATTAAAATAGTTGTCTTGTGTCCTATTTACAAATAATTAAATTATAACATATTTGTCATCTGAAAGTTTCTTATATAAATACCTAAACTCTTGCAGATTAGTCAAAACAGATTTAGAAGTCTTGATATAAATTTTAAGAATCTATGCGAAAAAGCTTTCCACTACAGATTGGATTACTTCAAGTTTTCTTAATTTACTTCCATCAAGACAATCAAGATAATCAAACTGGAAAAGTCAACACGGTAGTAAAAATGTTGAAACAATAAAGTTGAAGTTACAATTAGCATTAAGTTTTTAATCCGATTTATACAAATTACTCAAAAAGGCAATTTAAGCTTTTATAAACTTGAATTGTTCATTAAGAAATTTTTATTAAACCGCAAATGTTTTCATTTTCCATTTATTAAAATTCGTTAAAATAGGTACGCAGTTCTTTCAAATTCAATTTATATTTTTCCTAATACAGGGTAGTAATCGGATTACTTGGGAAAATGTTCAGAATTATATTTCAAAAATAAATGATATAGAAATGTAGAACTGAAGACTAATAGTATAATTTTATTATTCTGCAATTCACATTTTATATTATTTTTGTGTAAATAATTTTAAACTGACATTTATTTAACATCAGTATACTCGCAAAAGCTGCCAGCAAAAATATAAGTTAAGTTGGTTTAGTTACTTTGAAATTTGCAAATGACTATATAATGTATATATTACTATCATAATAACTAAATTATGCTATAAGGTATAACTCTACCTATAAATCGATAAAAGTACTATAACTTAGTACTTCAACATTAATTGAAATTTTAAAAGCAAACTTCGCATTAGAACAGGCGAATCGAATGGTGGACAATATTACTAGAAACTATCAAAAAAAGCGTATTTTTCTGCAGCTTTGCTGAACTATCGCGATCTTCTAAGCCTAAGTTAAGGTTTGTCACAACAAGTTGTTTATAAAAATTAAAAAAACAGTACCAGTTTTTCACTATGTGTCTATAAGTCAAAATTAATAATGTGCATATATCACATGAAGCTAAAAAAACTTTAAAAAGATTTTAATTTTCTGTAATCTAATACTAATGAGAGAATGTAACAATTTTGCACTGTCACTACAAGAAAACCACTTTCTTTGTTGCTGTTTTCGATTAGTAATGTAATATCTTCGTATAATGTTTTCTAGACTCCAAGGAAGACCAATATTATAGGTTGAAACTATAGTTTCTATAACTATATTTCTATAACTAACTATTTTATTAACACGAACTACGATATAGTTAGTAAAAATATAATAGTTTCATTGAAGAGACTTAAAACATCCTAAAAAAAAGCACAACAAAGTAATTAATTATTTCAAATTTTATTAAATTCAATTTTAATATTAAATTTTTGTAAATATTTGACGTAGTTGCAGATTTTTAAGCCGCTGTTTTATATTTTTAATGCCACAATTAAATTAAATTAGTAATATTTTGAAATCCCTAAACCATTATTTTCAGTTTAATAAGATAGATGACCATGGAGTGTGGAAGTTATCTTTAAGTAACAATTTAGGTTAGCTGACAGTAAGTAAATCGTCGTTGTTCTGGCAAAATCACTAAGTCCAATTTATTACATTTTACTTTTTACACCATTGGGTTACAAATTAGTTGTTCTATCGACTGGCAAAATAAAATAAAATAATAAAAATAAAATAAAATAAAATATAGTAGATTTACTACCAATACTATATGTGATTTTCATTTTACTTATAATCTTACTTAAATAATAATCTTACTTAAATAATCTTACTTATAATCTCAGTAACCTCAACGAAGTTCCAAAGCCACTGCCAGTACTGTGATCATATTATTTGTTTTCATCTGAAGTAGCTCGCTAGGCTGGCCTCAGATGTGACTATTATCCTATTTAATTTTTAATGATGGTAATTCATCATCATAGGAGGGGCACCGGATTTACGTGCTTTCTGAAAAACGGAAACGGTCATAGATAGAAATAGGGTCAAAAAGAAAACTTTCCTTTGTAGACTCCTCCCGGGTTCGAACCGGGTGCCTTAGCGTTAGTAGTCGATTGCTCTAACTACTAGGTCAGTGACCGCCTTTTGTTACTTTTTAGTTTACATTATGTTTGATGGTTGTCTATATAGGCATTCTCTTTACCTGAGCCTATAACTTGTTATTATTACTATATTTTACTTCTTCTTCGAGTGCCATACACTTTACAGTGCGTAGGCGATCAACTTAGCCGAAGCCAAGCTGACCTTACTAGGGATTATAATTAATGGGGTGGTTTCCCGTTGCCTTCCCCACAGTCCAAAGATTGATATCGGACCTTTGATCATAGCAGCGTATCCGACGCGACCAGGACTCGAACCGCGATCTCTCGCTTCCTAGTCGGCCGGTGTATACTTTGCGGTATACTGCTGGTTTATATTATACTAATTATATTTTACTAGTAAAAAGAAAAAACATGGAAATAATAAAAATGGAAGAGTAAAAGAAGCACTTCAAAAACATTTTAATCGAAAATAAAATTCTTAAGGATGTACAAGTGATCCCTAAAATTATACCAAAAAAATATACCAAGCTTTGAAATCTATGAAAAGTGGAAGATCTCCTAACCCGAAAGATATTTCAATTGAACTAATAAAGTATGTCTTTCTATGTCTCCTAAATATTTAATGAATACCTTGTAGATGGTAGAAGGGTGCAACTAGAATGGAAGTTGGCTTATATTACACCAGTGTACAAGAAGCAGAGAAAAAATTGACTGTCATAACTAAAGATAACTTAGTGTGTTCATCGGAATACAACGTATATGAGAATATATTAAAACAAGATTAGATGAAGACATAAAAAATAAAAGAGAGCAAAAATAAAAGAGACTCTAATATGACCGCAATATGTTCAAATTAGAAAATAAAAGAAATTATTGATGTGGAAGAAGTAAAAAAAAACAGTTAATATGGTATAAAAATATACAACGAATGTCATTTCATAGGTGGCTCCAAAAATGTGGACCTGAATCCCTTTAGAAAAAAGGAAATTAGGTTGCTCTCCAAGAAGATACCTTGATGGAAGCTCTAAATTAAAAATTTTCAGCTTTAAAAATAAACTTTAATTTTTTGCAAAATAAATTGACTTTAAATTGTTATAAAAATTGTTTAAAAAGTCTTTTTGAACATTTTTTTCAGTTTACGTAAGAGAAACTTGAAGATCTTAATATTTGATTTTTGGAATGCATTTTATAGTAGGTGTTTCTATCATGAGTGTTTAGTGAAATAGTAATTTGTACAGAAATATTTGGAACTTGTACTGCTTCATGTTTGTTAATATCATTCTCGAAATAAATACAAATTTAACCCTTAAGTCTTACTTATTACTTATGGTGTCACCACATCATCGTGACTGTAAAATAGATATCAAAGATATCAAAGCATGGTTGATGGATCATATTATGTCACCATAATGAGGCATCATCATGCGTGGGTACGTTTAGAGTTCTTTATAATTGTCCGCGCATAATTGTGATATTTATTTTGATGAACTAAAAGAAACTACTAGAAAACTACTAAGAAAAATCTACTCTACTATTTCAGAAGGAAGTTTAAATATTTAAATAAATTAAAGCAGCATGAGCATACGAATTATTTTCATGAATAATAAAGCAATCTTCCGTAATTGCGTAGCTATGAAACATTATTGACTGACATAATATCAATAAAATTACGTTGTAATGAAAAAGAATTTTAAAATTCAACAAACTGAAAAGGCAAAATAGAAATTTTTCACATTTTTGGAATATTGCATACAAATATGTATATACATACATACTCTGAATATGATTGTATAATATAAGGAAATGATCCAATTGTAAAATTAATTTATTGCTATCATAAATCACTTTTTCGTACAAAAAATATCAAACAACATCGTTTCTCAAGCCAGTAATATACGAATAGAATTGGAAAATAGAATTGTAGAAAAACTAATTTATTGGCAATTTAGATTTTTATATAAAAAGTTTCTCGGAATTTCATGTAATCTAAGTACATAATAATATGAAGTGATGTATTTAAATTTTAAACTTACGAAATTATACTTTAAAAAATAATTAGCATATAATGTAAAACTAAATGGATTACTACTGAATTGTCTCAAATCAAAAAAAATGTTCGAATTGTGGAATTCTTTTAAATATTTTTAAATATATTTTCCAATAAATCACACCGATACCAAACAATGACAAACTTATGACTTCAAAGCAATCTGATGAGCTTTGCAATTCTCTTTGATAAATTTCGACCTATACGTATCTGTTGAATTTTAGATATGATATGTTCTAAGATCTGCGAGGTTAAGTTTCATCCAGAAATTGTAGTCCATACTAGATAGACTTAAAGGGTTCTCGTAAATCTAACACAGTTAAAAGGTTGAAAGCTATTATTTACAAAGCAAATAATAGCAGAGCTCGAATTTTCAACAAAGCAAGTAGTACATATTATTATATGGTTAATGGCAACTTTTTAAGTTAAAATTTTTAGTAAATTTTTAAACTTTTACTATTTTGTTTTACTAGCATTTACATTATTATTTTTTACTTGTTTTCATACAAACATTTTTTAGAAAATAAGTATATAGGTAAGTATACGTGAATTATTTTATCACAAATGCGTTTATATCCTCACATTTCTTTATAAATAACTTTGGAACATTTTCCAAGTAAAAAAGACACTTTCTTAACAACGTTATCAGCTTTCCATAGGTTTCCAAGCACATTTTCTAATTTTCAATTTCATATCTTTGTTATAACGATAAATTAGTATTCAAAACTGGTTAATATAATTCGATTTTATGACATTTACACACATGTTAGTACTATTAAAGATATTAAAATACAATTTTTCTAAATGGAAAATAATATAAGTTTGTATGCTTATTATTTAAAAATGTTTCCAAAGCGAATTTTGTGAATAGCCGTAAGTAGATTCAATTTGTAAGTTCTGTTTTTGTTTAAAAGTACTGTGAAAGCAAAAGCTTAAAGATTTGTGACAACAGCTTGCAAATAAAATTATCGTTTTGTTCCTGATGGAGTTTCACACCCCAAGAGGGTAGTCAAAAACCACAAATGTTTCAGATTTTACTCTTTGACTCAATTTTCTTCCATCTACCCAAATAAACTTTTAATGATGGATTATTTTTAGAGCCGTTCATATTATATAAAAAGAGATAGCTTATCACAAAATCGATTATATGACGTGACGTGATTTAAAAAAAGATTGATATTTTGGTACGATATATTATTTGGTAATTGCTAAAAAAATAAACGGTTATGAACGAATATGTAATAAAAAATATTTAAAATCTACCAAAATTAATTCAGTTATAATCCCATAATATTCTAATTAAACATCAAGTTATAATTCCATAATAAACAACATTTTTAAAGTTTTAGACAAAATATAATAATAAAACAGAGTAAAAAAATAACAAATTTGCAGTGATTTATTATTAGAAAATTTGTAACATGAATCTGAATATTTGAACATTTTTCTGGATATTGCATTTGGTGTTAGCGCCATTAATGTCAGATTCAGAGGCCCATTTTCAAACAAACCTTGTTCCATATTCACTCGGTCTTTGCCCGATATCACAGCAGGATTGTACAAGCTGTTGCCAAACAAACCTGCAGCCCGTCTTTACATACATTACCAATTCCCAGTGTGGTGCTAGCTACTAAACTTTCTCTGAATATCAAGAGCGGTCACAAATTTACTATACAAGTTGTGGAAACCAACTCATTTCAATTACACATTAGGATGTTAATAAGGAACCAATTCTACTAAAAACAACGCTCACAATTGAAATGGAAATGAAATAATGATCTAACAAAATTTTAAATTTTTTTATTGCTTTTGAGAATTTTTAAAGCGTAAAATTTATTTTTTGCTTGCAATTAGTTTGTGTAACAATATCTACTTTTAAATTAAGCAAAAGCATAACCTTTTCGTTAAGAGAATTATAAAACTACATTTTTGTATAAGTTACATATTTTCCGATAAATTTTCTTTTCGAGAACAAGATTATTTTTAACAAAACTAATTTAAAAAGCAGTAGATGGTTTGAAAGGTATTTTAACAGTTACTATTACTTAGCAAAAAACGTAAATGTCGGAAATTCAATTAAATTAATACTAACATTTTAAATTAAAATTTACGTTAACAAAGCTATCCGATTCAGCTAAAGTTTTTTTCGTACCCAGTACCAAAAGTGTATTAGGTACCCATTTAAAATGTTTATTTAATATAATAATAATATGATAAATTCAACAAATTTTTATAATATTGAAAATCATTGTTTTAAATTTTTCCTTTTAGTTGTTAAATATATTCAAAACTAGATAAACTAAAAAATTATAATAAACGCGGTTTTGTAAATTAAAGTGAGATTGTGACACGTTTCGACCTTAAACAGTCATCATCGAATGCACTTATACAATAAAAATGTAATTTCTTAACGTGATTAACAACTTATAAAATTACAGTACCTTAATTAATTATGTACAGGGTCGGCACTCGAAGTGTTACTGTAATTTTTGTGAATTTTGATTTTTTTTATTTAAAAACTTTAGTGTATCGTAAAAACAGGTGTTAAATCTTGCACTTTTTGTATTTTGTAGGGTTTCAACTGTTAGTTCATTTTTTAATATGCGCCCCATGCTAAAAGCAGATACATTTTTCGCCAATTGAACTGCACTTTGTCGTGGATTACGTTGAATTCGCCTTTCAAACCATTTTTGTCGATGTTGCTTTTTTGGATGTTCACCTCCATGGCTTTTGTTGATCTCTCCGAGATGACGGACGAAGCACACAAAAGAGCCATGGGAAGTTTTCGTATATTATTTCCAACTTACTAATGTCGGATTTTTGATTTTTTTATTTTGATGTTGTCTGATTGGTTACTTAATAAATTGCTATCTAACAGATATCTCTAGGTGTAGAAAACGGGCGTAAAGGAGCCTCGTAGAGATAGCAAGTAAATTCGGGCCGAAGGGCCGATTTTACCTTGCCAGTTATTTATAAAATTAATTTTAGCGATAAATAAAACCCGGAAGCAATCGATGATTTGTTTCCGAGTTACACTAAAAATTGCTAAACTTATCAAACTGATTTAACTAATTAACTAAAATTAGTGATATCAGCTTTCAGCGTTGATTATTTGGGCAATAAATTGTTCGGAGTTTTTAATTTTGTATTGGTTTAGTTGAAATGTACGAACAATATTTGCATTGTTTTATTCGCGCCACATTTTAAAAATTTTGTCATTATAAGTACTACTCATGTTTTTATAGTGTTTGAGCTTCTTTGATTTTTTTGGAATTATTGCCAAGAATCTAATGATTTTTCTCTATACCTACCTATATTTTCACTCTCAGAATTTCTTATAAAAAATAGTTCACCGTTCCTAATACTTAAGATAATATTGTTTAGTTACATTTATTGTTTATTTTACATCGTTCCTGGAAAACAAATGCTAATTTCACAAAAAAAATTAAAACATCTTATTTTTTAAGTAATTTATTCTAATAGCTGTAGGTGTTGAATGAATAACATCTTTAAAAGTCTTATTCGTTAAAAATTATAATTGTAAATGTTTATTATACTCGTATTTAATTTAATATAATATAATATAATATAATAATAAAATTATATTTTAAGTTTTACTACAAAGGTTAGAAATGCTTTTAACAATTATTATTGCGTTCAAAATAACAATTTGTAATTTACATTATGTATTGAGCTTACGAGTGAAAACAGTAAAAATGTTAAAAACATTTTAATTAAAAAAATTTAAATTAAAAAAAATTTTGTGTAAAAAATTTAAATTTATGGCGTATAAAAATTTGTAGATTTGACGGTAAAGATTTTTCACCAGGAAAAAAATTGTAAATATTTAATAATAATAATTAATTTGAGAATTAAAAATTGATTAAAATGATTGAATTGATTGATTGATTGAATTAAAATTTTGAGAAAATGTGATAACTGACTAAACCAACCGTGCTTATTAAAAACAAGTAAAAAGTAATTATAAAATCAAAAGTGTAAACATAAATTTTAATTTTATATCGAGCGCAAGGTTTAGTTTTTTGTTAGCTATTTGAACAAATTGCAATAAGCGAGTGATATATAATTTTGTTACTTTCGTCATGAAAGTCGTCGAGTGTTGTATGAAAAATGCGTTGCGTTGAATGAAAATTTATAATTCTACAACAGATTGGGTCAACTGATTGTGAGTGAAATTGATAAAATAAATAAAAAATTATATAAATAAATTAATGATCTTAAACATAATGAAATTGAAATTTTGTAATAATATTCAGAGTTAATTTAAAAATAAAATTAGCTAAAAATTATAAAGTTACATGAATAGAACAAAGAAGACGTAAAACAAAGTAAAACAAAAACATGAATTTTAAAATAAAAACAAACAAAAGTAATTAATTTTATAATTTCAAAAATTAATAATTGGGATATGAATGTAAATTTAAAGTGATTGTTTTTCAATTAAGATTTACAATCTGCTTAGTAATAAACAATAAGTAAATTATCTGGCCCATTATGTGATATGTTGAGAAGATTCCAACGAATGTTTTCATTAAACTTAATTAATATTTCAAATACAAGTATTAATTATTGATCAAAACAAAGTAATTAATTTAAACGTGTCGGTAAGTCTGTTGGTTTGAAACGTTTTAATATTCGGGTGTCATTAGTACCATTAAGCAACCTATTTGCCATCTCATTTGGGTGCGAGTTTATTCGATCTTCATATTTGTCAGTGTAGTTTTTAATTTTGTTGTGCACAGGGGGGAGTTTAAAGATTACTATGGATTATTTTGTTTGACTCATACCATGGAGCAGCAACAATAGTACGAAGCATTTTATTCCGGAACCTTTGCAGAATCGCAATATTTGAGAGACTTGCAGTTCCTCAGAGTTAGATACCATACGTCCAGATTGGTTTTATTATTATTTTGTAAATTAAAAATTTATTTTCTAAGTTTAATTGTGAGTTTCTGCTTATCAACCAGTACATTTGTCTAGATTTAATACCAAGCTGCTACTCTTTGTTGAATATGTGCTTCCTCCAAGTAAGTCTTCTATCCAGGTACCCAGGTACTTTGTGTCTTCGGCGTGGGGCAAAACGCAATTCTTCAAGGTAACTGGTGGAGAGGTAGGTTTTCTCATGGTAAATGTGATGTGTATAGATTTTAATTCGTAAACCTTGATCTTTCATAGTTTGAGCCACTCTTGGATTTTATTTAGGTATTTTTGTAGATTTATTGAGGCAACTTCTGAATCATTGTGCGATGAGAGTAACGTAGTATTATCGACAAAGATTCCTGCCCTCGTTGTCGTGGATGTTGGAAGATCCGCAGTGTATAGTAGATATAAGATTAGGCCCAAGACACTGCCCTGCGGTACGCTTGAGTAGATTGGGCATATATCTGTAAATTTTTCACCGTACTTAGCTAAAAATTGTCTGTTGCGTAAATAAGATTTCAATATAGTTGATAATAATTATGTGGTAAGTTTGTTTTAAATTTGTAGTACAAGACATCCTGCCACACTTTGTTGAAGGCTTGGCTCACATCTAAAAATGCCGCAGAATATTATCTCTTACTCTCCAGGTCACCACTAATTTGTTTTATTCATCAATAAACCTGCTCAATGGTGCCGTGTTGACTTCTAAAATCCCAGATACTGTATGGTTTGGAATTCTTTAGATTTTTCCTGGTTTTTGTAAGAGGATAATTTGTGCAACCTTCCATTGATTAGAAAAAATTGCAGTCTTAAAATTGCATTGCATATAAATGTGCACATTTTTAGGCACTTCGGTTTTATTTCTTGTAGCACTTTACCAGTTGCCAAACCAAAACCAGGTACCTTCTTGGGATTAGTCTCGTATAAAATTGCTTGTTTAACTTCTTGCAATTTGAAACTTTTTATTGGCAGGTCCTTTTGTAATGGCGCATCCAAATAGTTCTGTACATGATATAATTTTTTAAAGGTATGATGGATATGCGTAATGGTTGTTTTTGTTTTAGCAAGTTCTTTAAGTGCAGTATTGGCAGAACAAGTGTATGGTCTAATGATAAATCTACTGACAACTTTAAGGCCGTCCAAGGCGAATTTAAGTAAAATTCTATAGCAAATTTAAATCAAATTTAAAGACAGATTTACACAAGATTAAAATTTTTATGAATAATTCGTGCTACCTTCAAAAGAACAGCAGAGGAAAATTTAATCAAGATCAAATAAAAAAATTCAGTAGTAAGACTGTTGGTTCTGGCACCTAAAATCATCATTCAAATACAGTAGCAACTCAAATAAACCATAGCAATATGTAATTTACTGCGAATATTTTACAAAAATTAAAATACTTTATCCTGAAATAATGTGTTTGAAAACATAAATTGATTTACTCGATTAGAACGTCGTGTCGGGTTAAATCATAACTCAAATATGTAGGAAATTTCAAATCCTATAGTATTGATTTTACGTTATATGAAAACTCTGAAATTAATTTTTTTTGTGATTGTATAAACAGACGTTTCAAAAACTTTGGAAAATAAAAATTGTATTCATTATTTTATTATTCAATTTATAAGAATCTATTATAATACGTGTATTATCGATAATTTATTTTAACAACAAGCAGGAATTAATAATTTTTGTTTTTTTAACCAGGAACACATTTTAAAATTTTTTAAATGATTTTAAATTTTTTTATTTTCAATTGTATTTAATGAATTTTTAATTAGGATGCCGTTTTTAAAATTAATTATATTTGGCTATTTCCCGACAAAACAAAAATATGGAAAATTATTGTGTATTATATTTAAAACCCAAGGTTTTTTCAATTTTAAAATTTAGTATTTTACATGATTTATTCAATATTTTTATTATGTTTGTTTTAAAAAAAATATAACTATTTTTTTAAAATTGGCATAATTTTTAAAAAAAATTTACTGTATTTTAAAAAATTTTTTAAATTTTTAAATTTTTTTTAAAATGTAACAATTTGTAAAAAACAAAAACTATGAAAGAAATATTTTTTTAAATTTGGTATTAAATAAACCAGTGGTGGTTTATTTCAATTATTTAAATTTTAAAATTTGTAAAAAATTTTACTGAGTTTAAAATTTTATATTAAATTTGATTTTCAAAAACATTTAAATATAAAGTATTTTTAAATTTTAAATTTATAAATTAAATTTTAAAATTTTTAATATGACAATTAACGGGCTTAAATTTTTTTTTAAATTTTAATTAGTTATTTTACTTTTAATGTAATAATTTGTAAAATTATGGCTAAAAATCGTAAGAAAGAAACTTTTGTTTTTAATTTTTCAGTAAATCAATACTAGGCCATTAGCACCTTAAGGGATTTTTCTTATAAAAACAATTATTATAATTATAATAATGTAACATAATAGTTTCTGATTTTAAATTTGATCATATAAGTTATGCAATAAAACCGTCGACTAAAGAACTAGTTAAGTTTTATATAAAAGTATTGTTAACATTAAATATTATATTAATTTAATGACATTATGAGTGTGAACATATGACATTATTAACTACTTAGTTTTTATAAATTAGCAGTTTCCTATTTAGCTTAACAAAATTTTTGCCAAAAAGAAGTTCTGCAGGAAGCAATATTTTACTGTTTAGCTTGTTTTATTGCATACATGCATCGCTGGCAGATAAGGTCAAAAAGCCAACGAATAAAAAAGCCAACGTGAAACATAAGCATAATTTATTATTATAATAAATACTGTAATAAGTAGTATTTTTTATAAAGCATTTAAATGATAGAAACTTGTAAACCTTTTTCTACTCATTCAACCATTATATCACTTTGATTACTGCTTGAGGATAATGAAATAATGCGTTTTTATTATTCACTCAAAATTCTTAAATATGTAAATTTTCAATTTTATGATGTATTAATCAATATGTACAAAGTACAAGTATCTGACTAAAATTAAAGTAAACGAATAATTGTCAGCATCGTCTAACCCTTTGACAAAAACAGTAGAAATACAGTAATACCAAAAGCGTTCCACTTCTTTAAAATTACTACTAAACTTCTATTACGCCTGCACGGCATTAGACCCTCATTTAATTTTGTGTATTGAAACATTTTCAAGACTTAAACTGTAATATTCTTGTTTAGTTAAGTGAATATTGCAAAATTTATAGCAACAGTTAATTTTAATAACTAATTCGAAATCCTGCAACCCCAAAGGTTTAACTTTACAAAAGTTAAAACACTGATGTTAATCAAATAATTTCTGTGCTATCATAATATACGATACGTAGTTTTTTCTAGAATAAACCAAAAACTGTAATAGGTATTTAGTTTCAAAATGCTTTTAAGGTTTAAACGCAAAAAATTATTAACGTTGTGCAAAATTGAAAACAAATGAAATGAATACTTGGCGAATAGAGAAATTAAATATAATATGTATGTACATGGTGAATATTGTACCTACCATTTTCTCATAATCGTCTCTCCTTTATTCGTAGTGAGCATGTTATAAAATCTACAGACACATGGGACCTACAGTAAAAATCTGGCGTACTTGGGCGGATATCGAACTAACAACTGCAACATAGTAATCCATCTCGAACTGCTAACCTAGGACTGCATTGTACTAATCAGCGATTCAAATCTTACAGATAACAATTAAATTAAGTAATAAGTGCAATTACGTAAATATTCAACAAGTATTCTATTCTAGAAATAACACAATATAATAAATTTAAAAAGTGAATTTAAAAATGTCTTATGTCGACCCCATATATATTGGTTGACAAATTTCTTCTTATCAAAGCAAAGACAAGAACTTCTGGAGGCTTGGACAAGACTGAACTACAGTTCATTTATCAAGAGTAGAATAACCCCAATTGACGTCTACAAAACACATTTTCCTCATCGGTTAATTCAAAAGTGCTGATTTCAAATGGTTTCAGAGATCATGTATATGTCGAGACAAAAAATCTCAATTGCAATTGAAACTGGGAGGAGTGATGCAAAATATACAACAAAAATCTTACCATTAATATTTAAGAATAAAAATTAAAATTTGCTTTTTGGTCAATATCGCCTAGTTAATTTTTATTTTCAATTAAAGCTTGTCACTCGATACAGTAAAATAAAAAAGTTCAAGCACCTCGCAACTACACAAAATGATGTCAAGGTCACGAACTTCGTCTAACCCTTTGAATTTTCAAAACTAATATTATTATTCAAAATGTATAGTACTTATAACTTACTTTTTTGACTGCAGGTTTATATTTATTCGGAATAAGGCTGCATAGTAAAACAACTTTGTGTCTGAAAATAATTTTCCGTAACAGAAATCACTTATGATCAATTAAATAAGAAAATACAACCTTTAATTTAAGCAATACGAAAGTAATTACAAAAATGATAGTCCATTCCAAATGCATGCAGAACTTCTATGACTTGACAAGTATGTCAACCGTGATCGTCAATCTAGTACTTAAGTTATCGATTCTTCCAATAATGTTTTCTAAAGTTTGTATAATGTAAAACTTTTAAAGAGTTTTAGGCATTGTTCATCATTTATTTTAAGCTATGAAAGTCTGTGCGCTATAAATTGCAATTAATGTTGGTGTTTTTTAATAAAAGCTAAGTTATGACTCACAGTTGTGTTTGATTTGTAAATTGCAGTCCATTATACAAATGCTTTTATTTATCTAGGTGTGTACGTCATTTATAGCGTACTAAGTTAGTTTTAATTATTAAGATTAATATGTACACGGTATTACTAATTGGTTCTATGGAATATCATTATATAATATATACAAAGAAATATTGACATTTTATAAAAATTATAGTTCAATGCAAATATTTGTTAATATTATAGGCTTTTTAATATTTGGTACTTATTAATTAATACAATGGTTTGTTCATTTATTTATGTTTAATAACTTTTATACTGAAAAAGTTTTCTTCCTGAGATAAGAATCACTTTCATTGTTTTACTACAGATAGCAAAGCATTTATGACAGTAACATACGTACATGTACATACATACATAACATTTATAAATGTCATATTCATATCAAACTTGAATTTAAGTACTACATTAAAATTTATTATTATATTTCGAAATTATCTTAGTAAATATAACGTTTCTGTTTTTTTTTAATTTACACGCTTTTCTTTTACAAATTTTCATCTCTTAAATAAAAGCATGCCTTGTTATTGATTGTAAGCCAAGCTTTAGTTCAAATGTCTTGCTGAGCAACAATACATTTTTGTTCTCAACTTTAAACAATTAAAGTAAACTTAAAGTTTTGTTATAGTGCCATTAATAATTTCTTACAACAGCTGTAATTTTGTGGGAAAAAAACCCTTTCTGGGAATTAAAAATCGTGTGCAATGTGACTTTTTCCAAAGCAGTTTCTATTATACAACGATATTGATAGAAATGATATTTTTAAAATAAAAGATAGTTTATTTATTCACACGATTTCATAGATAAGGATTATCTATTTTTGATTGCTTTAGTAATTATTTTCTCATACGAAATTAAATAAACATATTGTAAAGAACTTAAGAGGAAAGGTAAGTAAACATTTAAACTACTAACGGTTTGAACTTCAATCTGTCTACATTTTAGTAATAGTTTTCTTTTGCCACTCATTGCGTAAACTGCAATTAATGTATGGATTATTTAAGCTAAGCCGTTGCCTTGCTATGCTCTCTCTGTTTAGGTTTCAGACGTGTAGTGTTCTTGGTATTACTTAGAAAATTTATATGTATATACATGTGCATTTCAAATCAAATGTATACTGTATTACTACATATATTTTCACATAGAAAATATTTACATTTATCCACGACAACCAATAGTTACCTGCATGTATTGTGATTAGCATGGTTAATTAAAATTAAATTAATTATTGTTAATTTAGTTAAGTATTTTCTTAAACATTCGCACTTTGTTATGAATGCTCTTTAGGTGGTCTTTTAAAAAGTTCCTACCCTGTCTGAGTATTAGCAAAACTTTATTTTACAAGTTTTGTTCAAAACATTTGATTTTGTAGTAACTTCTGTTTCATAATTACAACTCTATCACGGTATGTTTCCTGCTCCTTACACTTAGAACAATAAAGTTGCGTTTTCTTAAATCTAAATTTTCTCTGTAATTCCCAGAATTACAAAAAGCTAGTTTGTTTTTTTAAAAAACGGCCTTTCATATTTCAAAGAATATTGTAATGTGTAAGATTTTCCTATTTGTAAATCCTAGTTTTTATTTTACGCCATCTTTAAAATAGTATAACTTCATGTATTTTACGTGTTAACGTAAAAACATGTTATAAGATACTGCATTGGTTATAATTATTTAAATTTCTGTAGAATTCTGAAAACAAATGACGTAAAACGCGAATTACTTAATGGCGAACGGATTATATTGCTCTTCGAGTAATTGCTCACTTACTGCTCATTTTAGTTTTACATTCCTTGTTAAGGATTTACATAATAATGTAATGCTTATTTAAAATTGAAATCATAAGTAAGTATCTATATTGTTGAACCATCTTGTTAAATTTTATTAGTAGTAGGTAGATGCACATTATAATGTACTAGGACTTTTAAGTAGAAATGTTTTGTTTGTTCAGTAATTTATTCCAAATTAAAATGAAACAGTTAGCAAAGATTTGTTAGATTATGTAAGGAAACAGGTAAACTTGGATGGTAGGTTATTTGGCAGAATCTAGCCATTAACTATTCTACTCTGACATTTAATGCGGTGTACTTATAAAGTTGTAATTCCGAAAACAGAAATGCAAAGCTTAAACGTTGGCTGCTTCTAAATAACTTGATTTAAAAATTCTTTAAATTATGTAGTTATACTACAAATACAGAAAAGATGGGAAGTGTAAACAATTGAGAAGATAATTCAATAGTAACCGCACTCTTAATGAACTTAATTGCTTTTGCATATTTTATGATGACCCACAGTACGCACATTTAACGAAAATTACTAAATGGCTCCTCTCACAAAATTTATTAAAATAATAATAATAATTTTAAATAAATAAATCTAAAACAGATAACATACTATTTTATATTAATTCAAATTTTATTAAAAATACAAAGAATGCGTTAAAAATTATAATGTTAAATAGTACTGATTAAATGAAGTAAACTTGGCAATAACCTTCTCTTAACAGAACAGCCATTTTTACTGCATTGCGGAATTTCCTAACAAACAAATATAAAATAATTTTGGCTTACTGGCACATTATAAAACTTCTGTAAAAAATAGTTTTTAGTTTAAAATTGCCGTAAGTAATTATAACTTTCCGTAAACTTTTAAAATACGTATTTCAGAAAGATTCCAATGTTCTTGAAAGTTAGTAAGGAATTGCTTACCATTCCATTTACCTACGTAACTTATTTTATAAGAAATATACAAACTAGTAAATATTTATTATAAATTTTACCTTGTGAGCTGCAATTAACGTTGGGATTAAATATTATGAACAATGAAGCGCAAGAAGTAAGTTTCAATTAAAAATTAAAATATTGTGCTTGTTATGTCGGTACCTAATTAAAAGTAAATGGTTCAAACTTGTCTTTTAATATTAAATTAACCTAACTTTTTAAAAGTTTTGCGTCTTGTAAATTTTAAGTTTTTAACTAATTCTATTAAAATTACTAATTCTGAAAACAAATTTTAGCATTAAGGCTTTTTAATCTAAATTGAATAAGAAAATTATAAACATATCCGCGCTTATTAACTACGACATTAAATAATATATAAATGAAAAATATTTTACAATGCTACGATCTTCTATTATTGAAAATATAGGATCTATAAAATACGGATAGTAATTTTAATATTTATATTCGGTATATCCATGTACACACATATGTAAAACACCTAGCTACACTTAATGTTTTATTATTTTATTTAAATCATCCCAATCGTCTAAAGGTAGAACTACATTAATTATGCTGAACTATTGTTAGATCTATGATTTAACAAGTAGCTACTCGAGTGTATATGTAAATATTTTTCTCTAATTTTGTGGGAAACGTTGGTTTTTCGGAAGATCAAAACTTAAGTGCTAACCGACTCATCGTCATGGAGTTTCCGTTATGCAATGATTCTTGTACAATAATCATTACACAAGGGTTTCTATGAAAATAGTTATGTTTTAGTAATTTCAGTAACTAAATTTATACAAATGTATAAATTTGCATCCATTTTTTATTGCCCTAATAAACGACTTTCCCATGTAAAATTAGATAAAACGATGTACATAACTTATGGGAAAGACAGATAATTGAACTCTTGGACTTCGCGCACTCGCCAAGCGGATCGTGCTTTTTTTATCTACTCGTTCGGTAATCTGTCGTTTTTTTCACACATCATGTAAACAACTTTTGTTACTAATGATTTCACAATGCAAAAGGAAAAGTAAAGTCTGGTTAACCTCAAAAATTGGATACATAAATTCATTTAAAGTTGATTTTAGAATGACTTACATAACTATTATTCGGCTAAATTTTTGTAAGAATCACTTAAAAATATCAAAATTATTTCAAACATCACCAGCACAATTTTTATGCTTTGCCACATGAACAGAAATCTATCGTAAACTATTTTTATTATTTGCATTGACGTCACCATGCAAACTCTTTTTACAAAACTAACATAAATGTAAAACAGTCTGGAGAATATTCAAATATTACAAATTGAAACTTAACATTAAAATCGAGGGAAATATAACAAAGAATATAAAATGTTTCAATCCCGTAGGGAATATCCACTTGATTACTTTACCAGTTACAAGAGTTATCTCTCATACAAACATTGTTTAATGTTGCAAGATTTTTGTCGAGAGTGGTAAAGATTTCCAATATTTATCACTTGTGTGCTTGGTAATCTTAAAGTTATTTTTCTTAAGTTATAATTTTTACGATAAATTTTATAAAGCCAGTTATGTATTTTGTCTTATAAAAGTATTACATTAAAAATACATTAAATCGATGCTGTAAAGAATTGAATTATTAATATTGCAATAAACCCTCAAGGTTTAAGTAAATTTTAATATTTTGTTAAGTTGACATAAAATTTTCAAATTTGAAGTTAACTCGATGAAAACTAGTGCAGTACTAGTAGTCATCAATTATCAATATGACTAAATTCTCAAAATCAAATGACTGATTGATGACTAAATTAGTATTTATTTATCATCAGTTTCTTTGTTTTTCTTTATATTATAATCATTTCTAGATGTATTAGTAATTATCAATTTGTACCACTTACAAACTAATCAGAAGCTGAAACTACAAAAAATGTTAAGCTTAATTTAAATTTTTTAAATCCAACTATATAGTAATATTATAATGCAAATTGTTTAATTTAGTTTCATTTAATTGAAATAACAAACAGCTTGAATTAAAGAAAAATGTTTTATTGAAAAATAGAAATGACAGCGCAGAAAACCAAAAAACCGCTTCAATACTTTGCAGAACTAAAATGCCCAAAACTTTAATTATTATAACTAAAGCATCGCAAGATTAAGGTTAAAGAATTTAGTAAAATCTTTTAATAACTTTTAAAGTTTACAAGGCTCTGGCTTTGAAGACATTGATTTATTATTGCTTTGATTTATTAATTAAAGTTTTTCAGTAGATTAAGTAATCATCAAGAGTCAGACGTTGGGCATGAGAAATTTTGTAAATAGTTTAAATATTATAAAATACTTCAGTTATGTAAATATAATCCAAACTTTTTTTAATGAAATAACTAAAATTTGTAGTTATTAAATATACAGTAAAACATTTTCTATTTGATATCGTTACACAATTTTTTCGGTTTTCTCTGTTAGTGAGCACAATATCAACTTTTAAAAAAAAATCCCGGATTTTATCAATTCCATTTTAACATGTAGGCCATTTATAGGGCGAGTGAATGTATATGAAAAGCCTACCGTAGACGTTGCACCACGGGAATCGTATTCGAAAATCTTGCTACTAGAAACTAATATGCTAACCACTCATCTACTTTTTCTATTAAATGATCATTTATCTTCATCTTCATTTCACGATTTATTATATTTATTATTATTTTTAGTAATATTTATTTGTCAAATAAATTATTGGGTAAGTTATTTGATGAAATAATAAAGCTGAAATTTTGAGTATCTTAATCTTCAACCCGTAACTGTAATATTTAACTAATATTTAAATTAATTGCTAGTTATTTTTGGTTTTAGTTCATCATGCCGTACTGAAACTATTATATATTGTTTCATATTGATCAATTTTGCCGATTTGATTTCTTCTATATATGGAATGTTCAAAAACTTCTGTGTATTATATTATTTATTTCTTCACGGAAGTAAATCTATAACTAACTTAAAAACGCTGTCTTAGGAACTTCAAGAGCTACAGAACTTAATTGTGCATATTCATCACAACTGTGGTGTTGTCGAAATTACAGTACTCGGAAAATATTTTTTGTTTCTAACACTTGAAAATTTAACATAAACTTTAGATTAACGAAGTTCAAATGGGTTGACAATATTTTATGTTAATTGTTATTTAAATTGTTTCACATTTGAAGCTAACTGTTTAACAATTTTTAATTTACATTGATAAACTTTTTTTGAAGGTATACTTTAATTTTAAATTTCATGTAGGTATGTAACTGTTGATTGTGAACTGTTTCACACCTGCGTTGTCACAATTTGGAATTTCTAAAAAATAATTTACTTTTGGCTATTTGTGTTTTAAATTTGTTTGAACCATTTATATCCGTACTAATTATTAGTCACAACTCCAATCTCGAATCAAGCTTAAATTCATCAATCCTATTAGATTCTACCAACAATCTTGTTAGTTGGAAAATAGTCCCGGATTCGGCTAGTTTCGGCGAATCTCTGGTTTTGGTAATAATTTTGGTAACCTTTTGCAGCATTGAAATTGTGGGTTAATTATAAGCATAATTGTTTACATTAAATTTCTTTTCATGTTTCTTTTGCATTTTCTTTAAAATAGATGTTAAAAACACAAAACAGTGTTTTTGTATGTAAAAAAATTATAATAAACTTATGTAGATAAACCCATTCCATTTAGGATGTATAGATTTTTAATCGAAGAATGCTTTCATGGTGGTATAAATAAAATTTAAGCAATTTGAGAACCTTTGTTTTAAAGTAATCCGAGAATCAATCCTAGATTAGGTCTAAAACCGTAACTATTAGTACAGGCAAAAGTTTAGTAACCAATCTCAGTCCCAATTTTATTTATAAATTTGTTACAATTGTGGTTAAACTTTAATTAGATTTAAAGGTTTGCGGTTCTATTGTACGTTTAGTTGCTGTAGCCAAGGATATATCTAGGCTATTTAATAATATTTTTTATGAGTGGCAGAAAACTAATCTGACCTCTGAAGCATCAACTTTCAAGCAATGTTCTTCAAGCGATCACGCACCTAACGAATACGATATTTGAGTAAATGAAGAAAAATTTTCTATAAACAACATTATGGTTACGTAATTTAATTTTTCTCAAAATTAAATATTATTCGACTAATTTAATTTATACGTAAGTTTTTCGAAGTGTTGGTAGTGGTGACTCATTAAAAATACAGGTTATCCTATTGAAAATTAGAAAGTATATTTGAAATGGACGTATTTAGACTGCACAGCCATTCAGCAGTTAATCTTTTTTTTTGTGGGATCGTGACCGAGAGTCGCATATAGATTGCACCGGTGGTCGTAGGTTTAGATTATTAAGTAGTAGTAATGGCACAATAGACAGATTAAAAATGCATAAATTTCTCGTAACAGCAAATTAATGATGTAATCGTTAAAGCTAATCAAATAACTTGAATGAATTGGTACCTAGATGCTGCATTGGCTTTTCCAAAAGGGAATAAAGCGGTGAGTGAGGATTATAAAAATGTGAACGAAATATATTGTAAAACAATTTATTCAAATGTATTCGTTGTCGTGCACATACTTGATATGTGTACTGCTTAGAGCTTTGGCAAAAAAACTAATTTTTTGTCGATATTGGTTTGTAATATGTAGTCAGAATACATGTTCAATCGTGCATGGTCTATAGTTCTGTTACTATACGTCGGCTTCACATGAAAAGTGCATAAGTCCAAAATTGATGAAAATGAGATTTTGTGCCATCTAGTTAAGAAAACATTCTCCATCGCTTGATAAAATAAAATTTGAAAAATCAATTAGAAGTCATTAAAATAGTTAATTAAAAAATGCATAAGTCCAAGGGTATTCCACAGCAACATGAAAATGCATAAGTCCAGAATATGAATTATACATAAGTCCAAGCACCTTTTATAAGCACATGAAAATGCCTATGTCCTCAAACGGTTCATAATGGTGAATACTTACCAGATGTTTGTTAAAGTTGTAAACTAAATGGTTGTAGGAAGTTTCTATTTTGTAATTAAAGTTTAGATATTAAAATTTAATTACACCATAGCTACTCTGAAATCTCGTAGGAAAGCAAGAATTTCTTATTTCTTCAATATTATTGGTGTTAGCTGTCTATCCATTGGACAAATTTAGTTGATTAATTATTTAGTTGATTAGACGGTCCTGTAGGCCGTTCCTGTTTATATTTATTACTTTATTATTTTATGTAATTTTTGTATTTTTTGTCGGTTGGCATTATATTAAAAATATATAAACACACAACCGATTACCTTTATGTGCGGTTGTAAGTTGATTAGATTATCAAAGTAATTATAGTGCATAGATTGCCGATAATTACTGGCTAAAATGCACGACAGTTATTACGACGAAAATTTGCACGACGCGAAGCGGAGGGCAAATTTTCTCAAGAAATAAGCTGGAGTGCATATTTAGGCAGAATTATCGATGGCAACTTGCTATGCAGTAATCATTTTGTCAGACTATTGCATAAGTAATAAGAAAATTTATAAACTTATCGATAAGTGCACTTGTGCAAACTTATCGTTTAATTGCCATGGGATTGGTTCTAATTTTGACATTTGAGTTATTCCGAATTTTCTATTGGTTCATAGGTAACTTGTACATACGCGTGCAATAGTCGAAATAAATAATCAAGTTGTGATTCATTTAATAATTATCAGTATTTGTATAGGAATAACAATTTTCTGTAACAATATTTCTATTGATCCTTAGTATTTTCATTCCTAGTAGTTCAAATTTTATTCTGGTTTTAGAATGAATCGCTCCTCAAGAGGGTTTAGAATTCTTAATGCTCTCAGCAAGCCAGAAGAAGCAGCAAGTAACATTGAAGATCAATATCTTTAGTTAATGAAGCCCAACAACTTTTGGAGCCAAAAAAGAAATAACATTGAAGAAACATGTTTTAGTTGATGAAGCTCAACAACTTGAGTCAGACGAAGAACAAATAACATTGATCAAGATCTTTTAGTTAATGATAGTTTGTTAACGAAGTTGGTAACCTTTAGCTGAAAATAGAACACGCAAAAGAAAAAAGGTAGATTTAGTGATCCTCTACAGTGGGAATATAACCGCAACAAAAAGAAAAGAAAGGAAGGGTTGTCGTATTTTGGAAGAAAAGGAAATAAGTTTTCTGTTAAACGAGATCAGAAAGAACTAAAACCTAGATGCTCCTGCAAAAGAAAAATATTAATTGAATGCACAAAATTAAATGAAGAAAAAAGGTTGGAAATTTTTAATAAGTTCTGGTCACTTACTTGGAATGAGAAGAGAATATATGTAAGCAGCAGGATTATAAAGAAAGATACCGAAAGAGCCAGAAATAAGAAAATGAAAGTCTTACGAGAAGAACTTGTTCACTTCAATATTTTATGGACGAAACAAATGAAAGGATAAGGGTTTGTAAAACCATGTTTTGTAATACGTTAGGTATGTCGGTAAGAACTATATCTAAATGGATAACTGATTCAAGAGAAGAAAGCAGTCAAGGAAACGAAACTGACAGCGAAACCGAAAATCCAGAATCTTTAGACAAATCAAGACTTCATGAAAAAATTTAAGAAGCAACGAAAAAGGCAAGGAATCAAAACTTCCTAAATGAAATACCTAAACTAGAGTCTCACTATTGTAGAAAATGGATTTTCGGTTTCGCTGTCAGTTTCGTTTCCTTGACTGCTTTCTTCTCTTGAATCAGTTATCCATTTAGATATAGTTCTTACCAACATACCTAACGTATTACAAAACATGGTTTTACAAACCCTTATCCTTTCATTTGTTTCGTCCATAAAATATTGAAGTGAACAAGTTCTTCTCGTAAGACTTTCATTTTCTTTATTTCTGGCTCTTTCGGTATCTTTCTTTATAATCCTGCTGCTTACATATATTCTCTTCTCATTCCAAGTAAGTGACCAGAACTTATTAAAATTTCCAACCTTTTTCTTCATTTAATTTTGTGCATTCAATTAATATTTTTCTTTTGCAGGAGCATCTAGGTTTTAGTTCTTTCTGATCTCGTTTAACAGAAAACTTATTTCCTTTTCTTCCAAAATACGACAACCCTCCTTTCTTTTCTTTTTGTTGCGGTTATATTCCCACTGTAGAGGATCACTAAATCTACCTTTTAGGCTTCTATACATAGTATAGAAAGAAGCCTTATGATCTGGTTTTCTTTTGCGTGTTCCATTTTCAGCTAAAGGTTACCAACTTCGTTAACAAAACTATCATTAACTAAAAGATCTTGATCAATGTTATTTGTTGCTTCGTCTGACTCCAAAAGTTGTTGAGCTTCATCAACTAAAAGATGTTCATCTTCAATGTTATTTGTTATTTCTTTTGGCTCCAAAAGTTGTTGGGCTTCATTAACTAAAAGATATTGATCTTCAATGTTACTTGCTGCTTCTTCTGGCTTGCTGAGAGCATTAAGAATTCTAAACCCTCTTGAGGAGCGATTCATTCTAAAACCAGAATAAAATTTGAACTACTAGGAATGAAAATACTAAGGACAATAGAAATATTGTTACAGAAAATTGTTACTTACCTATACAAATACTGATAATTATTAAATGAATCACAACTTGACTATTTATTTCGATAATCTAATCAACTTACAACCGCACATAAAGGTAATCGGTTGTGTGTTTATATATTTTAATATAATGCCAACCGACAAAAATACAAAATTACAAAAATAATAAAGTAATAAATATAAACAGGAACGGCCTACAGGACCGTCTAATCAACTAAATAATTAATCAACTAAATTTGTCCAATGGATAGACAGCTAACACCAATAATATTGAAGAAATAAAGAAATTCTTGCTTTCCTACGAGATTTCAGAGTAGCTATGGTGTAATTAAATTTTAATATCTAAACTTTAATTACAAAATAGAAACTTCCTACAACCATTTAGTTTACAACTTTAACAAACATCTGGTAAGTATTCACCATTATGAACCGTTTGAGGGCATAGGCATTTTCATGTGCTTATAAAAGGTGCTTGGACTTATGTATAATTCATATTCTGGACTTATGCATTTTTCATGTTGCTATGGAATACCCTTGGACTTATGCATTTTTTAATTAACTATTTTAATGACTTCTAATTGATTTTTCAAATTTTATTTTATCAAGCCATGGAGAATGTTTTTTTTAACTAGATG
Source organism: Lycocerus yunnanus (assembly GCA_036346125.1). Taxonomy (NCBI): domain Eukaryota; kingdom Metazoa; phylum Arthropoda; class Insecta; order Coleoptera; family Cantharidae; genus Lycocerus; species Lycocerus yunnanus. Next base: position 6,269,521 of record JARFIX010000008.1, read on the forward strand.
GCACAAAATCTCATTTTGCAATTTTGGACTTATGCACTTTTCATGTGAAGCCGACGTATAGTAACATTGCTATCAATATTAGCAACACTTTTTGTCCTGTAGTTCAGAACGGCGTTATGGCAATGCCTTTATTTATTCTTATTGTAAACCTTGAATACTGACACTATCCACAGCGTTAATAACTTAAAAACCTATGATTCAATAAATGACAATTTCTTCAAAAATTTTCTTGTTTAGTTTATTAATTTGTGATTCTGTATTGTATTTGCACAATTTAATGCAGAATTTTGTATCCAGATAAAGGTTAGGGTTAATTAATATTAACGAATGTATTGAATGAAGCTCATGCAATCTAATACTTTAGGACGTATGATAACGATAACGAGTAGTCCGTTGCAAATGAGACCAAATCAGTATAACTCGGATTTATAACCGCAAGTAAATAAGAGCGGGAAATTCGGTCGGTTTATTAGTTGAAACATCCGTTTAGTTTAGAGAGGTCACAGCATCGTTTGGAAACGTCCAACATAGAGAGTTCGATAAGACAAACATTTTTTATTGGTAACAAGGAACATTATAATTTAATATTCCAATTCGTTATAAAATATTTCAATTAAAAGTTCATTTGTCTTCGAATTAATCGATTCCGTTTTGACACTTATAAGTGAAATTTGCTCAATCATATCTTCTTTTAATTTTCAGGTAATAAGCAAATTATGCTAGAACTAACTATGTAATGAATATAGGGCGAATATAGGGTACTATATTTGTTTTAAAGAATTGATTATTAGTATATCAAAAGGTCTATTAATTCAAAAGCCAAAAGTTCTAAAAGATGAACTAATCTAATTTAAACCAGACATTGTAAAATTGTATAGAATAAAAAATAGCAAATAAAACTGAAGATTTAATAAAACTAAAGTCAGGTTCAGAGATTACTTTCATTGTTTATAGATCACTTCAAAGGATGAAGATCTTATTTAATTGTTTGAGTTTATCTACACTCAGAAGGAAATTACAAATAAAACAAAAAACGAAACTTAAAGGTAGAATTTTAAATTGACGATTGCAACAATCGAGGCGAATGTTAACCAAACATCAATAAGATTGAAAATCTCGAGATGCTTTGGAGTTGCTAAAAGTTCTGACTAACGAACCATCAGTTGTTAGTTAGAATTCAAGATAAAAGGTAAAAGTTCATACTTCATAAAAATTCCGACGTTATGTTTATGTTTAACTATGCAAATTTGTTTGTGATTTATTAAAGAGTTAATGTTCAAGTAGCGCTGCATATGACATGTTTCAATCAATACGTATTAACCTTAATAACATGCTTAATTGTAATTACTATGCAAAAAATAAATTAAAATCTTAAATCAAACAAATATTAGGTTCATTTTTAACAATATTAACATTATTCTATAATTTTAAGCATTTTACACACTATGTAAACTTTACTTTAAACTTTATAAGAAATTAGTTTCCTGCCCTATCAGGAAGTTCAACAAAAGCGTCTGGTTTATTAACGTTCTGCTGAGAACTGCGGTTACCTTGTTTTAGCATTCTCTTTTTATTCACTTGATATCAAGCTTACTAATTAAACTAGATAATGTAAAAATGCACACAAAAGCTTAAAAGAGTTTCTTCATTGAACTCTTACCCCATCTATTTACTGCATAATTCTGAAGATATTAACTTAGTCAAGAGAATTTCCGTCATTCTAAAAAATTTCTTACAAATTATATTATACAATTAAATACCAAAACGACGAAAGCCGAAATGAGAAGGTTTGTCTATATAAATACAGATTTAAGGCTAATTGCTCCAACAAAAATTCAAAAATTTAATGTAAAAAATCTATAGCGCCTACACGTTTCAGTTTTTTGCACAAACTTTAAATAACAAATTAATGCCATTGAATTATATTTGATATAACTTTACTTTTTATATTAAAGTTAATGGCGACTTTTAGGGTTCGTTTATTAATTAAAATGTCTGTTTTGAATTACATGATATTTTAAATTAACTCTTAAGTAAATAAATAATTATTCTACTTCACATCGCAAAAGCTTGTGAAATGCATAATAATTCTGCATTGTATATGAAAATTCCTGTTTAATTATATTGATCATATTATATCTTTGCACAATGTACACACAATAGCTGCATACTAAATATTTTCATAGGTTCGAAGCTCTTTTCCGATAATTAAAATAAAAAATTCTCTAATTTATTATTATATCCAGATAATAATGTAGGTGTCAACCTACTGTAAAATTTTACATTTGACTTGTTTAAAATTTGAAATATTTTATAATATGCAAACAGTCTCACACTAATTGTGAGACATTTTTCCAAAATGTTCGTCCTCGACTAGTAACGAATTTTTTTGATTATAAAATTAAAAATAAAGTTGGTGGTTGCACTAATTATTAAAGAAGGTAGAATATTAAAGTGAAGTTGCATGAATTTGTTAAAATGGATAACCAAAATGCAAAGACTGGATTTCGAATTGGAAAAATTAAAGTTGTGGGAATTAAATACAGGGCCAACTCCAGGTTTTACCCCGCTACAAGCAAGATTAGAATTTGCCGCTTTCTCTCCCGAGTCACGAAAATATAGCACAGCGTTCCCACTCATCTTTAAACCTGAAATTCCTAAAAAGTCAAGGAATTTAAAATTTTTGTCGCAAAAAAGTCAGGCATTTTTTGAGTAAGTCAAAGGAATTAATACATAAAAAATTCTTTAAAATTTGAATTGTGTAAAAAGAAATTATGATAATTAAGATTTGTAATATTTGTATTAAAGGGGTTTAATAGTGTAAAGTTTTTGAAGATTTAAAAATACTTTTTTTTACATGTTTAAGAATGTTTGCTCAAAATTTCAGGAATGAATACGTAAAATTGGACAAATTGTAGCATTGTCTTGCAATTGGATTGCATTAAACTCCAAGTATAAGAAAACTTAGTTATTGGTAACTGAACATTTTGCACATTTTAGCAGTTCACATTCTTTTAATTTTCAGTCCCTTAAGTCTATAATATATTTCGTAGTTTAAAAGAATATAATTAAAAAAATTATTTACCATAGTTTCATTATTGATCATAGGGTAAGTATACCAGTCAGAATCCTTAAAATTCTTAATAAACATATTATTTAGATGTAAATGTTGGTAAGAATTAGTATAAAAATACTTAGTCCAATCTAAATCATCATTATTTAAAAACGTTTAAAAAGTTTGTTTCGTATATTTTTTTAAAATGTGCTATAAAAAATAGTCGCATAGTTCTATTGTATTATTCAAGCACCCGTGAGAGTTATCTACATGACAATTATCTCGGAACGAAAAATTATAACGTGATTGACAGTACATCAAAAACGCTGCACATTAAATTAATATAACTAAAAAAGAATTTTGTTCCCAAAATACGTCTTTATGATTTGACAAGAAATTTTTGTAATTGCGAGTTTCTTTTAGCTTCTAGTATTTGTAATAAAAAAAGTTTAAAAAGTTTGATTTTTAGATTTTTTTAGACGTATGCCATTTTTGCTAATTTTATAAATTAATATCAATTTTTACACCTGCAGATTATAAATAGTCATAGCTATAAGATTTGTAAATATTTTTTTATGATTTCATATCATAATGATGACATTTTGATTATTATTTGAATATCGAAATAATGCTTACTTTCGCACTAGTGCAAAAATAATGTCATATTTTTGCAGTAATGCGAAAGTGAAAAAAATTCATTTTTATACAAACAGATTTTATTTTTTAAATATATTTATAGTGCAGTTTTTTAAATTCGAAATTTGAACACCAGCGCACAGAGCCGATGTCACATTTTTTTCACTACTTTGTTTTGTCAACAATTCTGAAGAAACATTTATTACTGTGTTTTCTTCGATTGAGGGCATACCATTTTCATTACCTTAACAGAATCTTCTTTTTCGTCAAAAATTTTCATAGCTACTTTCTTTTTCGTTCAATGGATCTTTCCACATAGCCTTCCGCAACATTACTCGACTTCCATTCTCCATGTTGTTTAATTGCTAACATATAGGCACCTGCATTTGTTAATAACGATGCCGATGATCGTCTAAAACAATGTCCTGTATATTCGTGAGGATTTGTCAAACCAAGAAAAGTAGCAATTTTTTTTGGTATGCTGCCAAATGTATTTGTTCCGACCAGTTGAATAATGCATTTGCCACTTCTATATCCACTAAAAACGCTGATGATTAGTGTGTTGTGGACGAAGACCAGAATAATTTTGAAATATTTGCAATAAATTTATTCCGTTAAGATTTCCATCAGTTTATTAATTTTCCATTAATATTAATCAATTTGAGTTTATCTGTTGCAAAATACCGTGTTTAAATTACCTTCATAATTAAATATGTATGGTCATCTGCTTCTGTTAAAAATCTTCTTATTTCGTATATTGTTAATATTCTGGATTTTTGAATCAATATCCTTCAACTTCCCTTTTCAAAAATACCACGTCGTATTTCCAACTTGAAAGTGCTCGTTGGGCGAACTTCACGTCTGGTGAGAAAATCACCTTTCTTTTGTTACTTATTGTGTAAATAGCTATTATTTCAGACTGACCATACAACCGAATCACTGTCAACGTGACATTCAACTTTTTTGTTGAAGTGAAAAAAATATTTTTGGGTATTATATGATTGTAATCAATAAACTATCCTGAAGATTTGATAAAGATCCGTTGTTCATTTTCCTTTCCAAAAATTTCCAAACATTTTTGGAAATATTTTTATTTTCCCAGCTGCTACAGTGTTGTACTCATTTAAGCTGTTTTTCTATAGTGTAATCTTAGGATATAGTACCAGTTTTGTCGATCCATATTTAATTTTCAAAATTGAGTTGAAAAGTTTGATAAAAATTACTCCTATTAATTTTAAACGTAGAAAACTTGGAAGAGTCAGAAAGTTTGTTTTGAGAAATTGGGTGAAGTTGAGTTCTTTTTAATTTATGCGTTTTTGGTTCAACAATGTAACTATTTGTTTAATACAACTGTTTAGTAACTAATTGAACTGTTATAATTCAACAATTCAATTATTCTTGATTCAACAATTTATTTTTCCATGATTTAACAATTAACTCTTTCCTTAACAACTCAAGAGACTTTTTAACAATTTTTCAAGTGTTTTATGCAAAAAGACTATTCGTTAACACTTTACTATTAACAACTGCAACTGTTTGATTCAATAAATTTAGCTGTTTTGATTAAAAAATTCAGCTGTTTGGTTCAATAATTTCACTGCTTTGTTCAACATTTTAATTATGTTTAGATTAATAATACAATTATTATTGATTGTGCCATAAATTAATTTATTGTTTTCAATTTATTAATTCAACAGATTTTTCAATAATTCTACTAATTTCTGCAGAAAGCTATTACTTTATCTAAAAATGCAACTATTTCGAGCAAATGTTTGTTACATATGTAAATGCAACTGTTTTGTTATATAAATAAACTTTTTGTTCAATAATTCTGCTATTTTTTTTAATAATTTTGCTGCTTTGTGCAATAATTTAGCTGATTTGGTAAATAATTCAACTATTTTTGGATATAATAGTACCGTTCGGTCAGGGGAGAAGATTTTGCCACCAGATAAACATTTGAGTTATTTACAACCGTCAAAATACTTGGTTTTTGCTTACCAAGGTTTAAAAGGTCAAGAAAAATGATTAAATTTAATCAAAGAAAACCTGAAAAAGTTAGGAAATTCGTTTAGAAAATTTGATAAGAACTGTAGCCGGTTTGATATTTTTAATTAAGCGTATTTGACTAAACGGTTTCTCAATTTCTCTAAATCCATAAGTATTTAATATTCTGCATCAATGGAAAAACTTAAAATTCTTGTTTTTACCTGACTGCGTGACAATGAAGACAGAATTTTGTTTTTTACGCGTATCTAGGTATGTATGTACTATGTATCTATGTACATATCTATGTGGGATTCTTTATACCCTCGAAGCATCCCAACGGCTGGATGAATTTTAATCAATGAGGTGTCTATCGATTTTCGTAATAATTAGGTTAATTTAAAAATTGAAGGGTCTGTCAAAACAAATGTCAAATGTCATAAAACATTTATTTTGATTGAAAGCTTTGTTGACGAATGCACATGCAAATTATGTTGTAACGCATAATTTCTTATCTAAACAGTATTTATAGGCAGAAAGTAACAATATATTGATAAAATAAAACTAAAAAGTCGTCAATAACAAAATAAATTAAAAAAAAACTCGATTCCGTGAAAAGCGAATTAAATAGATGGAAACAAGAAGACTTAGGAACATAGTAGAAATCCTATATCCTTGCTGTTCTCGCCCGACTACTAAATTGAGTATTTTAAGGTTTAGTGTATGACATGCCATTGCTTTAATATTTTCCGAAACGCTACGAAATTTTTAGCAATACTTTTCTAAAAGACGCCCCTAGTGTGCTTAGCTAGTTTTAAAAATTTTGTAACTTTCTAAATGCCCAAAAAAATATTACTAAAAGTAACATATTTGTCCACATTAGAGCTCATTTTCAGATTTTGCTGTAAAACAGCCTTAATTTAAAATAGTGATAATTTTTATTCGTCTTGAGCCTACCAATTAAAAAGTAATGCGAAAGATGAATATGATAATTAATTTCAGTCGTAGGCATAGTACATTTGACAGGAGTCGCAGCAAGTAAAACACGAATCTGATGACATTACCTTTTAATTGACAAGCTCAAGATGGATAATCGCAATCACTATTTTAATTTAAGGATAAAAGATTTTATAGTATGTTCCTACGTCTTCTTGTTTCCATCTTTTTAGTTCGCTTTTTAGAGAGTCAGGATTTTTGATTTTTTAATTTTTTTTTATTAGTTTGGCCCAGACTTAAAAGACCTGTTCATGACAAACTTTTTCTGTTTTTTTTTCCATCAATGTTTATGCCGCCCTTGATTTTGTTGCTTCTTGCTCCGCTTGCTTCTGAAGCCGTCACTGATTAAGCAGCGGAATAATACAGATTCATAGCAAATGCCAAATTAATTTAATAAACTAATTTACACATAATGTGTCATAGTTGACCACATATATGTAACTATTATTTTAAAATAAAGCTAGCTACTAGATGAAAAGTTTAATAACTTTGCATTAGTTCACATTTTTCAATCAGTGGTTGATCCTGACCAGCTTAAATCTTCGAAAAAAGGCTGACAGAAATCAAACGATAAGTGGATGAAAGTGGATTAATAGCTGCACCATACGGATAATTTATTATTTATTTTGCTAAACAATTATCTCTGCTACAAGAAACTTTCTACGTTAAACTTTGTTTAAAACTTCATAATAAGAAATAAATTAATGTGAAATTATAAATTTTCTAACTTTAATGTACCGATTAGAAAACTTATAACATACCTAGGATGCTGTGAAGGTCATCATAAGAATATTTGATGCATTTGATGAAGCTCAACAAATAAAATTTTAGACTTTTTATATAATAGAAATAATAATAATTATAAAATTTACTTAATAGCTTCATAATTTATTAATAAATGAAATAAATAATATTTGTTTATGTACTTAGGATGTCTACTTTGTTTTTTAAAATTTGAATTTTAATTAAAATTTCGTAAAATATAAATTTAGACTGCACTTTATGTGTTTTTGCAACATTCTAAATCTCTAACCGTGACACTTAAATCACCAACAGACATCCAAAACTGTAGACTACGCATCCATTGTTATCGGAGAAACAACGGTGATATAGCACTTTCGAAATGGTCTGTGAAATCCGCTAACTGAACTTTTTATCAGTAAAATTTATAGATTGGCACCATGTTTATCGTAGTTGGTAACACAAGAAACTTCCGTAAGGGAAATTGGTTTCATTTTCTTTATGTTACAACTTGAATCAAGCAACTTAATTTTTTATATTTATATCAAAATTATATCACTAATTAATTTTTGCTAGTGTTAAAAACCATCGCTGTTAAACTTTGATCTTTCATACTAATCTTAATCGTTTTGCGACATCTTGTAAGTAATTAAATTAAATATTAATTTAATATTAAAATAATGATCACATATAAGCTGGAAACGGTAATATTATAAGGAACATAAGGAGCACATTTATCTCTTAAACGCAATAGGTCGTAAATATTCTCATCGTGACTGCAGTAAATTACCATAGAGATTAAATATTTTATATAGAAGATTTATAAATCATTTCGTATTATTAATGGAAGTTAAAGTGTATATATCTTTATTAAATTTTTTTATATATTAAAAACTTGATGAAAATTTTGCAATTACAGTAACACACACTAACTTGATATATTTTCTAACGCTGTTGAATTGATTAAACAAAAATGATTTAATTCAAACCAAAGCTAAGCAAAACGATTTGTCTCCGCTTAGATGTGCCATAGCGTGGATTCTGATAGTTAGAATTGAATACAAATACGTGGCGTTGTTTGGCTTATAGCAAAAATAATAAGTCGATGCTGCATAATCCAATAAATTAATTTGTAATACAAATGAAGAGCCAGAATAAGTGTACGCCAAAATAATATTACTAAATGAGACTACAATGAGACTGCAGAGCTGTTGAGTGTTACTATGCCCTACAAATGGACATTGAGAATAAAAAGATTTTCATGGTTGAGTCCATTGCGTCCGTTTTGGATTTCCTCGTCACGTAAAGATCTTCGACTACGGAGTAATGTCTTTTCTACATACTAATCTCTTCTAATTCTCTGGGATGGTGTTCATTTTCATAGTTCGTTTTGTCACCTTCTTTTCTCATTCTAAATGACTAACCGTACCCTATCGATTATCTCATCTCCATAGACTATGTGATATCAGTATCAATTCTGAATGCTTTTCTGAGCCAGTTACAATTTTTAACTCGATTTTACTGTTTGTAATTTTGTGCGGTGCAAGATATTACATACTACAAATAGTTTGTTAAACTTTACGATGTCTACTTTTTACTTCAAGTCAGATTATTATCTAAAAGTATTCACCTCTTACCATCGATGATTGTAATCCATGTAGTGCACTATTTGGGAATTTCAAAATCAAAAGTTAAAGAAGATTTGTACAGCAAAATGTAAGTGATTTATAATCTGCTTCAATAGGGGATATGCTTTGGTGGCAATGTTAACAAGTTAAATGAAAATCATAAACGTTACAATAGCAACTCTCTAACTCTAGCTCGCCAGTCTTAGATTCGATTCCCAATCGATTCTTCCAACTGTGTTTTTCTCACAATATGACAAATCCTAAAATATCCTCTGAGAAAATGAGTAAAAAACTTTAGTTGTTACCATGAATTTAAGAAGCCCAAAATAATAATAAATAAAATTTCAACAATGTTTTCACCAAAACTCGTTTTCAGTATAGTACTATACTCTTTTGATTAATTAAACTTTATCATGATTAAAGCAGTATAGAACTTAAAAAGTTATGCCCAATGGGAAATTAAGGTAAACATAATAACCATTATATTGCTTGCTACTCGACAGCATTATACAGCATATAATGAAAAGTTATATACGATGAATCTCATTATAAAATACTATAAACTATAATCGAAAACAAATCACAAAAGATTACATTAAAATCAACAAGTAGAATTGATGGTTATCAATCACTAATAGACTTCAACTTTGAAACATTAATTAGAACAAAAAAAATTTGCTTCCAAAACAAATCAACCGCAACATCTGACATTTCGTTTTATAAAATATAATAATATGTATTTAATATTATTTATGTATATGTTACAGGCAAACCCGATTTCAGGCCAAACTAGTTTGGCCTGATCAATATTAGGCGATTTAGGCCAAACTAGTTTAGCCTAGGCCAAACTAGTTCGGCCTGAAATTTCTAGCAGATTTCAGGCCAAACTAGTTTAGCCTATAAGATATTGGCAAACTAGTTTGACCTGAAAAATCAATTTCAGGCCAAACTAGTTTTTGTTATGAGTTAGTTTTTACTTTTTAATGTTATATTTTGGTATATTTTAAATTTTTCAATAGAATTAAATTTATTATAATAATGTGATAAATTTATTAACAATTACTTATTCCTACAACTAGAACTGGAATGGCATTTTGAGTTACATAAAAGTCCTTGACGTTTGCACAGACATTGATTATTTCCGCACGATTTCTTGCAATTGCATCTAACGTATCCCTGAATTTTGCCTGTTGAATCAACTGCTGCGGCTCTTAAAGTTACCTCCTTATCTTGAGGTACATCTTCAAGCCTAATAAATTTTTCTGCGCATATATCGAACTCGGATCTTGCATATAACTGTTTCAGACGACCACTTTTTTTACCCAATGTGTAAAAGTGATTTTCATCAACCGCCATAACCACCGCTACTATATTACGCAGACTTCCTCTTGCCTTGTCTACATCTGGAATGGGCAATGTGACATTGTCCCCAATTACGGCAGGAGGATGAGACACATTACTAATTTCTTTCATTCTTTTGCTTGAGTTTGCAACGATTCTGCTGTTTGTCTTCTGGCCGTTGTAATTTTTAAGTGTGTCTCATTATTAGCAGTTTCCTGGTCACTTACTTCAAGATCCAATTCTTGATCGTCAGCTGCGTATTCCAAAACTTCATCAGAACTTTCCGGTTGTGTGAGAATTTGTTCTAACTCTTCCTCTGTTTGAATATTTACTTCGTTAGGAATAGATGTTGTCTTCAAGCCAACTCGGGGCTCTGTACCAAACATAGCCTTATAAGGAGACATTCTAATTCCTGAATAAAAAGCCCTGTTTTTCATGAATTGAACAAAACGAAGACCTTCTGCCCATTTCTCTGTATTATTATTATCCAACCATGTAGCCAACATATTTTCTATGTCCTGATTTGCTCTTTCAACGGAGCCTTGGCTTTGGCTATGCCGAGGTTTTCCATGTACTAATTTTAACCCAGGCCATAATTGTGTAAGTTCAATAATAACTTTATTGCAAAATTCCCTACCGTTGTCGGAATGCAAAATACATGGCGCTCCAAATGTAGTAAAAATGTCGATAATATTGTGAGCAACTTCTTCAGCAGTTTTTGTTTCAAGTGCGCATAAAATAACAAATTTAGTTAAATGATCTTGGTAAATCATAATAAACTTTTTATTCACCAATTTTTAAACACCATCTATTTCAATTACATTAAATCGATTTATGCGACGAATTTGCAGCGCAACTGCTTATCAATTAAAAAATCACAAAATCAAAAAAGTCTATTATTTAATACAGTCCACTAATCAGCCTGTTTTAAGTTAGGACCAACTAGTTTGGCCTGCTTTCTATCAGGCCAAACTAGTTTAGCCGGATTTGTATCAGGCCAAACTAGTTTGGCCTATATTTACTCAGGACAAACTAGTTTGGCCTGTTTTAAGTTAGGACCAACTAGTTTGGCCTGTTTTCTATCAGGCCAAACTAGTTTAGCCCGATTTGTGTCAGGACAAACTAGTTTGGCCTAGGCGAAACTAGTTTGGCCTGAAATCGGGTTCGGCCTGCAACATATATACAGATGTACATCTCTTAATACTTCTTTTTGTAAATAGCTTTTCTTAGCTTTTCTCCTTAACTTATAAACGTTTGTTTCTTCTTCTATACTTATATTTAATCTTAAAAACCATTAATAGCAGCGCCAAAATTTGAAGTTGTAGAAATTATAATTTCTATTTGCTATTTTTGTCATTCTACGATATTGCTGAATGCGGCCCTGCTATTTTGGGTATTTGCGTTAGTAATGTGTTGTAAAAAGATATTGACTTGTTAGATTTACACTGGCCTATCACCTCAACTATATTTTCTTTTCAACTTAAAAACCATCTTTTCAAATAATTTTTCGTCGTCAATCTTTAAAACGCATTCCGTGAATCTGTTAAAACTTGTGATCTGGGTTAGTGCTTAAAATCCTATTACATAAATTGAAATATTTTGACCAATTGCGTCAATTGTTTCGGTTTTCACATCAAACAGCTTGCGGTGACCATCACACCAACAATATACTACATATACGAGTACGTACATTGTTTTAGAAACTAATTATTATATTGTCAATTTAAATTATAATAAGCCAAGTAGCCAACAGCAATATCCCAAAATTTTTACAAAATTCAGAGATCGCAATGTTTGTTTCAATCTTCGATCCCCTGGTCAAATCAGTAATTTAGAAACTAATGTGCTTAGTATAAGTACTGCTAGTAAACTGTTTTCTTTATTTGATTTAAATATGATTTACGCTAACGAATTACATCTTTCCTTTGTACAGCAAAGACTAAAAATGAACGTAGCTGGAATATCTCAGATCTTGTTTCCTATGATCTTAGTAATATTGGTTCAATCGGCATTGGAACTTTTAACAGAATTCAGCTGCTGCATATTATAATGCGAAAGCTTTGAAAGTTTGTGCATCTATTAGCACTTTAGAATAGTCTCTAGATTTCCTTTATGTTACAGAAATAAATTATACTATAGCTACTAAATAAAATTTCTTTGTACATTAAACATAATTAAATAATATTCCTCCTTACTTGATTATTTTGGAAAGAGTTTCTTGTCAAGATTTACTTTCTAAACTGTTTTTTTTTAATTTATTATTAAATATAATAAATAGCTATTACGAACGTTGCGCCTCCTGCTTCGTATAACAATTTCCGTTAGCCAAGTTTGATTTCAGTAAACATCGCGCAATAAGTAAATATAATTGGATATCAAATTTTTCAATACAATGTAATATCGTTTAAGATTTAAATTTGGACGTTAGTTTAATAAGTTTTGATAAAATAAAGTAATAAATATAGCCGATATATAAGTCAAAAGTAAATCACCTACAACGATTCATGCATTTGAATTGAAAAGTTAAGCTGTATGTTGTTGTAGACCGGTGTACTATGTGGAAACAAAGTTTAGCTATAGTACCCAAGATAAATAGGTTTGATTCCCATCAGGAACAGCGTTCTTTCTCAAATTTATTATTTTTCATCTTGCTCAAGCGTGCTATCATATAATTTTAAAACCCATTTTTTGTTAATTATTTTAATGTAGGTAGACTTTTACATAAATCTCTTACATAAACTCAACTGTTAGGATACAGAAAAATTGCGTAATTATTTCAAAAACAAAATATACAAAAGATAAAATTTGTCCAAGACTAATGATATAACATAAATTTTCAAATGCAGTAAAATATAAACAGTTAAATTTTTTTGAATTATGAATATTAGTTAGATATGCGGTGTAGCAAACAAAAATGTTGGTTGGAATATACGACAAATAATATGCGTGTTAAATAATGACCACAATATGTGTGAGGTCGGTCGAATGTGTGAGTCATGTACATACGGGGCCCTAGAGTAAACTGCCAACCTGGAATAGAACCCGTTTATACGCCGAGGGAGATTTAGTGCTTTACTCGCCAACCAAGCCAAATACTTTGTAACCCTAAAGTCTACCGAAAGCAAAAATAAAGCAGTTAAATAAAATGAGGTTAGCACTGTATCCGATTTGCACTAATTGTCTTCGTTTTTGTTCCTACAAAAATTAAATTTATTGTTGTTTTAAACAACATTAATCTTTAAGTTTACAAAAAGTTAAGCTTGAACTTTCTATAAATTTTTTAATTCAAAAACTTTCAAAAGTATTTTGTAATTACTAAAGTCGAATAAAACTTGTTCATTTACTTAGCTTATTATTATTTAGCTTATAAAACCACAAAGCTAAATTGCAAATTTTGTGTAAATAGATATTGGTAGAATTTCGATGCTTCTAACGCAACGGATGAAAACCGTTCGTTCATTCATAAGGTACGTGCCGTTCAATTCTTAAGTCAGTTGAAATGTTCCAGATCGTATCGCATTGTAATGAACCGATTTATCTAGATCACATGTTGCTATAGATTTACATTTTCAATCTTATACACTTACTGTAATTTAAATTCAGAACCTTCAATAAGACATCTTATACATTTGACCTGTTTAATAGAATTTCTTAATTAAATCTGTTCTCTTTGATAAAGGTAGGTTTTACAGGACAAATTTCTAATTTCCTTTTAATTATATTGAACAACAAGTTTAAAAACATTAATTTATTTATATTATTTTGAAATTTATTAATATATTATTATATACGAGTAAATCCAAGTTGATGTTTGAATTCTCAACCCTAAAAGCAAACTTGAGTTATCAAATCAGGTTTTAGAACTAAGTTTGAAACACTTATCCACTTTTAAATTTTGTATGCAATTTATATCCTACAAATTTAAATCTGACGCAAAAGTTGAATTAACACTTTGATTTCACTTGAAGAATTATTTACTAATCTAATATTGCTGTCAATTTTACAGAAACTGATTAACTGATTTCTTGATATCACAAAGTTAGGATATTATCTTATTGAAAATATTTCAAATTTAAAATAAAGCATTTCGGAATTTCGGTCCCGTGACTTGAAACACGATTTGATAAAATTTAGTAGTGACAAACAAATTATTATGTTTATTTATAATAAATAATTAAATGCAATAAACAAAACCGCTGTATTGACATTTTACATAAATATAGCGCACGATTATTCGTCCCACCTGACTGTATTTCATTATCTCGTGACATCAAATAAAATGTTTCCACTAATTTTTTATATTCGAATTTAACTATTGATACATAGTATTTAGTATAGTGTATCCCAAGATATAATAAATTAGAAAAAGTCAAAGATGTAAACATTAAGTAAATTATGACGGTAACGCAGGTTATACCTTTTGACTTTATTTAATTCACTATATCTTGGGATATACTGTACCAAAAAATTTATTCTTGTCAAATTAGAAAGAGTAATCTTCCGAATTTGAAATTTTGCAAATTTTTGCTTTAAATATATATATTTCGGGGTTTCCTTTTGCAAGGATACAACTTACGTCGTTTTACCGTTCCCCTTAGAAGCATTTAATAGAACCACCGTCTTTACATGCCTTCCGAAGCATTTGCAAAGTGAGCCTCTACCCGGATTCAAACCGGGGTGCCTAACATTAGCAGTTGATCACGCTATCAACCAGGCCAATGACCGTCCCGGTTTGAAATATTTAAAATCAAATATTTATATGATTAATTGAAACAAATATTTTATTCGTTCATTTTTAAATCAACGTGATTTTTATTTTCAAATCACAATAAAAATTATATAAATTGTTCAAAATGAATAATATCAAAAGTTAAAGTATGTAAATAATTTACTTTAAAATTTACATCAATTAACCATCAATATACTAATTAGTTTTTATGGGGAACTCTTGAAAAGTAAATTCAATGTCAATAGTAAAACTTTAATCCTCTAGCCTGTATACTTTTGGCTGTGTGAAATGAAATTACGTTTCTTTGACTTTCTTGTACACATGTACTATGTTTATCTAACCTTTTCTAACCCACGAAGCCATTCTTTATTTTACTCAATCGGTTGCTTGTATCCCACTTTCTATTCAATATTTTCTAGCACTTTCTTTTTTATCCTCTCCTTTAGTGCTTCATTTCTGCAGTTATTTTTTCTAAATAAAATGTCTTAACTATATAATTTTAATCTTTTATACTGTACCAGTCTGGTGTAGTGCTTCTTTAATAACTTTCAATTTTTATCAACAAAATCTAGCTTTGAGTTTCTTGTAATGTTCTGAGAAATCTGATTCGAATCTTGAATTTCTGTTCACAACATATTTGTATAGTAGATAACGATTAACCTGATGCAATTAATCTTTAATAATTAAACTAATTCTTGACAATATTATCATTTGTATATTTATTTTTTCACTTCTATAGTATAAAATGTTCTTTATGTGCGGATATCCCGATAGGCGTAGACAAAAACATAAGAAAAAAATAAATAAACGAAAAGGGGTTTTTGAGAGAACTCGTAATGATGTAGTGTTGGTAGACGGTCGTGAAGTATGGAAACAGTTAAGTGATTAAAGAGATGCAAGGATCTTGCGGTGTTAAGGGTGTAAAAGGACTCAGGTGTAAGTACAAAGTAAAGTACAATGTAAAGCGCGATCAAAGTAACAAATATACTAAATGTTATGTGTTGCTAATTAGGATATTATTGTAAAGAGGAAACGATTGGACAAAGAGTAAAGAGAATAACCCAGCTATAAAATAAATAAACTTAGGAGTAAATTCCACTTTGCTATTAACAGATTTTTATATGAATTCATAAGCAAAATATCGGCACTGCGAATTTTTAGCATAAACTTGATAGCGAAAAATACTAAGTTTAACATAAAAAAGGTTTTCGAGTTCACATTACAATGCCAGTTTTAAATTTAATATTTAAGTTATTGGAAAATGCGTATACGCGCTATTTTTGACATACTACGATAATATTGTATAATATTAGTTTTAAAAAGCTGTGAAAGAACGAGATATGCGTTTCGTTCATATGAATCTGTACACTTGTGTATCAACATAATTTTTTTCACAGGAAATTGTGTTTTTTATTTACATTTGCTGATGCATATCAGAGAACTTCGAAGAAAAAAAATTAAATTATATGTTTTAACTATACAGCAATTTAGTTTGGTATGATAGGTCCTTCTTAATAATTTGAATTAAATAGATAGAAGCACCACAATAATCCTTGTTTAACACTCGTGAAGCATTTTCATAAATATCTAATACTTGACACTACCTAGGATATTTAGCCCTAATACAATATTCTCCAGCACTTTTGGGTAGAACAAAAACGTTTGCTGTGGTAATACATTAGTTTAGATGTTCAAATTTTGTGATTTAATAATTAAGGGTAGCTGTTACACGATATTGTTGTATTACAAAGAAGAGAACTTTGAAAACTTTATTTCGATTATACATACATAATAATGTCTGAAATGTAAAAAATTTATTAGAAATGTGTAAAATCAAATGCTAATAGTTTAATGTTTGAAACTACTTAAAAAGCTGTTTACACGAAACATGTAGCAGCATATTTCGTATAACGTATGCCATTAAGCAACTTGAAAATGTAAATATATGTTACCAGCATAAAACAGGGTATCTCCATTACCCACCAGTTTTTAGTATACCTATTCAACCGTACATCGTTATGTAAATCCTTAAGCCAGAAAACAAGATTTAGATTTAGTACCTGCCACTTGGCAAATTGATTTTCTGTTCTGACTTGCACTGATGTATTGCAATTTCCTATAGTCACATATCAAGCGAGTAAAAGGTAAGTGGTTTATGTAGTAATACATTCCGCGTCGCCGGCTTTGCCATAATAGAGTTGTTTATTTGTATTTTTTTGTATTCTTAGTATGTTTCATTTTCCTGAAATAACGTAAAAGAGCTATATTATTTTTATATATGTGCGTGTAGTTTACCAAAACTACAATGAAAGAACGTTGAAGTATTATTATCCTTCTTGACTTGAGTATTACGACCTGTCACGTCGTTCAGCTTCCAAAATGAATAATATTTTTCACGTACTTATACCACCACAATGTAATAACTAAAACCTGAAGGATCGTAAATATTTTTAACAATTCTTATTTATAATATTTTAAAACTCGCATGTTTGTATTACTTATTCTCCAAAAGAATAGCAAGGTGACAATCTTTGCGTATACAATTTTGTTGAACGATGAGGAGCTCGATGATCATTAAATTTATTCAATATTAATATTAAAATACTTGACGTTTTACTAATTTACTAAACAAATCCTATGTACAATTTGTGCCAAGTACCTAATTATGTGAATAAATCGGCTTAAATAATAAAAAATCAAATCAAGATGTTTGGGAAGAAACTAAAGTTTATTTTACTTCCACTAATTCCTATTATCACGGAACGCTAGTTTATCAATGCAAGGATAAATAAATTATCCCTAGATTCTCTCTAATAAGAGGATCAAGTAGAATTACGGACCCAACGATTGGTCAGTTTATTGGTTTACGTCGTCAATGCTTAACTGCAGTTTATCCGTGCATTGATAACGACCCTTAACCGAATTAACATTTAATTGAAATTAACAGACCATACAAGAACCTTTTTAATGTGATTACCAAGAAAAATATGTTCTTGCTATTTTATAAATTATTGTACCTAGCTTAAAAGTTAGAAAGCATTTATTAATAACGGTTTAAATCTTGTTTTTGTCAATATTGGATATTCAATTTTTGAAACTTATGTACATATGTATATTAATGTATAGAAGTGATTTCAACTTTGTAACGTCAAGTATTAATTAAACATTAAATAATATGCTTTTGACAAAGTTCTATTAACTTGCACTTCGGGCATTTAATGAACATTTGAAGTCAATGTGCTTATTATAAATTTCCAATAATATTAGTTATTTGGTTTAATTTACAATATTTATCAGTATTTTATTTAATCAAATTTTACGACAGTGTAAAAGATATTGGGAATACTGCAAACTGACATTACAAAGAGGTATCAATAATATAGTATTTTCAGGAGACAAATGACCTCTCGTTTTATTCTATTTTATCTATCCTTTAATATTTTATTAAGGACTTTCAGTTGTTCCAATTTGTTAAAATCTTTTAAGTAGGGTGTGAAACTAATCCTATAAACCTCTTTAACCTTTGCGAATGTAAAGCTACAATTCAAATTAAATAGTGTTTACAATTATATTTTGCATTAATTCTTCTTAGAAATAAAATAATCACCATATTTCAACTTGAGAACATTTCAATTTGTTAACAATTTTATTTCAACTATAATTGTAGTTTAAATCAATTTGAAGTAACCAATTTTTAAATAAAAATGGTGAAAAGTTTATATATACATATAATATTATGTAAATGTGCGAAACAAAAGGAATTTATTCAAAGCTATCACATAAAATGAGTTTGTATATTTTCAATTTATTATTATCGTACTCTATTATAGAAATTTGATTTACACTATAGTTTTAACAAATCAAAATCTTAGTATTGAATTTAGGTTAAATCACATTATTGTCTATATTAATAACAAACTTTTACGAAATTGTACAGCGATTTTGGCGAATTGAAGTGTCGTACAAAATAAAAAATCTAGCATAAAAGCGATAAAGGAAAAACGACAAAATGAGAAAATAAATTTGAAGTTGGATTGTGAAGAGTGGAGAAAAGCTTAAATGTAATCTGCTATATCGGTGCAATTCGAGAATTCGTCAAGGCGCGTAACGCATAAAGCACCATCAAACTGCTGGAGGAGCATAAAAGCTTAATTTTACAATATTTAATTTCAGTTTCAAGCAATAATTAAAATTAACATTGCTTTTATACCATTTGAATAATTTACACTCAAAATAGGAATTTACTTATCTATAAAATGTAATTCAGGCAATTTACTTTATCTTTTACATCAAGAATTTATTTTAGTAGATATCTGGACGACTTAATTGTTTCAATATTCTTGAATTTGGCAATTATATAATCACGTATAACAGTAATAAATCCAATGGTTATTTGAAATTATTAATTAATTACGTTGCTTTTATTAGCAAATTTAACACATTTAAAATGTGTTTCTCTTTTTATAAATAAATAATTTAAAGTATCTGCTCATTTGCTGCTGCTGGAAATTAGTATTTCCTACCTCAAAGACTTAAACCGGTTTTGTTTTATTAATTGAACCATCATCAGGATAGACAGGCAAATACAAAAACTAGAAATGCAATTCAAAATTCGTTTTTATAAAAGCAGGAGTTATTAAGCTTCCGCTTTTTAATAAAAAGTAGCAATTCCCGGTTCGTGCAATATTGCATTATTCTAACATAACTAAAAATGTATAAATTTTATTGCACAAATTGCAAACATTGCACTCAAAATTAAACTATGCAGAATTATATCAAACAATTGTTCTTTTATATCGATTGATAAACAAGGTGTAAATAGGTGTAAAAAATATTGTATAAAGAAAAAATATTTTCAAGTTTATTTATTCTAAGCATCGTGAGGTTTCAATTGATTTTCTGTTCAAGTTCACCGCTGTCTCAATTCTTGTCAACCCCTTCATCAAACTTTATTTCTTGCCATCCTTTTGCAACGCTGGTTTGATTTATGATCCTTATCATTGAAATTGAATATCAAATTTATAAGCGGTGGACACAATGACAAATGTTATGGCACAATATTAAAAATTTATAGTAGTTATAATTGATATTATTTAAATTGAAACGACACTAAAAATTTCACCTAGTTTTGTTAATTGCATTTCACCGCTGGCATACTTAACATTTTCCAATTATAACTTTGAATGTATAATATTTCTGTTTTTGAAAAAGTATTTCAATTTTATTAAGCAAACCCTGATCTGTGCTCAAGTATACATCTCTGAAACATAAATATTCGCGTTAGGTTAAATCAGTAGAAAAAAATTACAATTTTCCAAATGAAAAGTTTCTGTCAGATAATTAAAATCTGTCTGTTATTATAATAACTAACAAATATGACTACAGAAACAGTAAAGCAGAAATATTACGTTTTAGGAATAAATTTACACTACAAATACCTATTAAAATGCAGATGATAGCATTTTTAATTTTCTTTTTAGATGGAAAGTTCAAAAACTAGGTATTTTCTAATTAAAATACATTTTTAATCATTCCAAGTTCATCTGGCTCAACCACACCATAGGTATACTATAGTTCTTTATTGATCGATTATATTTCCCTACTTTTAAATTATTAAAATATTTTTTAAGCGTACTTGATTGTGAATTTGCTAATATTTATAATTATGATTAGTAATATTTATCTACCTGTAAGTAGTAGTCTATCGCTTTTTAATTTTGCTTTGTTAAATTTCATTATAGCACTTGATATGTATTTCAAATCACATTCCTTTTTGTACCTTTTTTGTAAATGTGTCTAAAGTGTAGTTTAATTAAAAGTTTAATTTTCGTATGCATTTCAAATGACAGTGTTTTAATTATAATTTTGTTAAGTTTTTGTAAAATTAAAAACAAAGTGGGTTACTTAATAGAACGTGAAACTCATATCGATCGAATCGTAGAAGTCAACAGACCAGAATATTTTCAATACATAAAGTATCTAATTTTCTCTTCTATAGGCATATTCTGGAATGAATAGATAATAATATTGTTCTTTAAAAGTTTGTGCCCCCATTAATAATATACACCTTTGCTTTAGAATTTTAATAATTATGAAAAATTTTCATCGTTATCAAATTATTGTTTAAACAAATTTACTCAGATTTCGTTCATTTTAAATGTATTTAGATTCCTTTAAAATATTAAAAACTTTCCAAGAACGAAAATCTGATGAAAACTTAAAATAATTAAAAGGCGTATCAAATTCTTTTTAATATTAATAAATTAAACTGAAACTTTTCGATGAAAAAAATTTGAAGGTACATTTTAAATAATTTGCATTGTGTAAATTGAGGATGGTACGGTTGCTTCATGTCATCATAATTACCTCGTGCATACATATATAGGTATACATACTATGCATGTATTTTGTAGCGTCGTGTAAAATTAAATCGAAAGCTTAGAAATTAGTACTATAATACAAACTTACGAGAAACTAGAACTTCTTGTTATATTTCACAATTCCTAAATAGTTTTGAATAAGTATATTCATCGAAATATGTTTAGATTAAAATCGTATTATAGTGACTTATCAGGGTAGAAATAACTGTTAACTAAATTGGAAAAATTCCTAAAATTATTTTCGAGATGGTTTATCGTCAACATAATTATTGTAATATATTATACAATAATATTATTGACAATTGGTTAGTTCAGTATGTAATAAAATTTTCGTACAATATGTTAACAAAAGTACCTACATTTGATTTTTTTCATTTCAACGTCGACATGTTTAAAATCTGTATCGTGTCTTGAAAAATAGAAATCAGGTTGCTTTCTTACAACAAACCTTTTCAACAGAATCAAAAAGAAACAATTTTTCAAAGAAAGATGCTCTCGTTATTGTAACATAAATAACTAAACAAAATTGTATTCGATATGTATCATGTCTGTATATATAGTGGATCGTGTTTTTCTTGAATCAGAATATGAAGACCCATATCAATCACATAACTTGAACTATTACCTATGAACATTGTTACTGATTATACCTACAAATTTTAAAACATAGGAATTAATATACTAAAATTTAGTGTTTAAAGTAATATACTTTTATATAATAAACTTTTAATACCTGTAAAAAAATAAATAATTTAAGCACTTCCCTTAAGCTTTCAATTTTATTTCAAATTTACTAGTTTTGACTAACTGTTATATTCGACACACATCAGTCTATAAATATTTTTAGTACCTACCTAATTGCAAATCATCAGTTTAAATCTTTCTAGCGTTTAGTTTTAACAAATAAATTAGCATTGTTTAAATTCACTCTGCTACTAAATTAAAATATGACACGTATGTACATATGTTTCTGCGGTGTTTAATGAAAACTAAATTAATTTTAATTAGTGTTTGAACTATTATATTTGGGATACATGTTTTGAAACAAATATTAAAGCTTTGATAACAAAGTACATTAAAGTTGATTTAATTTTCTATGATTCCTTTTTCGCAGAGCTCAGTTTTCCTCAAATAAGGAAAGTATAGATTTGATGCTCTAACTTTAGTTAAAGAACATTTCTAACCATTATATTGATACGAAGTAAGCTCTTGGCTACTGTATGTATGATGTAAAGTAAACAGCAAAAATTTGAATCCCAAAGAGATTATAATAATCCGTAACATAGAACTATCAAAATGAATCAACAACCATCACTTTTCCGCTTTTAAAAATTAGTCTAAATATTTTAAACAATAAACTAGGTGCGTTGTGGTATAATTATAATAAAAAATATAGAAGATTATATATTTTAGTTTTGTACATAGAGTAGCATATAATTTGAATTAAAAGTAGCAAATGAATATGCCATAAAACGTAAATTTATATTTGCATTACTTACATTTTTATTACCTATCTTGTTAAAAATATAAAGTATGTAGGTATTTGCTTGGCAAATATAACTAATAATCACCTTTGTAAAACTCTCTAAAGATAAAAGGAAAAGGAAATATTTTCACATCAAACTTAATGAATAAAGGTTTCGCGTCAAGATTGAGCGTAGCAAGTTAAACTTTTGGAAAAGAAAACTAAATGCGCTTTATAGTATGGTTTTATCAACAATTTACATTATTTTAAATATTAAAATATCTAGTTTGATAATAAGCATTGGTACTTCATTACTGATAGTTCAAATTGAATATTTGACTTATAGAAAGTCTAAAGTTGTTTTGCTAGATTAAGGAGGTACTTGTTTAATTTTTATATAATGGAGGTTCTTGTGGGTAGGATATGCACGGACTACTAAGGACTACGCTAAAAATAATAATTTAAGCAACAGAGAATTATATAGAAAAGTAAAATACCCAAAATATCGATAATAATTTTGCGGTTTGAAAATTTATTTTTATAATTACTTTTCATTTTGTTTATAAATTTGTATCTAAAATTAACGGGAGAAGGTTACTAAAGACATTGTTTTATATTACTTTCTGAAATGTTATTTAGTTTTTGTACTAAAACTCGAAAAATTCTCTTTATGTGCGCATAAAGGTATTAAGGTCCATATACATATTGTATGCTTACCAAGCTTTAATTTTAACGGCGAAAAGAATACTTGAAAATCCTGATGTGTTGCTGATAAAATTTAAGTACTTTAAAAATAAGGGTTCAGAATTAATTTTTTCTGAATAGATAGGAGTATTTAAACTAATAAAAGTACTAGAAGCTTTATAATTTAAACTTATTTTTATAAAATTTATTTAAAAAAAAATTTATTGAGTGTTCGTATTATGTACTACTGCTGCAATCTAAATAAATTTTAAAGTATTTCTTTAACATTTTAAATCATCATATACATACTTATGTAAGCTATACCTACTGTGACAAAAGTTGTGATTATAAAAGTTAGTTAATACTGACTACCCTTAACTCAAATAATTCAATTTACTGTTAAGGGGGTGAGAGCATTAGTAGTCCATAGAAATTTATTGTGATTTAACTATATATTGTATAAGTTTCTAGAGGAACTTTCAATTGATTTCTGTAGAACCAGAACTTTGTAATAAACTTTTTTCTTTTGCTGCGTATAAGATAATATTTCGTTTCAAGATAATATACAAAATATAAGTACCTACATCTTTAATTTATGATAAAAAAATTAAAATTGAGACAGAAATTTTGTTTAAAGTGGCTGTGCAATTCACTCACGCAACAGAAACAGATATATTCATAGTTTTGGATTTTTGCGAAGAAATTCATTGTGAAAGTATTTTTGTTAAATCATTTTATATTTCAATTTATTTTTCTTCTTAGGATGCCAGATACTATTAGACTAACACGCTCGTAGTTAAGTCAGAGTTAGTACCTAAACGATTATGTGAAAGCCTCAAAAATTGAACCCATTCTAAAATTCGTAGCGATATTTGGAATTTTTGGAATATTTGCAATATAAGAAATTCACAATAGATAGTAATGGCTTCGTTAAGAAAAAACTAGCAGCTTTTTATAGATATTATCATATCAGAATCATAATCGCGGGTAGTACTGCACGACCAATAAAAAATATCAATAATAATAATTAAAATCATTAATTTAATCCAGTGCATTTCTTTTAATTTATTTACCGTTTACAAATAACCTAGCAATGCTTTTTATTATATCATGTAGTTATACCACCCTCATGCATATTCTATGGTATTCATTATTACCACTTCGGGTGACAAAAACATAAACAAACAATTAGTTTGTATGTGTGATGAGATTGATTATATTTATAGACGTCCCAATTTTTTCTATTAGATTGTCGTAATAGACAAAACAAATAAAAACATTTAATTTAGCTTTCTTTAGTACTTCTTGCCAACAAGTTGAACTAAACTTGTTATCGTACTCTAGAGATTTTCGGTATAATGACTAAGTTGCAAAAAATAGAAATTTCTCTTAATTATAACCAAGAAGATTGTAAGCGCTTTCAGATTTTCATACAGTAGCTATCTTTAATTAAAATTAAACCATATTGCTGCTGAAATATTGCAGTGGTAATAATTTATAATTTACAAAATTAAAATATGCAAATTAAATGCACACATAATCATATTATTAATTTTCAGTGCTAGCTGGAGTATGTTTACAATAACAGAAGCGACTAAAGAATACTGTTTTATCAAACGCCTTAATAAACTTTTCAGTAGCTCCCTAGAAAAAAATAATAGAAAATCATTTATGAACTTATATTTTATTACAGACAGGAAATTATTTTCGGTGTGCCATTACTTCAGTGCTCTAGGCGATCACCCAGTCAGTTTATATGATAGGACCGCCCCTGAAAATATACTAGTTTTGTTTATGAATTGATTTCTTTTTTAAATTCCGCAAATGGTTTTAAAGTTAACTTACTTATTTTGCTATAATATGTGTCTCTTAATATATTGAAAAAACTTTTAATAAAGTATGTAAATTAAATTGAACGTTCTACGTAGTCGCATTCTTTATCTCTTTTCAAAGAGAGCTTGCTACTTACTAATTGAAGGATCTTTTTTGCTTGAGAATAGTAGCCTTTTGTGATAAAATATAGCATTTCGCAGATTTCAACACCATGATTTGAAATAGTTTCTTAATTTGAACGTGGTAATAAACTAAATTGTTTATTTCATATCACCGAATATATATTAACCGAATAATATCAAATTCATTTTTCTATTAAAATTATTAGGAACTCAAATTTGTTGACTTTTAAAACAAAAGTCAATTGTTAGCAATTTTGCCGACATGTATCACAAACTGCAATCAGAAGCTAGATTGATAAAACTAAACATAGATTAGGCAGATTACTTCTCTTCGGTTTAGGGTAAATCGCTATCATGCGATGCTGCGAAAATATTAGAAATTACTTTTTTATTGAAGAACTGGGAAAGTTCCAAATTTTTTTACTTCACATTGCACTTTATAAGGCTTATTTTTCTTATTAAAGCTCCCGGTTTTAAATAATGTTATTTATTATTAAATATAACTGAAATATTTCACAAATTTGAAAAAAATATTAAAGCGATTTATTCAAGCAAATTGTGATATTATAGAATCTTCTGCTTGAGTATCTTTACCTACATCACCAAAGTAAGCAAATTATTTCTGACAACTAAAACTTATCAATTTGATCGGAGGAATTAACTTTAGATTATAATTACTACCTGAATATAATCATTTAGGTATCAAACAATTAGACAATATAATAAGTATACCATATAAAATTATAAAATGTAATTCAAATTAATTAAGAACTTTTTTAAGGTGATTTATGAGCTTTTATAAACTTTTAAAGTATTTTTATCGAGGTTAATTTCGAATCTTTACATTTTTTGCTGCAAACGATTCGTGAAGATCTCTTGCGCTTAATTTATTGGAAACTTGTAAGTTTAAGTTTTTATTGAGTAAACTTCTCTACAAATTTTGACGTCGATAAAGTTTTATATTTTTAATTTTTTATAGATAGTTTTTATAAAAATTTGTGATATAGAAAACATATTTTAAGTTTTTATTTTTCAATAGACGAAATATTCTAAGGAAAATGGAAACATTTAGATAAGTTACGTCAATAAAATTTTGAAACATCTCCATAGTGCTAGGAAGGTTCTAACGGTTTAAAGGTATAATAATTACTAAAGCCGTTTGTGCCAACAATTTATTGTTATTTTAGGACCAAAATTGTTATCATTGGTAAGTCAACGACCGACTCTTAGTTTACACTAGATATAATAATATTTTTCTATATCTTCAATTTCGTTTATAAATAAAATATGTATAAATTTTGTAGTAGTTACGGTGTTATAATAATAATTAAAACTTTTATTACAAAGCCAATTTACTTATAAATGTATAGCTAGTACGTGATTTGTGGTTTTATGATGAAATTTTCGTTTTACGTTCTCATATAACATAAGGAATTCATTAGCATGCATGCTTTTTAAGTAGGTTGACCTAAATATGTCGGTTTACGCACAAGGAGAGATTTTGAAGTATCTTGAGATTCATCTTGCAAAAACTTGCAACAAAGGCTATCTTAAAATTAGTTTTAATTATTAACAAGCGCATGGGTAATTACACTTTTTATCTTGGTCAGATTTTGAAGTTTCGTGATACGGGTAAATTTTAACCGTTATATAGTTAACAATACCTTATATATAATAATAACGCAAGTTTGAAGATTGAGAGACAATATTCTGCTAATTAATTGATATACAAGCCTACGCACTACGCTATATTACCATATTATTACATTTGAGATTCCTGCAGATTATCAAATAAACTGAATTTGGCATAATAATCGCCTTCCATTAAAATAAATTATCCGTAGGATAATTTTACGGTAATCAAAATAAATATACATAATATAATATATTATTATCTATTAGTTGACAATAATGTAGGTAGTAAAAGGCAAAATTTACACACAAGTGTTTTTTTATACCATATTTATTTCATGCATCATTGTCATTATTTGAAAATTGCTTTTGAATTTTATGAATAATCATGTCATACAATGTCCATTAAACGTAGATTCAAAAAATGCGTGATTTTGCAAAAATTTAGCTGTTACCATTCCGCGAAGCTTAAATTCGCCAATAAGACAAATTTTTAAATATCACGAATACACAGCTTGCGATTTTTGGATATGATTATACGCATAAACTTCTAGATTTTGTTATCTCATACGAAAATATGAAGAACATTGCTCATTAAACATTAATTGAAAATTAAAGCATAGACGTGTTATAATGAATTAAATTAAAATAAATTACAGTCTCACGCACAATTACAATAATTTTATTTATGTCGCTATAGCAAACTCAAAATTCTAAACATTTAATGTTACTAAATATTTATTGTAAGGATTGAAAAAAATGTATTGTCTCGAGCTGTACAGGTAAGTTAGTGTACTTATTATTATAACATCGAGTGCTAAATTAATCTGTCTTTATCAGATAGAGGAAATAAATCTGAGTTTACAATTTATGTAAATAACATATAAATTTAAATAAAAATACTACTATGAAAAGATTGTACTTAAGACTCGCTGATTTAATTTAAAAATTAGTGAAATTCGTATAAATTTTATCATTTTACTACATTGTTAATTATTAATTTATTTAAATATTCTATATATTTTATATGGCATTCCACTTTTATATTCGGTACTGTAAGAAATTAAGTTAATCCATTCGTGCGCTCTACAAAATACCCGAAATTTCGCTATAATGTGTTTTAAAGCCATTTTTTTCATACTGAAAACCATCTTTAATTAGCCGTACACCAAATTTCAGCTTAATACCTCAGGTGGAAGTCGGTTTTTTTTTTAAATACTAGTATATTACATAAAGGTTACTTTAGTGTCAATAATGTGTCGAGTAGTATTTTTAATACGTTTCAGTAAATAGAGCGTGATCCACAAGACCCCGGACAAATATATTTTTCTCTTTTTGCAAAAATCACTGAATTTTTCTGAAATATAATCTAATAGATTATCATCTATTCTATCATATCATATCATCTATCATCTATAAATCTAATAGATTATATTTCAGAGAGATCAGAAAAACTAACAGAAGTGCTAATTGATGTAAACAAGCGAGTACGACTTCAACGATGCCGTGCTCTTCTAAATCGCACCGTTGCTCAAAAATGGGAAAATTTCGTTTTTACTGATAAAAAATTTTTTACTATTAAACAATTTCACAATCGTCAAAATAATAGGCATTGGTCAGAAAAAGCACCCGAACTTTCTGCCATCGTTGTTCATCGCCAATACCCCAAGTCTGTCATGGTTTGGGGAGGTTTTTGTGCTACCGGTAAAACACCTTTAGTTTTTGTGGAAGAAGAAGTAAAAATTAACAAGGAAATCTACTACCGGAACATTTTAGAGGCAGTGGTTTTACCGTGACCAACATTGGACCTTTCAACAAGACTCTGTACCTGCCCACAAGCTAAAAACTACGCAACAGTAGTGCCGAATCAATTTTCCTTTTTTCAGTTTTGCTGAATAGTCTCCATACTCACCAAATCTCAACCAAATGGATTACGGTCAATTTTTGGCGGTCAGAGCTTGTGCAAAACCCCACAAAAGTTTGGAATCACTAAAATAATTTTTTGCGTCAGGAATGAGACAAAATATCCCTAAAAGAGGTACGAAAAACAGCCAAAAATTTCATTCGACTTTTAGAGCTCTGTATCCACCCAGAAAGAAGCAACTTTGAAATTTTATAATTTATGATGTATGTACATAAAGTTTTTGTTAATTGTTATCCATTTTTAAATTTTTGAATTGTTGCGTTTAAATAAGTTTTTTTTTAAAACGTTTGTTTCAGTTCTTGTGGGTCACGCTGTAAAGTTCTTAATTAACATATTATATTATTTAAATTTTATTAGTTGACAATTTATGGAACAATTATAATATTTACCAAACGTAGTATAGAGGAGAAGGTGCAAATATGGAATATGCTTGTAATATGGAATACATCGGTTTTGACTAAACCAAGTAAGGTCCTCGGTCAAAAATCGGCTAAATTTGTGAACGCTTGCCATCTTTATTGGAGGCGATCCACCCCGTACCGTTTTAGTATAATTTTAGTTTACT
The DNA here is from genome assembly GCA_036346125.1 of Lycocerus yunnanus. Classification (NCBI taxonomy): domain Eukaryota; kingdom Metazoa; phylum Arthropoda; class Insecta; order Coleoptera; family Cantharidae; genus Lycocerus; species Lycocerus yunnanus. Next base: position 6,299,238 of record JARFIX010000008.1, read on the forward strand.
ACATGTGTACATGTGAATTTCGCACATTGATAATTTTAACACGTAAGTGTGAATATGCAAGCCTAATTTTTTTATTTGCACGTTTTTATTTAAATATTTGTTACGATGCCATTGTATATAAACTAAAGTTTAAGATAACGTTGTATTTGTTTAGTTTTTTTGTTATGATAGGGTAGATCTAGCCTAAAATATTGATGACATTGGTTGTCGGTAATATGGAATACCAGTATTCCATACCACCATGCTCATAATACGCTCATAATGAGTGTGCAAGCGCCGAAAAATACGAGTTTATTTGCGACTGGTGCAAGTAATATGTTAATCTAACCCTTATAGTTAGTTTAAGTTTTTAGAAACAATACGTTATTTAATTATTTCTTAGATATTTAATGTATTCCATATTTGCACCACCTTTTCTTAGGTGAGGATTTTGTAATTTTTTTTCAAACTTTTTTTTGTAAAAATGTTTTAGTTAATTACACATTTGCTTTTAGATTATGGTGTCTAATTGTCTGAAGTAACTTTTGCCTAAATTTGGTTTAATTCTATTTGCTAACAATAATTTTTTTATATACCTACCAAACAAAATGGTATTCCATATTTGCATCTTCTCATCTATTATATAATATAACATGCGATATTTATACTTTTTTTTTAATTTTAAAGTGTTTAAATTTTAAGTTTTCAAGTTTAAATTTTAAAGTAGTAAAGTAATATTATTGCACTGTTAAAACCTTGACAGCAGTAAACAAACGGTAAATTCCACTTACTGACTCAATTTTTGTCAATAATGGTTGACTTTACTATGAAGGAGGTTGAAAATTTCAATTTTCATGGCGGAAAACAGCACTGTGATGGACAATATACACTAGATTTCAGGAAAACATAGTTTCGGCTTTTTAATAGTATATGTAGATTACTATAATAATTAACATTATTTTATAATTATTATAATTAATATGGATACCCGGATAATATTAGGTTTCTCAAAAATATAATAATGTTTTAGATTTAATATTTCAATTAAAATATTATTAAATTAAAAGGTTATGAATAAACAACGTTGTTGCTTAAATTTTTTATTTAATGTTTATTGCGTAAATAAATAGCCCTACAATAAAAATGATTGTCTATTTACAACCTCACATACAAGCTTGTAATGAAGAACAAATAGATTAATAATAAAATATTAATTTGTGATATTTTCGAATATGAATAAATGTAATTAAATAGTTTGAATTACATAGGTCGCAATTTCATCAATTTTTATATTAAACTTTTATTTTCTACAAGTTCTTAAATTTTGTTTTCAAAACCACCATAAATAACTTTATTTATGAGTTAGTATTATTTTTTATAACTTTTCGCTAATCTTTTATTATTATAGTATATCCTTTTTGGGTTTAACAATAAAAAAATGTTATATTTATTTTTTACTTGATGGTAAAATTTATTTTATAAAGCAAGTAGTATGTTTACATAATTTTGATTAAATATTATAAAATTAAAATGTTTGTGTTAAACTAATTAGATGCTTAATATATGTCAATATAGGGAATGAAAGCACGTTTTGTCTCGACTCTAAATCTTTCAGTTTAGTTGGGCTCCCGTGTAATGCCGATCTTACAACGTAGTTTATATCACAAACTCATTAAAGTGTGGCAACCTCATAAATCATTCACCATCATCGCTCTTCATAACTTTGGACGAGCTGTATCCGAGATACTGCAAGGTTCGGTTAAATTATAACCATATTGTCCTCCAAATCCTTTGATCCTTCGGTAAATCAACTTTTGCACTTCGTTAGCTGACGAATCGTTTAGCTAATATATTTAATTTTTGTTACCAAATACCATTATTACTATTTACTGTAAATTTTCAAAAGTACTTTTACTTAAACTTGGCCGTAATTTTATGTAATTGGTTATTCTAATTAGTTATTAAGAGATTACTGTAACAATATATTTTGAAACTTTTTAAAAGGTGACCCTTATTTCTAAATTTTTTTGTTATTTAAAATATCAGTTATGTACATTTTAAATAAATTAATTAAACATAATAGTTGAGATTGTATATAAAACTTTGAATTTCAGATTATACGAAAACAATAATATGCGGCAATAAGTTATTCTCAGAAAGTTATAAAATTTTGCAAAAAAACCTTGTGCTTTATAAATTTAAATTTAAAATATGCAGTTAAAATTAATAAGCATGCTTCTTAAATTTTGCAATATTTTTTGTCTATAAAACTATTGTACTAGAAACTGTAAGAGCACTTCAATTGAACCGACTTCGAGCGCTGTTCGAATAGGAGCTATTCGATTTGAATTATACGAAATTACCAAGGTAAGCTCTAACTGAAGTTGGAAAATTCGATTATTTATTTTTAAACTGGTAGTTCTGTCAGAATTTTGTTAAAAGTTGTTATGCAGAAGTCTTATTAAGTTACCGAAGAGAAGGAATTCTTCAAGTAAACTTGTGTAACAGCATTACAATTATTTTTACTTATTTTACACTCGAGTTTAGAGATTTAATATAAATGGGTTTTGTAAGTGATTCATATGCAACATAGCACAATAAACAGTAAACGAAAATTACTTTTTTTACTGTAATTTGATTATAATCTTATCATTTAATTAATTATAAGCTCATATTACGAAATATTACTTAATTTGTTAATTGTTTAAAGAGTGACAACAAGGTAAAGATACAGACGTTATGGTAAACAGGTGCCATTTAAGAGTAAAACAATCTTGCTTTTAATTGAATAGTTATACAATTTTATACTTTTTAAACTTTCATGTCGAATTAAATTCATTGTACATTAATAGATCTTTATTTTCGCAATAACATAAATACATACTTATGTATGCATAAAGCTAAAAGGTAAAACCTACCAAAACGTTTAATTGTCTCAGTAGCAAATTGGTTCTCCGGTGCTGCTCCTCAGTCGTAGAAATCATATGAGCGTCGGTTGTGATCAATATCGAGCCGGTAGAACTAAGTGGTTGATGTGTACTACTAAGTTTACTCAATTAGTCCAGTTAATATCGTATGATATCGAGACGCTCATTGGCCTAATACAGTTATCGCGATCAACCACTAATGCAAAGTTAGGTTCTCTGTGCTTCGGAAGGCACTTAAATTTGTAGGTCCACCTGTACTGATAAATTGTTATCATTTACAATAATAATCAGGGTTACGCCAAAATTTAATACCCCCGCCATGAACTTTAGCTGGATCTGTCCTAAACTCTAATCAGTCAATATCAGGTCAGTCGATAGAATTTAGTCATCGATTGTTCAAAAACCTGGTTAACATCTTGTATTTAATAAGTATAAGAAGTTACAAGCGAAAAAGTGATAATTAACCGTCAAGTTAAATACGAGTTCAACATTTTGAATTATTTTGAAGATTAATAAAGTAGGCGTTGTAGCCTCATCAAGTCAGCATAATCAAACCTTGAAAATGATAATAAATTTATTAGTTTAAGTTTATTGCATAGCATGTCAATAATATGTACTAACTATCTATAGATACTAATTCTTTAAATAATTTTTTTTTTATTTTAGAAATTTGACTCCTCTAACGGTTTTGTAAGTACGTTAATAACTAACGCACTTCTACGTCACGTCATTCATAATTAAGACGTAATTATTATTATTTAATACACAACTATTTACGTCATCTCGAACATAATGGTTAAAAAGTCAAACCGTAAATATTACATGACTTCTATGGAATATCACGTCAATACAATCATGTAATATTTCACGAAAGTACTGATCAGCTAGTTCCCAATAATTGACGTAAACGTTACGTGGACATGTTAGCTGGTATTTATCTGTATAGCTGTATTATCAAAAATTGAATTTGAAATTTACAAATACTATTTTTGGTACAACTCAATTTAGACGCTTTAGATTATCATATAGACAAACTTTACTTATTTACTTATTACACAAGTATATTTTGCGGGGTTTATCTGAGCGTCTTAACAAATTTAACCAATTTACATGTAACAATCTGTAATCAGACTTACGTCCACGGAAGAAATTTATTATCAACTCATAGATATTACAATTCCACTCCTACCCAATGCTAAGCACCCACCTGATAAAGCTTACCATGATGGATAAAGATTAAAAAAGACAAAAAATACAAATTACAGTGTTAAAAGTTAACTAGCTGTGTTTTAAATCTTTTTTGATTTAAAAGATGAGATTTAAAGCAAATGAATTTATATTTAATCCCGTACAAAGGGAGCTTTAAGTGGTTGCTCTGCCAATTACTTTAATTTTATTTTATGAAAGTATAGAGCAAAAATGAAAAAACACGTATCTCATATCCTTTAATTTTCAAGAAAAAATGTATAAATAAATAACTTCTCTTCTCAAATAACTAAAGAGGCAACCACCTCAAGCTCTCCTTGCAAGTTAGTAATTCAAAAATTACTCAGATATCACTCAAATTAATCAGATTTTTTGTTTCATCATATCGACCAATAAAGATGAAAGGAGAGTAGATCCGGTTTTAAAAAATTGTTCAAGTTGTACAAATTGGACGTTGCAATAGAAGTCCAATCGAAATCTCTAAAAATGATCATCTAGGAAGAAAAGCCAAAAATTGTTTAAAAGTATTTAATTTTAATTAAAAGCTGCAAGCTATATAACATTCAGATATAAAAATTGTAAAAAGGTTTAGTTTTTAACTTTAAAAATTTTAAAAGTTTCAAAGCACGGTTGTGACGACATTTAGAAAAAACGGAGCTTGTAAAGTACGTAGTTAATTGAAAATGAAAATGTAGTTACAAAATGTAACGAAAACTAAATAATTGAATAATAAATTGAATAAATTTCAACTTGATAATAGTCTAAGTTTTCTTAGAAGCTACCATGAAAGAAATAATATTAAATGAAGTTTTGTAATTAAACTCATAATTATGTATATTCCAGCGGTTATTCGTGTATGATCATAACGAAATTCAAATAATTTTTATTATAATAATTATTTAAATAAAACTCTTGAACGACAATGAAGTTTGGATACATTTTTCCGTAAGTATATTTTAATAAGAGAAAATGTTTAAATTACACTAGTAATATTGACATAAAGTTTCTTATAATTTGATTAACTTAAAATAACGATTATAACTACGTACATTTAAATTTTACAGATCCGCTGTTAAATTTTAATTCAGCTAAATTAAGAGACAACTTTTAAAATAAAATAATGGAAGGCATTTCGCATTCATTAAATCAAACAATATTTTATAAACCTTGCAGTTGGACCACTGCAGAAGACGGACAAGACAAATTTCAGTACTTTAGAGTTCGTTGTGAATACATTTGGCGAGTTGAAGATCGCATTTATAAAAGTCTTCGTTTGTGTCAAGGTTTCATTTCATTTAGATAGCGCATATCACCGCTTGACAGTCAAAAATTTAACAATTAATATTAGTCAAGAGTTTCTTTAATATAAATTTAATATCTATTGTAAATGGTAAAAAATGGTTCTTTCTGTTAACACTAAGCAAAATTGCATTAATTCCTAAATTTTATTCAAAAATAACGTCAACACAATAATATCAAAAAAATATAGCTTTAATTAGATTTGATAGCATTAGCATTATAGAAAATCTACATGATAATAACAATAACTGTTAATTACAATAACGGTGGATGCTTTGGCTCTTTTCAATGACCAATTAATCATGCACCATGGCTAAACTATATAATAAATTATAATACAGGTAATACGAAATAAAAAATGATACATTTACATAAAATTATATTTATCTAAAATTTATTGGGTAATTTATTTCCCAGCTCGTTATTGACAATAATTTTCGTTGACAAATTTAATTATTTATATTGTAATTTACATTTTATATTTAATCATAATTTATAAATAAAAATCCTAAGTTATAATCAAAGCGTATTATTCAAAATTGTTTAATTCCGAACCATCAGAATTTGATAATTTTAAATATGTAAATTCGCTTTTGCTTGTTTACGCAAAAATTCTATTAAGATTAAAGTTCTGATGTTTGTTGTCACATTATCTTTCTATAATCTTTACCTTTCACGTTCTACCTAGAATAAATACAATTTTTTATAAAAAATAAATCATCTCAAGCATAACAAAAATTTTAACTGAAACTTAAACATTAGATATCGCTTTTCATGAATAGCAAGTTACGAAAATGGAAACGTTTTTTAACATAATTTGAAACTGTTTTAAACTTTATAGTTTAATCTTGCTTATAATAAATTATCTTAACATACTATTATGAGCATGAATTTATTACGATTCGTTTTTGTTTGTTCATAAACTATGTATAATCAATTAAGGATTATGTCATTTTAATCTATAAAGTAAAAGCCAAGTAAGAGCATTATAGAACAAGTGCAGAGCCGTCTTTAGAATCATGGTCATTACTTCAAAAAAGCCTTACAAACTGACCACGGTTTTAAATCGATTCAGATCGGATGCGTTTGTGAACGGTACCCATTTACTCATCAATTCATCTGCAGTTTCAGACTATAGATCTGAACTAAAGATTTTAACTGAATCTATTTACTAATTCTGCATGTAGTAGTAATCTGTGAGAAATCTATATGTCTCTCGCGATAACGGCCTGCAGTTAATCGGTATTCAGGCGGCTACTGAACAAGTGACATAATAAATCTTTTCGAATAATTACACTTCACATTTTGAATTTTGATTTAGTACAGGGTAAAACGTAAAATTTTGTAAATATAAATATTTAGTATGAAAATACATAAGTAGTATGAAATGATTTCTTTATTACTTGCTTTTAAGAATTAATTTGTAATTAGAGATAAATTACAAAATGATAAATAAAATTGACATGTAAAAGGTATAAATTTGATAAATAATTATTTAAGTTTTATTCTGGGTGGGAAAAGATGTAACAAATACTTTTAATTTTAATGACATCATTGAAATATTTTGATGGTTCTGTAAAGTATCTTATTAAAAACAACTAGGTATCTTAAAAGCGGAAATAGAAAACCAAAAATGGATAATTGTTGTAATTTTTTGTGACTTTATAATTATGATAAATCGATTTAGAACGATTGCATTCATAAAATTAATTTTTGATAGAGTAAATAAGTATAAGTAATAAAATGAGAGTAAACAATTTTTATTTATGACATCAGATGCAAAGGCTGATTTTGAAATAATTTGTATTTTTAAATTTGAATAGATGAAGACCGTGAATAGTGGCATTAATTTTTAAAATTTAAATAAACGATACAAGTCTTTACTATATATGTATTGTAAACTTACAAATTTATGAGAAAAAATTTTTATTGCAACTTATTGAAAAATTTTACAGTTGAATAATTTGGAGAGTAATGTAAAATTGTTAACCGAGTGATTGGTTTAGAAAGCTGTAAAATATAATATTTTATTATATATTTTCTATTGATATGATATGAATTATTATAGGTAATTCAATTTATGAAAAGGTTTTTAAATAGTTAAGAGTTTATTTGAAAAATTTTAATGTTTAAAGAAAATTTGTTATGACTTGTATTTAAATTTTATACTCAATTGATAATATAATGGTATATTGCAGTGACAGTTATGGGCAAAACAATAGTATTGCGTACTTTAATCAAAGTGAACTTAAATTGAAGTAAGCTTGAAGATTATTATTATGAAATTGGCTGTAACTTGAATCTTTGCGATCACATTGACATTTTTTTTGGTTTTTCAGTTACTTAACAGAAATATGTAAAAACTCGTTGGGCGTTATTTTTCTGCAGCAGAAAGGTAGTTTAAATAATTCTTAGCGCTGATGAATAATTATAAGTTTGAAAATGTTTAAATAGTTTAGTGATAGTTTTTACCGATCCACGCTGAATTTCTGAACTGAATTCAAAAACCAGTTAAAACTAATCTGACACTTCTTCGTCTTTCAGTTACATTAATCTAAGTACATGTTTTTTACAAACAGTAACCAAAACCACTGTTAGTGCTGTTTTCCATCTGAAGTGGCTTTCTAGAGTACAGTATTATAATACTGGGTTACAAAATCTCATTGGAAACGCATTCTAAGAGTTGGCTCTATATTAAAAAATAAAATTGATTATTTAGATTATACTGAAAAAATATAAAACAGTTATTGATAGCTGTACAACTTAAATCTTGTTTGTATAAATAGGGTCATTCATTTTTATCTTTGCGAAAGTTAAAGACAAAGGTATTTCTCCAGAGAATTATAATCTTAAATGTCAGCTTGAAAACCGCAGTAAGCAAAGTATTTTATGGCTTGACGCCACTCAGAGTAAAGTTGCAAAGTACTATTTAATTTATGGATTATATTTTTCACCTCGTGGTTATTATAGTATTATAATATCACATAATATATAAAATATTTTATAAAAGTTATATAGTTGTTATATAAAATACAGTAACTATAAAAATTATACTTAATAAACTGTATAAAATAATATAATATGCTTTTAAAATAACTTTTCAAATAATGCAGTCCAGAATTGTGATTTTTTCCCATTCTATTCCCATTATAATATGTCCAGTAGATATCATGACTGGCTAATCCAAGTTTAAAAGATATCAAGTTCAGGATATATTTTGTATCTAGCTCACGGATATAAGAGATAATATATAGATTTCCAGTTAGATGTCTACAGTAAATTTTATGTAGACATCTACTAGATATTATTCAAAGTATATCTCTTGGATATCCAGTCAAAGTCCTGGGCATACGTGCATAGTTTAGCCATTAACTGGATATACACTAGATATTCAGTGTTGGGTGGGATAAATATAACAGAAAATTTATTTTAGCGGAAATTTAGGTGAATTATTAACTGTTTGCAAAATATAAATTTACAAAATGTTTAAATGCATTTTGCTCAAAACATCTCCTAACTGTAACTTACGTTGAGCAATTAGGAAATGCTTTTAAAAAAATTACCTAAGGTAGAAGACGCTTATTCTGATTAATTATATTTATTAATTAAGTTGTAAAATTTGATGAAAAATATATTTCAAAATGTTTTTTGTGGATGTTGAAAGAAGAACGCTAATTATAGTTTTTTATGTAATTAAATTTTCTTGAAAACACAATGCCATGAAGGTGTAATGTGCTCGAAATAATTTTCCATTTAACCTTTTAAATTTAACTCGCTTAAACTTCACTACAAATGCTTGTTAAAATCTCTACCTGAAAATATAATTTAATTATTACTCGCATTACCTTTCAATATCCTACATTATTATTATTCTTTATAAAATTTTAGAAACCATTAAATTCTGCTTTAATATAGCAAAAAGCATTTTTTTTTATAAAACTGTAGAGTATACAGGGTGAGTCATTATTTCAGTTTGAACACTTGTGATATTATCTAACTTGTTCATTTAATTGTCTAGAATTTAACAGTAATGGAGCGATTCTTTAAAAGGGAAAAGAGCAATAAAATTTTATTTCACACAAAATTTGTTTATGTTTACATTATCTTTTCAACGATACAATTTTAGATCCCTCTTGCTATTTGCCTATCAAGAAGAAACTATCAGCGATAGTTTGAGCTGCGGTAACTACCACAGGACACTCACCACTCGTTTTTATTGTACAGGGTAAAGGAAAATCAACAAATCTACGCTAAAAAAATTTTAAACGGTGCTTTGTTACCTCAGGCAAGTAAAAAATTTGATAGAAACTATTGAAAGTTTTAATGAGAATCGACACCATCCTATAAAGCCCGTGAAACCCAACGTTTTTTACAAGAAAAAGTTTCCAGCTTCATTTCTTCACAACAATGACCACCATATTCTCCTGTGACTTAAACCCAATAGATTTTTCCATATGGTCCATTCTGGAGACCAAAGTATCAACTATAAAATATGAGACGGTCGACGCCTTAAAGATTGCTCTTTGCCGAGAATGGTACAAAATACCATCAGACCACATTCGTGCAGCGTGTGATGCTATTATCCGCGCTATAACATCGAACAATGTTATATTTTTTTTTAATTTGAAATGTTTTTACAATATACTGTTGTTTTTAAATAAAAAAAAATTAAAATTGATAAAAGTACAACATTTTTAATTGGTAACACTTCGAGTGCCGACCCCGTACATTTGAACCAGATAAACTTGATGAAAGCAAAAACAATTGTAGAAACTACAAAACGAATAAACCAACATTTCAACTACTCAACAGATTAAGTGCTTATAAAGGTGAAGCTAGTAAAAGTAAATACAATTATTTCTCAGTCAGAATTTTTAATGAAATTTCATACATGTGTGTACCAAGGTAAACGGATTTAATACCGGGCCATAATTAATTTTAAAAATACCCTAAAAACGCGAAAAACTTTTGAATGTATAAATTCAATACATAGCTAAAAAATTAAATTAATCTTTAGCTCAATGGAATTGCACAACAATCGAATTGCTCACCAGTAAAGTTCTTCACTATTGAGCACTATTAGGTCGGAAGAACCTATAAGCTCACGTTATTTTTGCATAATTTAGATTAAAAAGCTTTATATAATAATTTTTTTACCACAAAGTTAATGGTTGCAAAAGACTACATAATATGCAGAATCTTAGATTTCTCCACGAGTTAAAATTTACAATAAGCTATAGATCTCAAGTGCAATAGTCGTTGAAAGCAATGTTTGTTGTAAGAAAGCAATCGATGAATATATATTATGTCAATATCACCTTCTTATAATCTAAACCTAACATAAAAAAGTATAAAATTCATAATATATTAGGGGATCTAAACCTATGTAATAAATAGTAATTGATATTATAATCGAATGCCTAAACCAATGGAGCGTTATTTTAGTATTTAGAAATATGCGATATGTTAGCTGATAAAGCGATTTTTTACACCAACAAATTTCAAAACACTTTTATGATGGAAAGCGAACATAAATTTTACTATCAAACATAAAACTAGCTATAAAAAATAAAACAAGTAAAAAAACTAAATTATCGATAAATTCGTGTCTATATTTGTCACAACATGTAGGTACAATAACAGTCGCAAATTCTATAATATTTTTAAATATTTGATTACAATATGAAAAAATATCTTTTGAAACAAGACTATAATGGCATGTGACTTAAGGCATTTGTTCTTTTGTATATAACAATTGCTTGAATACCTCCGTAGATTCCACAGATAATTCACGCTGTGTTAACCGAGACCTTAGGGCATTTTTAATATTAACACAACCTTTTAATCTCATATGAGTTTATATTCTTTATATACAAAATTGTATGTGGTTTGAAAGCTTATATTACCACTTGATTTTGTATAAATTGTTGAAATATTTTTTGCTTTTATACGTAGTTAAAATTTACAATTTACATTTATGCTACATCTTTCTGATATAAATTTTGCAACAAATGGAGCAAAATATTTAACCTCAATATCATATGTATGATGTTAAACTTTTCGGGAGGAAATATACATTAGGTATATTTAATTAATTAGCAGAAAATTTATAATTTATTTCGCATGGTTTTAATATAGTATGAATTACGTCCACTCCTATTAAATATATAAATTATTACTATCGTACCTATTATTTATTGTTAGACATAATTCAGTCTACAACATTCCGGGTAATTGTCTTATGAGCATCGTAGATAGACGCCATTGTGTCTTCTGATTTATAGATACAAGGTATAATAACCTCGTAATGAACCACGCCACAGGATAGAAATGACTTACTACTTGCTTGTAAATTTGAGAACATGAATCAAGATTTTACTGTATGGCTTCCTGTATAGGGCGTGTTGTGCATGCTGCTTCAGTCACTACTTAATTGAGACATACAAAGCAATGAAACTTGAATAACATAATATAGACAAACGAAGGTATAGTGTAATGATTACGTTATTTTTAATGTTATTATTAACATGAATAAATTATTAGACACTTCAAATAATATCTGCAAAATATTTCATAACCTTTATAAAACATTCTAATTTAATATTATTTTGATATACTTATCTCCATATTATTCTTTTAAAATTTACTTATCTCGCATGTTATTATTTGTGAAATTGTGCATAATAATACACTCCACTATCTGCAGCTCAAGTTGCCTTCTTGTTGCTTCTTCTGTATACACAGTAAGTATGTATGTTCGCGTTGTCTACAGTCGCAGAGGATCTAATACAGTTCTTGGCCTTACCAAGATAGCAAAATGCTTATCTGAAGTATTTTGAATTATATTTTACGTTATATTCTTGTTGAAACATCTATTCACATGGTATTTCACACTTGATCTAAAATAACATCATAATAATCTATCAATTTCGTGTCGAGGTATATCATGCCATCACGGAAATAAACCTCGCACCATAAGAGCTCCGCCACCGTGTTTATAGTGGAACTTAATATTTACAATATTATGGTTTTCGTTTAGGGACGTCGAATGTACTTAATATCAACAAAATCAAACAAATTAATTGCTCTGTTGCAAATTTTAGTCAGGTTATCAGATTTGCTTTAAACATTAATGTACATAATAATTTTGCACACATTCTTTCTGTCTATAAACATGAGCTTTTTCTAATCCCGTACCTCTGAAAATGATTTACCAACCTCCTTAGCTACACATACAACTATTTAAAAGGTAATTTTACACAGCACAGAGAGCGTAATTTTAATTGGTTGGTTTAATGGTAGTAAACAAAGTACTTTTAATAATTGTGTTACTTTACCCAGAAGATAAAGTTCTATAAAATTGTTTAGAATAGTTAATTTAAAGACACTGTAAAACACGTCATTACAAAAAGTTATAACTTGTTCTTCAAATAAAATTAATAATGAACGCTTGATCTAACAATAATTAAAAATCAACATGAAATGAAAAGTCAATTAATATTTTAAAAGCAATTTCGTTTATAATAGATACGTATCAATTCCAATTCAATGTTTCTTCATTAGAACTTTTTCTATGGAAAACCGGCAATTTAAATTGAAACTCCATTAAGGTAAAACCGATGGATATGACGCGGTAGGGATATGACGCAATTGCAAGATCTCTGTTATGTTGTTATCTATGAACCTTATTACCTAAATATTCCTTAGTTCCATTGCCTAAAACCAGATATACAGCAAGAAACTAATTGTTGAACGAATCGTTTTCATGAGAGCACGCATTTTCTTCGTCTGAATCAGGTGAGCACATGCAAAAGTTTTATTACATTATTTTGAAAGTTCTGTATTATGTTTCCTCATAGATTTTTAATTCGTTTTCTGAATTTTATGGCATTGTACAACGTCTAAAATTAATTATAAATAGTTAATTTAGTCATAATGGTCTTTGTTATGATTTAATTATTTTATAAATAAAATGGTGGATAGTTAGTGATATGACGCATATTGTGAGATAGTAATATGTTTACATTAATTTTACATTTTTACAATTTTACACTTTACATTTAATGTTATATTTCCTAAAACCATCACCGTAGTTTAAGTGTTCATTGTTTTTTGAGTTTTTTATCTGACTATTATACTTTTTCAAATAAAATTGTTTTTTATTATTCTTTAATCAATTACATGTAAATCGCCATAAGCAATATCCCCAACCCTCGATGCGTCATATCCCCAACCCCATCGGGGATATGACGCAAAATTCAATTTTCAGAATTAATGTAATTAATAACAGTTAGCACAATCAGAATCACCTATACTTCCTGCTTAAGATACGTTAGGGTTGTAGGTACAAAAAAATCCTATCACCATGAGACACTTGTGAGTAATAACTGAAAAATTGATAAATTTCAAAATGTGCGTCATATCCCTCTATTTTACCTTATACAGCATTTTATAAATTATTAATAATAATTGAAGCAGCTCAAAAAATCGCTTTTCAAAGGCTCAAAGTAAGTCAAGTTCATTATTATTGTAACAATACATTTTCAATTTTTTGCAATAATTTATCTATTATGCATACTCGACAATCTATTTTTTTCGTCTATTAGTCTTTTTATTCGAAATTGCTCGACTGCTATCGTAAACTAGCTTTCACAAAATCCTTACGATAAAATATCAAAATTTTGCACCAAAAACAAATTGATAGATAACAGAGGTATAATTTTGTTATATTATAATATTATATTATTATGTAATTGTATTTTTTCTACTTTGAACTTGTTGGGTAACTAGCATAAGAATGAGTTCATTACAATGTATCTTACTGAAGTGATTTAAAGATTTTAGTACCCATAAATTTAACAAAATACAAGATTTATTATCATTATAAATAATTTTTTTTTAAACTTGCTCTTTAATTTTGAATATTTAAAAAAAATTTCACAATTTGGCACGTTTTCGAAATAGTAACTTTCTGCATTATACTAAATAATTTTGATAAAAGATTTAAACATGCCAAATGGATTTAAATTTGTTAGATATCACACCAGTAGCAGATATATACCAAAAGGCAAAAACACGATTTTCTTAGTTGCCAAAAACCCATAATTTTGGTTATCAGTGCCTCGTATTTTCTTATTTTTTCCTTTTTGGTGGTTAAGATATTCTTTGATAGCGGCACTGCAACATCAATCATGATTGCTTATTTATTAAGATATTATCAAATCTATTGATATTCACACTTCTGTGTGAAATTGTTAATGCATTGTGATGCCATTCCTAATACTTGATGAGTTTTGTTAAAAATGAGGGCCAAGATGCAAAAATGCAGGAAGACGTGTGTTACTTTTTAACCTATACTGAAGTGTACCTTAGATCTTGCGATTCTGGACTTAAATAAATATTGTTTTGAACAATTGAGTTAAGGTAATTAATAAAATACCTTCCCTGTCAGACAAGATTTTGTAATAATTATGATATATGATGTATATTATAGTAGATAATATTATTATCTCCGTACATATGTATTATGAGTAATAGAAATATTAAGGTGGTCATTATTTGAGGAAATCCATTTTCACTAATAAAATAATGTAATAATAAAATATCAATAGTCATTTTCAGAATCGGTATCTCATATTTATTCACGACGTTAATACGTCATCATACTTATTTATAAGAAAAACTATTTTCATCATTTAAAATTTTTTTGTGCTAAGATTTGCAAATATTAAAAACCTGATATTATTTAATTCGGAAAAATAACTTTGGACGTAATTTTTTATTTTAGTCTTCCCTACTAAGTACTAACTTAACAATTGTGTATAATTAATTTTTGAATTAATTTTACTTTAAATAGGAAATAAAAATGTCAAAATTTATTTAAAAAAGTTTAAAGAGATGAATCGCTGAAACCATTGAAAAAGGTTTGTCTGTCAGAGAAACCGCTAGTACTAATACAATTTAAAAATGGCAAAGTAATTAACAGAGATGGAAGACCACAAAAGTTTTTGTTAAAATTAAAAATAATTATCCGCAGATCAATTGTGTGTAGAATTTCAAAAATTTCCGTGGAGCCCAATAGAGACGCTTTTCGGATTGCTCCAGATTTTTTAAAAAAATTGGTATGAAAGTCAAAACTATAACTAAAAACTACTGGTAACAGATATATACAAAAAAAAACGACTAAAATTTACACAAGACCATGTTAATGGAACTGTAATAGGACGACAGCATCATTCGTATACATAGTCAAACGAAGCAAAAATCAGTAATCAGATTGTCACTATTGGTCATGGTATAGCAAGAGTGTAGAGTATACATGCAGATAGAAACTTCCAAGAAACTTTAAAATTTGCTGGAAGCTCCATGATGATTTGGGATTGCTTTCAAGAGAATAGACTACTAATATTTAAGAAAAATAGATTGAATTGTGTATGTAATAGACTATATTATTATTTTAAAGGAAGTAGTTCAACGATAATAAGATTCGAAACTGAGAAATCGCTATATATCCAAAACTATTGCACAGGTTTGATTCAAAATATTTTTTTAATATAAAATGTAGTTTTACAAACTATAAATGTGTAATATAGTCTAGTTGATATTGATTAAATATTGTCAGCAAACAATCATCAAATAACAAATCAAGAAGTAGTAACTAATAACTTGAGCGAATAAATGGTTTGTTGAAAGTTTAACGAGAGGTGAAAAGGTTAGCACTACCACAGTGATTTTACACATAAACGTAATTTTAAATTGTCAACTTATTTATGCAAGATCATTTACTTTTGAAAACAAAACTATAGAAAACTTGAAAAAATTGTAATTTGTGTTAATGATCATTCAACTATCAGTGTGTAAAATATTTTAGCCAGTTATGTTACAATATATCGGTTACGATTGATATGCTAATTATTATCAATAATTGACGACGTTGTGGTAATAATCGTAGTAGATCGATTTATTATTAAACTGTAACATTTTTTATAATTAAGATCAAAACCACCGCAGTATTTAAGAAAAATGATTAACAACAACATTTTAACTAAGACTTAAAATTAACGAATAGTTAAGTACTACGGTGCAATTGACCACAATTTATTTTATTTTTGTAGTAAGTTAACAAATCTTTTTAACAAAATTAAAACTTTACGAAATATGAACATTAAAAGCTATGAAAAATATGACTGAATTAATAACACTTCAATTTAGCTCCAACTTTGGTACCCTCGTTTATCTAATTTGTTATTTATTTTGCCCTAATTTTTACTAATTCGAATTTTAAATTGATTTAAATTAAACTCTCAATTTTGGTATATTTGTAATTTTCGTTTTGGTTAAACAATTTGTTTGTAACTATATAAACTTACTTTTGACATGGATTAATTTTAACGTTCAGTTAAGTAATATTGAAAAATTTTTATATTTTCAATTAATAGTGCTTTTCAAAGAATAAACAACAATATTCTTAAAAAATCTTGTTTGTAAAACATTTCCAATTAAAAGTTAAACATAATAACAATGAAGCTTGCTAATTTTCTTTGAATTCAGTTAAAACTACAGGTATTTGCTTTTAAGTATCAAAAATTAATCTTATTGATGAGAAACAATGTTTAGAGTTAAATTTGATTTGTATCAAGTGAATTTTGTTGATAAAAATTAACGTAGAACACCTTCCGAGCGCTTTCATAAAGATATAATTAATACAAGGAAACTTGAGAACGAAAATTGATTAATATGAAAATTAATATTGTTAAATTCTTTTTAATTGATTCAATGTGAGAATTAAAACTTAATTATAGATAATTAAATTGATTCAATCAATATAATGAAAACCGTGTAACATAAAATTTGTTTTGAAATATAAGAGCTACAGGTGGTAATCTAGAAAATAGTATATTATCGCCGTTGATGTGTTTCCATAATATATTAATAATAAAATTAATTGCTGTCATAAGAGTAAGTAATACATAATCAGTTATCCTTAAATTTTGAATACATTTTGCTTAAATTGTTATGTACCCTACATGTTCAATATTATTTTAGCTTTTGAAACTAAACAGATGCAGTAATTTGATAATAACTATCAATATTGTATGCCACAAAAGACAATGTAAGTTTTCTGCGCATAAAACTTTGAACGAGAATTTAATTGTAATATTATTTTGTAGCTCTAACCACCAGACCAGAGCTGTTTGGTTGCGCTTTTATGGAAAAAATTATGAAATGTTGTCAGTTTGTTTAATTTTTAATAAAGTTTTTAAATTCAAGATTAATTAATTAGTATCCCGATTCACCTTGTTATGTGAAAATATAGCGCAGTTTGAATTTATCATTGAATAATTAATTGGTTATTAAATAACTGTTGATAATATAAATATTAAAAAAGTTTATAACTTAAAATTAATGTATTTTAAGGTTTCAGTTTGCGCTAGAATGCTAAAAATAAAATACCAGAAATATTTTCCGACGCCCGCTATTCCTAAAGGAATAATACAAACGGTGGCGATCCAAAGTTTATTATGAATTTACATCAAGTAAAAGCTTTTACCATTAAATATGCTCATTTTTTGCCTAGTCCATTAAATGCCTAACCGTTCACTGGCACTACAGTGATATTTATATTAAAATTATGTATAATACCGAACAATTTTTCTGTCACCTAATATACTGTAACAACCATTGTAAATAAATATAAATTTTCGCACAGTATTTTCTTTTTTAAATTGAAATTTATTATTCTTTTCAATTAATCCAGCCAATCGTACGCCAACACACTTTTTTTTAGTAAATTTACCAGAATATTTAACAAGGAGAATTAAATAGGTAAACACTCTCTTTTAAATTACGTTAAAAATATTAATAGTTTGGATGTTAATGATGAAATGTACAATAAAATAGTAATTAAATCTTACCTTGCGATAGCACTTCAATTATAATTTCCGGTATAAGAGGCAACAAAAATACAATCCATTTCACCATTTCCATTATTTAAATTTTTTATTTATCCGTTGTTCAGAAGGGTTGATGTTGAGCTTTCTACCAGCACTTTGGATAAGCACATTTCACCTTTTTGTAATATTGAAATGAAAAATAGAACATTCAATTTATAAAAATATTCTTAAACCTCATTATATTAAAATGGTCAACGTTGTTTTTAAATTAGGCAAGTACTCCGCGACACTGTTGTGCAAATATTGGACTCACTTCATATAACAATTTTATGTTTTTCTACGTAGATATAAATTCATTGATTTTATAAACCATTAAGCAAAAACGGCTTCGTGACACTAAAATAAAAGTAAATGTACTGCAATGTGAGCCTCTAAACAGAGGTCGAAATGGTTGCTGTCATCACCATTGTTCTAACTACCATCAGATTTTAACTTATTTATGTACTTTTTAGAAAAAGTCAATAAGTAAATTAATGGGTGTTCTTAATTTTAAATTTTTCTGAAATAAGTGGTTCATACGATTAATTTTAATTTCTTTTTGTTTAAGATAAATGTATTAATTACTTCTAGCCACAAAATAAACATTTTATATCAGTGCTTGAATTTTGAAATGCTAAAATACAAAGAAATTTCCTACTAGGTATATTATTTAATAATTTTTTGTTTACAAATATTTCATTTCATTAGATAGGTATACTTCGTAAAGCTCACTCTAAAATTCATGCTTAATTTATTGTGCTTTTCTAACGTAAATTGAGTTTTTTTCATATTTTGCAGTAAATTATTTACAAATGAAAGCAAAATTTAATTATATTATTTATTATGTTGTATTTCATTATAAAAAGTAATAATAAATTTATTTCAATTTCACAAAATACAATATTGTTATCATCGAGTGGACATCATCGGTGAACATAATTTGAACAAACTTTTATCGACAGGGTCAATTGCTCATTCTGTTTAATATACTCAAATTACTTGTGTGCATGTGTTGATCAGTTTTACTGGAAATACTTTGTATGATAATATTTAAGTTTTTGTAATTTGAAATAAAATTTTTCAAAATAGCAGTTCAAACAGAAATTAAATGCTTTTATGGTTTATTTATTTTATGTATTGATTGCTAAAATCGGTAACTTTTTATTCTAATCAATTCAGTTATTTTGATTTCAAATAATATCTTTTAATGTGCACAATCACAATTTTAACGAAAATGTGACACATGAAACAAAAGTATTCTACAATTTGAGCAGAAATAGTTGAATGGTTTGAAAATCCAGGTTTTGTTATCACCTATACTTATCCATCCATCTGTTACTAAAATACTTTTCCAATTAAATTTTTTAGTTGAAAACCTAATTCTAGTGAGTTAATAGTTGAAGTTAGTTAAATGAGGGCAATTTAAAAGTTTCGTTTACATCACAAATATCAAAACTTTTGAATAATGATAACGGCATACAAGTAAATTTTAAAGTGCAATAATAATTGTTTACAACTCTCACAAATAAAAGTTATTAATACTTGAAATGACTTAAATTTTATGTTATATGATGTGATATAATAATATGATTTTTAAATAAGATACTTTTTGAATGATTATACAAAATAGTAATTAAAAGTTTTAATAAAACACACCCCAAAATGTAAAAAATAATACTTAATAAAATCTAAATTGGAAAAACGCGGAATAATATTAAAAGAATACCACTAGTCGGGGAAACTGCTATGTTCTATTTAGTAATAATACTAAAATTTAATAAAAATGTTGAAAACCCAGGCTGAGATGGTGCTAATTATGGTCGGTCCAAGACAATGGATTTAAACCGTGACACGACGATGATGAAATATAATACTTGAACGTAGCAGATCCCCCTACTAGTGGTATTACTTTAATATTATTTCAACGGGGTATCGCAATTTAGATTTCATTAAATGAATTATTTTAATTGCCATTTTAGATAATCATTCAAAAGTATTTTATTTAAAAATCATATTATTATATCAAATCAAATTAAGTCATTTTAAGTATTAATAACTTTTATTTATGAGAGTTGTAAACAATTATTATTATTGCATTTTAAAATTTATTTGATCTCATTACTCAAAAGTTTAGTGCATAAATGCATAGTACAAATTCTGTTAAGAAGAGGTAAGCAATTTAATAAAAATTATAAAGGAAAACCAATTTTGTGAATTTCAATTCTTAAGGCGTTTCTATTTTCTACTTAAATGTAATTACAACGCATTAAAATATTAAATTGCTTCAAATTAAGTAATTAAGAACCACAACTGTGTTTTCCTTTACTTATTTTATAAGTAAAATTAATATACTGCATAGCAAGGTGGAAAATGCTGCATTACCGAAAATGCTGCGACACGTCAAAGCTAGCTACAGTGTGATGCTATAATAAAGCTTTTAACGGAGTATTTCAGCCAATTTTACACTAAAATTAATAAATTCCAATAAGAATTGATTTTGCAATTATCGAGTATGCACTATATGCTATGTATAGATTTTATTTAATTCAGAATAATTTAGTTCTAAACAACTACTGGCAGTTAAATAATAATTTATTAAGCTTAATTTATTATTGCATTTACGGTAAGGTATTTTCACTATGCAGGCAGTTAACACGAATTTTATTTGAAAAGCTTTCCTTGGTGTTTGTAATTACTTTCATACTAATGACAAAGTAAAAAGTACTTCCCGACCGGTTATAAAATTAAAGTGAATTTTAACTAATTTTCCAATATTTTTAAATTTAGTAATGAGTCAATTATTAAGTACTATACATACAATTACTGTAATATTGGTTACTCAACGATTTGACAGCACGAGGGTATAGCGATTGTTTTAATTCATTTGAGGGAGTAAGCATTTTGATCTATATATATATATATATATATACATAGATCGGTTTTTGACGTTCTACGTCTTCCGATTTTCTTTTTTTCATGAGGGTATCTAGAATTTTATATTTCAAAGATGTTGCAAGCACCTTGTGAAAGGACCACCGGCTTTACATGCCTTCCGATGCATGGAGAAGGCCATACAAAGTGAGCCTCTCCCGGACTCGAACCAGAGCGTCTCATGTTACCAGTTAATCGCGCTAACACCCAGGCCAGTGACCGTCTTTTCATGCATTTTCAGATCGCATTTTCATACGCTAATTAAATATTATGATTATTCTTTTACGAAGAATTAACAATGTTAGATGATTCTCTTTCATTTAAGTTTGCACGAAATTTAAGACCTTTAAATTAAATTATACTCAATCACCCTGATTAATGATTATTATTACTATTTTACAAAAATGTATGTAGAATGAACATTTAAACTTAAAAAATATCAAAAAAAAATTTAAGCTTTTTTATAAATATTTTTCAATCTTGTAGTTACATACATATATTCTTGCATCATTATTATTAACGCTCATGTGCTTATTATTTGCTCAGTAAATATTCGCGATTTGCTGCTTATAGTTTTCAGTTTCATAAATCTGGCTTAATGATGTTTAACAACCTACATTGCATTTAAGTAATAGCGGGTGTTCCGTAAAATTATTAAACGTTTGTTTCGTAAAATAAAATTGTTTCGCCTAAGCTCGTGGAAAAGTAAAATTTTAATAAATATGTTCTAAAATATAAATATTGCCACATTCAAAAATAAAAAGTGAAGCACAAAGTCAATATCTCTTACATTTATTACAATGGCAATAAAGATGTTTATATGTTAACATTTTTACCTCTCATATGGAATGCATATATGAATTTTCATATTCGTTTAACTCCTGTATCATTATTATTAATATTTTACTTGTTTGATTTGCAAAAATTTATTCTTTTATAGGAAAATACAGCTCAAAATTTAGCTTTAGATGACCATTAAGGTTTATTTACATATGCGTCTAACTTACATTATTATACTCCATTAGTTCTGAAAACTTGCTGTAGTCCAAATAAAAGTTTTCGAGATTTTTTAGATTAAAGTGCAACAAGCGTAAAAATAAAATTAAACTTTCATAAGCTTAAAAGCGATACTTATGGTACAGGATATATTTTATCTTTTTCAATATTTCCTCCTGAATAATACAATAAGTTTTCATACATCCGAGTTAAAAGCGATTTTATTATATGTATTACTAAATAATTGAAAAATAAAATTGACACAATTTATTAAATTTTAGTGTCGTTTATAACCGAAGTGATTGCATTTGATGGTTTTAACAGGAAACCATTTTTCAACAGCACACGTCAAATTTCTTAGTTTTTGCAACATCTTGATTAATTACAGTAAAGTAAGCAACAAGTTGAATTATTATTTTATACAAAACAAATACAAAGATAAAAGCATAATATTTGGTACTACCGAATAAACAAATATTTAAAAAAATTATAAAAAACATTATACCCACTCACAGTCAGTGTTTGAAGGTGGGATTAAACTTAAATAAAATTTTATTTTTAGAGCAAGTGTCGTTTGTGGATAGCAAAAGGTTTGAAATGCCACTCTAAGGTCCTTACTAAAACTAATCTACCCAAGTAATAATCTTATCTCCTATTGTATTATGGTATAGTGTGCCCTCAAAGAGCTTTGGACTACCGTTTACTACCTCAGATACAAGAACATGCGAATTAACCAAATGATTAAATTCAAAAATGTGTAGTTTATAGTCTAAACAATTTAAAAATTGATATGTAAACTTAAACAGTAAACATTAAATTTTTTACTGCTCATTATCAAAATTAATCAAGTTGATAACAAAAGTTATTGGACTAACATAATTATGTATGTAGATAAGTATACATACAAATTCGACTAATGTAAGCAATTATACAAACAGTAATTAGCGCAAAACTCGCCTTTGGGTTTAGAATACCGTAAACTTTGGTTAGTTTGATGAAATTAACATAATATAGCATAACAGGGACATCTCAAATAACACTAGCTTATGATATCAAAATTCATTTTATTTTAGTATTCCAATTTATGAAGGATTAATTATATACCAACAGACAATTACAAAAACTTTAAACTTAATTTAAGATTTTTTATTATTTAAAATATATATTGAAAACATTATTAGAAGATTAAATTCAGAATAAAATAATTTCAAGTTAATTATTTAAGTACCTATTGCTTTTAAAAGAAAATTTTTAAAGAAAATATAAACTTCTTAAAGCTTTAACGCAATTTAGCTGCTCTGTGTAATTGTACAGTTATACGATATAGCATGAAAGCTATTAATAATAAATTCCGTTTTTAAGTATTTGAAGGTAGCACTTTTCTTTAGATCGAAAAGCTACTTTAAAGTGGACGATACCACTGCAAACATGAATTTCCTACTTAAAAATTAATTAATTTAATTCTGCCAATCTGCTAAAAGGTAGCGATTGCAATTTGGAAACTATTTTTTATTATTTATTAAAATTTATTATAAATTACCATTTACAAGATATGAGATTTGAAAGTTTTCATAAAGTAGAACTAATAGATGCATGCTTAGGTGTGCTTAAAAATAAAATAAAAGTTTTGATAATATAAATAAGCAGAAAACAAATATACTGCGAGCTGATTACGTTCGATTTTCACCTTACATTTTTAATGACATCAGCGCGCACATAACTTTTAGATTATAGGAAAATCTATGCATTATTTTAACGCTTGTTAACTTGATGGTCTCTAGACAAAATCCCATTAGTGCTTAATGATATCAAAGAACTCTGTAGGGATCAAACATAGTTATAACTTATATACAACTTGAACTAATTTAAACAATTATTATGTCCAGTCCCTTTTAATTGAAAGTAAACAGCTTATGAATTCATGTATGTTTGAAAAATATTTTAAAAATAATATCTTAATTAAATTGAAAAATTGTTCTCTAGAAATGTTCTCTGTGTTCTCAATGATCGTTGGCTATAAACTTAGTCGAACCCAAAAAAATTTAATTAACAAATTAGCTATTTACCGTATAATTCTCTTATGAATAGGTAACAAATTTTTTTAAAGAATTTCAGCTGTGTGGACTCACATAAATTTAAACCAATCACACTGTAAGGTTATCTATTTAGTGCAATTTAGTTCTGTAATCATACACCAAATAGACTATAGGAATAAAACTGTAGTTTCCCGTTCTCTATCCTGCCAAGAAAGCTAGGTCTTTAGTACAGAATATTATTAGTAACTACGTACTATAAATTAATACAAGTAAAACAATAAGAAAACATAATGAATAAAAAAGTTTTAAATTTCTTAATATTACAAGTATTCGTAAGTTTTAAGAATAAATTATATTAATAGTTAAGTTATAGTCGACAATAGAATTCATTCTTAAAAGCATATTCTGCAAGTTAATATATTTACTTAATTCTGTAATATCCCAAGTGAAAGCTACTATACATTATTTTGGATTATATTGCTTATATATTTTTATTTTAAATTTAAAGCTGAAGTTTAATTAGATTGAAGTAAGTATTTTTAAACATTCACATTCATTCTTACATTTTTTATGTAATTCAAAATTTACTTTTAATTAAATTCTGATTAAATGTCAACTTCCAGTTAAATAACTTCAAATTTTTATTATAATATTTTAACAGTAATTCAGTTAAGATATTATTTTTATAATGCAAAAAGAATTTGTAAATATGGTTTTCAATATTTTATGCTAATAGTTTTGTTTATACATTTAATTATTCTAAAATAGTGATGAGGTTGTATTTATGCCTCACTGCATAAATCATAAATCAATGCTATTATATTTCTCTTTACTTTTCTGTGTATTTTTACGTGAACATAGTCCCAGCCGAGGGAGGTATGCAGTAACATAACAATTTATTTTAGAAAAAATAATTGTTGCTATCGCAATTTTTCTCGCTTTACACCTTAATTAAGATTTTTTTTAAATGTTATATTATTGATGAGAAATTGATTTGAGAAATTTTGATTTGAAGATGAGAAATATTATTGATGAGTAAACTGGTAGAATTGAGTTTTTGCAGTTTTTTTAAAATATAATAAATATAATTTTATAATAAAGCAGTCACGGAAATAACCTAACCATAACAATATCAACAAAGGAACAACATTTCGTTAGCACTTAACTGAGATATAGGGATACTACGTATAGGTACGTCAATTTGTCTTGATTTGTTAACATCGGTCATCTGATGTGATGGCCTCATCAGTGAACGCTCAAAAGTTCTTATTTAAATAAATTACTTTAGATTATTTGAAAATGCGATTTTGGAAATAAAATAGAGGAAGGATTTTTGAAGTATTATTATTAAAAAAAATAGACAGAATTGAATATCCACGATTAAAAAGAGCTTAAAATTTGTAGAATTAGAGTTAGTTTCTTAAAAAATATTCAAAAAATTGAAAACGGCATTGATATTTTTAACTGCAATATAGTAGTAATTACAATAGAGAAAAGATTTCAAATTGAATATGATCAAATAGTAGAAGGAATGGAACGTCCATAATTAAACAGAGCTTAAAATCCATAAAATAAAAAGAAAATTGGTTCTAATTGCTTACAGATGGTTTTCAAAAAACGACGTGCATACTATTTGAAATCGCCGTTTTGTAATAAAAATAGAGAAAATAAGTCAAACAAAATTTTGAATTGTTTTTCAATTTTATTTTTATGAAAATATGTTTTAAGCCAATAAGAAAATTATATAATTTCGTATCAATAGCATTTTTCTTCACTGATTAACTTTTTTAAAAATTTATAACTTGAGAGTAGACACAGGGTTTAAAATCTGCAAGTAATAAGTACAAATGCGTAATAAAATTAAGTACATACTATATAGGTTAATTAAATATAAATTTGCTTTTGAGTTAGATACGTGCGTGGCTAACAAAATTTTCATAAGTTTAGTTATAATGTAGTTCAGGTTGTTTAAAAATAATAGGATGTTGTCACCGTGCTTAAAGACCAATTTACACAAGTTACCACAAACGAATTAAAATTTTAAAACGTTGAAATTATTTTGACATTTAAAATTTTTCAATTATTAAATAATAAAGTTTTTATCCTCGCCCAATTAGGTTTGTTCGTTGTACGTGTTTTAAACTGTTCCAAACAGTTTCCGATTACGTCACACCGACAGCTTTTCACAGCCAACATCCGACGAACACTTTTAGAACAACTTATTGTTGATGTAAATAAAAATATTTTATAGATAAGTTTTAATTGTGGTGTCTAATATGAATAATTTAAGCTACAAGATATTGAAATCTAAGTAATATTATCTTATAACTTAAATTATTGTATTTGACAATACAATGGCAACTTATTTACAAAATATTTTGAGGTTAGGTTATTTACATAACCTAAAATTTGTTTCAAAGTTGACTCTGAACATCTGTCAGTGTGACATAATCGGAAACTGTTCGGAACAGTTTAGAACAGGTACAACGAACAAACATATTGAAAATTCGTTCTTACTAGGTAGAATATCATTCTTGAAATTGACCCAATCATCATTCCTTCTTAAATTGAAATAAAATTAAAGAATGTCGTTCTTGACTATCATTTCAGAAAGCAATCAGTAATTTAATAGTTAAGAATGCTTTGTTTCAATTTAAAAACGTTGCTATGATTACGTCGATTTCAAGAAAAAAATGAAAATTTAAAAATAATTAATACGTCGCGTCAGGCTAAATTCATTTAAAATTTCAGAAAATGAAAATTCCTGAAAATAAAACGTATAAAATTTAAAAATCGGAAACATGAACATGATTTGAATTAAATCTTAATTACCTGACATTGAATTTCTAAAATATTTACTAAAATCTGTTAAATAACATATTATGTGTAAACAAATTTTAATTGGAAATTGTAGAATAAAATATTTTCAATAAAAATGTTAGTTTCCACATTGCCCTGTTTGTATTGATTCATGTTACATAATAATTGGTAGTAATGCAATACAGATTTTATTGCCAAAACTTAACTTAAAGTTAGAATAATAACTGTTTCTCCCTATCTCTTCTTAAATAATAATTTCATTCAATAAATTCGTAACAATAGTAAAGTATTTTTAAAAACAATAAAGTATAATTGAACAAATTATAACACTGTATGATAATGCAGTCTAGCGTCATTTGATCGATATTTCGATTCGGTACATGTAAATAAAGAAAAAGATCGACATTGTGAAAATTATACAAAGTGATATAAATTTACATTTAAAATTAAAAAATAAAATTTAAGTAGTGAACGAATTACTAACTAGCGAACCACAGTTGTCATTCCATAAAATTTCTTTTGTTAATATAATTTCCAAAAAAAGATTTCTGCTTTCGTTCAGTATGCTAACACATGCATATAGTATATTGTAATCTACAGATTTCTTATGTATTAAAGTTTCTGGTCACCATTTTTTATACATCTAAGTATTGGAAACTCTTAGTAAAACACACAATTGAAAAAGAAAAAGCTAGATTTAAAATAAATTTTTTTAACAAAATGCAATTATGAAATTCAATATTCTAAAATTTTAGTAACATTACATTTAGGGTATGATTTTAATAACATATATAGTACATGCACAAATCACAAATAATTATTTTCGATTTAAATAAATTCTATGGATTTAAAGCTAGTAACCGATTCCTTAATGCATCGTTTAACAAAGGTTGGCAAAACTCATAAACTACTTTAAATAGAATTACTTCACTATGCAATATTATAAAACTTTGTATACTTAGGTATACAATACTCTTAATGTGATTGCTTTCATCAGGCTTTGTGAAGTTGATACAGTTGTTGCTACTTTTGAACTATAGAAATGTAGAACTTCTAGAATGAAGACACAGATTTGGTTAGATTAAGAAGCCACTATGAATGTGATGTAAATTGGTTTTATAAATCTACTGTAACGTTGAGCTTTTAAAATTATGTTCACTTATAAAATTCACTTGAATAAAAGGTAGAAACTTCAGAAAACGAAAAACGTTTAGGAAAAAAAATATAATTTTTTTTTAAATAGATGAATATGCAGTTTTATAAAAAAAATGCACAACTCTAAAGGGAAAAATTGTGTAAATATCATCAAAGTAGTTCATTTCTCGATCTTTTACTAAAGTAATACTTTTGTTTGGTTTTTCTTCCCTAAAATCATTTCAGTTTCTGCGACTTTGATAAATAGCACGTACAAGTGCACCACTTTGTATCACGTGTAACCCTCTTTTAGTTGAATAAGGTATCTAAATTTTCTTTAGTGACTTTAGAGATAACTTCAACCTGGTGAAAATTAGTTATTATAATAAGAGAGAAAAAATTATAACTATGTAATTAGTAATTTATCAATGTTTAAAAAGCGTTTTCAAACCTACTCTGCAATATTTGTTCACGATTGAGATGAAATTGTTATAGATAGATAACATTTTTAATTAAAAAGTTATACAATTATATCTTTCAAAAACCTAACTTTGTTTAACCATAAAACGAGTACTTATTCTAAATAAATTTGTAAAATTGAGTAGGTTTATACTATCCTTTAATTTTGTTATTAGTATACATAATATGTTAATCAAGATTGCTGTTACAATATTCAAAACTTATGCATTAGCATTTCAAAGAGAGATATTACAAAAAAAAGATTAAAACCAAAACTAAGGTAAATTTATTTAACTTTAAACTATAAGCATGCCGATGGTAATTATTACTCTTTTTTTAAATTTATAAATACTTTTGAAAAAACTTATTTTTTGTATTATATCAAAGTAAAAATTTAAAAATTATTTACAGTAATTCAGATTAACCTGTTGAACAAGTTTAATTAATAAATCAAAGTAATCATAAATCAATTTCTTGAAAGCCAGAGCGTTTTGAATTTTAAAAGTTATTAAAACTTTTTACTGAATTATTTAATTTTAATTTTACGATTTATTTTCCAAGTTAGATTATGAAATTTTTTGTTATTCTGAAATATTAAAACGCCGTTTAAACTTATTACTAATTAATTGATTCGTGGTTCACGTAGTAAAAATTGGCTATAGTAACTCGATTCGTATTTTAAAACAACCCAAGAAATTAAATAATACAAATACACAAAAACGTTTGTAAAAAAATTAATTACAGTGTAGTACTACATTTCATAATTATAGGTACTACTAAATTTTGTAAATTTTTGTTCTGAAAGGTGTCGATACATTTTCCGATCATCCTAAAATACGTAAATTATTAAATTAGTATTATTAGCAAAAAAAAACCATTAGAAAAATTAAATATATATTATATAGATAAATAAATAAAAATTTCCTATTAGCTAATTGTTATGGTTTCCAGAAACACAAAAAAATGTTCATACAAGTCTGTAATAACATCTCTGGTTTTTATTAAATTAGTGGTGGTAATTTTGAAGGATTAACTAACTTAAGAATTATTAACCTAAACACTTTTCAAGTTAAGTTGTTTTCATACAATTTGAGTTTCGGGTCTAATTAAAGTATAGATTTAGGAAAGCAGGTTCGTCATTAATCATTTCAACGTAAACCCTTAGAAAATTGTTATTTGTGAAAATAAATATAGAAACAATTTAAGAAATTAAAAAAAGCATTCCAAGGTAATTAATAACAATCTAAACTAATTTTAATTAAAAATGACAAACTTGAGTAATTTTTGTGAGGGTAGGTAATTAATTAATGTTATCTTTTAAATTTGGAAAATAAAATAAAGTTAAAGAAATCTCCTAAAAATTTCAAGTACAAAATTATTTGTCGCTGTAGCTGACAAAAATTCGGATTTTTAACATTTTGGCGGAAAAACGGACAGGAAAGGATTTTGCTAGCAAGCAGAGATGCTCAGTTGGGTTTTCTGTTCAACATAACAAAAGTCGTGATGCGTAGAAGATCAAAAAATCTAATTCTGCTCGGCTACTGCCAATATTGTATAAATTATGTAATTGTGACAGCTTTTTGTTAACGTGTTAACATTTTACAAGCTTTATTAAATATTTCAATTTGATTGACATTCTAATTGAAACAAAATTAAAACGATTAAATTTTCCTTCAATTGTTTTCGAAATTTTATTGATGTGCTCAAGGAATACGTGAAATATATTATGATTTCAACACATATTGGTTATTTCCGTATTATTTTTTAGTGGGGATGATAAATTTAATTTAAAGAAAAGAAAAAATAAGACAGTGAAACATGATTTGGTCATGTTTAAAGCTCTTGAGAGATTTATGTTATTGAAATTTTACGCTCAAGAAATAATAGGCTACAAACGCCGGAGAACAATCTAAACTTAATTATAGTGTGACGTTTTGAACAAATAGAATACTCTATCATGATCATATAAACGCCATTAAATTAAATCAACACAGTAATAAAATATCGACACACAATCCAGCTAGATTAAGACTCTTTCAAGCTTCTTTATTTTGTGGCTTAGAATTTCATCGCATCATGTTGTATGCGATACCAAAAACTCGCTAAAAAGTTTAATTTATCTTTGAATTTTTTACACTTTTGCCTTATTTCTTTTCATTATATTTTAAAGCTTCCCGTTCGTGAAACCGAATCTTATGAAGGATTGTTATGCTTTTTTTATTTATCAAATTTAATATTAAAAACTTAAAATTCAAATTAGTTCACGAAATTTTAAATCAAAATTTAAACGTTTAAATTTACTCTTCAATGAAAATGACAGCAAAATCAATTTCTCCAAAGCGTACATTATTTCAATAAAATAAATTAATGCATTAAGTTACATCTAAATTAACAACAATTTTAAAGTTTGTTCACTGAAAGGATTCATTAAATCCTTTGACATTTAGCGACTAATTAAGAAGTGAAATCAATTTCCTAATTACAACCCGGAACTATACATTGGAGTATCCATCTCTCGTTAAAATCATTGCTTGTAAGTTGAACGTCGCCGCGAATTATCCCGTGTAAGTTACACGCACATAGCAATGGTTCACGAGGTACTGGCACGGCCCAGCCTCACTGCCGAAAGCGCCACGACGCCGGGCGGCATTATTAGAAACTATTTAAACTTTCTACTTCAGACGTCCTAGAAAAGGCTTTTCGCATTGTTTGAAGATTTTATAAACGACGAGATAAATTGTCTGTAGAATCTTAAACTGCAGCGTTATAAATATTTTATTTTGATATAATAGGTAGATAAAATTAGAGTTGGTTCAGTAATGAAAGCTTTTATAAATTTAAGGACGAATAAATACATTTATATGGTAAATTAAAACTAATTCCTTAAATTGAATAAAATTCTTTTTTTATTGAATGGAAGACATATAAAACATAATGCTTAAATCTTCACCAATTTAATAACTTTTTCTTTATAAGAAAAGTGGTATTGTTTATTGTACTTCTCAAAAAGTTCAAGTATACGCCACGGAGTTCTTAAAAGTTTGAAAAATATGTGCTTAAACCAATTTTAAAAGTTATGAAATACAAATTAGTTAACTACATCTACTATAGAAATTTTTACAAAATTTATTATTTTCATTATGTAAATAATTTTAAGTTAGCGTAAGTTTGTGTTAACACTTTTGAATTAATGTTTCGAAAGTTTTCAGTCAATTTCTTTTTTATAGTATTTTATGGCCATCATTGTGACGTAAAACAAACATTTCGTACATTATAATATTGGCAGGCAATCGAATGGTCAAGTTGGCTACGCTGCCATGATATAAGGTCCAATATCGATCTATGGCCTATCGGAAAAGCAACGGAGAATTACTCTATTAATTGCACTTCTTTACAGTTACCACCTTAGCTTGTCATGTAAAAAAGATTCACAACATAAGTTGATCAACCTAAACGCTTTTTTATATATGTATTTAATTTTTGTATATTTTGGAACTCTCATCTATTTAATTTCGGCATTTTTTAGAGTGGTACCCATAGGTATACCTTAGTGTTTAAATAACGTATTTGACAACCCAAGATGTTCTAATTACAATTTGGCCAATTAGTGATTAACTGAACTATTAATATCTTATATGTCAAACAACATCAAACAGAATAATAAAGCAATGAATTATCGGATTACAATAAATAAACATAATTAAGAGAATAAAGTTAAATTATATACCAAGAACTTGACTTACATAGTACTTATAATACAAAGATATCTAGAAAAATACGAAGGATTAGCTAATCGGCACAGTTCTACACTTACAAAACATTATTCTCAAATTTGTTAAAATGTGAAGAACAAAACATAGTTTTCCGAGATCACTGTCAAAGATATTGTGGGCTTACTAGTACTAAAACAAACTAAGTCAAAAATGGGTAATATTGAGTTAGCATTACCAAGTACTCAAGAAAACATGCTATTATAAACCTGATCTTTTATATAATGTCATTATAAATCCATATAAACAAAAATAAAAAATAAATTAAAAGAAATAAACTTCCGCTTTAGGGCTTCTATCTAAAGTGGGATCTAATATTTAGAAATTGTATTTCTTGACTTAGTCAGTTATACTTGTATTGAGCATATGCGTTACAGTTATTCCATTATTAGAAATGATTGAGACTACACAAATTGAGACTTTTTGATAAATTATATTTTTATGTAGGAAACCAGATTCGCATTTGTAAAGGTTTCCCTATTAGCACTCTCCAATGCCTACTTGTTGTAGAAGTTTCAAGTCTGAAAAGCTATTCTTTTTTCTTTAGAAAAATTTGCTCCCATTCGAATAAATAATTTGATAAAATAATTCAATATTGTAAGTAGTGTTAAGTTTTTGCAAAAGTATTTTGTTTTGGGCTATGATATGTGTTTAAGTTTGATAAACTTCTTTGTGTCGTATCTCTAACGATATGAGGTATTATAATTGAAACGGTTAATATCAAAGCTGGCAATCCCCATTTTTGTAAAAATGAGATAATAATGTCAAAATATTCATTTAATTTTACTTACTTAATACTGAACTGTTAGTTTGTTTCAAAATAGATAACATATTATTCAAAATTAGCTTCAAAAATTGAGAAGTAAAGTAAATATACATAAAGTTCCAGCAGTTTTTCTTCAATATCTCAAAACTATGAAACTATGAGATTATCGGGATTGAAATTAACCCTCTCACACGCCTTAACGGCACACAAATAAATTCGCCGTTAACTTGGTGGTAGAATTATCAACTACAAAGGTAAAAGTATTAAGTTTAAATCCTAGTAAAATTACGAATACGTAATTATATTATTATAGTAAAATGAAAAACGAATGCTAAAAAATTCAAACAGTTTCCCAACCGTGTATAAGCAGCTTGGGATCTAAATGCCAACAATTCTAGTAATTACATTGGTCACACATTATTTGTTATAAATAATATCGTACATTTATTGGAACCATTTATCTAAACTATATCGCGATCGGCAGTTGTATGAAACCATTTTAACATTTATTAAAATTGTTTAGTATCGTTCGGAATTAAAGTTTATTTATTCTTAGAAAAGATCATCTAAACAAGGTACATTTGATATCATTTACTACAGCAGATGTATTAGCCCATTAGAGCGAGTTGTCGGAATATGAAATAAAGTTAAGGAAACTGCAAAAGCAACATTTTCGCAAGAATGCTCATGTGTAAAACAATTAATTTGAAAATTTATTATATTTCGAACTTGCATTAGAAGTTTTAATTTTACGCTTTGTATATATTTTTTATTTAATATGCCCATTACTTCTTTTTTGGAGACAAACTTTTAAGTATCTTAGAATGTTTGCGTTGAAGTTTTGCGCGGCTTACTTCAAATGGTTTAGTAGAAGTTTAATATTATTCTTTTATAGATAAAATTTAAAATTTTTATTCTTATATGAACCAGTGATGTATAATATATGATGTTTGGTAAGTTCTTCTTTTGTGGAATCGAGTAACTCTTTATTTGAATTTTATAACGTTTTATTCGTGCTAACTCGTCAATTAATACTAGACTGTTTATTTATATTAACGCAGTTTTTTATGCAGGGGTAATTATGATATTTTTCAGTTCTTTTAGAGCAGTTTTCTTAGACATTTACATTTTTCATACAGTTGTAGATTCTTACAGACATGATTACTGTTTTTACAGTGCAAATTAGTTTACGTGTTGGTAATAAGAGATCATTAACTTGAATATTGCGATTTTGTATTTATCTACCTATACAATTTCTGTCAAATTTTTGTGATTTGGAAAACCACTACTGTTTGATTTAACCTCATTGTATATGCGTTCACTATGTTTTTAGGTTTATTACTCTCCGCAATTTGTAGTTACTAGCAAAATGAACTATTCTATTAATTTAATTGCACAAATTATAAGCTATTGTAATTTTATGGGAATTTTCTATTATTTCTTTAAATTATCTATTTAGAATTTATAAGAAAGTCTTGTTTCGTATTAGCAGTAGATAATAAAATCAGTATTAAAAGATTAAAAAATGTATTTTATTATAATCACTATTTGTTTATTCTTGTTAATCCTATATGCGCGTCAGTGTCATCAA
The DNA here is from genome assembly GCA_036346125.1 of Lycocerus yunnanus. Classification (NCBI taxonomy): domain Eukaryota; kingdom Metazoa; phylum Arthropoda; class Insecta; order Coleoptera; family Cantharidae; genus Lycocerus; species Lycocerus yunnanus. The sequence continues at coordinate 6,334,084 of JARFIX010000008.1, forward strand.
TTTTTTTTGCATATCTGGATAACCGCAGATATTGCTACAAAATGGAATAAATACTGTACCTATATTACAACATAGATATTTCGCAAAGATAGGCTTTTGATGTTCCTGCTAATGTAAAATGTTCAGGAATTTATTAAATTTGCGATATCTCCAAAACCATAGGTGTTACTAAAAAGCAAGCATAATAGACTACTTTGTAACCTCATAAATTCCTCCTTTGATTACAAAGCCTCGAATCACCATATTAATAATAAATAGTGTTTGGAAAAGTTTGTTATTGAGCTTTTTCAAGTTTATTATCCGAAATGTAAGCAAAAGTTTAGTTTGCTTGTTTATGCAAGAATGTCTATTTTAGAGTATTATTCTAATGCATATTTTATATTGATTTCTGAAACATTACTACGAATAATTATTATCTTATATTTCAGAAAAGGTTTTGTTTAGAATTATGTTACAAATTACGCTATACACAAGTTTCTTAGAAAATTTATCCATGTTTCCGCGATTCTTTGTTAATTTTCAATTTACCAGTATTCTGAAATCAAATATTTACTATTTACAAATGTTGGTAAATTGCATTAAATTTTTAGAAAACAAAATAAACATGCCTGACAAGGAGGTCAGTCAGTCATTTATTCATAAATTTTATTTGGAGAATTTGATTTTAAATCGTTCAAAGTGTGCCCTTATTATCGTGAAAACCGATTTTCAAGTTTTAATTTAAAAATACTGCATCTAATATTTGGAATATACTTACTCCAAAAGAAATCCATTCTTACCGTTCTTGAAATTGACCTAATCATAGTAACGTTCTTAAATTAAAATAAAGCAAGCTTAATTTAAGATATAAATTACTGATTGTTTTCTGCAATGATAGTTAAGTACGTCTTTCTTAAATCTTGTTTCAATTTAAGAACCTACCATGTTTAGGTCAGTTTCAAGAACATTATTCTAGCTGTAAGGTAAGAGCGAATTTTTGAGTTTATGGTGTATTAAATTAGTTATATAATTCATTCTAATCAAAGCGTATTTCATTATTGTGAACTTTGCAGAATAAACAATCCTGTATGTATTTGATTAAAAGATCAAAAACATTTGTTAAAAATATTTGATAAGTTTAATATTCTCATAATATATAATTTTCAGTGCATAGAATATTATCGATCATTACAGAATATGTAAGAGAACAAATGATAGGATAATATTCTATGCAAGAGGAAATTCGAGGACTATCTCCGATAATTAATAATTATTATAATTCTTCATAAATGTCTTTTAATCTATAATTTGTTATTGATTATATAATTATAAAATGTTTATCGATTGTAAAATAAAATGTTTTAAAACTATTTATTTTATTAGAATTCATTGTATTTTTAAATTAAGGAATAGAACTTTATAATAGTGCGTCATGATTATAAAAATTATCGAAAATGATCGGTAATTCATTCATCTTACTGTGATTGGTAGATTTCACTAGGCACCTTAAATGATCGCTAAATTGAAATCTGATTAGAGTACATTTTGAAATTAAATCTCGTGATTGATCGGCAGGCTAGTTATGACATCAGAGGAGATAGTCATAATAATATCATTTTAACTTGCAGAATTATTACATTTTAAAAATACTTATTTACAGCAATAAATTAAATAAATTTTAATTGTAATTTGAAACACAGAAGTTTTAATCAAAAGATAAATATTCGAGTTGAAAATATGCAAATTCAAATAAAGGAAAATGTGAATCAAAAGGTAGAGGCGGCCATGTTTCCAAAATTAATAGGAAAGCGATTACTTACTACAACCATTGATTCTAGTACAACTTATGCCCGGTTTCACAAAACATTTAAACTGCAATTTCGGCTTAAATTTAGGCTTAAATATCAAATGGGTTTCACAAAACATTTGGCTTATCCAAAATATTTAAACCTCGATATAAACTACGATTATAACACATTTGGGTTTTCAAATAAATTTAAGCCATTTTTAAACCGAGATGTCAGTCATTTCGCCAACTTTATAACTAAAATTTGTCCCTAAATATTAACATGAACTGCAGTAGCACGTTATATTTTTATAAAAATTAGGATTAGCACTATAAGCTTTATTCTAGTTCAGTTTGGTTTCGGTTTCAATTACAGGCGGTTTCGCCTATAATGTTGAGATCTCTAGTTGAAGATCAATTTATGAGTTATGGGAAAGACAATAGAAAACCACCTCATTAATTAAATATTTGTAGTAGTCAACTTGGCTTTTACCACGTTATTTGTCTACGCACTTTATGTTTTTGGAACACGAAGAAATCAAATTTATAAAAATTAAAAGTAAATTTACTTTGAAACATGTTTTTCCAAACTTATGTAAATTTAAAAAATTGATGTGATTATAGTGACAATCCACTATAACAGAAGAAATTCAAAATATACTTAAAACTATACATTTTAAACACCTTTTGCAATAAGTTGCTTTTTTAAGTTAACTTTTTCCATTTGACAAATTTTATTTAATTTTACGTAAACAAGTTGTGGTGTAAATAAGGTATGTCATTTAAATTGAAAACAAAATATAGTTGAGGTGATAGCCAATGAAAGTCTAACCAGTTTCATTGGCCTTCATTAACCTCTTTCATTGGTCTATCACCTCAACTATATTATTTTCTTTTCAATTTATAATTCAGGTCGACTATGTTTTGACATTTTTTGCATTTCTAAAATTTCCAAAATTATTTTAAAATTAAATTTTAATTAATTTTCTAATTTCTCCAAATTCTTGCCAAATTTTGGCAAATTTTTGTGAAACCTGAAAAAATATAAACCGTTTTTTTACAAAATTTAAGCGGTGGAAAATCTAGATTAAAAATTATTTGTATTTTGTCAAAGTCAAAATGTTATAAAAGTAATTTTATAACAAAATTTATAAATCAATTTGCAAGGAATATTCTACTTTATCAAATAAGTACCGGGAATTGTTCAATACAACACAAAATATTAGTTTAATCATCCAAATTTATTTTTTCACTGTCAAAGTAAACCCGATTTGATGCGATACTTTAATCTACAAAACACTTCCTATAAGCAATTTTTAACATTTTCTTTTATGGTTTCCATAAACTCAAAACATTTTCCACGAAGTGGTAATTTAAGTTTGGCAAAGAGGAACGGTCGCACGAGATCATATCTAATAAATACGGTGCTTGATCGAGAACATTAGTTGAATTTTGAACAAGAACTCCCATACAAGATGCGACCTGTGAGACGGCGTATTGTCGTTGGGCAAAACGACGACGACGTCATTCAACGATGGCAGAAAAGGTTGACAAAGCGCTTCAAAGTTGCAGACACGACCTTGAATACACTATTTTTTGCGGTTGACCAAACACTCCTTGCGGAACCAGAAGACGACCTCCAAAGAGCAACTCAACAATGTCGCAAAAACGTATCAGCTGTGTATCTCAGAAAAATTCGGAGGTACTGGCATTCAGACGTTGCGACCATCTAAGAGCTAACATTGTATTAAATAATTGAGCAGATTCCAGCAGATATTTTGGTACTACCAGACAAACTTTAAAAGGTACAAGTCGAGAAACTCTGCTGCGATTCTATAAAGTTATGGCAATCCACTCTATGGTTGCGAGAGTTGGGTTATGACTCGAGACTTGACTTGTACTTGACAGAATTTAAACATTATATGTATTAGTACTCAGTAAACGCAGAATTTGATGATTTACAAATATTATGTTTTATGGAGTTTTCTTTTAAAGTACTCATTTTCAAGCTGCACCACTATACATAGTACTATATTTCAGGTTTTCACAAGGTTGCAAAAAAACTGTTGTTTTGACCGTGGTTTTCGACCATACCACTTAACGCGAACTTTTTCGCTAAGATGCATTGTTTAGGAGAAGTGGACAAAAAACCAAAACTGTTTTAAAATTTCTGCATTTTTTGGCTGCCAAAAGGGCCGAGTGACCATAACATATTTATTGATTACATATTTGCACCCAAGTTAAAAAAATAAAAGCTTCTACAGCACCTTTTGCAACATTTAGCTTTTACAATACCTCTACTAATGATTGGTGATTGCCCTATAAGACAGATGTCAAATAATAATTTTTATTTCATTACAACAAAAATCAAGTTGTGATTTAATTTTGTTTGATTTACGTAAAAATTCTTCATGTAAATCAAGTTGGGATTCTATAAATGGGTTACGTAACCTTAAAAAAAATGCGTTTGTAAAACGCGATTTTTGGCTTAAATATAATCCGAGGATTTTAAAATCTCCGAGGATAATAGCAACTTTTGTGAAACCGGGCATTATTGTTTAGACCTTATTAAATTCGATCGTATAAGAGGCTTTATTCAGATTTCCTGCTTTTTGATCTTTTTATTCATAATATTGTATTTTGATTACAACGTGTGAGAATAAATTAGCTGCACTAATTCCAAATATAAAACTCAGTACAAGCACGAACAATTTTCTTAATACTTCTATTTAAATTTCATTTATTATACATTTCAAGGCCTTGAATGTTCGTTACAGATTGACTTTGAGCATAATGCGCAACTCTTGCTAAATTTTCATTATTAGTGATTTAATTTACAACTTAATGAATCCTCTGATTCTTTATGATTGCATATTTGGTAGCAGAATCTCTGGTTCTTTTTTACTGTGCCAACAAATGGTATGCTACAGGAGTGCAATGCATTACCTAATTGCAATCAAACAGAGAAATTATTTATGGTTATATATTTCTGCCAGATCCTTTGAATGAACTAATACAAGACTATCCACTTTCACTTGACAATTACCTTCTGGAAATTTACCAATATTTTGCCGGCTTTCTTATAATATTGCAAACAAATTTTGTACGGAAAAAGCTGTTCATTCACAGTAATACTCTCAGATGGTTCGTATTCTCTTTCCATATTCTTATTAAGCAAATCAAAATGTCTTGGGATTGCAACACGCACTTAATTTTTATCATTCTGTTAGCGGTTTTTGTTAGATTTATAATGTTTTTTTGATACGAATTCCCAGAAAAGCGCCCAGTACTTTTTCAGATTTTGGAATGTTTCTGTTGTAAACGTATATGCGTTAGCATTGGGATATTTAAGTGCCAAAATTTATTACAATTTTCAGTAATTTGTATACCTTTATAATTTGTTTCACTGAAAATGATATCACATATTTGATTTAAACGTATCTTTAGCAGTGAGCAAATTACTAAACTTTGCTGCACAAGTCTTTTGTAAAATATTGCGACCTATTGTTTGTGTACTAGAAAATGAAACATCTTGTAATATTGAACTATCAGGTGAATGTGACAGACTTTTATCTACAGTTTCTTCATCTAGTATGTATGTCTTCATCAGAAACATATTCTTCCGCATACTAAAGTATACACTTTCCAATTCACCGTCGGCCTCTTCGGATACTCCACAGTAGGAAGAAACGTATTTTTCCCTTCACAATCTGAGATTTCTAAAAAGAATTAAAACTAACACCTTTTAATGTAATACAATAGACCTCTCCCATAGCGGTTATAACAAAAAATTTGCTATAACGATTTTTTAATGTACTATCAATACCAAACATGACCAGCAGTGCAGCGCAGAGCATACATAGTATACGGGTCGACTACGAAACGTAAGTTCGTGGTTTAAACCCTGTTTGCGTTAGATACACTTCTGTGATCAAAAGTCAAATATCGATTTGTGGTCTATGGGGAAGGCAACGGGAAACGATCTCATGAATTATTATACTCCCTGATATGTTCGTCTTGGCTTCGGCCATGTCGAATCGCCAACATTCGGGGAACCAGATATGGTACATGAAAGAAAAGAATACTAAATAATGAACACATTTTGAATGTTTAATTATAAAACATGTATAAACAGGCAAAATTGTTGTTAAAACGCATATAATATGTATAATCTATTAAGGAACCTCTGTACCGTTCTAATAATATAATCATTGCATAGATATGTTGAGGTACCTACATAAAAATTTGTAGTTAGAATTAAATTATTGTTGAAGTTAAAATTTGGAATCTTCGTGGTTTTTCTTTCAATCTACACAAAAAATAAGTTAAGATCGTATTAGTAGTGTGGTTCTTTGAAGCAATAGTAAACATTGCAGATAAAAAAGATTTACATGATTTTGATAATGATTTGTATTGGTTATGGGTTCTCTTTTTACAATATTCTAATTTAAATTGTACCAGCACATGCCTGCTAATTACTGTTAAAACGAACAAAGATATTTAAAAAAAAATTAATTTCTTAAGATTGAAGTGTAAAAGAAAAGCATTAACACGTAAAATTGTTAAATTAGACGACAAGCGGCCAAGATATTACTTGAATTAAGAAACAACAAAGTAATTAATGCTAAATACAAAGCGTCGAGTTTAATGTGCCTTAAAACAAATCCTTCTTTGAAAAATATTTAACTGCTTTAAAATTATTTATTATTTATACTAAGAAGACAATTAACTTATAAAAGTAATTTAAAAACCACCAAACTATTAGGAAAGTTTACATTGGTATTCTTATTGCCCATTTTTAATTTTATAATTAATGTAATAACGTGTAAAATTATTTTGAAATTTAGCATTATATTAAGTTGTGCAAAATACTTATTCATCCAAATGTTTTTCAAAATTACATATATCGTTCTTTCTGGTGATTGATGTCTACTTATGCCTAAATTAAATATCAAATGCAGTTTATGCAGTTAATTAATAGAACTCCAATGAAAGTAAACTACCACTCGTAAGTAAATACTATGGCAGGTCTAGCTTTCAAAGCCCAAAATTGAATGTATTAAATCTCTTCATATGGAGTCTCAAACGGCACACTGTCATCAATAGATGAGTTTTGCAATTTTTTTATTTTATTATTTCAAAGTAGAGGTCAAACTGAGACATCAGTTCTTTTAGATGTTTTTGAGTGCGTTTAGAATAAAAAAAATTATTAAAATTAACAAAAGTGTAAGGGTTATGACGTAGTTGACCTAAACAAGGGGGGTTTTAAAAACCAATCAGAATTATTAAAAATTGCAATGCTACTAATGCCCGGTTTCACAAACATTTAAACTGCGATGATATTATTTAAGCCTATGATATTTAAAACTAAATTTAAGCCAAAATTGTAGTTTAAATGTTTGTAAAACCGGGAATTAGTGATTTTTAAAAAACTGTTGCTAATGTCGATAATTTCTATGTCAATTTTGTAATGTTTGCAAAACAAATGTTTTCAAATAGAATTATTTGGTTATGTATTTTCATTTTGCGAAAATAATTGAACACGAAATAAAATAGTTATTTATAATTTAAAACTCGTGTCATATCACTGACAGTCACCAACTTAGACAACATCGCACAACTACGTTAATTTTGATTGGTTAATCACCACGGGTAAATTAACTATTTTTTTCATTTTTTTTTTAATTGTACGGAGAGTTTTGAACCGTTTTCGATGCCATACAACGATTCAAAAAACTTGGTAATATGGAAAACCGACCCGGAAAAGAAGAAAAATGTTCTGCCGAAATCGCAATATCATCAAACTTCGGATTCAAAGAGACCCGACACTCTCAATGCGAAAAGTGGTTTGTGAAACCGGAATCACACAAAAGTCGACTCGACGAATAGCTAAAAATAGCCTTATAAGCTGCGAAAAGCCCAAATTCTAACTGATGAAAACAAGCGAGTACGACTTCAACGATGCCGTGCTCTTCTATATCGTACCGCTGCTCAAAAATGGGAAAATTCTATTTTTACTGATGAAAAAAGGTTTTGCTCTTGAACATCTTTACAATCGTCAAAATAATAGGTATTGGTCAAAAGAAGCACCCAGACCTTCTGCCATCATTGTTTATTGCCAATACCCCAAGTCTGTCATGGTTTAGGGCGGTATTTGTGCTACAGGTAAAACATCTTTAGTTTTTGTCAAAGAAGGAGTAAAATTAACAAAAAATCTACCATCGGGATATTTTAGAGGTTGTAGTTTTCTATGGGCCCAACAACACTTTGGTGACCAACATTGGATCTTGCAACCAGACTCTCCACCTGCCAATAAAACGAAAACTACGCAAGAGTGGTGCCGAATCAATTTTCCTAATTTTATCAGTTCTGCTGAATAGTTTCTATACTCACTAGATCTCAATCCAATGGATTACACCATATAATCAATTTTAAAGGCCAGAGCCTGTACAAAATCCCACAAAAGTTTGGAATTAGTAAAGCAATCAAATTTTCAAAATATCCCTAGTAGAGGTACGAAAATTTTGTTCTACGTTTAAAGTTCTGTATCCACGCAGAGGAAGCCACTTTAAAATTTTATAATTTATTATGTACACACATAAGGTTGTTGTTAACTGTTATCAATTTTTAAATTTTTAAATTGTTGCGTTTAAATAAGTTTTTGTTAAACGTTTGTCCGACTTCTTATAGGTTACGCTGTATAACCGCATTATACTAAAATGACCTGAAACAGCTACATTATGCTTAAGTGCCAATTGGCTAAGTTTCAATTTCCAGAAGACCTGAATTGAATCTTTAATAATCAATGTTACTATATTATATTCTTATTTATATATTTTTGTAAATTAGTTGTAACAAACAAACCACCCAATAGTTTTCTTCTTTGTTTTAGCTAACTTGATATTATAATTTATATTATACAAACTAACAGTTGAGTACGTTAACTGCCAAGCCAAGATCCCCGGTTCCAACCGGGGTAGCGCAAGAAATTTATTCTGGCCATCAGGCAATGGCATCCCTAAGGCATTCCACCTTGAAAACCCTTCTCTAAATAAAGTTAACATTTTCTGTGGTTCACGTACACATCATAAATTTCTTAATGACCCTTCTATAAAGAGGTAAAACAATTTTTTTTAAGCACATGCAGGTACAGAAATTATTTCATTTTTTCCGTGTTTGTTAAAATCAATCTTTTGATTTACCTATTTTTAAATTGATAAATAATCTGTAATAATCAAATTAATAAATAAAATAAAGTTACCTATAAATAATTAAAATAGTATCTCTGTTAATGTTATCAATTATTTCGATTAACAAAATTAGGCCAGAGCGAGAACCATGAACCATGAAGATATTTAAGCAAAATAGTGACAAGCGACGTCTTGGCACTAGCCCGCATGACCAACTGAGCTTGTAATCATAAGTAATAGTAAGATTAATAAGTACATGTCGATAGCTGGCAAAAACTACGTCACAACAACTAAAGATTTGCCAAAATTTAAATGAGTTAAGAATAAAGATAAACATTAATTTAAGCAAATATTTAAAACCATAATATAAAGTATAAAAACGCTCCCCTGAACAAAAGTTCTTATTTTAATTGTGCAATAGGGATGTTGAATGATTTTTAAAGTATTTTTTTTATAAACTTTAGGTGATGGTAAACAGCACTGCATAGATAAAAAGTTCAGGAGACCTTCAGTTTTCTCAATAAAAATTTATAAAATATCATTTTTGAAACTGTGTTTTTAGCGCGAATGACGTCACAAACTATTTTTTTTAACAACTGACAACACAGCAAATGCAGTTTGTATTGATAATGTAACCTAATATAAATAGTTTGTGTAAAAATTGAAAAATGAATTTTAATAAAAACACAGAAAACTCGAAATAAACCATTTTTCCTATAATTTATTGTTTGTGACTACAGTTAAAATAAAAATATTATATTAATAAAAAATGGTAAACGTTTTATTGTTTGCAACTGTCAAATACAAGTCAAATATTTAACTGTCAGGTCTTTGCGATTTTACTTGCGTAAAATTTCCATAAAAACGTTCGGGATCATGCGTATGACGTTAGGACGTAATCGGCTGATCAATTCATTTTTGAATTTCAAACATGATTTTCTCAGCGCAGACTGCATTTCAAAAATTTTTATTTTGGTTATAAATTTCATTTGATATTATTTTCAAGAATTAATAGGAGTTATCACTAAATTCGATACCATGCAACATCCCTATTGTGATACAGCAAACATTATATCTTGGATGTCTAGTTTTAAACAAAGCTTAGTTTCAACAAACACAGATCTTATTGTAATTAAAGATATTAAACTTTGAGGTTTGAATTTCCTAATTATCACTATTTATAAGCATACCTTAATTACATAGCTTCTTGTGACCTATTCAATCAGCACATTTTTAGCTGTTTATAATGCCCAGTTGCACCGCTTTTGACTTAAGTAAAACCTAAGTTTTCTTTGACAGCGCTAAATTTAATATTGCAGAAATTTATAAACTTTTAATTAATTTTCTCGTTTGCATCGCACTATTTAAGAAAAACTAAAGTTTTAGAAAGTCGTAAATTATTCTTTAAAAATAAATTAATTATGCTTACATCAAAATATACTCGTAGTCGTTCGTAAAGACGAACAAAATGCGAGCGCTAAGAAAATCTTATAAGTATTTGAGCACAATAGTTAAGTTGCATGCGAAACAAACTTGAAAAAAATTCTTAAATTTAAGATTTTTTAGCGATCATACGTTGATCGAATACGAGTATTGCTTTGACGTAAGAATTATAAATTAATTATTGATACAAAATATTTAATTTTTTGCTTTTATGTTGTATAATTCAAATATATTTATTAGCGGTGTGACTTCCTGAAACTTCAACTTTTCTAAAATAGTGGGATGCAAACGGGAAATTAATTAAAAGTTTTTAAATTTTTATAATATTAAATTTGGCGCTGTCAAAGAAAACTTAAGTTTTACTTAAGTCAAAAGCGGTGCAATTTTATACAAATTATAATTATTAGAAAATAGTTGTTGCTCGTTAAAATTAGTAACCGCTGTATTTTAGCAAAAGGTTTCGCTGGTTACAACTTGCAATTAGTTGCAATTAAAATGCAAACAATTGCCGAGCATTTTAATTATGGACAGATTTACAATAACTTTAAATAAAATTAAGAATTTTTCTTTGTCTAGGTCTGGAAATATACTTTTCAATTATAAGTTCATATTCGTTTCACCTTTGTTGTATTTTATATAACAACATACATAGTACATATTTATTGTTTCATTTACATATGTTCATATTCTTAGTCCATTTTATACGTGTTTTAACTAATCTTGCTTTGGTGGTCAAATGCATATTTCGAGCAGTCGAAACACCAGAAACAGTGGAATACAAAATTATTACATGGTGCGGCTGTATTTCCTTCGTGTATTTTCCAGTTTAACAAATTGGCAATGTTTGACATAATTAATTTATAAATTAAATTTATCATGCTATATTTTACTAAATTATTAATTTTACAATTCTACGCGATTTTTCGTTTAATCATTATACTGCTCTCTTAAGGATCAATTATTGACCGATGCCATTAGCTGACGCTTAAATATTTTAATGTGTAACATTACTAAAATTTTGATAATAAATAGTTATATAAAGATCTGATACATAATTATTACCATAATATATGTATGTAACTCGTGGTATTGTATTTAATATAATGTAAACATATTCGTATTATTATATAATAATTATTGTTATATCAAAAGCAAAAATTACAGCAAAAGTAGGATACTTTAAAAAAATACTAAATAATAATTTGTTATAATTAAGTATAATAATATTTTATAAAAGCGGTTGAAAATATATTAAGTTTTCAGTGACTAGCATCAATAGTCAAATAATAATATCAATAATATAAATTTTATATTTTTCTTTAATGAACATAAACTTATACAATTATATTTAAAATAATGTAAACATATTCGTATCGTTTTATTTAGAACAGTAATTGCATTAACTTAAATTATAACTGGATGAAAACTTAATACCATCTTTCTTCCAAGTATTCACTACAAAATGTTGAAAAATATCATATTCTCCTCAACAATATCAATTTTATGAAATATGTAACAGCGGACAGGCCTACAGATTGACCTTTGAACCGAGTAGAGCATCTTCCAATAAATCATCCAAGGGGGAAACTATCAATCAAAGGCAGTTGCGACAGACTCACGCACCACCGAAGTTCACTGCCATAGTTTTCAAATATATCCCCGTGTAAAATTTTCTTAGTATACATTATTTACGTATGAATTATTCATTAATTTTATTTTTGTAAAATTTTAACAAGGTGACTGTTAGCAACCATTTACAAGAACACTTTTCAGAATTATTTGTACTTTATAAGTATCGAAATATTATTCCTATTCTTTTATACGTTTTCTTTTATATTATAAATTTTGTGCAATTACGAGTATACTTATTTATAAATAATTTAAACTACGTTATTTCTTGTATGTTTTAATTTTGCTTAGTTGCCAGTTTTGCCTAAGGCTTCCACAGAGTAAACCTTATAAATGTATATGTAAACCTAATAAAAATTATTACCTAGTGGTATACAAATAACTATCAAGTTTTTAAAATTTTCTTCAACTTACATGTTCGCATATCAAAATCAAATATATAAAAAAGCATATTTATACAAAAATACTAGTCTTTCAAATTATTTTATGCAACAATAATATTTTTACAAAGTCTTTCAATAAATTAATTTATACTCTCACTTTATACATCATGTCAGTGCCACCTTTGCAGCGTTATTGCTATTTGATTTGTGTCATTTATTTAGGGGAGATTTTAAATTATTGTTTTATATTTTACTAGAAGGATACCCGGTTTCGCCCAGGGTTTAACTTTACATGAGATTCTATCTAGGTGTGGGTTTAATTTTGATTCATTTCCACTTTATAATTACATATCTTAAATATCTTAAATTGTTTTAATATTTTAAAAATCGGATGTGGCCATGCCCATGACTTTATCATACTTTTATTAAATATTAAAAAAATAATTTTTAATAATAAAAAGGAAAAAATATTTTCCATTAACCAATGTGATTCAAAATCTAATCAGCTCTAAGTCTAAATATAAAGATACAAAATACCAACTTTAGTTTTGAAATTCTCATTAGTTTTTGAAATATTTAATAAAAACTAATAATAAATAAAAAGATTTAAAAAAAATTCCTTTCATGAACCAATTTTATCCAAAATTTAATCAGCTCTAATTCCTGCCATAAACATAACAAATTTCAACTTTAGTTTTGAAAATCCTTTTAGCTTTTTAAAATATTAAATAAAGGCTAATATTAAATAATAAAATTTAAAATAATAAAAAACAATTGTTTTTATCAACAAATTTTAACTAAAATTTAATGAGTTCTAAATATCGATTAAAATATGCGAAAACCTAAATTTAGTTTAGAAATTCGTATTACTTTTCGAAATATTAATTAAAAACTAATATTAAATAATAAAACTTAAAAAAATTAAAAAACAATAGTTTTCATAAAACAATTTTAACTAAAATTTAATCAGTTCTAAATCTCGACATAAGTATGCTAAATCCTAAATTTCGTTTTGAAATTGTATTAGTTTTGAAATATTAATTAAAAACTAATATTAAATAATAAAATTTAAAAAAATAAAAAAAAATAGTTCCCGTGAATCAATTTTAGCCAAAATCTAATCAGCTCTAAGTCTCAACATAAGGATACAAAATCCAAAATTTTGTTTGAAAATTCCTATTAGTTTTGCTGTAGGTCGCACACAAAATTTGACCACACACACACACACACACACACACACACACACACACACACACAGACATTTTTGAAATGGTCTTATTTTACTCAGGGACCTCAAAAGTGTAAATCCATCAAAATCTCAAATTTTTTTTCTGCACGAAAACAATACTTTCTCATATTACATATGATAAAGTAAAAATTAAACAATAAAAGAATAGTTTCAAAATTCAAATTTTGATGTTTGATGTTGTAGAAAAGAACGTCTTGGCACATTATAAATAGAGGTGCTTATTTTAGTAAGATAATAAAAATAGCAAACGTTACGTTTTATAAATTATTAACATACTTGATGACTTTCGCATTTTATCGAAATTTAAATTTTTATGAAAATTTTATAAATTTTTGGTACTTAGGTAAAAAAAAATGCGATGAAATTTTTGGATTTGTTAATAACATTTGTTTGGAAATGTGTTTAGAGCTGGAAATTTTTGTATCAAAATCACCAGTTACAATTTCACTTCGTTAGAGCTTTCCGTTGGGGAGAATTTTATAGAACGGACATACAAACGTTCACTTTTATTTATTAAGACTTTACTGATCTGGCAGGTATCTATATAATTGCTATCTTGGTTGTATCTAATCGATCATTAAGTAGATATTCCTTTTTATCCTTTAGAAGTTTTTCAATTTTATAACATTCTAATAGGTTTAGCTTTTTCCCTTTGTTACTCTTACATTTGTGTTTTAGTATTACATTATTTTTGAGTGGACTTGCATGAATTTCTATTCAAACCTCTTTTTATATTCTCTTATTCTATCTTCTAATCTTCAATCTATCTGGCCTACGTACTTACACTGAAAAAAATTCATTCTTGCCGTTCTTGAAATTGACCTAATCATGACAACATCCTTAAATTCAAACAAAGCATGCTCAACTTAGGATATCACATTAATAATTGGTTTCTGCAATATTAGTTAAGTACGACATTCTTAAATTTTGTTTCAATTTTATAAACATTGAATGATTGGATTAATTGCAAGTAAAATATTCTAGCTGGTAAGAACGTATTTTGTGCGTGTATACTATACTACTTGTATTTACTGTATACTCCATTACAGTTATTTCGTCTTTTTTGATTTAGATGTTATTTATTTGATCATATACATTTGTAGTTCTATTATATGCAGGTGTAATGTTAAGATTTCTTAACATGTATAGTGATTACTACGAAAATGGTAACATTTAAAAAAAACATAAGGAACTACAAGGCACAACCATGATATCATTCGATGTTGTAAACCGCCATACAAACATACCAAAAAGAAAACAATGCAGATAATAAAAGAAATACTGCAATCCCCAATTAGCAATAACGCTACAAAGGTGCTATTAACATGTATAAAGTGAGAGCACAAATTAATTCATTGAAAGAGTTTGTAAAGATATTGTTGTATAAAATAATTTGAAAGACGAGTGTTTTTGTTATAGAAATGCTTTCCTATTTATTTTTTATGTATGAACATGTAAATTAAAAAATGTATTATATTTATTATTTGTATAACTATATTTGTCTATTTAGTCAATAATTTGTCAGTTTAGTCTGAGGAAGCCACAGGCGAAACCGGTAACTAAAGTCAAATAAAATATACAAGAATACACGTAATTTTAATTTTAATTATTTATGAATCAAAATATTATATTTTAGAACTTGCTTATCTAAATTTTTTGTGTACTAACTGTAAATGATTAAACCACATACGTTTTCAAAAATTCAGAAAAATTCTGTTGGAAAACTTTAAATAACGCCAAGATTATACTATATTTCAGTAGAATGCATCTGATAGTATAAAATGGTATTATGTGGCAGCATCATACAGCGCTTGAAGCCAGAGAAGCTTTTATCTATCAAATGGTACATCGTCTCTATTGACTAAAACTAAAGCTCAGTTGACCATTATTTAACCAAAATGAAGTAAACTAGATGCTTTAAAATTTTGTTATAATTTACTGAATATATTTCGTATATTTTCAGAATGAACCAAAATTATTATATTGGTTTGAGAAAAATTCAAATTTTGATGTCAATTAATGCTTTTACTAAGAAAGTTTTGAAATGTTAATTCCTTTTGAAAACGTATCCTAATAATACAAGGTTTACTACTTTCTTGTGATTTGCATATTTTTGGCAGTTTATGGAGATTTGAGCCAGAAGCTGTTTGCAAATATTATTATCGCTTATTTAACGTTCATGTATTTGAAAGTTTATAACTAACTAATTTTTGTTGAAAATTAAATGTGCTATTATAAATATTTATCTTTTATATATAACATACTGAGAGTGTACAATGTAAAAGTCTCTTGGATTAACCCCATTATTATTATCATTATGTGAACAAAATATTACTTTCATGTCATTTAAGTTATTAAATTATTATTAAGCTAATCAAGATTAATTCTGAACGAGCTAGTATCAATGACAACTTTTCCTATATCTTAGGCAACAAAAACAACAAACAAGTTCTAAAATTGATATTAACCAGCAGAATAAATCGTTTTGAAATCCAATATGCATCTAAATCTAATATATTATAATACACTCCGATTGAGTGTATGGGTGCCGGAACAGGCCACATAAGCCCAATCCGTGAAGCGAAGAAGAAGAAGACACTCCGTTTCAAAATGATAAGATGGCTTACAAAAATGAATTTCTTAGTGAAACAAATCTTCAAATCACTGTTAGGGGCCGTTCATAAAATACGTTCGCATACAAGGGGAGGGTCTTGCTGAGTGTGACAAGATGTGACAAGAGGGACGGGGATCTACGGCAATGTGACGTTCGCCGTTGCAATACCAATTATAGATATTTCGGCGCATTTACAGAATCCTTGGACTTTGATAAATAGAATTATTCTTTATTTGTTCTTTATAAAAGATTTTTATTAATTTATTCAAATTTTATTATAAAACTAAATAAATATTTTAATTCTCAAAATTTGTGTACTATTCATTGAAATTTATTATATTCAGGGGGTCTTAGTTTTGTGACGAAATATTTACAGGGGGTCACAGAAAGTGTGACACAGCGTGACAATAGGGGAGGGTCAAAAGTTGGTTGTAGCGTGACGTATTTTATGAACGGCCCTTTACGAGATAATATGTATATTTTGATAAGCAAATGCACTGCAATTGCAGTTTGCTGCTAAATGTTTATAAAGAAACATCATTTAAATTACAAATTATGTTCTTTTGATCGTTTTAAAAGTATAAGGTTAGATGAAAAATCCCGATAAACGGTTAGTTACTATAATTTTTTTTGTACAGTTTTTAAACGAAACTTTATCGTAAGAGCCGTATTTCGTGTCCGCCATTTTGCTAATTCTATTTACGCTGGATTTCTTCACTCAAACTTATCTTCAGATTAGCGAACTTCAGGTTAAATAAATGAAATAACCAATCAGACAACCAAAACAAATAAATCAGTCATCTGATTGGTTATTTTGTCAATTTAACCTGAAGTTCGATAACTTGAAGATAACTATGAGTGAAGAAATTGGGCATTAGTGAATTACGGCATTATTTTGCATCTTCCACAAAAAGTACATTAATAAAATAATTTTGCAATTATTTTATAAATTCATTAGAAATATAAAATACTCAAAAATTAAATTAACTAATTGTAAGATAATCTACTTAAAACTAATAACTTTCCGGATTACATAAATAATGTTAATTAGGAATATTCTTTTATATAAAATTTTTTAATACAACTACAAACCCCAAGAACGCAGAGACGTGGGAAGACCGAGGAAGAGATGGGCCGGAACAGGTCAAAGACCTAATCCATGATGGAAATGATGATGATGATAAAATTTTTTGTAGATTCATAATATGTTTTTACATAAATCGTCAAATTTTTTTTCGATTACCATAACGCCGTAATACATAAAATAAAATTAGCCATATGGCGGACACGAAATACGGCTTTAAGACCTCATGGCACGTGAAAAACTCTTAACCGAAAATGAAAAAAGTTGTATAGATGTGTTAAAATCTAACGCAATGAGTATGAGGGAAATCGCTAGATGATTTGGTAGATGCTTATGTATTGTCCAAAATTATGTAAATGAGTTTGGTGATTATGGTACAAAATTCACAAAGAAAATCGATTATAATTGCTAAAAAATATGATTACTAACTGCTATAAAATAAGAAAATTTATTGATAACATCCATATTTCTATAAGATTTTATTTTTTTTAGGTTATTTATTCCAACAAAATAAGTTTAACTTAGATGCCTTAGATGGCTTCAATGGATATTGAATAGATTTAAGACTTTTGATCGAGAATGGTCAAATAATTTCAGAAGTCCAAAACAATGAAAGATATGGTGGAACAAGAGATATTATTGTAAATAATTAGTTTAACCAACCTTAACTTCTTTGTGTTTTGATGGTTTCTTAATTATAACAAAATAATTACAGTTTTATAGTTTTATTTTTTTATACTAAGAAATAATAAATTTGGGCATCTCATACGATTTTCTGCCATTTTTAACAATTAATACTATAATATTTAACACAATTCGACAAATTACAAATTTTAATTACAAAAATTACAAGTAACAAAAGCAGAACTACTAATTCAAATATGACATTTACGACCCGTATTAGTTCATTTATCTGCTGTAAAGAATACCTAGCTAGGAACTACTAGATAAGAAAATCTTATATTGGTGAAATCCAAATTTTCCTAAGTATTATTTTAAGGAATTCCTAACGTAAAGAATTGGCAAGGGAACTCTTAACTTAATGTTGGTGAAAACGGGCATAAATCATCTAGAAAGCCGATAATAGGAATTCATTTGTTCATTTAAATCGAGTTCGTCAATAAAATTTTAAAGCTGACAGTGTCTTTATTTATTAGTAGAGCCACAATAAAACTCTTGAAAAGCCGTATGAAGCTCGCGGCCCACGACTTTGACTACCCTTGTTACTATATAATATATTACCACGTACTTTTTGACTTTAGAGTACGTCTTTACGTTAGTCGCTTAATAACATGCGATGAAATATTTATTTCTATGAACTATTACTTAACTATGAAATACTTTCAAAAATAAACATGATAACATGAACCAAACTTATTGAAATCATGTTGAACGCCATAAAGTTTTACTTAAATATTTAAATCTTAAAACAGGTTGTACGTTCAATAACGTGGCTAACTCACTGTAAACCTAATTCACTGAGATATCAAGATGCATGAACATACCGGACGATGCAGCTCGTCATATCACATGTACTTGATTATCACCGTGATAGTGATAATGCCATGTAACTATGACCTAAACGCTCCTATTCTGCTGCTTCGGTCGTTGTCAGGCAATAGTTACACTCCTGTTACAAATCTTATTCTTCGATCGTAGTGGACAAATGTCCTTTCGTTGCACTTCCTCATAATTTCCACAATGGATTCGTCAAATGACTAGATGTCAAAAAATGTCAAAATCTAATGGTGAGAGCTTAAGAATTGCATACTTTAGTATAATGCAGAGTTTTTTATTTTATAGAATATTGATTTGAAGCTACGTAAATAATAGTACAAGATTATCTGGATACAAAGAAGACATGAGATTGTAAACAAAAAATTCAAATTAAAATTTGGGCTCTCTTGGTGATTGATTAATTGTATAAAATAACACGAACAACGTACACTATCTCAGTAATTTGTACAATTTAATTGAATAAAATTTTATGAGAACGTAATAATTGATTAACTCAAACCTTCAACTTTCGTTAAGATTTATTGATTTAATATTTTCGTTCAATAACTTTATAAAGTCACAAAGTAATTTTAAGATTCGAAAATTTACATAAAAAATTGAAATCCATATTTAGTTGCGCAAATTGGTGTTCTGCCAAGTAAATAAAATCCATCGTTTTGTATAATAATTATATTAACAACGTAAATAATATGACTTTATCGTAAAAGATTATAATTTATTTTGTATTTAAATATCGTTAAATATTTTGGTTCATTTCTTTAATTTCCTATTTTTTAAATATAAACTGTAGAATTTACTATAGATCTACCTACTACTAAAATGCTACTGTATTATTTAATTCATGAGTCAGCGTTCGATTTTTTTATTTTTTTACAAGAAAATGTGTAATTCTTTCTGAAAACTAATTACACTTTCATTATTAATGAAGATAAATATACTAGAACATATTCTAGGTAGTTAATAGGAAGAAGCAAGAAATTTTCTTATTACACCTTTAGCGCTAAAACGTGCACAGCATTCATGTACAGACATTAGACTAAAAATTTCGATCAAAATGCATGAAAGTACATTTAGTCCAATCATTATATACATTTGAAAACGCAAATGAACCGAGAAAGCTGATTTTTGGATATTGTGTAGAGGAAGCTTAGAAAAGCTTAACTTGAAATTGTCGACCAAGATTTCCTATGAGCTTTCTCCGCCATCTTGAAAAGAAGTGTAAATTTTGTTTTCTTGCGATAACTCGGCTCTCCGCCATGATACAAAAATTTCGATTATATACTTTTTTGTTGCCCTTTTTACGCTTTACAAATTAGGTCATATAATTTTTTTACCTATCGTTGATCGTTGTAGAGATATCGAACGGGAAAGTAAAAATTAACAGATTGAAACTTGTTTTTTGCAGTTTTCTTCTTTCTTATGATACATATCGAAAAAATGTCAGTAATCAAACTTACAGATCATGCTAATATCTGCGATGTAGTCTTTTTGTTTTTCTTTTTAGACAAGAATTACAACTTTTAGCGCCCTGTAAAGTTGGAAAATCCGCGTAAAATTTCAATTTCATAGCTAACGCAGTTTTATAGTTCAGTCATTATACAGGGTGAATGAGACCAACCTATTAGTCATTTTTTTTCAAAACCGGTTAGTCGTATAGAGTTGCGTCAAAAAAATTTATCACAAAAACTGTAGTAAAGAATCGAATGGCTATATTATTATTTCACGGAAAAGTCGGAATCCCAAGTAGATGGCTCCAGAATGTCCAGAACTTCAGAATTTTAAATGGCACTATATATCAAATGTGGTATCGTTGAAAAGATCTTTAAAAATAAACAACTTTTGTAGGAAATTTTTTAGTACTGTCACCCTTTTCGAGTAATATTCGATTGAAGTTATTAAATTTGATTCATTAAAAGTCAGTATTTAAATTCTATATACTTTAGACAATGTCAATAATTTCCTCTATGCGAAGTCTGCTCATTTATACTTACAGAACATGCAAACTCTGCTTGAAAAATATCCAACAAAGACTACGTTAGATTCACAAGACGTGGCTATTTTGTGACTCGTGGAACGGAAAAATATTGGTCTGGTATTATGTCAGACATGACGATAGAGCAGACTCTTATGCGATCTATGAAGACAACAGGAGAACTAACTCAGGGACGTGGAATTACTGACAGCATAATAGTATCGTGGACTTGAGGCATGGTTCAGCTTCAAAATATTTGCAAACAAATTGAACATTTTTTTCGAGTACCATGCTCAACATCCGAGCAGCACATCGACATGAGACTCTCGCAGATTTCTCAACATGTATTCCGAACTTATCACCAGGTGCAAACGTGGCTCGGGGTTTACACAGATCCTCAGGAATGGGGTTGGCGACGAACAAAACATGGACTTGAACCGGGTTCCAGCACAGCTGAGCCAGCGCCACCTGAGCTTTTAAAGCTCATATCGTACAAGTGCAAAGGAAAATGCAAAGCTGCCTGTGGGTTCCGAAAAGCAGGGATTGCTTGTTCCATTATTTGCATAAATTGCAGTGTGCAAACATGCAACAACGTTGCCAAAGTCGATTTACTGCTCAATGAGGATGATGAGAATGATTCGACTATTGAAGAATTATCTGTTGTAGTTGAAAAATCTCCACAATTCGATGAGTACTCTGAACACAAAGACTGTGAAGCAGGACCATTGAAACGAAGAAAATACAAATATTAAAAACCAACCTCTACAACACATTCATCCACAACACAAAATATATATTTTTATAATAAATTTCATACGTGTGATTCCTAATTTTGCTGTTTTATTTATTTATATTATATTTTAATAATTTTTCAAAACCGCAAATCCGTTGCAACATAATCTATAAAACTGCGTTAGCTATGAAATCGAAATTTTACGCAGATTTGCCAACTTTACAGGGCGCTAAAAGTCGTAATTTTGTCTAAAAGAAAAACAAAAGACTGCATTACAGATATTAGCATGATCTATAAGTTTGATAACTGACATTTTTTGATATGTATCATAATAAAGAAGAAAACAGCAAAAACAAGTTTCAATCTCTTAATTTTACTTTATCGTTCGATATCTCTGCAACGATCAACGATAGGTAAAAAATTATATGACCTAATTTGTAAATCGTAAAAAGGCAACAAAAAGTATATAATCGCAATTTCTGTATCATGGTGGATAGCCGAGTTATCGTAAGAAAACAAAATTTACACCTCTTTTAAGATGGCGGAGAAAGCTCATAGGAAATCTTGGTCGACAATTTCAAGTTAAGCTTTTCTAAGTTCCCCTACACAATATCCAAAAAATTTGCCTTCTCGGTTCATTTGCATTTATATGCCGTTTTTCGTATATAATGACTGGACTAATTATCATTTTATGAATGGTATTTATAAATTTTAATATTAAAATAATAGAAAAATATGGTACATCAGAATATACATCTTTATATCTTTTAGTCAATATGTTAAAATTAGTATTTTGTTGAATTTTTTCACGTTTGCATTAATAATTGTCACTACATTGCCTCGACCTTTAAAGAAGTTAATCCTCTTTAATTAGAAGGAAAACAGGGTATTTTGTTGTTTATATTACTTAAATAATATTCCTATTGCTGCATTTTTGTATTATACTTGGGAATTTGCAACTAAAACTAAATACCATCATAACTTTCAATCTGCATAACAAATTCATGACTATGACTTAATCTCTACGAGATGACGAGTACTTAATAATAAATCACCATTTGAAGTATCTTATCGCGACCTAATCTAGCAAAAATCAATTTTTTTATTAATGAGTTTGTAAAACGAAATCAGTACTTGTAAAGTAAAGCGAAATGAAATTTTCAATAATATAGATACCTACCCAGTGCTGCGATAATTTTATTAATTACCAATTTACAAAATCAGATAGCTTTTGCAGTTATGATTGCTTTATCGGTCAAGTATGTATCTCAATTAAGAACTACTATTTAAATAAGCAAGTAGGTAAATAATTTCTTTTTTATTCACCTCAGTAATACAAATTATTATTGAACAATATGTTTAGTCTAAGAAAGTAGTTATGAAATGGTAAAAAACGCAAATTAAAGTTTGGGGCATTGGATTTTATGTTTCCAAAGTATGACCAGTTTTATGGTTTTTACTTTTTATGATTTTATGGTTTAAAATATTTTAGTTTACTCCAAGCAATTTACAATTCCAAATTTCTTAATGAAACTTAATATGACCCTGAGCTCACAAAAGTCGGAGAACATGAATTTTTTAGAGACACCATCAGGAAAGAAGGTTCATTAATAGCCTGTTTTTGTTGACAAAATGTAAATGAGTAATTATATTATTAAATTTTAATAAAGAATAAGTAAATAATATTGAATTGTTCCGGAGGATGATCTTAACCTGGTATTTAGTCCTCTACTATTAAGTCATTTTAATTGATTGACTTCAAATTAATTCACAACTAAAAGGTAATTATACAATAAAGTAAATCTTACCGACTTACAATAATCACTGCAATTTATACTCTATAATAGCTTTTTGGTATTATCTATATTACTTTACTTATTTAATGGAAGAATTCCAATTGCAGGATGAGGAGTTCCTAGTTAGGTTAAGCAGAGGAATTTTCCATTGATATTGTCTTTTTACATTTATTCCACTTCTTTAACAAATTACAAATATTTTAGTTTAATATTTATTCTAAAATTAACAATTTTATTGCATATTTCCAAATAAGTAACAGTACGTCAATTAACTGCTTTTTAAAGGGATTTAGGCATAATCGATAGCATTCATTTGCAATATACATAGTTCAATTCCAGTTTTTTTTTTCACCTGCGATGGAAGTGTCATAAACAGATTGCAATTAATTATAAATTTAATTTGATTACATTTTAAAATGGTTCATTCGTAAATTTAAAAAGAAAACTGTAAAAACTCTACTGTAACTAAAAATCTAACTGAATCGAAAAATTGGAGTTCCAACTTGAGGCTTCTAAGGTTTCTTCAAAAACTGCTCTAAAAATTCACGTTTCTGAGTAACAAAAAATGTTTTATATTGTCAGACATAATAAAAAAATATTTGTATTTATAATAAATAAGTATGTTAGTTTGAATACATAAAGTGAAACCAAAGAAAATTTAAAGTTGAACTGTTTTAAAGCAAATTTAAAATAAACGTAAATACATCGGCGTTTCATAGAATTTTTGAATAAATACAAATGTTACAATAATTAATTTTCGTAACCGAGTTTTCTAATAGCTTTTTAGCTACAAGTTTATAACAAATACTTAATTATACGTGAACAAAGGATAAGTTGTGTATGAAGAAATTGACACCCTAAACTAACTGTTTGTTACTTCTATTTTACACAATAATATGGAGGAAGTTAACTAGTGATAGCTGCAACACACAACGAGCACTTATTTTTTCTAAAAAATATAAGATAAAAGCATTGGCCCAATACCTTATGGTCTTGTGTTGTGAGTGTTGTGAGTAATGCACTCCCTTTGCCAAACCAATTGGCTGACTGAACTATACTAACTTTCTAAATATTTCACGTGTAAGTACCTTTTTCCTCCTTTTAGATTTTCGTTTGCAAAAGGTTTTTACCAACAACAGAGCGTATGAAGTATGTACTTGGACCAAATACAAAATGAAGATGCTCATACTCTTGCAAAACAAACAGTAGTTCTAACAAGTGGTAAATCTTTTGTCAAGAACTGGCAATTAACTTAAGTTATTAATTTGTAATTAAACGATTTACTCTATGCTCGCATTTCTATAATTGTATATTTTACGAAAAAGTACTCATTGAAAACTAAAATTTTAATATACATACTCGTACCTACAACCTTTTAATTAGACAAATTTTTATAAGCTAATATCATATAATAGTTTCACAAAATACAAATTTTATTGCTACATTTTCCCTTTTTTTAGGTTTTACGATGTGAATCGCGACTATAAGGTGTTTTCTTTGTGGAATGCCTTTTTAGAAAGTTTGAAGCTCTTTGCTTTTTGTAAAGTACGTAAGCGCACAAAAGTTCATGCTGCTATTCTATGATTTTCTTTTTATTAATATTTACAAGTAAATAGCTAATTGCAGAAAAGAGACATGTCACATTTTGGTTTAAAACTCAAAATGTCTAAAACCCAATTATATTGTATACTTGGTATATTTAAAAATAATTTATTAATGTCTAAAATTACAATAATATTTGGTAAAATGTAATAATTATTATTGAAAGAATTTTTATTAAAATAAAATTTCGCCTAACTTGCAAATAATTTTAAACTTTTTTTAATATATACCTACACTTGGTACAATAGAATTCAAAGAAGATGTTTTAAAGTAAGGCATCTATTGCCGAAACTTTGAGTTAAAACTCTGGGTTTTTAAGAAATGAAACAGTCTTTTAGTTCTTGAATATTTTAGACATGTGACATGTCTCCTTTCTGCAATTAGCGATTCAAGTATTGCTGGAGCAACATAATAGAAGCTTTATAAAGCTTTTTAAAAAACTCAGAATTTGTAACATTTTTAAAATTTAATAACTTCAATTTTATTCACATTATTATGAAAGTAACTGTTTTGGGGGTAGATACCGTTTTAGTGCCGTCCACTAACCGCATTTTATTTACTCGTTATTTTTTTTTCATTTGTGATATAATTAAAACTTAATATAATTAAAAAATATCTTCAATGAGTTCAACTATACTTAATATTCATTAAAATATGGATTGGATCACTATACATTTTTGCTTTAAAAACACTTCAAGCAATGTTATAAACAATAAAATAAAAATCGGATTAAAACAAATTTTGTTCGTAAAAGACATGTTTGACTGTTTACTGCTCTAACTTTTAAAATAAATTGCAGTAATGTCGTTGTTGTCATAAATGATAGATTTGAGTGGAAAATTAAATTTGTAAAATATGAAGTAAAAAGAAAACAACTCAAAAATTAGGAAACAATGTACATAACTTAGAATATAAAAGGTAATAGTATATTATACACCAAGGTAGTGAAGCATAGTGTTATAACCCTAGCGCCAGATTAAATCCCAGGTGCGTAGCACCGCGAGATTTAAGACGCGCGGGTTATAACTAGTGATGGGTACTATCGAAATTTTTTGACTATCGATAGTTAGTTACTATTTTGTTTTACTATCGATAGTTAGTAACTAAAATTTTAGTTATCAAACATCAAACCGAATAAAAACTATCGAATAAAACTATCGAATAAAAACTATCGAATAAGACTATCGAATAAAAACTATCAAATAAAAACTATCGAATAAAAACTATCGAATAAGACTATCGAATAAAAATATTGAATGAAAACTTTTTTTCGATAGTTTTTATTCGATAATCCCATCACTACTTATGCACTTATAAGTAATCACCAATACTTATAACTACAATAAGTAGTGATAATGGGTGTAATACAGGGTGGCCCAAACATCATATTATGTTGGTAGTTGGTACTTACGATGTGTATGGGTTTAAGCAGTACCAAGTAGCAAATAAGAAACAAAATAATAAGTGTAATAATTAGTTGTTCATAACAAAAGAAATATCATCGTTCAAAATTAGTACTATTCAAAATATAAATATGCGACGTATATCGAAGACATCTAAAGGTCTCTAAAGGTTGTCTTTCTTAACTAACTAAACACTAGATAGTTTTTAGTTAGTAATTAAATTAATAATTCCTCAACTTTAGTAACTAAAAATTCATTCAAGAGGTTTAGTAACTAAATTTTCATTTGATAGTTTTAGCTTTAATAACTAAAAATAATTTTTAGTTACTAGTTATTCAAATAACTTTTTTAGTAACTAATTTTAGTAACTAAAAATAGCACTAAAAATTTTTTCGATAGTTTTTAGTAGTACTATTTTTTAGTAACTAAAAGTTATTCGATAGTTTTTAGTAACTAAAAAATTATTTGAATAACTTTTTTAGTTACTATTTTTAGTAACTAAGTTTAGTAACTATCGATAGTTCAAGCTATCGATAGTAAAAAAAAAACTATCGATAGGTCAATGAAGCCTAACTATCGAATAATTCGATAGTTTTTATTCGATAGTCCCATCACTAGTTATAACACGCTTCACTACCGTGGTTTATATACAATTTTTTCCACTACTAGGATTGTTTACTCTTATAATAATAATTGTTAATGAATAAAGTAAATCGTTTTAATTATTTATTTCAAATTATAAAACAAATGATAGTTTTTTGTTTTGATGTTGACACTTGCTTGAAAATGTTTAATTAATTTTGACATAAAGGTTACATTAAATATTTTGATATTTATAAGTTTTTGCGAGTGTTTTTAAAAATGAGTGAAAGTTGTACACCACCCGAAATGAGAGAGATTGCTGAATCAGTGGCAGACAAGCTACTGCCGGAAAAATCCAAGACTCTTTATATGAAAGCTTATGTAACATTTAAAATTGGTGCAGTGCGCGAAGTGTGGTTATAATATCTGAAAATGTACTGTTAGCATATTTCCAAAGTTATGCCAATGATAAAAAAGCTTCCACTTTATGGGCACATTATTCTATGTTAAAATCAACTCTTTCTTTAAAGGACAACATAGACATTTCAAAGTTTTTCAAATTAGTTGCGTTCTTAAAACGCCAAAATGTGAATTACCGTGCTAAGAAGTCTTCCGTTTTCAGTCAGATGCGATGAGCTTTGCAATTTGCTTCTTTCTGATGTTATCATAAAAGATGATATGATTATTATAAACATTCGTAATAGTAAAATGGTTCATCTAGAAAATTTGTTGTTATGGAACCCCTTGTCTTGTGTTGTGAGTGTTGTGAGTAATGCACTCCCTTTGCCAAATCAATTGGCAGACTGAACTATACTAACTTTCTAAATATTTCACGTGTAAGTAACTTTTTGCTCCTCTTAGATTTCTCTTTGCAAAAGGTTTTGACCGACAACAGAGCGTATGAAGTATGTACTTGGACCAATTACAAAATGAAGATGCTCAGACTCTTGCAAAACAAACAGAGAGCTGTCCTAACAAGTGGCAAATCTTTTGTCAAGAACTGGCAATTAACTTAAGTTATTAGTTTGTAATTAAACGGTTTACTATATGCTCGCATTTCTATGATTGTATATTTTACGGAAAAATAGTCATTGAAAACTAAAATTTTAATTTCCATACTCGTACCTACAACCTTTTAATTAAACAAATTTTTATAACCTAATATCATATAATATAGTTGCACAAAATACAAATTTTATTGCTATATTTTCCCTTTTCTTTAGATTTTACGATGTGAATCGCGACTATAAGGTAGTTTCTTTGTGGAATGCCTTTTTAGAAAGTTTGAAGCTCTTTGCTTTTTGTAAAGTATGTAAGCGCACAAAAGTTCATGCTGCTATTCTATGATTTTCTTTTTATTAATATTTACAAGTAAATAGCTAATTGCAGAAAGGAGACATGTCACATTTTGGTTTAAAACTCAAAATGTCTAAAACCCAATTATATTCTATACTTGGTATATTTAAAAATGATTTATTAATGTCTAAAATTACAATAACATTTGGTAAAATGTAATAATTATTATTGAAAGAATTTTTATTAAAATAAAATTTCACCTAACTTGCAAATAATTTTAAACTTTTTTTAATATATATGTTACCGGCAATCTGCAAAATTAGGCAATTTGCAGAATTCCTAGGCAATCTGCAAACCCACCAAGTGGTTAGGCACTGTGCAAATTCACTAGTACTTTAGGCAATCTGCAAAATGGCTACGGTGTTTTAGGCAATTTGCAAATTGTCTATATTGTTAGTCAATGTGCTTTTGAAAATGTAACAGGCTCACATTGACTAGACATTGTGCAACAGTTTCACTTGCCGGATTGTAACAAATCGTAACAAATTTTCAAACCCCTCCCCTAGGACCGTTACGTAATTTGTGAACAGTCCCCAAGACGATTCTGTATTATTTTAAATCAATTAAAAGTTATAATTTTTTTTATTATGATGGTAACTTTGATTTTGAGGGTACGTTGTACCCTACTAACACTTTTCATTAATAATTTCATTGTGTTAAAGTTGTGTCTAGTTGTTTTAAAGTGTACAAGTTGTTTATTATACTTTGACATGGCGATCGGCAAAAGCGAGATATTTCTTGAAAATGTGAATAAATTATCCAATGAAAAGAATTATAATAATGTATTGTTGTCTTTTAATGAAAGAGAAAATATAATGAATATGATAAAGGGTGTAAATATTCTCGATGACAAGCAAAAATACTACAGGTTAAAAAAGCGGTATGTATAAATTTAGGTTAGGTTGAATCATGTTTTAAATTTTAAACTTTGTAGATATGAAGTAATAAATGTGGGTGGCGTTTTCAAATTAATTAAGTTAAGAAAAAATGCAGAAGACTCTATTTTATTTGTGATCTGCAATGAAGAACTGTTCGACGTTTTATTACAAGCCCATATTTCCACCGGGCACGGTGGACGAGACCGAATGGTCAAAGAAATTAATTTGAAATATGCGTTTGTTACCAGAGAAGTGATTTCTATTTTTCTTTCGCTATGTGAAGAGTGCAAATTAAAAAAATCTATGCCCAACAAGAAATTAGTAGTAAAACCTATACGTTCAAATAACTTTATGTCTAGGTGTCAAGTTGATCTAATTGATTATCAATCTCAGCCAGATGGAGAATATAAATTTATTTTGGTATTTCAAGATCATTTTACAAAATTTGTCCAGTTACGACCTTTAAAATCCAAGACGGCAAGTGATGTAGCATGGGAGCTCTATAATATTTTTTGCATTCTTGGAGCGCCTAGTATTCTACATACAGACAATGGTAGGGAATTTGAAAATAAAATTTTAAAAGAGCTTCTAACTTACTGGCCTGAATGTAAACTTGTACATGGAAAGCCGCGTCACAGCCAGTCGCAAGGGAGCGTTGAGCGCGCCAATCAAGATATCGAAAATATGATAACTGCTACTATGTCTGATTACAAAACTACGAACTGGGCTAAGCTTTTGCCCTTTATTCAAATATCTAAAAATAGAGCACTGCATGCCGGTATTCGTCGTTCACCCTATGAGAGTCTTTTTGGGATGCCTTTAAAAGTAGGTTTAAATGGATTACCTATACCGAAAGAAATGCTTGAAAAATTAATACTGAAGAAGAACTGGAAACTCTTTTGAAGATTCGAGTTTAGAGAATCAAAACACAGTATCTGATGATAACATTGAAGTTATGCGGTCCGAATACGATGTAGATAATAATGAAGGGGTAGTCAACATCACAGAAGAACACGTAAGTGACCAGGAAAACAATTTTGAAGATATGGATATTGAAGATATGCAAATTATATTACAAGATTGTAATCTTGAAGTAAACAAAGAAGTGTGCACTGTTTGTGAATGTACTTGTGAGAGCGAAGAAAACTGTGCTGACTGCAAAACTATGTTCACAAAACGAAATGCAGCCAAAGTATCGAGAATAGAATAATTTGTTTGCATTGTATCAGAAGCCAGAATATAAATGTTGAGAGGAACCAGACAAAAATTTTCAGGATCTTCAGGCAAATAAAATGCTTGGAAATTCTCAAAAAATTAAAGGGTTGCACTACTGGCGATAACGTAATAATACCCGTGCCATCTTTCGATAGGGGTCGAACAGATCCACGAAATATGTTGGGTGTTGTTATTGGCGAAGAAGATGGGTTTTTAAAATAGGAACTAGAACAGGAGTTCTACAAAATGTTATAGTCGGAATGAATTCGAGCCGGTGACCCAAAATTTTATAAACGCAAAAGATGTACCTGCAGCCGAAATTAGTCTTCGATCGGCGGTGTCAACTGCTTCCTCTGGAGGTGGCCAGGGAATGCTAAAATGTAATTGCACAAAGAAGTGCATAAATAAATCTTGCAAATGCCTTAGAAATAATGTAAAATGTAATAGTCGCTGTCACTTTAGTAATCCATGTAAAAATAAATAAAATAAAAAAATAAGTAATAATTTAAAACTTTTAATTAACAAGTTATATTATAGTTAAAAATTAATATATTATAAAAATAAGTAACCTAATATTGTTCCTTTTAAAATTATCTATTTAAAATATCGTTTTTCATATTGCCTAGTCAATGTGAGTCTGTTACATTTTCAAAAAGCACATTGACTAACAATATAGACAATTTGCAAATTGCCTAAAACATCGTAGCCATTTTGCAGATTGCCTAAAGTACTAGTGAATTTGCATATTGCCTAACTACTTGGTGGGTTTGCAGATTGCCTAGGAATTCTGCAAATTGCCTAATTTCGCAGATTGCCGGTAACATATACACTTGGTACAATAGAATTCATAGAAGATGTTTTAAAGTAAGGCATCTATTGCCAAAACTTGGAGTTGAAACTCTGGGTTTTTAAGAAATTAAACAGACTTTTAGTTCTTGAATATTTTAGATATTTGACATGTCTCCTTTCTGCAATTAGCTATTCAAGTATTGCTGGAGCAACATAATAGAAGCTTTATAAACCTTTTTAAAAAAACTCAGAATTTGTAACATTTTTAAAATTTCATAACTTCAATTTTATTCACATTATTATGAAAGTAACTGTTTTGGGGGTAGATACCGTTTTAGTGCCGTCCACTAACCGCATTTTATTTACTGGTTATTTTTTTTCATTTATGATATAATTAAAACTTAATATAATTAAAAAATATCTTCAATGAGTTCAACTATACTTAATATTCATTAAAATATGGATTGGATCACTATACATTTTTGCTTTAAAAACACTTCAAGCAATGTTATAAACAATAAAATAAAAATCGGATTAAAACAAATTTTGTTCGTAAAACGCCAAAATGTGAATTACCGTGCTAAGAAGTCTTCCGTTTTCAGTCAGATGCGATGAGCTTTGCAATTTGCTTCTTTCTGATGTTATCATAAAAGATGATATGATTATTATAAACATTCGTAATAGTAAAATGGTTCATCTAGAAAATTTGTTGTTATGGAACCCTTTGGATGAAAATTGTAAAACATATTTAAAAATTAGACCAACTTCCGACATGCAAAAATTATTTATTAGTATACGCAATGAAAAGCTACAAAGCAAAATATTGGTCATAATACAATAGGGCAAGTACCAAACAAAATTGCAATGTATTTAAATTTGCAAAACCCTGCGTCTTACACGGGTCATAGCTTCCGAAGAACTTCAGCCACAATATTAGCTGCTAGCGGTGGAAATATCCTGCAGTTAAACAACATGGGGTTGGAAGTCATCTACGGTAGCCGAGGGCTATATAGCTGACTCACTCGGTTAAAACGAGCATAGCTCGTATGGTCCAAAGCCAATCAACATCAATTAATCAAATAAGAAATTTTGAGCGTTTTGAAGTGTTTTAAACTGTAGTTACAATAGCACGGAGATTGTAAATTTTCTAATGGAGTAAAGGTTATACAAGTTTGCGAACGACTACTTGTAACGATAGAATAAATTTGCACATCGAAGCGCATAAATTTTTCATGATTCTGTTTCGACCACTAATTTCTTTAATATCTTCACAATCCAGTTATCCTACAATTGAAAATATACAGATTTTTAATAATATTAATGTAACAAAACACTTACCAAACAAAAAATTCTATATCGAATAAAAACTAGTGAACGTGGAATGCAAGTAAATAGATGTTGACGAAAACTATTTGTCGATTGAATTTGTACTTATGTTTGTAAAAATAAGATATTAAAATTCGTTGTAATGTCATCTGAAATGTGTTATAATTGATAAAATTTCGCCTAATTGCTAAACGTCACAAAATTCCAATTTAATCAACATTTTAAATATCAAATTAATCTTATTTATAGACCGATTTTAATTATTTAAACACTATTGATAGAATTTCTTGGTTATGCTAATTCGTTTTACACATAAATTTTCTTTCAAAATGGCCTGAAGTTTCCGGACTACGCATTTATGTTCATTATTAACTACTAGTGAATAAGGGAATATTATTCACCTCAGGTGATAGAAGGCGTGGTTCACAGTTCGATCACTTACGTTGAAATGATAGTGTTTATGGCTAGTAGTGGAAAAAGCTATTACAGTGTTCTCAACATCAATTAATCAAATAAGAAATTTTGAGCGTTTTGAAGTGTTTTAAACTGTAGTTACAATAGCACGGAGATTGTAAATTTTCTAATGGAGTAAAGGTTATACAAGTTTGCGAACGACTACTTGTAACGATAGAATAAATTTGCACATCGAAGCGCATAAATTTTTTCATGATTCTGTTTCGACCACTAATTTCTTTAATATCTTCACAATCCAGTTATCCTACAATTGAAAATATACAGATTTTTAATAATATTAATGTAACAAAACACTTACCAAACAAAAAATTCTATATCGAATAAAAACTAGTGAACGTGGAATGCAAGTAAATAGATGTTGACGAAAACTATTCTGTCGAAAATGTACTATTTGTAACGATACTATTTGTTTCATAATTCTCATTTCGCCTAATTGCTAAACGTCACAAAATTCCAATTTAATCAACATTTTAAATATCAAATTAATCTTATTTATAGACCGATTTTAATTATTTAAACACTATTGATAGAATTTCTTGGTTATGCTAATTCGTTTTACACATAAATTTTCTTTCAAAATGGCCCGAAGTTTCCGGACTACGCATTTATGTTCATTATTAACTACTAGTGAATAATAAAATATTATTCACCTCAGGTGATAGAAGGCGTGGTTCACAGTTCGATCACTTACGTTGAAATGATAGTGTTTATGGCTAGTAGTGGAAAAAGCTATTACAGTGTTTTTAAAAGGCTTGAGGCAAACTAAAATATCTATTTCTCACTTAGAGTACAAATTTCACTTATGTTGGGGTTGTTTAACTTGAAAAAATGAACACATAGAAAAATTAAATACATTAAAAGAATCTAACTTTTCGAAACAATAATTTATCAAATTAATGTTACCAAAACAAATTAAAAGCTTTATATTTTTCCATTAAAGGTTAATAGCAGTATTCAAAATTAAGAATACACAAGAATCTTCATAGTAGAGATATCCTAAGAATTCTTATGGAATTTCTGAAATTTTTCAACATATTATATAAAATAATTTCTGACAATGTATGGGTGTTATATGAAATTGTATTGTAAGAATAACTAAGGTGAGTAAGTGACACCTGAAATTCAATCAATTTTATTATTAAAACATGTTTTTCTTTGATTGTAAAAATTAATAGTAATTGAAATTGGGGAGTTTTAAGTTAAACGCTTTTACTGCCTAAATTATAATACAAAAAATACCAATTTAATATAAACATACTATATACATATATCACATAGAAAATTGAAAATTACGCATAAATAATAAAATATATAAAAATTATAATTACTTAACAAACACAAAATTAATGACTTCCTCCTGGAACCAGGCAACATTATAACTAGCCTAAATAGAGAAATTAGAGTAGAAAACTGCAAATAATGTTATCATAATGACTAAATTGATAATCAATATAAAAGGTTTGTAAAATATCTTGAAATTTGAAATTTTAAAGTAACCTAAACTATTCTTTGATTAGGTATTGGAATGTAAATAAAACTGCATTGCATTAAAATTTAACTCGAGGTATACTGAAACGGTGTGTATGAATTTACAAATGTAAATAGATTTAAACAATATCAATAGAAAAATTAATAACAACGAATTAAATGCAAAGGAAATCCTAAAAGCAAATTAAAGGAAAGAATCAAGAACAAAGCATTACTATTAAGTTACAACATCAATGGCACAGTGTTAGAAGTATTTCTACACGAATCACTAGGAAGAATGAAACATTTCACAGACTTCAGTTGGAACATACTAAACTCAGTCACAATCACTTATTTATAAGAGACCTACACCCTGAATGTTCCTATGGCAACCCTTATCTGTGAATTAATCACATATTATTAAGAAATTGTTTCAAATATCGCACGGCCCACGGTTTTGCTGAGTTACCAAATAATAAATTTATAGGATGGTTTTTGTAATAATAGCAATATCAAATAATTACTGAAATTTCTATCTACATTTACTTAATATAAATTTTTTACAAATTATTATACGTAATTATGTGTAATTATACATAATCAAGTTGTGATATTACACATTTCATTGGTTCCTACACATAATTTAGAAATTGTAATTGATCTTTATGAAATAAAACCGTTAAACATGTTTCTTTTGAAAGTCGAAAAAGTTTATAATACGATCAAAATGATCTGACATTGTATATCTTAAGGAAGTTGAAATGGCAAAATAATAATTTAAACATTTTAATCAAATTTTGGTTTGACGTTTGAGGTATTAGCTGTTAAAATTTGAAATTTTTTACATAGGGATTTACCAGAGATGTAACAAAATCTACAGTAATTCTCAAGTTACAACCAACACAAAATAATTAATATCTAAATAAAAAAAATTATAAATTATAAAATAAATTTTGTTGAACGTTTATGTAAAAGTAACAAATTTATTTTAGCGACTCTGTTCACTTGATTTATATATGAACGTGAAAGAAAACGTGCATGTTGGTATAGTGAAGCAGTTTTATTATTATTATTATAAAAAATGTGAAAAATATGTCTTGTATCTGTCAATAATTTATAGTAATTGAATAGTTTTTTTATACAGTGTTTTACAAAATTATATCGTTTTACAAATAACGCACAGCTATATTAATTATTTGATTGGCTATTACCCAGTCTTCACAACAAGAAATATCAATATATTTATTAGTGTATTTGTTTTTTATTAAAATCTTGTATATTATTAAAAGGTTTTACGTTTTTGTTTATATTTTAGCACAAGTAATTCTTTCTCAGTCTGCATTCGTCCACTCCTGGATATAAGCCTCTCTTTGTTTTCCCCAAACCTCTCTGTAAAGGATTGGTTTGTTTCCCTGAGAGGTTTTGGCAGTTACACACGCCTTGCTTGCCAAACGTGTTGGCGTGGAAGACAATCGGAATAAATTTTTTACCCCGACCCGGATTCGAACGGGAGCCCGCGGATTAGTAGTTGACGCACTTAAGGCCAATTGCATAAACGAAGTTAATCCTAAGATCACACTGATCCGTATATCAAGTTCGGTGATTGGTTGGATTTTAAATTTTCAATCAATCA
The DNA here is from genome assembly GCA_036346125.1 of Lycocerus yunnanus. Classification (NCBI taxonomy): domain Eukaryota; kingdom Metazoa; phylum Arthropoda; class Insecta; order Coleoptera; family Cantharidae; genus Lycocerus; species Lycocerus yunnanus. The sequence continues at coordinate 6,370,185 of JARFIX010000008.1, forward strand.
CCGGATCAACGTGATCTTATGATTAACTTAGTTGATACAACTGACCCTTAATCGCCTAGCCGCGACCGTCTTCTTCGCACAAGTAATTGTACAAATAAAAACGTATTTTTATTTAAAATCTGTTAATTAATATATTTATTCAATTTTGATGGCGTGTGTTTGCTATGAACACGAGAAAGTGGTGCTCTAATTCTGAAATGACAGATTACATGACCATTACGAGAACCATGACAGATTTGAGATGCTGGCGATGAACCTCGATGCCAGAAGGTCTAAGTACTTCTTCTGACCAATCATTTTTCTTGCAATTCGATTATAAAAATTATTTCATCAGTGATAACGAAATTTTCCCAGTTTTGAGTAACGGTACAATGAAGAAAAGCACGGCATCGTTGAAGTCTCATGTGCTTATTTTCTCCTCAGTTAGGATTTGGGCTTTTCGCAACTTATAGGCTTTCTCTTAAGTTCATTTTTAGCTACATGTCGAATTGACTCTCACGTAATCTTTACAGTCCCAAGTTTCTTTGAATCCAAGGTTTGATGATGATGGCAGAACATTTTTTTCTCTTCCGAGTTAGTCTTCGTTTTACCAAGTTTACCTAGTGCTATATTCAATGTATGTATACCACAGATAATACACATTGCATTTTCAATATAGCACGCCAATAAAGTTGGGGACGGGTAAGATTATTGAACTTTGATTTTGTTACAATTTTTAAAGCGAGTTGTGAAAGATGAAGGTCTAATTTATTAGCACATAAAAAAATGAAATTTTCAGTCGGTCTACAAATTTTGGAACAACCGGTTTTAAAAATTAATTATCTGAAATGCAATTTTCTCATTGACTCCCGGCCCACCCTACAAAAATTAAAATTAGTCTTTAACGCTAAAAGTAATTTTAAAAAAGTATTTTATATTTATAGTATTATTGTAATGGTTGGCGAAGCCTTCGGCTTTGCAACAATTTAATAAACTACAATAAAAAGTTATTAAAAATATCTCGGAGTCAAAAGTAATCTAGAAAATAATAAATCTTTAAGCTACGGGCCCCTAGAAGTGGTTAAACTTATTAAAAACATACCTGAATACGGCAATAGTCGATATTATCCAACTTGACGTTACCGATGCAAGAGTCGACTGGCACCTCGTCGAGTATTGTGTATGACGACCTTAGACCATATAAACTTATAAACAACTAAGTTTATAATATGGTCTAATGACAACCCAGTCTCCACTCACGTACTGTTACCAAAATGTATTTAATTATGATGCAATATTAGGCAATAACTCTCTTACATGTGTTTCTTATGGCAAATTCGTGAATTTCAAAACTAAATTGTGGACTTAATATAGATCCTATCAAGTTTTACCTTACCTTAAAAGTCTTGTATTAATTCCCCCTTTTGTTTGGTGAAGCTATTTCTACAGGAAAATTAATAAAAAGATTATTACCTCTACCCTAGAGTTGACTCTTGGTATATAATTATTATATACACATAGTAAAATTATTTTCAAAAGTATTGATTGCTATTTGTCCCATTTTATTGTTTTGTAGCAGCGACATGGTACACTACAAATACCCGTTCTTGTCAGATCACTGGTATGAAACAAGGTTGCTAGTACTTGCATGAATCATCTCCTGGACACTGCTTTTAGAACACCGTGTGTTACTCTTCTCTATACCACACTTTGTGCAAAATGGAATGCACCTGCGCTACTTGGAGTCTTCCTACCGAGTCGGACAGCAAAGGCTGCAAAATGTTCGGCTGCGTAGGTTTTTTACAAAGGATCTAGACTTACTAAGGAACATTCGTGGACGCCAAAAAAGTCAATGAATTATAGAAGGAACAAACTCTTTGTGAAGGGAATTTATTGACAGCTTTAATGATATGAACTGAAATTATGGTACCTTCTAGTATACAGAATATATTATAACAGTATAATATTATAATGAATATTTCTAAGATTAAATTACATTTAATTCTATCTATATTTTGCACTAAAATGAAGATGTAGTCTCGCAGTTTTAGGGTTTGTATCCAAATAATTCTACAACAAATGTCTACTACGGATGGCGACGGTTAAAAAAAAGGTTACACCAATCGGTGTGCCAACCGAGAAGTAACAATTTACATTAGAAAGCTTCAAACTTATTACAATTACAATTGACTACTCTATAATATTATTATTTACTTCAATGACTGCGGCATTTGGCAGATCTATTTCTACCCTAATTACAATAAGTATAAAATCATACCTTTATTGTTTCGAAGTGCTCATGTTAACTAGAAATTTCGGAATAATTTTAATGAATTTAGGCGTTTTGCCTTATTAATTAAATTAAATACTTTTAGTTTGATATGAAAAACCACTCTCTAGGAGATATAGTACATAAGTGTAAGTTCGGCGATGGATGACATGGTTGTATGTTTCACTGATTATTAAATACGATACGTTATTTAGTCTTAACCAAGATTGGTTAAATTCAGTCAAAATTGAAAACCCGGAAAAAAGTAAACAGGAAAAAGTCTAAAAAATTAGATAATCTTGCCTGCCGGCATAATATTTTTTCTGTTGAAACATTAACCTTAATATTTTTAAACAAGCAATGCTACATAAAATATAATAAGTAGTGTATTCTATTTTAAAAACATTGTTTTAAACATATTTTTAAACTTTGTCGAATAATCAATTCTTTGTTTCAACAAACTTAAAATAAAGCATCCTGTAGATAGAAACAGTAAATATTATAAATCGTAAGTTTTTTATGTTCTTTTTAATTGTGCAATACTAATGTAGTTCTACTGCTTTAACATTATTCGGGTCTTCAGCATGCACAAATATGCGGTGGTTACAGAGAAAATTACAAGAAAGTTTAGTAGTTTGAAGAGTAATCCAGCCAGGCCTGAATCCACCTAGTAAAATGGATTATGATGGCTTCGGTAAAGGCAACTTGATTCTCTTTAGAATAATCGAAAATTTTGAGCTTTCCGTATGTTTTGGAGTTTGGGATTTAAATATTTTTGTTGTTCAATGCAATACTAATTAACAAAATTTAAAAACTATTAAATAATATTTATATTATTTCATCAATATAATTTAAGTAAAAAAAATTGCACAATCTACCATTTCGGTGCTCCCTTTTAATAAGGTGAACATAAAAAATAAAAGGCAGCAAAGTACATAATCTACTTTTTCAGTAAATGCTTTTAAAAACCTATTGAAATCCTGCAGTGATGTGCTTTGATAAGAAATCAATAATACAATCGTTCATTCGTTTCTTAAATTTTGTTCATAATTTTAAAAAATATACAAGTGTAATAACATATTGCATATTAATCAATTATTATCAAGTATTGTGTATTTTAGATAAAAGTTAAAAATTAAACAATAAAATAAATAATTCTAATTCTAATAATTATTGATGAACATAAATTACCTCAATCTAAACGTAATTGACCAATTTGAACTTGATCGATGTTTTAAAAAGGTTAAAACTAATATTATTTTATTTTTTAATACTAAAAACTCGTGATTTTATCAACTGTGTTTTCGTGTCACAAAATATTGCCGATAAAATTTTTGACACAAAATAACCCTGGTATGGTTTATTACAGATTTATAAATAACCAGAATTTAATTAGTTACAAAACAAATTTTTTAATACTATACTTTATAAGTTTTTTTGGCCTTTTACTATTGGATACGATCAAACTGTGACAGTCAGTCGATATTACAGTTTGTTATTTCCAGTAGAATGGATACGGACTTCCGCTGTAGACGACTCAAGCTACCGCGATTTCCTTCACAATAGAAGCCAAGAACAAATAGTTGATCTGTGAAATATATATCTCCAAATGTGCAAAATCAATATTTTGTAACATTACGTGTTACAGTTTTAAATTTAATTTTCGAAGACTTTTATTAGCAGCTTGATATATAGAACAAATTTACGTAATATACCAAATATAAAAATGTTATGTTTTGTAAAAATGTACAACTGAAAATAAAAAATTAGTCTTCTTAATTACAACCTTTATGCATAATGAACAGAATTTAGAGTTGCACCTTAAAAATTATGAGGTAATATTTATAACAGATACACAAAAACAGCAATTTTATTTTAAATTCTTGTTTGTTTCTACAAAATTTATTGTACTAACAAGGTGAGCTTAGGCAAAGAAAACATTATTTGACATTTTTTAAGAACGCTAACCGAAAAACACTATTAAGAGAGTTTGCACATACTGAGTTTTGCTCCAGGATGTTGAGATATGCGCGGAGTGAGTCCATTATTAACTTTTAAATAATCCTAGATGAGCTATAGAAAACTGAGATAAAATTAATCCACGGAAAACCTAAACTAACACTTGTTTAATTATTATAGTATTCAAATTCAATTTATTATGTTTTGTATTAAATTTTCTATTCTTAATTATACGTTAAAGTTCTATAACAGGTGCATGTAAAAGAAAAACTTAGGTAATTTTTACCCAAATGCAGTGAAATAATGCAGTGTCGGTTAACAATTATTAACCATCCTCTAGTGGTCAACTTAGACAGGTTTCACTGTATCTTTAGGTATATTCTAGTAATTTATAATGCACAACTTGCGAGGTAACTATGATATACATATAATGTTATTCAATATAGGGTAAATTACCTGGAGGATATGTAAATACAAAGTAAAATTTATTAAAATGTACGAAACCCAAAAATTGTATAATTTGTAAATTAAATACGCTTATGTTTGTATTATCAATTTTATTACGTAACGGTTTCGCTGATAGCATTTTCAGACCCAACCTGTAATATTTGATATTTCATAAAAAATACATTTTAAAGGAATTTCTGTTTTCCACTTTCTGACAGGATAGAACAACCAATATTTAAAGCAGGTAATACAAATCAGAAAAAAGAGGTCAAATTTTTACCCAATTTCAACATGGTCGACGCCGTTTCATAGTTATTACAAATTAATAGTCAATTATATTCTTTAATAAAAATAACAATAAATCAAGATAATAGATAAAAAATTTCTTTTCGTGTCAAGAAATTAAAGAAATAAAAATATTTTATAGATTTGAAAAAATTTTATTAGTAAAAATTATTTGTGAAAATTATTGAAAATTAAGTAATTGCTTTCAGTTTATTTTCATTTATTTTAAACTTATTTTTGGGTATGTGCTTTAGATGACACTTTGTATGCTAATTTTGCTAATTGGTATACCTGTGTATTGGTATAAATCGCTCAATGACCAATTAAAATTGTTCGTTGACATTAATTTGTAACTTCGTTATTTCAGTTCATTTTATTTACTTGTGTTGAAAGTATACCGCAAACATTTTTAAATTTTTTGTAAATATAATTTTCCTGTTTTGAAATGGTTCATTCGCAAAATTCATTAAAAAAATACATAAAATTTAATCGATAACGGAGGGATTTAAAATGAAGTTAGAATATTAAGCAAATAACATTTTCTGTAGCCGCAGTGCCGTTATTTTTAAATCCATGCATAATGCATTTTCAATGTTTGCAAATTTTTAATTTAGGCATCAAAATTTTTGACTCCAAAAATGATTTGATTATTTTTCATTAAATCCACCTAACTTATTATTATTGTTATTTATTATTATTATATAGCTCTACATTCTATTAGAATTTGAGTGTCCGCAGACTTTCAAAATCCATTTTGCTGAGGTGGATTAGCTCTGTTAATTTACGCAATTGTTTTAATACATATTCTATTATAAGATTCTATGTGTCTTCGTGTTGTTAATCATGCTTCTCTATGCTGTACGGTTCATCACCATCAGTCGCCATCCCCTCACTCCCATCCTATCCAGGTTCTCCATCCCACCATCTCGCCCTTGGTTTGTCTGTTTGCTTCCTCGCATTCATCATCAAACCATGCTTTCCATGTTATTTTCTTTTTATCTTTACTTTCAATCTCTGATTTAACTATTTCTTCATATTGTTTTCTGTATTCTTCATTTTTAAATTTTTCTGTTGCCAACCATTTCTTACTACATGTTTTGTGTTTTCTATACTTGTTTTAATTTTAATATTTGGGACTACCAGGAAGTGGTCTGAGTCTCCGCTGGCACCTCTACAAGATCTCACATCTCTGATAGAAGTGGCTTTTCTTCTTGTCGCGATCAATCTGGTTCCTTTCGTTATTGTTGCATCCATCGATGTAACTCTGTGTAATCTTTTGTGTTAGAACTTGGTACTACTAAAAATTAACTCGAGTGATGTCGCTACAGCACAATCTATTTCCGTTGTCGTTTCTGTTTTCATCTATTGTGTACTTTCCCGCTACATCTCTTGCACATATTTTTCTAATATCGGCATCGTAAGTGCATCATTATGACCTATATGCGAGCGGCGTAAGTGGAACTTTTGTCTTATGTACAAGTTGCCATGGACAGCGGGTAATAATTTTTACTTTTCTTCATACCCCGGTCGAAAGTACGTACTTTCGTCCCTAATAAGGGACGAAAGTTGAACATTTCCCTTTGAGAAGTACACGCGCGCCCTCTATAACGCCGGGAGGAAAGAATTTCTCATGCGTATTAATACTCGTAACTAGGGACTATTTATTCTGTTGCTACAACAAATCGTTAACCGCTGTCAAAAAAATGCTTATCAACATTTAAAGTTAAAAAGTAGAATTAATAACGTACTTTCGACCGGCTATGAAGAAAAATCGTATACACTACGCGGGCCAAAGTTGAAATCTCGGTCCTGCGCGTCATGATGCCTCGGCTTCGCCTCGGGCATCATGACGCGCAGGGCAAAATCAACTTTCGGCCCTCGTAGTGTAATATACTATTTCTTCATACCTCGGTCGAGTACATACTTTCGTCCCTAATAGCAGGGACGAAAGTTGAACATTTACTCATTTTGAGAAGTACACGCGCGCCCTCTATAACGCCGGGAGGAAAGAATTTTACTTACTTACAATGTAGTTTTGTCGTCAGTGAATAACGTACTTTCGACCGGCTATGAAGAAAAATCGTATACACTACGCGGGCCAAAAGTTGAAATCTCGGTCCTGCGCGTCATGACCTCGGCTTCGCCTCGGGGCATCATGACGCGCGCAAAATCAACTTTCGGCCTCGTAGTGTAATATACTATTTTCCTAGGAAAATAAGTAAATAACGAAATATATGTAATAGACAGAACATTTATTTATGCTCAATAATGTTAAAGTAGTCTACTATAACTAATTGATTAACGCAATTGAAAATTTTATGAATTTATTTAATAAATAATTAATTTAAACATAAAGAACAAAACATTATTTGTAATTAATTTAAACATAAAGAACTGAACATTATTTATTTACATGAAAAGTGAAAGAACAATTAGAATTGGAAATATTTATTAGAGAATCCTTCTTTTCAAATTTTTGTTAATGTGGAAGTTGAATTTGACTCTTGAACCATAATATTATTATTTGCAGTTGAAGGCTGCATTTCCGCTAAAGTGACTGATTGGTTATTATTATACAAAATTTTATTGGCCACCTCTACTTTATTTCTATGGAATCTGCAACATAACTTTCCGCTATTGTTGCAGATTTCCATCATCGTTTTAGACCAGGACATCAATTCCGGTATTTGCTAACAATGTCGCAGATGTTCTTCGAAAGCATGTCCAGTATAAGACATTGGATTTTTAAATTTAGAAATTTCGCGATCTGACTAGGTATTCTTGAAAAGTATTTTTACCAACCGGCTGATTAATACATTGTCCTGCTTGATACCTCATAAAGAATCGCCGAAGATCAGTATTTTTGGTCTGGCTTCAACATATTTTCGAAAAATTGCAAGAAAATGAATATTGTCGCCATCTTTATCGACTATAGTAAACGTACGCGGAATGTTGTTTTTTGTGTCAGGTATATTAACTATTACAATGTTATTCGTATCTTCAATATCATCTATCGTCATTTTGACCAGTTCGTCTGTTCGACAAGCTCCAGCCAATCCCATTATTGTAACCACCTGAAATTAAATAAGTTACGTATCCATTATACAGCAAATATTAAAAAGATATTACATACCTTCATCATTAGGTAGATATCATCAGATGCCTCAATTAAAAATTTATCAATTTCTTCCCTACTAAATACTTTTGATTTTTTGGCCGATAGCCATCATTTTTCTTTTCAGGAATGCTTTCAGTTTTGGGTACTTCGAAATATCTATATTCTCGTTGATAAATATAGTTGTCTTCAGCATCGAGTATTCGCACCACAAGCTTGCTGGGGATTTCAGTATCTCTGATCTTTTTAGAAAATAAGCCAATAGTACGTTTTCAACAACACAATTAATTTTTTTCTCCATGCACCAGTTCTTAAAAACGTTGTACGTCATTTTATACCTTTTTTATTTCTCTGGGAGCAGTGTATAGCAAGCGATATTTGCTGCCTCTTCTATGTCTGCACTAACATTCGAGTTTTTATCCATATTTTTCAAATAATATTGTTAAATAAAAAATGTTGAAATATTTTTCGATTAACAACAATTTTTTGTTTGTTTATATCGCTAACACCATAGTAACAAGGCGTAATGCCAACTAATATGCAAAAATATTAATTAATTGTTTGACATTTAATACATAAGGATATTATAGTAATACATAATGTAACTATTTAATTTTAAATTTTTGGCCGCTATTAGGAAAAACGTTGTATGAACCACGGTGCGTAAGTGCTTTGCACTTACGCCCCTTGCATAAATAACTATTTTTGCCTATTTGTGAGTTGAAATAACCCATAATAGTTATTGATTCATGCTTTGGTATCTCATCGGACAGCAAGTTCTAGATCACTATAAAATTGTTCCTTCTCTTCCTCTGTGCTGTCTTCAGTTGGTGCGTAAGCATTTATCAGAGATAGATTATTTGGTTTTGTTCTAATTCTCAAATAGTACAATCTTCCATTCATTGGTTTAAAATACATAATTTCTTTAATCCATCTTTTCATGATTATAAAGCCTGTGCCGTTTCTTCCTTGCCTAATCTTTTCAGAATATAAAAACTTAAATCCATCATCACCAATTTTGCCCGCTCCTGTGAATTCCTTTGCAACTTCTCTCATCTTCTCCGGTTTCAACAATGTTCTCACATTCCATGACCCAATTTGCATTATCGTCAGTCTAACCCGTGCATTGAGTTTTGTTCCGTTACCCCATATCTTTTCTTCATCTCTTGTCCTTTGGCTTCGCATTTTATCATATTTTCCTCAACATTTGAGTGCAGTGCTACAAGATGAACCGATCCTGCTGCACCACTTGTATATTCTTTCAGTTTTTTGTTAGTCGCGCGGTGGTATTGTCTGGTCTCAGTCGACTGTTGTTTTCATCCTACACAAATGTCTTTCCATCTATATAGAGCTTCCGGAATCCAACTTTAACTTTTTTTCCATTTTCCATCTCGTTCCTAGCCGATTCCAATATTTTATCCTGTACTTCTATTTTCTTTTAATTAGATCATTTTCTATATAAGTTCTTGTTCCTTTCAGTTTGTTTTTATTTTCCATTACCGTCTTTTTCTGGTATCGGTCTCCCAATCTTGCCACAATTATCCGCCTGCTTTCATTTTTCCCGATTTCAAACGCATCTATTACGATCACTTGCGCTTACACATCTTCCTTTAAAAATTTCTCTACCTTTTCTTTCGTCTCGTCTCCTGTGAATGCCATATTCTTTATAATAACGTTAGCCAATTTCTTTTCTCTTTTATACTTCTTCATTTGTTCCTCGAGATTTGCTATCTATCCATCTTGGTTATTTACCTTTCTTTCTAGTCTTGCATTTTCTTCCTTCAAACCACGTATTTCTTCACTCCACCGCGTTTCCATACTTTCTAGTTTCTCCTTCACTTCCTTTACTTCTCGGAAGCCCCTTCTTGTTGGGGACTTTAATGTACTTTTATTTCTTTGAACGATTCCAATATTGTCTTCTATGTTCTGGTCTTCTTCTCTTCCCCTCTTAATATATTCTTTAATAATCGGGCAACTGTTGTGTTTTTTTCTTGAAGAATTGTTGTTGTTGCTGGGTACCCGGCTCAACGCCTCGAAGATATTTGCACTACAGATATTCAACAACAGTTCATATCATTGTACAACTTCTCAATCCAAATATTTAAAGTTATGAACTAGGCAGCCAGTCAGATGTTTCCGGTAGTTAAATAGCTTTCTGTCCCTCACTGAGGTCACGTACTATGTAGTTAACCTCAAAAATGAGTATTTATTTCTAATGTCTCACTTTGATACAATTATCGTGTTTATATCTATTTACTTGCCTCTTATGGAACTCAGGATCCCATATATCTTGGTAGAACCTTTAATAATTCCGTAATACACTCGAAAATATCACAGCCACGTAACAAATCTAGTACATGGGTCAATATGCAATTTAACTAACTTAACGCATTGTAATAATCATAAAATGGCACAAAATTATATTATCAGGACCCTGTTTTAGTTTATTGAATAAATTCTAGTTTAATGCTTTAAATACCTTAGGCACAAATTGGATTTAAATCTCTAACTACTGAATTTCTTAGCTTTTTACAATGAGTGGTAATAGTATAATAAGCCCCATTTACCTCATATTAACTATATAAAAGTGATACTCTAAAGTGACATTCAACTTTTATGTTATTTTTCGGAGACACATGCTTTTTGGTAACTTGTCTGGTAATTTACATAACAATTGCAAGAAGAACCGTTGAGCCGGTTCGAGTATTGACTTTTTGGACCAAGATTCACGGATTCAACTTTCATTGTGTACCATATTTCACTTACCAAATATCTAGTATGTGTTGACTGCAGATAAAAACTTCAAGAAGGTAAGGTATCGGAAAATAGGGCCCGACCTTATAAAAGTTGTCTTATTGAAAGGAACAGTTGTAACTAAAAATCTTAAAGTTGTGGTAGCGTGATGTTAAGCCGGGGGAGCCATAAAGTTTCAATAATTGACCCACCGCCTTATTCTTAATTAGCTAACTTATCTTTATCTATTTTTAAATCTAAATTGGTTCGCGGTTTTTTTCCAATATTAATAACTCTTTCGGTTCTCGCAATTTGAAAGTTTCAAACTTTTCAAATAAACATTTATGTCAGTTATAATTATTATTTCTACTCGATTATTATACAGTTTCGTCCTAGTGAATACAAAAAACAATAATAAACATCAGGGTTACCTCGTACGTATGTACCTAACTACGAGTACATAGGTAAGGTATGTACTTAATGATAAAGATAAATTTGTTCATGGTTAACTTTAGTATAAAGCTGGTTGTAGTAAAACTTACAACCACCGTTATGCATTTTCTTAGTTATTAATAAAACTATTTATAACGTTATAAATTTTGGTTAAATCAAATTTGAAAATTGTAGCAGGAAATACAAACTAGACAAAGAAAATTTATGCAAAGTCTCCGAGATGTAATTTCTGGTAAATTATTGACCATTTCAGAAACTGTGCAGACGAACCCTCATTTATATGGAAATAGCTTATAAATTGACCTGCCTACAATTTACATTTTACAATCTATATTATATAGGTACCTACATACAAGCTTGGTTTAAATATTACGTGAAGCAATAGTATAGATTTTATTATTGCATTTTTTAGAGCACCGAAATACCCTGCAATTGAAAAATTTAAACTTGTATTTTATAGCTTCGGGTTAGCAGAAATATTAGAAAATATCTTGAAAAATTCTAACTTATATAATTTACGATGAATAGAATAAGAAAATTGCCTACATCCTTCCTGAATAGCCTTTTTTTCTATATTTAATCCGTTGCGTGCGGTCATACATATATATGTCGCTTAAAAAAGTTGATCCAAATATTTTATTTAAATAAGTATTTACATTGTTCCTGTAGTACGCGTGTGCTATAATTGCTATCCAATTGCCGAAAGTTTTTTTCAATTTTATAAAATATTTTCACTTGGTTGAAATATTAATCACAATTTTTAAATTAAAATAAATTTAAAGGTTTGAAAATGAAATTACATCGAGCTGATAAACAAATAAACCTTTCCGAACGTACATACACACATACAGTAGCGATCATAAGTATGGTTGCACTTAGTTTTTGTGATAACTTTTTAAATTTCAAGGAAATTTTCCTAAATTTTCAAAATTTATTCTTTAAATACCTTGGAATTATAACACATAATTAAAATTATTTGAAAAATTTTATAAACAAGTAAAAATTTAAAATCACAAAATAGGAAATATTTGCTTATAATAAAGTATTATTAAAAGCACTTAAAACAAAATTTAAAGTACTTTATTAAAAATATAAAGATTAAAAAAAATTAATACTTTGTTGCATAACCTTTTGCGGCTATAACTGCTTTGCATCGAGAAGGCATAGAGTCAACAAGCTTACTAAACGCTCCAATGGAATCTTTTGCCATTCTCTCCTTAAAGCTTCTCATAACTAACTCCTATTTTGGTATGTCCCACTTCTAATTTGTCGCTCGAGCTCTTCCCACAAATGCTCTATAGGATTTAAGTCAGAAGACTGACTAGGCCACTCAAGTAGGGGTTTTTGTATTAACTTTTAATGATTAAAAATAAATTTGGGTTTATGGTTAACTTTAGTGAAAGATGGTTGTAGGAAACTTACAACCACCGTTAGCATTTTCTTAGTTATTAATAAAACCCATTTATAACGTTATAAATTTTGGTTAAATCAAATTTGAAAATTGTAGCAGGAAATACAAACTAGACCAAAGAAAATTTATGCAAAGTCTCCGAGATGTAATTTCTGGTAAATTATTTTACCATTTCAGAAACTGTGCAGTCGAACCCTCATTTATATGGAAATAGCTTATAAATTTTACCTGCCTACCCAAATTTTCATTTTACAATCTATATTATATAGTACGTACCTACATACAAGCTTGGTTCAATATTTACGTGAAGCAATAGTATAGATTTTATTATTCGCATTCTTTAGAATCACGAAATTTCCTAGCAATTGAAAAATTTTAATACAGTATTTTATCTTCGTCGGTTGAGTATTATGTAGAAAGTTCTTGCAAATTCTAACTTATATAATTTACGATGACTATAGTTTATGAAAATTGCCCATATGCTTCCTGAAAACTCTCATTTTCTAAAATTTAAATCGGATTCGTGCGGTCGACATATTATGTCGCTTACAAATTATGTTGATCCAAAATGTTTATTTGAAAATTTAAGTATTTACATTTTCTTTTAAAAATATGTCCACTATACATTTGCTATCCTAAATCAGAAATATTTCATATTTTTAAAAATTTTCACTTGGTTGAAACTATTTTATATCACAAATCTTATTAGCCTAATTTAAAATAAATTTAAAAAGTTTTGACAAATTAAATTAATGATTTGCATAAAAAATAAACCTTTTTGAACGTACTCACGTATATACATATTAAATTACATAATACTTATCATGATTTATTGAATTGCAACCTACCTAGCACAACTGTGTTTATATTATGATAGTTATCGAATATCGCCGCTAATTTGAATAATATGTTATGTACTAATATATTGACACAAAAATTTGATTGCTTTGCAGTAATAAATTTGTCGCTTTATGCAAAGAAAGTCGTGATGCAATCGTGTATCAATAGATTAGACAAGTTGTTGAATTTTTACGTTTTCAATGTGTGTATTAAATACTAATATTGCAATAACTTTTCCAATAAACAAAATTTCTCTCAGCCCCACACTTTTTTGCGTTAATAAATTGAATCAATTAAGAATTTTAAACTGTTTTCAAAATCCTGCAACCTACGTACTAACTGGCTGATGGTTTTAATAACAATAAATAACTTCAATAACCCTCAATCGCACTCAACTAAATAACAAAAAGTTGTTATTGTATTCGCTTCGTGCAAAACATAGATTGGAGCCTCCATTCGATCAATTTTTGAAGTGTTAGTTAAACACATCTGATCACCGTCACTCACTAACTTGACATGCAAACAAATTTATAATTAACCCTTAAACACCGTCGTGCGGTCACCGTGACCGCATCGCTAAGTGTGAATAACTTAAAAGTGCTAAGACGCCGAATGCCTAATTTTTGGCGAAAAACAACCACGAACATGACAGACGATGTTTAAGCATTAAGATGAATAATTACATAGTATAAACCAAAATTTCCTTAAATCACTATCTCGAATGCTTCTATCGAAAAGTATGCGCGATTTCGATAGTTATCTTTAACTGATAGTGAAAAGATCGGGCCTAATTACTGTAACAATTACTTTTTTTATGTACTAAATAGTTGTTTAAAATCTTTAATAACCTATAATCTAAATTTGAAACTTAAGATTATTCAGAAGAAACAAGATGCTGGAAGGCTTCTTAATAAACTTTTTGAAAACAGATGCGGTCATGGGCTAGATTTCTCATTGTACTAAGAGTGTTGAACTCAGATCAGCTTCATAATTGTCTTGGACTTTATTTTTGTCCCTCGAGATAATTTTCACACAGTTTTAATTAGTTTGTGCCTTATGCCAGATTTCTTCCTCATAATTATCTTCAAGTTAGCGAACTTCAGGTTAAATTAACACAATAACTAATTACAAGAGAATAAAACAAATTAATCAATCGTCTGATTGCTTAATATTTTGCCAATTTAATCTGAAGTTCGCTAACTTGTAGATAACTATGAAAGAAGAAATTGGGCACCACCTGCACAGGATACAAATTCAGATAGCAGTCTGTCATGGATATGCATGAACTTGACCATGTGGCATCACCCGAAGAACTTTCCATCTTTAGACATGCATTGGTTCAGCAGTATTATGACTTGATACCCCTGTTATGCTTGCATTACTATAACATTGAAAGTGAATATCGATGAATCATGTCCCGTAGTGTGGCGTATGCAAAGTCATTCCAAAATTAATTTTAAATTTTGATGTAATAATAATATAAAATTTTAATTTAAAATTGTTAGATTTATCTAATTACAGTCCATAAAATGTTAAAATTCTTTTACAAATTTTAACAGTAATTTTTTTCCTTAAAAAGCAAGCTTTTAACAACAAACAACTTTTTGAGGCACTTTAATATAGTAGGTCATTCTGGAATAAAAAACTGCGGAAGAGTGCATAGGCCAGTCAGTAAAGGAATTGTATGATGCAAACGGTGGTGTAGAAGATTTTATTTTTTTATCTTGTATAAATAGGTACAAGCATGTGAAAAACAAAAATGCTAACACGGGCGACCTCGGAGAACTTTTGGCAGCCAAAGAACTTCAAAATTTTAGGACTTTTTTTAGTTTTTTGCATATAACTCCTAAACCGTGGATCTTAGCAAAACATTTGTGGTTTAACTAATTAAAGAGCATTAAATTCTGCGTCGAATGAGTACCACAACTTAATAATTTGGTCAAGTGGTATGGTCGAAAACTACGGTCAAAAACGACGATTTTTTCTAATTTTGTCAAAAACTGAGATATACGTATACGTGAGTGCGCGTCCGGCATCGGTCGCGCTGCACTAAATTCGTTGTAACTTTTAAACTAATTCATGAAATTGAGCATTCAAAAGCTCAAATGAAAGAAGAAACATGTAGCTATTGGATTATTATATTTTAAAATAAAAAAATGAATGTATATAAGAGTAGTATATGTATATAATTGGAACATACGGAGATATCCGATAAAATCGCTAAGAGCTATTATTATATATTCTAAAAATTTTTTTACACTAAATTTACTTATTTTTAAGTCCTATTAATAATATATGCTAGTTAGGTAGGTTAAATAAATTTTTTATAAAAGTTATTAACGTTTAACGCACCTCTAATTTAACGAATTTTGGAGCAAAAAAAAATTTATTTTTATTTCTGTAAAATAAAAGGGTTGATTTACTTTTTTAAACCCAAATCCTCTTATAGCATCTTAAAGTACACATTTCAAGCTTTAAAAAACGCACCTGCAGAAATCCAATAACGCGATTTAAGCAAGAGTAATATGTGGTTAAAGTTAGGTATACATTTAAGATTTTATTACTTACCCAAAATTTTGAAATTTTGAAGTATACATCTTCAATACTAAATTTTTGAGATTTTTTTTACTTATTGGATATTTTTATACATTACTTCTAGAGTAATTTAAGAAAATTTCAGATCTTTATTTTAAGAATTGTAGAAATGGTAGAGCTCTTAGCGATTTTATCGGATATCTCCGTATGTTCCAACTATATACATTTACTACTTTTATATACATTCATTTTATATTAGAAAATATAATAGTCCAATAGCTACATGTTTCTTCTTTCATTTGAGCTTTTGAATGCTCAATTTCATTAATTAGTTTAAAAGTTACAACGAATTTAGTGCAACGCGATCGATGCCGGACGCACACTTACGTATTACTAAATCTCAGTTTTTGACAAAATTAGAAAAATCATCGTTTTTTGGGCGTAGTTTTCGACCATACCACTTGACCAAATTATTAAGTTGTGGTACTTATTCGACGCAGAATTTAACGCTCTTTAATTTGTTAAACCACAAATGTTTTGATAGGATCCACGGTTTAGGAGTTATATGCAAAAAACTAAAAAAAGTCCTAAAATTTTGAAGTTCTTTGGCTGCCAAAAGTTCTCCCGAGGTCGCCCGTGTTAGCATTTTTGTTTTTCACATGCTTGTACCTATTTATACAAGATAAAAAAATAAAATCTTCTACACCACCGTTTGCAACATACCACCTTATTTCGATTCTCTACTGACTGGCCTAGCAATTCAAACTTAATTAAGCAATAGTTAAAATCTAAAATTTCCAAAAATGTTGCATAATTTTGTAGAAATTTAAAATATAGCAAAAAATCAATTTTCAGAAAATAAGAAAGCATTAGTGAAATTTGCTAATCCTAAAATTTAATAATCCATAACGACCTCCATTAATTAATTTGGATTATTAAGGTTGCACTGTGGTTATTTACTAAAAGCGGAATTAATTGGCTACAAATTTCTTCTTATAAAAAAATTTGTTTGCCGGATTCCTAGTTTGAAAAACCTTTTTCATTTATTTTCCAAACGAACAATTTTTGTAAAGGTTTTCAAACATAATTTACCTAAATTATATTTGATCTTAGGTAAGTTCGATATAAATGTGTGCTTACATAAACAATTTAAAAGTATCTTCCTAAATTTAGAACTGTGTGTGTTTATGTAGAATGGATGGAGTCAACTGGCAAGGGTATAATCCCATTAGCGTGACCTAGTGTAGTATATCCCTCTTAAACCACTTTGCATCTTTACCCTACAGCTTTTTTTCGGTCCAACTATAGCTCTACTTAATCAGATGAATTGCTGCTATATATAAGTCTTTGGTATAATATAAAAAAATTGATAATTTTTGCGAATTAGAAACTCGAGAATTTTATATAAACTCTACTCTTATATTGAAATGTTTAACATCGTAAGTTTTTTTAACGTGGTCATTGTAACTGAAAATTTTTACATATTATTTATTTCCTTGTTTGGGTTCAAGCCAAAATTTTAATATTTAATGTAATTCGAACCAGCACTTTGCTTTTACTGGTATTATTCCAGAATAATACTAATATCTAAATTCCATGTGTATCAAGTTTTCACATCCACATAATAAAATATTCAAAATATAATAT
This sequence comes from Lycocerus yunnanus, assembly GCA_036346125.1. Classification (NCBI taxonomy): domain Eukaryota; kingdom Metazoa; phylum Arthropoda; class Insecta; order Coleoptera; family Cantharidae; genus Lycocerus; species Lycocerus yunnanus. Next base: position 6,387,858 of record JARFIX010000008.1, read on the forward strand.
AAAATATTTTTTACTGCATTTACGAATATTTTACTCTTACGGTTTTGAAGCTCCAATGAGTTGAACGGTGGATGTGCTAGATTGATAACAACCCAACACCTTCCACCTACGTAAATCTGCAACGCGTAGTCACAAAAAAGATACAGAATAGGTACATAAATTTTACTTTAATTTTATATTTGTAAAATATATTCCGACAATAATTAAGAGTAGGTGTATATGGTACAATATGCAAATAAAGTTCCTTCCTACTCGTTAATACCGGAAAGGTTACCATAAAGTGCTTTTAACTGTACAAATCTGCGCTCAAGCTTCTTTCTCAAATACACATAAATATAATATGTACTTATGTATATTATGTTACGGATATGTACATATACTGACAAATGTGCATAGTCCATGTTTATGTTCTACGTATGCACATTTATTATCAAATCAAATTTTCGATTAAGTAAAACTTGTGAACGTGCGGCGTTGTTGGCTGTATGTGGGAGAACGTAGTTTTGTTCTACACTGCACGAATTTTCAACTTGTTTCTGAACTTGTTCTGCTTACCAAATGCAAGGGTAAATTTTTGTAATATTTCGGTGCCCACTATGATACACCGATGCTATACCGAGTACGTCAAATAGGACAGAAACAATATTGTCTATAACTCACCATAATTTGACAAAAGTTTTAATTTAATTTAAGTACACCTTTTTAATGCAGTACTTTGTTTTAATATTCATTATAATGTTTTTTGAGTTTTTTAAGTTATTACAATCGTAGAATAAATAGTGTGTATACCACCAACGAACATATTCCTGCCGCCTTCGCACGGTTGTAACTCTCAGTTCAATGTATCTCCATAAATATATTAATAAAAAATTTAACAACCTTGCTAGTACTTAATAGCATTATTTGAAATGATGTACATCACTTTTTGTTTCTGTTTGTCTCATTTTTCCACGTAAATATTATTCCTACTATTTAAAACACAATCAGCTAATTCTATAAACAAAAAACAAATTTTAATACTGATAATATGAAAAATCTTTAGGTATTAAAAATACAAAATTTTTATAAAGAAAATTGTTTCAATGTATAATAAATAAAAATTTTGTAAACATTTAAAAGTAATGTTTTTAATATTATGTAAGTTGGTAGCCGAAATCAAGTATAAAAAATGTATAAAATAAAGTCAAAGCTTGCTCCCTAACATATTCAACTTTTACTTAAATAGATTTTAGAAAAGCAATAGTACTAAAACTTATATAAGCGCAGCAATTTCTATTCAAATTGAACCATATTTTCTATAATCTGAAGATCGATAACAACAAACGTGAAACTTGGAAGCGAAAGACCAAGTTCTCGTACGTCATAACTACTTTCTTTTCAATATTATATTGTTGTTTACATACCTAGATAACAAAAATTTAAATTGATGCTATTTTCAAATTTTATATTCATGATTTACGTTAAATAATTAAATTATTGAATATCGTAATCGAGTGGAATCGATCAACAAAATAATAAATCTTCATTAATAAACTATAGTATTGAATATCTTTGGTAGCAAAACAACAAAGCTAATAAAAGTTAATGTAAAATATGTTAATTTCTGTAGTCAGCAATATTTGTGAATGTTTATTGGGTCAGCAAGCACATATTAAATTCCGTATGGCTGCGGCAGTTATCTTCCATTTTATTCGAATTCTCGCAGCATTCCTTAAATGACCCTATAGACTTAACAGAAAATAGATTTCTAATATAGAATTCACAAATACAATCAAATAATGAATAAAATATTAGTATGTAAGTAATTGGTAAAAAGAATTTCTGCAGTGGGTACTGCGTCTCCAGCGTAGGTTGTGTAATATAAATTTTAAAATGTAATGTATTGTACCACTTTGCCTTTTTAACTTGAAATATATAACTTCTTCGCGAAAAGCTTTACGAGTTTCAAGTTTTTTAATTTGTCTTCCTTATTCACCAAATTTAATAGTGCGATAACAATTTAAACGTTAAAATGTCTATACTTTTCTGTTATTTATTGTTCGAGCTGTACGTGGAACAGCAGTTCTAATCTGTTTAGTAGACTTTGTTTAACTTGAGGTAAAGGAAGGTTTACATTTCGGATAAACTAACTGTAATCAAGGAATTACGACTACAGCTTTATATATGAAGTTTTGTAATACTCCTACGCATATTATAATATATTAAATGTTAATTGAGTAATTTAAATAATGAAAGTTTACCATTTTAATGTTTACTAATTGGAAAATATCAAATATGTATTTAACTTCAAGTGAAACTTCTATTATTATATTATTACTTTAATGTAAATCTAGAAAAACTGCATTGCTAAGGTTACATTATATTACGTCTGTGTGGTTGTGTTGTCTAGAAAATTATTGTAAGAAAAATAGACCAAACATAAAAAAAGTGCTGTTGTGTATTAAACGGTATAAACGGTTAATTTTGCAATGTTTTCCCTGAATCTTGTACTTATTGGTAATATAATATAATTGCTCATATAAGTAAAATACGGGGTGCAATAAAGTTATAAATGCACTAAAAATATTGAATCGAGCACGTTAATCGGATTTGAAAAATTAAAATTTCTTATACAAAATAAACCAGATGAGAGTATTGTAAAATACAAATAAACACATAAATAATTGTAGATCATTGGCAAATTGTTTAAAAATCGGCACTTTCGACCTAACCAAATATTTTAAATTTATGTTTGTTTTAAATGCCTGTTTTAAATCCCATCGCATCGACTAATCTTATAAGTTGGAGCATCTAAATGCAAATTTCCTTAGTATTTTACTTACAATCTTTCATGAAAATGTCTAACACGGCCCATGCAAGCAATAAACTAAATCAAAATTGAAGTTTTTCTTATTTAACTAATAAATAAATTAATAAGTGCAATTCAAAACTTTAAAGGAATATCCCGAAAGTAACAAATCAAGCTAAATCAAGGAGCTACCCAACTGAGAAACTAACGGTCAAGTTATTGCATAAAAAATCTTCTTAATTGTTGTTCTATAAATTAATCTACACGTACCGACAATATAATATCACGTTGCTTCCCCTACTTCCAATATAAAAAATTTTCATAAGTTTACATAGGCAGATTACTCGTAAAAAACAGATAAAAAAATTTTATCACAAAAGCCTACACGAAGAATTGAATGGTAATACTGCCTTTTCTGAAAATTTTGGCATCTCGATAAGTTAGTTCCAAAATGTTGAAAACTTAAAATTTTTATATAATATAAAAAAATAATGTTATTACCCCACCCCCCACTTTTGAAAAATTATTTCATTTAAGTTCAATTTTTGACAATTAAATAAAATTGTTAAACAATATCACAGGTGTCCAAACTGCCTTCCGTCTAATTCTATGGACTATTCTGATAACACTATCAATCACTAACAGCCAGCATCAGTGGCTCTATGTATTTGAAAACACTCTGTCTAATACCTCAATTATTTTTGCCTCGCTTTATTTATTGGCATTACAAATCTAGAATACTTATGGTTTGAACATTAATTTTTAAAATGCTTTAGATCGTTTTCCATACCTAATCCAAGTAAATTTTGACACTTAATTCCTTACAGATGTTGCCAGCACATGGTGAGTGAGACATGATTGGAAACTTTTTCACCTACGACCGTTCTCTGCCATTCTACTATCAGAGTAATAAAATATGATCGAGATATGCAAAATTCTTAATTTAATGAATAACGCTAGAAGGCACAAAACATTTTTAGTAGTTTGTGACAACGCAGCAGTGGCCAGATGAATTTGCGGTAAGTGCGTGTTGCAAAAATATCAAGTTTTATAGTTACGCAAGAAATCTCCGCAACTGTTTCGGTATTACCAAAATAATGTGGTGGCACTAATTCATCATAAACACCCTTAAAACTTGGTTCAACCACTTAGAAAAAGAATAAACTATTGTATATGTAATTCCAGGTGTAGAAATGGTTCACGACATAATGAATATTTTATAAATTAGACATAAAATTGTAAACATTTTCTATAGTAAATGAATGCCTGCTTGAAAATGTTATTTTTACAGTATAATAATTATAATTATTATATTGACGTACAATCTCATTACTTTTTTTATTTTCTAAAAATGTTTACTTTTAAAAATCATTCAATTTGTTATTGTTTTTTCTACTTATAAATTTTATAAATTTATTTTTATTAAACTTAATTAATTTTCAATTTTATAAAATTTTATCGCATATTAAATTTGTATAATATAATGAAAATTTATTTTGCATCAAATTTATAAATTTGTAAGAATTTTCATCCTTCAATGCTTATATGAACCGCTACGGTTTATAATATATTATTTTTAAATTGATTTTATAATATTCTAATTTTAAATTGCTTTAATTTTAATATTTCGTTTTATAATTTCTCGATAATTTTAAATATTTAATTTTATTAAAAAAGGAAAATAATCTTAAATGGTGTGACATTACATGACTTTCTCATTCACTGCCTAGGTTTATCATAACTATAATTTTATTTTTTTTATTTTAAAATTTTTCATTTTAAAACATTTGTTTGAATTTATTCTATATTTATTCCCAAAGCCGCTTGTATTCTTTTAAATGCAATAATTCTATTTATGTACTTTAATAGTAATTTACGAGAAAATTTACAAGCGTTGGGTATCTTTACACGCAGAAATAAAATCTCTTTCGATTTACACTATTTTCATTTTTAACGAAAGAAGTATGGCGCCTTAGAAATTTTGTTTATTTCTGAACAATAAGTAAAATAAACGGATTTTAACCAAAATCTAATCAGCTCTTTAAACGGTGATTTTCAACCAATGTGCCAAATTTCAAGTCAATCGGTGCATGCGTTTGTTCGAAATCATTGACGAAACAAACGGGTACACACACACATACACACGCACATCCGGACATCATTTCCAAAATTGTTTTAAACGACTTCTATGGACTCATAGACCATGGGAAAATGTTAACTCAAATCTTTTTTTTACTCGATTACAATACTTTCCTGTACTACGTAAATGGAAAAGTAAAAACAGAAGGAGAAGAATAATTTTACTCCCAGTTATTATTTGTTACCTTGCTTACACTTTTGTTTTAGATTTTCTGGATCGTTTTTAAATCAGTTTTTCTGCCTTAATGATTGTTCTTTTAAAACCTTCTATTAACTGCACTTGGTATATACTACGTATATATACAACAATATAAACACCATTAATGGTCTACTATAAATCATCTGATAATTTAGTAATATTTAATTATGTAATTTATATAATATTATTATATGATCTAAGCAAGAAATGAACAGATTTAACAAAATTATAAAAAGTTGGAAAATAAACTTCTTCTTCTTCTTCTTCTTCTTCTTCTTCTTCTTCTTAAATTAGGACTAGGTCCTGTAATATCCAACAGTAACATCGACAAAGATCCAAGCTACTGCTGGTTCTGTGAGCATATTATTTGTTTTACATCTGAAGTAGTTTGCTAAACTGGCTTCAGATGTGCCTGTTACCTTATATTATTGTTAATGATGGCAATTCATTAACATAGGAGGACCACCGGCTTTACGCGCCTTCTGAAGCACGGGGACGGTCATAGATAGAAAGAGAGTCAGAAAGAAAATTTTCCTTTGTAGGCTCCTCCCGGGTTCGAACCAGGTGCCTTAGCATTAGTAGTCGATCGCTCTAACTATTAGGCCAGTGACCGTCTTGGAAAATAAACAAAATGGTAAAAGAAAATAAGATTTTTTAAATAAATACAATTTTAATTTTAAATTTTAATATTCCTAAAACCCACGATTTGAAATTAAAATTTTGGTGACAGTTAAGATAACCAAATCTGAATTTTACCATTTTTAAAGCGGTTTATGAAAGATGAGGGTCTAATTAGCAGTTTAAAAAAATAAAATTTAGGGTCGATTCACAAATTTTGAAAAAAAGCGGCTTTAAAAATTAATTTGGAATGAAATTTTCTCAATAGCTCTTTTGAACTGTAACCGCGCCCACGGACATTAAAATAAGTTCTGGTTACTGCTAAGATACCCGAATTTTGATTTTTATAACTAATTATGAAAGACGAGGGCCTAATTATTAAATAAAAAAATAAAACTTGTGGTCTGTCTACAAAATATAGCAAAAATACACTTTTAGGGTGAATTAGAGTCTTACCGTAGTTGCGTAGGTCAAAACCGCTTAAAGCGGCCTGAGCAGAGGCTGAAGAAAGTGGGTTTTGACAAGCGCTTTACTCATTAAAAATATCCCCCAAGAACGATCCAACTCGGCAAAGTGTGGATATTGACCCGAGGGATCTCAGAGAGCGACTGGTAGCTCCTTGCCTTGCCTTGTCTTATTGGCACCGTAGAGTACCGGGGTATGCCCCATACCTCCTTTATCGGGTAGGACGTGAGTCCTTGGGGCGGGCGGTGGAGATTTTTGGAAAGGCGTGAGCCGATCAGGCAGGTCCGGAAGGTGTGCGAACATCACAGCATCACGCATTCCGGATGAAGGAGACAGGTCCTTGGTCGTAGTACAGTCTAACTCGCAGCGAAGCATCAGAGCAGCGATGCCAGCGGAAGTATATCACAAACCACCAGAGTGGACCTACATTGTTAACGCGGAATCCGAACCGCGGCATACAGAAACTCAGCTACCGAACACTGGGTCTCTTGCTTTACGTGGCACCCAACTCCGTGCTTTGATTGGTAGCTCCCCATTGCTAGTCACTGTTGACTCACAGTACACGGACGGGTGATAGAATGGGTACTCTAATGGCGTAATATCTTGCAATAATACATGTGTACTTCATATAGGAAAATCGTAATTTTCAAAATTAAATTGTGGTCTTATTACAAGTCTGACTAAATTCATCCTCACCTTTAAGAGCTTGTATTTTTCTGTTCTTTTGTTTGGTAAAGCCATTTCTATAGAAAAAGTGTATTTTCGAGTTCGGGAATCTTTACTCTAGTCAAATTTTTACTTATTTCTAAAATTTTATGGTCTACTTTTTAACGATTCTTAATGGAAGAGATTTTAAAAATTTTGTTTTTTATTATTTTTTTTAATTCTCTTTATAATTAATTAGACCAGCAGTGTAGCGTAAAGCATACACCGGCTGACTGGAAAGCGGTAGACCGCGGTTCGATTCCTAGTCGAGTCGGATACACTGCTGTGATCAAAGGTCGAATATCAATCTGTGGACCATGGGGAAGGCAACGGAAACCACCCCATGAATTATACTCCATGAAAATTCATCTTGGCTTCGGCCGTGGTCACGACGCTTCTGACAAGAAGCAAACGATGAAGAAGAGATAATTAATTATTCATCTAATACTTTTAGTTATCATATTAATATAATGGTATTTGATATTTCGTTATTCAAGTTTTAGTTGAAACTTTAAAATTTCTATGGAATTTTCTTATAAAATTTTGGCTAAATATTCAGGCTTTGTTTATAATCCATTTGATTTAAAAATACAAAACTAGATTGTACTAAATTGATGACTTCGTATTGTGATTAATTGTAATTAATTTATGCGAGTTTACCCCACTAAAATTGGTTAAAAATTTTGCGACGAATCTATAAGATGAACAGCTAATGCACACAAAAAACTTGATGTTAGATTCTGGTCAACTACCGTTGGAATTTTAAACACTGTTTGTATTCTAAATTGCAATCATTAAGCTCCAAGTAGATACTATGTATAATATATAAAAAATAATGTGTAAACCTTTCAGTACAAATTTAACAATTTGATGTTGATTGCATCAGGATATAAATATAATACAATAACTAGCAGTTAAAATAAAAAAAATGAGTCAATTGTTTATTTTTTTACTAAATTGGTGTTACTAATAATTATATAAATAAAAATTTTAATTAATTTTAAAGTAAAATCAAAGGGCTTTTGTAATTCGAAACAGAATACTTAAGTAGGTGTATTACAAAGAACTACTTCAAGTAAAAATTAGTATTAACTTACATTTTGTGTATGTGTGGGACTTGAAAAATATTTATATATAAAAATACCTGGATGTTTTCTTAAAACTCAGTTTAATCAAAGAATACAAACCGCGAAAAATACCAGAAGCTGTAACAGGAGTTAAGGTACCTACTTTAAATCGGAAGTTTGTTAAATTAAAAATGAGAAAATGATCAAAGGAAAAGCTTAAATATTTATTTAGGTTTCCAAGTATTAAAAATATTGTAAGAATTAAGAAGTAAATCTTTTGACAACGAATTTTTATAGAAAACGTTTTTTTTTCAATAAAATTTTGTGATATTAACTTTAGTTGGTTCTAAATAATAATGGGTAAGCTTTTATTAGGTTTCGTAATTTTTTTAGTTAGCTTTTATAATTGGTAAGGGTTCATTGATTGGTTAGTTAAATATTCACATGTCGATATTCGCCGGAGAACCTAGCTATGACATTCCATGAAGTCCGTGGTTCGAACCCGAAATTTCCGTTCTAAAACTTAAGCAGTAATCACTGTTGTAGATAGAAATCAGAAGATTATTTTTATTAAATAAATATGTTACTTTAACTAATTGTAGGCCTTTTCACAATATTTGCTTAGCTAATATTGTTTAAGCTAAAAAGAACTCAAGTTTTTTTTCCAGTCACCAAAAATTAATTATATATACATAGTACATATTTAGGCTACAATATTTATTAATTTTTTTCTTAACGTTTTTTAAAATTTATAGAAGGTATTTGAAAAACGTTTTACTAACTAAAAATTTAATATAAATTTATTACAATAAATTGTAGCTCATTCGTAAATTAAAACTCTATTTATAGTTGCATTGAATTACGATTAATTGAGTATAATTTATTGCCTATTCATTAACATCTATCCTGCATGTTCGGCTCTCTTCTGGAATAAGTCACAAAGGAATCTATTTAATTAGCAAGTTACAATAGTACTACTACCTTTTTAGCTAATTTTACAGAGAAATAATTTTAGGAACCTGTTAAAGTAATTACCTACCTATAAAAGCTTTGAGTTGCTATTTTATATTTCATCTTGATACTTGAAATAAATGCAATTATTTAATGAACTACTCGCATATATAAAAATAACAAATACCTATTGGCGTACATACATACGTTTTAAATATATCAACAGAAAAATCTAAGCTTGAGAAATGTGACTAATTACTATAATCTATCTAATTTTATTATTATCGAATAAGTAATCCTGTTAATCTTCTATTCTTATTGATATCCTAAATAGAACAACTTCTTCAAAAAGATAGTAAGCATAGTGGTAGGAAAACAATCTCTTTTGCTAGCAACCCTCTGCAGAGCTAACCCTGTGGAAGATTTATGATCAGTCACAGCTCTATTCGTTTACAGCCGTGCTGCCTGCGCTCAGGGAGAGTTAACGACGGCTGTTGCAATCTAGAATCTGTGTTAGTTTTAGCAGGAAGAAAAATTCTAGGATACTAAGAATTATTTCCCTTTACATTTAATTAGACGTGTTGTTGCTATAACATTTGCATTTAACATAGGTAAAATGGAATAAGTTATTTCCGTTTAAATATAAATTCTGCATAAAGGTAATTCGCGAACAAAGAAGAGACATTTACAAAGCTTTTAGATTTCGTTATTATTTGAAATAATCATTAGCAAAATGCTTTAACTTATTATTATACATGGCACAACATTTTTTTGACGTTCACAATTAAGACCTACATGAATACATTTATGTTATTAATGTTCAAAAATTGCTTTTGTTTTATTGTGTGATTTCATTAATCCAGGTAATTGTTTAATTTGACTGAATTCTCAATGAAATTCTATTTCCTCTTTTGAAAATATTGTGTGTTGTAGTGAGTATATTATAATTAGCGATCTAGAAATATTGTTTGTGTTACTAATAAAACGACATTTTATTGTCACTAAAAATGTCACAAGCCTTGCAATTTCTCTATTAAATACCAAGTAGATAAATTTTCTATAACAAAAATATGCACTAAATTTGTATGTATTTAATCTGATATTTTAAATTCAAGTTAAAAAACAATTAATTTTTACAATACGTGCAATAAATTCGTGAAAAGAAGCCTGCAAGTGAATTTCCAATAGCAATACTTATTTGATTTTATATTTTGTAAGTGACACCACGATAGTTGCTTGCTGTTACTCCGATTAAGTGAAAAACAAATTTGAGAGATGGAAAAACCTGCCATCGTTCCCACTAAATTGAACCGCAAGAAAAACACTCCTAGTAAATAAAACAATTCTACAAGGTATTTAAAGGTCATGTAACCGGCTTAGTGTATTTTATCGACTTCTGTATACCTGCCTACATTGTAATTATTGACGATTTACTGACTATAACAAGTTACTATAACAAAAATAGTCTTAAAATGGTGTTCACTTTTATAATTTTACTTTAATATAAAATGTTATATGACATAGAATATAGTAGGAATAATATAACTCAGAACCCTACGTCATCGCGCTTAATCACCGCCAGTGGTTTAACCACAAGGACCTACCATCAAATTTGCATTTTTTTAATCATTAATATCAATATGAAGAAAAAAAATTATCAGATATTTCTACACTTGGTATTAACTTGCCGGGTACAAAATGAGTTAACGGCTATGCATGAAATGGACTGACATATTTTCATATGAAATGAAATATTTTATTTAACAGAATTGTTAAATAAAATTGTTACAAAGAACAGAATATTGTGTGTAAGGTTTAATCCCAATAGGTGTGGAAGTTTTAAATACTTTTGTACAATATATTTTGACGCATGTTTTGAAATTTTTAAAGGTGTAGTGGAAGCAAAACGTCATTTACAGCTCTCACAAAAATAAAAAAATGTTTAATTTTCATTGCAGATTATTAAAAATTGTTACTTTAGCTACAATATGGCATACATTAAATATTTATTAATTGTGAATTTTTTATATAAAAAGCTTAATAACGTAATAAAAAAAAAATTTTTTTAAAGCGTATTAAAAATTATATCATGTTGTTGGAAAAATGATTTTTTTTGCGTTAAAAAAGAATTATTGTGATATCTATAACCAATTTTGCGCTGTAAATGACATTTTGAAACATAGCTAAATATTTAGAGTAAAATTATTTTAATATTGTTGCTTTTGTATAAAAACACTCATCTCTTTTAATTTATTATAAATTTTATAAATCAAGAAACACGCGTCGCTCGAAGTAATGTAAACAACCTTTGTTTATTTGCATGTAAAATTAAAAATTAGCAAACTGAATACTGAAACTACATATTTAAAAAAGTTTTTGATTATAAAAAAATTTGTGTGTATGTTGGAACCCAAATAAATATTGACATTATCGTAAGATTGACGCGCTTCGCTGCGCTTAAATTTTCTTTCTCGAGAAGTAATGCATTATTTTGCGATCTTAATACACCAATAGCTATTAGAATTCAATTATATATGTAGCTCCCTTGATTTATCAAAAAAGAATCATAAATTCAAAATATTCTTGAAATATAATATGTGTGTAGTACCATGATTTATATCAAAAATTTTTATTCAAAAAATTTGAAAAATATAAATTGAGAAAAATTTACTTAATCAATTAATTTAATTTCGTTATTATAAATTCGTTCTTAAGATGTAATATACATATTACTTAATTATTTTACTTACTTATATTGACCTGGAGATTTTAACACCTTACGAAGATCTTTCAAAGAAAAAAATCCGTGGAAAAAAAATTACAAAAACTTTACAGCAATAATTTTTAGATTTTAGTTACTTATATAATTTTCGTTCATTGCAAATATTGATTAATTTCACTTTTGTTGCTTTAAGTATACCACCTTTTTTCTAATTGCCGATTTCATTTATATGCAATAGACATCCTGTCCCAAACAAGCAAAAGCTTAAATTCAGACATCTTACATATTATTTGTCAATATGATTTCAAGGGACTATAACAGAAAGTTGTTTGCTCCAATTTCTGTTACAAAAGGTGCGTCTTAGAGGTCATGTGATTGATAAAGCAAAATTGCGCGAGAGTATGCTGAAAAGTGGGGAATGATCAACAAGGTTTGGATGGGTGCTAATGTCGATATGTCTGTTTTTCTTTTTTGGTTTATCAATCAAGTTAGTGTAATTTAATTAATCGTATTGGTTAATAATTAGTGATATACCAGCAGTATACCGCAAAGTATACACCGGCCGACTAGGAAGCGAAAAATCGCGGTTCAAGTCCTGTTCGCGTCGGATACGCTGCTATGATCAAAGGTCCGATATCAATCTTTGGACTGTGGGGAAGGCAACGGAAACCACCCCCTTAATTATAATCCCTAGTAGGTCAGCTTGGCTTCGGCTAAGTTGATCGCCTACGCACTGTAAAGTGTATGGCACTCGAAGAAGAAGAATAATTAGTGCATCGATTGCCGGATTTGCCATAAATCACTCAAGGAGTTGAAACAACATCTGTTTTCCAAATTTCACGTCGACTCTATTTTTGAGGTAAATGCGCAGATCATGCCATAGTGGTCTTTTGGGATTATTACTACTTGCGCCGTCAGCGTGGAAAATATGTCCAAAGAAGAATTCAGCTCTATTATTTTTAACGGCCTTCGTATGCCGACAAGTGCAATCAAACAGAGTTCACGAGCATTAGTTTTGAATTTAAGCGCTCTGATTTTAATTAGTTTAAATTGTGACCTGAACGTTACAGTTCTCATCATCTGTCTGCCGTCGAGTGTTACAACCACGACGACTGAGGTGTTTCGTCTATCGCCTCGAGCATCATCCTCCGTTTTAGAACCTCTGCATCATTTGAAGGCATCACCCTCAAAGCAGAAGTGACCCAGTTTAGCTTGTGTTTGTTCGAATTCAAAGTTAACCAAGTGGGTGCCGGCAACTGTTCCTCGAGTACGACGATCTGTCATCAAATTTATTTTGTAAAATCTCTACCAACTGGTGAGTTTAATCTTTTGTTACTTAAGGTGTCAGTTGCGCTGGTTGTTTTAAATTTCAATTTATCAAATCACACCATTGTGATTGAGACTCACTGGGTTATTTGTTTTGCTTCACGAAAGTTGTTGCCTTTCGTATTATTACGATTTTGTTTAAATACCTACAAAACTCCTGCTCATTTATTTTTGTTAAATAAACGTCATAGTTTTACTCGCCAGAGTTTTATTTTTTATTACCTTCGAGAAAGCGAAAGGACAACATAAGTTATCCTTACCTACGGCTCTTGCCACCGCTAAGAGACAAAGCTAGTTTACAAGAACATCAGGGTATAACACGTTATTATAAATTTGTGTTTTTGGAATCGAGGCAATCACAGATTGTCAAAGATTTTCATTTCAGGACTTTAAATTTGTTAAGAAAAATGGGGAGGGGGACACAACTTATTTTGTTTATTCGGTTGTCTAACGAAACCTCTATATTGTAATTTATAGCGCTACTATGACGTACAACATATAGATGGTAGAATTTTTGTATGCATAGATTATTATTTTAGCATATTTTAAGGTTATGTATTCAAGTCATGAAGTATAAATGCAATTATCGCTGTAGTTGTCAAATAATTTAATCTGACCTAACATATTGAGCATTATAATTAAACGTACCCTCGAAAGGATAATGTATAGAAATGCAAATACATACTTTTTAAAAAAATAGTAAAAAATATTCCTTCAAATATTGAGAACTTTATTTTTCTATTGTATTGTATCAGAAATAGAAATGTAATGATATTTCACTTTTATCGCGGCAAGCATAATCCTGTTTTCTTTGGCTTTGCCTTTTTACATCATTGCTTTAATTTATAAGGAGATTGTACTGTAAGCAATGTAGAGTAATTTCAAACTTGTAAGTTGTTTTATAGTTTGTGAAATCTTAGCACGCCGACGGCGTGGACACCATCATGAGGGATATAGTACATACTATGTGCATACATAATTTATGCTTTGTAGTAGTTGTAATCTTCATGCTCAAGATTAAGATTTAACTTATGTGTAACCAGACAGATTTGATATTGACAATCAATTAAATTTACCCTTGTTATTTTATTTACAATATTTTAAAATTATGTGAATTGTAGTGTACGATTATGTAATGAAATAATTTCTTAATAATTTTACAGTATTATAACTACTTTAAATGGCTTATTTTTATTTTGAGCGTTTAATATGCTTTTATTTAGCATGCATATAAATATGTAATATGTATCATAAATGATATCATCTTCTCCTACGCTTAAAAGTTTAAACTATAATAATATGATTTCTAGGAAATCTTTTTTGTATTAGCTCTGCAAAATGGTTACTTTTGAAACTGTTTTAAGTCCGCAAAATATTATTTTAGCGGTCTAGTACTAAGTCGTTATAAGTTCGAAAAATATAGTTATAGGCAAAGTTGTTTAACTTGTAAACTTGGTTTAAATCGTGAGTTAAACCAAATTCAGGAGTTAACCCACTATTTTATCTAATCTGATTGGAGAAAAGAGTGAGGTAACATCTGAACTTGGTTTAACTCACGATTCTTAGTGAAATAATCGTAATTTTGAATGTAATATTTTAAAGCTAGAAAAATTTTTTGTAGAGCTAATACAAAAAACATTAGGTGCAAGAAACATTACGATTTATCCACTGAAACCTTATTTTGCGTACTTATTGCATAATATTATACTAATTTAGTTCTGAAGTACTGAAAATTCTTTATCGCAGTCTAAACGCTAAATACCTTTCATTAAAAAGTAAACTATAATTTATTTCGTATAGTAAAAATAAAAATTCTGTTAATTAAATTTGTTTTTCTACTAATTAATTATTTTATTAGTTGTTTGATTAGAAATGCTGAAAATGCTCATTAGTTTCAATTCGTTCCCATTAAAATGTATAGCAATGAGAATAATTAAAAGCATAAAATCTCTTTCTCAAAAGTACATGTAGTATGTACATACATACGTTGTACGATGCCCTTTAACATAGAGGTTAAACGAATTTCATCTACAACCTTTCCTCCCTACCAAGAGACTTCGTATACGGTGGTGCTTATCATGACCGTATGTACTGGTCTTTTTATTCCAAAAATCGTAAACAAAACTATAAAACTGCTTCTGCTAAATTCAAACACAAAATTTGATATTGCACGTCTTTTTATTACTTTTGAAATATTTGCTAATTAAACATCGTTGTGCAAAATTTAAATTAAAAAAACATTTAGAGTAATGTTTCCAATTTTCGGAATAAAAGAAACGTGAATTTTTTTCATTGTACTTAAGTTTTCTAATGCTTTGGTTTTAAATTTTCAAATCTTGAATTGTGTCGACTAATGGATTACAAAAATTCGCACTTTGTAGATTTGTCAAATAGATTTATTCCATTTCTTACACCACTTTAATGCTGTAAAACTAAAGCGATGCAATACGTTAAATATTTTATTTACCGCAAAAATACTGTTTAAATATATTTCTGTTCTAATTTTTATTTCGTCATTTTTATTCCTATTATTACCTAAAAACAATTTTTTTTGCAAGACCAAATACTAAAGTTTAGTTGTTTAAACATTTTTTTAAGCAGAGCAACCAAACAACTAACAATATACCGAATTTAAATATCTCTAAAACACAAAAGTTTCTTATTATTACATTATATTATTATTAGTATATGTATATTATAATACAAAATATACTACATAAATATTATTAGAAATATTAGGTACAAAATAATATCTAGTAGATAATCGGTACTGTATTAGATTTTATGTTCTCATATTGTTCTACCTTTCTCCAAAATGTTGTTTAAAGTTTTTGTAAGGATTTCATATACTATGGTTGCTCTATATGTTTCATACACCAACATAAATCTTTTATTTTCAAAATGTTTACCTTGCTTTAAGTCGTAGTTGGATAATTTTAAAGGTTAACGGTACAGTTTTTTAAAACCTGCAACAAAGTAAAAAATGTCTAAAATTAAGTAATAATTGTGAACGTGCTTGATGAAAGTTACATGATAATCGATATGTATTAGAGATTTTCTACTAAGTAATATCGCAATAATGTTTTTAAGAACAGATAATTACTTCTATCGCATTATTTTTACAAAAATTAACTGACGAATTCATTTATGCACTTTTAATATTTTAAAAAGTTGGATTAAAAAATATATGTACCTACATACGCAAATACTTTTCCAAGATTCAATAGTTTAAAAAAGACAATAAAATAAAAACAGGAAGCATGAGACAACATACACTTATTGATAGCTTTTTTTTCTACTACTTCCCATGCTATCACGCCTACAATTCCGTTTTAGAGAAAAAACATGTTTATGTTCTGTTTGAAAATTTTTATATTATAAATTACATTTTTTATTTATAAAGTCGAAAAATAAAGTAGCATTTTTTTATGTTTGGGTATATTCGTGCTAAAATAAACCATGTTAATAAAATATCATATTATAATTTTGTTGCATTTTTTGTATTTTTAAATGCTACATTTTATTATAAAATGACGTTCTCTGAAGAACTAAAATTATATTTATTACGACCAAAACTGTATTCCATTATGTAAAAGTAGAATAAAATAAAAGTTGAACAATTTATGTGTTCAAGTTTATAATAGTCACTCTAACAAACATTAACTTTCGCGCATAAAATATATTTAAGTGAAAAAGGTCTAATCATAAATTCGTTAAGTTAAAAAGGTGAGATGCAGATTTACTTAAAGTTAGTACACGTAGTAAACCCATATTACCAAGCTCAAATAAAACAATCAATACACGAGTTTTGATGTGCAAAGGCGCAAAGTGTAAAAAAAATTTTAAATCAAAATGAAACATAAAAATCTTTTAATTCTTTTGTAGAGTTTTATTTTGTTTTCACCTTTACACTAAAAGAGTCACACTAGAAAAACTTCATAAAAGTTTTTGTGTTAATCTCAGCATTACCTCAGTTTTCTAAATTGCTAGAAGTTGCAGAGCGGATCTACCATGCCTTAATCCAAAGCTTGGCATTCTCGCTTTCAGCCTACCCACTTTAATCATGTCCTCAGGTTTTAGATTTTTAGATTGCATAACACAGTTAAGCTATAAAGTTAAACGGTCTTTCAAACATTTAAAAAGTTTTAGAATAATTTGTCGTAATGCGTAATAGCTAAGTCATAACATTTTGAACAAATATCTTTTCTCTAAATCATTTTTAAATTAACGAAAGCATTTCATTGAAAATTTATAGGCAAATGCATTATTGCAATTTAATTATCTTTTTAATTATAATTAAATTTAGTGGTCTACAAAAAATTCAATTAAATTAAAAAGTTTGCTACACAAACGTACATTATATTATCTGCTCTAGGGTCGAGTTATTTTGGAAGCTTATTTACTCTATAAACCAACAGTTTCATAAGAAGAGCATCATTTCCGAGCAAAACTCGAGAAAGTTTGGAAACGAGTGGGCAAACAAGACGTCCACGGCTTAACCGCGCGATTACCCTGTCATTGGCTGGTTGGCTGAAGTTGCTCAGAAATTCTTCATTAATCAAAGTACCAAACTGAATATAATAAAATGCCCTATAGTAACTATTACAATATTAAAAGCATTATTTTAGAACACTCAAAATGAATTATTACGCTGTATATAATATATGCTACTGCAATATATTTAAATCCTAAGTTGAAACATCTGACTTTATTTTTCATTATTTTGGAGGTAAATTCATTAAAATTATTATAACCACGCCCTTCTCAAAGATTTAAATCCAATAATTCCACGCTTTTTGTTTTGTTTTGAAGTTGAAGTTAACGTTCCATTGTTATATAACTCTTTGAAATAATTCTGTATGATTCACTTGACCCTCCTATAACACGGTTATATCAAAACCGTGTTCTCGTGGTGACGTGTTATGTCAAAACCGTGTTGAACGAAACTTAGAAATAAATTTTAATACATAAAAAACTAAAATAAATGTAATCCACTATCAAAGCTATTATTGGCACCTCGCAAATCTTGAAAGCTTACATATCAACTTGCAAACTGTGTTAAATGATATTAGTTATCCAAGTTTATTAAATTGTGGTGCTATATAGAAATTGTTTTATAAGAATAGTATTTTTGCACCAAGTTTTATGGTAACAAAATATCTAATAATAGGTACTTATTTCTTTTATAATATCTTTTCTATACTTATAATATTTATCCATATCGAAAGCGATATTTTTGAAATATATTACACAGCCCTAATTTACATAATTTATGTAACACATAGAAATATACACATCAGAATACAAAATACATAGTATCTTATTTTCCGATGTTTCTTAGCAGTTTGAAGAGATCCATTTCGCGACCAAATTCGTGAAAAGATAGAAACATATTTCAGTTCTTATTTTTCTGAAATATTAATATAATCCTATTGCTGGATAATAAAGAAATTAAACCTAAAAACCTTTAATAACCCATAGGCGTTTAATATAATGTATTTAGAAACGTAATCCGTATAATTTTGCTATTTTCATAAATTTGGTGGTTTACAGAATGAAAGCAAATGGCAAATAAAAATTATATACCATCAGTGTTTAGTTAATCTTTCTTGTTAAATACTGCTACACGAGTGTTTTGTAAATATATATCATTGCTACAGGTAAATCATGTTAAAGTAATCACGATTTAACGCAACTTTTGTTAATATACAAAGTTCCACTCTTAACAACGAGTCTTTTAAATAAAATAAATTACATTAAAGCTAGAGTGAAATAAAAACGAAAAATAAAAATCTACAATAATTGCTTTTTCTAGAGACACGCCTGTAGCAGCAAAGAAAAATTATATCAATTTGCGAAGGAAGAACGTAACATTTTTTATTTCGTGCCAAGATCTCACATGATTTAGAATTGATTTAAGTTTCTTACGGAAGAAGGTTTGCGGTCTAAAATGCATGGTTGGTAATAATTAAGTAC
This sequence comes from Lycocerus yunnanus, assembly GCA_036346125.1. NCBI lineage: Eukaryota > Metazoa > Arthropoda > Insecta > Coleoptera > Cantharidae > Lycocerus > Lycocerus yunnanus. The sequence continues at coordinate 6,406,814 of JARFIX010000008.1, forward strand.
ATTACATTCATTTTAATAATTTTAAGTTATAGACAAACATCTTTTCACACACATTTTATATTTTAATTTTTTATGTTTAAGATTTTATATACGCGCAGATAGATAATATTATGTACTTTATTCATTAAAATCCTGCATGAAAAGCGTCAGTGGTAATCTGGTTTTTCACTAAGATATTAATATTATTCAAACGGTATATAAAAGATATTAAACCACAGATCAGTTGTGATCCGCGCCACAAAATAAATGACGTCACATAAATCCCACCGCACCGGAAATGGAGAATGCATCCGTTCTGAAAGGGATCGTACCCGGACTCAACTCCGGGTGGTATTGCGGCCGCACGGACTCTCGAGCATTTAACGATAATCTAACTCGCAAAACCTTCCCGTTATTCGATGTCGATTTTAATGTTTTCCTATGATTTGTTAAATTATATACAATTCATATAACTTCCACTAGATAATATTATGTTGATCTTCTACCATTAGGAATCCTGCCTGCTAGGAAGCCTGCTAAATAAATCTTCATAGTAAAATAACGATTTTTAAGACGAATGCTTATTTGAGTGGAAGCTAAGTTGTCGTAATGCATGACTACGTCTTTATATTGCTTTCATTTGCTCTGCAAAGTTTAAAAATATTTCATGAATGCAAGTTGAAGTAATAAAACAACAATTTAATATAAAAAATTGTCCGAAGAATTTTATTCTGTTTGAAGGTTAAAAGAAATGCAATTGCAAGTCTCATCACGCTCACATTTCGTGCAAAATCCACTCGGTATACCAACAGACGAGTTGTCAAATGTCATATAACAGACGTTTCTTATTGAGTTTGAAGCTTAGCATGTCGATATTATGTCTGGAAAATATAGTGCAGCATTTAACATCTGTGTCAACTGGCATCAAACAGTACTTACATAAAAAGCGAATAAAACTTTGACTGGCTATTGTAATGTGTTGTAACAAAACTACGTAATTAAATTTTATGCCACTGAAATTCTTGAATCTAATACACCGGACGTTCATTAATTATAATTTACAGGCAATTTCAAAAGCCACAAATGTGTGGGTTTATTGTGTTCTTACACAGTAATCCGATTTATCCAACCTGGGTCACCGGTCAACAAGAGCTCTTGTATACAAGCACGCCAGTATCATGAATAGCAATGTAATAAACTTTGATTAAGGCACAACAAATCTGAAATAGGGATATTGCTTATGGGATTCAAAAGATCAAAACTAACAACTTCTTTATTAACCGTACCTACAAGCTTTGAGCTGATTGATGTACATACATGGTTTCATGTAATTAAAAGAGTACACGGTAATATAAGTAGGTAAATTATTTTGTAAACGATCATGTATTACGTTTATTATAAACTTAATTTATTGCTTATTATGAAAAACTAAATATATTTTTATATCTGCGTATGTGTAATACTTGCAGTGATACTTGCAGTAATGTTGTACTGTAGGTCCTCTATGTATGTGATAAAACTTTATACAGCCATGGAAAAGAGACCGGCCAATTGCAGTCATCTTTCGGAAAGACGTCATTATACAATAACATAATTTAAGTATTAAATTTAGCAATGATTACAAGTTATAATGAAATATAAATTAAATGTGACAATTAGTAAGTTTTTTTCCTACACTTTATTATTTAGTCCGTTTTATATACATATATGTACATGTATATTTTGTTGTATATTTTGTAAGGTACTCGGCAGATGGACAGGGACTGAAAATTGAATTGTTAAAATGTAAGTAATTATGGAAAATGTATTTTAAAAAACGAGGTATTGTTAAAATAAATAAATTTTGACGTTTATTACAAAACAATTATTACATGTGAAATTTAATTTACGTTTCAGTATAACTTGTAATAATTGCAAAATTTAAAGCTTAAATTATATTTTCACAAGATAAAAAACATTTGTTATACATATTATACAATAATAGTAGAATAAGTGTAATATGTATAATGCTAACGTGAAATAAATAAGCTACCATTATCGATCTTTTATTAATAAAAGATTTTATTAATAAAAATCAATGGCTACCATAATTATTATAGTATATTCAGTATGCCAATTTTAGGTAGCTTAAAATCACTATGTGCATAGTACATACATGGTAGAGGTAACAACATACCAATTCCGATCCTCGTCAGTAGAAATTGACGCTACGCTCTTATTAGGCAGCTATTTAAAAAAATTGTAATATCAAAAATTGTGATGATATTTATAATATTACATTTAGAATAAATCTTACTTTCTTAAATTCATTCTGCCAGCAGAACTTTTTTAATCCCGGTAGGCCCCTTTGACGTTTTATTTCTAAAGGAGACTGCGTGGCGTTTAAACTAGAAGATATACAATGATATCTGTCTAAACTTGAAAATCACTTTTCGATGGTTTACACAATATTGCACCAATCAAATTTATATTTCTAGCATAATAGCCCAGTCATAATACATCTAATTTTAAAATTATTATATTGTGATTTTTCATTGAACGATTTTTTTCCTATTGACAAAATTGCAATTTTAGCAATGGATTTAGGAAATAAAATATAATTTCTATTGTTGAGAAGCAAGATCATTAATACTATAATTGGTACGTACACCATGATATACTCGTATGCAATATCAAATGTTATCAATAACTAAATTAATAGTGATCATATATACTGAAACTGTAACAAACAGAACACTTCTAATGCATAAATTTCAAAGGAAGATGTACGTTAAACCAAATTAGAAAATGCGTAGAAATACAGAGGGCATCGTAAAGAACAAACCTCACTCCTATCCAACGAGATTGCATATTAAATGAATCACCTCTGCAACGTCCGCCCCTGCAAATATATATCTAGTGATTTTTAATTGAAAATTTATACTACACAGGTGCTCGGCATAAATTACTAAAGAAAAGCGCTAAACTGCAAAAATTCAACAATACTATTCCTAAACTAAGGCAGTTAATTTGACTGAATATAAAAAGAAAATTGAAATCACAATAAATTATCAAATTGCAAAAAAATACTCGTACAAGAGAAAGTAATTAGTAAAGTAGTGTTTTATAACAAAAAATTAAACTGCCACAGCTTAGCGATTAATGCGTTTGACTGCTAATGGTAGGTACTCGGATCAATTCATGCTGAAAAAAATCTTGCTTCTATACCCATTTAAACTACCGAGATGTAAATCTGCAAAATAAAACGTTTTACAGTTCTGTGGTTCGGAGTCCACGTTACGCATATTACAAAATATGTAGGCGACAAAGTCACCTGCAGAGCTGGAACAAAGCATTTAAAAACAAAAAAAAATTATAAACGCTGTACTTGCCTTTACGGTAACGTTAAATTTTAAAAGTAAACTAAAAATTATATTTAAAATAAAACATGCTAACTGATTTCATTTAGTAAACCTAGTCAAATATAGCAGACCAGACATGTTATAATTTCATTTATTCAGTTTCCTTGAAATTTTTTTTTCTCTGTAATAATTTCAATATTAGGTACACACAAATTTAATTCATAAAATCAAATTAAAAATTTAATCAATCGTAAAAATTATACTAAATCTTTTTCAAATACCGTTTTAATGAACCAATCGCTGTAACGCGACCAATGATAATTGACAAGGCAAAATTGCATTACCCGCTACGTCAGTTTTCAAAATGAAATTTTAATGAACATTTCCGATAAATTCAAGAGAAAGGTTTGTTTAATTGTCGGATTTTAAACTGCTTCCAGTTTTGTTTTCTTATTTAAATTACACGCTTTTTAAAACATTAAATTCAGGGACAATTTATTTGGTTTTCGTTATTGCTTATTAAGTTAAAAAAGCTAATTTTTTATACTAATTAATAGATATCTTTCAGTAATCTCGAATAACATAATTTTAGCGTTAATGGAAAACGATTCCACAAATTACAAGATATTTTAATGTAACTGTAAAGTTAGCGAAACGATTACCTACTAATTTATTTATGTAGCAAATCCTATTTAACAACTAAAAAATCCAAAACTGAAAATGTTGAAAGTTACTAAAAAATGAAAGCAAATTAAATATAAACGTAAGTGGGTTTTTTACCTCCAGATATTATTGTTATGCTATTCCCATTTGTATTCCCCAAAGTAGACAACAAAAACTGACTAAAACTTTTCTGGTTAAAGTTGGGCTATTTGAAGTGCAAGCTTATTCGCGATAGAGAATTTAATGACTTTGTTTCTTATCGTAAAGATTAACGAGTTTTCCGTAACAGATTAAAGACACTGCAAGATATTAGTCTCTCAAATATCGGCCTATTATTACGCTACCTCACTAATATTGCTTTCAGCCCATGCTCGAGCATAATGTTGTTTAATATCAAATAATTGGAGATAAATTTTTTATCTAAATTTTTATTGGCGCATTATTTTAGTAAAATTTAATAGTTTATTTGAAGTCACATTATATAATTTGCAACTAATTTTGCAAAATATAAATTGTAAACTTATTTGCCATAAACGATCGTTTCAAGAACACTACGAATATGGAAGAAAAAAAAGTTTAATTATAATTCTTGGGTGTTCTTGCCAAGTTGCTTAAAAAATAGATAATCAAGAAAAGAAAATAGATTAACTAAAAATCTTATAGAAAGGTTAGTTTCAATAAAGTCGTTAGGGACTATATTTCAGTGCAGGTTTAGACACTAATGCGATATAATGTTGCATTAAAAAAGAATTTTGTAAGATGTAAGATGCAACTGCAACGTATGTTACAAGAAATAGATTAATAATTATGATTCATAAATTATAATTAATAATGGATTATTGCTTACAGCACCCGAAAATTGTTAAGTTACTTACTTTTATTATCGATTTATAAGTAGTTTTGTACAAAGGTTTAGCTATTTATCATAAGGCAATTTAGAAGCACTTACAATTTTGTCGTTATCCTTAATTAAATGAGATTTATTTGTCAAGGAGTATTTTATATTCACTTATTCTTAATTTGAAATTCAAATTTCTTATACTTTTTATAATAATTTTATTATTTGATTTTTCAAATCTTACTAGGCATAGAAAATTTAATTTTGTCCTTTAATATTTTATGTGATCCAGAAATATTTTGTTAAAAAGTCTTTATTAATAATTTAATTATTTTTAATAGGAAAATTTAGCTAATAAACAAACATGAGAAAACTCGGTACTACGCAAAACTAGGACAACTTTAGCGCAAGTGATATTTGCATATAACGCGTCGAGTGCTCATCTTAAAAAGCAATAATTCGTTCCTGTTTAAAACATAAATTTAGCTGAAGACAAAAATGAGGTAGCTTTATGTTCCATAAGATAATTTCAAACGAGTTTTTGAAAGCATTAGTAAATCTTTTAATCGCGATGTATACTATATCGCATTTATGTTTTCTGCTTGAAATAGTATATGTCTTGTTGAGAGAACATGTTGATGTGTTGCGTGCAAACGAACCTTTCTTTTAACCATTTTCAAGCAATTGAAAGCAAACTTATCTACTTGTATGTAGCTACTGTAATTATTTTTTTAAGTAGAGCTAACTGTAGTATACTCGCGGCAGTATTGTGCTTAATATTTTTTTAAATATTGATTTTTAGGTTTTCTGAAGTTTTCAGCTTCAGGATCTGAATAGTACAAAGTGTATATTATTCTTAACCAAAAAAGTAACATCTAGTTTATATTTAAAGATGCTTTTTCTTAAGATCTCTCTCAGTTTTACCACAACTGTACCACTACGAGTTGTTCAATGTTTCTTGAGTAAGTTTCTCATTGATAACGAAAACTAGAGCACGTTGAAAAAAGTAGTGAAAACTAGATTAACTATAATTTTTTATTCTGTACAATATCTGTTTTTAGTAATTAGGACAATTTTGAAAATTAATGATACTTACTAAAACTATTGGATTTGATACTGGATTATTTTTGAATTTTTTGATGCTTTATTTCAATATTTTTAGACAATTACGAAAAAATCCCACTATGTCAACCATTGACAACCATTGACAATATCGCTGAGTTTAGCAATGAACACATTTTGAATTTTGTGGAATTTCCTAAAATGACACATTTGATAAAATGACATATTGTTAGCTTTTAGTAAGAAAAAGCATAATTATTTGCTTTTGAATAGATGTACTAAGTCACTTCCTTTCTAATAATGATTCATATGCTTTTATATTAATTATCAAGGGCAATACATAATTTTAGTATAATGATTGTATTATTCTCATCTAAATTATATTAAATTATGATATAATATTATAACAATAGTGCCTAAGTAAGTTTCAATATTTATTATAAAATTCTTGCAAAAACAACATTGATTTAGTATTTCAAATGATACAACCGCAGTTGGTAAAACAATATATGTTATTTTATTATATATTAATAACTTTACAATAATATATTTTACATTATAGACGTATTCTATTGTATTTATTTAGGGGTAAAACTACTTTAGGATTTTGAAAATATCGACTTTTTTTGACTTAAACAATACTTTAAGATCATAAATACAATACACAGTTGGTTTTATAATGAAAAAAATTTTAAAAGTTCCATATTAATTGCATTTAATTTTAATTTTTATAATTAATTGTAAAACTTTAAACGCGTTTTTCTCGAAACCACTTTCTTTAAACTGGAAGGATCGAGTTGAAATTTTGTTAGTACCTTCACAACCACAATTTACTGTATATTTTTTTGGCAAAATATCAATTTGATTTTTCAAAAGAGCATCGTTTCTACAAAATTTGATTAAAAATATAAAACTTTTGCTGTGAAAAAAATCCTTGTGAAGTTTTTTTTATCAATGTTATCTGTATTTTGGTATTAGAAATAATATCTTAATAGTCCATTGCAAAATCTTGTGAAATTTTTTTTTCAATTTTCATTAAACTAGAAACCTTTTAAAATACTTTATACAACAAAATCTTGTGCGCTAAAAAAATTATTGAAGGCCAAAAGTCGCGAAAATCAGCTTTTCGCAAATATCTTGTAAACTTCTAGTTTTTATGTCAATTTAGGTTATTAAAATTTTATTTATTTATAAAAAATTTAATGCAAAATTTAATGCACTTATAATAATTTATTCTAATAATATGTATGTATGTACTATGTACTAAATCAAATGTTTATTTGGGTGTTTGAAAATTGCAGAACGAACCAAAGCTAAGTTGCAAGTTAAGCAACTAGACAAATAACTTTAAACGATAACTTTCTATATGGTAAAGTATGCGATTTTTTGCTACTTTTTTGTTAACGTATAATAAAAAAATTACTTAACAAGTAATACCCTTAATTCAAATATGTGTTAAAATAAAAACAATAATTTTTGGTTTTAGTATGTGGTAAATAGAATTTTAAATTATTTCAAATGTATTTATTTACAGATAAACTAATTAATAGTTCAAAATAACAGAATAAAGTTGACAAACAACTAAAATTACAATTTGATGTTGGAATAAAATTAACCGTATATTATTAACATCAAACATATTTAAATAGGTCACAATAATAAAATGAAGGGTAGGGTTCGATTCACCGGACTTGAAAATACATTTTTCCTATAGAAATGGCTCTACCAAACGAAAGAACACAAAATACAAGCTCTTTAAGGTGATGATCAATCTTGTCGGAGTTGTAATAAGCCGACAATTTAGAAAATAACAATTTTCCCATAATAAACACATGTAAATGTATTATTGCGCAATATTACGCAATAATTTTATGCATTTTGTAAACGGTGCTTGTGGTTTCATATTAGCGGATCAACCTTAAGGCGGGGCTAACTAGAGCAGCGTTGGGAAGGAGTCAGTCGCTCCTGAGATCCGCCGTGTCAACTTTTAAACTTTTCGAGTTGCGGCCGCTTGGGGATGTTTTTAGTAAGTAAAGCGCGTGTCAAAACCGTTCGGGGCCCACTCCGCGACCCAGGGGTGCGAAAAATAGGTTTTGACAGCGCAACCATATCAGAGACGGGTAAACGAATTCACACAAAAGTGATTTTTCGGAAATTTCTTGTCCGATCACAAATTTTATTCTTTTATTAGCTAATTACACCATTATCTATCATAATTCGTTGTAAAACAGAGATTCTGGTATATTTACAGTCGCCACACCTATTTCAATTTTGAGGGCGGGGTTACACTTCAAAAGAGCCAATGATAAAGTTGCATTCTAAATTAATAATAATAATAATAATAATAATTTATTTACGGGTAAAACCTTTACAATAAACAATACAAAATAAAACAATTCAATGCTCTATGGAGCGTAAAATCCAGATGCTGCCAGGTCCAATCGATTTACGGTGCACTTCAGTTTGGCCAGTGGTTGACTGAGCAAGTTGTAGTGATTGTTATCAATCAGACAGTTGGCAAGTCGGGACATTCTTGTGACTGGACTAAATAATCCATAGTTGGTAGAATGGCGCTCTATTACAAACATCCTCCTTGATCTAGTCAGTCTTGATGGCACCCTGAATTGAAACTTGCTTAGTAAATACTTGCAGTCTATTCTA